>JAUMIR010000001.1:141772500-143022500 GCA_030847615.1 Gambelia wislizenii
TTGATTTCAGTAAGACCTTTGACAAGGTCCCCCATAATATCCTTGCAAAAAAGTTAGTAACATGCGGGCTAGACAATACAGCTGCTAGATGGATTTGTAATTGGTTGATTGACAGAGCCCAAAGGGTAGGCACCAATGGCTCCTCTTTACCCTGGAGAGAACTGGCTAGTGGTGTGCGACAGGGTTGTGTCCTGAGCCCAGTGCTATTCAACATCTTTATCAATGACTTGGATGAGAGAATAGAGGGCATTCTTATCAGGTTTCCAGATGACACCAAATTAGGAGGGGTAGCTAACACCCTATAGGACAGATACAGAATTCAAAATGACCTTAACAGATTAGAAAGCTGGGCCAAAACAAACAAAAAATATTTCAACAGGGAGAAATGTAGAGTACTACACTTAGGCAGAAAAAATGAAACACACAGATATAGGATGGGTGACACTTGGCTTGGTGGCAGTACCTGCAAAAGGGATCTAGGAGTCTTAGTGAAGCACAAGCTGAACACGAGTCAGCAGTGTGATGCAGCAGTCAGAAAAGCCAATGCGATTCTAGGCTGCATCAATAGGAGTATAGTGTCTAGATCAAGGGAAATAAGAATACCACTCTATTCTGCTTTGGTCAGACCTCACCTGGAATACTGTGTCCAGTTCTTGGCACCACAATTCAGGAAGGATGTTGACAAGCTGGAGTGTGTCCAGAGGCAGGTAATCAAAATGGTAAAAGGTCTAGAAACCATGCCCTATGAGGAGTGGCTTAAGAATCTGGGCATGTTTAGCACGGAGAAGAGAAGGTTAAGAGGGGACATGATAGCCATGTTTAAATATTTGCAGGAATGTCATATTGAGGATGGAGCAAGCTTGTTTATGAACAATTATGAAGATGGCCACAGTATTTTTTTTTTTTTGGGGGGGGTAAATATTGGCAGAGCCAATGTGATGTAGTGGTTTAGGTGCTGAACTCTGAGGGACCAGGGTTCAAACCCACACTCATCTACGGAAACCCACTTGGGTGACCTTGGTCAAGTAATATTCTCTCAGCTACAGAGGAAGGCAATGACACCCCCCCCCCGAACAAATCTTGCCAAGAAAACCTGCAGTGGTTTTTCCTTAGGGTCATAATAAGTCAGAAACAACTTGAAGGCACTCAATGAGAAAACTACCTATTAAAACTTCAGGGACATGCAATGGTAGCCTGTATGGAAACTGGTGTTTGGTATCATCATTTTGGTATCGAAAAGTTTCTTCAGTGAAGGTGAAGATTCATTAGCGTGAATGACATTAGGTGGGAGAGAGGAAAGGTGGGGGCTACTACAACTGGTTACAAGACTCTAAAAGAAAGAGAGAAGGAGGCAGTGGTGGGAGAGATATCTAGGAGGAAGTGAAGTCCAGCTGAGAGTATCTCATTATAGGTGAGAAAGCCACAGAGCTTACAAGACAAGGACAAAATATAACTGAAAACTTTTAATCACCCAGCTCTATCAACATGGCATGCATGATTATACATTTCTCCATTTCTATCCTTTCATGGCCCTTTCTCCAATGCAAATGGTGGGTTGGTAATTACATACAGAGCAGAGCCTTCAATAATTTCAGTTCTCTTTTGCAGTGGAATGTGCTGCTAATAGAAAAATAGAGTGTCTTGTGGGTAAATCTGGGGCAGGTGGGGTGGATGGACAAGGTGAAAAGGTCAGGAGGTATTTGCACATACTTGTATAGTGGAAGCTAGGGATTGAGCCAGGAATCTCTCTCCAGACTACTTAATACATGAAACAGATACCCAAAAAAAATCAACGAGAAGAAAAAAAAAAACCCCACAGAAATTACAGCACTAAAAACTCAACGAAAATAGAATACCGCAGCAAAGTTACAGTAAAATTAAATTTTCACAAAAAGCAAAATGTAAATATGTATCATACTCTTGATGATGTTCCTTGAAATGTATTTGGTTTTTGAGTCTTACTGTGGTTTGCATTATAGCTGTGTTATATAGGTGTGGGAAATTAATTTTACTGTGACTTTGTTGTAGCATCATGTTTTCCTTACGCTTTAGTATTATGATTTTTATCTCTCTGGCTTTTCTTCGCAAACAAAGATTCAAGAAGGACTCATCCCATGCTTTCTGCAAGTGCGCTGATGACTAAAAAGGCCAATCCGAGATAAACAAGTCTGGTTGCAGAAAGCACAGCAGAAGGTCTCCTTGGGTGATGTTTCTGGGTTGTGATTCTTTCTGTGTTGTCGTTTCTCTTCAAGAATTGTTCGGTGTGAGTTCTCAAATAAGGCTGCAGCACTGTGGATAGTGCGTCTCCATGCCTCCCGATGTGAGGCCGGGCGGACCATTGTTGGTGATCAATTTGGCTGAGCCTGAGATGTTGTTTCAGGGAGTCCTTGTATTGTTTTTTTTTTTTTTGGAGCGCCCCGCTTACGCTGACCCATGGTGAGTTCACCGTAGAGTACTATTTTGGGGAGGTGATGGTCCTCCATCCTAGAAACGTGCCCTGCCCAGAGCAGCTGTGTTCTTAATATCATGGCCTCAATGCAGGTGATCCCTGCTTGTTCAAGGACATATCACTAAGGATTTATAGTTTTCTTTATTTTCCGCTTTCTTTGTTGTATCTCAATTTTGTGTGCTAACTTAGTGTTGGGATTTGTTTACTGTTTTTTTTTTAATCTGTTCCTAGGCTGTCATTAACTGATAGGCTCTGTTGATAAGGTGTCAATATTCCATGTAAGTTTCCTCTGTTACCCAAACAGACACTAATCCTCCTTGCATATCTCCCCCCAGGAATTAGCCATTCAAATATGCAAATTTACATATCATCTCCAGTAGGGGCTCACACTATATACCCCCCCCCCCAACTCCTACCCAACCATTCTCTGAAGATGCCAGCCACAGATGCAGGCGAAATATCAGGAATAAACTCTTCCAGAAAACGGCCTCACAGCCTGGAAAAAACCCACAGAAAACCTATGGATACTGGCTGTGAAAGCCTTCAACTTCACACTGAACGTCTCAAAGCGCTCTTACATTTGCAAATTTGAAAATACTCCCACCAATCTTCTGCAAAGCATCTTGGACATTGGTAGTTTGTGCAATGACATATTCTGGCAAGTTACAACTTCTGTGTCTAGCTTCAGGATTTCTGATCTGAAAAATAAAACTAATGTTGTGTGAGTATGTGAAAACACATACATAAAAATATAAACCCAGAGAGCAAATTATGTTTTATGGTCCATCTTCAATGCTCTTTCAGCAGACTATTTGGCATACCCTTTTGAAATTGCTGGATTAACATTTGTGACTCAACAACAAGATGCAAATTACCCTGCACACCTACCACACCAATGAGATCTAGACATATCCATTCTACTTCAGAGGTCATAGAAAAGAGCTACATTTTTTTCCTGTCTTGGGCTCTGTGTTTATTTTCAAACATACTGCATCGAGTGATATGAAAGTGGAAGCTATTGATGCATAAAGTGAAAGTTTGTTTAGAAAGATGTACCCTGTGATGACTTCTAATAATATGAGAATGTGAACAGTTTTTGTGGTGATTATTGCTCAGGGTCAAGACTTGTGTAGAAAAGCACTCAGTATATTAGTACTCTCTGGATTGTGTATTAAAGCAGTCATGCTTGAAGTAGATTGTGGTGATTTGTGACCTTTTAAAAAAATATGAAATAGCACACTGTTATAATGTGACATTCCAGAAATATCATAGGAAACTTTATTTTTGCATGGAGTGGTAGTTAGTTTTTCATGGTGACCACTACATTTATCTGAGTTGACAGGTGTGGTGATTTGCAGATACTTATTTTAAAATAGACTATAATTATAGAAGAGAAAGACAAGAAATGGTCTACAGACTGGTTTGGCAGGCTGCCACTTCCTGCTTATTCATTTCTCCCCTTTCAAACCCACAGTCAGTTCAATGCCAACATGAAATCAGTCCACAACAACATTTATATAGTTATGTTTACTTGTTTCAACTACAATGGCCTAAGACTTCATTTTAGCTTTTTATTACATGAGGAAAATATGTAAAAAAGAGCTTGTTATTTGGTACCCAGAGGATGGAAAAGTTTCTTTCTTGGTCTCCAGCATGCAGAATTTTCCAGCTTGCATGACTATAGGTCTTGAGGTCTGATGATTTTGGAGATTACTTTTCAAAATTCTGATTGTATGAAATTGTACCTTATTAGTGTAATCCAACAGTCTTTGACTGTGCATACTGGGGCGAAATGGTGTAGGAAATGTATTTCATAATATAGACCTAAATCTAATGTTGCATGAAATGTATTTCATTATATAGACCTGAATCTAATGTCATGCTACCAAACACTTGCTAGTACAAGAAGATTTTCTTCTTGTCAATGGTAGCTTTCATATCAATGGGATTTGAATCTGCTCTGGATTTTAGCCCAAACTTTAAAGGAGATGATGAAGGCACTGAAAGAGGTTCAGCACCATGGATAACTCTTGCAAAATTTGGATTAAAAGCTGAAGCAGATTCACTGTCATGTTGACATACAGTTGTCCCTCCACATTTGCGAACTTGACATTCGCGGTTTCGGTTATTTGCGGTTTTGGGAGGCCCCCCCGGGGCCCCCCCAAAACCGTGACACGGGGCCTCCAGAGGCCCCGTGAAAGACCTGGGGAAGGGTGGGGAGGCCTTCGCGGGACCCCCGGAGGCCCTCCGGAGGCCCCGCGAAGGCCTGGGGAGCGGTGTGAAGGCCTTCGCGGGACCCCCGGAGGCCCTCCGGAGGCCCCGCGAAGGCCTGGGGAGGGGTGGGGAGGCCTTCGCGGGACCCCCGGAGGCCCTCCGGAGGCCCCGCAAAGGCCTGGGGAGGGGTGGGGAGGCCTTCGCGGGACCCCCGGAGGCCCTCCGGAGGCCCCGCAAAGGCCTGGGGAGGGGTGGGGAGGCCTTCGCGGGACCCCCGGAGGCCCTCCGGAGGCCCCGCGAAGGCCTGGGGAGGGGTGGGGAGGCCTTCGCGGGACCCCCGGACGTCCTCTGGAGGCCCCGCGAAGGCCTGGGGAGGGGTGGGGAGGCCTTCGCGGGACCCCTGGAGGCCCTCCGGAGGCCCCGCGAAGGCCTGGGGAGGGGTGGGGAGGCCTTCGCGGGACCCCCGGAGGCCCTCCGGAGGCCCCGCGAAGGCCTGGGGAGGGGTGGGGAGGCCTTCGCGGGACCCCCGGAGGCCCTCCGGAGGCCCCGCGAAGGCCTGGGGAGGGAGGGAGGGAGGGCCGGGGAGACCTCCGCGGGGCCTAGCAAGGCCCCGTGATGGCCTGGGGAGGGAGGGAGGGAGGGCCGGGGAGACCTCCGCGGGGCCTAGCAAGGCCCCGTGAAGGCCTGGGGAGGGAGGGAGGAAGGGCCGGGGAGGCCTCCGTGGGGCCTAGCAAGGCCCCGCGAAGGCCTGGGGAGGGAGGGAGGGAGGGCCGGGGAGACCTCTGCGGGGCCTAGCAAGGCCCCGCGAAGGCCTGGGGAGGGAGGGGGAGGGGTGTTTGTTATTCGCGGATTTTTCACATTCGCGGGGGTCCGCGGAACGGAACCCCCGCGAATGTGAAGGGACGACTGTACTTTCCTGCCCTCTATGCCACCCCAAAAACACTCTGGGAGTTTCCCCAACTCTTGACAAAATTTTTTGATGGTGTCTTAGGAGTTCTCTGGTTGCTCTGATGAAAACTCTGATCAGTGGAAAATCATGATAAAGATTTCTCTCTCTTTCTCTCTCCTCCCTTCCTTCTCATATTTTTTTTTTAAAAAACAATCCAGTGTTGCCTAGTAGAAATTAAAAGAAATTAAAAATGGTAAATTACAATATACCATAAAAACAGAGTGGTAATACAAACACACTATTCCGTACCACTCAAGAGCAGGTGGCCACTAAACATTTCAATGCAGAGAGTAAAAAAGGGTTTCATCCTAGGCTCTTGAGGTTAGGAATTCCAAAACTGTGACATCCAAGGCAATCAGGATAGGACCCTTAAATTCAGTTTGTGGGAAAAGCCTCACATGTAGGCTTAATTGTCCCAATTCTTCAGAAATACTGCCCATTAAAAAACAAACAAACAGATGATGTAAAGCAGGAGTTAAGGTAGTTCCAATCATGTATTAGAGAACAACCCACAGAGTCAGGTCTTATTTCATTTTCACTGTTTGCATTTAACTGATCAGAACACAATTAGAGCATTTTTCTCATTTCAATTAAAAGCTCCCCTTTGCTGAGATTGTTAAGTCCCATCCATTCCAGACAGTCTTTTTCTTCCTCTTTGCAGTGCCATCTAATACCACCTGTCTGTAAATCAGTTGTGCTCAGTGTTCAAGCTTCCCATCAACACTACAGAAATATAGTACTATATTCCATTTTAACTGCCATGGGATTTTCCTATGGAATTAGAGTTGCCAGAGGTAAAAACTGGAATTGGCTGCTGTACTTTTAATGGTTATGTAGAAGAGGGAATTTCAATAGGTATCACTTGTTATCTGGCTGCATGACACGCAGCACCTGCTGAAAATCCCTCTTCTACACAACCATTAAACGTACAAGAGCATTCTCTAGTTTTCAGTCTGGCAACTCTATGAATTCTGAGGTATGTAGTTTGGTGAGGCACTACAAGAACTCTCTGGATGAAAATTATAAGCACTCCTTAACAAACAGCCAACCCCATGACTCCATGAGATGTTTCTGTGACAGTTAAAAGTTGGTTAGAGCACTATGTTGGTCATAGTACTGTGGGGGGGGGCATTCTTTTCCTGGCATATATATATATATTTTATGCTAGCCAAAGAATGCTTTTAAGGGGCTCATCTGATAAAGTCCTATGATTGTGCAGTGTGAATGGGCCCTGAGTTTTGCACAGCTTTAAAAGCTCAACAGGTTAGGCTTTTGCTGTGTGAGATTGCTTGCCTTGTATTAGCCTAATGGTGGCACAGTAGACTAATGCAGCGAAAGCTGCAGCCAAAGCTCATGCTAGATCTTGAGTCATAAGTTCAATCCCAGGGCCCCACAGGTCAACTCAGCCTTCCGTAAGCTGGTAAAATGAGGACTAGCATAATAAAGAGCTGGCGCAGTACACTATGGAAACTGTTAATTTAGTTTCCAAAAAAAGCAGCTGCCGTTTATTTGTGTATATGCAATCTGCAGTGTACTCTTGTACTCATTGCATGCCAACAGCACCATCTACTGACATTTGCATGTACAGTTGTCTGCCTGTTATTGTATTTGCCCTGTGTTTGTTACTGTATTTGCTGTGAATTGTATTATACTGTGAGTAACTGTATTACAGTCGTCCCTCCACATTCGCGAACTTGACATTCGCGGTTTTGATTATTCGCGGTTTTGAGAGGGCCCCCCGCCCCCCCAAAACTGTGACACGGGGCCTCTGGAGGCCCCGTGAAAGCCCTGGGAGGGAGTGGGGAGGGCCGGGGAGGCCTCCACGGGGCCTTCGGAGACCCTCCGGAGGCCCCGCAAAGGCCTTGTGAGGGAGGATGGAGGGCTGGGGAGGCCTCCGCGGGGCCTTGTGAGGCCCCACAAAGGCCTTGGGGAGCACTGGGGAGGCCTCCGCGGGGCCCTGCAAGGCCCCGTGAAGGCCTTGGGAAGGAGCGGGGAGGGCTGGGAAGGCCTCCGCGGGGCCTTCGGAGACCCTCCGGAGGCCCCGCAAAGGCCTTGGGAGGGAGGGTGGAAGGCCGGGGAGTCCTCCGTGGGGCCTTGCGAGGCCCCACAAAGGCCTTGGGGAGCACCGGGGAGGCCTCCGCAGGGTCCTGCGAGGCCCCGCAAAGGCCTTGAGAAGGAGCAGGGAGGGCTGGGAAGGCCTCCGCGGGGCCTTTGGAGACCCTCCGGAGGCCCCGTGAAAGCCCTGGGAGGGAGTGGGGAGGGCCGGGGAGGCCTCCACGGGGCCTTCGGAGACCCTCCGGAGGCCCCGCAAAGGCCTTGTGAGGGAGGATGGAGGGCTGGGGAGGCCTCCGCGGGGCCTTGTGAGGCCCCACAAAGGCCTTGGGGAGCACTGGGGAGGCCTCCGCGGGGCCCTGCAAGGCCCCGTGAAGGCCTTGGGAAGGAGCGGGGAGGGCTGGGAAGGCCTCCACGGGGCCTTCGGAGACCCTCCGGAGGCCCCGCAAAGGCCTTGGGAGGGAGGGTGGAAGGCCGGGGAGTCCTCCGTGGGGCCTTGCGAGGCCCCACAAAGGCCTTGGGGAGCACCGGGGAGGCCTCCGCAGGGTCCTGCGAGGCCCCGCAAAGGCCTTGAGAAGGAGCAGGGAGGGCTGGGAAGGCCTCCGCGGGGCCTTTGGAGACCCTCCGGAGGCCCCGCGAAGGCCTTGGGAGGGAGGGTGGAGGGCTGGGGAGGGCTCTGCGGGGCCTTGCGAGGTCCCGCGAAGACCTTGGGGAGCACTGATGAGGCCACCGTGGGGCCCTGCGAAAGCCTTGGGAGGGAGTAGGGAGGGCTGGGAAGGCCTCCGCGGGGCCTTCGGAGACCCTCCGGAGGCCCCTCAAAGGCCTGGGGAAGGGCTGGGGAGGGCTGAGGAGGCGAACATGGGGCCTCCAGAGACGCTCTGGAGGCCCCATGAAGGCCTGGGGAGGGGGTGGGGAGGGCTGGGGAGGCGATCATGGGGCCTCCGGAGATGCTCCGGAGTCCTCATGAAGGCCTGGGGAGGGAGGGGGAGGCGGGGGAAAGTGACTATAGGGCCTCCGGAGGCCCTGTGGTTGCTTTGGTGGGGGAGGGGGAGGGCAATTGTTATTTGAGGATTTTTCACATTCGCGGGGTTCGGAGGAACCCAACCCCCGTGAATGTGAAGGGATGACTGTACATTTTGTTACACTGTATTTGTATTACTGTGTTGTTGTACCCTGCCTAGATTCTGATGAGAGAGGTGGGTAATAATAACTAAGTCTTATTATTACATATTACATGCTTGATCCAAAATGGCAGTAGCCTGAGGGCAAGTTCAGTGTCAATCTAGCAGCACCCTTGCCTTTTTTGTAATTTTTCCCTTTTGGGAACCAAATGTGTGGGTGAGTGTGAAAGAATGTGGCAACACTGTAACAGCAGAGGGCTTGGAGGAGGTAATGACTCCAGAGCTATAGAGAGAGTCTATTGATATTTTCATTCCTTATTGTTCTTTAAGCTGTTCTGAGTTGTTTTAACCCTTTCCCCAGTCTCTCCCAGTGCACAGATATTCTGAATTTTTATTCTATGGTGAATCCCAGTATAAGATAAAAACCAAATAGTTAAAACAATAAATAATACAAATGTTGTTGTTATTGAAATGTTTATACCCCGTCCTATAGCAAAAATCTCAGGGCAGCTTATAAGAAGCATTTCACAATTTAAAACAATAGCATAATTAAATAAACTAAAAGCATATTAAACTTCAGCAATATGTTAAAAACCGTTTAGACAGCAATAAGATTGAAAAGTAATTAAAGAAACAATCATGGACCCGTCTAAACAGTGAAATTACCCCTCATGGAATTTGCTGGGAATCCTACCTGTCTAAACAGGATCCAGTGCCAATCAACACTACTCGGAAGGAGGGAGGCCCCAAATGGAAGAAACAATGGGGTAAAAGCCTTAGTAGATTTCCCTGTACTTTTTCACAAACTGCGAGGTGGGTGCACATTTTTGTTCATTTGGACTATAGAACAATAAAAAACTCGTAGGGAAGCATAAAGCTGATTAGTTGGGTGAGAGCAGGGACGGGGCTTGCTAGGAGGGCTGCCACCCACTGCCACCATGTCGGATTTTCACCTTAGCGATTGGTCACTAAGGTGATAAAAGGATAACTATTCTCTATTTTGCTTTCTTATACAATTGGGGAATCGCTCTATCACACCAGAGAAGCTTGTGATGACTTTTTCCAAAAAACCCCAAAATAATAAAACAGTGGTGGTGAAGAACTAACATGAGTAAATCACTCACCGTAGTCATTAGCAATGTGAGGCTTATGGGGGCTTCCGAGGCCAGAAGAACTGTTTAGACATGTTGCTGCTGCTGCGAAATGCCAATATTATGAGGTAATTGGGATCCCCCCCCTCATGTAGATGGGCCCCATATTAAAAACAGTAGTTTAAAATTTATTTATTTATTTAGGTATTTATACTCTGCTCTTCAGTCACAAAGGCTCTCAGAGTGGCTTACAAATTGTTAAGCAATAGCACTTACACATCTACACTGCTTTTATAATGCACTAGGCACTCTCTAAGCGATTTCCAATGTGTGTTAGCTAATTGCCCCACAAGCTGGGTACTCATTTTACCAACCTATGAAAAGATGGAAGGCTGAGTGAATCTTGGAGCCCTTGGGATTGAACTCGCAACATTATGGCCACAGTACTGGCATTTAACCACTGTGCCACCAGGGATCCTTACATAATGATGCTGGATAAAAATATAGTACACCATAATTAAAAGACCTGCTGCAGTGGCCAGTGAATGGTCAAAGGCCATTTATTTACCATGGGTAAATAAGAAGATCTTTGCCTGCTGGCAGAAGGAAAACAGAGAGAGGGCCAACCTAGCCTCTGGTGTGTGGGGGATTCCCTAGGCTGGGGCAGCCACCAAGAAGGCTCTTTTCTATGTCCTCACCAATTGTACAAGTGATGGTGGCTGGTCTGAGGAAGCCTTCTCCTCAGATCCGTGTATGGGAGCCCTCAACCATCACTACTACCTGTTATTTTTTCTTGTCTTTTACTGTTCTCTTTGAAACTGTTTTCAGGTTGAAATCGCGCTTCTAATCATAGAGGTTGCCTTAATGGTGAAAAAACTTATGGAATGTGAGGAGAACCTTACCTATCTAAACGTCAAGCCACATTGTTTTGCCATTTTGTGAAGGAAGGGGGCCCAAAACATAAAAAACTATGCTGGAAAAGCCTTCACAGCTTTCCCTGGAGTTGTTGTTGTTGTTTTATAACTTCAGGGTGATTGTGCATTTCCCCTCCTTGGGACAAGCAATTTGATACGAACTGCTTTCCTATAGGAGAGGAAGCAAAGCTGATTGGCCAAATGAGTGTGTGTGTGGGTTGCAAGTGGCAAGTGTCACAATGTTAATTTTTCACTTTAGGAGTGAGCGCTAAGGTGAGAAAACAGGGTGTTGTTCCCCCCTTTTTTTGGAAAGGCTCCAGCGCACAATTGAACAAAGTTAAAAAAAAAGTTTGGCAGTGGCAGCTTACTATAAATGAAAACATGAGTAATTCACTTGCGGCTGCCATCTTGACTGGCAGGCATGTGAAGCTTTTGGGGACCAAAAAACCATTCAGACAAGTCGCAGCTGCTGCAAAATGCCATTACTGTGGGGCACTCCTTTTTTGGGTAGGGGCTTGTATAGACGGGCCCATAATTTCCAAAATTGCTATAAGCATTGAGGAGTTTGTTACTGAAATGTGGCCGTAGGCTTTGAATTATTATCACATCTTTCCTTGTGATAAAATCAGCTTTTATCTTTGTGGTTTGTAATCACATCAGTAAAATTGTTGCCAACAGTATTATTGTAATTTTCAGCTATTAGTGGAAGTATTATTTTGTTTGTACATACTCGCTCCCAGCAATACTGCTAGTGGCAATACATTGTGGGAGTACATGGGAATGGCCTTTCTCTGCTGTGGCACCCCAATGCGGGAAATACCCTCCCTTTGGGTGCCTGATTGGCACCAAAGCTTGTCTCATTTTATTAAAGCCTTTGGGGCTAATTGATTTTAAACAGGTTGCATATGTACATTATTTTAAATTGCTTCAACTGGTTATAAATAATCTGATAAACTGATTAATTATTTAATATATTTTTTCTTTTAAAATTATTGCTATTTATTGTTTTAAATTGATTTTATTGTAAAATACCCTGGGGTCTTTGGATATAGGGAGGGATAAAAATATTTAAACAAACAAATTTGTTATTGTTAACTGCCTTTGAGTTGACCTTGACTCATGGCAACCCTGTGAATGAGAAACTTCCAAGACCTCCTGTCCTCAACCACTCTGCTCTGGTCCTGCAGGCTCAGGGCCGTGGCCTCCTTGATTATCCATCTACTATGCGGTCTTCTTTCTCTCTTTCTACTGCCCTCCACCATTCTTAACATTATTGTCTTTTTTAGTGAATCATGCCTTCTCATGATGTGGTAGAAATATAACAGCCTCAATTTAGTCATCTTGGCTTAAAGGGAGAGTTCAGGCTTGATCTGCTTTAGGACCCATTTGTTTGTTGCTTTGCCATCCGTAGTATCCGCAGCATTCTTCTCCAGCACCACATCTCAAATGAGTCTATTTTCTTTCTATCAGTTTTCCTCACTGCCATCATTCACACTCATACATGGTGATGGGCAATGCAATGGCTTGGACAATCCTAGCTTTTGGTATTCAGTTTTATATCTTTGCATTTTAGGATCTTGTCTAGTTATTTCATAGCCCTTCCCAGTTCTAGGCCAAATCCATACTACACAAATAAGAAACTGGATCTGGATTACTTTCCACGACTCCTTCCTATGGAATCTTGGGATGTGTAGTTTTATAAGCTCTTTAGCCTTCTCTGCTAAAGAGTACTCTTGCCTCACCAAACTACAAATTCCAGGATTCCATAGGAAGAAGCCAAGGCAAACAAACCAGTTTCCAACTGGATTATTTGTGTAGTGTGTATTGGGCCCTAGTTTTCTTCTGATTTCTTGAGTGCAATCTCTGTTCTGATCAATGACTGAGCCAAGGTATGGGAAATCTTTAACTATTTCAATTTTTTCATTATCTAGATTGAATTTATGTAAATCCTCCATGGTCATAATGTTTGTTTCTTTAATGTTCAATAGTAAGACTGCCTTAGCACTTTGTTCTTTGACTTTCTTTAGTAATCATTCCAAGTGCTTGTTTTCTGCTATTAGTATTGTGTCATCTGCATATCTTAGCTTATTGATATTCCTTCCTCTGATCTTCACTCCTCCTTCCTCTGAGTCTAAACATGCTCTGTGTATGATATTTTCTTCATAAAAGCTAAACAAATGGGGTGATGGAATGCAGCCTTGTCTATACTACTGATTTTTTAAAAATGTCCTTAAAACATACTATAAATGATATAAAAACAGAATGCCTACAAACATGCCTACAAACATATAAATGTCTTCCTTGGAAAAAGTGAGGTTTTTCTTTCTGTCATAGGTTCTTTGACAGAGTGACCAGTGAGGCATAAGATATGAAAGGTCAAGAACCACTGGACTACAGCACAAGCCCTCATAAATACAGTTGTCCCTTCACATTCACGGCTTTGCCATTCGCGGTTTTGAGTATTTGCGGTTTCCCTCACCCACCCACCCCTCTCCGGGCTCTTCCTTTTCCTTTGCAAAGGGAGTGAAGGTCCAGGCAAATGCGGGAGGGGGGGCAAAGCCTCTGAAATCACTCCTCTGCTGCTCCTTTGCTCCCTTTACAGGGAGAAGGAAAGTACAGCAGAGGGGCGATTTTGAGGTTTGCCTCTCCCTCCCTGCTTCCCTGGGTCTTCCTTTCCCTTTGCAAAGGGAGTGAAGGCCCAGGCAAGGGGGTGGGGTGGGGGAGGCAAAGCCTCTGAAATCATTCCTCTGCTGCTTCTTCGCTCCCTTTACAGGGAGAAAGAAAGCACAGCAGAGGGGTGAGTGTTATTCGTGGTTTTTTCACATTCGCGGGGGTCCAGTGACCCTAACCCCCGCAAATGTGAAGGGACGACTGTAGTTCTATTTGTCAGGAAATGACATGGATGTGACCACAAGATGGAGCTGTAAACTTAGTAATGAAAGTAGTTAAGCTCCAGTGGCAGGTGTGTGTGTGAGTCAGCACTTGAGAGTATGCACATCTGAGATGCCTGATGTAATAGGCATTGTTTAACTGCCTATAAAAAGGAGATGTGAATTATCTCCTGTGTGGGTTTGTTGTGGATGGTGGTTGGTGAAGCAGTTTGTTGGTTTGAGAGATTTATGAGTATTAGAGACGGCTGTCCTATACTCTGTATATATATTGTAAATATACTTCAAACAAAGATTAAAGCCCTCAAGTTGAGTGAAGGCTGGCCTTGTTGCTGTCTTTATTTGGCAAGCCAGAGCTCAAGGCAGTGTGCTGGGGTGAAGGAATTTTTCCTTCTCAGCCTGAAGTCTTTTGCAGAAGTCTTTCCAGAAACCTTCTCCTTGGTGTCCTGTCCACGTGGAACAACTCTGTAGGTGGTCGTGGTGGACACAGCATGTCTTTCTGTGCCCCAACACTATTATCACATATGCTCTGGTTAAAAACCAAACAGTTAGGACCTTGGACAGTGGAGTGCTGGAGAATTTCCTCATAAAGGAGAACTGTGTAGGAACTGGAGACATCTGAGGCTGTAAAAAGCTGGTACAGCCTTGTCTTTCAAAATGTTCTACTGGTCTGGGCTGCTTTGCTTTAGTTATAAAGTGTACATAGTTATTTCTGTAGCCTAAGTCTTCAGTGTAGTCGAGGAACATGAGAATCTGTGTGGGACTCACCCACAGATTCTTAGGTTGAAGATAGAGACTGGGCAGGGGTATAAGACATGTTAAAATTGTCCTTGAACCTTGTCATAGAATCATAGAATCATAGAATCATAGAATTGTAGAGTTGGAAGAGACCACGAGGGCCATCCAGTCCAACCCCCTGTCATGCAGGAATACACAATCAAAGCATCCCTGACAGATGGCCATCCAGCCTCTGTTTAAAGATCTCCAAGGAAGGAGACCCCACCACGCTCCGAGGGAGTGTGTCCCACTGCCGAACAGTTCTTACTGTCAAAATGTTCCTCCTAATCTTGAGATGGAATCTCTGTTCCTGGAGCTTGCATCCATTGTTCCGTGTTCTTGTCTCTGAAGCAGCAGAAAACAAGCTTGCTCCATTCTCTCCCCGGCCTTCCGAAGCAGACGCCGGGGCTTTGGAGGGACAGCAGCAGGCGGGCGGGTGGGGAGGAGGCTGCGCTGCCTCCCTCCAGCCTTCCAAAGAAGGCAGCGGGCAGGCGGCTGTCTTCCTCTCCCCAGCCTTCCTGAGTGGACTCCGGGGCTTAGAAGCCTTGGAGTCCCCTCAGGAAGGCCAGGGAAGGCAGCGGGCGGGCGGGGAGGAGGCTTTCTGAGCAGAAGAGGGAGGGAGGGAAGCTGCCCAGCCTCTCCCCGGCCTTCCTGAGGGGACTCCGGGTCTTAGAAGCCTCGGAGTTCCTTTAGGAAGGCCGGGAAAGGCGGAGGGAGGGAGGCTGCCCGCCCCACCCCCCGGCCTTCCTGAGCAGACTCCGGGGCTTTGAAGGTGCAGGCAGGAGGTTGCCCCGCCTTTCAGCAGCCTTCCCTAAGGGGCTGGGGCTAAACCGCGAATAATCAAAACTGCAAGTGTGAAAGCCGCGAATGTCGAGGGGCAACTGTATTTGCAAAGTAAAACAGTGACTTTTGAAGCCAGACAGAAATTATGATATTCAAATTAATCTTATTAAAGCTAATTCATTCAAACTTCAAAAATGTACATGACAGCATTGCCCTCCCCCACATATTTTGAATCCTGCTCCCCAAATGATATTTTCTTTCAGTCCTCAAATTTCTAGCATTGGAGTAACTTAAAACTTCAGTTCAGCATTTAGGCACAAAAGGGAGGGGCAGGCAAAGTTACCAATGAAATGTGAACAAAGAATTATAAGAGATCTCTGTTGTTGTGTGCCTTCAAGTCGCTTCCAGTTTGTGGCGATCCTAAGATGAACCTATCATGGAGTTTTCTTGGCAAAATTTGTTCATAGTCAGCTTGCCTTTGCCTTCCTCTGAGACTAAGAGAGTGTTACTTGCCCAAGGTCACCCAGTGGGTTTCCATGGCCAAGCAGGGATTCAAACCCTGGTCTCCAGAGTCGTTCCTCCAATGTTCAAATCACTACACTACACTGGCTCTCATAAGAGATCTAGTTGTGAACAATTTTCAATGTCTCACTACAGTGCTGGGGTTGAGACTGCCACGGTTGCCTTGGCTGACGATCTGTGTCTGAACATCGACAGGGGTAATGTGACCCTGTTGGTGCTCTTAGACCTCTCAGTGGCTTTTGACATGATAAATCATGGCATCCTCTTGGACCGCCTGAGGGGGTTGGGTATTGGAGGCACTGCATTGTAGTGGTTCCGGTCCTACCTCTCGGGCAGATCCCAGAGAGTGCTGCTCGGGGACAGTTGTTCAAGCAAAAGAGAACTCACCTGGGGAGTTCCACAGGGAGCTAGCCTGTCCCCGATGTTATTTAACATCTATATGAAGCCGCTGGGTGAGATTATTCGGAGTTGTGGAGCTGGGTGTTATCAGTATGCTGATGACACTCAAATCTATTTCTCTGTCATCAAATTCTCTGTCATTGGAATTCGTTGGTCCTGAATTCCAATGACATCTCTTCTCCCAATGAATGTCTTCAGGCGGTAATGGGCTGGATGAGGAAAAACAGATTGCAACTGAATCTGGACAAGACAGAGGTGCTCACGGTAGCGGCCCCCAAACCAAGAATTGGGTTGCAACCTCCAGTCCTGGATGGGGCCACACTCTCCTCCAGTGACTGTGTTTGCAGTCTGGGGGTGCTCCTTGACTCGTCGCTCCTGAGGATAAATCAGGTAAATGTGACAGTCAGGAGCGCCTGTTATCAGCTTCGGCTGATATGCCAGCTGCATCCTTTTCTGGAAGCAAGGGACCTCGAGACCGTCGTTCACGCGCTGGTAATCTCACACCTAGACTTCTGTAATGCACTTTACATGGGGCTATCCTTGTGCTTGGTTTAGAAACTACAGTTAGTACAAAATATGGTGGCCAGGCTTGTTTCAGGAACATCTAGGAGGGACCACATCACTCCGGTTTTGAGGTCCCTCCACTGGCTGCCTATTGGTTTCCAGACACAGTATAAGGTGTTGGTTATCACCTTTAAAGCCCTAAATGGCTTGGGTTCAAGCTATCTCAGGGACCGTCTCCTCCCTTATAATCCCCCCCCCCGTGCACTACAGTCCTCTGGGAGGAATTTGCTGCAGCCTCAAAAGTCGAGGCTTTCGGCTACCTCCCAGAGGGATTTTTTCTGTTGTCGCCCCCAGACTATGGAACGGCCTGCCGGATGAGATCCATCAATTGACATCTTTGGACAGCTTAAAAAAGGCTGTCAGGATGGATCTCTTCTGGCAGGCCTTTCCAGAATAGATTATCCTGGCCTCAGGAACCCCCCCCCCTTCTTCAGGAGAGTCCCCACAGCCTCCTTTGTTAACAGAACTGAATATCGCTGGGGACCTACTATTATTGCCAAATGTAGATATGTGTTTTTATCAAATGTTTTAATTGTTGTTTTAATTTGTAAATTGATTTAATAACTTTTTAAGGGGGGGAGGGAGTATATTGTTTTACTTGTATGGTTTTTTAATGTTGTGAACCGCCCTGATTGGATTACCAAAGGGTGGTATATACATTATTATTATTATTATTATTATTATTATTGCTAGACATTTGGGAAATGACATAAAGTTACATTGGGGGATCAGAAATCTTATTCGGAGGGGCAATGCCATCATTTGACCCTACAGATTGCCTTTCCAATATCATTTTGACACAAGAATTCTTGTAGGTCTGCCATGGAATCCTGGCATGTAATGGGTGATTCTGAGAAAATCATGATGGCTCATGCTCTGGGATCATGGATGTTTGGCTGTAACCCCACATGAATCAAGAACAGACGCTAAAATGAGCCCCATATCCCCCTGTCTGCATATTGGCTATTGTCACATAAGACCAGTAATGGTAACAAAGCAGTATTTTGGTAATGAGGGCAAGTCCTCATTGAAAGAGTCCTAGTTCCTTGAAATACTGTTTGGAAAACACTGACCTAGTCAGGACTAATGTTGAAAGGTATCATCTTTGGGAAGCAACTGATAGTGTATCATGTTCTGAAGGGCCACCATTAATTCCTAACATGCCACATGAAGCAACAACAACAGCCACCACTGGCTGTTCTCCCTCTTTTATAGTGAGTGGGAACATTCCATTCTGAGGTTGCCTCCTCAGAACTGTGGCACTAACACTGGGACCAGCAAGTCTTCCCCATCCCCTGGTGGGAAAAGGCAGAGAACAGGTTGCTAGTGGCTGCTACTACAATTTGCTTTGCTTCTTTCTTGCTGCTTGGCACCAGTGACTGCGTGAACAATGAGATTATTATTACTATCACTATTATTATCTTTATTTCTATCCCACTTTTTCCCCAGTTTGGGACTCAAAGCAGTATACAATAAAAAGACGTTGTTAAAATCAGCAAAATACAAAAGTTAAAACACAAACAACTAAAAAAGTTAAAAACATATACACATACATGTACACAACACACACACATACCCCAGCACAACCATTAGCAGAGATCAGCAAAGGCCTGCTGAAACAAGAAAAATTTTACTTGGCTCCGGAAGGATGGCAGGGAGGGACCCAATCTGGCTTCTCTGGGCAGAGTGTTCCAGAGTCTGGGGGCAGCTACTGAGAAAGCCCTCTCCTGAGTTTCCACCAGTTGCAGATGTGAGAATAGTGGGGTAGAGAGAAGGGCCTTCACAGCAGATTGAAGAGCCTGGGCTGGTTCATAAGGGAGAATATGATCCTTCAAATAACCTGGACCTGAGTCATGTAGGGCTTTAACGGTCATAACCAGCACTTTGAAAAGTGCTGGAAACAGACTGGCAGCCAATGGAGCTGCTGTAACAAGGGGGTTGTATGATCCCTATAGCCAGCTCCTGTTAGCAATCTGGCTGCAGCTCTTTAAACCAGTTGGAGCTTCTGAACACTCTTCAAAGGCAGCCCCACCTAGAGCATGTTACAGTAATCCAACCAGGATGCAACTAAGGCATGTGTCACCATGGTCATGTATGATGTCTCAAGGAATGGGCAAAGCTGGTACACAAGCTTTAACTGTGCAAATGCACTCCTAGACACTGCTGAGACCTGGGCTTCCAGGCTCACAGTTGAATCTAGGAGTACTCCCAAACTGTGAACCTGTGTCTTCAGGGCGAATATAACCCCATCCAGCCCAGGCTGAATCCCTGTTCCCTGATCTGCCTTTCAACTGACCAGGAGCACCTCTGTCTTCTCTGGATTAAATTTGAATTTGTTCACCCTCATCCAGTCCATTACTAATGTCAGGTTGAAACATGAAGTTTAGAACTGAAACAGCTTCTTTGGCTTGTGGTAGAAAGGAGTAATAGAGTTGGGTGATAGTGCCTAGAGGAGCAGCAGGCTGCATTTGCTACTATGCCATGCTCAGTGGTGATTGCTCCTAGCTGTCTCTGTTGCTCACTTGCCCATTTGACTGGGTGAGCAGGTGAATGGTCAGTAACAGTGGTAGCAAGCAAGAACTTTTTGGTATGGTGGGTGGGCAGTGAGGGAGAGAGAGCGCCACCCTTTGCCAGTGGCCATACTGGCTTCAGGATTCTGGGAGTACAAGTCCAAGAAGCTAACTTTTCCAAGCTCTGCAGTGGAGTCATTTCCTATATTCAGGGAGAAATTGTCAACTGTCAAGTGCTGTTATATGCATGCATATAAAATATACATACAAACTTGAGTTGTTCATACTGTTCCTATTTTAAAAATATCTGCCACTGAACCAGCAAGTGATTTCCCCCCCATAGTCTTGTCTGCACATTTTTGATCCTGATGAATAGTGTGGGAACAAAATGTTTATATTAAATTAAATTCCCTGAATTTGCCATATCCTAACAAGTAATTAAGCCACAAGCTTTTAAAAGCAGGGGTCATTTGATAAAAGCAAAGATCAACTGGAAAGCCTCCGCACTAAGACTGTACTGTCTGTCTTAAATGAAGGGTGGTGGTGGGAAAATCTACTGTCAAGATCCCAGGAAAGCAAACCTAAGTGCTAACTTTGGTAATCATAATTGTTGTTTGTAATTTGGTTGTCTTGATGATGCATATTCCCACTTATCTCTATTAGCCCTGTGATTAAATGTCAGCACCATATTCACGTCAGCGCTTGGCTATGAAACCCTACCTGTCAGTTTGCAGAAAGCGTAAGTAATTAACTTCCAGAGACACCTCTACCCTTTCAGGTGGAAAAAAAATAGGCTTTTAAAATTTATGCCATGTCACAGCACAGGAGAAGAATCTATCCACTATACGCATTTCCAATGAGGCTGGTAAAGAGCAAGTTTTACTTTCCTGACAAGAGTTAGCAGCCTGGATCTAAAATGTATACGATTTAAATTCTTTTTATAGGCATCTTGCATCTGGCATACAGGAGCAAATTCAGCAGGCTTACATAGCTTACAGGGTTCTCTGTCTTGGGAAGAAAGATTATTGGAGTGAGCATTGGTAATGTTTGGATTAGTCACAGTTTGGAGGTGTGTTAGAAGGACAGCCAGGTGTCTTTTCACTAATTGGAATTAACTTATTCTAAAACTGGCAAGGTCTTATTTAATGATTGACGCATGAAATAACGAGACCAGACACAGAAGATTGGGTTGAAATACGGGCCACTTTATTGATATTTTACCTATTTATTGTATATTTCTTGGGGTATGCAACCTGCAAAGGGGGAGATCCCTTGCGGGGGCAGCTGGGCAGTTGTTCACAAGTGAGCTAACTCCCAGCATCCCTGGGCGACTCACCTGAGCCCCAATGGGGATCCCGGTGTCCAGGGTTCCCTTTGGGCACCATCTGCTGGAGGGCCCTGCACCAGGCAGCAAATCCTTAAGCCATGTAGCTTCTGTGAAGGATCGCCACCCGATGCTGGCCCTAAGGATAGCTTACCTTGCTGCACCCCATCCATTCAGATGCCTATACAGTTCGGCGCTAGCTATCCTTCCACTCAAATTGAGGTTGCCATAGGTGATCGCCAGATCATGATCTCCCCACTCCCTGCCAAGTTACCACCTAGTTAACAAACCACACCCTGAGCCAATCGTCCAAGTCCCAAGTGACAGTATGGGGTAGGCAAAACACCCCTCGGAAAAGACTACGTAAACATTCCTACACTGTCCATGACGCGACCAGAATTCTCATACTGTGGCAGAGGCGGGAGGGTGGGTTTCTGATCTAGAAGAAAAGAGGAGGAGGCCAGAGGCGGCAAAGGGTTAAATAGGCCCAGCCTCAGCCCCGCCCTGTCTCCTCCTAGCCAGGGCATAGCCATGCCCTGGCCAACCCCTGCGCTCGTCTCCATGCCCATCATTAAAACACCTCCCCCGGATCTACCATTCTTTAAGATCCATGGGGATGTCTGTTAATGATTGATGCATGAAATAATGAGACCAGACACAGAAGATTGGGTTGAAATATGGGCCACTTTATTGATATCTTACCTATTTATTGTATATTTCTTGGGGTATGCAACCTGCAAAGGGGGAGATCCCTTGTGGGGGCAGCTGGGCAGTTGTTCACAAGTGAGCTAACTCCCAGCATCCCTGGGTGACTCACCTGAGCCCCAATGGGGATCCCGGTGTCCAGGGTTCCCTTTGGGCACCATCTGCTGGAGGGCCCTGCACCAGGCAGCAAATCCTTAAGCCATGTAGCTTCTGTGAAGGATCGCCACCCGATGCTGGCCCTAAGGATAGCTTACCTTGCTGCACCCCATCCATTCAGATGCCGATACAGTTCGGTGCTAGCTATTCTTCCACTCAAATTGAGGTTGCCATAGGTGATCGCCAGATCATGATCTCCCCACTCCCTGCCACAGATAGAGGCAAGTGTCCACTTAGCCCCTATCCCCCACACAGGATGCTAAGACAGCCTGCACCCCTTTCTGCATACCCACAAGAAATAGCTGGATCCCCATGTCTGATAAGTGGGCCCCGTCAACCCTATAAAGTTCCGGGCATTTGTAAGAAATGCCCGGGTACTGGATGAAATGGCCAAGGCCTCCATCCATTGCCTGATGCACAGCTTTGTTAACCTTCTTGCGGGTGATGTCCAGCAGCTTAGGGGCCCCTTCACCCGGGTAAGAGAGTCGTGGAATGATATCTGACCAAACCAGGGAAACTTGTGGCCACGCCGCCTTAATCCATCGCATGTCTGCTAGGGCTTGTAGCATCAAAGCTCTGCCTTTCAGAAGGCCCAGGTCATTTCTGCCCAGATGGATCACCAGGACATGCGGTGGAGGACCACGACACTCCTGAAACAGCAAATTGATTAGACCATTCCACCTCAGGCCCTGCTTGCCAAGCTATTCAACAGTAGCAATGTCTCCGAGACCCAGCTGCGGACCCCAATGGCTTCTCCTGGCATGTCGCGCTGCCCAATACACAAAGCTGTGGCCACAAATCAGTACCCGGTATCTCATATCTGGAAAAGAAAGCACAGATAGTCACAGAACACCACAACCCACTTAGTCAATGGCAAATTGGACGGACATAGCCCTTGTAAGCAGCCGACTTCCAATGCCCCAACTTTTTAATGGCCTCCGGCTGCATACCCATCGCAGCGGCCGTTGAAGCAGCCCCAATCCTAAAGGAATGGGAGCAGAAACGCACACCTCCCAACCCCAGGCATGCCAAAGCTTTGTTTGTGATTGCCCAAAATTGATACCTTGTCAGCGGCGACCCATCAGCGTGGCAAAAGAGGGGCCAAATTGTGCCGGCCGTAACTTCAAATATTCCCTAAGTGCAACTACAGGGCAGAGGGTCCTGTCCTGGCACTCTCGCAGCACAATGCTCATGCCCTTCCCCATTTGATCAGTCTTTGAGCGCCTGATCGTTATGGTGACTGCCTTGGCGCCCATGTTGATGTCACCCAAAGAAAGAGCAAGGCTAGCCTTGGCCTTTTTAGACACCACCACCAGCTCACTGATGCGTAATGCGCCAAAAAAGGCGGTCAGGGAAGCCGTGTGGAGCAACGCTACCTCAAACGGTGTTGTACAAACATTGGGCCATATCTGGAAAAGGCCCTTGAGAATAGCTGGGGAGAGGGGTTGCCTATCATCAATGGCTTTTCCCCGCTGTCTTGACCAACCCTCCAGTGCCTTCCTTATCCTAAAATCCGATGTGTTGTCCAGCAATCCCTGTGCCTTACTCCAAAAAGCCCTGTGCCTTACTCCAAAAAGCAGCCAACCTGGATCGAATTGACTGGGGGGCAAGGACCTTGTTCTTAAGGGATACACAGAAATGAAGAAGATGAGGGACTGGTACCGGCCAAGAGTTAGGTAGACGCACAGTGTTCCGAAATTCAAAAAATTCCTGAATGGCTCGTTTATATACCCTTCTGGTGCTGGGAGCAATGGAAAGGCAGATGGCCTTCACTATTTCACCCGTCCAAGCTCCCACAAATCCTCCGGCATCGGATCCGGCATCTTGGCGGCCCCTGGCGCCAATTGTCTGAAGCGATCCATCTGCATGCGGGAGAGAGCATCGGCAATGCTGTTGTCCACTCCTGCCACATGGGCCGCAGTAAACAGAATGTTGAACTTCAAGCACTGGAGTGTAAATGCTCTAACTACTGCCATGACCCTTTTGGATTTGGAGGTAAGAGAATTGACTACCTGAACTGTGGCCATGTTATCACACCAAAAACGAACTGTGGAATTGGCAAATTCATGCGCCCACAATCTGACCACGACCAATATTGGAAAGAGCTCCAAAAATGTAAGGTCGGATGTGACGCCAGTACCAATCCAGTCACGAGGCCAGTATTCTGCGCACCACCTTCCCGCATAGTAAACTCCAAAGCCCAGGGAGCCAGCAGCATCAGAGGACACCTTAAGAGCATCCCCTACACGCAACTCCTCCCTCCAAAATGAAACCTCATTATACTGCAGCAAAAAAATCAGACCATACATCCAGATCTAGCTTAATTTCCCGGGTGACCCTTACCCTGTGATGAGGCTGCGTAACCCCTGATATGGCATCGCAGAGGCGCCGGATGAAGGCCCTGCCCGCTGCAATTGCTTTGCATGGGAAATTCAAGTGGCCTATGAGTTCCTGAAATTCCCTAAGAGTGGCCTTGTTACGATGCAGAAAATTTCTAACCCTGTTCAGGAGATCATCTATCTTACCCGAGGGTAGCCGACAAAACTGATCAACTGTATCAATTTCAATGCCAAGGAAAGCCAATTGGTGACTTGGGCCCTCCATCTTTT
The DNA here is from genome assembly GCA_030847615.1 of Gambelia wislizenii. Lineage (NCBI taxonomy): Eukaryota > Metazoa > Chordata > Lepidosauria > Squamata > Crotaphytidae > Gambelia > Gambelia wislizenii. Next base: position 141,796,528 of record JAUMIR010000001.1, read on the forward strand.
CCTGTGTGAGGGGAACCCCGAATTCCTCCATAAGGGCTTGAAATTGCTCCATTAAGGAGCGGCAGACCCCAGTGCCGAACTGGCCAACAAAGAGGAAGTCATCCAGGTAGTGTACTACCCCTTGAAGGCCCGTACGATGTTTGACAGCCCACTCCAAAAAGGTACTGAACTTCTCAAAGGCCGCACATGAGATAGAGCAGCCCATAGGCATTGCCCGGTCCATGTAATAGAAGCCATCAGATGAGAAGCCCAGCAGCTCAAAATCATTGGGGTGGACTGGCAAGAGTCGAAACGCCAATTTGATATCACACTTGGCAAGTTCGGCGCCCAGGCCATGCCTCTTAACAACTTTAATAGCTGCATCGAATGAGGTGTACTGAACAGTGCACAAATCCTGCGGAATAAAATCATTAACGTACTGACCCCTTGGGTAAGAGAGATGGTGGATTAAACGAAATTCACCCGGTGTCTTCTTCGGGACAATACCCAAAGGTGAGACACGTAAACAAGGGGAAGGCAGGTCAATGAATGGGCCTAGGACCCGTCCTTCCGAAACCTCCTTCTGAATCTTTTGCCTGACTACATTTTCCAATCCCCGTACAGATTTAAGGTTAGGTGCCATGTAAGGCCTTCGCACCCCTTGGTAAGGAATGCGAAAGCCCTCATGAAAACCGTCCCGTAAGTATTGTGCTGCCGACCGGTCTGGGTAAATGCACAGCCATGCAGCAAGAATGTCCAAGCTAACTGGGCTGGGTCCCTTTTCTCTGCGGAGCAGGGTTGTTCGGGCCCTTTCTCCCTCCCTGTTGGTCCTTGCCAAACTGTCCCTTCCCTTTGTGGTAATTGCGGAATGAATGCCCTCCGCCACATATGGAGCATTCGTGACGAAAAGTACAAGGGTGGCGAGAGCAGGCCGCCCTGTACCCGAATTCCCAACATAACAGCCGGCGGTTTGGCGTTGCCAGCAAGGACAACTGGGTAGACTGGCGAGTGGCACTGCCAGGCCTGGCGTTCTGTAATAGATGGCCGCTCTGCACCCTTTCGACCATGATTGGATGGCTCGGGGACATAACCTGCAACCACAGGTGCGAGTTGATAATATCCCACCTCATAGTTGGGTAGGAAGCTGCCATTTGCCTAAATGATTCATTGTATTGGAGCCAAGCCGGTCCCGCAAAATCCACATAGGCCCTGTATATAATGTTGAGGTATCTTATGAGGGCATACGACTTATGTGGCTGGCTGTGGGATACCACACCAGCATATATCAGGAAACCTGCCAACCAGTTGGACCACGTCCTATCGACGAGTCTCCGCTTGATCTTTTCCTTCTCCCTCTCATCCAATTCATCTTTCTCCTTCTTGTCCAATTCACAGAAAAGGAGTGAGAAGATGTCCACATACTTCCCATTCAAAATTTTGTCCCCAGTGGCCTGTGCCAAATGTTCACCCAAGCCAGGGGCCTGCTCAAGGCCCATAGGACTGTCAGGAAGCATCATAGGCACATGGCCTCTGGTGGTAGGTGAACCCAGGTGGCTCAATGTGTAAGGGGACCCCATGGGCATCACCTGCCCTCCCCCAAGCATACCCGGGTACCAGTCGAACACCGTATTGGTAGGGCTGCCCGTGGGGCTACCGAATCCCTGGGTGTGAGAATCAGTGTTAGAATCCTGTTGGCCCCACGGCCACGCCGGCATGTTGGCAGTGTCATTTTGCAACTCACCCTGACCAAGGGGGAGCTGACTGCTGAGTTCCACTGGGCCCTTCGCCAGGTGAATCCTTGTCATCCTGTGCCTCATGGTGCACATCCCCTTGTTCTTCCAAAGCCTGGATGCGGGTGAGAATTTGGTTAGCAACATCATTAGACAACCCCCCCCCCACATTGTCCCTTGTCGGACGCTTGGGAGGCCGTGGTAGGCGCATTTCCTCCAAGGCCAGCAAGCGGTCCAAAATTTGCTGTAACACGCCGTCCACCGGGTCCCGAGGGTGGGCGGGTTCAACAGGTTCAGGGTCCAGAGGGTGGGCAGGTTCAGCGGGTTCCTTACCCTTACTGCCTTTCTTACCCCTTCTGGGTGCCATGTCACTAAAGTAAAAAGAAGCAACCACAATCAAAAGGGGACCAAAATTAACCAACAGTAATGAAGTAATTAAGTAACTAAGCAAGTAACTTGAAAGTAATTAAAGAAAGACACTGAAACTAATGAAAAGTAATTAAGTAATAAAGTAACTAAGCAAGTAATGAAAAGTAATTAAGTAACTAATTAAGTAACTAAGCAAGTAACTGAAAGTAGTTAGGGAAAGTGACCAAAAATAATGACAAGTAATTAAGTAATTAAGTAACCAAGTAACTAAGCAAGTAACATGAAAGTAATTCAAGAAAGACACCAAAACTAATGAAAGTAATTAAGAAACAAAGCAACTAAACCAAAATGAATGAAAAGTAATTAAGAAACAAAGTAACTAAGCCGAAACTAATGAAACGTAATTAAGAAACAAAGTAACTAAGCAAGTAATGTAAAGTAATTAAGTAATTAAGTACTAAGGAGGGAGCTTGTGGACATGTAGTTGCTAAGCTGAGAAGCAGGCCACTTGTGGACACGAGGGAGGACACATGCCGCAAGTCGCAAGCAGGCCGCAGCGGGGGGGTGGGGGCAGCGTGGTGGCAGAAGCAAGCAAGCAGGAGGAAGGCCACGAGGGTGGCAACGGAGGCCACTAAGGAAGCAGGCCGCTAAGGAAGCAGACAAACAGGCTGTGCAGGCCGCAGTGGCAGGGGGGCGGCGGCGATGGAGGCTGCAAACAGGCCATGCAGGCTGGGGCACAGGCCGCGAGGCCAGGAGCAAGCAGGCCGCACCGGCAGCCAAAGGAAGCAGGCTGCTGCGGCGGGGGGGCGGCAACCACAAACCGGCTGCGACAAACAGGCTGCACAGGCCACAAGGTGGCAGGAGCAAACAGGCCGCAGTGAGAGGGGGGAAGCAATGGAACAGGCCGTGACAAACTGGCCACGCAGGCCACGAGGCGGCAGGAGCAAGCAGGCTGCGGCAAGAGGGGGGGAAGCAACAGAACAGGGGTGGCAACGGAACAGGAAGTGGGCCGTGGTGGTGGTGGGGGTGCTGGGGGGGCAGTGACCACAAACCGGCCATGACAAACAGGCCGCGCAGGCCACGAGGCGGCAGGAGCAAGCAGGCAGCGGCAAGAGGGGGGGCAGCAACGGAACAGGCTGTGACAAACAGGCCACGCAGGTCACGAGGCGGCAGGAGCAAGCAGGCCGCGGCGGCGGCTGAAGGAAGCAGGCCGCGGCAGTGGCAGGGGGAGCCGGGGGGGAGGCGTCCACAAACCAGCCACAACAAACAGGCCGCACAGGCCACAAGGTGGCTGGAGCAAGCAGGCCACTGCGGCGGCTGACGGAAGCAGGCAGTGGCGGTGGTGGTGGTGGTGGTGGGCACTGGGGGGCAGCGACTGCAAACCGACCGCGATAAACAGGCTGCACAGGCTGTGAGGCGGCAGGAGCAAGCAGGCCACGGTGAGAGGGGGGGCTGGCAACGGAGGCTGCAAGCAGGCCGGCAGGGGCAAGCAGGCCGCTGTGGCAGCTGAAGGAAGCAGGCCGCAGCAGCGGCAGGGGGAGCCGGGGGGGGGGAGCGACCGCAAACCAGCCGCAACAAACAGGCCGTGCAGGCCACGAGGCAGCAGGAGCAAGTAGGCTGCAGCAGCGGCCGAAGGAAGTGGGCTGCGGTGGTGGTGGGGGGCACCAGGGGGGCGGCGACTGCAAACCAGCCGCGATAAACAGGCCACGCAGGCTGCAAGGTGGTAGGATCAAGCAGGCCGCAGCGAGAAGGGGGGCTGGCAACGGAGGCCACAAACAGGCCGCGCAGGCCGCGAGGCGGCAGGGGCAAGCAGGCCGTGGCGGCAGCCGAAGGAAGTAGGCCGTGGCGGCGGGGGGGAGTGGGGGGGGGGCGGCGACAGAGGTGAGGAGGAGGAGGGGGGCAATTTAATCAATTTAATCAATTCAGTTCAGGTAAACCAGTTAAATCAATTTAATCCTTTAAATATAAGAACCAAATAAATCAAACAATCCCCCCGACAAATAATACAGTCAATTGAATCGATTAAAGCAAGCAGTTAAGATCGGAAACAAAGGGCAGGAGGACCATGTGGCAGGGGGTGGGTGGGTGGGGTGATAGGACAAATCAATTTGATCAAATTTAATTAGTTAAATCTGCTAAATCAAATTTAATCAGTTAAATTAAACAATCCAATTAATCAAACAATCCCCCAGACAATTAAATCACTTAAGGCAGTCACTTCAGGTCAGAAAACAAAGGAAGTGGGACCATGTGGTTCAACTAAAGATCAGAGAGAACAAAGAAACCACCAGACCCAAAAAGGAAACCAAAGAAAGCGATCAATAAAAATAATCCAAACTCAACCAGAAATCACAACCACAGTGCTGGGCTGTCGCTCAAACATCAAAAACCCCAAAAGCACAGCCCAGGAGACTTAGCTCTCCATCAGATGGAAAAGTTCCAGATGTCCTCTCAGTCCGATCCAGAAGAAAAGAAGAGGAGGTCAGGGGCGGCAAAGGGTAAAATAGCCCCAGCCTCAGCCCCGCCCCTGTCTCCTCCAACCACGGCGTAGCCACGCCCTGGCCAACCCCTGCACTCATCTCCATGCCCATCATTAAAACACCTCCCCCGGATCTACCATTCTTTAAGATCCATGGGGGTGTCTGTATGCAACTGTCTTTATGAAATATCAAAAATATGTGATTTTCTGGCCTTGTTGAAGTTGTACATAAATATTGCAACCTTACCTGTCTAAACTGCTACACATGAAGTTGTGGTAGAAATAGATTTCAGGATGAAGTGAAGTGGGTACATGTTGGAAAACCCACCAATTTAACAGACCAAAAACTTTGGGGGTGGGAAAATAATATTGACTTTAGAAAATTAAAATCAACAGTATTGATTGACCTACAGCTGTCTTGTTTTGTCAAGAAAAGCTTCATGAAACCAGTGATGCTGTCCAGCAATAAATATTTAGTTGAACAATAGGAAGAAGTGGTGGTAGTGGGGGGAATCGAACTGTACCTTAGCCTGTCAGATTAGCGCACACTGGGTACCTCTGAACAAGACGAGGTCTAGGCAGCAAAAAGTTAAGAGTATTGTTCCTCCAGACATAAGAATAATCACACAGACTAGGAGATTTTCAGACTACACTGTTATAGTGTTACTATTCCACTTTAACTGCTCTGGCTTCCTCCTGTGGAATTCTGGGGTTTGTATTTTAGTGAGGCCTAAGATCTCTGGCTGAGAGTCGTAAATGCCCCTCCCTAAACTGCAAATCCCAGGATTCAACAGGAGGCAGCCATAGCAAATAAAGTGGAATAGTAACAGTGTTGTCTGAAAATCTAGACAGGCTTGTGTCTAAAATCAACTTCTGCTTACTGTAGCATAATAAAGAATATTTACAGTAATTTACAACATCCAGTAGAAAAACATCTTCACACAGAGAGATTAAAAAAACAACAACAGAGCTATTCAGTTCAACTCTATAGGAATAACTAAATACCCAGCTCTGCAGAGTTCCTAGCACCTCCCACAGTCAGTTCTGCACCAGAACTGAGAGCTCATCAATATTGATACATTTGCTAGCTTCCTGCAAACTGCCACTAGCTCGCTCTCTGCTGTACTCCGAAGACTGTTACATTCTGGCTCTTAACAGAATAAATCTATTGCATGTTCCAATATCCTGACATAGCCAATATAGAATTAATAATAAGTCTCAGAGTAGATTTCTATTGGTAGAATTAAAGGCTGTGAGGTCTACAAAAGGTCCGCAGAAAATGTAAAAGTTGAATTTATTTTGAAATCAATCATGAAGCTATTTCGGATCCTGGAATAGTTTTCTGGTTTCCCTGCTAGTGTTTTCATAAAATCATAGAGTTGGAAGAGACCACAAGGGCAATCCTGTCCAACCCCCTGCCATGCAGGAACACACAATCAATGCATGACCAACAGGGTATAAATATCACCCCAAAACACAGCCAAAGTGTGCACAGCTTTCTTCATCCCATCACTCTGTGCCACCACGTTCACAGTTTCTACCACCTCATCACTCAGCTGGTTTGCTACGTGACCCTCAGAGCTACACTCTGAGTATCTTCTGCTACACAAATCTCTGCTCTTTGGACAGGTATAGTCTAGCCCATCATCCTGAACTCTATTCCTCTATCCCAATATTTCCTACTTTTTTTGATAGCCTTGTGTAAGTCATTGAAGCCTGAGTGTATGTGTGTGTTCATTCATCTGATTATTTTTGAATAAAAAACATTTTTATTTTACCCCCTGGCTTGGTGTCTCACCAGTTATTACTGGTATACACAGGTCAAAAGATCCTGCAGTTACCTGACCTCTCATAGCCTCTATTTGAGCTAATTAAAATTCCTCATAGAAATATTGATTTTTGGTAGATACGCATGGAATTTCCCAGACCTCAGTAATTCAGGTAGCATGACCAAATCAGAATAGAGTGGTACTATTACTTCCTTCGATCTAGACACTATACTCTTATTGATGCAGCCTAGAATCTCATTGGCTTTTCTGACTGTCGCATCACACTGCTGACTGATGTTCAGCTTGTGCTCCACTAAGAAGCCTAGATCCCTTTCGCATGCACTGCTATGAAGCAAGGTGTCACCCTTTCTATATATGCACATTTCATTTTTTTCTTCCTGAGAGTACTACTCTACATTTCTCCCTGTTGAAATTCATTTTGTTTTCATTTTGTAGAGAGGTTTTGCAAACTTAAAAAAAGTCATGTTCACTCACAGGCTTCTAGCCTGGCAGCACTGCCTAGAATTCCCATGTGACCAGGTAATGTCTCAGGGTTGTAAAGGTGTTGTGAGATCCTATGCCCAAGGAGCCCTACACTGTGGCCATGTGTTACTTAATTGAAGGTTTTTTTTTTAAGTGGAAAAGGTCAATGCCACTTTATGCTCTTAAGAACATAAAATGCAAAGCTGAAAAAGCTACTTTTGAATCTCCCCTCAACTGTGGAAACCCACTGGGTGACCCTGGGCATGTTGAACTCTGTCAGTCTCACAGAGACGATGGCAATCCTTCTTAAACAAATCTTGCCAAGAAAACATTATTATAGTTTCACCTTATGATTGCCATAAGTCAGAAATAACTTGAATGCACAGAACAATTTCATAGACTAAAAATCTGTTTTGAACCACAATTCTCACCTATTGGGCCTGCATTTCTGTCATCTGCCAATGTATTACCATTGAAAGCTTGTCATTCATATTATCTTGGTACTGAAGCCAACTAGATGTGTCTTAGCTGTAGCAAATGATCATTTTCTGTTGTACAAAGAAGAGGAAAAGGAATTTGAGGAGTTACTTAAAAAGGAAGGAACATGGACATAATCTAAGGCAGGCTATTTTATGCTTCCTGATAGACTGTCAGTGTAATGTTACAGATATTTACTTTGAAATAAGTCCATCTGTGGGCTTGTCTAAACAGTGAAAATACTCCTCATAGTATTTGAGGAGAATACCTTTTGTATCAATGGGATCCCACATTATTTCACCATATTCAGGAGCCCCCCCCCCGCAAATGTAATATACTCTGTGGAAAAAGCCTTTGTGGCTTTCCCCAAAGTTTTTAAAAAACTGAAATGGCAATGCACATTCTTGCTCATTGGGACAACTGATTCCCTTTGCTGTGCTTTCACAATAAATCGGAAGTGGAAAGCTGATTGGTCGGATGTGCAGGGGGCGGAGCTTGCTGGCAAGGCAGTGCTTGGAACCACCATGTTGCATTTTTGCCATAGCAATTGTGCACTGAGATGACAAAACAGCCTTTTTCTTCTGTTTATTTAAGCAGAAGGTTGCACTCCCTCACTTGGATTTGCTTTTTTTTTTTTTTAATACTGTTCTGCAGTGAGAATAAAAACATAAGTAATCCACTCATGCCCCGCCATCTTGATTTGCAGGCATGGCCGTTTGAACATCAAATGTGGATAGCTTTGCATACTTGTGATCTTGAGGAAAAAAACACCACAGAGACAAATGAACTCTTCTGCGAATTGGTGTTACTGCACACCAGTCCACATTTTATTGCCTCGTTTAGACAAGCCCTGTGTTCAGTGGGACAGATAAATATGCATAGGATACTGTCCCTAAAATATATATATCCATTAGGTAAGTAAACATCATTTTACATCACCTGAAATTTGGGGGGTGGGGAAATACTGTCAGCTTTAAATCAGTTTGCCACATTCACTTTTAAAAATATGCTCCTTTCCCTGGGAACTCTCATGCATATCCTTGTTTTTTTTTAAAAAACCTATCAGCTTCCTTCCTGTAACCTATTTGTTAATCATGTTTTGGTGATTGACTTTTGGGCATATTTCCCAAGAATTTTAAGGCAGGCTTAATAAACACTAATATGTCTGCATACAAAACCAGATGATTATTATTCATGGGTGGGATTACTCAGAATTAAACTTCCCCAAACTGCATCAAACACATTTAGCTAGACATGCAAGTAAGCTGAATTTCCATTTGGTTTGCTTCTAGCTGAGCCTTCAAATTATGAAGTGAAGCAAAGCCAAAAGATTAATACAATGAAAACAAAGATTGGGAAATTAAATGACACGATGCAATTTTCTGCCTCATTGGGCTGGCACCAATAATATGCAAAGGGAAACCTAGTAAGTGTTGGTTAGCTGATGAATAAATGCAGGACAATCAGTCTCCTTCTCAAGGGAAGTACTTTCTTTGACTGATATAGCCATTGACCCTTCCAATTATTAGCACCTCTCCCTTGTATGGTGGGAGGATATTGTCTATGTTTTCCCTGAGCTGTGGGTCACCCTGCTACCGTTAGCTTATGTATGTGCATGCTTCACCATCATCACTGCCAGTTTAGACCAGGGTTTGCTAGAAAAACAAACAGATTCTGTCTTCATAATTAAACCTCAATAGAACAGGATGTGATGTTTTATGAATATTTGGAACGCATGTTCACCTCCCTCCCTAGTACCACTTCTACCTCTCTAGATATATTCACTGTCACCTACACATATCTCATGTTCAGAATAGATCCCTGACTTATGCACTGCTTCCTTCTTTGTGTGTGTTAATGGATCTGATGTGGTTGCTGAATGAAAATAAAAAAATCTTAGCCCCACTGTCATTCTGCAAGAGGTAATCTCTGTCCTAAAAAAAAAATCACTTGTGCAACAAGAGTATCGAGACCTCTATATATAAATGGCAAGAATATCAAACTGCTAATACTCTAGTCAACTATGCAAATGGTGTGACACCATAGGATCCTGGCCAGAAGCATTAGCACCCTCAAGGTAACCTCAGCCAGTCACAGAAGAGCAGTGAAAAAAACCAGTGTCCAAAGATTGGGAGGAAGGGGTTTCTACAGCACCTGAACCACCACTGAGAAAGATGTCCTCACGGCACACTTCTATCAAATTGCAGTCACCAGAGTCACTCATAGCAGGACCTCAGATATGGAATGCTATGCATCAGGGGTATATGCAAGGGAATGCAGTTCTACAGGTACCCAAGTCCTAAGCTGTCCTCTGTTAAGAACTAGGTTAGATGAGAACTAAGCCCAGAATTATGCTCAATTCTGAATTGAGGCCAGAAACAGATAGGCAACCAGTACAAATCAGTAAAACTAATGTGACACTGGAAAAATAACGTGGCACAGCCAAGATTCTGTTGGTAGTCTTTTATACAATGGTGTATCCCATCTTCTGTTATTCAAACTCAAAGGCTGCAACCCTATGCCAATTTACCTAAGCCCTATTGAACTCTGTGGGACATAAGTGTACTATAAAGTGCTGTAGTGTAGAACCTTACTAAGCCACTAGGGGCAGATGGGAGTAACTACTTTAAATACAACAGGAAATTGGACAATTACTTCTCAGTTTTCTAGAAGGCTAATGGATACATGCACCATAGAGTTGGAAGAGACCACAAGGACCATCTAGTCCAACCCCCTGCAATGCAGGAATACATAATCAAAGCCCCACTGGCAGATGGCCATCCAGCTTCTGTTTAACTCCACCACACTCCAAGGCAGTGCATTCTACTGCCAAACAGCTCTTAGTGTCAGGAAGTTCCTCCTTAGGTGGAATCTCTTTTCCTGTAGTTTGAATCCATTGCTCCTAGTCTCTGAAAAACATGCTTGTTCCACCCTCAGAATGACATCCCTCCAAATATTTAAACATGGCTATCATGTCACCTCTTAACCTTCTCTTCTCCAGGCTAAACATGCCCAGCTCCCTAAGCTGCTTCTCATAGGGCATGGCTTCCAGACCTTCTACCATTTTGGTTGCCCTCCTCTGGATACAATCTTTTTCATCTGAGGAGTGTACAAAATGCATTATTTTGACCTAATACCAGATGTATTTAACAAAATATGTTAATAAAGGGACTCTGTTTTGCTTTGGGTATAGTGCTTCACCCCAATACAGATCAGCAATTAGTGCTAACCCATAATATATTGGGGTGGGATTGGAATAGCTGTATGTGCATGTGCAAGTTCCCTCTTATAGAAGCTAGACATCTCTGGTAGGTCTGGGAAGACATCCATTTGAAACCCTGGAGAGCTGCAATCCCTAGCTTGAAGATTCTTGGATTTGTAGTGCAAAAACATAGTGCAAACAACAAGCTTTGTCTTCTGATGGTGCAAGGCAGCCTTCTGTGGCAGGACACATCCCAATTTACATTAACAATATGTAGCTTCTTGGTGATGTGAAAGCACTGCCAAGAAGCTGATGATGTTCACCTTTTCTTCACTAATCACACAAGGTATCTACAGTACCTTGCCAGTTCATTTAATATGTCAGTAGAAACAGGCTCTTGCCAGGGCACTCCTGTTGATGAACTTGTAGAACTGGAAACAGTGCATCAATTATTATTATTGTGTGTCTTCAAGTTCTGACTTATGGCAACTCTAAAGACAGCCTATACAGGGATTTCTTGGCGAGATTTGTTTGGGGTGTATGTGTGTGCCTTTGGTTTCCTCTGAGGCTGAGAGAGTGTTACTTGTCCAAAGTGACCCACTGGGTTCCCATGGTGAAGCAGGGATTCAAACCCTGGTTTCCAGAGTCTTAGGCCAATGCTCAAATCACTACACCACACTGGTTCTCAGTGTATCTGTACATACAACTAAAATTTTCTAGGATGTTATAATGTACAGATCCAGTAACTGTAGAATTTTAAGCAAATCATAAGCCACTTCATTCCACAAATGGCACATAATTGGATGATAAATTGAGTTAGTTCTGGTAATTAAAAAAAGCAAGCTGGAAATTTTATAGGGTGTCAGTGGAGAGGTACTATGCTGTTTTATGTCATTAGATTTCATGCAGCGTCAATGAGCCACTACTCTAGCATGTGCTTTTCATTAGCAGTGACAACAATGCTTTTGTACCTGAATATCTTTGGCTGGTGTAAACTATTCAGTCTTCAATATCTCTCCCTTCTCCTCCACTTATTCTCTCCCTTTCTCTAACATCAAGCTGGTAGGTAAAATGAGTCTGATTTATTGCTCAGTTTGGAGGATTTGGTTATCATCAGCACAATCAAAATCCTTCTCAGCCATTCCATGTGTATATTAAATATCATGGAGGACAAGACAGAACATTAAGAAATTGTTTAGGGGAAACTAATATGGATTCATAATAGGTAGGCTTCTCTTTAAAATTGTGTTTCATAGTTTTCAGGGAATTGTCTCCAGAAAAATAAGCTGATACAGTGAAGGTCACTCCAGTATATCTTGTTCCTACCTGGGACATAAGTGTTGCAGGCTTACTGACAGAAGGGACTTGGAAGTGAGTTGTTAACATGAAAGGAGTCTGTAGATGCCCAACTCAATGCCAGGTCTGAAAGATGATCAGAACATTTGCTAGGAATGTTTGCTTGCTGGAAATTTACTTCACCACATATATGGTGAGTGACTTGGCAACTTTTAGAAAACCATATGAGAGTGTACAAGCCATGAGCTCATGGCTTGCATTCTGTTCAGATTCTGGTTTGTCAGGGTATGAGGCAGAAATGCATTTCTTTCAATAAAGTTTGATCCTTGATTTACCAGTGTGGCCTTCTTATCTGTCCTGATGTGACTAGGAGAAGCAATTCTGCTTCGCCATACAGGCCAATGGTCACAGTGTCAAATAAGAGTCTTCCAGTATCATCTTCTGAACTTGACCCCATCTGAATATGACTGGAGCCTGGGAATGATTTATGCTGAGGAGATCCTTTGTGACTGGGGCCTCCCTTTCAGGATCCCTCCAGACAAATGTTTGGGAAGGTTGTGGTGTATGTTGCTGTAGTTCTCAGAGTTCAAAACAACAACAACATCTGAATGACATTTCTGTTTTCCTGGACTATTTAATGGCAATTTCCAGCACCAGCTGCAATGTTTTATTCCTGCTCTCAAGTGGGAATGATTATGAGACAGATGTTTCCTTCTTTTCTCTCCCTTTTCTTTCCCTTTTAAAAAGCGTTATAGAGCTATAGTGAATCAGTGCATCATTGAAATAGCACTTTTGCACTATAACTCTTTTAGAAATTCAGAGGAGAAAATTAGCCTTCCAAACAATAGGGCAACCTTAGCAAAATATGCCCAGTTTTTTTAAAAAAAGAAGTTTCCCTCAAAAAAACAACAACCCTATTGCAGATCCAAGAAGTTGTTACAAGTACCCTCCCAAAGGAATGGAAGGAATCATAGAATCATAGAGTGGATACAGAGGCAACAATAACAACAACTGCCAACAAAACCCAATGAGGTATAGCACGATGACTCACATTAACTCTGTAAGAGCCCCCCATGACTAAGCCATATGAACAAATCATTTCTATTCAGCTCCTCAGTTGCATAGGATATGCTTATGGGTAAGCAGCTTTTAGACAACTGGCAGAGTGTTTACAGTATGTTTAGCTACATCTGCATGTAGATGTGTGGTGAAAGTTACCTATCACCGGGCAGGTTGCAAGAAATAATTGGCTTCTCAATGAGCTCCACACATACTTTGTTAAATTACACGTGGTATATTCTCATCGGTGCTCATTCCATTATGAGAAGAAATGGGTAATGGCAATGAGAAAAGGTGCCAATTAACAGCACTCAACAGAAGCTAAACGAAGGCATTTTTTTTTCTAACAAAGAAAATATCTTATTGTGTCTAAACAGATATGAGAAAGCTTCAGTGATTTGTTTACAAAAGATGAGCATGAGATAGAATAATCATGTGCTGATATTATTTTTCTTTCCAAATGTTTTTGTTTTAAATATATCTCTTACAAACAGAAATCACGGTCCTTTCACATACAAGATTAAAGGCTGCATCTGCACTGCAGAAATAATCCAGTTTGATACCACTTTAACTGTTAGGGCTCAGTGCTATGCGATACTGGGATTTGTAGTTTGTTGTGGCATTAGAGCTCTCTGTCAGAGAAGGCTAAATTGCTCACAAAACTACAACCCCCAAAATTCCATAGCATTGAGCCATGGCAGTTAAAGCAGTATGAAACTGGATTATTTCTGCAGTGCAGATGCAGCCCATGAGAGCCACCAAACAACAACGAAAACAAAAAAAGCAACAACCAACCGCTCAAAGAATGTTCACAAAACTCTTCCACAGCTAGTCATGATATAACTATGGAACTTTGTTTCTTGACAGCTGCTGCTGCTGAGCTTTCATCTTCTGTTCATTTTAAAGATATAACAATAATGACAGAATAAATAAATACGTAAATAAAGATCATGTAATGTAATGTAATGTGAATAGGGCAGCCCTGCCATGAATCCTAAGAGCTTTCTGATGAAGTAAACAATGACTTTTAATTAGAAGTTAAATTTTTTTAATTAAGACGATTCCACAGTAATTATCTTTGTTGTCTGCTTCACCAGATTTTAACGAAAAAGATTGATTGGTGGCACATTACGCATTCAAAGGGCTACTTTGCTTCCTGAGGTAAAAGGAACATGATTAACTGCAAAAGTGTATCTTTGAACAAATTCAATCAAAGAACAAAGCCTATATATGGTACGAAGGACCTCATTCGAAGAAGAGACTGTCATGAAAAGTGGCTCCAAAGTCTTTGCCTCTCATGTTACTGGTGGCAACTGGTAGCTCCAACATCAATGGGAAAGTAAATCTGCTCCAGGTTTTGAGTCTACATTTTAAAAGAAAGCTCCAAGGTGCTGAACCTATTTTCTGGATAGGGCACAGCTCCTTTAAAATTCTGACTAAACCCAGACAAATTCACTACCTCACAGACATAGAAATCAATTCTTGCTTGTTCCTGTCTCCCTATCTGCATATATAGTGTAGATGTAGCCATTAAGGACAATAATAGAGTGAGGTGGGAAACGTTGGTGCCGTTTACACGATGAAAATGTCCCGGGAAGAATGCGTGTTGATCCCTGGCAGTTTACACGTACATTGGGTCGGACACGTGTTTTTCAGAAGGGGGGCCACCATTTGTCTCTCGATCCGTGGGACTTTCAATCCTTCAGTTTGTGCCGGTTTTTAAAAAAGTCACGGGGGAATGCGGAAAATCGGAAATGTAACAACCCATGACAAGATATCACGGGCACAGGAGATGCCCAGAAATTGCCCTGACCATGGGCGGGCTCTGGCCAGTAAGTGGGAGGTATACCTGCCCCTTTTCTGGCCATCCCAAAATTTGAAGATACATCTCCATTGTTCTCTGGCCATTTACCTGCGCAGTTTAAGTGATGGATGCCAAAACTGCACCTCGCCCCAGGAAAGGCGGCTGTGGGATCTCCTGGTCCTACAACGGGACCGTAGACCTTTTGGCCATATGGGGCGAGGAAAAGGTGCAGGAGCAGCTGAGGGGGTCCCATAGAAATATTGATCTTTTTGAAAAGATTGCTGCCGAAGTGAAAAACAAAGGGCATGATCGCACTGCCGAAGAGTGCCGGACGAAGATGAAACTGATGCGTAAAAATTACCTCCAGGTAAATGACCACAACTCTAAAAGTGGCAACAATGCGGCCACCATGCCCTTTTATAAAGAACTCCACGCCATTCTGGGCGGCGATGCCAACTACCACCCGAAGCGGCTGGGGAGCACCACAGACATTGTGCGTGTTCCACGCAGGGCAGTGATTCCCCATCACACTCCCCTCCCCGATGAAGACGTGGAATTCCCTCCCTTATCCCAGGAGATGCTGCAGGGGTACTCTGAGGAATTGTTCTCACATCCCCTGGGTAAGTTTTCCTTTATTTATTTTTTTTACATTTAGTAGTATGTGAAAACTCGATTAAACATGTTTTCAGATTCTATGCTGTACCCAAAAAGCATTTGTTTTTTTTTTAAATGTTCATGGCGATCCCATGGCTGATATGCATGCTATGTATTTTTCTTGTGCAGGCTGCTACAATTACAGCTTCTCTTGTTTGCTGACATTAGCAGAAAGTAATTGTATCAATGTGAAAACGCGGATGTTTAAAAATCTGTTTTCACAACATTAAAACCGCATGTGTAACATTGCATTCTGTACTGAATAAATGTTCCATAATTCTATGTAGTCCTAGCTGTAAAGGACCATTTCGCCATATTTACCTCCATGCCCTCAAAAGGTGCTGCTGTGGTCTGCGGGTTCTCCTTTAATATGCAAATGGCACACTTGTGTGTGTGTGCCCTGGGCATGTAAACTATTGCGTGCATCTTGGCACGTTTGCTATGGCATCTCCAGGAGCAGCCATAAACAAAGAAGACTATTACTTCTTTACCTCAGCCACAAGCAGCGCTGAATTCCTGTGGACTTACCAAAGTGCTTTGCTTTCTTCTATTGCCCGAATCTCTTATTTTACTCCATTTTTCTTTTTCATCCAGATGTTTCTGGTACCCAGAGATCTGATGAATCTGCTGTTACTTTAACCTTAATTGAGGAAAACAACACGGCCAAGGTAGCAGAGATTGATACTGTGTGGTAAACTACCCCGGCACATAATGGTATGTATCACATCATTACTGAACAGGAAAATTTCCAAAATTTATGTAATAGTGTAATAAACTTGGAATATGATTATTTTTTTCTCAATTTTCTCAGTTGCAGATTTGAGCAATCCTACAGCCACCTTATCCCCCGCTGAAAGGTTGGCATTATTTTGGAGGAAGAAACGTTCTTCTGATGTGAATGGTCTGATGGCGAATTCGAGATCAATAGCGGAAATGTTTGTGTCTAAAATGGAAAAAATATCTGACAAACAGACCATGTCTTTTCAAGGGTACCTTGAAAAATTCTATGAGCATTCAGTTGAGGAATCTCAGCAAATGCTCAAAGAAATACAAAGACAGAATGATCTATTTGGGGATCTAGTAACTCACATTAAGTCATTGGATAATTTAAAAAAAGAGGTGGAGTGAAGAAAGTGTGTAACTCAACAAGTGTTGGTGATGAAAATACGGAGAATTCGCAAGAAAACAATCATACTACACCCACAAAAAGCCAGGGGGGGAGTGCTTCAACTTCCAGTAGACCTGCGAGGGCAATTAAAAAAAAGTGCCCCTGTCATTATAATTTTCTATAAGCAGGATCACTTGCTGTGCCCTTATTTGGTGGAAAGACGTAACATATAGTTTTTACATAGTCTACTTCTGTTTCCCTGAAACTTGTCTATCTCAGATATATACTGTGTAATACAATTACTGAGGAAAGCTGAAGTTTACAGCTATTACAAGGAAGGTAGGGAAATAATGGAAAATAAACAGGCTTTTTATTTCAAATCATTAACTGTTTATTTCTTAAAAATGCATCAGAAAATACATATTTACATCTCTTTCTTTTTTCAAAAGAATGTTATATTTACATATATACATGTATATATTTACATATTGATAATATTTACAGGATGTACTAGACTTACAAGATACAGGGGAAAGCACAAAAAAAAAATCAAAATATAAGTCAAATGGAAAACATAACACATACACTATTAGGGGTTCACATACAGGAAGTAAATACAAGAAAACCAAACATAAATAAATGTGCACATAATAATAGGTTATTTTACAAAGGTATCAACAAGAGAATATACATGGTTTGGTGGGGGAAATCAGGAAGAATGTTTACAATATTTACATAAAAAGAACTTAGAATTTTTTTTACAGAAAGTTTAGTATTTACATGTGGAGAAAATAACTATATACAATATTTACAAGGCAAGCCTTTCTTCTATGGCTTGCACCCTCCTTCCCAGGTCCTTGATCTCCTCTCTAAGACTCCTCCCTGTATTGGGCAACAAGAAATACTTAATTCACATCAAAAGGTGCTATATGCAAAGCAAATAACCAATTTTTAAAATGTATACTTAAATATATTTACCAAGCTCCTCAATTCTGGCAATTATATTTAGCCCAGCCAGTTGGGCTACCACCTCCTGGGCAGCCTGGGGACCTTTAAAAAATCTTACACACAGTTGCTCTTCCAACACCAAACAACTGGGAAACTGCACCATATAAGCAGCGGTGGGCGAGAAGGAAAACAGCTATAGCGAATCTTTTCTCTACAGGGATGGCTTTTCTCATGTTCGTGTCCGACTTAGCAATCTTTGGCCGGAGTATCTCTGCAAGATGCATGAAGAGGAACCGGGGCATCCTGAAATACATTATCCACTGTTTATCCGACCAGATGTTCATCACAAATTTCTCCCACCACTCCATTGTCGGGTACACCCACCACCGTCGCTTCCGCTGGCCGGGGCGAACATGCATCAGAACCTCCGGTGGGTCCACGGCCACAAAGTGCATACACTGTGGTCGGAAAATGGCTGATTCCATCATTTGGGAACTGAGAAGGATAAGGAAAATAAGAGGCATCCTTCTCCTATGTCTGATAATTGCCCATCTATTCAGAGCTAACAGAGATAATCGCAAACGGGCAGCGGTAGCCAGAGCAGCCGATGTGCTCGCCTCCATGTTGCCATAAACTTCTGGATAGGAGAAGAGGTACATCAAAAGGACATGTGATGTCATTCTTTGTTAAACCTATAGCCAATTGCTGCATCTGTGGTGGGAAGAAGAACCGGAAACACGTAGCTCAGACTGTGAAAAAATGAGTAATCGCATCCTTGATTGACAGCCAAAAAAAATAATAATCCCGGAATGGTACACATTTGTAAACAAGAAAAGCACGGGATAAATCGTCGCGGGACCCAAAATAAAAAACGGTACTTTTGACGTGTAAATATCAGTCACGGGACCATCTGGGATTTCCAAATAAGTGACAAAAATCGTATAAACAGCGAGGGACGGATACGGGATCAGGAAGTCACAGTAAGCCCCGCGACAAAAATTGTCATGTAACTGGCACCGTTGACTTTGGGTACATCCAGACTGATTAAAAAGACCAGAAAGCCCCACATGTTGTCCCTGTTCTTTCCTAATTTATTTTGGAGATCCATATGTGCTCCATTTATCGCAAAATATTTTCCATCAGCTCCCGGTACAATCAGAGACTTTTTATACTTGCTCCCCAGGTTGGTTTACTTAAACCCAGTATAAAATTGGAAAGAACGGGAACAATATCAGGGACTTTTCCATCAGTCTGGATTCGCTCTATGATGCAGCAAGGCAGTCCTCCAAGGTAAATGGGTTTCTCTATTGCAAATTATGGTAAAGGGAGGAAAACCCTAGAGTGTCTTGTGGCACTTTAAAGACTAACATGCCACAGGCTAATTTTTCAAATCCATTTGGAGAAGTGGGCTTCACTCCATGAAAGGTTATGCTGAATAAGACTTCTTAGACTTTAAGGTGACACAAGATTCTTTGTTGTTCTTTTTGCAATAGACTAACGTGGCTACTGCTCTGGAAAAGTTGCAATAAAGGGACAAAGTGGAAACCTAGGGGTTGTTTAGATGATTTAAAAAATCCTCAAAGAATGCAGACAGAATACCTTTTGTCCAGATGAACTCCTGCCGAGATTCACCATATTGGGAAGGATGGGGCTGAATACTCCAAGTAGTTCACAGTAATAGCTTTCACTGTTTCTCATGATCTTTTAAAAAAAGTATGTGTAAAATGCGCATAACAGGCCATCTGAACAACTAATTCAAATTGGGGCACACCCAGGAAGTTGTTTTTGGGGACACGATTGAGCTCATGATCAAGCACTATTTTCAAGTGGGAGAGAAAAAAAATGTTTGTAAGCAGAAGATTGCTCTTGCGCATCTGTCATTTAATGACCAAAAAAAAAAAAAAGAAAAAAAAAAGAAAAAAAAAGAAAAAAAGAAAAAAAAAAGAGAGAGAGGCAGGGGGAGGGAAATGGAGGGAGCTTTTTGGGAGATAATAAGGCAGGTAATTCACTTGTGACAATCATCTTTTCTCATGGGCATGCTCCATATGAACTGCAAACTTGGATAGCTTTCCATGCCAACGATTTTATGAACTGCAAACTTGGATAGCTTTCCATGCCAACGATCTTGCGAATGAATTGTGGGGACAAATTAATACTGCTGCAATAGTGTGGTAATGTGCTATTTTCCACAATTAATTCTCCTGTCCAGCTGAGCCCCCGTTGTACTTATAAGCCTAGCCAGTGAGTAGAAATTAAAACATTGCAGCAGTTGTTGCCATTTTGATTGCACATGCCACCCCCTCCCACCACAAAAAATTTCAGGGAGAAGTGTTGTCCTTAAATTTCAATGGATTGGATTCTAACTTAGTCATACTTAGCACAAACTCAATGAAATCAATGCAACTTAAGTTAGTCATGGATTTCAATAGGTCTGTTCTAAGCATGAGTCCTTTCAGTCCAGATGTCAGTTGGTTTCTATAGAACATGTTGCCTGACTTAAATCTCATTGATTCTAACAGGATTTAGGCTCAGTCAACAATCTTTGGGGTCAGGTTACCATTTTCTGCATTTTGCTGCATAGCCATTGTTAGATGACTGGGGTCCATAAAAGTTTTTGAATAATGTATCTAAAGTCCAATTCCCGTAGTTTTATGGATTAATAGTCTTCTTTGCGTGTGTGGATGGAAAATGTATTCCCCTCAATAAGAATAATGCAAATAGATAAGCTTCATAGATGACATTAAATGGCATGTCCTAATGGCTTCTTTTGAAGGCTATCCAAAGGATTCCACAAAAGAAACAAGAGACCTCTCTCAAGATGCTTGAAAGATGGCCTGTTTATTAGTTGAAAAGCCTGATGCATTTCAGCCTGTGGGCCATTCAGAATCAAAATGGATTTTCATTCAGCCAGTAAAGAATTCAGGAGTTTCCTGGCTTTTGAGAATCTTGTGACATGTCTCGTGTTACTCTCAGGAAACCACACAGGAGGGTACTCAAGAAGCTCAACATTGAAAAGGGGTTAGACACTATGTCCTAACAAATCATACACCATTCAATTATAGCAATTTATCCCATATACTTTTTGAGGCTACACAAGATATTAACACATATAGAACATAGTCAAGTATACAACATCCAATGAAATAAACAATGCAACATTAAATTGCTATAATTGAATGGTGTATGATTTGTTAGGACATCGGGTTACTCTCAGGCATTTCATTGGATGCTTCCCAGTTTTTGCCTCTTTTTGTTAATCCAAGGATTCGCCAGGGCTTGAAAAAGCATGGGAAAAAAATGCTGCATCATTCCTGCAATATCATTATTGGAACTACAGGGTAGCCACCCAGACCTCCCAACATGGATGTGAACCATGGAGAATGTTTTGGGAGGATAGAGATGGGCAATGTTCCTCTAACTTACCCTGAAAGCCTAGACAGTGTTTCAGCTGTCCAGCTGAGGCATCTAGTAAACATACTTGTAAAACCTCATAGAGTTCCTAATGTCCCCATTTTCCCAAGGGTTTTTTTTAAAAAACAAAACAAAACAACAGAATTGGTGAGAAATTGGGTTAGCAATGGTTAGAGCTTGGAACTGATGACTACATAAATATGTTGGTCGAGATCTTACATCACACTGCTTCTTCTCATCACACTGAGGCTCAGGTATGGAAAAGGGCTGGCCACATCATCCTGAAGTTCACCTCAGACGTCTGTTGCACTGAGTGGCTCCCCAGAGTTTAATCTGGGATTTGAGGGGCATTTACGATCATGGCAACAGTATGATTATACAGTAGTGCTTTCATCAGCGCTGTTTACTCACAATCCTAAATATACACTGGACTGACTATGTGACGAATGTTGCTGTCCTTGAGCAAGCAGGGATCACCAGCATTGAGGCCATGATATTGAGAACACAGCTGCGCTGGGCAGGGCACATTTCTAGGATGAACTCGCCACAGGTCAGCGTAAGAGGGGTGCTCCAAAAAAGCGATACAAGGTCTCCCTGAAACAACACTTCAGGCTTGGCCAAATTGATCACCAACAATGGTCTGCCCTGGCTTCACATCGGGAGGCATGGAGACGCACTATCCACAATGCTGCAGCCTTATTTGAAAACTCATTACGCCGAACAAGTCTTGAAGAGAAAACGACAATGCAG
Source organism: Gambelia wislizenii (assembly GCA_030847615.1). Classification (NCBI taxonomy): domain Eukaryota; kingdom Metazoa; phylum Chordata; class Lepidosauria; order Squamata; family Crotaphytidae; genus Gambelia; species Gambelia wislizenii. The sequence goes on from JAUMIR010000001.1 coordinate 141,818,046, forward strand.
AAAGAATCACAACCCAGAAACATCATCCAAGGAGACCTTCTGCTGTGCTTTCTGCAACCGGACTTGTCTATCTCGGATTGGCTTTTTTAGTCATCAGCACGCTTGCAGAAAACATGGGATGAGTCCTTCCTGAATCTTAGTTTGCGAAGAAAAGCCAGAGAGAGAGGGAGGGTCTAGGTTATGAATCTGTTAACTGCAATGCAAGATGCCAGCATATATATATTATATATATATATGGAGAGAGAGAGGGAGAGAGAGAGGGAGAGAGAGGGGAGGGGGAGAATGAGAGAGAGAGAGAAATAAAAATAACAACCCCAGAAGTATCATACACATACAGTAATCAGCAATGAGTAACAAGAATGATTTTTCAAAATAATGGCTCATGAGTTAATTTCCCAAGTAAAATCTCAAACTCTGGAAGTGGAACCACTATTTGAAGAAAGAAGAGTATCATGTTATATTTGTTTTCCAGATGGCTTTAAAAGATGAAGAGCCTGTCAGGGGGAAAAAAGAGGTGGCAACGCTAACTTCACATCACAAGCCTGGATAAATAAAAAAGCTCTCTGACTGGATGGATAAATATGTTAGTTTTGCTTTCTCTCACATTTTTACAGAAAATTTCATGTTTGTACTGGCCCATTTTTGAAGACATTTGTAAATTTTGGTAAGCTCTTCTTAAAGACAAATTGAATGAGTTTTCCTTCATCCTTGACAAACACACTCCTCCGTTGTACATTTTCAGTCCAAACTGTACTTGTTGTTGTTGCTGTGTGTCTTCAAGTCATTTCTGATTTATGGTGACCCCCTCACAGGGTTTTCTTGCCAAGATTTGTTGGGGGGGGGTTGCTTTTGTCTTCCTCTGAGGCTGAGAGAGAGTGACTTACCCAAGGTCACCCAGTAGATTGTCATGGCTGAGTAGAGAACTGAATCTTGGTCTCCAGAGTCATAGTCCAATGCTCAAACCACTATATCATACTGGCTCTCCAAAGACTATTTATTTGAATACACCCACCATCTGACGACCATGCGCTGAATGCATCAAGAGGCAGCTGTTGTCCTCATGCCCTGTTTATGATCTTCCTAAACGAATTTGATTAGCCACTTGAGAAAAATTTTACTGAATGATATTGGTCTTATTCCATCATGGATACCTTTATCTTCTTAAAACAGATTGGTGGTGACTGTTTTCTTTTAGTTGTGGCACCACATTTGTGGACTATTTTCCCTGGAGAAGCTAGCCTGGCACTACCTTTGATGCTATTTTGGCATCAGGTGAAGGCCTCCTTAGCCCAAGTATTCTGTTGTTCTATAGCTTTGTCTGCATTTTATTGTTTTTTTTTTTAAAAAAAAAACTGGCTGCCACTTCTGTGAGTTCTAAAATGCTTATATGCTGTGTTGAATTGTATGCCATTTTGTTTTTTTGTGTACTATGATTATAACTTCGTTGTTGTTGCTAACTGCTGTCAAGTCATCTTTGACTTATGGCGACCCTATGAGTGAGAGACCTCCAAATCATCCTTTCATCAACAGCCCTGCTTAGGTCTTGCAGACTCCATGCTGTGGCTTACTTGATTGCATCTATCCACAGGTAATGGGAATTGTTGTCTTTACCTGGTGCCTTCTACCTGGCCAAGCATCATTGTTTTTTATAGTGAGTCATATCTTCTCATGGTATGTTCAAAGTATGATAGTCTCTATTTAGTCATCTAGGCTTCTAGGGAGAGTTCAGACTTGATTTGTTCTAGGACCCATTCATTTTTTTAGCAGTCCACACGATCCATAGAATTCTTCCCAGCACCACATTTCAAATGAGTTGATTTTCTTTCTATTAGCTTTCTTACTGTGCAGCTTTTACAACCATACATAGAAATAGGAAATACAATGTTACGTACAATCCTAACTTTAATATTCAATTATATACCTTGACACTTCAGGATCTTGTCTAGTTCCTTCATAGATGCCCTTCTAAATCCTAAGCCTTCTTCTGATTTCTTGACTGCAGTCTCCATTCTAATTAATGATTGAGCCAAGGGATGGAAAATCTTGACCTACTTAAATGTCTTCACTGTCTGCTTTAAATTTATGTAGGTCACCTGTGGTCATTATTTTTGTTTTCTTTATGTTCAGCTGTAAACCTGTCTTTGCACTTTCTTCCTTGACTTTCTTCAATAATGGTTCCAAGTCTTTGCTATTTTCATTTAGTATCTTAAATTGTTGATGCTCCTTCCTTCAGTTTTCACATCTCCTTCCTCAGCGTCTAATCCAGCTTTGTGCGTATAAGCTAAACAGATAAGGTGATAAAATGCAGCCTTGCCGACCTCCTTGCCACTTGGAAACCACTCTGTTTCTCCATATTCTGTCCTAATGGTGGCCTGTTGTCCTGAGTACATGTTACGCATTAGGATAATCAAATGTTGTGGTGCACCATTTCTTTATGAGTGATATAAACTTTTAAGAACCTATAGGCAATTCATCAAGAGCAGCAGTTTTCTTTTAAAAATATGAATATCTCAAACATTTAAGCAAGATGGAAATGTTTTGAAACAAGCATTGAAGACTACTAAATACATTTGTCAAAGACAGTCATAATATGTATTTTTTAGAACATAATTTTCTTAGGAAAAAGTAACAAATTGCTTGCCACAACACTAGCATTTCCATGCTAGCTTTTTTGTGAAACATATTGCTCCATCACTTCTTCAAGCTGACAGAGCTTTCAAAGTTTTGACAAGATCCCTTTTTTGGTTAAATATTAGTTTTCATAAAATCGGCAATTACCGGTAACATGATATCTCTTGTCAAACACAAGAAAAACTTCTAGAAACACAACTAATAGCTCATTTTCAGTATTTTCAATAAAAGACAGGTATTAGTAATTAATACTCTTATTTTCTTTATCCTAAAATAAATTTGTCAGAGATAATTTCCATTGAACTAATGGGAATCATATTCAATTGAACAGACAGTAAAAGTCAATTTAATTTTAAGGAAGTGGATTGTTAACAAAGGCATATTTTCAAGGTCCCAACTACAGACTAGTTCATATACAATCATAGAATCATAGAGCTGGAAGAGACCACAAGGGCCATCTACTCCAACCCTTGCCATGCAGGAGTACCCAATCAAAACAGTCCCAACAGCTGGCCATCCAGCCTTGATTAAAAAACCTCCAAAGAAGGAGACTCCATCACAATCCAAGGCAGTGCATTCCACTGCCAAACAACTCTTACTGACAGGAAGTTCCTCCTAATGTTTAGGTGGAATCTCTTTTCCTGGAGTTTGAGTCCATTACTCCATGTCCTAGTCTCTGGATCTGCAGAAAACAAGCTAGCTCCATCCTCAATATGACATCCCTTCAGATATTTAAACATGGCTATCATGTCCCCTCTTAACCTTCTCTTCTCCAGGCTAAACATGCCTAGCTCCCTCAGCTGTTCCTCATAGGGCATGGCTTCCAAAACTCCCACCATTTTTTGATTGCCCTCCTCTGGACACATTCCAGCTTATCAATATCCTTCTTGAATAGTGGTGCCAAGAACTGGACACAGTATTCCAGGTGAGGTCTGACCAAAACAGCATAGAGTAGCACTATTACTTCCCTTGATCTAGACACTATACTCCTATTGATGCACCCTAAATCTCATTGGCTTTCTTAGCTGCTGCATCACATTTTTGACTCATGTTTAGCTTGTGGTCCACTGAGACTCCTAGATCCCTTTTGCAGCTACTGCTATAAAGCCATATTTCTTTTAGCATAGCAGAATTATACAGCGGGATAATTAGGCTGGATCCCACAGTTGTGTGACAGGCACCAGAGCATCAGATCATCTCTTTTACCCCCCAAGTAAAAAATGTATGAGAGGGCTGTGTTTTCTTGCAGAACAATTGGTGACACAAGGGGCCACACTTAAGCAACCTCAGAAAATGCAACCAGTCGAGCAACCAATTTTTACACTGGTGTTGTGCCTCAGCAGGATTCCAGCAGCCAAGTTAGGAGGAATGTGTAGTTTCTTCTAGCTCCCGCTTCACTATTAATATTTTGAATTTATTTTATTTATGTCTTGTCCTTCTAGAACAGGAACCCAGGACAGCAGCAAACATGGTTAAAAAATACAGCTACAAATGAAAACACAAAAATTAAAGTACCAACACACAATTAAACAAATTAAAATATTAAAAGATGCCCAGATTCAAAACAATTTAAAAGCACACAAATAATAATAATAATAATAATAATAATAATAATCAGCAGCAGCACAGCACCCACCCATTAAAAGTCCCTTCCTCAGCAACTAGGCAATTGTCAAGTCTTATTTTTGTCATTGTTGGTGTGTGCCTTCAAGTAATTTCTGACTTATGGTGATCCTAAGGTTTTCTTGACAGGATTTGTTCAGAGGGGGCTTCCCATTGCCTTCCTCTGAGGCTGAGAGAGTGTGACTTGCTCATGTGGGTTTCCATGGTCAAGTGGAGATTTGAACCCTGGTCTCCCAGAGTTCTAGTCCAATACTCAAACCACTACACCATGCTGGTACTGCATCATATTTTATTATATGATTCCTTTTACTGTAATGGATTTTTAATGTCATGTTCTCCTGTAAGCTGCCTTGAGAACTTCTTGGTGTAGAGTAGCCTATAAATATTTCAAGTGACCAACCAAATGAAGATTCAAAGAACCATGTCTTGTTCTTCTGGAACTTTAATGGAGATGCCAGTGTAAGCATGACAGGCTCCATCTGAAGTGGCATGGCGGATGTTACTTATTCAAGTATGATGGAGTGAGGAAATTTATTTATATATTGGATTTATGGGCTATTAAAACACTGCAATAAATCATGGCACTGACCCTATTCAAAGCCTCTTCCACAGAAAACTGAGATAAGTTGCAAAAGTTTTTCATTCAGGCCATCCTAGTGTCCCTTCCAACCTGAGAGCACCCACTGGGAAGATGCTTTCTTGTATCACCACTAAATGTGCTTCTGCAGGTGAAGGGCCGTCATCCCCCCTGCTTCAAAATCTCAAAGGTATGTTTGTATAGGAGAATCCTTTCCCATTTTTTCAATAGGTTCTCCATAAGATTAAGTTAAAAAAGATATGTGACACAGCATCATCCAATTTTCCTTGTTTTCACTCCACTTCAATTGCCACTTGTATGGAGGAAGAAAAATCTTCACATGATATTTCACTATTGGAGAAAGACTGGAAGAGAATTGCAATGGCTGCTTTCCATATGTTGAGATAAATCCAATGTAAGTCCAACATAGAATTAATCCATTGTAATGAATTGGTCTTGCTAGTCACAACTAACTTAAATCTCATTGGTTTCTATGGGTCTACTTTAGGTAGGGCTAACATTAGATGTAGCCCAATGCATAGTTTGGACCTCAGATTCTATTGTTGGTTTACAAGAAAGCAAACGATGGATTAATCAATTAATTCTCCTCGCTTGTCCCCACTGCCTTAGTCAGAAAAGTCTATATCAATTATTTCTTATTTAGCTGAGAAACTTGAAAAGTAAATTAACACAGAAATCTAGAGGTTCGATTTCACACCTTTCCCCATTAATGGCTTAAATAGATCTCTCAAAGCTAGTGACAAACTTCTTTAATGATTAATCATTTCACTGAAAGGAATGACACCTCTTTTCATTCCACTGTGTTTACTGTGATTGTACTTAGCTGGAAAGAAAAAAAGAGTTTCCTGAACTGAGGTTAAAATTGGATTTATACATTGTCTATGTATTATTGTTATTGTATGCCTTCAAGTGAACTCAAACTTATGGTAACTATCACAGGGTTTTCTTGGCAAGATTTATTGCCAAGAAGCTTTACTATTGCTTTCTTTATAGGCTGAGATAGTGTGATTTGCCCAAGGTCACCCAGTGGGTTTCCATGACTGAGCAGGGATTTGAACCTGGTGTTGTACTGGCATTCCTAGACTCAGAAGACAACAGTTTCTGAGGTCAATAGAAAACTTTATTGCCAAAAACCAAGAAGCACACCATACAAGGTTGTTGCTGAGAACCTTGTAATTTAGAAGATGATCAGATGGGGACAAAAAAAGTGTCTAGCCATATTATTTTCCGTCCTGCTCCTGACGATGCACAATAATCCCATTTTCAGACAACACAATCCTAAATATACACTGGACTGAATATGTGACAAATGTTGCTGTCCTTGAGCAAGCAGGGATCACCAGCATTGAGGCCATGATATTGAGAACACAGCTGTGCTGGGCAGGGCACATTTCTAGGATGGAGGACCATCACCTCCCCAAAATAGTACTCTATGGTGAACTCGCCATGGGTCAGCATAAGAGAGGTGCTCCAAAAAAGTGATACACCATCTCAGGCTTGGCCAAATTCATCATCAACAATGGTCCGCCCTGGCTTCACATCGAGAGGCATGGAGACGCACTATCCACAATGCTGCAGCTTTATTTGAGAACTCACACCAAACAAGTCTAGAAGAGAAATGACAACACAGAAAGAATCACAACCCAGAAATATCATACAAGGAGACCCTCTGCTGTGCTTTATGCAACCAGACTTGTTTATCTTGGATTGGCCTTTTCAGTATCAGCGCCCTTGCAGAAAGTGCAGGATGAGTCCTTCCTGAATCTTCATTTGAGAAGAAAAGCCAGAGGATATAAGATTATATGGAATCTCAAAAGTTTCTGCAAAAAGCATTTGACTAAAGTGTGAGTCAATTTTATTACTAAACTTACTCAGGCCTATGAAAAGATTTGATCCAATCAGTAAAGTAGTTGGTTCTGTCTCTAAATAGGAATAGACACATTTCCAACTCATTGACATTTCAGTTTTAACTCCAGGCAGATAATTATGTTTGTTTGACGTAGGTGTTAGCCATTGTGGTTACATTACTTTTCACCCCCTGCCCCCCTTATTATAATGCCAACAAAAGCAAAAAGATATCACTATGCATATAACATCAATATCTTTTTGACAGCATAGGGACAGACATAATCTTAAACTGTCATTCCAAAACCTTTGAAGCAATGGTCACAATATTATAAAACATTCTACCATCATGAGTTCACATGGAAGTAAGTTTGGTCGTTACGTAAGCTATTTTGTAGGGCCAAAAAGTGGCATGCAAATAATTGTATAAATACTTAATAAAAAAGCATAAATCTCTCTGGCTTTTCTTCGCAAACGAAGATTCAGGAAGGACTCATCCCAATGATGTTTAGCTAAACAATATGTGTGAGAATGCTACCATAGACATATTCCCACCCTGCGCTTGCATGGAGAACTAATAAAGTACAACAGAAGGTGAAGAAATTCCAGAAAAAATATTTTACATAGTAATGTATTTATTGTGCCATGCACAATAAATGACAAACAGCTTGTTTAAGTGTTAACAAGATGTGGAAAGAACAGCATCTGTTCTTATAAAATATTGCAGTTGTAGTCTTTAATATGCCAATGAAAGGGTAACAGAAATGGCAAGATTGCCATTACAGTATAGTCATTACAGTTTTCAGAATTCTATAATTCTGAGTCCTTCTGTTGCCCGGTGACAGAGGTGTAGCTGAGGATGGAGGGGATGAGGGCAATGCCCCCAGTAAAAATTCTACAACTAAGATGTATTTTCCCTTCACACTCCAAATATCTAGCATTGCAGCAAGTTAAATATCAGTTGTGCAGCCTTGGCCTGTTGATGGAAATATGAATATATTTATTTGTTATAGGCTGCAGCTTTCTTATGGTTCTTACATTATCTCTATATGATGTATTTCAGCAGAAGGTAAAAGAGACAATTCATGAAGGTATGTGACCTTTTGATCCATATGACCATCTACTCAAATTAAAGATCAATAAATCTTACATAATTTTCAGTAGTAGATTTCTGAGGGGGTTTCCAATGAGCCATCATGAATATCCACAGTTTGGCATTGTCACTTTTTTGGACTACAGTAATAGAATCATAGAACTGGAAGAGACCACAAGGGCCATCTAGTTCACCCCCTGCGATGCAGGAATACACAATCAAATGATTCCTGACAGATGGCCATCCAGCCTCTGTTTAAAAATCTCCAAAGAAGGAGATTCTACCACACTCATAGGCCATGTATTCCACTGTCAAATAGCCCTTAATGCCAGGAAGTTCTTTCTAATATTTAGGTGGAATCTCTTTTCCTGTAGTTTGAGTCCATTGCTCCATGCCCTAGGCCTTGTATACACTGGCCATAATATGCCGACTTCCTGCTGGTGTATTCTGGCCCCAGATTAGGCCCGTTCCTCCCCATTACCTGAACAAAACGGGAAGGAGACCAGACTACCATGCTGGCCCATCTCTGCAGCCACTGCCACTTCCATTCATGTTGCATTCTCTGAACCCAGGTAGGGGGTCCGCAGCATGTGATCAAGGCCCCCCTGCATGTGGCCAGCCTTGGTCACATGCTGTGGGCCTGCTTCCTGGCTTCAGAGAGAATGTTGTAGATGGCAGCTGCAGAGACAGGCTGGCATATTGGTATAGGCTCCTGTGGACCTATGGGTCTGATCCATTTCTTCCAAAAAGAAGCAATTTCCCCTGAAACATTTCAACTGGCTTTACCCTGACTTAGCCCTGGGCATCATGAGGGCTAGAGGCAAAATGGGGCAAAAGCCCTATGTCATTTGGACTGCAGGGCTCCAACACAGGGGCAAGATGGGGTAAATAGCCCATCCAGATGAGGCCCTAGTCTCTGGAAGAGCAGAAAACTTCAAAGCCGTCCTTAGAACCAGACCATTGGCTCCTACTGCCTGTGAAGATTTTGGGAATTGTGTTCAAAAATTATCTTTCCCAGCCTTGTGAAGATCCTGTGTATAATCATGGACATGCAGTCCATCGTTTATAAAACTTCAAATGCCTCTTGTCAGACACACTGAATCTTTCAGCACCATCATTATCTTTAATTGCCTATAGTGTGAGTCTTAAGTCATTGGAAATTGTGGAGAAATAATTCCTCTTTTAGCATCTTTTAGAATGGCTGAGTGTAGCAAATCAGCTCTTTGAAACCTTAATTAACAATGAAAAGCAGCAGCAGCAGCTAGGCCAAGGTATCCATCTGTATAATTCTCTTGTAAATCCTCATTCTTTCTATCATTATAGATATAACTCTTACCAGTGTAAAGTATATACTAAACAAAACTGAACTGAGATTAAGCTATAAAATTTCTGAATATTCTTCTTGCTTTCTGAGAGCAACTGGGATGTTTAACTTCTCTTGTTTTTGTTTAGTTTGGGTTTTTTTTGGTGTGTATAGTGCTGCATACCTATAGATCTATATTAGTTTTGTTCCATGGTGTACATGAACTATAGTAGTGTACACATGTTCTTAAGGTTTAGAACAACTATATCACAAACAACTAGTAAAGAACCTATGACTTTTTCTCAACTAAAACCAAAGCACTACCTTCAGGTAGATGTGCATGCTGTGTGCAACATATGGGAGATAAATGTATGGGCACTATTGTATCAAAAGCTCATCAATAACTATGTTGATACAGAGTGGTGGCCAGGTTGTAAGCCATAAAGTCCCCATTTGAAGAGCTGTCTCTGTCTTAAACTCACCAAATGAATTAAACATTTATTCTAGTGTTATCCAAATCTGAGGTTTGCTTCCTCCAGCATGATAAAGCCAATCAAACACATCAGAGTGGGGAGTATTCAACTAAGTTTATTTGCTGCAGCTAAATAGGTGCTTGGGGTTAGTACCTCAAAGCAGACACACACAAAAAGTTAAAGTGCCAAAGCATTTATACATTGCTATCTGGAGATTACACTTCATCTAATCTATACATTATAGCCAGGTCAGTAATTAGCAGGTTACATTTCTAGAGTATCCATACGAGGCAGGTCATGCACTGGCATCCCATAATAATCAGTCACATCTTCATTAGCATAGCCAAAAAGGAGGGCATCCTTAGTTAAGATGTTTTGGGCCATATCTATATCTATTTCTATCTGTATCTGTAGCTATATCTATATCATCTGTATCTATATCTATGGAGATTTTCAGACAGGCAAAAATCGCCCCTTGCCGCGCGAGCAGCCTCCCGAAACTGCTGCGCGGCAAGGGTCTTTTTCGGAGGACGCTGTGCCTCTAGCGAAGCCGTCCGTGTCACTTCCGTGAAGCTTGGGACGGCTCCGCGTCATATTTCAATCACGGGCAGCCTCTGTGCTTGAAATATGGCGCGGAGCCGTCCCAAGCTTCACGGAAGTGACACGGACGGCTTCGCTAGAGGCACAGCGTCGTCCGAAAAAGACCCTTGCCGCGCAGCAGTTTCGGGAGGCTGCTCGCGCGGCAAGGGGCGATTTTTGCCTGTCTGAAAATCTCCTCTATCTATATCTTTCTATCTGGTTCATATATATAGGGTTCAAACAGCCATCCCCTTATCAATCAGCCTCTTCCTGTGCCTGGCACCATCAGCCCCCAACACATTCCATTCCTTGCTTTCAATGTATGGTATCTGCTCTCTGACTCTGAGGAATCAGACAGGAGAAAGGGGCATGAGGCTCTCTTTTGCTGTCTAGGCAACTTTTCCTATACTGGAGCACCAGTATCTCCCAGTTTGCCTCATCACTAGCTTCAGTTTTTATCTCCAGTATGGCAATAATAATATTTCTTGTATTATAAGACAAATGAATGGTCCAGATAATGGTCTCATGACCCAGTAGTGGCAGAGCTAAGGGCATGGGATGGCATTAAAGCAAACAGGGACAGGTGTAGTTTTCAACAGTTTGGACTTTTCCCAAGGAAGCATACAAAGCACAGTTCAGTTCTATACACATCTGCTTAGGGGTATTGACATTGCTTAGGCATAAAGCCCAGGGCAATAGCTATCCTGGTTGCAAAGATCAGCTCCACAGAACTGTGCTCCTGCTTTCAAAGTTCAGCTCAGAATTACACAATAGCTTTCCTGCCTGCAAAGATCAGCTGACATCTATGCAAGGAGTTTAAATTACACCACCTTTCTGTTCACTGATAGGAAATAAAAGCAGAAGAAGTGTGTGAGCCAGTTGGAGAAAATCTTGATTGCATCCAGCATGTGTCCTGTTATAGATCTCTGTTAGAGGACAGAGAATTCACCCTTAACTTTCCTACTCTTCTGATGGCATTCTGAGTGTTTTCTATATACCTTCTGTAACTGTCTAGAGAAACTATAAGAAAAGTCCATGGATGTTTTGTGAATTCATCTTAGGTTTTGTGGGTATGTGAGTTTGAGAATTTACTAATTGATAAAGAAAATATGTGGTTATTGGGCTGCCAACCTTCAAGGTGGTTTATTTGAAAAATATGAACTTTAAGTTCATTGAGAAAACAATTTTTTTTTAAAAAATGTGTTACCCTAAGAGTTGGGGTCTGTGCTTTAGGGCCCCACCCATGATGCCCAAAATCCCTATTATTGTCTGGGGGAATTATTAGCTCAAACTGAAGCCTGTGAGAGGCAGATAACTTCTGGGATCTTTTCACCTATGTTAAACCAGTACTAACTGTAGAGGACACTCCAGTTGAAAGTGAAATGAAGTATTTTATTGGAAATAACACTAAGTGAATTCATATACACAACACACATTCCTAAGAACCATACAAGGCTAAAGAGGAATAAGGCATAAAGATTGGATGGGGGAGAGATTTGGGAATATAAGGCAATAGTTATTGATCTTGAAGAGTAGAGTTTCATGCAGCAAAGATACTCAGATAGACATCTGAAGGTGGCACAGGAGGTTCTGATCCGCGGCACACTGAGAAAGAGAGTGGCAGGGTTCATCCACTGTGGCACACTTTCTATTATCAGGGGATTCGTAGTTGTACCCTATTTCATAGCCTGAAGGAATACTCCGGTTAGGGCAAAGCCTGGATGTCTTTCCCATGGGATAGAAAAAGGAAACCAAAACTCAATTGATTTCATTACTGGGTGGGAGATAGTAATTGATGGGTTAACAACAACCTCACAAAGTTGGACAGGAAGAGCTACAGGAGTGACATCCATAGGAATAAATTTGGGAATGGTCACTTAATTGTTTGATTAAATTAATCATTGCTGAGACTTGGGGAAAGGATTAGCACATATCTCCTTAATGACTGTGTTTACTAAGGGGCTTCCACACAATCTTAACATGAACTTTCTCGCCATAATATTTCTATACACATCCCAGGTCATTGTGACCTCCAGCTGCCTTTTGGGCCCCCAACCAATCTGACCCCCAAAAGTGTCCAATATTTTCAATTATGAGGTATCATGGAGAGGGGGTAGTAGGGCATACTAACAAATGAACAAGAGACTAGTATATCCTAGTCTAGGGACTTTTTCAAATGGGGGAAAAATACCCCAAGGCGGTCGGGAGAAGAACAGGGCTGTCACACTTACAGAGCCCCATTTCAGACAGCCCTGTCCTCCTCCTGTCCTCCTCCTGACCTTCCCCTGTGCTGCGGGCACCACTTTTTATTGATGGAGGTTTTCCATTAATAAAAAGTGGCACCCGCAGCACGGGGAAAGGTTGGGAAGAGGTTGGGAGGAGGATGGGGCTGTCTGAAATGGGGCTTTGTAAGCGTGACAGCACCATTCTTCTCCTGACCTCCTCAGGGGTTTTTCCCCCCCATTTGTAAAAGTCCTTATGTCTTGAACAGTTCTACATTATGTTTGCAGTCATGGCTTTAGAGTAATTGGTTCATCATCTCCTTGATCTATTCTTTGATCTATTCTAAATTTTGCCTTAAGCCAAAATGAAGCTCAGAAGGTTGCATACTGTATGGTAACACAATTGCCTTGGTCAGAAGCTCTTCTTCCCCCAATGTCATGAATATCATGCTGCAGCAAAATATCTTCCCCCCAAATTCTTTACATTTCCCAGTAAGATTGCACACCTGTACAGTTTTTTTTAAAGTTTGTGACTTCTCTCTCTCCCTCTCCCCCTCTCTCTCTACCCAATTTTACATCACTTTAACTCTCTGTGTTGTCATTTAAATATTTTCCAGTGATGCAAGACAGGAGAAGATTAGCATAATTAAATGACTATTCTAGCTTTTGGGTCATTTAATTGCTGGCATTAAGTCAGAGAAAATAATTTGGTAGCATTTTTCTTAACAGTGGGCTAACACACAGTGTTAGTCCTACCTAGAATAGAGCCACTGAAATCAATGGGCTTTATGTAACTTGTGATTAATAAGTCTCATTAATTTCAATATGTCTATGCAAGGTAGAACAAATATTGGATTTAGCCCAGTGATTTGATGTTGCAGCCTATTTTCCTTTAATTTTCCTTTCCTTCATTTTCCTGTACCTATTTACTAATAACTGAAGGAAGAGGCTTTCTTGCTTGGTGGCTGACTTGGTATTTCCTTTCCCTAGCTTGTTATTCCTTAAAGTGACATTCGTGGGTAAGCTCATTTTGTCCCAAGGGTGGGGTACCATGAAGTACTGGTGATGAATTGCTGCTGATCCATTGTGATGGTGGTGGGAATGCAGGGCTGCAGCTGATATTGCACAGAGCCACATCTGACAGTGGCTGATGTTAGAGCCAGTAGCGGCACTAGGAGTGTGAGGAGAGGCCAAAATGCACCAGGTGACACTGTTGGATGGTGGGGTGACACCAGCCACAGGTTAGAGCCAAACATAGCTGAGTTTTCAGTACTACACTACTCTATCCCTTTCTTTATTCATTTGACATATATATTGCCTTTTCCCAGGGGAAAGGGCTCCACATGCCTTAAAACAAGATTAAAAACAGGTACAGATGATGTAATGCTAAAAACAATTAAGTAAGTAAGTTATAATATGAAAACATTAGCAAAAAGCAGTTTTGAAACCCTTGTACAGCATCAATCTGTATAGCATCAATCTGTTAAAATCCCTTTTTGTAGCAACCAGTGTGTTGCTGAAAGTCCTGATTTTTTTTAAAAAAAGTGTTTGGCCTACTGGTAGAACCTACTGGGTGACCTTGGGCAAGTCACACTCTCTCAGCCTCAGAGGAAGGCAACGGCACACCTCCTCAGAACAATCTTGCCAAGAAAACCCTGTGATAGGTTCACCTTAGGATCACCATACATTGGAAACAACTTGAAGGCACAGAACAATCACACAAAGGACAATAAGGAGGGGACCAGTCTAGAAAGCCATAGCCTGGAAGCAGCTACCAAGAAGGCTCCATCTTGTGTCCAAACATGCCTGTGCCAGTGAAACAGAGAGAAAGCCCTCCCCCTTCTGCAAAGATCTTTAAACCCAAGCAAGTTATCATGGGAGCATACAGCCCTTTAGATAGCCTGGCCCCAAATCTCTGCTTTTCTACCAGATGATGCCTTTCTTTCCAAAACCCAGGTGATACTGAGAGCTATGTGAAATTACACAAAGGATCACATATGGCCTACAGGCCATAAACTACTCACCCTATGAGTTAATTCTGCCTTCACAACAGTTCTGCCAGAAGGTTACATTGACAATGAAGTCTCTTTGTTAAAATACTAGTCCTTTAGGATATGCATCTTAAAGTGGATTGTGTATGATATTTAATAAAACAATCTTAGGAAATATATCTTTTTAAGGTCCATTTTTAGAAAGTCCTCCTTTGGGGCATTACAAGAACCTGTTTTTGTTTTTTTTGCATTAGGCAACAATAACAAAAAGCTCTAATTTATTTAAATTATGTTCTACTTCAATGTTTGAATAATGCAACATAGACAAAATACTAAAATCCAATTCATAACTCACTATTAATAAATTTGTTCTTAAATAAGAGAAGTTGCTGTTAATCTCTGAGTTATAAACCACCGTGAAGCAGTCCACGGTAATGGAAAATGCATTTGTTGCTTGTTTAAATTGAGGTTTATGAGGACAGCACTTTTTAAAAAGAAAGAAGATAACCTATTGTTATGCCTTTCCTTAATTCCTAAGCAACAATGCACTCCAGAGGCAGTATTTACTAAAGTATACTTTCTATGGAAAGAGGGATTGCTGGGGACTTGTGGAAACCTTTTGTATTTCTCTTATACACAAATATCTAAGCAGAGCAAAATATAAACTAGAGCAGTCCTTAAAAATCCATAAAAAATGGCCATACTGACCAAGGGGCTTTTTTAAAAAAGGAAGTTTTCAAACTCTGAAATTCCAGGGCTCCCAATTTCAGAGTCTGGAACTAAGGACTTTTTCAGACTGCTATTTGTAGCGCAAGCAGGCTCATCCCTGTTGTGAGGCTGCTGCACAGCAGGGGGGTGTTTCGGATGATGCTGTCCCCCTGCTGATACTGTTCTGGAAGAGCTGGGAGGCTGCAGTGCTATATTTGGCGATTTTCTAATCGTGGTCAACTTCCGTGATTAGAAAATCGCCAAATATGGTGCTGCAGCCTCCCAGCTCTTCTGGAACAGTATCGGCAGGGGGACAGCGTCATCCAAAACAGCCCCCCTGCCGCTCAGCAGCCTTGCAACAGGGATGAGCCTGCTTGCACTACAAATGGCGGTCCGAAAAAGTCCTAAGAAGTAAGACAGTTGATTTTCTGTGTTTTTTTCCAGGCTGTGAGGCCGTGTTCTGGAAGAGTTTATTCCTGACATTTTGCTTGCATCTGTAGCTGGCATCTTCAGAGAATGGTTAGGTAGGAGTATGTGTGGGGTTTATATACTGTGAACCCCTGTTAGAGGATATGTAAATTTGTGTATTTGAATGGCTAGTTTCTGGGTGGAGATATGCAAGGAGGATTAATGTCTGTTTGGCTAATGGTTGGCTAATGGTCCATTGTCCGCTGGAAATCCCCCTGTCCCTGGGTGGAGTTCATTTGTAAGTGTTGAGTTTTGATTTTAGTGTTTTTCAGGACTGGCAGCCAGATTTTGTTTACTTTTAGGGTTTCTTCTTTCCTGTTGAAGTTGTCCAGGTGTTTGTGGATTCCAATAGCTTCTCTGTGCATTCTGATGTGATAGTTGTTGGCCTGGTCCAGAATTTCGGTGTTTAGCTATCATTGAGGAATACTGTGGACGTAACAAAGCCACATTTAAAAATAGCATGAGTAAGAGCAAAGTTACTTTATAGATGTAATGAGTTTCTGGTTGCTTGCAAAAATTACCTTCAAAGGGCATTTTTATAGGAATATTAACAGGAATGTTTCAAGGTTTATGCCATTCTCTTATTAATCCTAAAGGTTATTTTCATTTTAAAAAAAAGATTCTCTGAAAGTAATGGAAAAGTAACAATCACTGCAACAAGTAACGTAAGGAATTGCTTCAGGTTGCCACTCATTTTGCCTGTTGCCAAAGTACTACTATTATTCAATCTCTCTCTCCCTCCCTCTCCACCCCCATGCTCTCTGTCCTATCGACCCAGTAACTCAACAGGAGAGTGCTATTTGCAGTTATATTCTGCTAGTGGGCTTCCCATGGGCATCTGATGGACTACTGTAGGAACTGGATGCTGGGTTAGATAAGTTTTTGGTCTGATTCGGAAGGACTACTCTCATGTTCATTCTTATTTGGGGTGGTGGGGGACTGAATCACCTCCTGCATCCTCTTACTGGTTTCTCCGTTCAGGATCAACATCCAGTTGTTCAGATTCTTAACTCTATTAAGTAACCATCATCCAGCCACTCAAATTTGTTCACCTGGTGAAACAGATGTGATTCCACACTCCTATCACTTTAGACGGAGGGCCTGATGACCCTTTGCCACTTGTCAGCTAATCTGAATTCTGTCTTGGGCTCCCATTATCACCTTCTAATCTGGGCATCCAATTTTGACGGTGGTGAAAACCACACAGGCAGAGTTAACATCAATACTCCTCTTAAGTGTTCTTAACAACGGCTTGGACAATGACTAGAATGCACCTGGTGGAAGACTCAACTCTTATCCGACAAGGCTCGTCATAGGAATTTCCTTGATTCTTATCGAGAGGCGATACATGCAGCGCTAAGTTTTTCTCCTCTGCACGTATTGCGTCTGCAGAGTCCCGTCCAGCAGAACTGTTTAGGGTGGTGGGGGAGTTGATGCAGATTCCACCTGCACAGAACCCCTTACTCAACCCGACAATGGCCTGCTGTGATGCATTTAACATCCACTTTGCAAATAAAATCTCTTGGATAAAAGCCGACTTAGATGCCAGTGTTATGAAAGAATCTATAGACGAGGTGTCCAGCAACTCCGTTGATGAAATTTTATTGGATCAGCTTCAATCTGTGAGTACCAATGACGTGGACAAGCTCCTTGGTAGAGTGAGGAAGACAACCTGTCCCCTCGATCCCTGTCCATCTTGGCTGGCCACCCAAGGGGGTGACGCATCGAGAGTACTCCTTAGGGATATTATCAATGTGTCCTTCAGGGAGGGGTCCGTTCCACCCTGTCTGAAGGAAGCGGTGGTTAAGCCGCTCCTGAAAAAGCCTTACCTGGACCCCTTGGACAGGAACAACTATAGGTCAGTCTCCTTGCTGCCTTTTTTTAAGCAAGGTGATTGAGAGGGCGTTCACTTCCCAACTCCAAGTTGTCTTGGATGAAACCGATTATCTAGATCCATTTCAAACTGGCTTTAGGACAGGATATGGAGTGGAGACTGCCATGGTTGCTCTGGCTGACGACCTCCACTTGGGTATCGACAGGGGTAGTGTGACCCTGTTGGTGCTCTTGGACCTCTTAGCAGCCTTCGATACAATAGATCATTCCATCCTCTTGGATCGCCTGAAAGGGTTAGGAATTGGAGGCACTGCCTTGCAGTGGTTCTGTTCCTTCCTCTCAGGCAGATCCCAGAGGGTGAAGCTTGGGGACAGTTGCTCTACCAGAATAGAGCTTAACGGTGGTGTTCCTCAGGGTGCCATTCTGTCCTCGATGCTATTAACATCTATATGAAGCTGCTGGGAGAGATCATTAGGAGGCATGGAGTGCAGTGTCATCAGTATGCTGATGACACCCAGATATACTTCTCCATGTCTCGGTCGTCAGCTTCGGCTTCAGATGGCATCTCTCCTCTCAATGACTGTCTTAAAGCAGTAATGGACTGGATGAGGAAAAACAAATTGAGACTGAATCCAGACAAAACGGAGGTACTATACTTCAGAGCTTAGGAAAATGAAGCGGGTTGGACAACGACTAGAGTGCAACTGGCGGAAAACTCGACTCTTATCCGACAAGTCTCGACATAAGAATTTTCTTCGGTCCTATTGAGAGGCAATACGTGCAGCGCAGAGATCCTTCTCCTCTGCACGTATTGCGTCTGCAGAGTCCTGCCCAGCAGAGCTGTTTAGGGTGGTAAGGGAGATGACGCAGGTTATACCTGCGCAGAACCCATTGCTTAACCCAACAACGGCCTGCTGTGATGCATTTAACAACTACTTTGCAGATAAAATCTCTCGGATAAGAGCCGACTTAGATGCCAGCATATTGACAGAAACAATTGACGAGGTGTCCAGCAACTCCGTTGATGTAAGTTTACTGAATCAATTTCAATCTGTGAGTACCGAAGACGTGGACAAGCTACTTGGTAGAGCGAGGAAGATGACCTGCCCTCTTGATCCTTGCCCTTCATGGCTGGCCATCCAGGGGGGGGAGTGCCTTGATGGTGTTCCTTAAGGACATTATCAATGCATCCCTCAGGGAAGGGTTTGTTCCAGCTTGTTTAAAGGAAGCGGTGGTTAGGCCGCTCCTGAAAAAACCTTCCCTTAGACCCCCTGGACATGAACAACTATAGGCCGGTTTCTATCTTACCATTCTTGAGCAAAGTGATTGACAGGGCAGTTGCTCTTCAACTCCAAGTGGTCTTGGATGAAACTGATTATCTAGCCCCATTTCAAACTGGCTTTAGGATGGGATATGGAGTTGAGACTGCCATGGTTGCCTTGACTGATGATCTGTGTCTAAGCATCGACAGGGGTAATGTGTCCCTGTTGGTGCTTCTGGACCTCTCAGCGGCTTTCGATACGATAGATCATGGCATTCTCCTGGATCGCCTGAGTGGGTTAGGAATCGGAGGCACTGCGCTCCAGTGGTTCTCGTCCTTCCTCTCGGGCAGGTCCCAGAGGGTGCGGCTTGGGGACAGCTGCTCCAGCAGAAAGGAGCTTACTTGTGGTGTTCCACAGGGCACCATCCTGTCCCTGATGCTGTTTAACATCTATATGAAGCCGCTGGGTGAGATTATTCGGAGTTATGGGGCTGGGTGTTATCAGTACGCAGATGACACCCAGATCTATTTCTCTTTGTCCCGATCATTGGCCTCAAATTCCAATGGCATCTCTCCTCTTAATGACTGTCTTAAAGCAGTAATGGGCTGGATGAGGAAAAACAGATTGAGATTAAATACGGACAAAACGGAGGTGCTCAAGGTAGCGGCCCCGAAACCAGGAGTTGGGTTGCAACCTCCAGTCCTGGACGGGGTCACACTCTCCGTTAAGGACTGTGTTCGCAGTCTGGGGGTGCTCCTTGATTCATCGCTTCAGATGACGAGTCAGGTGAATGCGACGGTCAGGAGTGCTTGTTATCAGCTTCGGCTGATACGCCAGCTGCGCCCTTTCCTGGAAGTAAGGGACCTCAAGACTGTGGTGTACGCGCTGGTAACCTCTCATCTAGATTTTTGCAATGCACTCTACATGGGGCTACCCTCGTGCTTGGTCTGGAAACTTCAGTTGGTACAAAATATGGCAGCCAGAGTGGTCTCAGGAACATCTTGGAGAGATCATATAACTCCTATATTAAAATCTCTCCACTGGCTGCCTATCAGTTTCCGGGCCCAGTATAAGGTGTTGGTTATTACCTTTTTTTAAAAAAATTAGTTACATCCACATATTTTCCATCGGTTTTATAAACAAATCCCAATCATTGTAACAAATTTTTACATAATCCAAAAAAAAGAAAAGATATATTTACACATAGAGAAACTACTGTTATCTATGTATTCTTTACTTCTTTCAAATAAACTTTAAAGAAATTTTTAAGAATATTCCTCCATGTGACCCTTCCTCCTTTATTTGTGTGTAATTCTCGTTCTTGTATTTTTCCTCCTGCCTGCTTGTTACAATCAACTTGTTTCATCTGCTTGTCACTACAATCTTACTTCTGAAACCTAATACCCATATCTTTTCTCCTTCTCCTTTTCTCCTGCCCATTCCTGACCTTATCAGAGTTTCCTACCTCTTCTTTTCTATCCCATGATCTGATTTACCTTCCAAAAAGTTTATTTATCGGTTCCCATTCTTTTTCTATTTTTCCTAGTGGTCTGCCCTTCAAGGATGCTGTTAGTCTATCCATATCTATGCTATCATATAGTTTATTTATCCATTCCTCTATTGTTGGTACACTTTTCCCTTTCCAGAGGCTAGCATATATGATCCTAGCATACAATATAATTTTCTTTTTGGCCACAGCATTTTGTCCCTTAATTTTATCTACCATGTTTAGGAGATACATTTCTGGTTCCATTGGATAGTAACTACCCAGAATTTCCTTTATCTTAATATGTATCATCTTCCAAAAAGATTTCGCCCTTGAACAATTCCACCAAATATGTATTAAGGTGCCCTCTGCCTCGCCGCATTTCCAGCATCTTCTTTTGCCTGTTTTATACATCCTATCCAACTTCACTGGTGTTAAATACCACTGGAAAAACATCTTTAAGTAGTTTTCCTTCATGCTTTGCGACAGAGTAAATTTCTGTGTTTCCTCCCACGATTTTTCCCACCTGTCTATTTCAATGACATGACCTATATCACGGGCCCATGTTATCATTTACTCTTTTACCTGTTCATTTTCTAAGTCTCTATCCAAAAGTATCTTATAGTATCCTGCTATATGATGTTTCCCGTTATCCAATAACACCTTATCTATTTCATTTGGTTCTGGTTGGAAGTTTCTCAGTCTTAAATCCATGCTATATCTTTCCTGGATTTGCTTATAGAGGAACCAGTTTATTTTAAATCCCCCACTTTCTAACATCCCCCTGCTGCGCGACAGTGCTGTGCCTCTAGCGAGATCTCCTAGCACAGTAAGTACCATCTGAAAAAGTCCACTGACTAATTAGGCACTGATTAGGTACCTATGGCCTTGAAGGAATTGCCCATAAATAACCCAGCAGTTCTCTCTCAGTCTTAGTGCTGACAACTATCTTATCTGTCTGACTGGCAGTACTCTCTCATGTCCTGTTTTTCATGACCTTGGACTGGCTACATTCTGGACTACTTTGTTTACTCCTTGCTGGCTCATATATCTGGATTTCTGATCTGCTGATATGACTTCTGGACTGGATTATCACCCTTGTGCTTTTCTCTTCCTCTCGCTCAGACAACCTGTGACTGACCCAGACTGGACTGACTTCTCAATAGCTCATACACACCAACCTCAGGCACTTGCTGACTCATGTTCAGGACAGCTAGAAACAGTGCAGCTGTTATCAAACAGTCTTCTTTATATTTTGCAGACTGCCAAAGCAGTCTGACCTCTCTCTCTCTCTCTTTTCACCTTATTTTATTCCTTCCTCAGCCTCCACCCAGACTCTTTCCTCAGCCATCACCCTGTCCTCTCTGGTCCAATGAAATAATTGATCTCCAGTAGACCTAATTTATGTCAACAATCCTATTCTCAAATCAAATGCATGGAAGTAATAAAAATAAACTGGGTTCACTCAGCTCTTGGCTTTCGGCTGCCTTCCATCAGATTATGTTAGTCAGCACACTGCACCAGCCATTGCAGTACATGCTATGGATTTATTCTTGGTCAAGTCTTTGTGGACTTTCTCTTATCTCGTTTACAATTGATGAGGCATTTTGCCTGAAATTAGGTGGTTGCTAGGCTCTCACATGTGCCTGTATGTGCCTTCAAGTTGCCTGTCAATTGATGGCAACCCATGAAATTCATAGGGTTTTCTTAGGCAGATGTGATTTTGCCAGTTCCTTTCTCTGAAATATAGCCTTGTCATGTATTTGCTTCCTCAGAGTTAGTAGACAATAGCTTCAGGGTTAAACAGTAAGCTTTATTGCCACAGAAAACCTAAAGAGTCAAGACTACAAAATGGTTGCTTCGAATGACGCTCATAGGAAATATAGTAAAATAAAAAGCATTCACAATCACTTAAAATCTGGTGGACATTTGAGCCATTGGTTGCTCATCATTCACCCACCCCCTTCTCACCCAGTTGTAATTCCACCTATCACTTCCCAAAACAATCTGCAGGTGCCTATAACCAGACAGACTCTATACTCCCATGGCTATTGTCAGCCACCAAATTATTTCATTTACAAAGAATGTGAAAACAGCAGACAGTTCAAACATGAAAGCTCAAAAGTATCTTGCTACATTTTGAAACTTGCTGGCAGGAAGGCTGCTTTTACAGATCTTCTGGACACCTGGGACTTTTTCAAATGGTTGAAAAAACCCATGAGGAGGGCGGGAGAAGAACAGGGCTGTCAGCTTACAGAGCCCTGTTTCAGATGACACAGTCCTACTCCATCCTCCTCCCGGCCTCCTCCTGACCTTCCCCTGTGCTGCTTGTGCCGCTTTTTACTGACAGAGGTTTTCTGCCAATAAAAAGAGGCTCCAGCAGCATGGGGGAAGGTCGGGAGGAGGTTGGGAGAAGCATGGAGGAGGATGGAGGAGGACTGCGTTGTCTGAAATGGGGCTCTGTAAGCGGGACAGCCCCGTTCTTCTCCCGACCTCCTCGTGGTTTTTTCCAACCATTTGAAAATGTCCCTGGTATTCATTGGTGATCTCCCATCCAGGTACTAACCATGGCTGACCAGATCAGATGGGATTTGGTGTCTTTAGGGCATTTAAACCCTTGATTCTCAATAACACACAAATTTTCTAATACACAGAGCTTTCTGCTTTATATTTTAGACTTTATATTTTATAAATATCCTGAACCCATTATTTACATTTTTTGGGGGTTAAATTTAGCAAATTTTAACCCAAATTATCACCCAGCCTGGATCACTGGCAAAAGATAGAGCCAGTCCCTTCCCATTATCCCCTACTGCCCTCTTCTCTTCATGAAACAGTTTATCCTTTGTGGAGAATGTCTTTTAAACATCTCCCACAGTGTATTTTTAAAACTCCTACTCAGCTTGCAGTTTAAATTTTATATTAACGTTTTTAGTCATCACATCTGTAAGACAGGTTAATAAAAATGAAGAAATATAACTAGTCTAATCAACAACAGAAGGTTGAGAAATTGTTTCCACATTAATCTTGGAACCATAGTAATTGTAATTCATTACTGTATACTTTAACTCCTTACAATTAATAACATTGCCAAATTTGCTTTGTACTTATTTACACATTTACTTGGGAGGGCTTTTCTCATCTGCTTTGCTTATCTCCTAACATTTTTCTTTTTTTTCCTTCCAAAGGTAGCCCCCATTTTAATGTATTGTTTCTTTTAATTTCACAGCAATTTTATTTCTTCAATTTCTTTAGGTCTTAGGTTGACTCTCTTGAAAAAGGATTTGAAAGTTTCTTACTAGATAAAGACATTAATTTTTTTAAAAAAATATGAAACAATATTTATTGATTAGCAAATGTCACCATCAGGTCTGGCCTAAACAGAGTACACTGACAACACCTGACAATTTTTAAACATAGTCATTGGATGACCCATGTTGAAAGTGTGTGAACAGCCTTGTTTACAGCCTTGGTAGGTGAGTGCTCATGCATTGGTTATGAACTGGGCACAGCTTGGTTAAGCATTTTTAGAACTGTAGTGCCATAAAATAGCTTTTTCAGGCTCTGGTCATAGGAAGCGCATTGCCTCATGTCAAGTTGGACCATTTGTCCATTTAGCCCTGTGCTGTCTGTTCTGACTAGTAGTGGCTCTCCAGGGTTTCCACAGCCCATCTACACTGCAGAAATACAGCAGTTTGACACCATCTTATTCATTATAGTTCTTTCATATGGAATCCTGGTATTTGTAGTTTTGTGAGGTATTTAGCATTTTCTAACAGAGAACTCTGGTGCCTCACCAAACTACAAATACCAGGATTCCATAGAACTATGATGGATAAAGTGGTGTCAAACTGCTGTATTTCTGCACTGTAGATAGGCCCTGAAAGAGATTTTAACCATAATCTGCCATCTGATCTTTTAAACAGGAGTTTTAAATAGGATGATCTGCATGCATAACACATATTCCTACTGGTCAAACATAGTCCTTCTTTATGGCCAGAGATTATAAGAGATTACTGTATATACAATGTTAGTTGCTGGCATAAAGGGGAGGAACAGCAGGTGGAGTGAGATAGTTTTCAAAGACATATGCAACAGGGCTAGACAAAGTACAGAGTAAATTTACAAAAATGGGAAGAGATCAAGTTCTCCATTTATTCCTTCGGGAACCAAAGACTTTAATTTAAAAACCCACTCTGCTTCTTTTTACCATAGAAACTTCTCATTGTTATTATTTATTTTTTCTATAACCCAAAATTTGAGGTGTGTTGCAGAATGGTAGCATTCCAAAAAATGACTTACCAGTGGATCACCTACTTGTTTTGTTACTTATATTTGAAAAGTGTTCTCCTCTTAAAAAATGTATAGCCTGGTTGCATGGTATGTCCTTGAAAGCTACCTCTCTCCCCCTTCTCTCCCTCCACATTTTTATGACCACCTATAAAATATACTCTGTGTATGTGTGTGTGTATATAATCGAAAGCTTGGTTCTTTAGTTTTTGGTTGGTCCAGCAAATGGAATGAGATTTTCAGCTCCAGAAATTTCTGCTGCTAGTTTTGTATATTGGGATGTATAGGCTTTTAACCAGAGCCCTATATTTTTACTTATTTATTTTGTTTATTTTAGACTCTATAAACTATCTAGTTCATGAGCTGCTCTTTGCTGCTACTGCTTCCCTTGTTGCCACACAGAAGCAGCTCTGCAGCACAAACATCCTGCTTCGCAACAGCTGCAGAGCTGTTTGGACTGGAAGTCAATCTGAAGAAAATGGAAGTTCTTTACCAGCCTGCACCACAGGATGAACACCACCATCCCCACATTGCCGTTGGCAAATCTGTGCTTAAGTCCGTTCAGCAGTTCACCTACCTGGGAAGCATCATCTCCTCAAATGCCAAGATTGACAAAGAGATTGATCACAGATTAGCAAAGGCATATAGCGCATTTGGAAGACTTTACAAAAGACTCTGGAGTAATAAACACCTGAGGCGAAGTACAAAAATCAGTGTGTATAGAGCCATTGTACTGTCTATTCTCCTTTATGGGTCTGAAACATGGGTCACCTATCACCACCACCTATGACTCCTCGAGCGCTTTCATCAGCGCTGTATACGTACAATCCTAAATATACCCTGGACTGACAATGTGATGAATGTTGCTGTCCTTGAGCAAGCAGGGATCACCAGCATTGAGGCCATGATATTGAGAACATAGCTGCGCTGGGCAGGGCATGTTTCGAGGATGGAGGACCATCGCCTCCCAAAAATAAGTACTCTATGGTAAACTCGCCATGGGTCAGTGTAAGAGGGGCACTCCAAAAAAGCGATACAAGGACTCCCTGAAACAACATCTCAGGCTTGGCCAAATTGATCACCAAGAATGGTCCGTCCTGGCCTCACATCGGGAGAAATGGAGACGCACTATCCACCATGCTGCAGCCTTATTTGAGAACTCACACAGAACAAATCTTGAAGAGAAATGACAACGCAGAAAGAATGAGAACCCGGAAACATCACCCAAGGAGACCTTCTGCTGTGCTTTCTGCAACGGGACTTGTTTCTCTCAGATTGGCCTTTTTAGTCATCAGCGCGCTTGTAGAAAGCGCGGGATGAGTCCTTCCTGAATCTTCGTTTGCGAAGAAAAACCAGAGATACTTTTACTTATTTATTTTGTTTATTTTGTTACATTGACATATGCTTTCTGCAAGGAGTTCAGGGACATACGATTGTGTCTCCTTGTTTCCCTTCCCAGTTTTAATTTTGCAAAATCCCTCTTGATATAGATTAGGAAGATAGGAACAGTCTAAAGATCACCATTAGAGCAGATTGGACATTGACTTTCAGTGAGGTTACAACCTGATTATCATTCTGAATCAGCCTTGCTCCCCCTGATGGGGGACTTTTTTCAAGAGGGGTATAAGGGAGGATGTAACCTCATTCATTCTGTTTAGCTTTTCACCAGTTTTTAATATAATTGAAAATGGCCGCTTTCTGGACTGGCTGTTGGTTAAGTAATGGAAGAAGCACTATTTTTCCTTCCTTACCTGTAGTGTCAGTCTTAAAGAATAGCATTGGGTGACTGTTCCTCAACCTCTTAGCAACTGAACTGGGTGTGTTCACAAGGTATATATCCTGTGCTTAACATCTATCAACATTTCTGCTGCTGTCTATTCAGTACATGTTAATTAATTTAATTTCTATGC
Source organism: Gambelia wislizenii (assembly GCA_030847615.1). Classification (NCBI taxonomy): domain Eukaryota; kingdom Metazoa; phylum Chordata; class Lepidosauria; order Squamata; family Crotaphytidae; genus Gambelia; species Gambelia wislizenii. The sequence goes on from JAUMIR010000001.1 coordinate 141,844,361, forward strand.
CATCACTTCAAGAACTGCTCCCACAGCCCTATTTTTTTTGGAACTGCTCCATGGCCTCAATAATGTTAACCCAGACTTACATATTAATGCCCTAAACTCATGGTGGGGATCATGCAGACCTCCAGATGTTGTTGGACTATAACTTCCAGTTCCTCACCACTGACTGTGCTGTCTAAGGGTGCTGAGACTCATAGTATAACAACCTCTGGAGGCCTGTGTGATTCCTACCCCTTTGCTAAATTATGTCAAATTTAGGAAGCTGCATAGCATTACCAAAAATGTGTATAATTTTGATAGATATAGAAAAATGAAATTTTAGTTTTTTTAAAGATTAGCTGGCATCCTGTTCAGTAATTACACTGCCATAAGTCTGCATTATATTGTTGTAATTCAGTTTTATGGTTGTTGCACATACAATGACCAAAAGTCCCCCAAATGCTACCTTTTCACCAGTACACCCCTTGTCTCCAACATAGCCAGTTCCATGGTGCCCGAGAGCTGGGGATACCTCAAGCTGTCTTCCTGTCATTGGGCATATTGTGACAGGCATCTACTATGTAGTATGTAGTACTAGTATCTACTATGTAGTATGTAGTACTAGTAGTATCTACTACTATCTCCTGATGCAGGATCTTGGCCATTATTTAGAGGCCCTGAGTCTTCTGTAGTGCACTTAGCTTGTGTAAATCTGGTTCTGCTGAAGGGAGATTTGGACTTTCCACCAGCTGAGCTGGACAGCCTCTGAAATAGTCCAAGCCAAGTCAGGCTTCCATACCCCAGAGTCTGAACTTAATTCTGTGGCTTGAGCACGCTGCTCTTTCCCAGGCTGAATCTAACTAAAATCAGTTTAGAAAGCCACACATGGAACTCCTGCCATGTGGGACCCCCATTACATAGCCTCATTCGTGCAAGGGAGTGTTTCTACCGTGTGCACGTGTTCATTGTATCAACTGTGGGTTTTTTTTTATTCCTGCCACACATGTGCATATTCATGTATTTGCTTAATGAAATAGCCTTCCTCTGTTTCCCCATCATTCTGATTGATCACCTGCACTTCTATAAAGTGAAGCCAGTAGAGCAGGAGAGGTGAAACACCAATCTGAGAATGTGTGTAATGGTATGTGTATGAAGGTTTACATAGAAACACTAAATTTAAAAAAGGGACACTACGTTCTCTGGATGTTAACACAAACAAGCTACCCTTCCATGGCAGGAATGATCAGATGATGTAAGTGACCACCCAACCTAGGTGACCACCCATGAACCTGCCCCCCCCCCAACTCCAACCCTGATTCCACTGTGATCCCAATTCAGGAGTCAAACGACATGGTTTTAAAAAACTGCTTCTTCTCAAGATAGCGGAATAAAACAGAGGTTTTGATGTTTTATGTTTTCCATTGTATATGAGCAAGCTTTTTGTTATTCACAAAAATGAAATGTAAAGAACATTAAGAAGCGAATACTTTATGAATTATGAGGAAATCAAGAAATAATAATTATGAGGAAAAAAACAGAGTTTTTTTTTTTTAAATCACTTTAAAGTCCTCAGGCATTGAAAAAAAGTGATTTCACATCAGAATGAGAGGAATGTCCACGTGGTTCAACAGGACTGAGATCTGAATGCTTTATTTAGCCTGTGTAGACTAGTGCAGTTTGTGACTTATTACAGAGAGTCTGAACAAAATGTTCTCACAAAACCTAACTTTGAGCAAAGATTGTAATGCAGATAGAGAAAATTATGAATATAATTTAAAACATATCATTAAGCAATAAATCCAAAACCTATAATGGCCAGACAAAACAACATAGATTATATAGCTTTTGACTGTTTAATCTCTTAACGTTTACTTTCATAGCTATGCTATTATTACCTTTTCAACATTTTTTGTTTATTGAGACACTGGTTATTCAAGCAACTGATAAGAGTTCTCCTGCCTCCGTCCAGAAGAGATATGTCTTAGTCCAGGCACAAATCACACCCTGGTTTATTATATGAACCAGAGAATAATCTTGATTTAGTGAGGTATAAAACTTACTACTTCAAGTTATGATTAGTTTTCTTCCAGATCTCTTAAACAGAAAGATAAATAGAAGCTAGGAAACCATTCTCCACTTTGCCTTGAATTGATTATGTGTGTGCAGGATTTTTTTTTTTTAAAGAAACACTCATGTTTATATAAGGGAAATAGAAGAGAGGACTACTGAATCCAAACATTAAAAAAGGCAAAAAGAAAGGGTTGAGGGACACCAGTATGAGGCATATGAAAGTCATTTTTAATGATTGACGCAGAAATGACGAGACCACACACATAAAATTGGGTTGAAATACGGGCCACTTTATTGTTAGATTTCCTATTTATTGTGACTTTCTTGAGGTATGCCGGCTGTGAAAAAGGGGGGAGAGGTCCCTCACGGGGGCACGCACATGGGCGGTTGGTCACAACTGACCTTAACCCCCAGCGTCCCTGGGCGACTCACCTGAGCCCCAAGGGGGATCCCGTTAGCCGGGGTTCCCCTTGGGCGCCATCTGCTGGAGGGCCCAGTGTCGGGAAGGAAACCCCTAAGCCATATATAGCTTCTGCGAGGGATCTCCCCCCCGAGTCTGACCCTAAGGATATCCTACATCCCTGTACCCTATCCATTAGGGACGCCGGTACAGTTCAGTGATAGAAATCCTTCCACTCAAATTGAGGTTGCCATAGGTGAACGCCAAGTTATCATCTCCCCGCTCCCTGCCATAGATAGGGGCAAGTGTCCACTTAGCCCCTATCCCCCATGAGAGAAGCTAACACAGCCCTCACCCCCTGTCGCATACCATCAAGGAAGAGCTGGATCCCCCTGTCTGATAAGTGGACCCCGTCAACCCGATAGAGTTCTGGGCGCTTATATGAAATGCTCGGGTACTGAATAAAATGGCCAAGGCCGTCAGACAAAGCCCTGTGAACCGCCTTGTTCACTTTCTTCCGAGCAATGTCCAACAGCTTGGGGGGACCATCGCCTGGGTAGGAGAGTCTAGGAATGATGTCAGACCAAACCAGAGATGTACTCGGCCACTCTGCCTTAATTCGTCGCAAATCAGCCAAAGCCTGTATCGACAAGGCTCTGCCCTTCAAAAGGCCAAGGTCATTGCCTCCAAGGTGGATAACCAGGACATGCGGAGGAGGTCCACGACGCTCCTGCAACAGGAAAGAGATTAAACCATTCCACCTCAAACCCCGTTTGCCAAGCCATTCGATAGAGGCAATGTCTCCAAGACCCAACTGTGGACCCAACGGGCTCCTCTTGGCATGTCTCGCTGCCCAATACACAAAGCTGTGGCCACAAATCAGTACCCGGTACCTCATATCTGTAAAAGAAAGCACAGACAATCAATTGCATAGCGGACGTACATAGCCCTTGTAGGCAGCAGACTTCCAACGACCCAACCGTTTAATTGCCTCAGGCTGCATCCCCATGGCGGCGGCCGTCGAAGCCGCCCCGATCCTAAATGAGTGCGAACAGAAGCGCACGCCGCCCAAGCCCAGGCGAGTCAAGGCTTTAGTTGTAAGTGACCAAAATTGATACTTAGTTAACGGGGAACCATCGGCGTGACAGAAAAGGGGGCCAGGCCCAGAAGGGCGCAATTTCAAATATTCCCTAATGGCAACAACGGGGCAAAGAGCTGGGTCATAGCACTCGCGTAGAGTAATATCGGTACCCTTGCCCATCTGGTCAGTTTTGGATCGAAGATCAGGAAAAGAGGAGGAGACCAGGGGAGGCAGTGGTTGAAATAGCCCCTGCTTTGGTGCCTCCCCTGACTCCTCCTGGCCGGGGCGTGTCCACGCCCAGGCCAGCCCATAGGTTCGCCTCTCTGCCCATCATTAAAACACCTCCCTCGGATCCACCATTCTTCAGGATCCGTGGGGGTGTCTGTTAATGATTGACGCAGAAATGACGAGACCACACACAGAAGTTTGGGTTGAAATATGGGCCACTTTATTGATAGATTTCCTATTTATTGTAGTTTCTTGAGGTATGCCGAATGTGCTAAAAGGGGGGGAGATCCCTCATGGGGGGCACGCACATGGGCAGTTGGTCACAACCGACCTAACCCCCAGCGTCCCTGGGCGACTCACCTGAGCCCCAAGGGGGATCCCGTTAGCCGGGGTTCCCCTTGGGCGCCATCTGCTGGAGGGCCCAGTGTCGGGAAGGAAACCCCTAAGCCATATATAGCTTCTGCGAGGGATCTCCCCCCCGAGTCTGACCCTAAGGATATCCTACATCCCTGTACCCTATCCATTAGGGACGCCGGTACAGTTCAGTGATAGAAATCCTTCCACTCAAATTGAGGTTGCCATAGGTGAACGCCAAGTTATCATCTCCCCGCTCCCTGCAAGTGACCACCTAGTTAAAGAAACACACCCGGAGCCAATTGTCAACGTCCCAAGCGACAGTATGGGGTAGGCAAAACACCCCTCGGAAAAGAGCAGGTAAAAATTCCTACCCGGCCCAGAATGCGACCAGAGATGTCATACTGTGGCAGAGGCAGGGTGGGTGGGTTTCGATCAGATGTAAAAGAGGAGGAGACAAGGGGAGGCAAGGGGTAAAATAGGCCCTGCTTTGGCGCCTCCCCTGACTCCTCCCGGCCGGGGCGTGTCCACGCCCAGGCCTGCTCATGGGTTCGCCTCCCTGCTCATCATTAAAACACCTCCTCCGGATCCACCATTCTTCAGGATCCGGGGGGGTGTCTGTTAATGATTGACGCAGAAATGACGAGACCACACACATAAAATTGGGTTGAAATACGGGCCACTTTATTGTTAGATTTCCTATTTATTGTGACTTTCTTGAGGTATGCCGGCTGTGAAAAAGGGGGGAGAGGTCCCTCACGGGGGCACGCACATGGGCGGTTGGTCACAACTGACCTTAACCCCCAGCGTCCCTGGGCGACTCACCTGAGCCCCAAGGGGGATCCCGTTAGCCGGGGTTCCCCTTGGGCGCCATCTGCTGGAGGGCCCAGTGTCGGGAAGGAAACCCCTAAGCCATATATAGCTTCTGCGAGGGATCTCCCCCCCGAGTCTGACCCTAAGGATATCCTACATCCCTGTACCCTATCCATTAGGGACGCCGGTACAGTTCAGTGATAGAAATCCTTCCACTCAAATTGAGGTTGCCATAGGTGAACGCCAAGTTATCATCTCCCCGCTCCCTGCCATAGATAGGGGCAAGTGTCCACTTAGCCCCTATCCCCCATGAGAGAAGCTAACACAGCCCTCACCCCCTGTCGCATACCATCAAGGAAGAGCTGGATCCCCCTGTCTGATAAGTGGACCCCGTCAACCCGATAGAGTTCTGGGCGCTTATATGAAATGCTCGGGTACTGAATAAAATGGCCAAGGCCGTCAGACAAAGCCCTGTGAACCGCCTTGTTCACTTTCTTCCGAGCAATGTCCAACAGCTTGGGGGGACCATCGCCTGGGTAGGAGAGTCTAGGAATGATGTCAGACCAAACCAGAGATGTACTCGGCCACTCTGCCTTAATTCGTCGCAAATCAGCCAAAGCCTGTATCGACAAGGCTCTGCCCTTCAAAAGGCCAAGGTCATTGCCTCCAAGGTGGATAACCAGGACATGCGGAGGAGGTCCACGACGCTCCTGCAACAGGAAAGAGATTAAACCATTCCACCTCAAACCCCGTTTGCCAAGCCATTCGATAGAGGCAATGTCTCCAAGACCCAACTGTGGACCCAACGGGCTCCTCTTGGCATGTCTCGCTGCCCAATACACAAAGCTGTGGCCACAAATCAGTACCCGGTACCTCATATCTGTAAAAGAAAGCACAGACAATCAATTGCATAGCGGACGTACATAGCCCTTGTAGGCAGCAGACTTCCAACGACCCAACCGTTTAATTGCCTCAGGCTGCATCCCCATGGCGGCGGCCGTCGAAGCCGCCCCGATCCTAAATGAGTGCGAACAGAAGCGCACGCCGCCCAAGCCCAGGCGAGTCAAGGCTTTAGTTGTAAGTGACCAAAATTGATACTTAGTTAACGGGGAACCATCGGCGTGACAGAAAAGGGGGCCAGGCCCAGAAGGGCGCAATTTCAAATATTCCCTAATGGCAACAACGGGGCAAAGAGCTGGGTCATAGCACTCGCGTAGAGTAATATCGGTACCCTTGCCCATCTGGTCAGTTTTGGATCGAAGATCAGGAAAAGAGGAGGAGACCAGGGGAGGCAGTGGTTGAAATAGCCCCTGCTTTGGTGCCTCCCCTGACTCCTCCTGGCCGGGGCGTGTCCACGCCCAGGCCAGCCCATAGGTTCGCCTCTCTGCCCATCATTAAAACACCTCCCTCGGATCCACCATTCTTCAGGATCCGTGGGGGTGTCTGTTAATGATTGATGCAGAAATGACGAGACCACACACAGAAGTTTGGGTTGAAATATGGGCCACTTTATTGATAGATTTCCTATTTATTGTAGTTTCTTGAGGTATGCCGAATGTGCTAAAAGGGGGGGAGATCCCTCATGGGGGGCACGCACATGGGCAGTTGGTCACAACCGACCTAACCCCCAGCGTCCCTGGGCGACTCACCTGAGCCCCAAGGGGGATCCCGTTAGCCGGGGTTCCCCTTGGGCGCCATCTGCTGGAGGGCCCAGTGTCGGGAAGGAAACCCCTAAGCCATATATAGCTTCTGCGAGGGATCTCCCCCCCGAGTCTGACCCTAAGGATATCCTACATCCCTGTACCCTATCCATTAGGGACGCCGGTACAGTTCAGTGGAAGATATCCTACCACTCAATTTGAGGTTGCCATAGGTGAACGCCAAGTTATAATCTCCCCGCAGGCCTGCTCATGGGTTCGCCTCCCTGCTCATCATTAAAACACCTCCTCCGGATCCACCATTCTTCAGGATCCGGGGGGGTGTCTGTTCTCTGCAAATGGAAAGCCACCATGTTGGGAATAAAGCTTCACTGAAGAAATATGTTTCTGCTTAGATCATACTTTCAAGCTTTTATTCTTCAATGACAATTTGTTCTTGAATGGTAAGGATTTTCTTAGATGATCTTTGTTCTTGAATGTTTGCATCAGCTAGGAAGAGAGTCCTCTAGATCAGTGGAAATTTATCAAGAAGCACAGGGAAGGCTGATTTTGCCTTCTGGACCATTAATCTTACTGGACTAGATTCTTTGTACATAGGCAAAGAGAGCAGAAGAGAAAGTAGCATCTAACAGAGCTGGTCCCAAGCCATTAAAATCTGAGAGTTTAGTTGCAATCATAACAGTTTAAGGGTTTCCAATGAATGTCCCAGTGCTACTATTCAGGGCATTATTAAATAGCCTCGCTAGAACCTGACTGGCTCTCAGGGGTACAATAGTTAATGTTGGCACTAAAAATATTGCCGGTCCTGCCACTTACACATGCTTGACCTACAATATGGAAGCAGGGAATCTGGACTTTACAAATCAAAACATTTTAGCAGGTGAAAAATCATTTTCAAGACAAGAAAAACGGAGGGAACAAAATGTTAAATGTGCAGAGAGAGAGAGAGTGGGGGGTGTTAACTTATAGCAAATTAATTATCAGAAAACAGCTGAGAAAGTAAGGCAGGGAAAGGTGTGCCACCTGCTTAGATCAGAAGGCTTAGATGATTCCTTGATTCAGCAAACTCTTTACATAAAGTTGAACATCTGCTCTCTTTATACATATTTGTTATAAATCAGGTAAGCATTTGTGTGACTTCCAGAATACACAACACAGAGTGCTGATGTCATGGATATCGTGTTTAAGAAATGGTTTTCTTAATTTATTTTGCAAAATCATCAGTCTGTCATTTGAACCCCATCATTTAAAACATGCACGCACACGTATGCACACACACATACTTTGCAGTTCCTATCTTGACAATAATTATAGATTTGAGAATTAAACAGACTGCATTACTTTTACATACCTTTGAGAAAATGAAGCAAACACTCCACTATACTCTATACACTCCCATTCCCACCACAACACCCTAAACACTTTGATTAAATCTTATGCCTCTTTTTCTCAGTAGACCACATCAGACTTACTGTAGGGCTGCTGATGCACTGCAAACATAATGCAGTTTGACACTGCTTTAACTGCTATGGCTCAATGCTATGGAATTCTGGGATTTATAGTTTTGTGACTTTTGTGAGATATTTAGCCTTCTCTGTCAAAGAGTTCTGGCACCACAACAAATTACAAATCCCATGATTCCATTGGGTGGAGCCGTGATAGTTAAAGCGGTGTCAAACTGCATTGTTTCTGCGGTGTGTTAGCAGCCTAGGTCTTCTCTGACCATTTGCCCCCATCTTTGTTCTGTTTCCTCAAATTGTTATTTCTTTACATGCTTTCTTACATTAGTCTTGAGCAAATCTGTGTGCTCTGTGCATGTATAGTTTATCTGTTTGTTTATTTAATTTTCATTGATGTAAAACATGGCACTGCTATGGTTGGCGACATTGGTAACATGTGGTAGCCATTTTTCTTTTATATTATGCATGCTGAGATTCATTAAGCAAGCCTATGAAGCTTAAAAGCTAGCATGATGTATTTTGTTCCTTTTATAGGTATCACTATAAGATGGATTCGGGGATTTTGTTGTTTTGTTTTATGGCCAACATGGCTACCTCTGAAATGTTTTCTAATCTAAAGATACTGAATTCAGCCACAAACAAGGGGGTCCTATACTTGAGGAAGTGGATTCTGTGTCATCATTAAGAGTGACATGATGTAAATCAAACTGTTTCAGCATCAGTTGATAGACTTTTCCATCATCTAAACTTGTCTCCATATCTGAGAATATAGAAACTTTCCCCAAATACTAATGCATTCTTGCATCATAGGGGCTGCTTAGCAGAGACTTCATACCAACCAGTTGCAAATACAATTCTTGGGAGATTTTCAGACGGGGACAAAAATAGCATCCCCGTCACTCTACCTCCTCTCCTGCTACCTTCCCAGCCCTGTCCTGGCACACTAACGAAGAGTTTCAGATCTACCTTTAATTACACTCCTTCCCTCCCCCTCGACAGCCATGGAATGAATGCAGCTTGCATGGAGCTGCATTCACTTCCTGGTTGAAATCACGGGCTGTTCTTGCAAGAAGATGAGTGTGCAGGAAATTCAAAAATAAAAAGTTAAAAACACTTTTAAAAATGACAGCAAGCACAAAAACACACTTAAAAACCCCCAGGTAATCCAGGAAGGGTAAAAAAAAAAGGGTTTCACTTACCTGGATGTCCCGATCACACCTGGAAGAGTTCTAGAATGGAGCTCTCACTGCAGCTGGCATCACACTATGGAAACAGGGCACCTTTTCACTTGCCCGTCATTCTGTGACAGGAACGGAATGGATGATTTATTCACAGCTTAAGCCATGAATAAAAAGCAATAAGGGGGGGGAAAGGACCAGCACGGGAGCATAACAGGATGGGGATGATGTTGTCTGAAAAGGAAGCCCTTTGGCGATCTCCTGGCGTTCGTGTAGGACCATATTAAGGGCGTCTGATAATCTCCTTGGTGTGTGTGTGGTATCTTCTAAATGGAGAAGCCGATCTGCCTCTGTTTTATTCCCTTTGTTTCCATTCATCTGATGACCATGTGGGTAGGAGGGGACCTCACTATTCATTTATATACACTTCCTGTAACATCCAAAATTAGACTGTGACCAAGACAATGTCACTTTCTTTCCCTTATGTAAACACAACAGCAATAATTGCAAATTCTTAACTGTTTTCCCTATGGACTGAGACAGGGAACAACAACAGATTAAAATACAACAGATTGGACACATAACACAACATAAAACAGTTAAAACAGCATATAAAATCAATACATATTTAAACAATCAGTTCATACTTTAAAAATCTATAATTTAAAAATAATCTAGATAGGCCTGCTGGAAGACACTGGTCTACACTGCTGACTGGCAGTGTATCCAGATGATGAATCTTCTCCAGAAGGACATCCCACAATCTAAGGGTCACTGATGAAAATGCCCTCTGGGTAACAGATGTCAACCTAGTTTTGGTTGGCTGAAGTAAATGTACCTCAGAGGACCTGACTGTATGAGGTGTATTATATAAGGGAAAGGTCCATAGGTTATCTGGACCCAAACGATGTAGGGCTCTAAAGGTGACAACCGTGTTATAACTTGCCTGAAAACTAATTGACAGCCACTGGAGTGATTTTATTATTAGTGTAATATGATCACTCCTAGATGTGCCAGTAACCAACCTGATTGCCATATTTTGAACTAACTGAAGTTTAAAAACTTGTTACAGAGGTACTCCAATGTACAGCATGTTGCAAAAGACCAGCCTTGAAGTTGCACTATTGTATATGCACTACTATCTTTAGATCCTTGATGTTTAGGAAGGGGTGCAGCTGATATAACAGCTGAAACTGATAGTAAGCACTCCTAGCCAGTGGATCTATCTTAACTGTCATTTGGAATACCCTCAAGCTGTGAACACAGTTTTTCATGGGGGGTATAACCCCACCCAGGACTGGTTGACACAACTCCAACCCCAGGTCAGGACCCTTGACAGTAAGCACCTCCATCTGATCTGGATTCCATTTCAGTTTGTTTTTCCTCATCAAACCCATTACTTCCTCCAGGCATTCATTCAGAAGAGATACACTATCCTTAGCTAGTGCTATTTTTGAAGGCATGGAGAAGTGTTACCTATCCTGACACCCAAGCCCCATGTCTATATTATTAATTGGCAATATTTAATAATTAGGTCAAATGTGGCCTTACACGTAATGTGGCCATTAAAGCTAGAAAATTCCAACAAATAGCAAAGAATAGTGTTCAGACTCAGTCAGGTATGCACTTAAGGAGGGGCCACCTAAATTCCAAAGGAATGTTAATTTGCAAGGTGACTGAAGGTCCAAACACCTGGTTAATTCTATCAGCTAAAGCTGGGAGGCTCAAACCTGTAAATGAGCCTCATTCCTTTACCCTTCCTAAACAAAGGTAGTTGCTTCCTCCTTTCAATTGCAAAGTATCTGCACATTAAGATGCCATTAACATATCTGGAGTGCCTTTGTCTCACCTTGAACAACTTCAAGAGGTGTCTCCTACTATAGATTTTTTACCCTGAAGGCAAATATTGATTATAAAAACTCCTTCAAAACAACACCAAACTGTTTTCAGCTCCTTCTCCTACATCTATGCTGCTGGTTTGCTAACAGACCCTCAGAGATCACTGCTCTACAGGTCAGGTGTCATATCTCCCATCTCTATTCCTCTATCTGAATATTCCCTACTTTACTCACTAGCCTTGCATGAATGCTTGAAACCTGAATATGTGCATGAATGTTATCATTGTTTTCCTCAAAAAAAGATCAATTTATTATACTACCTAGCTTAATGTCTCCTTCTTAGTACTGGTAAACATGGGTCAAAAGATTCTGCTCAGTTGCCCCCCTCTTGCATAGCCAAGCTGAGTACATTAATTTCCCTAAATTAGTATTGATATTTTGAGTGTCCTTAAGATCCCTGAGCATGAGGGCAACAAGAGTATATTTCAGTGTCATCAGCATAATGATAGCACCCTATCCCATGCCTCTAGATGATCTTTCCCAGCAGTTTCATGTAGATATTAAACAGCATTGGGGATAGCATGGCACCATATGGTATGCTCTATAACATCTCCTTTTTTGAGGAGCATCTATCCTTATCTATCTGGATTCTATCAGAGATGGGACCGGAATCACTGAAGCACAGGTGTTCCAAAAGCATACCATGGGCAATGGTATTGAATGTTCCTGGGAGGGCCAAAAGCAATAATGTCAATGGTCAGGCAAAGGTCATTCAGTAATCGTCTCAACTTCATATCTTGCTCTGAAGCCAGTTTGAAATAGGTCTAGAAAACGTATTATCCAAGACAGTCTACACTTGGATGACAAGTGCCCTCTCAATCACCTTGCCCCCACAAAGGAAGATTTGATACAACACAGAAGAACAACATATGAACTAGTGGTGAACATTGCAGTTACACGGAATATGTTTAGCTTAATATTCTTTCAGTAACTCACATTTGATTAATACTGCTGTAAACTGCTGTAAACTATAACTGGGAGCCAGTATAGTATAGTGGTTTCAATGTTGGATTAAGACTCTGGGAGACCAGGGTTTCAATTCCTGCTTGACCATGGAAATCCACTGAGTGATCATGGCCAAGTCACATTTTCTTAGCCTTACCGAAAGGCAAGGGCAAATCCTCTCTGGACAAATCTTCTCAAGAAAGCCACATGATAGGTTCATCTCAGGGTTGCCAGAAGTCAGAATTAATTTAAAAGGTACACAACAACAATAGATGATGACCTCTAAACTGAGGAATGTAATAACAATTCCAAGATCCCCAAAGTGGTGAACAGTTTAACTGTTACAGTTAATTTTTTTTAAAAAAATACAGTAACTATTTCTTGTTATTCAAAAGTAACTAAAATAGTAATTGTTACTTTAGAAAACATGGAATACCAAAGGTACTGCTCCATGCTACAAAATACACCTCCTGTAACTATAAAAGTACCAAAAAGTTGCACTAAAAGGAGTGGAGTTATCTCCACTGTAATAATTAGGCCACAATCATTAATCAATTTGATTTAGGAGATTATTGTATGAAGCAAAAAAAGTGGAATTAAAGCAGGATAGTAGCTCTATTGCCAAACCTTTTTCTGTTTCTGGTGTGTAATTGCCCTGTTAGTGGGGTGCTCCTTTTCATTGATAGTAAAACCTGTCAATAAACTCCTGATAGAGATGATGTTCCAGGAGTTGGCTGGTGCAATAAGGGTCTTCACTTCATTGCTGGCATTAGAACAGTCCTGGGGACTGATTTTCCTCCCTCACCCTTGATATTCTAGAGCAGTCTAACTCCATGCCTGTCCGTTTTTATTTTTATTTTGTTGTGTTTGCATAATTATAGCAAAATGATAAAATAAAAATAAATTTTAAATCATTATTTGCTGTACTTACACAAACATGGCAAAGATAAAAATAAAAATAAATGACAGGCATGGAGTTAGCCTGCTTTGGAATAGTGAGGGGGAGGAGGGCTGAGGAGAATCAAGACATGTCCTGCCATGTGACTGCTGTAATGCTGGCATTGAAGAAACTTATTGCACTAGGAGAGTTTTCAAAGCAGAGCAGTTCTGGGAAAGAGGAAAGGTGTGATACTCAACGTTTTCAAAGTGGTATGTTATTTGTTTCCTTTTATAATGCTAGTGCCATGGTAAAATATCTTCATGCGATGATCTCATTAGTTGCACTAGAGTTATTGCAAAAAGGAATTAATTGCAAGTAACTTGTTATTTGTAATCAGTTATTTCCAGGCTCTGGGTTTACTAGTCACCCTGCTCCTACACATTTTACAAGGCTCAACAATGACAGATGGCAAAAATCTGTCCACTCTCTGGTCACATTTATGCTCAAAATAAGGTTTATGCACTTTATTATGCACCATTACCTTGAGTCTGGACTTATGCTGTGATGAGTGCGAGATGTCTAATAAAAAACACAGCTTCCACTTAGATTATGAAGCTGTAAGCAAACAAGCAGAGAGATAGGAAGGTTTGCAGAAGAATAACCAAGACAGGTAAATTATGCACAATTGTAAGATTATAATACCTTTTGTAATACATAAATTATATGAGACCACCCTGTTCCATGACAAGGGGATGTAAGAAATGGTGTGAACCAAAAAGACAAAGATTATTTCTGACTCAACCTCAATAACCATAAGTAACTGTAGCACTAAATTCAGACTGACTATCTCAGCCTTTCAGTGCCCCTCTGACTCACATAGCTCTTTGCTAGTAAAGAAGTGGGAGAGGTAGTGGTGATGATGATGATGATGATGATGATGATGATGTAAGTTTGTATAGACTTACTAACCTGTTTTCAAGTGTGGACATGGCCTTTCACATGACATTTAGTTACAGGGTGTTATTCACTCTTACAAAAAATAAAAATCCTGACACTGTTCAAAGAGTGGCAGGAAGCTGATAAAACACTCAGTGGAATTTGCCATTCATTTATCTGTCCTTCTGTGGCCTTCAGAGTTTACTAAAAACAAATTGGCTTTTGAGAGTATAATTATATATGAAAAAGGCTTCTAGTGCTGCATACACTCACATTATAGCATATTAGGGAAAGAAAAAGATTTCATTATATGGTTTTGATTGTTATTCACTGAAGCATTCATTCCACAATAACGACTTCGTCTTCTGGGCATACTCTTAAGCTCCAGCCTTTATCTCTGGAAGCTTCATCTGCTAGCCAACACTAATTGGGAAGAAAAGAATAGTTTTTATTCTTGTCATTCTAAATGAAGATGGGTGAGCTCCAGAAAGGTTCTGATCCCTATCAGTTCACTAACAGAATATTTAGCTCAGCTTCTGCCCATTCAGTCCAAGGTTTGGCAAAGAAGTTTTTCTCCAAGAGCTTTTGCATTATTGGTCCTGGAAGACAAGACACCCAAACCAGCAAAGTAAACCCTTTTATTGCACCAAAGATTATGAAAACTTCTCAGGACATTATCATACCAGCCTCGTGTCTCACAGCAATCACCTTATTAAAGAAAATGGGAACATACCTGTTGTAAAATGTTTATTATCACACCTTTCTTCATCATACACTCATGGGTTTCCTTTGGAGTTTTCTTCTGAAGGAACAGAAGCTTCATGATGGCCCTGAGCTCAGCACTTGAAAATTCCACATTTTTCATTGACATGGTATGATGAGAAAATTCAGAAATTAGAGCTACTATCCTGCAAATTGACAATTTACAATACAGAAGAGCACACTTTCAAGCTACAGTGACAACATTATACTCAGGTTTTGGAAAGTGGGTCGGGCCAAGAACTTTTCTGCACCCCATCATAGAATTCTCAGCCAGAGAGCTCTAGTGACTCACCATACTACATATACCAGGATTCCACGGGATGGAACCATCACTGTTAAGGTGGAAAGATAATATTGTAACTGTGTAATGTAAAAAGGTCCAAGATCTTCCTCTTCACTTTGGTAATCTTCCAAAGGATTAAATTCAAAACACCTGAGTTTATGGGTATTTGGTTCAAAGTAAGCTGAAACTGAAGCATTGAAGGAAGGATGTGTTATTAGTCCACAATTTCTGAATACCCTAGAAAGCAGTGGTAAGACACCTAATAACCAATATCTTGCTGAACAGACAGCTAGTTGTAGGCTGTGAACTTCCAACCAGTTAGGGTGAGAATGTGTTTACGGTGAAATCAAAATATTCTTAGGAGATTTTCAGATGGGGGAAATAACACCCGTGGAGATCGGGAGAGAAACGGGGCTGTTCCACTGCCAGCGCTCCATTTAGCACACCCCCATCTTTCTCCCGCTCTCCATTTGTTCTCCCTCCATCCTGCTTGCATTTTCTTTCTGCTGTTTTCCGCTATTTTTACTAATGAAGAACTTTCATTAGTAAAAAATAGTAGAAGGAAAATGCAAGCAGGATGGAGGGAGAACAAAGGGAAGTCGGGAGAAGGACAAGGGTGTGTGAAACGAGCGCTGGCAGCAGAATAGCCCTGTTTATCTCCCGATCTCCACGGGGGTTATTTCCCTCCTCTGAAAATCTTCCTGGTGGGTGTATGTGTTTCACAGAGTGTTAACACTCACTCTAAAGAGAAAAAGAGGTTGCATTTTTTAAACATTTCATTCATTCATCCTTGATATGCAAGTAAGGTAAAACTGTGGGTGACCCACCTAGCAACTGCAATAGATACACATTATATAAACAAGCAGTTTTTGCCCGTAGGTTCTGGACTGTTTTCAGTTTTTCTTTTTCCTGCCAAACAATTCCCTTTTAAAACAACAACAACTGAGCATTGCCCTGATTAAAATGCACGATCTCAGCAAAATGTGCTGTAGCTGACAAATTTGGGATTGTGCTTCTTTATCATTCACTATGCAAAATCTCAGACTCATATATACTTTCAGTCAATAGATGGAATACAAATAGATGGAATAAAAATGATTAAATGTGATGTGGGACTATGTTTCAGCCTTCCTCCTTCATTTATTGACTATATAAAGCTTTCTGTACTTACTTCCCCCCTATTGGGTTATGTGCTGGAATTGTATTTGCCATTGCAGGGAGGGGGGGGAATCCTTTAATTACTGTCTGAAGATATTTATGTCAGCAAAGTCATTGTTCAGGCACAAACAATTCTCTTTAAGCTGTGCTTGGCATGCCTATATATCAAAGTATCCAAAAGATTTAAGTAGTGACTGGTTTTATAGCACATATAGGCTGATTTGATAATTCGTTTATTTGTAATTTAGGTAACCATCATTTACCCTTATTCATGTTAATTGGTTCCAGTCCCAAACTTCAGAATCTATTAAACAGCCAGTAAGAAATTATACCTAGTGTATCATACCACTGCTGCAGAAAAACAAGTAGTACTCCAGCGTGTAAGGACAAAAATGATTTTAAACATATATTTCTCAAGGGCCTGGAAACTATGACAAGGAGAATCCTGAAATGAAGATAATCTTCACAGTTTAGGATTAATTCTGTGCAAAATTTGCACATTTTGTGCATGTGCATGCATGAAATGGCATTTTCTTAACAGAAAATGGCATTTTCTGCATTGAAAATTATATTTCTGCATACTTCTGTGAGGAAAATGCTGGGCAGAAAATGCTGTTTTCTGTAGAAAAAAACACATGTGACTTTTGTGCCGAAAAATACTGAGCTGTTAATAGTCTTTGAAAACTGCAGTCTCTTGCAGCAGGAAGAAAATTGCTAAAATTTTCATTGCTTGCCTTGAGAATGAAATCAGTGAAGAATTACATCCCTAGTCTAACTTTGTTGGTGGTTTGTTCTGCTTTTACTAAGTATTTCAAGGTCTACCTTGGAGTTGTAAAAGGAGAGTCTTCAGGTATCTTCCTTGTACACTAAAGCCTATTTGTCTATGACATTGTGTAGCTTTTTTATTGGTTAGTTTACTAGATACTGGGGAGCTATAAGAACTGCCTTACAGCATTAGCTTCTGTGCACCTAGTCAATTTCATCATGGTAAACAGAAACATTGGATGGTCTAGGTCTGCAAAAGCTTATGTTATAATAAATCTTTTTATATATATCAGGTGTAGGAGGGTCTGCAGACCTATTTTGTGCCCCTGGGAGCAATCAACTGGGCACAACCATTCCCCCAGGAAAGCAGAAGTGTCCAGAAGTCCACTTTTGGTTTCTACACCCCTTTTCACAGAAAAAAAAAATACACCAGGAGTAGCAATGCTTACCTAGCTATTGCAAGATATGTGTGCGGTCCCTTTGCAATGGGGGTATTCTTTCAGTGCCAGAGGACAGAGAGCTATAAGAAGGATTTCTCAACACTGGAGGAATTCACTGGGTGAAATCCCATTGGATTTCACTAGATTCCTGTAGTACCACAAGAGTACCAGTACTCTTTGGATATGGGCCAGCTGTAAATTAGTCTGCCTTCATGTGGCTTGATCAGTCTCTGGCTGAGACCAGCAGCCAGCCTCACTAGTTTCAGTCTATGTGTGTGTGTGTAGTGCCTTAAGGTCACCTGTCGACTTATGATGACCCCATGAATTTCATAGGGAGGGGGCAGAAAGCAGAACCCTACTTTTCATAGGTGTAGTGGATTGGGAGTGGGTGAGGGGAAGACCCTGAAAACGTTGGCTGGCAGGTTTGAGTGACCATTGAGGAACTGCATTGTCTGGGTCAGGCTACTTACCTTTTTCCAAACCATGGAAGTCCAAATTATGATTTGCGGAAAGCAGAACCTTATTTCAGCACACCTGTCTCTGCTTGGCTTTATGGCTAGCATTTTGCAGCAATAAATTAGACTAGGACAAATCAGTCTGCCAGAGAGCAAATCATCACTATTTATGCTGATTTTTTTTCCAGTGGGGGGTGGGTGGGATGGACAGGAGAGCAACTGAGATCTATGGAAAGGGGGGCTGCATGTGGCTAACAGTGGCCTATTTGGTACCACAAGAATCCTTTTCATTCTTTGTTGTGTTTCTGTTCTGAATGACTAATGTGGCTGTCACTCCAGAATATTTTTTAAAAGACTCAGGGAGTGCGTATTCAGCATCTCTTAATGGTTAAATCAGAAGTAATCTTCATTCAGTAATTCTGTGCATGGATTGTTTACTTCTGGGGAACAAACAAAAACCAGAGCTTGGAAGTAACTAGTAAGCAAGGCATAAAGATGTCATATTATATTGTTACTTGTTGAGGGATGACCATTACTTTTGTGGCATGGCTGTAACTTATGTTTATATTAGCAGAGGTAATGAGGCAACAATAAGGGGGACATGATAAGAAACAGGTTTTTTTTTTAATACAGGCAGCTGGTTATAGCATTGGGATTTTTAAAAATGTAGAGTAACAGATATGAAAGATACCACAAGGGCCATCTACTCCAACCGTCTGCCATAACTAAATAGATAGCTAAAGCATTCCTGAAAGATAGTCCTCCAATTTCTGGTTAAAGACCTCTGAAGAAGGAGAGTCCACCATTTATTGATTGATTGATTGATTTATCAGGCCATCTATTCCACTGTCGAACAACTCTTACAGTCAAGAAATTCTTCCTCATGTTTAGGTTCAGTCTCTTTTCTTGTTCCTTTAAGAACTTTATCAGACGCACTAAATACAGCATCATAATGATGCCACATAAATGTGAAAGGCTGCACATATCAGATGATGTCACCTTTTCACATTTATGTCTTGTCATTAAGCAGATCTTAATAGCCATCAATAGACTGACTGTGCTGTTTTTTTTGCCAGCATAGCCAGCATATGTAACCTCATATCTTTTTTTTCCAGGTACTCAAACTCCCCTCTGTTCAACAGGGCTGTAGGAGAAGGAGCCCTATTTGCCACTTGAGGGGCGGGGAATGAGACCCTTTCTGATGTGCTGGTACATGCACCAGTGACAAAAAGCAAAGGGTGGGGGCAGAGGCTACTTAAGGCCCTGCCACCTCTTGCTTCTGCCTCTTCTTCATTCTTTATTCAGCGACCCACTCTCCCACCGCTGAAATAGTGTGATAATGGTTGCTTCAGAGCCAGGTAGGAATTTCTCCCCCTTTTCCCGGGGGGGGGTTTGCCTACCCCATACTATGGAAGCAGCATATGGGAAGATTGCCTAGGGTGGTGTCTAATGTAGGTCAAATTCCAAACCCTCATAGGGAAAGGGGGAGGCGTAGCTTTTGGTGTGCACCTTGGCACTGATTTTGGTGAAGGCTGGGTCTCTGGAATGGCCTGCTTTAGGTCGTGTGACTTAGGGAAGTGAAGGAGACCCACCTTGGGGTTGGCCTGAAGGATAATCCCTCACCTTAATCCATGTGGTGATGGACTTTTGGGTTGACCTTCCAGATGTGGGCCAGTTTGGGAGCAACCCTGTACATCGGGGATCCTCTCAAGGGCTCAGGTGTTCGCTAGTGGAAGCTGGGGAGTATCTGTCTAGGATAGATGAACTGCCCAGCTGCTCCCACACTAGGTTGCCTCCTCCCACTGAAGATTTAGAGGGTACTAAATAGATAGGGTTAAATAAAAACCCTTTTATTTCAACCCATTTCTTGTGTGTGGTCTCTTTATTTTCCTGAATCAAGTGGCAATTAGTTTGTGGATGGCTGGACCAGACACAGCACTTCCAGGTGAGAGCGTGACATCCAGGTAAGTGACACACTTTTTAAATACCCTCTTTGGGTTACTTGTAAGTTTTTAAGTGTATGTATGTGCTTTGTGTAACTTTTGTGTGTTATTTTTGGTTTTATTTTTAAATTTCCCACGCAATGACGTCTCAAGGGATCTCAAAGGAGGAAGTGAATGGGGCTTCATTCACTTCCTCTTCCTTGCCAGAGAAGCCTTTGCCAGGAGGGAAGGGAAGTGTCGTGGGGGAAATTCTTCTCCAGGCATAAAAATGGATTTTTTAATGCCAGCAAAAGAACGTTTAAAGAGGCTCATCTGATAAAGTCCTAAATCTAGTTAAACTAGTCCCTTTAAACATATTCTGGTGATACGATCATAAGCAAACCAAAAAGGTACAGAATTCATTGGGGTAACTTTCAAAACTTACAGGCTTCTTTATCAGGCAAAGATGGTAATATGCAGGGGAAAGAAAGTGACTTTGTATTTTTAAAGGCAAAGCAAACTTTTATTGACTTTCATTGCTTTTGCTCCCATTGGGAGTATGGCATAATTGTATACTCTATACATACCCTTCATGTATACATGTATACTCTATACATACCCTCAAAAGTAAAATATAGACATTCTAACACTGGAGATTACTTGGGTTTTTTTTAAGTGTGTTTTTGTGCTTGCTGCCACTTTTTAACCTTTCTTTTTCTTTTTGAATTTCCTGTGTGAAATCGTCCTCTTGTGAGAACAGCTGGGATTTCCATTCCAGGAAGTAAATGGAGCTCTGTTCAAGCTCCATTCACCCCTGGGCTGCTGGGGGGAGGGAACAGTCACGCTAAAGGTAGGTCTGAAAATTTTTCTTTTTCTAGTGTTACAGGGATGGGAGGGGGTGGGAGAGAACATAACAAGATGGGGATGCTTTTTTTGTCCCTGTCTGATAATCTCCACTGTTACTTTCCTTCTCCTGCATCCCTTAAAAAAAATTCACCTGACAAAAAAGTTCACAAGTGAGCACAACAAATGTTGTGTCTTTTTGGTTGGCCTGAAAAGGTTATTACATTAACATAGACTTTAGAACTTCTTTAAAGACTGGGATAGAGCCTGGAGTAGATTCGCTACACCCCTGACCTGGAAGTCACTGACCACCCCTGGACCGCTGTTAATCTATCTGTTCCACCATGATGCCACTTTGGAACTGTCTGAGATGGAATCCAATGTTGATCCTCTACATCAGGGGTTCCCAAACATTTGTCCTTTAGGTGTTTTGGACTTTAAGTCCCAGAAGCCCCAGCCAGCATGGCCAATAAGCAAGCAGAAATTCAGGGAGTTGAAGTCCAAAACACCTGGAAGACCAAGGTTTGGGAACTATTGTTCTACATTGTTCCAGGCTTGGTTTTGACCCCCTCACCCCATTTGAAGTCCAATAATTTTTCAGTTTTGCATGTTGGATCCACAGTTTGGGCTCTGTCAAGAGATGTCCACACATTCTGCTTTGTTCATGGAAGAGGACTGAGATCGAGTGAAGGCTCTTTTTGAAGGATGTGAGACAATTTTAAATTATTTCCCCCCTCCCTTCTACTGTCCCTGTCTTATCTTCCATGCTGTTTTCACAGCTCCCAGATCCATTTTGGAAGGTCTTTAGAAGGAATGGGGAACTAGTTACTTTTTCAATCACAACTCCCAGAATCCATGAATCAGCATGGCTACTAGGATTCTGTAGTCCAAAAAAGTGACCTTTTCAACCTTTTCAGGGAATTTTGAGGGAAAGGGGAGCCAGGGAATATCTTTTTTCTGCTTCCTCCATCTTGAGCTTCCTGCCTGTGGGTAGTTTTGATTTCGGTCATTGTTGGTAACCTTATTTATAAAAACTTATAAGGAAAACAGGAACGTATAAGAATTCTAAAAGGCTTGAATCTATGTGGCAGCAGTACAAGATTTAAAAGAAAGTTAAAATAGAGGAGATTGTAGAATGAAGGATAACTGCCTAGATATATGGGCACTGGTATGGCAAAACAATCAAAGCAGAATTAAGGGTTCTGAGTTCTCAAGGGTGCCTGCGTTCATGCCTCACAAGTTATTTAAATACAATCCTTAACTAGAGAGTTCTTAATATTGACAATTTGATTCAGAATGATTCTCAACTGGGCATAGTTCAAGACATAGTCCATTGGTACTTAAAAAAACCTTTCTATGATATCTAATAATTTGTTTTTAATTACAAGGAGCTGCATGAATGAACAAATCTGTTCAGAAATTCAGCAGTTTCCTCAAAGTTACCAATTTCTCGCCAGCAAGATAGTACAGCAAAGTGAGCATCAGGCACTGAATTTTTAAGAGTGAAGTTATTGACTTAGCATGATTTTTTTTTTAAAAAAACCCAATTAAAATGCTAAAGAAACCTACGTTTCTTCACTCTTTAAGTGAAAATCATGAGGAAATTATACGTGATTTTAAGTGAAAATCGTGAGGAAAATCATGAGGATATAGATATTATATATCTAGATCCATTTCAAACTGGCTTTAGGACGGGATATGGAGTGGAGACTGCCATGGTTGCTCTGGCTGACGACCTCCGCTTGGGTATCGACAGGTGTAGTGTGACCCTGTTGGTGCTCTTGGACCTCTCAGCGGCCTTTGACACAATAGATCATTCCATCCTCCTGGATCGCCTGAGGGGGTTAGGAATTGGAGGCACTGCTTTGCAGTGGTTCCGTTCCTTCCTCTCGGGCAGATCCCAGAGGGTGAGGCTCGGGGACAGTTGCTCCACCAGAATAGAGCTTAACTGTGGCGTTCCTCAGGGTGCCATCCTGTCCCCGATGCTATTTAACATCTATATGAAGCCGCTGGGAGAGATCATTCGGAGACATGGAGTGCGTTGTCATCAGTATGCTGATGACACCCAGATATACTTCTCCATGTCTCGGTCATCAGCTTCGACTTCAGATGGCATCTCTCCTCTCAATGATTGTCTTAAAGCAGTAATGGACTGGATGAGGAAAAACAAATTGAGACTGAATCCAGACAAAATGGAGGTACTAACAGTTACAGGCCCGAAACCAGGTCTGGGAATACAACTTCCAGTCCTGGATGGAACTACACTCTCCTCCAAAGACTGTGTTCGCAGTCTGGGGGTGCTCCTGGACCCGACGCTCCAGATGTCTAATCAGGTAAATGCGATGGTCAGGAGTGCCTATTATCAACTTCGGCTGATACGCCAGCTGCGCCCTTTCCTGGAAACTAGGGACCTCGAAACTGTGGTACATGCACTGGTAATCTCCCGTCTGGATTTCTGTAATGTGCTCTACATGGGGCTACCCTTGTGATTGACTCGGAAACTTCAACTAGTTCAGAACATGGCAGCCAGGTTGATTTCTGGTGTTTCCAGAAGAGAGCATATAACACCTGTGCTAAAAGCTCTTCACTGGCTGCCTATTCGTTTCCGGGCACAGTACAAGGTGTTGGTTATAACCTTTAAAGCCCTGCATGGTTTGGGTCCAACTTATCTCCGGGACCGCCTCCTT
Source organism: Gambelia wislizenii (assembly GCA_030847615.1). Taxonomy (NCBI): domain Eukaryota; kingdom Metazoa; phylum Chordata; class Lepidosauria; order Squamata; family Crotaphytidae; genus Gambelia; species Gambelia wislizenii. The sequence continues at coordinate 141,867,553 of JAUMIR010000001.1, forward strand.
CCGTACGACCTTCCCCGTGCACTTCGGTCCTCTGGGAGGAATCTGTTACAGCCTAAGAAAACAAGGCTGTCGGTGACGTCCCAGAGGGCCTTCTCCGCTGCTGCTCCCAGGTTATGGAATGGCCTGCAGGACGAGATCCGTCTTATTAACACCTTAGACGGCTTTAAAAAAGCTGTCAAGACGGATCTTTTCCGGCAGGCCTTTCCTGAATAACTATCCCGGCCCAAGACTCGGCTGTCCTCCCTGAGCTGTAATCAGATTTTTTTTTTAAAAAAACAACTATTGTATGTTTTAATCTTTTTCTAATTTATATATTTTTAATTTACTGTATGTTTTTAATCTTTTATAGTTTAATATTATTTTAAGGGGGGGTGGGCTAGGGTACTGGGACTATGGAGTTTTTATATTGTAAGCCACCCCGATTGCATTGCAGAGGGGCGGGATAGAAATAAAATTTTATTATTATTATTATTATACTAAAGGACTCAATTTCTGAAGTTTCCTTTAGTACATGCTATTATTCAAAGATGTTTCTGGATCTTACCCTTACAACTGAATGTTAGCTATAAAAAAATGTGTAATTCTTTGATTTAAAGCCCTGAAATTATGATCTGTTCAGTGACCAGGTTCCATATTTCTCTGAGGTAACAACAAAAGTTATTTTGAAAGGGGAGACAAGAAATTCTGCCCCATCATTGTAGTTACATCAGATGGTGCAAGATGTTGGATGTGATCTCTTGGACAACTAGTGGTGCAATGAAAATGCACTGGATTCTGCTGTCGTATTAATTCTACAAATGCATACCTATTAGTATGCTAGTACAACAACACTGTTTGATACATGTCATTGCTTGGAGTTGTTACCTGCCCTGATACCCCCCTTCCAATAATTCAACAATTGGCTATATTTCAGATATTGCCTTATTTATTGGCCTTCCACATGGTTGATAGTAGACCAGGGCCTCGCAAATGCAAGGAGTCAAGTTGTGCTCAGAAAACCTAAATTTTCTCTAAAGAGGCCATCCCAAATTCCTAAAATATATGCCTGGGTAGTAATTATGTGAACCCCCATTGGATTGATGATTTATGGTGGAAATGGGCTAATTCTCTTGGACGTACATGGAAGTGAACCATTCACTAATTCAATCAAAGTGACCGGATGCTCTTTGCCTTGCAAAACTGGTTTTCCCTCACACCTTTCCTCCAGACAACAAAAAGGTTGCCTGATGCCTATCAGTTTTAATGTCTCAGCCATTAGTGATCATTAACACAATGGAAGGAATGGAGTTAGACAATGGAAGCATCGTGTTATGAGTAGAATATCAGGGGGAATATCGAGTATAAATATCACCCCAAAACACAGTCAAAGTGTGCACAGCTTCCTTCATCATGTCATAGTCAGTCTGTGTCACCACGTGCACAACCTTCATTCCTCTTGTTACTTTGTTCATCTGCTCTGTGACCCTCAGAACACCATCGCAGTATCTTCTGCTGCACGAATCTCTGCTCTTCTAATAGATACAGTATAGCCCATCATCCCAAACTCTATTCCTCTATCCCAATACTTCCTACTTTCTTTGCTAGCTTTGTGTGACTGTTTGAAGCCTGAGTGTATGTGTATGGTCCTGAGATTATGTTTAAATAAAAAAAAATATTTTATTTCCTGGCTGTGAGTCACATCAGTTAGTACCGGTATACACCGGTCAAAAGATCTTGCAGTTCCCCAGCCTCTTGCTGCCATATCAAGCTAATTAAAATCCCCCATATTAATATCTGGACACATGTGAGGTTCTCACAAACCCCCTGTAATTTGGATAACATAGTGGTAGGAAACTTGCTTTAAAATAGGGAGAGCTTCTCCTTTTCCTTCTCCCAACAGTGGCTGAATAGGTAGATTCTTATGCCTTCAAGAAGTCAGACACCATAGGATTTCCTATTGGCAGTATTTATTATTCATGGTAACTGGACTCATGTTTCTAATCTGGTGTCCAATGTACAGATCAACCACTGAGCAAGGACTAGATAACTAGAACCTAGCTGTGTAAGTATAGATTTGACAGATACCACGTCCAAAGCAAAATCTGTATAAATGCAAAATACTTTTGTTAATTGGAGACTTTGTGGTTGCTAAGAGACAAGGCTGCTGAAATGGAACTCCAAAGTATAGCAGACAGCTGAAGGCACCCGTACAGACACAGTACAATTTTGCTTCAAATGAAAAAAAATCAGAGGATGTACAAGGTGGTTTTGTAGAACTATGTGAACAATTGTGATTAAATGAACAGTCTAGTACTCCAATCAAACTTCATGTTCCCTTTTAACTATAAAATATTATTTCAGCATTACTCACAGCATATTAAAATAGTGTTTATTAATTCATATTAGTATTAATATATAGTATCTGATATTTTTACACTATAATCTCAGCTCTTTTATGTCTTGGGTTTTCGTAATGACATTCCATTTGAAAACACCCCTAAACTGCAAAAGTTTATTGGACAGCTAGATCTACCAAGGCATTGCATTGTCTGCTTTTCTAACTGTCTCATTTGAATATATGGGTCATGATAGTCAAGTTAGGGGGGAAATGTCAAGAGCACAGAATGAAATCCACATGCTCCACCTCCTTATTCTTTCCAATTTTAGCCAAACCATATCACTATAGCGTTTTCTCAATTTAGTAACCAAAGATGATAACAGACCTTAAAAGTAATCACCATTTCTCCTCCTACAACAAGCTTTCCTCAGAGATGCATGCCACAGCAATGAGACTTGCAAATTATGCCTGTTAACTTTCTGGTGACCAATCAGAAAACAAAGCATGAAAAATTTAAGAGGCACAAGTGAGGGAAATGACAAACAGTCAACTTTCACTTCTTGATGGAGCATGCCCTCTAGTTTGACTCTAAAGAAATATCAAAGAAGGTTAGAATACTGTCCCAGGGAAGCTCTGTTCTTCCTGCTATTCAAGTTGTGACAACAAACATATGATGCTGGCTGGCTCATTTGTTTGCCATATATTTAAAAACAGAAGCATTACACAGCAATCACAAAGAAGGAAAAGTCTTTCCAAGAACCCCACATTTCAAAAGTATAGGATTTATTTATTTTCTCTAGCAAAATTCAAGCTTTTTTTGTTTTAAAAATACTACTTGCATGTACTCAGTCTGGGCTCTTTTTCTAGTGTATGTGAGTGTGAAATTTCATTTTTAGAAGTAAGATATTGTTGATGGCTCTTTTTAGTTAAGAGGACAGACTGAGGGAACCTCTTTGCATAATAGAAAGGTAGGCCAGTGACACCATGTTTGAAAAAATAATATATACTTTGGATGTCAGCTCTGCTCTAGAGTTACTGCATTCATCATATATCATGAACAAATATCTCTTCCCCTCCAGTGAACATTCACACTTATTAAAGAAGTCATTAACAGAAACATTTGTGCCCATTTTGATTTCTTTCTCCTTTAAAGCAGGCCGAAATGGAGATTGACTGAAGAGACCATAAACCTAATGATGCATTTAATGAAAACATACATTTTATGGACAAATCGTGTCTTAAAAATCACTTGAAGCTATTGTACCCAAGCTAATGAAATTAAATGACCCTAAAATGTTACTAATATGACCCCAAGATGCCTCTAGGAGTTCTTGATTTTGATAAGTTCCTCAATTATTTAATTTTTACACATGGAAGGGTTTCCCCCTCCTCATCACTGCTCCCATATACCTTGCATTGGTAACTTTTGCTATGAAGACATAAATGATGATGTGGGTAATCGTAGTATAGGTGGGAGGGAAAAGAGTTGTTGAACTATTTCATCTGTAAAGAACATTTGTTTCCTTACTCTTAGTCTGCCATACCCTCCATCCTGATTTGGCAGGAATGGTCCTGAATAATGCTCAGTTGTTCCAGTTTATCAGATGCTGTTAAAATATCCTGGTTCCTCCCTCTTTCTCCCACTTTCCTCCTTTGTCCTTGGCTTACCTTAGTTGCTGCAAAGTGAACTCAAAGTGCTAAAGTAGTTTGCACTCAATTAACCAGCAGGGCAGGTGCTGGGAGATGAAGAGGAGAGGAAGGGCAGAATCTTCCAATTCCCTGTAAATTCAGTCAAAAATAAACTGCTGCAGCCCTTCCTAGTTTGTATGTTATTTCTTACTAATCACTTTTGCCATTGTGACTACATTCTGAGGTTGCTTGACCACTCATGTCCTGGGCCTGTCTAAATGGTGAAAAGACCCCTCATGGAATTCACTGGGAACCCTACTGTCTAAACAGGATCCAAGGCCAATCCACACTATTTGGAAGGAGGGGGGCCCAGAACAGCAAAAACAACATGGTAAAAGCCTTCATAGATTTTCCTGTACTTTTTCAAAACCATGAGGTGGGTGCACATTTTTACTTGTTTGGACTATTGAACAATAAAAAACTTGAAGGGAAGCACAAAGTTGATTAACCAGGTGATAGCTGGGGTGGGGCTTGGTAGGAGGGCAAGTGCCTGCTGCTGCCATGTTGGATTTTCGCCTTAGCGATCATTCACTAAGGTGATAAAAAGGATCAATATTTTCTGTTTTGTTTTCTTATAAAATTGGAGAATCGTTCTATTGCACCAGCGCACCTTGTGATAACTTTTTGTTTTTTAAATACCCAGTGGCGGTGAAGAACTAACACGAGTACATCACTCATGGCTGCCATCAGGAATGTGAGGCTTATGGGGGCTTCTGAGGTCAGTAAAACAGTTTAGACATGTTGCTGCTGCTGCAAGGTGCCAATACTACGAGGTACTTAGGATTTTTTCCCCTCGTGTAGATGGGCACCTGGTTTTCAGCTGTGAAATGTTGGAGGGCCTGGTTTTCTAGATGTTGTGTATTCCTGACAAATTCTATAGATAGTTTACTTCCCTTTTTAGCTAAACATCTGAACTCGATGTCCTATTCATTTACAACAGATTCTTTCCTTATTTTTTTAAATGATTAAAATGGGTTTGATACTGAAAAGTATTTGATGATAATGGGCACAGATACTCAGATTCATTTGTTGAAATCTTCACTTTGATTCTCAGTATTACAAAATACAAATATTTCACATTTTTAATTTTTTTTGAAGAAAAAATATGCTTAGTTGCCATTTTAGTTCAGTGTTACTTTTCATCTGGAAGAAAGCCTGTGTGGGAGTGTGCACCCATGTACATACATGTGTATGTATGCAAGTTGGTATCAATGTTCACTCTGAATGACAAAACTGGGAATCTGCTTCACAGGTGCTTAAAGTGTTACCCTCAGCGAGCAAATTACACACATACATGGCATCTGGGGGAAATGTAAAAAGTGCCAATAACTGGGAATGAAACAGAAAAAGTACAGTCTGTGGCGATTTAATTCAAGACTAAATGCCTGCGAAGTAAATACAGTCACCATTCACAACATCCACAATGGCTGTTAAGGTATCAGCCTCTGGGTTCTATGGGACTGCTTCATAAAGGAATGTTGCAAACACAGTTACAACGTTTAAAGGGTTTTCGAACTTAAATTGAATACAAACACCTCCCCCAGAACTAATACAACATATTCTATAACTGAGTAGCAGTGATGTAGATTCTAGTCGATTGACTTGCACTCAAGTCAGACTCAAGTCGCTTCAATTACTTGATTTGGACTTGACTCCACAACAAATGATGCATTGACTCGACTTGACTCATAACTTCTATATTTTAGTGACCAGCTTGCTGGCCTTGGTTCAGTAACATAACACATTAATTCAGAAATGTTATGGAATGGAAAATGGGTTTCCTCCTTTGAACAATGCTACCATCTCACTGATGGAAGCAGTTCTTCATGTTTACTGTACAGGAAGCCCTTGTTTATCCGACAGGTTAGGGACTGGGCCCTTTCAGAAAAGGGATGAATTTTGGAATTTAAAACCTAAAAAAAAGACTGGTTTCTGCATTTTGTGGCTGCAAAAATTCTTCAGTTATGATTATAAAATTCTCTCTGGGCCATGACAAGACCTCCCAGGCTTCCTAACCCAGGAATATATTAGGAAAGTCCACAGCAGCATTCACTTCGATCAGCAGACAAAACCCACCCCCAGAGCATGGGACGTGTTTCTCAGAGGGGAACAGCAAATGCATTAGGAATGGGCTTGAGGTGGAAGGATTCTTCAAAAGCTTTTCAAAAGCATTAGAAGGCTCCTCTGATGTGCTGTGGGGACAGACTGCTCAGTAGACCTAAGACCTTGCCTCAAGCTCAGAGCGTGGGATGCATTTCTTTGAGGGGAACAGCAAACACGTTATGCAGTGAACTTGCCTATGATAATTTAATGTTTTTTTAACATACCATTGTGCACATCTTCTTGATTTTCTAGTTACTGAAACTCTACCCTCCCACACACCCCACCACCACCTCCAATTTTTTCTGTTAAAGTTGGCTCCCAGACTCAAGACTCAACTTGAGACTTGACAGTATCTTGCAAGGACTTGGGACTTGAAAGTAGAGACTTGAGACTCGACTTAAGACTTGGAGTAAAAGACATGAATACATTACTCTGAGTACAGCATATATGCAAATCCCCCAAAGTTCCATGAAGTGAGTATGGTACCACAGCATAGCTTGCTTGCAGAAATTTTGAAGGTATACATGTCAATGCTTGCCAAAGGTAAGGCTTAAATCCCTACAGGAAATTACAAGACACAAATACATAATACAGATTTCATTAGGACAGTGATTCTTAAACTTTGGTCCTTCAGATGTTTTGGACATCAGACCCCACAATCTCTGGCTGGGGCTTCTGAGAGTTGAAGTCCAAAATACCTATAGGACCAAAGTTTGAGGCCATTGCACTAGAGACATTTACTCATCCATTCCCTCCTACATCTACAAATTAAAATCATGTTACCTAATTCAAAGTGAAAAGGCCTTAATAGGTATTCCATGCCAATCTCTCAAGCTCTCTTACCTCTTTCTAAACTAAATTAAGTACAGCCCCTTTTTAAAGGTTTTGGCACTCATCAGACCTGACCAATTAATCCATAAGGGTTACACTGACACAGATATTCATGTAGCAGAGAAAGACTCAGGACTATCAGACCAGGCAAATATGGCATCATAAGGATGCCTAATGATTGCGAAAGGATGCGCGTACCAGATGATGTTGTCATTTTCTGATCATGCACTGTAAATGAGGCATACTTTTTTATTGATGGCCCAAGGCACCAACAGATCCCTCGTTCTGCCTTCTGCTGGCATTGCCAGTGTTTGAATCCTTGTGTCATTGTACTTAGGTGAATGCAGTGTCAATGGGCAAGTACTTCCAGGTGAGATCACGACAGCCAGGTAGGGGACGCTCTTTTTATGACCCCCTTCTATGTACTGTACTGGGACTTTTAAAGTGTGTTTTAGTGCTTTGCTGTACTTTTTGTGTCTTTATTTTGTTTTTGTTTTTGAATTTCCCACGCTAGCGTCTTCTTGTGAGAATAAGTGAGTTTTCAACCCTGGAGGTAAACAGAACTCCTTTTGTGCTCCATTACTGCTGGGGAAGCCTCATTGATGCTGGAAGAGGTAGGTCTGGTAGGGGGGAGGTTCTTTTGCCAGCATAAAAATGACACAATTTATGCTGGCAAAAGAACGTTAAGGGTGGTGGTGGTCTGATAAAGTCTTCAGATTTGGATCTGAGGGTCACACAGCAGACCAGCAGAGTGATGTGGTGGGAGAAGGTGTGAACACATGGCTATGATTTGAGGGTAATATTTATACCCAATATGATACCCTTAAGGGGTATTTTGAGTGTAGAGTAATGCCTGAGTAAGTTTCCCAGAATTAAAAAATGGAAGCTCCAGCTTTGTTAATTGCTGTTAATGTTTGGAACATGAAGACTGATTGGTGTGAAGGAAGGCCTTTGCAGTATAATGGGTGTTTCTGTCACTTTTTTGTTTTGGAGTATGACTTACTGCCAGGTGTGTCCAGGGGAAATTAATACATTCTACCCTAACTTCTGTCTAAAGGGGCTTTGCTTAATCTTGTCCTAGGCGGGTATGTTTTTCCAGCAAACTTCATGTTTCCTATTGTGGGCTTGAGCTAAAATCTTTGCACAGCTTATATAGTTTATGAATAATTTACATTGCATATAGATATTGTTTCTACACCCCCCCCAGGAATAAATGTGCTTCATTGTTTGTTTACTGAACTTGCTTTTTTAAAATTTAAAGATATATCTAGAAAATGATGGTACTTTGGTTTTCTTTTAAACTCCAGATTGAAAGTTGTGTCAGGATCCTACATTTTTACTAGCATAGAAAGGTAAAAGCAAACAATCTTTCAAAATTATGGCATTGAGAATGGGCCTCTGACTGATGGTAGACTGGATCAGATAGACCACTGTTATGTCAAAGAAATGTTTGGCCTAAATTCTTATGACCCAGTGGAGGTTACACTATTGATTTCAGCTGAAGTAGGATCAAGTTCAATCTGCCCCAGTCCTGCAGTTCTACACTAAAGATTTTTCTATTCTATTCTTTTCTCTCAGTAAGGGCACCTAGGTCTCCAGTTCACCCCTTGGTAATATTTCTTTCAGTTGTGGGAGGTCTATGGTCTCATTGCTAGGATTCCTAAAATGCCTTAAGGTGAAATGATAGCTTCAGCTAGTCATGATCAGTAAATCTCTCTGTGCAAACAAAATCATAAATCCTCAGTGCGTAGGAAAGGGTGGCACATTTCTGAATGGGACTGCTTTTTGTTCATGAGGTACCTGTCAAAACCTCTTGGACTTTGTGTTTTCTTGATTCTTTTATCTTCTAAGAGTAAACTGTGAACATGAAATATATTTTACTTCAGTTTCTCCAGAATTTACATGATCTGTTCTGAATGCAGGTTCTTCAGTGTTCCTGAAGTGATTAACAAGTGCTCACACTCACATTATAAGGAAATGAAAACAAATGAGACTATTTGGTTCATGAATGTTTCTTGACATGCCTTAAGACTGATATATTTTATGATTCTTTACACACAATTGCTATGCTTGTAGCAAAGGAGCTAAGAGAAGAAGCAGTTCCTTAAAAAACTTTAGGTAATGCTGTATATAATATTCACTATATGTTTTGTTTATATTTTATTGCATATTTTAATTATATAAACATAAAATTTTAAAAATTAAAACTTTAGGTTATATAGTGAATATTTTAATAATACTATAGTAATTTTTTCCTTAGACTACAGTACCCACCCAGTGAAATGAAAAAAAAGTGATCATTAAAATCAGACTTATGGTGACCCTATGGCTTCTTCCTATCAAATCCTGGGATTTGTAGTTTTACAATGTCTTTACTGCCACGGAATTATTGCATGACCATCACTAGCAGTTTATGAATGGGAATGAAGCTCACACTATAGTAACACTTGTCTTCGCATTGCCTTCTAATGACAGAGTATTAATGCCTCCTGCTGGCCAGCGCATGTGCCTTTAAGAATTTTTTTCTCTTCCATAATTTTGCATGGGCAAGATTGCAGCTGTTCTCATGAGAAGATGTGACTTTGCTCTAAAACACTACAAACAAACAAATGACCAAAGAACTTCACAAATAAACACTTAAAAACATAAAAATGGTAGCAAGAAAAGGCAACAGTCAATTAAGGTCTTGTCTTTACAAGGGGGGAAATACGAACACGTCTGAAAAAGGAGGCATTCACAATGATGCAACCTGTTTTCATGGTCAAAAGAGCCCCCCTAAACTCCGCATGACCCCTCGCCAAGATGGCAGCCGTGAGTGTTTACTTGTGATATTAAATCTGCTGTTGCCAGTTTTTTTTTTTTTAGTTTCCTATGGTGCATACAAGTGATAATTTGTATTTACAAAAAAAAAAAAAAGAAAAAAGAAAAAAAGAAAGAAAAAAAAGGAAAAAAAAAGAAAAGAAAGAAAGAAAGAAAGAAAAAAGGGTATAAGACCTCAATTTTATCGACTTACCAGACCCTTGCTTAGACAAAAATCCAACATGTTGGCTACAGGTTCTTTCCCTGTTTGCTAGCCCCACCCCATGCTCGTCTAGCTAATCAGATTACGCTGCCTGTTTGTATCTGTGTGAATGTGAGTGTTCAAACAATTGCACATTCGCATGTTGTACGGAGCTTTTTTAAAAATCTGGGTGAATCCCCGGACGTGACACACACAGACTTTGTGATGGATTTGGCTGCCCCCCTTCTGAATGACACACATTTATGTGCATGTCCATATGAATGGATTGCCATACGTTTGCAGGCTGTTTGGATTATTTTGACTGTATAGACAAGACCTAAAAGAGCATCCTATAGGTTTGCTTCACATTCTCTTCTGGATGTTTAATTATGTGTGCTCATTGGGAAAGGGGAGGAGGAGGAGGAGAGGACCACCCATTCACACTGGAATTGTGAGATTACAGCAGGATATGATTATTGCACACTTGTCAATACCACAAAAAGAGACATCTTGAGGGCTATTGACAGGCTTTTCCTGTCAAAGAAAAGTAGTGCCTAATTAATGGGTGGAGTATGGACAGAGCATGGGAGGAGGATGACGTACAATAACAGGAACCCATTCATGCTACTATCAGTCATAATCACTTGATTTCAGCCTTGTGTGATAATCTCATTAGTAGACTTTCTCTTGAATAAGCATGGTTAGAAGCATATAGCAAATCTATTGCTTAAATCCAGTTGCTAGTCCTAACTAGATTAAACCCATTAAATCAATAGGATTTACACAAGTGCTTACCAATCAGCAATTGATTCAGTGGTCTACTACAGTCAGTTTCAGAAGTTAGATTCAGGCCTACATTTTCATAACTGCTTTGGGCAATAGCATTATTGAACAAGGCATAGAAACATTTAAAAGTTATCCATGATGAGGGAGGACCAGAACAATTTATGTTCATGTTGCCCAGTGGCATCCACATACTGTTTTGTTACATTTTTAATCTTTCAAAATGTAGGAAGAGGCAAGTAAAGATCCCACATTTCACAGATTGCCTTTATATACCCATTGATGCATCCATGAGGGAGGCAGAGAAACAGGCCTTCTACTGAAGCAAAGCACTGTGAGTTTGTATGGGGAAAGGATTATGCCTAAAGATTTTGAGATCAGAGAGAGAGAAGAAGAGTTTAGAAAAAAATATATTTTATGGATTACAACTCCTTGAGCCATTGGCCTTGAGCCACTGACCATGATAGCTGTGGGAATGGGAGTTTTAGTCCAAAAAGGTATCATGCCCAAGTTCTGGAAGAAGATTACAAAAACAGTTGTCTTCTAAAGCAGTGGTGGCCAACTCTAGCCTTCCAGATATTTTGGGGCTACAACTCTTATCAACACTACCATGCATGGTTAGGGATAATGAGAATTGCAGTCCAACAACATCTAGAAGGCCTATTGCCCACCCCACTCAACAGAGATAAGTCATTTTTAGTAGTGCCTGTTAGTGAGATAATGGAGGTCAGGAAACTATTATGGAAGGAAGACATTATATGGGGAAATTTAATAAGAACTTATTGTAACAAGTCATAATCTTCTCCCCCTATGAAAATCAGGGTTTTATAATAGTCAGGCTACTGCTGACATAACCTTAACATTGCTAACTGCAACACTATAACTTTATAGCCATTTTACAGCCTCTTTTCTTTTTCCCTTGCCTGTGGGAACACAGTCTATTAAAGTGATTGGGTTTTCACATTATTAAAAGGCTCAACCTTGGACTGTGCTGAGGTAAAAGCACTCATTCTTCATTAGACAAATTTAAAACAATGGTCTGCAAATAGAAGCATGTTCCATTTAATCTTCTCTTGGATGGATATAGCATTTACTTCACCTTCTGGACTTAATGGACTTAATGAACATTTTAAAAGGTTGTAGATAGTCCATAATAGGCACCTATGATTTCAACTAATAGGCCAAATTGATTTTAAAACAAAACAAAACTGTGAGCCCAAGTGTGCAAGAACAACTGGCATTATTTCTAATATAATTAGAGTGGATTTGGACCAATGTAGGAGAAAAACAGGTGCCTGGGTGACACAAACATTAATTTTTCATACTATAGTGCTCAAAGTGAAAACATCTACGCATTAACTGCATATGCTACAGTAAAATGTGCAAGTTCCAAATACAGGGTGTGGAACATGTGCTTTTGGGTGCTCCAACTTCCATCATTCTCAGCCAGCACAGACAATGGTCAGGCATGATGAGATGTGTAGTCCAAAAATATAAGAAGAGACCACAGCTTCCCTAGGCTTATTCCACATGCTAGAGAAACAACAGAAGCCATTTGTGAAATGAGTAGGTGAGCAAGCATGGATAGACTTAGCCAACTACAGCTCATGGAATGGCGTGAAAGGTGCCCTGTGTGGGAAAGGATATAACCTAGAGGCTGACCTGTAAGAAAGTTGGATGGGGCATGGTCAAAATAGAGTTAGGGCAGTCAGAAAGAGTGTGAAGGCCAACTAGGAAGAGAGGAATTGAGAAGATCTGGATAGGACTTTGGGAGCTGCGAATGCAGAAAGTGTTCAGGGAGTTAATGTTAAACTCTGTTATGTAATAATTTTAAAAATGGTTTTATTTTCTACAACTGAGTCTGAATGATTTAATTGAATAATTAACAGGTACTAGTGGTCATGCTTTACCACCCTGAAACCACTGATCAACCCAGCCACTTGTCTAGTATAGATGTCACCTTGAGTCCTGAGTATGAGATCCAGGGAGAGATTTCGAGGGTATATGGGCAAAGTGAGTGACAGGAGACCACAGGAGGCTGGAACTGCAGAGATACCTGTTTGTTCTCTTTTTGACACATAGTCAGAATCAAGCAAACACTTAATGTGGAGGTATACTTAAAAACGGTCAAAGGCAGTTATGAATATCCCAGAACCCACCTCTAAAACAACTAGCAAAAAAACACACACAAACACTATGGGCTAAAGCTCCATCAAAGCCCATAGTGTTTGTGTTTGTTTTTAGCTAAATATTTAAAAATACTCAAGCCTCTAGTGTTTGTGTTTGTTTTTTGTTAAATATTTAAAAATGGCACACAAACTACTGAAAAAGTGACTACAAGGAAGATTTTTTAATAATATTTTTATTAAAATAATAATAATAATAATAATTTTTTATTTTTAACCCGCCCCTCTGCTTGGCAACCGGGGCGGCGTACAGCAAGATTAAAACAACAGCAAGTTAAAACAATCCTTCCCAATCCTAACCCTCCCACCCCTTAAAACTAAATTAAACTAATAGAGAATTAAAACAAAGATAAAATACAAATAAAAGTTTTGAAATACATTAAAAATTACAAGGATTAGAAACAAAGTTCTTATCTTCTCCAGCCAGGATATGCCTGTTCCCCACCGGCCTATCCTGGCTGTGGAGGTGGCCCGTTTCCACCCCACCCCACCCCACCCCCAGTTACCTGCAGGAGATGGGCTGGAGCCCAAACTGAATGCTGACCTGTTACTGAAGCCACCACTGCCATTTTCTTCCAAAATGATGTGGATGCCAGGCAAGGGTCCTGCAACATGTGACTGCAGGTCCCCTGCATATGAGCAGCCTCAATCACATGCTGCAGGACCCTGCTTGGCTTCTGGAAGAGCCAGGGAGCTGCCAGTGGCAAAGAAGAGCAGTGTGTTCGATGGGCTCCCATGGACACGTGGGGCCCAGTCCGGTGGAAACATAGTAAACCATGGTATTTTTTTATATCACGTGATAAAGGGCACCATCCTAGCTTGCCCACATTCCAGTCCCATATTTGCCCCGAAGGTTGTTTGGACTGCCCAGGGGCAGATCGGGGTAAATGCTCTGCATCATCTGGACTGCAGAGCTCTTGAACAGGGGCAAGCCAGGGTACATGGCCAGTGTAGTAAAGGCCAAATAAAAAAAATTAAAAACTGAAATAGCATAGAGCAAAAATTAAAAAACACAAAGTTAAAGTAAAGAAAGAAAAAGAGAAAAATAAAAAGAAGGAAAAATGACTTCTGATCTTCCTTTTGGGAATATAAATGTGTATATTTTTTTCATACCTATCTCTCAAACATAACCACAAAATTCCTTCTTTCAATAACCTACTCTTTCTAATCTTCAAAACTAAAAATTACAAGGTCATTTTCTTTCTTTCTTTCTTGCAAAAAGTCTATAAAGAGTTTCCAGTGTTTAAGAAATGTCACTACTGACCTTTGTTTGATCAACAAGGCAGTTTGTTCATTTCTGGTGCATCTATCTATTTCATCAACCATTTCTCCATATTGGATTGTGTTGAATTCTTTCATCTTTGTGCATACAACAATGTTACTGCTGTGGTTATATACGGAAGTAATCTTCCATGACTCTTTTCCAGCTGTATGTCCCTCAATCTCAGAAGAAAATATTCTAGTTTTAATTGAATATTAATCTTTAGACTCCTCTGCATCAGTGTGTGTATATTTGAATCCATTTTTTAAAAAGCCTTTTCACATGTCCACCACATATAATACAATGTCCCTTTGTGTTGTTCATATTTCCAGAATACATTAGACACATTTTTATGAATTCTGGACAATTTCTCTGGAGTTATATACCAATGATACATACATAATTTTATGAAAATGTTCTTTAAGTTCATAACACAATGTAAATTTCACCCTCTCTGACCACATATTTCCCCATTGATCCATCTATATATAGCCAAAATTCTTAGCTCCTTTTTTTATACATTCTTTGACTTCTTCTTCTTCCATTTCAAATTTCAAAAAAAGTTTATACATTTTAGCAATTACATGTCCATCAGCTGTACACAATTGCATTTAAAATTCTGACTTGTTTTGTTCAAAACCATAATCTTTTTATCCATTTTAAATCTTTCCAATAACTTTACATTAAAAAAACATTGAAAAATGTACCCCTCTTCAGGAGCTAAATCTGAATTTTAAAAATTATTAGGTAACAGCAAAAACTTCTAATAAGTAAGATATATAAATTATTACTAAAATTTGAAACAGAAGAAGAGCAAGTGAAAGAATATATGATCAGCTGAGCATCTATATGGAACAAGGGGAAGAGATATGGGTAAAAGGGATAAAATTTACTTGCTCATATGTATTAAAGGGAAATTGGTATAAGATAATGATGAAATGGTATATTACTCCAGAAATGGTTGCAAAAATGTATAAAGGAGCTAACAATTTATGTTGGAAGTGTGGAAAGCAAATTGGATCATTTTTCATATGTGGTGTAAAATTGTTAAAAGGTTTTGGTTTAAAGTAAACAAATGGATATATAAGATTTTGAAAATTAAACTTACGTTAAGACCAGAATTATTCTTGTTAAATATGATAAACAAAGAGGACAAAGATGAGAAACATTTTTGTAAATTAATTTTGTAAATGGTAACAGCAATGAGACTAATCTTTGCTAGAAAATGGAAATCAAACGAGAAACCAAATTACAGGGATTAGGTGGAGAAATTGATGGGAATAGCTACAATGGAAAAATTAACAAATATGATTAAAGGGAAACCATTAGATAGCTTTTTATTTACTTGGTGTCTGGTTATTGATTTTGTGAAAGAACAACAAGGGGAGGTTAGTATTTTGGGGTTCGAAGCTTGATTAATGAAGTCACAATATAGTATATTCTGAACAGAAAGTGATGCAGAATGTACAATTTCTTTGATAGGTAATTGGTAAAAGAATAAGTGTAAAGTTAAGTTAAGGATCATGACATATACTCTAGTTGTAAGTTTTAAAAGCTAGAAAAATTAAAATAGATATTGTACTTATTCTATATAAGGAGAGGGAGTTTAGATTTCGATTACAATGCTTTCAGGCTGAGATGGGAAGTCTTTTTAATAAGGGGAGGGGGAGAAGGTGGAAACGGGGGGAGGGAGGAATGGGAGTAAATGTGGTAAGTGTATTGTAATATGTATCATGTATTGTATTTGGTTATGTAATATGCACCATGTTATATGTTGTCTTGTGTTGTTTCATTTTTATTTTAAGATATATTAAAATAAAGATTATATAACTTGAAAAAATTGGACTGCAACTCCCAGAATTTTATTTTATATATATATATAAAGAAAATTGTACACCTCTTCCACTAATGGCTTTATTGATTTAATTTTATATTTCCCTAGACCAATCTCCAGGAGGCCTTAATACTTTAACCATATTTCTTTAGCTGTTGTTTCTGTTCTATAGAAAGCTTCTTAACCCTAACCCTAACCCTTTCAGATGACATTGACCCTGTCTGTCCTGCTCCCGTGCTGTTCCTGTGCTGCCCCTGTGATATTTTATTCATGGGGAAACATCATGAATAGACCACCTATTCCGTTACTGCCATGGATTCATGGGTGGTCTGAAAGACACCACGTTCCTGTCCCGTTATGCTGGCGCAATGGGGGGAGGTCTGTTCCGAACATTTCTGGTCCAGATTGGAACATCAAGGTAAGTGGCACCCTCTCCCCCCTCCCTGGGTTACTTGTTTTTTAAAATGTGTTTTTGTGCTTTGTGTACTTTTAAATTCTTTTTTTTTTTGGTTTACTTTTATTTTTAAATTCCTTGCACAATTGTTCTCTCATGAGAACGGGCAGGATTTGGTTTCCCTGTAGTAAATGCAGCTTTACGATGCCTGCATTTATGACAGGGAAGCCGAGGGGAGGGGGAGCAGTTTCTCTCCCACAAAAAGATAGGTGTGTGGACAGTTTTAAATTATTTCGTGGAAGGGATGGGAGTGGGGTTGGAGGGTACTATCGGGGCAGAAACAGGGTTTATTCAGCAAGTCTGAAAATGTCCTTATATCTATACCACACTCTCAATAAGGCACATTTCACAAAATGATTTTTAAAATCTACATTAACTTTGACTTCATTATACCATAAATATCCTGGCCATTCAAACCTCCAAAGCCCTTCCAACTCTAATAGCCTTTTGATTCTCAGCATCACCCATATCTTTTAACCAAAAAGCAGGCTGTCAAATACAGTTTCATTTCAAGTACTGTAAACCCAACCTTCCTCTCTCCTATGAATCTTGTAATACTTTATATCTAACTCATGGTTTTTGTCCTTTCCATACAAACTTTGAAATATCTTTTTCCCATTGCTTAAAAGGTATATTAGTTATCAAAACAGGTTTTGTGTGAAATAGGAACATAATTCTAGGCAAAACATCCGTTTTTATTCTAGAAATTCTTCCCATCAATGACAAGTTTAGATTCTTCCATCTTAACATAACCTTCTTCATTTCACTCCATGTCTTAACATAATTATTTTAAAGCAACATATAATTCATATTTGCCATACTAATACCTAGATATTTAACTTTCTTCTCAATTTTGAAACCAGTTTTATCCATCAATTCAACTAGACCTTCTGTATTCATGTTAAACTTCTAAGATTTCCAAAGAATTTCCCAAAACTACCACTAAATCATGAGCAAATGCCCTTATCGTATAAATTTATTTTAAAATCTTTATTCCCGAGATTCTTTCATCCTGTCTTATATCTTTATTCAATACTTCAAGAACCAAAATAAATAAAAATGGAGATAACAGGCATCCTTGCCTTGTTCATTTTTGAATCTCACAAGGTTTTGCTAATTCTCCAGTTACAATTATTAGTGCCTTCTGTGAGGTATAGATTGATTTAACCCATTTAATAAAATTATCTCCAAAGTTCTTATCTTCCAAAACTCTAAATAAGAAAGTCCATTTCAGATTGTCAAAGGCCTTTTCTGCATTTAGGAAAATCAGTGCAGCTTGTTTCTCATAATGTGGAAAATGAAAGGTGATATATGCTGATGCAAGAGTTACTTTTAGCAAAGTATTGTTTTCCCAGCCTTAATTATGAAAATTCTCTTGAGATTTTCCCATCTGTCATGAGAACTGTGGCAGGTTTTGGTTTGGCCTTTTGAAAAAAATATACAACAGAGACATCTTGAGTTACTTCCAGCATTTTGGGCTGCGTTGATTTTGGTACGCAGAAGACTCTGCTGGTATTGTGGCTCAGGATCAATTGTTCCTTTAAACTACTTTTTTAAAAGAGTCTATTCAACATGACAAGTAAATCAATCTTTTCAGTTCAGTAACTTATGAAGTTCTACATTTTATAAAGCATTGCCCTGAGAGTATGAATCAAGTAGATGGTGTTCAGACCATTTTTGTGGCATTTTATTTTGTGTTAGCAGGACTTCTATAAATGTAAATTGCTAAAACTACATGATGTTGCTAAGAGCATATAGGCTGCTTTAGAAAATGTTCAAACATGCTTTATGCAATCAATAGGACAAGTAATAGGAAACAAACTGGAGTGGTTAGCAGGTTGTCATTATCTACAACTGTAGTGTCAGGAACAATGCTTGGAAAGTTACTTTTCAAAATTATTTAGTTGTAATAAATTGAATGCCCCAGAAATAGCTAGTTGCCATCGTAACTACAATCAAGTGTGATCTAGAGGTTTGAGTATTGGACTAGGACATGGGAGATCAGGGTTTGAATCCCTGCATGGCTATGGGAACCCAGTGGGTGACCTTGGGCAATCACACTCTCTCAGCCTCAGAGGAAGGCAAAGGCAAACCCACTCTGAACAAATTCTGCCAAGAAAATCCCTTGATAGGTTCATCTTAGGGTTGCCATCAGTTGAAAATGACTTGAAGGCACACAACAACAACAACAACAACAACAACAACAACAGCAACACTTGGCTTCCCTATTTTCAAGAGTAACTCCATTTGGTATTTTTAAAGTTACTTTACAAAAAATTGAATGCTACAAGCTGGTTCCTGTGTTACTAAACACAGTCCTCTCATCCACCATACTGTCACCCACAACAGAACATAAGCAGCACTGTGAGGCATAAGATCACACTATGTGTTATTTTTGCAGCCTATGGTCACACTCTTGTAACTAGCAAATAAACAAAAAGTTACAGTTACACCACACAAAAGGGTAAAATGATTTCAGTCACTGTTGTAATATAGTTGCACTTACAGGAAGCCCAAATTTTTCTTTGGTTCATTATCTGGTGACTTGCTCTTTCAGTGCTTGCAAATTAAGGACAAGTTCCATTTATTCAATGAGGAATCCACTCTTTCAACAGTTTGCACCTATGGAGCCTTGCTTGGGACTGACTGTGCATGTGTGCACTGCTTGCAAAGTGAGCTGAGAGAGGAAAAATGTCACCAAACTGACTGAGAGAGCTTGTAAACAGGATGCATGCAGGTGCGCGCACACACAGGATGTCCCAAGCGAGCCACAGTAATTCCCTCATGTTCCCTACATGGGTTCTGCTTTTCAACCAATTCTGGTTTCTGACACTGCTGCCCTCCCTAACCTGTTGGCTAAATGGGGGTTTCCTGTATATTATTGTATTTATAACTAGCTGGCTCTTGATACCCCATATTTCCCCCCATGTTGTTTGTGGACAATCTATTCATAATTCCCAAGTCAAGTTTTAGAGCTGGATGGGCTGTATCAGTGGGTCTGAGGGCCAATTTACTGTTGCTGCTGAAACCCTTCAAGGGGCATCCAGATTGCAACCCCCCCACCTCCCTCCACCCCCCTCCCCAATGAAATGAACAAAACCAAATGTGGCCAGAAGCCTACTTCTTCTAGAAAAAAGTCATTCAGCACTTGGTTGTTGTTGCATGCCTTTAAGTTGTTTCCAGCTTATGGTGACCCTAAAGTGAATCTAACTTGAGGTTTTATTGGTAAGATTTTTCAGAGGTTTGCCTTTGCCTTCCTCTGAGGCTGAGAGAGTGTGACTTGCCCAGGGTCACCCAGTGGGTTTTCATGGCTGAGCAGAGATTAGAATTATGGTCTCCAGATTCCTAGTTCAGTGCTCAAACCAGCACACCACGCTGGCTTGGTTCAGCAGTATTTAACATTAAAAATAGGTCCCCTGGAGACATTATTCAGCCTTTCTTTGGCCAGAAAAAGGGCCATTCCGGAAGTCTGGAGGGGTTAACTGCTGCAAAGAGTCCTTCTTCTCCATCTTCAGTGGCCAAAACAGGCAAAGGCAGGATGGATGGGGGCACATGTTGCCCCAGGACAGCATTCCCCCCCTCTGTTTTAGGGCAATAGAACAGATAGCTGATTTGGGGACTATTATAATTTTTCAAAGTATGTGAGAGTATCCAAGAGCATTATACTTGGTGGCCTGGGCAGGAATAGTGACAATAATAATAGCACACAACAAATCCAAGCCAGTGACAGCTATTATAAACAAAAGCAAGGAACACTACAAATGTCAGGCTTACTTTATTTCATTTTAAAGATTACAATCTAGTGGACTTACTGTGACACATATAGTGATTACAATACAATTTTCCCTTTGGATAAGTTATAGAAAGAGGTGAAATGATTGTAATATAACACCTGACAAGACTTTCAAATACACTTTCTGAATTCTCTACTAGTTATAGATTCTCAGAATCTCTACTCATATGTACTGAAGCCTCCTGAAAAATATGTCAAGGCCAATAATTCATGTCCAAAAGATGCTTAGCTTTAGTATGTATTTAAATCTAGATATATTCAAACACAGACCTCAATCCTATTATTAAGCCCAAATAGAGTAGACCCAGTCCATCAATGGGATTTACCTACATATTGAGTCAACAATTGACCCAGTGAGCCTTCTGGTTGGGACTAACCCATAGGATTCAGGCCATAACTTCAGTCTAATGTAAGTTTCATGTATGGTAGAAGTCATCAGGAGGGTAGCATGCCAGCATTGGATGAGGGCAGCTGCAAATTGTAGCAGTCTGTGGCCCTGCCCCAACCCAGCCAAACACAGTGCCACACTGGACAGAGTTTACAAAGTGCTCTTGTGTGTATATAACAGCAGTTGGCTCCACTCTTTCTCCTTCCTTAGGGAAGCGGCAGCGGTGGGGCGGGGGGATGACAGATTTTTTTTAAATGTCAGGAAGCACATTCCCCTGAGAGTAGTCTATTAGGCAAAGCTGGCAATGGGTGGCACTGAAACCAACAGTGCATAGAGTCAGAGTCAAAAGGATGTGGGAGGGAGAAAGGATAAAAGTAATGAACTTTTTCAGCTCTGCTTTTGACACTTCCTAAGCCCTGATTTTCACAAAGAATGAGAATAGGGAGTTTAAAAGACGAGGAAAATATGGTGTCACCATGATGCCACATAACTGTGAAAGGGCGCATGGATCAGATGACGTCGCCCTTTCACGGTTATAAAGAGCAATAATCCTGTTATTTTTAATTGATGCCTTAAGCCGTCAATAGATCTCCTTTTTTGCCAGCATTGTCGGCATGTGATACCTCGGGCTGTTTAAATCTCGGACTTACCCTGATGATGGCCACTCCGGCGTGAACACTTCTGGGTGAGATTGGGACATCAAGGTAAATTTCACTCTTTTTATGACCCTCTCTGGGTTACTTGGGACCTTTACAGTGTGTTTGGGTGCTTGGTGTAACTTAAAATGCTTTATTTTTGTTTTTAATTTTGAATATCCCGCGCAATGAAATCGTGTGAAATTTCAAATGAGGAAGTGAATGGGGCTCTGTTTACTTCCTCTTTATTGCTGGGAGCTTTTTACTGGGATTAGAAGGTAAGTGCAGGGGGAGCGTTCTTTTGCCGGCATAAAAATACTTTTTTTTATGTTGGCAAAAGAACATTTAAAGAAGCTGCATCTGATAAAGTCCTAGTAGTCCAACGACAGAAAGAAAGAAAAATCCAGACACCCCCCTGCCAGTTTTCCAAACAGTGCTTTCAACAGGTTGCTCTCTTCAACAAGTGTCCCTTACTGGCCACATTATCTTTTTTTTAGTCATATTGTTATAACTTCCCTCATTCCCACCACCACCACCACCACCACCACCATTGTCATTCTGTTACTAATATCCACCAATTTTTTTTTTTTGGGGGGGTAGAGATTGATGATAATGGACCAATGGGGCAATTGTATCTGTGCATGTTATTCAGAAGCAAGCTGTATTGGGTTTAATGGGACTTAATTTTAAAATGCTGAGAATCTAACACATCCCATGGTTTTAGGGTTTTCTTTATTGTGAACAAAGGAGAAAGAGTCACAGAAACGTGGGCCATGACTTGGGAGGGTGGGTGAATCTGGATGAAATTCAGACTACTTTGGCCTGGAGCTGCAGCACATGATATTCAGACTACCCTGGCCCAGATTTAAGTGTCACACCTGCCAAAACCTGAATCTGCGTTTAGATTTTTACTTGGCTTCCATTCAAAGCTTTTACTCACACTTGACTCTGAGCTCCAGGAAAAGCAAAGCCTCAGTGGTAGCCATTCTCTCTGAAGCCAGAATGGGTGGCTAGCCTTGTGATGGTGGGGCTCACCTGGTGTTCTGACCTCAGAGAGCAACTACCACTGGAGTTCTGCCTTCGAATGAGAACTGGCGCCAAGGAGGGGGGGGAATGGTAATGCTTCAGGCAGTGCTTGTCCTTCTCCCCCACCCCCAAATCCAGTGCAGATGGATTGTCCACATGGCAGATTTTTCTCGAGTTTCAAGCAAACTCTGGAGAAAACTGTAAGTTTTCTAAAACTCAGATTAAGGGGTTATTCTCTGAGTTGGGTGTGAATAGGACCGTATACCGTGAGGCAATGTTGGCACCAGATTTGGGGAAAAGGCCGCACATTGTGTGGCATTATCAAACTGAATTTGGGGGGTGGGATTGTCAGGGTATGCCAGTTTGCATACTAAGTTGTGACTGGATGAAGGTATAGCAAAGTGGCAGGTGGAGTCCATGATAATAAGCCAGCTCCAGTAATTAATGATGCAGTCAGCCAATTAGGCCAGGTGGACTTGATAGCCACTTAGTAGTGTATAACTGCATTGGGAGTCTCCTTGGGGCATAGAGAGTGTATTACTCTCTATGCTGGTTAGAAGCCTGTTGCTGGGAAGTAAGGTTTTCTCCTTGAAGATATAGTACTGTAGGTATGCAGGAAGTTATGCTGTACTGTTTTTGTGTCTAGCCATGATGCTATATTCTTTGTTTTTGCATGTTTTTTTGTCTTACACTCAGCTGAGTAAAGCTCTATTTTTTAACTCCACAACTCTGCTGTACTATTTTGTAACACGCCCAACAGGGATTTTAAGGTTTTTCACTGGTGTAGATGAGCCCAGAGAGGGAGGAAAGAAGAAGGAAAAGGATGAGTTTTTAGTAGAAGGAGGAAGAGAATGAGAGACAAGTTGAGGAAGGAGGCAGAAGACAAATGTAGTCAGGAGCAGGGCCGGTTTAAGGCACTGGCGGCGTCAGCATCCACAGGGGCCCCATCATTGTGGGGGGCCCCGTAGAAACCCTCCTCCAACAAAAACATTATTAGTAATAATCTGGATATCCTGTACTGTGAATAGCTTAGGCTGAGTTAGGTTACATTGACCTGAGATAAACATATGCCTCCCCCCCCCAAATAAAGCATTGCAGGGGCCCCCAAAATTCCTTAAACCGGTCCTGGTCAAGAGAACTGGTGAAAGAAGATAATGAGAAACAGAATAAGAGTGGAACATGGGACCAGGGAAGGAAGGAGAGAATGGAACTACAGGTTATGAGGATGAGGAAGAAGAAAGAGGGAGAGATAGAAGGGAAGGAGATAATGTTTCAGCCAGAAATAGGAGGGAGGGGAGGGGAGGAGAAAAGGAACCATAGAGAAGGAGACTAGGGAACAAGGGAGAAGATGGGGAAAAGAGAAAGAGGGTAAGTAAAAGACAAAGAAGGGATGGAGAAGGTGATTAGATAGGAGTTGGAAAGGAGGAAGAAAGAATACAAGGACAAAACAGAAATGAAATCAAGAATAAAAGAGAAAGGAATCAACTGTCTAAGAAAAACTAATAACATTTGTACTATATTTTCTGCTAACAAGCATGCAATCCACATGCACCTCGGTCTAAGGAGATTTTCAGACAGTTTCGTCACAGCAGCGTGGCAGGGGGTCGATTTCGGATGATGCTGTCGCGGCTGCGAGATCGTCGTTTCCTCTCGCGCTAAGGCTTGGAGCCTGCCGCGCTATATTCGTCAAGATTTTATTAATGGACAATTGTGCTGCTGCCTCAACTATTTAGGGTGAAGAAGCTGGAACAGAACTGGAAAAGTAACAATAAGATAAGAAAAGTCCCAAAGTAGCAATTCTGAACTACAGTACTATATCAAGCGACTCCTGAGGCATCAACTCTTGAGGCAGCTCAGTGTTTTCTCACACTAACTAATCCCTCTCAATGAGCCCTTCTCCCAGCAGTGATTCAAGAATCTTTGTGATGGAGAGGAGGTGGTCCGGTGGACTCCCTGGAGAGTCTACAGCAGCCACCCTGAAACAGCATGCAGTAGCATGATTCAATTATGCTATATGTTTCTTAAGATTAGCTGGTGTTCCAGGAAGTGTTAACAAATGATTGTTAAAGAAAACAGGTGTATGTAGTGCTATTTCTCATATTTTAAAAAAAAGTTAACCCAGGCTTATGCCTTAAACTGCAGTGCAAGACAACCAAAAAGCATATGGGCAGCTTAACCTATGGAGGTGGTTTTGAGTGCCATGCAAAGTTGTCACTGTAAGGTGTTCTCAGGTTTTGATTCCTTACTGCTTTTGCCCCCTAAATGCCCTACATTTTTGCTACCTCAGATTGATAATATTATGAAGGTCAGAGGGCCTACTGAGACCAAGGTTGTGCAGTTTGCTGGCATCAAAACAAAGATAGTTTACAGTTATCACATTTCCATTTGATTCCAGTTAAGTAATTGAATGATAGCTGAACCATGAGTGCAATTTCAGTTGTTCAGGTTATCATTATGTGTCAGAGGCAATTATTACATGAAAAAGGCAGACTTTCACCTCTTCAGGAACTTTATGGATGGATATTCTGATTTTGGAAGTTAACACTGAAGGCTAAGCAAGGCACAGAATATCTTAACCAGGTACGTGTATATTTTGAGGATTTATAGCAGCAGCATTTATATTTCTATACCAGTCATGGGCAACCTTTTGAGCTTGGTGTGTCAAACTTCGCCAAAAATCTGAGCATAACTCGGGTGGTATGTCACTTTGAGGAAAAAACATTATTTTGTGATATTTATAGTTTAAATAACACAAATGTATAATTAATATATATAATTGTATTTAATAAACCAAAAACGAACAGCCGCGTACCTCTCCTGATCTCTCAGGATGACTTTTTTGTGTCTGAAAATGTCCTTAGAGTTAGACTCTAACTCCAAGACTCTAGTCGCAAATGTTTCATCCTCAGGAGAAGAATCCTGCTGTGCAGGAGCCGAGGACGAAACATCCTTCTCAGTATGTGGCCGCCTCAGCAGCTGCGTGTCATCAAGAATGGCTACGCGTGTCAGTGCTGACACGCATGTCACAGGTTCGCAATCACTGTTCTATACAGCTTATCAGTGCAAAGCACTCCCTAAGCAGTTTATAAAGTGTTAGCTTATTGCTCCCAACAAGCTGGGCACTTATTTTACTGACCTATGGAAGGATGGAAGGCTGAGTCAACCTGAGTCAACCTGGAGCTCTATAGGATTGAACTCACAACGTTGTGGCTGCAGTACCAGCATTTAACCACTGTGAAACCAGGGTCTATGAAGACAAAAGCTCCTCTATTGTGTGACTTACCTCAACAAAAGAAGGAACAACCACAACCCTTTAATAATAGAATGTTGTAATTCAAATTGCTGGAGAATTACAATCCATTTACCCACTGGATTTGACCTCTGAACCAACTGGTTTTGTCTATTATCAAGATCTATCCCAGACTGAAGGTATATAGCCTCTTACCCGCATCATTCAGCATTTTCTTTCCTCCCCTGATTTTGCCTTGGTGTTAGTGTTCACGTTCACCCGTCTGTGTCCCAGAAATGTGTATTTTTTAATGTTTGATGTTTCTTATTTGACAATTTGGAGTAATTGGGTGGTGGAAGAGATGGCTGGGATTTGCTAATATAGTTCCTGAACTGAAAATGTGATAATTTTAGGTCAAAAAGGGCTCATAATCTTTCTAGAGAGGTCTTCCTATCCCTGAATTCCTCTAGAAACATTACACAAACCTCTACCCATCTGGGCTTTATTACTAGCTTTCTGCTCACTGGAAATAATGAAGTGAGAGCGAAATGTGAAATGTACCCTCTCTCCATAAACCCAGTTCCTCCCAGCAGCATATTTTTTCTCCTCTTACTTAACTTCAATTTAGCATATTGTTGGCATCAAGCATGGTTAAGACTAACCATACATTTCCTCTTAAACCTAGCTTTGAAACCACAACTTTCTATATATGGAACAGTTCTGTTAAAGTAAAAGAGTTCCTGTGTTTTCAAGAGATGGCTTCTTTATTATTATCCTTGGAGTGCACTTTCTGTAATTGTGCTGCCGTTAGGATTGACCTGTATGCCTGTCATGAAACAAATATTTGCTCATCCTGATGTTTTCTCATTTCATCTGTTCATTAATTTGAGGGTTCCTCCAGATGGGGCAGATGTGTCAGGAGCATGTGATATTTGTTGGTTTAGTTCTCAGGTTTTTTAAAAAATATCCAAACAATGATTCTCTTGTCCCAGACTATGTTCTGGCAATTTCTGGCACCAGTGGCAACATTCTATTCTACCCTTCAAGTGGGTTTCTTCACCAAAATATAAGAGAAACATATGTTTCCTTCTCTTCTCCTTAAAAAATAAAATAAAATGTTGCAGTGTTACAGAGCATTAGTGAAATGGCCCTTTTGCAGTACATTGCTATAAATATTCTTTTTTTAAAAAGAGGAAAAAAAATGTCTTTCAAACCTCAGCAAACAATGCCCCAGTTTTTTTTTTTTAAACTCTAATTCAGGTCCAAGAAATTGCTACAAACTGCCCACCAGAAAAAGGAAATGAATAGATCTGTAGATGTCAACTGGCAAACCCCAGCAGAATCCAAGAAGCTGCATTATAAGAACTCATGCTTTCTTAGACCGATTTTGAAAATCTCATATTTAGCCCATTATCATGATTGCCAATGCCTGAACCAGAGCAGGTTGCCATTCCACAACATGTTAAACTGGCCTACAGTATAACCTCTGTACTTCTTTTCAGGTGGACTATTCTACTTCCTTTTTCCTCTCAATTTTGGATCATCCAACTTTCTTTCTTTTTAAAAATCTTCTACTCTGGCACCATTAGTGAAGATTGTGCACAATTGGTTTGAAATAGGGTTAAGACAGGACGGGAAAATAACATTGACTAGAATATGCACTTGAAAATGATTCTCTTCTATCATTATCAGCATTTCCATATGGATCATTCGAGATCAGACTTTTCCAACCTAGTGCTCTCCAAATGTGTTGCACAAGAATTTCCATCAGACCAAGCCAGACAAGATGATGTATTCCAACAGATCTGGACAGCACCAAGATGAGAAAGTCTGTTTTAGATTAAAAACCAATCTTATCATATTTGTGGACATGTTTTCAGCACACAGTTTATGAAGCAATGGGCAAATTTTGTAAACCGTATAGGAAAATTGGTATGCTTTGATAATAAAAATAACTGATATATAATTGAAACAAATAGCTGTAACTATGAGAGTCTTCTCAAAGCAGGAGTATTTTCATTTTTAGAATGATCCACTGTATTTCTGTCTCTGTTAGAGACAGTCACCTATGGTTGCATACTTCAAATATTGTCTGAAGGTGAAATATAATATATACCACTAGATGTTGCTCTAAGACAGCTGTAAGAAAAACAGATCTCATCCTGGCAACTGTATGCTTACACTCTGATTTTGTCTGAAGCATCATTTCAAAGGTTAACCTGAGCTTGGAAGAAGCTACACAAATATTATGTCCTGCTATTTCACAATATTGTATGCAAATGTTGAGGCCACTTTATTTCCAAGAATTTGAGACAAAATACTTGCTAAACCACATGGTATGTAGCCTGTGGTCTCCCTCCCTCCCTCCCTCCCTCCCAAACTATTTTTTTTTCCTATTGGACCATGTTTCAGGTTCTACAAAATGATGATCATATGTGACAGCAAGTATGGTGTTTTATATACTAGTTGATCTTTGAGTTTCTTTTTCTTCACCTATGGATGTTCATAAAAAGGATGTAGAAAATGCATGGGAGGATACAAATAACAATGGGAATTAGTTATGATAATAGGAGCTCCATGTTCAAATGCCATTTACCTCTGTAAATGTGGTAGACATATGACAAAGAAAGTTGCCTTTATGTCCCTTTTCTGAGCTCCCCAGGGGCCTCTGAATGTTGCTCTTGAAAGCAGATAAATAAATATAGCAGATAGATAGACTGCTCAACTGGATGGAAAGTTGGTTTGATAGCTGATTAGCTGTCTTGATCTGCATTTTTCTGTTTCCATCATCCGTATAGCTATAGAACAGGGACGGGAATCATGCAACTTTCCTATTCCTTAAATGCACTTCCCCTAGACTTATTAAATATTGTTGGACCACTTCCAACTATCCCCAACTAGTGGTTGGGAAGGTGTGTTTAAGACTGAAGTGAAAGGAATCTGATCTGGCAAAGATCAGGACCAGTTGTTCAAGCAGTTGTTCTACAGTTTATTTGAAGACTGAAGATGTCGGTCTAACCTGAAACACAAAAATCTGTTCCACTCCTGCTGTCTGTCCCAAATGTCTTTGCAAACAGTGTATTTCCCAGTGCCATATCCCAGACATGCTGTCCTCATTCTTATTTCCATGTAGTCAGCATAGAAGCCAGACTTTGAGCAGTGTAAAGATTTATAACTCCTCATGTCAATTTCTATTGTGCCTTCAAGTCATTTCCAACTTGTGGTGACCCTGTCACAGGGTTTTCTTGGCAAGATTTATTCGGAGGAGGGTTTTACTTTGCCTCCCTCTGAGGCTGAGAGAGTGTGACTTGCCTAAGGTCACCCAGTGTGTTTCCATGGCCAAGTGAGGATTCAAACCCTGGTCTTCAGAGTCATAGGACTTTTTCGGATGAGGGTTTATAACGCTAGCAGCCTCATCCCCATTGCGAGGCTGCAGCGCTGCAGGGCGTCCCTTTCAGATGATGCTCTGCCCTGCTGATCCTTTGCCGGTACTGTTGCATAACCGCGGGGATGCAGCAGCATTATATTTGGTGGTTTTCTAATCACGAAAGTTGATCGTGATTAGAAAACCGCCAAATATAATGCTGCTGCGTCCTCACGGTTACGCAACAGTACTGGCAGGGCAGAGCATCATCCGAAAGGGACGCCCTGCAGCGCTGCAGCCTCGCAACGGTGACGAGGCTGCTAGAGTTATAAACCCTCATCCGAAAAAGTCCATAGTCCAGTGCTAAAACCAGTACACCATGCTGCTGGTTCTCCCTCTTGTCAGTTAGGATCTCTTATTTGCCTGCCTCTCTTCCTCTTCCTCCTCCTCCTCCTCCTCCTCCTCCTCCTCCTCCTGGCATATCATTTCACACACTTTCTTTGGTCTTATTTCTGGGGTGAGTCTTTCTTTTTCAGCACATAGCCTCAAGTTTGCTATTTAGATTTGAAAGGTAGTCCACATATGCTAATTCATTCAGGACAGCCATCTTGCATAACTCCACTGCTTCTTTGAAATGTGGCCCTGAATATATGGAACAGTAGCCCAGCTTTCTGCAACATGGTACCCTTGAAGCAGTGATGGATGATAATTGTATTTATTTTGGTTTTGGATAACTGCTTTTCAGAGTTTTTACATTAATTGAACTATTTGACTGACGGAACTTGAGATCCATTTGTAAAATAAATGTGGGAGAAATCAAAACTGTCAGATTTATCCATCCCTACCTTTCAGGTATTTAAAGTCACAACTACAAATTTCTTTGACCACTCACCATGGTGGCAGGGCCTGATGTGAATTTTAGTCCAAAACATGTGCAGGGGGCTAGATCAGTGAAGACTGGGATGGCTTTTAATTCCTACCTTGACTCTTGCTCTTTGCTTCTGATGTGACACTGTTGCTCCCTTGAGTGTATGTACTTGCCATTTTGACCGTAGATACATCTGTGTTCAAAAAAAGGTGGTTTAAGTTACTCATGGGAGTGTGTTCTAATTTCTGGGCTTAAAACAAGCATCTGCACCTGTCTATGTCAACAAGTGCCAAGTCAAACCATATTAGCAAAGATGAAGTGGCAGGGAGTCCAGAGAATAGAGGCAACTGACATGGTGACAGACGTGCCCTTAGCCCACGTGAATGAACAATGTCTGCACTCTTCTGCTTCGAGAGAGGGGGCAATCTTTATTATACAGGAAAGTGTCTTGCAGCCTCATCTTCAAATTGCAGCACTAGGAGAAGCTGCATTGCAGGTGCAGCATTTTAATGCTCAGGCTGTCATTTTTTCCTTTTGCAAACAGGACCCAGCACTTGAGCTTGCTGAGCACCAACAACATCTTTAATTCATCTGAGTAAACAGATCAAAGAGTACCTCCTCCCTCCCTCTTCCATTCCTTTTTTTCCCTTTGTTTGTTTCTTTATAAAGAAGGAATGGGAATTGTATTTGCTTTTAGGTGGAAAATCATTTATTATCAGTACTGATGAATCGAAAGGTCAGACAACATGCAAGAGGATTCAGGGCACTTTAACAACCATCACCACTCCACAAAGGAGTGTGTTTTGCTGCTGGGTTTTAGTAGCCAGATGGAAAAAAAATTAGAAGCCTTAATTGACAGTTTTGTTATAAAACATTTTGAAATTAGCACTCATTTGTTCACTCACACTCCATGCTTCTGTAGACTTTAGCTGGGTTTTGGTGTCACCAACTTTGCTAGACTGCTGGTTTGAATATTATAATTGGTGCTTTATATGGATATTAAAACAAATTGGCATAGTTATAAAATGGTAGATGTTTTAAAATTATTTAATAGCTTTACCTTATATCCATTTGTTCCCTCTTCTCTGCATTCTGATGTGGCTACAGGGTTTTGGATATAAACACAAAGCCACCCCTTCCTTACTGCATGAAGGTCATTACCTGTGGGAAAGATCTGTGCATGTCCCAGCATGCCAAAGGATCACAGATGTGCTTGCCTTCTCCACTGAACTCACTGGGAAAATACTCATGTATGGAAATTTCATGTGCATGTTGTGACACATACACATCTCTGGACAGAGGTAATAAACTTGTAATCTGTTCTGATCCTGAACATGTTTACTCATTAAGATTGTGATCATATATATGCTTACTTGGGGGGAAATTATGTTGAATTTAGTGGGACTTGTTTCTAATAAACATGCCCAGGATTGCACCATAAAACTTCAATCCTATGCATGCTTACATGGGAAGTAAGCCCCACTGGACTTATCCATCTCAAAAAATGAAGGTGTAGGTTCACAAACCCAGCCTGCAATCCTGTGGCCTTTTAGCAGGAAGTAATCTCCATTAATCCCAAATAAGTGCTGCCTAAATACTCTAAAAGCACCAGATCCTGTGTAATCTGGGAAGCTAAGCAAGAATCAGCTCTGGTTTGTGCTTGGATGGGAGACCACCAGTGGATACCAGGTGCTATAGTCTATATTCCAGAGGAAGGAGCTGGAGAAACCACTTCTTCCTTGACTAAGGGCCCATCTACATGAGGGAAAAAAATCCCAAATACCTCATAGTATTGGCATCTCGCAGCAGCAGCAACATGTCTAAATGGTTTTTCTGGCCTCGGAAGCCCCCGTAAGTCTTGTATTTCTGATTGCAGTCATGAATGATTTACTCACATTAGTTCTTCACTGCCATTGTTTTTTTTTTTTAAGTCATCCCAAGGTGCACTGGTGCAATAGAGCGATTCTCCAAAGCAGAACAGAAATATATTGATCTTTTTTGCCTTAGCGAGGGATCACTAAAGCGAAAATCCAACATGATGGCAGCAGGCACTTTCCCTCCTAGCAAGTCCTGCCCCCCCCTCTGGCCAATCAGCTTTGAGCTTCCCTTCGAGTTTTTATTGTTCAATAGTCCAAATGAGCAAAAATGAGTACCTGCCTTGCAGTTTGTGAAAAAGTATGGGGAAATCTGTGAAGGCTTTTACCCCATTGTTTTTGCCATTTTGAGCCCCCCTCCTTCTGAATAGTTTGGATGGGTGCTGGATGCTGTTTAGACTGGTAGGATTCCCAGCAAATTCCATGAGGGGCATTTTCACTGTTTAGATGGGCCTTAAGACAACCCTATGAAATTCAAGGGGTTGCCATAAATTGGCAGGTGACTTGAAGGCACACATACACACACAATCCTTATTAAATACAATGAGGTTTGTTTTTAAGTAATCTGAACCTTGGGCTATACATTATATTCTGCTATCAAAAGGCAGCACAATTTTCAGAAGTGATAAAAACCCTCTTTCTTCTGTACAAACTTACCTGTACATAAGTGTGCTGATGCTTACACTCTGCTATGCTATATACAGCTGTATAAGCTAATAATGTCAACCATATAATGTCAACCACCACACTCGTTTATGAACTACAGCACACAATGGAAAACTCCAGGCCTGCTCCTGATATTGCCATTTACCAGAAGTGCTAACTTCTTTCTTTTGTGCATTTGATCCATTAACAAAAGCACCAAGAAATCAATTAATTAGGCTACCCTTTTAGTTAACAATAGAAATAGGAGCTTGGTGGCATTCTGTTCCTCCCCTTGTCTTGGGCAACTCGGCATGTGGTGTGTGCTTCTCTTTCACTAAAAGCATAATCACCCAGTCGGTATTGTGGTATCACTGATAGAGGGAGGGCTTCTATTGTCAAACTCTTCCTGGGATTCTTGAGCCAAGTATTGCCTGGTTAATTTAACTGTTTTGAGTGGCCACAATATAAAGCCTGTAGGAGAGTGATGCCATTTGGGCTGTGACTGTATTTCAAAGGCAAGGACATTGTCTTCAGTACAAATACAAAGCTCTGTTTGAAGAGCTGGGTTTTGTGCCTATTGAATGAGTCAATTTGCCTTCTTCAAAACACAGAATGGATACCTTTGTCACTCCTGCAATCTGACAGCAAGACTCATTATTTAAACCAAATGCACTCACTTTGTAGACAGCGGTTAAAAAATATTTAATGTCCCATTTTTAAAAATTTGTGTGAAGTGGTGTCCCAATTCACCCACCCCAACAAATTGTCTTCTTTGAGAGTTTCTGGCAGGCCTTGGAGAGTTCTGAAGGTGTGTTTGTGTGTGGCAGATATAAGCCCTTAACTGCATAATTCTGTGAAGCAACTTTGACCTTGTAGTTGCAGAGTTTAATAGTGCTCACTCTCTGGAGGCTGTAAATAAATGTATGTTTATATATAGAAGCTTATACTGTGAAAAATGTATAAATATATCTATTAACAGACACCATGGGGGTTGTCTCTTATATATTGTGCTCATCTCAGCAACAGTCTGGCACATCTATGGAATAATCTGCCCAGCATTAGTGTTAAAGAAACTATATCTGATACAGGCTGCCTCCCAAAATGGCAGCTGTGTGTTAATCAAATTCACTGTTTTTTTCCTGCAAAGTAGAGGGTGAGAAGCCAGTGTGAGTGGGGGCCCAGGCTTTCCCACTCCCAGTTTTCAATATACCCTCATGTCTTTAAGTGGCTCTACCTGGCTTTACTTTGCTCTCACAGCATCCCTTCTTATGTCTTTACCACCACCCTGTTTGTCATGTCTACAAATAAGGTGTAGACATGACAACAGGAAAGTGGTTCCTGAATTTGTTGCAGTTTAGACTTTACAACAGTAGATTCTTTCAGTGGTGTACCTTTTTCATTTACCCAAGTACAACATTCCTAGACACCAATAGCTGTGCTGTTGATTTTCTAGATTTTTTAAAAGGTGATGTTTCATTATCAAAATGTTGCATTTTCAAAATATATTGACTACTAAGGAGTGTATCAGACAAGCCTCTCCAAGGGTTCTTTTGCCAGCATATTTTAAAGCATTTTTCTTTCAGAAAAGAACCCTTCCTACCAGACCCACCTTGATCAGCATTCAAAGGCATGAACAGAGCTCCATTCACTTCCACGCTTGTGATCTCGCTGATTCTCTTTGAGCGCAGTAAATTTAAAAAATACAAAACAAAACAAAGTCACATAATGTTCACACAAGCACAAAAATACACTTTACAACCTAAAAGTGAACCAGGGAGATTCATAAAAAGAGTGTCCTCTACCCGGCTGTCATGATCTCACCCAGAAGTGTTCTGTCATTGACACTGTATTCATGTGAGCACAATGGTGCGAGATTTCAAACACCAGCAATGCCAGCAAAAAAGTGCCACAGGAGGTCTATTGATGGCTTGGCCCGTCAATAAAAAAGAACAGCTCATTTACATGATCACACAAGGATGACATCATCTGATATGTGTGACCTTTCGCATTCATTAGGCGTCATTATGACTCTATATTTGCTGCATCTAACAAAGTCCTTAGTCTTTTTAAAGACGTTATCTGATATGTGTGCCCTTTTGCATTCATTAGGCATCGCTATAATGCCATATTTACCGCATCTGATAAAGTCCTTAGTTTCATCCTATGGAAATGGGTGCTGCATTCATAGAAGTTTTCAGATTCAATCCTTGCCATTTCCTGTCATGATGATAAAGGAAGTCCCTCCAACAGTTTCTGCGCCTTTAATAGTTGCATGACACCTCAAAATTCAAATATAGTAGTAAAATGTGTGCATACTGAAAAAAGCTTTACCTGTTGGATTTTTGTTTTTCACATAGTTGCTATGAAATAATGTCACATCACATAGTGCCTCATCTTCATTGACCACCAAAATGGGCAGGCATAATAAAGCAACCCTCAGAATTCAGTTCCCCATTTATTAGACTACCAGTTACTGCTATGGAGTTCTAAGCTGTTGTACGTAAAGTTGGTTAGGAGCAAGACACTTCAGTAAACTGAACCAATTTACTGGGGATCACTAAAGAAAGGCCAGGTCATATTGTGCCTGGATATATACCTTTCACTGTGGACAGTTCATAGATAGTCAAGCTGTTATCACCTTATTGCATCCAGCAATTGTTTTATGGCATTGCCTGCCCTACCTTCTAGAGTCAAGTAAATTGGTCTTGTTACAACCACAGACAAGATGGGAACACAGAAAGGAACACCCATAGACCACACAAAAACCATTTCTGGGTAAACAATTTTGTTATAAAACCAGGCTTTTAAAATGAGACTAAGACAGTAAATAACTTTCAAAAGCTCTGTATTTCACTGAATAAAACATTGGTATGAAAAACAACATCTCAGCAAGCTCATATCCAGAACATTTTCATTAGCAGCAGCAGTGAGGTACAACATAAACAGTAACTGTAGGCAATTTTAGAGTATACTTATTTCAGGTATGATTTAAGAGGTGGGTTTGTTTTGTGACATATCTGAATAAAGGGAAAAAATCGACTTGCAGATTAGGCTGTTTTTATTTCAAGAAATGCAAGAATAAAAAGGTCTAACAATTAACCTGAAAATATATTTTATCTGACATTTTTTCATAGCTTTGTTAGTCTGTTACACAATAAAAAGGAAAAAGAGCAGAGGGAAGTTTCTAGTGGCACCTTTAAGACTAACTGATTTATTTCAGCATGAGCATTTGCAGATTTCAGTCCACTTCTTCAGATGAACTAATGGAGTGATATTAAAGCCACAGGTATTTAAGCACAGATACATATTTATGAAGTATGACAGGGTATAAGATGCAAATTGTGACTCTGGGCATAAAACTTCCGAGAGATGTGTAACCTAGGACTTTGGAGATTATCAGATGCATAAAAAATGGTGTTATAATGATGGCATGAGATTGCAAAAGGACTTCCTTATCAGACAATGTTGTGCCCCAGCGTTATGCAAACATTCTGCTACTGTTATGTTTTTTTTTTTTTATTGTCAGGGAGAAGTCGAAAATGGATCTCCCATAGCGTTTATGTTCTGGATTTTCGTGTGTGCAAGAAGGTGCCCCTTTTTATGAACCTCCCCATCTTGCTTGCAAGTTTCTAAATGTGTATCTGTGCTTTTTTGAACATTTCCTTTTTAAAAATTTGGTGTTTGGGGGCTTTTTATTGCTCTTGTATCTTCTTGTGAGACACGCTGAAATCCTGTTCATGGAGAAATGTGGAAGTAAGCATCATGAGCACTCAAATTGCTGGAATCTTGGGGTGATTCTGTATCATTATCATGGCAGCTTGTGAAAACATGTGTCATTGTGTCAGAACACTAACACTGTAAAATATAAAACGAAAAATAAAACATAAAAAGTTACATCAAGCACATACACACACTTAAAAACTTCCAAATAACCTGGAGAGGGTCATAAAAAGTGTGTCACCTACCTGGCTGTCACGATCTCACCTAGAAGTGTTGTGGCTGGTCTGGCTATTCACGAGGTGAGTATGTGGGGGGAAAAAAAGACACGAGGTTACATATGCCGGCAATGCTGGCAAAAAAAGCACAGCCAATCTATTGATGGCTTGGGCATCAATAAACAGCTTAAGGACAAGACATAAATGTGAAAGGGCAACGTCATCTGGTATGCGCATCCTTTCACCTTTGTGTGGCATCATTATGATGCTATATTTAGTGCGACTGATAAGTCCATAGTATAGGTTTGTCAAGCAGCTCGTTTTTTGGTTGATAAAATCTGCTTACCTAGAAGTCTTCTCCCTTGAACTAGGAAGGTTTTTTGAGGATTTTTTAAATTACTTGGGTAACTGATGGAACAATTGATGTAAACTCATAAAGTAATTTAAATAGAGTGTCAAGAAACCACTGTCTCTGTTTATACCTCCACTGATGGATTAGAATTTGTGAATGCATCCAAACTCAGGTATTACTCTTTCCAATCCTCCTTCACATTCTTTTAAATTCTAAAACCACTACTTGTGGGTCTTCGAAATGGAATATTTAAGATGGTTGAAGTACTGTGACTGGTTCTTTGGTGTCAGATTTGTGTCCAGGTATACTCTTGCATACAGTCTGACCTTTTTGTCCAATGTAAAGGGTAGAGTGGCATTGCTGATAAGAGGATGGCATACAGCATATTGGAGGATGAACAAGTAACATCATTTCTGATATTGCAGTGACATTATTGGAGCCTCTAAAATTCCTGCCAGATGAGACAGTAGTGGCATCTGTTTTTGTGACAGGGTGTCATCCTTGTATTTCAATCCATGTTATGTGTCCTTTTGTACATGAGGAGTTGTTCAACGTTGGAGGAGGTCTCTGTAGACAAGTAGAGGGCCTGCCCCTGAAATTATTTTTATTTGTATCACATGTGGCAAATGGTAAATACCACTAACTGGTATTTACTTATATGAACCACTGGTCAAAAGGTTTGTAATTAGGAAAATTATAGAGAAGGATGATGGCAGTCTGAATCAGGAGTCTTCCATGACTGTTATTTGTGTAAGTTTGCAGAGCTGAAATCCAGTCATGAATCACCATTGTTTCATCTAGTTTGCCTTAATAGTAATATTTCATATCAAAATAGTGCCAACCACACATAGGTGATAAATGTCAAAATGCTGATAGTATATATTGAACTTAGTATATTAGTAGTGATCTTAATCCCAGTGCAGGCATACTTCTGTTAACAACACCTCTGACAAAGTCTTCTTTTGCCCACACAAACCCACTGTTCACTCAGTATAGGCTCACTGAGAGCTACCTAGCACTGACTGGGACAAACTAAACCCAAGAATAGCCAAACAGCAGAGAAACCATACAGCAGAATAGGGCTTAAAAAACAAAGGCTTCAGTTAGCAGGCTTTATCACTGCTCTGACCCACTTTCACCCACAATAAGAAGACTTACAAGCAGCAAGGTCCTTCTGGAGGCTTTATCTTCAGTTCCAGTACAAAACAAACATAGAATATATACAGCAAACCTTGATAACAAATCCAACAGCAATACACACCAACCCACAACAGTAACTCACAGAGTGTATCTTTATAGTAGTGTTTGGCTAATCACCTTCTGCCTAGCCACAGCTATGCACACACTCACTTCAGCTCTGCTAGTGTAGTCTGTTGCTCCAACATTTTCTGTCTGGACTTAACGGGATATTATCCTGACAGCCTTCCTCTTTTCTGACTTGTCCTCCTTCCAGCTGAAAGGTGTTTTTTTTTTTTTTAAACCTAGCATTGGAATTGGGAGTGTGAGAACCATAGGCTTACAGTTGCTGGGTTGCAGCAGCATGTCTGCAGTACGCTGATGACACCCAGATCTATTTCTCCTTGTCCCAATTGTCGGCCTCGAATTCCGATGGCGTCTCTCCTCTTAATGACTGTCTTAAAGCAGTAATGGGCTGGATGAGGAAAAACAGATTGAGATTAAATCCAGACAAAACGGAGGTGCTCATGGTAGCGGCCCCGAAACCAGGAGTTGGGTTGCAACCTCCAGTCCTGGACGGGGTCATGCTCTCTGTTAAGGACTGGGGGTGCTCCTTGATTCATCGCTTCAGATGACGAGTCAGGTGAATGCGACAGTCAGGAGCACCTGTTATCAGCTTCGGCTGATACGCCAGCTGCGCCATTTCCTGGAAGTAAAGGACCTCGAGACTGTGGTGCACGCGCTGGTAACCTCTCGTCTCGATTTCTGCAATGTGCTCTACATGGGGCTACCCTCATGCTTGGTCCGGAAACTTCAGTTGGTACAAAATATGGCAGCCAGAGTGGTCTCGGGAACATCTTGGAGAGACCATATAACTCCAGTGTTAAGATCTCTCCACTGGCTGCCTATCAGTTTCCGGGCCCAGTATAAGGTGTTGCTTATTACCTTTAACGCCCTAAATGGCTTGGGTCCAACTTATTTCCGGAACCGCCTCCTCCCATACAATCCTCCCCACGCACTCCGGTCCTCTGGGAGGAATTTGCTTCAGCCACAAAAATCTAGGCTGTCTGCAACCTCCCAGAGGGCCTTTTCAGTAATCGCCCCCAAATTGTGGAATGACCTGCTGACAAACCTGAGTAGCTTTAAAAAAAGCACTAAAGACGGATCTCTTTCGGCAGGCCTTTCCTAATTAGATCCTGGCCTCAGGGGATCCTGGCTTCTTTTAGTCCGCTGGCCATTTATTGTATTTTATTGTATTTATTGTTTTTAAATGCAATTTTAGATCAGTTGGTTTTAATTTATAATTGTTTAATTTTTTTTTTATGGGGAAGGGTGGGGGTGGGGGGTGTTTGGGGATTTTATCTGTATTGTATTTTAATTTTTGTAAGCTGCCCCGATTGTTTTAACAGAGGGGTGGGGTATAAATAAATTTATTATTATTATTATTATTATTATTATTATTATTAAACTGTGCAATAATGCTTGATCTAGGAAAGAATGGGATGCTCCTTAACTGGTCCTATTCTAGTTGTATGTGGTTGCCTATAACAGGGCTGAATCCGTACTACACAAATGATCCAGTTTGAGACTGGATTATTTGCCATGGCTCCTTCCTATTGAGTCCTGAGATTTGTAGTTTAGTGAGGCACCAGCACTCTTGGGCAGAGAAGGCTAAAGACCTTGTAAAAATCCAGTTTCAAACTGGATTATCTGTGTAGTGTGGATTCAGCCTAGGCAAAGGCATAGCAGCTGCCTCTAGAATCCAATACAGAGCATGCATGAACAGCAAAACAGAGATAAAGGGGGGAAACGAATTAGCTTTGCCTCACCAGCTATTCCTAGCATGTTTAATATCCTATAGGGCTATAAGTTTAGCCACCAGAATGAAAATCAGAAGAAAAGTAGATGCTGGTGAAAGAAAAAGAACAATCTGGGTGCATTTTGGAAGATTTCAAGTGGTCTGTAGAAGGCTCAAAATGTTTTTGGTCTGCTTATGCAACGCTTACTTGACATTGTTTCATTTCCCATGAGTATATTGATAGTTTTCTGAATAAAAACTGTGGTGAAATATGTTGAAGTGCTCTTCATTTTCGTGGTATAGGAACCTATCTCTTCTTTTCATTTCTACCTCTGGTACCAAATTTTCTGTTAAGGAAGTAATGCCCGGGGACACATCTACTTTGTTAACTGAGGTATACCTGTACTAATAGTTCTCAGTAATAATTAATTTGTGAGTAAAGGACTATAGTTTAAAAAATAAAAGAAGAGAACGTAATTTTTTCATCATGCCTAAGAAGTCATGGGGCCTCTTTACAGTGCAGTTCTACCCATGCCAATTCAGATGTAGTCTCCACTGAGTCCTGTTGGTGCTAAATAAATGTATATAAGATTGCACCTTTACAGCTTATTATAGCATCTTTAAAAATAGAAAGCATTATGATAATTTTGAAGGGAAGTCAAATGCTCTAGAGATACTGAGGATATTGGAGCAGGCATTTTAAAAAAAGTTTAATGAATATACACTTATGTATTCCAAAATAGACTTTTAATGGCATAATTGTCGATTGGAAAATGAACACATGGTGAACTGTTCGCTGTTGAAAAACCAAGCTGCAGCATTGTCTTGTGTTACCGTCATGGCATTGGACTCATTAGCATGCAGGAACATTCCCTGAACTTCATGCAGCACCGTCTTCTTTCCCTATGTTTACAGATAATCCAGCAAGTGTGCAGGCCAAATGTCTTTCTGAATAAGAACCCACAAAACACTGAATCAGACAGCATACTGCACAGGGAAAGCTCAGCTGATGCAGAAACAAGGTACACATTAAAGCAATCCATTCAGTGCCAATCTAGGGGGATTTCATGAACATTCCATGGCCTTCCAAAACTGTCCACTCCCTCATTTGGGGTTCTTTTTCAGAAATCACTGAAAAGGATATGAAATAATTTCTAGGGGAAAGAGGGATTTGCTCCCTGTTGCCTCGGCAACATGGCTGATGTTCCGTTTTTGCTGTATTGTGCAAACGCAATGAAACTACAGCATCACCAAAGAACATTAGTTCCAATGTGCCTTTGGATGCACATCATGGCATATGTATCCATGTGGGTCTTGAATGAACATTCTAATGCACATCCATGCCTATATTCCAGGATGCATTCTGATTTGTATCAGATCACCAGACTTAAGGCAAGGTTGCTACTTTTTTGCCCTCACTGCATATTCACATCTGATTTGCTCTGGGGCTCTACAATGATATTGTATTCATTTATTGTTTGAGATCACATAGGGAAGAAATATTTTCAAATGCCAAAAGGGCAGAGCAGCAGTAGATAAATGGGGAAACACCTATGAACAGCTGTGACCAAATGGATGAAATAATGGGATTTATCCCAGAAATGAGTTATAGGCAAAAAGTTGGTGCAACATTAATATCTGTAATTGTTCTAAAAAGGAAATTTAATGACAGTTATTGTTTGTAAAGTGAGTATTGTTTTTTTATCCATAATGAAATTTAATAAAGATATTAATAAAAAGGAAACTTTAATGCTACAATCAATAATGAATTCTTCCCATTCAAAATAAACTCTGTTGCTATCAACAGCTAATCCACATTTGAAACTAATTAAATGGAACGTTGCATTCGAACTCAACTATGTTACTAGACTGTAAAGCAGACTACTGTATATACAAAATAGACAAGGGAGAAAAATATTAATTAGGCCAAAAAGTTCGGACAGAAACAATTGTATACTTATGAGGTTTATAAAGCCATCATGTGTGCATGAGAATTGAACTGAAGCATGACCCACAAGTACTCAGGTCTTTGCATAATATACACAGTTTGGTGCTGCTGCTTCCAATAAGCCTGAAGACTGTAACTATGGCTCCACAGGTATACTGTGTCATTGGGCACACTATAAAGTGAAGAGCAGATTAGGCAGCAGTTTGAAATTTGTTGTCAGGCCCAGCTTGTCATTACAAGCATAGAGTGTTCAAAAATACAACTGGGTAGAGAGATTTGTCTACTGGCTGCTGGCCACAATGGTGCTCAAATGTGCACTACCAGGGTTCTTAGATGACTGGCCCATTTGAGAGGCTCCTGGGCATGTGAGAGACCATAGGTTGCCCCCCAAACATCAAATTTATCTGATGAAATAGACTGAATCTACAAAAACATATATACAACAAACATCTTTCCCAGTTCAAAGGTGCTACAAAATTTCTTTGTATTGTTGTTAACTGCTGTCAAGTCAACTTTGACTTATGGTGACCCTATGAATGAGAGACTTCTGTCATCAACAGCCCTGCTTAGGTCTTGCAAACTCAGGGCTGTAGCTTCCCTGACTGAGTCTATCCACCTGTAATGCAGTCTTCTTCTCTGCCTTCTACCTTGCCAAGCATTATTGTTTTCCTGGTAAGTCATATCATCTCATGATATGTCCAAAGTATGACAGTCTCAGTTTATTTTGCCTTCTAGGGGGCGTTCAGGCTTAATTTGCTCTAGGACCCATTGATTTGTCCTTTTGGCAGTCCAAGGTATCTTCAGAACTCTCTTCCAGCACCACATTTTAGATGAGTTGCTTCTCTTCCTATCAGCTTTCTTCACTGTCCAGCTTTCACAACCATACATAGAAATTGGAAATAGATTTGAGGATCTTGTCTAGATCCTTCATAGCTGCCTTTCCTAGTACTACCCTTCTTCTGATTTCTTGACTGCAGTCTCCATTTTGATTAATGACTGAGGCAAGGTATAGGAAATCTTTCACTATCACAATGTTGTCATTGGGATTATCTTCATTATCTCTGCTGGCATATCCTGGCTCTGGATCTCACTTATTCTGCCCTGTTACCTGGAGAAAGTGGGCCAGTGTCCAAACAGGAATGCCAGTCAATCGCTGCAGCCACTGCCATTTTCTCTGCTGACTGGAAGCCAGGAAGGGGGCCCACAACATGTGAGTGAAAGTCCCCTGCATATGACCAGCCTCATGCTGAAAAACCTCTACAAGCATTTTCCCTTTTTCCTTATAGTATATTGATACTATAATAAAATAGTTAAGAGTAGAACATCAACTAAGTAACATTTATTATGATGATAGCCACAGGTGTTAGCCTTACGTAAACACCTTAGTGGGTAGGTCATGATGAGCATGTAGCCAATGCATGGGAGAATGGCAGAGTTTGCTTCCTTGAGAGAAGGGTCCTTAAATAGGTTTCTTGTAATACAAGGAGAACTTCCTTCTGGTTTCAAAGGAGTTTTTAAAAAGAAGTAAAAGGCTAGATGAAAAAGAGAGAATTGAGGCTTGTACCTCTTGGAGTGCTCAGGTGAGATAGGCTGCACACTCTGAATTTTCCTCTTCTATACAATTAATAAAGAAATAGGAATCAATTTTTCTGTTACATCTGGTCACCCTGTGATAGAATGACTTTATCCAGATTAAGGCACTGACTGATTGTCATATTTGGGACAGGAAATGAATTTCCATCCAGGGTGGAATGATTAGTGACCTGATTATTCCTTGCTTTTTCCTTTACCTATGTGGTTTGACATCATCATGTGGATCATAATGTGCTCATTTCTTCTGCAGGCAAAACTCCCCCTCTCTTTCCTTTTGCCAAACTGTGGTCTGTACATTAAGTGTTAACCTGCTGGTGGTCTTGTATATCATCATGTCTGAGAGGGAGATGTTCTTCAAACAACAAGGATTCTGTTTTACACTGAGTGTCTGAGTGCTGGACTAGGACTCCAGGATACCAGGGTTCAAAGAATTCAGACTCAGCCATGTAAGTCCTGTTGATTTACCCTGGTGAATCATACCCAC
This sequence comes from Gambelia wislizenii, assembly GCA_030847615.1. Lineage (NCBI taxonomy): Eukaryota > Metazoa > Chordata > Lepidosauria > Squamata > Crotaphytidae > Gambelia > Gambelia wislizenii. Next base: position 141,911,120 of record JAUMIR010000001.1, read on the forward strand.
TCAGCAGAAGAGGAGAGCAATTGCAGACCCCCTCAGAACAAATATTGCCCAGAAAACTCTATGAAAGGGTTGCCAGAGGTGGGAGTTGAGTTTAAGGTACATATCAACAACTTATCAGAGTATATTATATATAAGAGCTCTTTCTAGTATCCCAAGAGCCCAGTGGTTTCTTTCCATATTACTCACGAAGATTATGTAAGAAGAATGTGCATGGTATCCCCATGAAAGCCAATGTCAGCAAGCCTCTGGGATACTTGAATGCCAATAAATGTTTGTGCATTTTAGCAAGTCACTGTAGAATTAGCAGGGTCTTGGGCTTCTCCATTTGAACAGTAGTTGAACTACTTAAGAAACCATTGCCAAAGGTTCTAAGTATATCTGGTATCCAAGAATTCAAAGACATAACCATGTTAGTCTGGAATATCAGTAAACAAAGGGATCTTGTAGTACCTTTGAGACTAACTGAGAGAAAGAAATGGTAACATAAGCTTTCATAGACTTGGTCTACTTCCTCAGATGCATGGAGTGAACTGGTGTCTAGGAACAGATCTTATAAGCAAGCTGTTGAGTAGCCATAGAAATGCAAAACTTGTGGCTGTGGTGATGAGGCTACAAGTTCAGTCTAACAATGGTAGTTGAGGGACAAAGGCTGGAGGAAAGATGCTGCCTAAGGCCAGGGTGGGTGGATGACCATATGGATGGTGGAAGGAATTTTTGAATGTAGTGTGATCCTAGTTGGAAACCAGAAATGACATGTGATAAACTAGCCAAGACACCCTCATGAGACTAGGGTGTTAACTAGTGTTATAATATACGTAGTGTGCCATGAAACCATTCTCTATTCAGCTCACTGTTGATGGATTGGAATTTGTGGATATATTCCAGTTCAGCTGTTTCTCTTTCCAACCTCCTCCTCCTCCTCCCCCCTGTTCAAGAACAATTGTCCTGAAATCAGAGATGGTATGTATAGGAAGATTGAAGTGTTCTGCAACCAGCTTTTGTGTATCCCCATTCCTAATGTGTGATTTATGTCCCTTTAGGTTGTAGTTTAGTGATGATATGTCTGAGGATTCTCAATTGAGAAGTGTACATGACCATTAGTGGGATTCTGTCATTTCTGTCATTGCTGCTATCGGGGGGAATGGAACTTCCTGAAAGAAATATTGGGGTTCTGCTAAATCACTCTCCACCCATTATACCTTTGGCAAGAGCAAACTGGCCTTTGGGTTCCTTGGGCTCACCCGAAGACTTGCAGAATGCATGACAGCTTGCTCTTCGCCTATTTACTTCTCTTGTGGGCTTCTCAAATCCAAGAGGATCAGATTTTGTAGGGTCAATACTTTGCCTCTAAGTAGGTGTTCAGTAACTGCTGTAGTATTTAATACTGGGGCTTAGTATTAAGTAAGCTGTAGTGATACCTTTGCACCAGTGCTACCTCTGACAAGAGGGGGATGACAAAATAAAAGAAAGTGGTTTAACATGTATTCATTAGCTTCATAGACAATGTGGTAGGTAAAGGTTATTAAAACCTGCCTCAGGTATATTGAATGCTTCCTGTCATCTATTCTAAGGTGCCTTGGAACATTACTATGTCTGGTAGAAATGTATCTTCATATCTGGCTATATTTGGAATGCATCTATGGAATTCACAAGCACTATTGTACTGTGTTTGGAAATTGATAACATGTATTACCTCTGTGATCTACCACTTTGGCCCACTTCTTTTGGAGGACAATTCATGAGAAACACTTCATAAAATAAAGAAAACACAATCACTGACAAAAAAGGCCCAAAGCCATAACAAATTGCAGAGTGGAAGAGGCATGGAGTATATTAAAGCTTGTTTCCATGATTGCAATTCAGAAGCTGTAGCATCAGGATTGTTAGGCTTGTTGTCTTGAAATCCCCCTCTCCTAACTGTCATTAGCAAGTCACCATGTGTGAAACTATAAATTCTATCCTCAAGAGAGAGCACATCTACTGGTATACTTACAGCAGCAAGGACAGATGAATCAAGAACCTTTGATCTTCCCAAGTTTTTCTGACACTAACTTTAGGATTAGTATTTAGGATTAGTATTGTGTGCTTTGGTAAAAGAAAAACAATGGTTGTAGCCTAGGATTTCTGTTGTCATCAACTGTTCAATCAAACTGCAGTATTCCTGTCTAGAACACTATAGTAAGTTACTGTGGATATTTCATTGTGAAATTTCATTCAAACACAATTGAAAATGTATGGTTAAAATTTTTTGACTGAAACAAAAAGAGCAAAGAATGCCTTAAAGCCAAATATGTTCTATATGGCACAAACTTCATTGACTACAGTTCCCTTCATCAAATGCATGTGGACTGCTGGCTGAGTTTGTGGATTTTTGTGCACCTGCTGGGCTGGGTGAATGGATGAATGTGTGGTGGGGAGCAGGCATGTAATGAGCGAAGAGAGAAAGAACTGAAATGTAAAAAGTACAGATCGTAATCACTGTTTTAATAGTGTTTATTAACAAACAGTAGTGGGGGGTAATACAGATATCCTTGCACCGATGAGCTGATTAACACACATAGCACTTTATCAAACTAGTGCCTAAAAATGCTGTAATTCCATGACTGAGGAAAGTGGAAACATAGTGGCATGATTACAGTTATTATTGCACATTGCCATAATCGCACAATACTACTGCCATGGAATTGTCACATAACCACCACTAGTGGTTTAAGAATGGGATTGAAGCTTGCACTATAGTAACACCTGTCTTCTCATTGCCTTCTAATGACAAGAGTATTAACACCTGCTGGCCAGTGCATGTGCCTTTAAGATTTTTTTCCCTCTTCTGCAATTTTGCATGGGCGAGATTTGGGCTGTTCTTGCAAGAAGACACAATTTTGCTTTAAAACACTAAAAAAAAAATACCATAGAAATTCAGAAACAAACATAAGAAGGTATCAAGATGAGTTGACAGTTAATCAAAAGAGTGTTCTGTAGGTCCTCTTCACGTTCTCCACCAGAAGTTTAATTATGTGTTCTCATTGGGAAAGTGGGATGGGGGGGAGAAGACCACACATTCATGCTGGAATTGTGTGATTACAGTGGGATGTGATTATCACACACTTGTCAGTACAGTGAAAAGAGTGATATTGAGGGCTATTGACGACTTTGCCTATGAATTAAAAGTTAAACCTAATTAACAGGTGGCTAACGCACAGACCATGGGAGGACAATGACATTGTGTGCTAATGGGAACCCATTTGTGATACTATCACATTTTAATTCCACTATTTCAGCCCCATTTGATAAAGTCCATAGTGAGATAACTTTGTCACTCACTAAGGCCTTGTCTAGATGGGCCAAACGAAGTGTCACCCTCATTCCCATGTCCAGGGTTTTTTGCCCTGTTTTTAGTCCAAACTGCCCAGATGATATCCGAGCAGTTCTGATGAGAATGTGGAGCAAATACCACTTAAAATAGAATGGACATGTGATAAAAACTCACAGTTTGCTGTGGTTCTTCTGGAAAAAATGGTGAGTTATGTTACCACAACAGGGATGGTGGTGTCTGAACATAAGGCATGTGCAGTACCTGGCACAGCCATTTCCCAGCTGGGTTGTCTGCACTGTGTCTGCTGAGGTCACTGTGAGGTGCCCAGCCATGTGACCACAGCCGGCCACCTCATTCTTGGCTTAAGAAGATGTGACTGGTGTGGGGAAGAGAAGCGCCAGTTTGCATGCAGATGTGAGGACGCAGCTCCGTTGCCACAATGGAAGGGCAAGTAATGGGGGGCTGGGAATGCCATGGGCCCACGGCTACAATACTCCAGCCAGAACGTGCCAGTGTAGACAAACCCTGAGACATGGGAGATGGAGTTGAACATTTCAGATAGGTTTAGCTGTTAGAATCTGATGCAGATGACAACCTGCTCCTTTTCCTATAATGCTAAGGAATCTATTTCAGTGCTAACCCAATGTCTACTATCAGTGATGGCCTGGATGAGGGTGGACAGACAGAAGCCTAATCCAGGCAAGACAGAGGTGCTCCTGCTCAGTTGAAAGACAGATTAAGTAATAGGGATTCAGCCTATGCTAGATAGGGTTACAGTCCTAGGCCCAGGCGAACTCCTAGGTTCAACCCTGAGCTTGGAGGCCCAGGTTTCAGTGATGGCCAGGAGTGTGTTTATATAATTGAAACTAGTGTTTCATCCTGGAGATGTCAGATCTAGCTATGGTAACACATGACTTGATTATATCCTGTATGGATTGCTGTAATGCACTCTATGTGGGGCTGCCACTGAAAATCATTTCGAAACTTCTGCAGATCCAAAATGCTGCAGTTAGACTACTAACTGGGTTATAGGAAACGTAACTCCCTTGTTGAAACTGCTTCACTGGCTACCAGTCCCTTTCCAGGCACAATTCCATAGAGGCTTATATGGCTTAGGTTCAGACTATCTGAAAGCCTGTTATCCCCGCATATGAGCCAGCCTAGGTCTTACAATCCTCAGGAGAGGGCTTTCTCTCTGTTCTCCCACTCTCACAGGCTCATTTGGTGGGGACAAGGGAGAAAGTCTTTTCAGTATCTGCTCATAGGATATGGAACACCATCACAAGGAAGACCTTCCCCTTTGCCCTCTTTTTGCCAGAAGTCCTTCTCCCTTTAAGTATTTGGAGTAGAAGGATATCCAATGGGTGTGCTGCTTTTTAATATGTAATATGTATTTCATGTGCTTTTAATTGTTTATAACTCAATATTGTAATTAGGTTATTTAATGCTTTTTTATTCTTTTCAACCACATAGTGTGGAAAGCCAGCATGGTGTAGTGGTTTGAGTGTTGGAGTACAACTCTAGACACCAGGGTTTGAATCCCTGTTCAGTCATAGAAACCCACTGGTTGACTTGGGCAACTCATACTCTCTCTGCCTCAGAGGAAGTTAAAAGTAACCCCCTGGGAATAAATCTTGTTGAAAAAACCCTGCGATATGTTCACCTTAAGGCACCATGAGCCAGAAATGACTTGAAGGCACACAACCACCAGCACCACCACATATTGTTTTAGCTAGCTTGCTTTAACTTACACTGTAAGCCACTTTGAGTCCTATATTGGGAGGAAGGTGGGACATTAATTAATAGTTAATAATTAATTAATAATTTGACAAACAATTAATAGATACCTCCAAAATTAGTGGATAAAAAAGGGGGGCGCAGTGACTATGGAAAAAAAAATACATATCATGATTCCAGCCATGGATTTTATATTAGAATATAATGTATTCAGCAGCATGTCTATAGAATTAAGATAATTAAAGGCAAGCTACCAAAAACACATTCAACACGTTTAAGTTAAAAGTAATATCCCTGGTTCAGAAGAAAGCAACTAAGGGAAACATAGGAATTTAGGTGGGAGGAACAGAGGGTAAAGTGGCAGCTAGGCTGAACCCTGAGGTAAAGTGGGGCTGGAGCTTTGAAGTTTGCTGTCAACCACCTGGTTGTTGTGAGTTGTCTCAGATTTGGTGGCAGCATCACATATTTGGTGGCAGCGGTGGGATTTGAAAGAACCTTGCACCACAAAATAGTGGCAGCGTAAGTGATGAGATGGCCAGGCTGAACAGGGGTGTAAATTCAACAGGTGTGCCCATGCATCACAATGACCACTCCCTGGTATTTTCCCTTGTGAATGCTCCTTTGGACCTTTGGTACTGAACACATTGTCTAGTTAAGTAGTAACATGTTTAATAGAAAGCTTAAAATGGAAATGACTCCAAGAACAGATGGCTAGATGATAAGGATCAGAATATTTGCTACTTTACCAGGATAACATCATTACATTATGATGAGGTTGTGTCACAATGAGGTAAAGTGGGCTGCCCTTCTTTGCTTGGGATGTTTTCTTCTGATTTTTTCTTTATCACTTAACTCTACTCCTACCTGTGGGCACACAGAGCTGGCAAGAAGCACCACAATTGATCTCTTGGTTCCATGCTTCCAAAGAGTTGTCAACATCACTATTTTTCTACTCTAAAAAGGAACTTTTTAAAGAGCTTTTCATGCTTTACATCAGTGCTACTTAAAGCAGTGGTCCCTGGAGCAGTGCTGGTCCACAAGCAATGAGCTGTTGGTTTGTGGAGAGCTACCAAGGAAGAGAGCAATAGTTGTAGCCAATAGGAAGAAATATGGTAGCAGTCCTTGGGACATTACAGAAAAATAACTGCCATTTTCCTATATTAGACTAAGAAGCACTGCTTTACACTGCATGTAGCAACCTAATTGTTAATAGGCTCAACAGACAAACATTTGCAATAATCAATAATGCCCCTTCATTATAATTTTATAAGGTCCTTTATAAAGGTCTTTTTTTTTTGAGGCCACAGTAATTTCTTTTACTCATATGCCATTCTCCTGACCAAAAGGTAATACTGTAGAATGGAAATGTGGACCTGAAATGCTAATATGACTCTTAGAGGTAATATCTAATATGAAGATGATAGAACTGCATCTCTAGCATAGTGGAAAGGCAGAGACAGGAGGTCTGGATAAAAAGGATTGTGTTGCTACTTCTTATGAGTAAAAATAGCAACTTAAAAGCAACATGTGAGGGAGTAATTAAATGTTGCCAGAGGAAAAATAATAAAAATGGCAAAAAGAGAAAAATGAGGTTTTCAAACATGAAAAGTATAATCAACTTCTTCATAGATATTATGAAGATATTATGTTCATAGGGACATAATATCATAAAAACTAAACATTTAGATGCATTGGCAAGTTTACTGCCTTGCCCATTGACAAAAAAGTGATTATCCTAGCGAACACCATATTACATACTATGAAAACAAGGAAGGCACCAAACGATACCCTGATATACAAAGCACCTTTGATGGATAATCAAAAGGCATTTTTAAGAATCTTGAAGAATGTACCTGATTCTGCGTGTGATGATCTGAAGACATCTGCTGTTGCTTTGATACCATCGAATCTATTCGGAAAGACAATTTTAGTTTCTTTATAAAAACTGAGTATATCAGTCATATCCGGAACATACCCATTTATAGATGTTCGTTGAATTGGCCAGGAAGCATGCATGACTGTAGTTGTTTATAGTATCTAGCCATGAGACTCTCTCTTTGCAAAGGTTTTATTCAAGAAATATGTTGATCAAGTAAAAGCTGCCTGAAAGCCTCTGCCTTTTCAAGAGATTCTCAGGCATTCTTAAAATAAAGTTTGTAGATCAAATGCATACACTTTTGATCCCGTTATAATTAGTAGCAGCAAGTTTTAATAAATTATCTTCTCCACTAAATGGACTTTATCAGACACACTAAATACGGTGTCAGAAGGATGCCACATAACTGCGAAAGGGCACATGGATCAGATGACATCACCCTTTTGTGGTTAAAAATAGCCCCAAACCTGTACTTTTTAATTGATAGCTTAAGCCGTCAATAGATCCCCTGCCAATTTTTTGCTGGCATTGCCGGTGTGCGAAGCCTCTGTCCCTTGAAATCTCATACTTACCCTGACAATGGCTGGACCAGCCAGAACACTTCTGGGTCAGATCAGGACAACCAGGTAAGCCAGCCTTTCTCAACCCTTTTATCCTGGAGGAACCCTTGAAATAATTTTCAGGTCCCAGGGAACCCCTGCATAAACATTATTCTATATACTGCTATTGCTTTCCCCCAACAATCACAATCTCTCGAGGAACCCATAGCAAGCCCTTGGGGAAGCCTAGGGTTCCAGGGAACCTTGGTTGAGAAACACTGAGGTAAGTGATGAACTTTTTTGACCCTCCCTGGGTTACTTTGAGGTGTTTTTTTAAATGTGTGTGCATGTGCTTAGTTTTACTTTTTGATGTTTATTTTTGTTTTTATTTTTGAATTTCAAGTGCGATGAAATCATGAGAGATTTTGAACAAGGATGTGAGCGGGGCTCCGTTCACTTCCTCTTTATTGCCTGGAGCCTTTGCTGGGATTAGAAGGTAAGTGCGGGGGAGACACATTCTTTTGTCAGCATAAAAATGCTTTTTTATATGCTGGAGAAAGAACATTTTCAGGGACTGTATCTGATAAAGTCCCATCTCTCAACATACCATAACTGTATCACCTTCAGTTGATTGGTTCCTGAAGTTGCATCTTCCACGTTACCTGGACACACCTTCATTTTCTCCAGTGCCACTTTTGTGCTGGCATTTTTTTTTAAAAAAAATTGCAATATTTAAATCATTGTGCTATGGTAATATTGGCACGTTTTGAAAATAACATTTTAAAAAGCTTGCAGGTTAGGAAAAGACCCCAAATTCAGCTGTAACAGTCCTAATTTTCTGTTGTGTTCTTGGACAGGTATCTGAATGAATTGTGTTTTTTTAAAAAAATAACATAGTTTTCCAAATACAATAAAAATTACAAATATGTAAAGAAAAATTAAAAAGAAAAGAAATAAAAAATAACAGAACGAAAACAAGTAAGATATAGAAAAAATACATAGAAGTAGAAAATGGAAAAAAATAGAAAAGTGGCTTCCAATTTTCTTTTCATTGGTTATAGATACATATAATATAATCATACTTTTCTCTCTAAAGTTACATCATACACTTCTTCAGATAATCAAATTCTACTAATTTCAAAACCCGTAGCTATCAAATCTTTCTTTCTTTTCCCCCCTTTTTTCTAAAAGCCAATCAAGGGTTTCCATTCTTTTAAAAATGTCACTAATGAATTTTCTCTAATCAAAGAAGATAATTTGCCCATTTCTGCTAATTTGTTCAATTTTAACAACCATTCCTCCCTGTTGGTAGTATTGATTTTTCCCCCATCTTTGCACATATAGCAATCCTGCTACCATAATCATACATTGTAGTAATCATCAATACCCCCCACCCCCCCGGCCAACTGTTCATCTATAAATCCCCAAAGACAAAGTTCTGGTTTAAACTGGATATTAACTCTTAAGATAATCTGCATCAACATATGTGTCTTTATACATTCTGGGCAATTTATCTGGGGTCATATACCAACAATACATGATTTTATAATTTTTTTCTCATAAGGCTGATTCACCTTATTCAGAAGGAAGGGGACCAAAACCTCCAAAAACTGCAGGGGAAAAGCCTTGGCATATGAGTTGGAATTTGAACCCTGGTTCCCAGAACTGTAGTCCAACACTCAAACCACTACACCATGCTAGCTCTCATAGTTTAACTTAAAACAAAATCCAAAATCCACAAAAGAATGATACCTTTATTGGCCAACCAAAATGTACAAAGCACATCATGCAAACTTTCGAAGCTCCACTGGCTTCGTCAGGCAAAAGATGTTTAAAAAATCATACAGGAGAAGAAAAGAAAAGTGACAGTGCTGAAGTCACAGGGATGCATTTTGTATCAGATGTTGTTTCTGTTGTTGCAAAGGGACCTTGTAGCACCTTGGAGACTGGGGGCTCATCTTCATGAGTCAGGATACATTGGCTCTGTGCTGGCATATGCTGGCCACAGATCAGGCCTGTTGTTTCCCTTTTACTGCTTCCAAACAGGCCAGAGTCCAGATAGGCATGCCAGCCAATCACTGCAGCCACTGCTGATACCACCTCTCTATAGACTTTATTAGATGTGGCAAATATGGCATCATAACAATGCCTAATGAATGCAAAAGGGCACACATACCATATGACATCATCCTTTGGCGATCTTGTCTTGTTAAAAAGCCATTCTATTTAATGACAGGCCAAGCCATCAATTGATTTCCTGTGGTGCTTTGTTGCCAGCATTGCCAGCATTTGAAACTGTGTGCCATTGTGCTCACATGAATACAGTTGCCCCTCCACATTCGCAGCTTTAAGATTCGCGATTTTGACTATTCGCGGTTTTGGGAGCGCCCGCCCACCATCCAAAAAACTGCAAGGGGGTCCCTGCTCCTGGGGTGGGTGGGAGGGGGTGGGAGAAAGCAGCGATGAGCCTTGGCTAGTCCCATCGCTGCTCCTGGGGGGGAGAAGCAGCAGGGGTTGCAGGAGAGCGGTGGTGTGACCTAGTTTTTATTCACGTTTTTTTCACACTCACGGGGGTCTCACACCCCTAACCCCCATGAATGTGGAGGGACAACTGTATAGCATCAATGACACGACACTTCCGAGTGAGATTGCAACAGCCAGGTAGGGGACACTCTTATTATGAACCTCCCTGGTGTACTTGAGACTTTTAAAGTGTGTTTCTGTGCTTGTGTTTACATTTTATGTCTTTGTCTTGCTTTAATTTTTGAATTTATTGCATTTGTATCATCTCATGAGAATCACTGAGATTTGGAACCCAGAAGTAAACAGATCTCTGTTCATGCTCCATTACTGCCGGGGCTGTCTTTCTGACACTGCTGGAGGTAGGTCTGGTAAAGGGGTTTCTTTTGCCGGCATAAAAACATTTCAAAATATGCTGGCAAAAGAACATTTCTGGAGGGTGGTGTGATAAAGTCCTCACTGTCTCGGAAGGCAGGGCACATGCTTTGGGACTCCTTCCTGCCTTCTGGGAAAGTGAGGCTGACTGGCAGCAGCAGTGAGGGCTGGCCTGCCAGGATGGACTCCTGCAGACACACAGGGCCCAATCTGTTCCTTCTTTGTGGGAACGGATTAAAAGAGGTATTATTTTAAAACCCAGTAAAGGCCCCTACCCCATCTTTCCCCCATCTGAGCCTAGTACCTGCCCCAGGGGTGGTGAGGACTGCCTGGAGGCAGGAAAGGGCAAATGCCCTGTGTTGTCAGGACTGTAGGGCTCTAAGACAGGGTCAAGATGCGTACATTACCCATGTATACAAGTCCTGAGAGAAAGAAAGTAATTGTTAGCATAAGCTTTCGTAGACTCAAATCTTTGGTTTCTGTTGTTGTTAAGTTATGGGGCTGGGTGTTATCAGTACGCTGATGACACCCAGATCTATTTCTCCTTGTCCTGATCGTCGGCCTCGAATTCCGATGGCGTCTCTCCTCTTAATGACTGTCTTAAAGCAGTAATGGGCTGGATGAAGAAAAACAGATTGAGATTAAATACGGACAAAACGGAGGTGCTCAAGGTAGCGGCCCCGAAACCAGGAGTTGGGTTGCAACCTCCAGTCCTGGACGGGGTCACACTCTCCGTTAAGGACTGTGTTCGCAGTCTGGGGGTGCTCCTTGATTCATCGCTTCAGATGACGAGTCAAGTGAACGCGACGGTCAGGAGTGCTTGTTATCAGCTTCGGCTGATACGCCAGCTGCGCCCTTTCCTGGAAGTAAGGGACCTTGAGACTGTGGTGCATGCGCTGGTAACCTCTCATCTAGATTTCTGCAATGCGCTCTACATGGGGCTGCCCTCATGCTTGGTCCAGAAACTTCAGTTGGTAAAAAATATGGCAGCCAGAGTGGTCTCGGGAACATCTCGGAGAGACCATATAACTCCAGTATTAAAATCTCTCCACTGGCTGCCTATCAGTTTCTGGGCCCAGTATAAGGTGTTGGTTATTACCTTTAAAGCCCTAAATGGCTTGGGTCCAACTTATCTCCGGAACCGCCTCCTCCCATACAATCCTCCCCGCGCACTCCAGTCCTCTGGGAGGAATTTGCTTCAGCCACAAAAATCTAGGCTGTCTGCAACCTCCCAGAGGGCCTTTTCAGTAATCGCCTCCAAATTGTGGAATGACCTGCCGAACGAGATCCGTCAGATGACAAGCCAGAGTAGCTTTAAAAATGCACTAAAGACGTATCTCTTTCGGCAGGACTTTCCTAATTAGATCTCAGCCTCAGGGGATCCTGGCCTCTTTTAGTCCACTGGCTATTTATTGTATTTATTGTATTTATTGTTTTTAAATGTAATTTTAAACAGTTGCTTTTAATTTATATTTGTTTAATATTTTTTTATGGTGGGGGGCGTTTAGGGATTTTTATCTGTATTGTATTTTAATTTTTGTAAGCCACCCCGATTGTTTTAACAGAGGGGCGGGGTATAAATAATTTTTTTTATTATTATTATTAAGTTGGTTTGGAGCAATCTCAATGCAAGCAGAGGCCACTCCCCTCTTGGCCATGTGGTGACTGAGGCAAAGGCCAGTAAAATTTAAACTCCATTAGCAGCAGTAAAATAAGTCCTCTTGGTATCCAGGGTGTCTCTGGATTTTATCAGACCGCCCCCCCAGAAAACTTCTTTTGCTGGCATAAATTGTGGTGTTTTTATTCTGGCAAATGAACCCCCCCTCCACAGCTACTTTGAGCAGTGCTCACGAGGCTTCGCCAGCAGTAACAGAGCACAAACAGAGCTCAATTTATTTCCGGGTTGAAATCTCCTGGATTCTTGCAAAAACATGCTAGCGTGGGAATTTCAAAAACCCAAACAAAATAAAGACACAAAACATTAAGAAAACCACTAAAACACACTTAAAAAGTTCCAAGTACATGGGTGTGTGAGTATGTGTGTGTGTGTCATAAAACCTGGCTGTCCCGATTGCACCTGGAAGTTTTTGCCCATTGACAATACATTTACGTGAGTACAATGGCATGCGGATTCAAATGCCAACAATGCCAGCAGAAGATCAATTGCCACAGGAGATTAATTGATGGCTTGGGATGTCAATAAAAAAGTACAGCTTTTTAACAATATATGATTGTGAACGGCCGACATCGTCTGGTATGCATGCCCTTTTGCAATCATTAGGCGTCCTTATGATGCTGTATTTGACTGGTCTGATAAAGTCCTTTGTCTTTGTTTTATTTTGCTGTATAGTCATCATGGCTACCCTTGAATATATTCCATAGTTTAACTTAGTTATATCTTAATTATTATTAAAAGGAATTAATTACAAAGAAGTCATTACTTGTACAATGTTACTACTATGTTCTGCCAACAAATGTGTTTGTTGGTAAGTAGAAATGGGAGGATATTGCTCAGTGGCTATAATGTTGACTTTGGCTATAAAATCAGCATACCCTTATTTAGTTACTGCTTAGCCACAGCTTATGGAGCTGACTCAAATTTCTCTTGGATACAGAATAACTATTCCTGTACCTGTCTGTATAGCTATATATAAAACATCTCTTGTGTCTATGGGAAGCACATTCTTAGCGGCACAGCTGTGTGCCTGGAACTGGAAGTAAGCCCAGTGGAGTTAAGTGTGCAAAGTCAGTCTGAGTCTATGCTGTAATGGATTTGACCTCGAAGAGCACTACAAAGAGAAATTGCAGATAACCATCTGAACTGACTTCAGAGGCTTGTAGCCTTGACTCCCTCGACACAGAGAGAAAAGAGACTGGCTAAATACATAGGAGTGAACAAATCAGAATCACAAGAAAGAACATATTCTTATCACTTAATCTGACTGTAATGGGAAAAATAAACAAGAATCTAACCATTTAACACCTCTGATTCCAACTATAAGTTAAAATAAATAAATAACCCCATTACTGATGATACAGAAGGTGACTCATGATATTGAACACCCCAGTACTGGGATGGTTAAAACAATAGTGCAGAGACCCATTATAATAGTAAAAAGGGTTAACTAATACAAATTGCAGAGCTTGGAGGATTAGGTTTCAAAATTAATTCCATGATGTTAAACATTAGATAGGGGGAAATTAATTCATTACCACTAGCACTAATAATTGAAATTGTTTTAGCAGTTATATTATACTTAATTAACTCATTATTTAAATAATGATGATCAGGATAGACTGTGTGATTTACATAAAGTGGCATGGAGGCTGTCACCATGTATCCTAGGGGTACCTTCTGTTACTGGCATCTTCAAAAATGTTCTTTTTGTCATTTTAGAGAGGGTTTTCCCCCAATCTGGATTTCCCCCCTCAATTGACTTCAAAGCCCATAACCCAATTGTTTCTGAATATAGTGGGAGTCCAACATGTCTTAAAAGTGTTAGGTTGGGAAAGATTATCTTAATGTGTGGGATCTTATTTTAAATCTTATTCAATTAAGTTTTGTCACAGTTCTGTGACACTGTTCAATTAAGTTTTGTCACTTTTACCCCCTACCATCTTTACCAACAAACAAATATATTATTCATTTTCCTTATTACATTATTTTCCTTATTACATTACATACTCCTTACCCTTCTTCCTTATTGTTTGCCTATATTATCATGTAGTAGCCATTTCAACTCTAATGTCTATTTGCTGAATGCTGTAATCTTAGAATCACTATTTGGGGTCAGACTAGATAGCCCATGAGACTCTGGGACTCTGCAAAGTCTTTTTCCTTTAACTCTCAGGCCTAGTCAATGTTCTTTACTAATCAACCCTATGTTCCAGAAACATATGATATACTGATGTAAACAAATTCTTTCTCTAATAGTGGTTGAACTATACCCAAATGTTCCTAAGCTATCTTGCCTTGAACTACCAACAATTGTCACAAGGAAGTTGCTGACACCAAAGAGAAGGAGGAGGGAATTGTTTTTTGCAAACCGAAATTACTGTATGAAGATGTGGAGATGTGGAGCTGAAAGAAAAAGCCTGGAAGAGGAAGAGAAGGAATCAATGTGCCTGGTGTGGACAAGAAGGACATTGGCAGCATGAATACAAATGTAAAGAGGCTCCTTTCATCAGAATGACAGAAGCAGAGCTTATTGAATAGAACAGACTGGGCACCCTGAATCCAGTGGAATTTACATTGTGCATATTATCTTCAGAGTTCCAGACAAGTGGAGAGGATGAATCAGACTATCAAAACTCATCTGGCTAAGCTGTGCCTGGAAACCAAGCAAAAGTGGACAGAAATACTGCCCTTGGCCCAGTTTAGGATTCATTGAACCCCACATAAGACTACTGGCTTATCCCCATTTGAATTGATGTATAGTAGGCCACCCCAGATTTTGGTTGAGTTAAGGGGGGAACATGCGAGAGTTAGTAAATGTTAGTTTGCAACAAGAGGTGCAAATGCTAGATAATGTATTGCAAGCCCAATGCTATTATGTGTTAGAAAAACATGCCCCAATCCCCATCACAGAAGTTCACATTTTCCAACCAGGGAATGAGGTGTGAGTTAAAGTTCCATAGCCCCACATCTGTTACAGAAAAAGCAGTAACTTGAGTGAAATTTTAACTATATGTAGTTCAAGAATCCCCTCAGAGTGCAAAAGCAGCCAAACCAAAAAGTCAGCCTTTGTTCCCCACTCCCATATTCACAGCAATTGTTTGTATACAGACTCAGTAGGTTAGTTCAGTGTGTCAGGGATATCACACTTGTTAAAAACTCTAGGTGATCCTGAAGAGGCAGGCAAGAAGACTCAGGTTTGATTCTACTGTGAGCACTCGGGAGGCTGCTCATTCAACATACAATCGAAACCTGCAACTGGAGAGGGAAGAAGACAGGACTAGACCATACTGCAGCTGACCAGATGACTGGAAGTTCCATCAGGCTGCTCAACATATGGTCAGATCCCAAACAACATTAACCTGCATGCTGTAATGTTGATTTTATTGTCTTATGCTATAACGTTGTCGTGGGAGAGAGGCTTGCGTACCCTAATGATGTTTTGAGCTATGCTGGCGGTGGCATAATAGCCACTGGTAGGGTCTCCCATGCCAGACAGGTCAAAACATAAGGTTCTGACAAAGAGTGTCAAAGGGCAGGATGGGCTCTCTAGCCTTATGGCAACCATCCTAGGAGAATGAAAACTCTAATCCCAAACCCGGGCAGATGGTGCTCGTCCAACCCTGTAAGGTCAACCATCTAAGAGAAGGAAACTCTAATCAAACCTACGGCCCGAGGACCTCGCTGTTACGTCAATGCTTGCAAGGCCACGGCAGATGAACCTCTGGTTTAAAGGGTAAGGCCAGTTCTGTGCATGCTGCACTTCACCAGAAAAATCCATTGCACAGGCTCGAAGGGCTATAACCAAAAGGGAGGGCTCTGTGACAAAAGGTTTTTAGAAAACCTATGGTTACAATTGGGAACTATTTCAGGGGTGAATTTTTTGTTGTTTTCATTCAGGGAGATTAATTTTAATAGACCTAAGATGGTTAAAAGGATGGTTTATATTATTCTTGTTGGCATTGTTTCATTGTTGTTCTGCTATGCATGCTCATCTCATGTATCTTTTGTTTTCTGCCTGCTATCCTACACAGATCAATACTAGATATGCTTTGATGGCTTAAATAGGGATTTACTTGTGTGAAATAGATTAATTGTCTTTGAAATTAATCATTTAATTTAAGGGGGGAAATGTAGTAGCCATTTTGACTCTAATGTCTATTTGCTGAATGCTGTAATCTTACAATCACTATTTGGGGTCAGACTAGATAGCCCATGAGACTCTGGGACTCTGCAAAGTCTTTTTCCTTTAACTCTCAGGCCTAGTCAATGTTCCTTACTAATCAACGCTATGCTCCAGAAACATATGATATGCTGATGTAAACAAAATCTTTCTCTAATAGCGTTCGAACTGTACCCAAATGTTCCTAAGCTATCTTGCCTTGAACTATCAACAATTGTCACAAGGAAGTTGCTGACACCAAAGAGAAGGAGGAGGGAATAGTTTTTTGCAAACCGAAATTACTATATAAAGGTATTCTGTAATCACAGCTCTGGGTTCTGATTCTTTGGAAGATATTCCAGTCAGGCCCACTGGTGTAATAAAACTCACTTTCCAATCCGTGGGTCTGCTGTTCCATGATTTCTGCAACACTATATTGGCTACTTATTTACATATGCTTAACTAAATATGTCTCCTGGACTAAAACTCTCCTTTCTAGCCCACCTTAAGAGCCAGCAGCCGGATCAGACAAAGGAGGTCTGTTTAGCTTTTGATCAGGGGCTTCTCTAGATGAGAAGAAATAACACAGATTAATGTGCACTCTCGCAAATTTGCAGCAGTGCTAATTTGTCTCCATTTTTTTTTGGCAAAATTGACTGTATGTGAAGCTATCTGTGTTTGAAGTGCACATGGAGCCATGCCTGCAAATTGAGATGGTGGCCGAGAATACAGCGCATTATTATTCTCCATATGTGTTATTGCTGCTGCACAGTATATATATTTTTAACTTGTAAATCAAAGGTGTGCAAGTGAGATATTCCTCTTATAAAAAGCTCTTTTCTCAGTACAGCAAAAAGGCACACACTCGATATAATATGAAACACAAAAATGGTGCTTCTGGCCCCTTCCTTGCTAGAAAGCCGCCCCCCCCTACATGTCTGACCAATCCACTGTTGACTTCCGCCTTCACTGAGAATGTGCAGCATTCCAAACTGAATGCCCAAGTGAGCATTATTTTTAAAACTTTGTGAAAATCTGTGAAGGCTCTTCCTGTGCAGTTTTTGGCATTTTTGGTCCCTCTCCTTCCGAATACTATGAATCTTGATAGATCTTGTTGGGACAAAAGGTATTGTTTGCAAATTCTATGAGGAGTATTTTCACCATCTAGACAACTCCCACAACACAAGGAAGATGTTGTTTCCACCCTCCTTCCTGCCAGTGAGCAATGTTGTGACAAGGACGCGTGAAAGGGGTCCTGCTTATGATTGTCACAGCCTCACTCACTGGTGGGAATGGAAATGTTATGCTTCTTGTGCCTTGATTGGAAGCTAAACGGAGGTCTTTTGCTGATCCGGGTGCTAGTTGTGGTGGCATTTACATAGGAGATCACCAGATGCATCAAAATGGCATCATAACGACACCATGAGATTGCAAAAGGCCTTCCTTATCTGAAGATGTTGTGCCCCAGCGTTCTGCTGCTTTTACAAGGGAGTTCTTTTTTATTGCCAGGAAGAAGTCAAAAATTGATCTCCAATAGTGTTTGCATTCTGGATTTTTATGTGTGCGAAAGGTGCCCCATTCTGCTGCCGTGATTCCAGAGTCAATGGGTGGTCCTGCCAGAACACTTCCAGGTGCGAACGGGAAAACTAGTTACCATGCACTCTTTTTATGAACCTCCCCATTTCTGAATGTTTTCTTTTTTAATTTCAATGTTTTGGGGCTTTTTAGCACGCTCATGTTTTCTAGTGAAATGCGCCAAAATCCTGTTCATGGAGAAAAGTGGAAGTAAGCAGTGTGAGCGATTGTATTACCAGATACTTGGGGTAATTTTGTATTGTTATCACAGCAGTATGCAAAAATGTGTGTCATTGTGCCAGAACATGAACACTGGAAAATATAGTGCCATAGTAATGTTTTTAAGTACTTGTCTGATAATCTCCATAGTTTTACAGTAAGATTACATAGGATTTTATCACACTATACTGTTATAATGCTATTATGCCACTTTACCTCTACGGCTGCCTCCTGTGGAATTCTGGTGTTTGTAGTTTAGTGAGGCCTAAGATCTCTCTGGCTGAGAATTCTAAATGCCCTCCCCTAACCTGAACATCCCAGGATTCCACAGGAGGCAGCCAGAGCAGTTAAAGTGGAATAATAGCACTATAACAGTATAGTGTGATAATCTCCATAGTCATTCTGAATCCAGATCAGTTATGAATCTACAACTCTAGGTTACAAATCTGTAAGTGCAATACTGAATGGCTGCCATGATTTATTAACAGGTGATATTAAAGGTTAGTAAACAACGAGGATGCTGATACCTGTAAATGCAACAACAACTAGCTGGCTACAAAGATCATTCAATGAATCAAGGGTGCAGAATTCTTAATCAAAAATACTTTTATTTTTGTCTTTAAGCATATGCATAATTTTTTCTGCACAACTGAATCTCTGCATGGTCCCTGCCTCCCTATTCCCATTAGGAAGCATTACTCATACCTTCAAAAGCATGATCTGCAGAAATCAGTGTTAGAGGAACTATTTCACTCACTTATCTCAATGGAACTTGCTTCTGAGTAGATGTCTTTAAAGAAAGACATAGGCAGGAATGAGAGGGCATGGATATTTATCTTTTGGCTTCAAACTCTGATTTTACCAGAACCTACAATGTGTGTAATCCATGGAAGAAGGGAGTCATGGAAAGTACAGTCAGCCCTCCGTATCCACAGATTCTTTAGCTACAGATTCAGCCATCCATGGTTTGAAAATATTAAATACATACATACATACATTGCTGTCTGCTATAAGGGGCACCATTTTATTATACCATTGTATATAATGGGGCTTGAGCATCCATAGATTTTGGTATGGAACCAAACCCCACCAAGGGCCCAATGTAAAATGGGAAGAGAACGGAAGGTAAAGAGAGAGAAAATCCAAGAGCAAAGGAAACTTTTTTGGGGGGGCGGTTGAGGAAAATATTAATGTTTTATTTAATTATCCAAGTTCCCACCACTGTGTGAATGATAATAAGCACACTGAAGCTTACATAGGAGTTCAGTGGGATTTACCTTTGAGTAGACTCAAGGATGACACAGGTTTACCTCAAGGGTGGGAATTGTCATGTCCTCTGGATGTTGCTTAAGCTCTGAGAATTCTTCACCATTGGCTTGCTGGGAGCAGCAGTTCAACAACATCTGGAAGGCTGCACAATTCCCTTACTTGGTTTAGCTGCATTAACTTTTGGCTCAATACTAGTAGCTCCAACCTAATCAAAATTCTCAAAGCATGTGACTTATGAAATCAGAGGCTGGGAGGAAAGCAAAGCAAAAATAGGAGGAAGTGGGGGAGAAGCCAAAAGAGGAAGAAATGGATGTGAGGATGAGGAAAACTTTTTATGTAATTATGCAACTGCCTAGCATGATGTGAGCAAGAATGAACACACCAAAGGAGTTCAAAGGAGTTCATTGAACCTCATGCCAAGTAATAATATGCAGTATTGTATATTGTACAATAATGTACTACAAAAACCAAAATCAAATCAGAGAGAAGAAGAATTGAAGAGAATCACAATCCACACTCCATCTTCCAGAAAAATGCAGAGGGCAATGAATGGTGATGGGAGAAGCACTGATCGTTCAGGCCTAAAGGCATACTGTAAGGGCCGTGGCTGCTTGAAGGGTAACCAAACAAATCAGTCCCCTACTCCTTTCCATTCAATAACAAGACTCATTTTTTCTTCCATTCCATACCTCTTTAATTTTCTCCGAGT
Organism: Gambelia wislizenii; assembly: GCA_030847615.1. NCBI lineage: Eukaryota > Metazoa > Chordata > Lepidosauria > Squamata > Crotaphytidae > Gambelia > Gambelia wislizenii. The sequence continues at coordinate 141,931,089 of JAUMIR010000001.1, forward strand.
CCCACCTGTTAAATTATTTCTCGGCTATACTCCTGCTGGTTTTGCTACCTATCAGCAAAGCCATGGACTTTATCACACCACCTTGATTTTTTTTCACAGCAATCACATTAGAATGGGAACATATTGATTTGAAAATGTTTAGTATCACACGTCTCTGTAATCATGTGAGTGTGCTGGTTTGGAAAATCATGGTTTGCCAAAACCCTGCTGCACTGGCTCCACAACCCCATCTTCCTACCTATGAGTGCCCTACTTAGCACACGTATGCCTTCAATTTTTTAATTTTTATTTTTCTGTAATTCTGTAATTATGGGAAATCAATAAAAATATTTTTATTTTATTGTTTTCCATAATTATGCAATCACAGAAAGTACAGTATAAACATTAAAAAACAAAAAGCATGGAATAAAAACAACCTTGGCTTGCTTGGCAATAGCAAGGGGAAGGGTGGGAAGAGGGAGAGAGAAGGGGAATCATCATCCTCATGCCACATGATTGCCATCATATTGTTACTGCAACAGAAGGAACCTATTGCACCAGGGGGACAAATGGAATAGCAGCAATATTTGAACCAGTGCTGGGTTTTCCCCATCCATGGAAAGGTATGCTACAGAAACAAATAAAATGCAAAGCAGCAACAGGAAAGACATGACATTGTGTGATAAGTACTGGCCAAATACGCTAATATCTTGCTGTAATCATGAAATACCAGCCTTGTGTGATAAAGTCCCATGTGTTACATTTCCTTCAGTCCTTCTTGCTATAAGATCTTGCTGTCCTACTGAATCTGCCAGAAGAAGAGTCAGCCATTTTAATGGTTTGTAACATTCCAAACGTGATTAACATAATAAAGCATAGGATTAACTTCAGTGTTAATCAAGAAATCTAATCAAGCTATGCCAGTAGAAAAATCCAACGACTTAACAAATTAGCAAATCAATTACCTAGTTATTCCCAAGCTTGCATACATTGTATGCCAGTATCTTTCAGCCTGCACGCCTGCTTGTCAGCCATTAATAATATATTATTTTTTGTCTAGTTGTGGTGCTAATATTTTTAAGGGGCTCTGAAATACTTATTTTTGGTGAGTTAATTGAAAGATGTGCCCTATTGACTGAGGATGGGGTTGCTGTGAACTGTCCCCTAAATTCACATAACTGCCTCTTCTTTCATTTTTGGTTATAGACAATTTGCAATTCCAGTGCTACCATTAAGCAAAGTGAGACAGCCTTACTTCCAGTAGCAGGTTTTGGGTTTTGTGAAAGGCAGCAAATATTTAATTATTTGTTATGGTATTTTTACTGCCAGAGAAGGGAGAGAGTTGCTTGTGTAAATGTGTGCCTCATATGCCTAAATAACTAATTAACTAATGATGCATAAGCCCTACTGAATACAGTACAGCGGGCTTTACTTCTGAGTAAATCTGCATGGACTCGCACTGTACATCATGGTGGCACAAGACAAACAAAGCAAAGCTCCATCCTGTATATTATGAAACTAAGGACTTTTTCACACAAGGGTGGGTAATTGAAATTAAAACTTTTCAATCATTGTTAGAGCACACCTTTTCATTGATGGGAAATGACTCCCAATAAAGCTTTTCCACTACTATGGGTCCTTGGACTGTGGGGTTTGGTTCCAGCCCCCCCCCCCCCCGCCAATGGATACCGAAATCTGTGGATGCTCAAGTCCCATTATATATGATGGGTAGTAAAATGACGTCCCTTGTATAAAATGGAAAAAATCAAGGCTTGCTTTTTGATTAGCATTTTAAAAAATATTTTCAATCCGTGGATGGTTGAATCAGTGGATGCAGAATCCATGGATCCAGAGGGCCAACTGTACCTTCTACTGCAGTTCCAATATTCTGACCTTCATATGGCATGAGTGAGCATGATTCCCCTCCCCTCCTTTCCCTCATTATTCCCAATCAGGCTTTTACAATCGGCCTGCCACAGAGTTTGTAGCTGCTGCTTAAATAGCTATACCTCCTCCCCCTCCTGTCCTGCCAGCAGCAACACGCCTTCACCCTCTTTCCCAGCTTGCCACCACTATTTCTCAGGCAGATCTTAAATCCCTTCCCAACGCATTGACTTCAACTCCCCAGTCTTCTCAGGATTAGGAGAAAGGGAGCGGAAGTCAATGGGCTGGAAAAGAGTTTAAGATCTGGCTCAGACACCATTGTGGCAATCTGGAAAAGGGAGTGAGGGGTGGCACTGTGCATAGGATAGATTGAGAGGAGGAGGAAGGCCAGTGGGGAGTTGAAGTAAATGGGCTGGTAAGGGGTTTAACTGGGACATCGTGGTGGCAAGCTGCAAAAGGGAGTGAGGGGTGGTGCTGTGGGTAAGACTGGAGCTCGAAAGGCACACATGAGCTGGGTAGGGCATACATAGGGAGGAAGGTGGGTTAGCAAGGTGGTGTGGAAGAGTGAGTGCAGGACCATGGATCTCCAAAGCAACATAATAATGCAAATGCAGAGAAGTGTGATAATGATTGTTTTCAAACTGGTTTTGTTCCTGTTTCATTCAATAATGAGATTGCTCTGTGGACTTTTTCAAGTGGGGGGGGAACCCCAAGGAGGTCGGGAGAAGAATGGGGCTGTCGTGCTTACAGAGCCCCTTTTCAGATGCCACTGTTGTTCTCCGTCATCCTCCCAACTTTCCCCCGTGCTTCCACCATGCTGGGGGAGAGAGAAATGCACCACTTTTTATTGATGGGGGTTCTCCGTTAATAAAAGCAGCACATTTCTCCCACCCTTGGCACGGGGGAAGGTCGGGGGAAGCTTGGGAGGAGGACAGGGTCATATGAAATGGAGCGCTGTGAGATAGCGCCGTCCTCATCCTGACCTCGACGGCAGTTTTATTCCCCATTGGAAAAAGTCCTGAGACAACAGGCTGTTATTATGAAATCCTAAGACAATGTAAGGTGTTTTATCTGTTGCATGTGATGTGTTTAAAACATTCATTTATTTTAAATGGGAATGAATGTGTGTCCTAAGCTATTTTACCGTTATTAAGTGTTTGGTTCTTCCTCATGGGTTTAACATATACAAAGAAATGATACAATAAATAGTCAAATACCTCTATTTCTAGTGACAAGGAGGAGGGAATAGTATCTTAATAATACAATCTTTTTTGTATACTGCATACTGAAATATAATCTACATGATGAATAAATCTAGAGTGAAAATAAAAACATGACACCACACTTCAGTAACTATATAGCTAGGTTTCATTTTTTAAAGTACTAGTCACCCTCTATTCTTATTTGTCTTGAGGCAGAGCATTCAGAGCTAATGGGAGCCTTGAATGTTCATGGGATTCCATGAGTGTTTGTGGAATATTCATGGGACTGTACCAAACATTTATTTTCTTTACCTACAATAATATAATGAGAATATTTTCATGTATGACATTGTTGCAAATGTTACAAAGACAATATGTTTATGCTGATGGAAAACTACAGAAGAAGTATATCTTTTGAGAATGGTGATATTTGATAGATTTGGAGATTCCTCATTAACACCACACAGTTATAGTGCTATGTTCAGTTTAGTTGCTATAGCAACATCCCATGGAATCTTGGGATTTACAGCTTAAAGAGAGTCTCAGATGAAGAGTTCTTGTGTGTGTCCAAACTACAAACCCCAGGATTCCATAGGCTATTGACATGGCAGTTAAAGTGGAATGCTTCACTGCAGTGAAACATGGCTACTGTCTTCTCAAAGTTATGACAAGAAGAATCCTGATTGTCAAAATACATTTTCATTCATTACAAATCTACAAATCTATATTTTATGTACAAAAATCTGACTGTGATGGCATCCTACATAACTCATCAGGCTTCCCCTCTCTGGATTATCCCTATGCTCTGCTTGACACTTCCACAGAAGAGATAGATGATTACACAGTTAAAACACCCACAAGTCAGAGGGGAAAACAAAATCTGTCACTTCACTACCATAGGCCAGAGAGCATGAAAGCTTACAGGACACCATTGGGCAATTATCCTTCGCTGGAATAATTACCTTGTACTAGACTAGAATGTCAGGTCTTATCATCAAAACACTTACTCAGGTGTGTAAAATTTAGGAAAACAAAGTCACAGAAATGAAATGAGAGCTTATTAGCATGCAAGAGAATATCTTACAAGTGTAGCAGTGTGGAAATATGCATTGATTTTTCTGTTTTCTTTTTTTAAAAACATAGAAAAAATGTGGAAGAGTCAAGCAGGGCATAAGGATCACCATCATCATAATCATCCTAATCATCATCTCTACTATAAATGCCACACCCTTTTGCTTTATAATTCTACATTTGGGTCAATTTCCCCTTGTAAAAACAGAAGAGAGTCAGGACAAAAGAAAGAACACAGTGGAGAACCAGAGTTCTGTTTTGCTCATACCATCTTTTTGGGTTTCTCATAGCTGATCTGCTTGGCCTGCAGTCTGCAGGAACAGAATAGACAGAGCTTTGGTTTGATTCTGAAAAGCAGAAGCTGAGGAAACTGACAGGCTGACTGTCAGTAATTAACAATTTTTTCTGCCTGAGTTACTTCACAGGGTTGTTATGAGTATAATATTGGGTGAAGGAGAGCTGTGGGGAACCTGATGGGTGAAGCGGGGAGGGGGAAAGCATTCAGCAGGCTATACATGGCACTAAGTAATAATATTATCCTTTGCAGAAATGGAAGAAATTGCAAAGGAAATGTCAATGCACAAAATACAGCACTTCTGTTTCATTATTTCCAATTGTTTATTCCAATGCACATCCAGAATATAGATAGGGATTAGGGAGGTAAAGAATATTCACAATTATTCTTACCCACAACAGGAAGGGGCGTTTTGCTAGGTCAAGACAGCCAGGTCAAAAAAATGTCAAATGCCATGAAAGTTTTGTCTTTTCAGTCCTTGTTTAGGTGGAAATTCCATGTTTCCCCCCTCCCCCACACAAAGAACAAAGTTTTTTTTTTTTTGCATAAAATACAGTTATGGTTGCAGAAAAACATCCTTTTTAGCATAGAAGACCCTTCACAAAATATGAAGAATCACTGACAAATATGCAACTCTTATAAACATGCTTTTGAAATTTTTAATTCTGGTAGGCCAGAATGAAACAAGTGAAGTCGTGAATCTCTAATAGATTTCATCCAAACACACAATAAGCATTGTGTACCACCTTCTCTCCCCCCACCCACCATATCACCCATTTGCCCACTATTCTTGGAGGGAGTCAGTTTGCATCTGGTTTCCAAAGACTGGCTCCAAAGCCTTGAGTCATCAACTTAATACAGCCAAAGTCTTGCATTACCTAATCAGTTCCTTGTCAATTTCTTTTTCTCTCTGGACCGAGTGAATTTGACTGTTTGCCAAGCTACTGAAACAACTGGGAATGTCTTGTCTTTGTGGGCACAAGCTGGCCGTGGCCCTATTCCACAGTGGCCACACGTGAAGCAATTGTGATTTGGGTGGATAAGCTAGGTCTGGTGGGTCTGCTCACAACATATGATTGAAAGAAAATGGGACAGCAAAGAGGAGTCATGGATAGGAAGAAAACTAGGCTACTGGAATTTACTTTTGTCAGATGTTTGAGCTCTAGGTACAAAATAGTGACTCAGGGAAGTGGACATAGAATTGAAGAACTAGGTACCTCTGTACAGAAAGCAGATTTGTTGCTCAGCCAGGAATGGGTTGTCAGTACCTGCACAAACAAATCTAGTTCTGTCCCCCCTCCCACAAGCTTTCTTGAATGCAGTTGCCTATTTTAGTTTTGCCTTCACTGTGGTTAAACAATTAGAAACTGGAAACTCATGCTTATCTACTGACAATCTTCCTGCTGGATTTAAGTTCTTTTCATACCAGAGCTATACAAGGATGACAACATCTTTGACACTGGTAATTGAAAATGGAAATGTTTCCTAATTCAAGGCATGTTCTGACTGAATACTGTAAATATTTTTGGTCACAAAACAAACTAGCACATGGCGGGCAAAATACTTTTGGACTTTTTCTCACATGCAGTAGCCTATTGTGAGTTTGTTGCTGTAGGAAACAATCCTAAGTACCCCAGACTTTGAAAATAACTTTGTTTTCTTGTAACAGACACACTGAAATAAATGAGGGTGTAAATCTCACCAGGACAGAGGCTAAATAAGCTGTTTTATAAGCAATAGGAAGTTTGCTAATCTTTTAATGCACTGTATGGATCAAACTCTGAATGTGCAGGATTTGGTACATAAAATACAACCAGTCGAATCATCCCCAGAAGAAGCAGCCGCCAAGGATTTTAGACAGCACTATTCCATCTCATGCATACATCAAACTGGTGTACAGTAGGACTCCTGTATCCATGGGGGATTAGTTCTAGCACCCCCTCCCCCAGATAATAGCAAACACCTGGTTGCCATTCCTGCAATGGGAGCAATACCTGGGGGCAATCCCAGGGGCAAAGGGAGAAGGGAGGCCAGAACTATTTCTATTACCCCCCCTGTCCACCACCACCTGCTGTTGCCATCCATGGATAATTGAATAGTGGATGGCAAATCAGCAGATGTGGGGGTGCTACTGTAGTTAAATAGGTACATATTCAAAGAACAAAATAACAGTATCATAGGGCTGGAAGAGACCACAAGGGCCATCTAGTCCAAGCCCCTGCATTGCAGCAATACCCAATCAAAGCACTCCTGACAAATGGCCATCAAGCCGCTGTTTAAAAACATCCAAAGGAGACTCCACCACACTCTGAGGCAGTGCATCCCACTGTCAAACAGCTCTAACTGTCAGGAAGTTCTTCCTAATGTTTAGCTGGAATGTCTTTTCCTGTAGTTTGAATCAATTGCTCCATGTCGTAGTCTCTGGAGCTGCAGAAAACAAGCTTGCTCCATCCTCAGTGTGACATCCTTTCAAATATTTAAACATGTTTATCATATTACCTCTTAACCTTCTCTTCTCCAGACTCAACATACTCAGCTCCCTAAGCCGCTTCTCACAGGGCATGGCTTCCAGACCTCCCATCATTTTGGTTGCCTTCCTCTGGACATGTTCTAGCTTGTCAATAACCCTCTTGAACTGTGGTGCCCAGAATTGGACACAGTATTCCAGGTGAGGTCTGACCAAAGTAGAATAGAGTGGCACTATTACTTCACTTGATCTAGACACTATACTCTTATTAATACAGACTAGAATCACATTGAGTTTTTTTTAGCTTCTGCATCACACTGCTGACTCATGTTCAGTTTGTGGTCCACTAAGACTCCTAGATCCCTTTTGCATGTAGTGCCATCAAGCCAGGTGTCACCCATCCTATATCTGTGCATTTCATTTTTACTGCCCAAGTGTAGTATCCTACATTTTTCCCTGTTGAAATTAATTTTGTTAGTTTTGGCCCAGCTTTCTAATCTGTTAAGGTCATTTTGAATTCTGATCCTGTCCTCTGGGATATTAGCTACCCCTCCTAATTTGGTGTCATCTGCAAACTTGATAAGAATGCCCTCTATTCCCTCATCCAAGTCATTGATAAAGATGTATAATAGTACTGGGCCCAAGACAGAACCCTGATGTACCCCACTAGTCTCCAGGATGAAAAGGAGCCATTGGTGACTACCCTTTGGGTTCAATCAGTCAACCAATTGCAAATCCACCTAACAGTTGCATCGTCTAGCCCATATGTTACTAACGTTTTTGCAAGGCTATCATGGGGGACCTTGTCAAAGGCCTTACTGAAATCAAGATATACTACACCCACACATTTCCTTCATCTACCAAGCTTGTGATTCTATATAAAAAAAACAAAAACAAAACCAGATAATATTAGTCTGGCATGACTTGTTTTTGAGAAACCAGTGATGAATTTTAGTGATCTTCCTTTCTAAGTGCTTAAGTTAATGATCTGCTCTAGAATCTTTCCTAGTATTGATGTCAGGCTGACTGGCTGGTAATTATTTGGGTCTTCTTTTCCCCCCTTAATAAAGATGGGACAACATTTGTCCTCCTCTAGTATGCTGGGACCTCTCCTGTTCTCCAGGAATTCTGATTGACAGTTTTTATGAGATTACTTCTTCCAGTTCCTTTAACACCCTTGGATGAAGTTTATCTGGCCTTGGAGACTTGAACTCATTTATACTGGCCAGATATTCCTGAACCACCTCTTTACCTATTCTGTGCTGCATTTCCCCTACCACATCATCTGCTCCATTTTCCACAGGTTCAGCACTCCCCCCCTTTTTCTCTGTCCCCTGTTAGCATTTTGCCATCTTCTCCATGCAGTGGCCCTACCATTTACTTGCTCTTCTTTTTGCTATAGACATAACCAAAAAAGCCCTTTTTTGTTGTTTTTAACCTCTCTAGCAAGCCTGAGTCCCATCTGTGCTTTAGCTTTTAGACTTTTCCCCTACATGAGCTGGCTATTTGTTTGAATTCTTCTTTGGTGTTTTTTTCATTTCTTTTACATGTCCCCTTAAAGTCTTAGTTCAGGAGATTATCAGACACATTCCAAAAGTACCTTGGCAGAACACCAGGATGATGTTTCTGTCCTGCGAATGGGACCAAGTTTCAGACGTCCTTGTGCGTTCTGCTCCTGTGCTGCAGCAGTTAGTAAGGCTCCTTACTAACCACTGCAGCAGAGGAGCAGAATGTGATGAGGATGAGGACAATGTGAAGTCGAAGGCTTTCACAGCCAGCATCCATAGGTTTTTCATGGTTTTTTTTCCCGGGCTATGAGGCCATGTTCTGGAAGAGATTATTCCTGATGTTTCAACTGCATTTGTAGCTGGCATCTTCAGAGAATGGTGGCATAGGGGGTGTGTGGGGTTTATGAGGATGAGGACGTTTGAAACCAGGTCCCATTTGCAGGAAAGAAATGCCATCTGGTATTCTGCTAAGGTAATTTTTCCTGCGTCTGATAATCTCCATAGTTGAAAGTTCTTTAGACATCCATCCTGGTTTCTTTAGACACTTGCCATTTTTCCTCATCATTGGAACTGTTTGAAGTGGTGCCTTCAATATCTCACTTTTAAGAAACTCCCATCCATCATGAACTCCCTTCTCTTTAAGTATTCCTGACCATAGGATCACCCCCAGTAATTCACTAAGTTTTCTGAAATCAGCTTTCTTAAAGTCTAGAAGGCATGTCTGACTACGCTTGGCCTCCCCTTTCCTCTGTATAACAAACTCCAGGAGAACATGGTCACTCCCCCCCAAGGACGCTGCCACTTCCACCCCATTAACCAGATCATCTCTGTTCGTTAGGATCAGATTTAAAATAGCTGATCTCCTTATTGCCTCTTCCTTCTGGACAATGAAATTGTCTGTAAGGTAAGTATGGAATTTGTTGGACCTTAAATTCTTGGCAGAGGTGGACTTCCAAGAAATATCAGGATGGTTGAAATCCACCATTACTACTACTATCTTTTCTGAATGTGCAATAATCTGTTCCATTTTTTTAAAAAAATATTATGCATAACTTCCATTATTTAAAATATGTTATTTTGACATAGTTTTCCATTTTTCATGTTACCAGGTTTTTACTCCTGTACTACAATAAAATGGGGGAATATGCCTCTGTAAAGGCCTTTTACTGTTAACTGTGATGACCATTAGTGCTGTGAGTATGAACCATGAAGAAATGACAGCCTAAAATATATCAGGGACAAATATACTGTGGTTCTTTCTGTTTGGTATAACACAGAGAGATGGGATTAGGCATGATGTTCAATTGACTGTGAAGAAGATGTCATGTATCAGTTTTCACACTTGTGATAATGGTAAATTATCAATTATACCTTGCATTGTTGCATTCCACCAATTGTGTAATTAATCTGGTTGTGTTTTTTATTTGCTCCCCCCCACTATGATAAACATCTCGATAAGGCCAAATGTAGCCAATGCTTTATTTAATTTCAGCAATTTGCTTTTTATAGATTTTTAAAGTGATGAATACATTTTGCAGACATATTTAATTTGATCAAAATGAACATGAGATCATTTTACCTAAACAAACAAACAAAAAAGTGCTCATTTGTAATTGTCTGGGATAGCTTTCACAATCTGTTTTGTTCTATCTTTCAAAAACTACTGCTTCAATATGAGTGTACTCTTCCTTTTAATCATGATACTGTTCTGTGACTACAGGCAGCAAAATTCAGAGACAGGTTATCATAAGGGAAGGTCTCATCCAGTCCAGAATCCATTACACAAAGCCAGTAGTTCCGATAAGCAAAGCCAAAGGAGGAAGACAAAGAGTCATTAAATGTGGCCAGTCCAGAGGTCAAGAACTCCAATAAATACACAAGCATGGAAAAGCACTACCAGCCAGGGAGATTGGACAGTTGTGAGTAATGAGGACTCCCAATAGCTGCTGAGACATTTATCGATGGCTGACACTGGATGCCAGCATTTTCTATGGAAGAGACATTGGCTGCTGACACACTGCAGAAATAATGCAGTTTGACATCACTTTAACTATCATGGCTCCATCCTATGGAATCCTGTGACCTGTAGTTTGTTGTGGCACCAGAGTTCTCTGACTGAGAACGCTAAATATCTTACAAAACTAGAAATTCCAGAATTTCCTAACATTGAGCTATGGCAGTTAAAGCAGTGTCAAACTGCATTATTTCTGCAGTGTGTCAGCAACCATTGATTTCTACAATGCTATTCTTTCTCTCTTCACCATACTTTAAATGACGTGGATATCTCTTCAGTGTCCATCAAGTCCTACTGAGGAGAGAGTCTCTTGGCTGTTACCTCTCTCAGCTTCTCAGCTTCTGGGAGGAAGCCCTCCTGTCATGATGACTGACCAGCCCATCATGGGGAGTTCATCTACAAAATCTACAGGTCACAGCAACTGGAAAATTCCACTCTCTGCTTTCCATAGCAACAGGTATTGTAGAGAGGGTGGGACCCTCATTTCCTAAACATGACATCACATCACTGGATTGCAGAGCCAATCCAAATCAAGAAATGCAGAATCAATCAGATCTGACCAAAAGACTTTTAAGTTTTGAACTCCTTTGTTCTGAGAGAGACACATGGTGAGAGACATAGCTTGACAAGCAAGAGAGGGGACATGATAACTGAGGTCTGGAGAGCAGACCCCCCCATGGGCGTTATAACATCAAAGAGCCCCAAATGATATCTGAAGTCTAGGAAGAGACTTCCATTTGAATGACTCTGAATTCCAGTTCCAGAGACTAGCTAGGCCGGCTATGATGAGTCTGGACCTAGCCCATCCCAATTGGGACATGGACTGATTGCATGGATATTATAAATGTGAGTTATTATTTTTTTAGCTTAGTCTAATTAGCATGCATTAGGTTTATGATTTATTTTACCCTTATTAGTGAATGTATTCCTGTAACTTGATTAAGCTGAAATCCTGAAGGAGTAATTTCCTTCCATGCTGTTTCCTTGCTTGAACTAAAAATAAAGCTTTTTCTATTTTCCTAACCTCCATGGACACATGCCTGCTTGGGCTCACTATCTGAATTTCTATGGGATAGATAGAGGAAAGGGTGTTGGTGATATTTTAACACAACCTGTCCAGCTTCTCGCTGCGCTGGGCAAAAAAGGGGTTAAAACTCAGTGAGTGGTGGCAGATTTTGAAGAGAAAAATTGCTCAAGTTTGGGATTTACAAAGGGGCAACCCTTGGGCTTCAGGCAGAGAGGCTCTAGGGTCCTGTCACATGGTGGCAGCACTGTTTTTTGGAACCACATGGAGGAGGATGGCAGAATAAAATGGATGTTTCTACCTTGGTTGGAATGTTTGTGGGTTTCTTAGTTCAGGTGGATTCACAGGCTGTTTTCCTTTCTCTTGGGGGGGTTGCTGTGAAGCTTGTTGTTACAACTGTTTTCCTTTGCTTTCCTGGCAGGGGGCAGTGTGTGTGTGTGTGTCTCTGGGGGTGGGGGGGAAGGTGTCTTCCTCCCTGACACTGGAGCTGTGGCAAGCTGGTTTTCCTTCTTTCTTTCTTGGGGGAAAGATTGACTGCATTCTGAAAAGCTGTGGATTCCCCCCCCCTTGAGTCTTATGTCTTTCCAAATAGCTGCAAAAGCCAAGGGATAGCCATTTGCTTTGATCTTTATAGCCTTTGTCTGCTAAGGGGAAGAAAAGCTTTCATTTGTGCTCTTTTATTGCCCTGATTGCCTCTCTGTCTCCTACAGGAGAGGGGGGTTGGGAAGTGTGCCTTCTTCCCTGGGCTGGTTCAGTTGCAGGGGCCTGTTTTGAGGCTTGTTTTAAACCTGCTTGGGTGAACGAATCTTCTTTGAGATGGATAGTTTGTGCCCTCAGTTGGGGAGCAGACACTGGGCAAAAAGGGGGTTAAAACTCAGCGAGTGGTGGCAACATTCAAAGAGAAAAATCCCTCAGGTTTGGGATTTACAAAGGGCTTCAAGCAGAGAGATTATAGGATCCCGTCACACTTCCTCTGATGTCAGACACCACTCACAATCCAACTCCTTGCCATTCGTGAGTAAAAATCGCTGAAATATAACACTCAAATGTCCCTGCGGTACCGCAATAGTACCGGCAGGGACGGGCGTCATGCGAAAGGGACGCCCTGCAGCGCAGCAGCCTCGCAATGTGGCGAGGCTGCTTCCGTTACATTTAAGACGTCCGAAAAAGTCCTTAATGTCACAAATAACACTGAACACATCAGAGCAACGAACTGGAAGATTAAGCAATTTTAAAGGAAGACAGTTTCAGTGGGAAATTAAACCTGTTTGGTTTTTACTAATAATGTCTTTGGGCTCATTGTGGCCATCTTCTCTCCCCTGAGAGAAAAATCACCGCCTCCTCCTTCTTGTCTGCCCCCTCCATTTTGTTAATTGATCCATTCCTATGGCACCCCCCAGATTCATGTGTAATTCAACTGTAAAAAAGCACAATATTTGAGAACAATTTCTTTAATATTCATAATTTCACCAACTCATTCCTGAAGCAAAAGAAATATGCACCTTTCATATCCCAGTATAGACGTCCTAGCGCAGCAATCTTTAACCTTTTCCAGTTTGAGCGTAATCTTTGACTGTAGCACCTATGTCATGCCTCGTGAGCCTGCTGAGGGTATAGGAGATTTTCAGACTACACTGTTATAGTGTTACTATTCCAATTTAATTGCTCTGGCTTCCTGCTGTGGAATTCTGGGGTTTGTAGTTTAGTGAGGCCTAAGAGCTCTCTGGCTGAGAGTTGTAAATGCCCCTCCCTAAACTGCAAATCCCAGGATTCAACAGGAGGCAGCCATAGCAAATAAAGTGGAATAGTAACACTATAACAGTGTTGTCTGAAAATCTAGATAGAGTCAGAGAGATCAACTGATCCTCCTGGTGAAAGCTTCCTGTTGACTTTGGTGCCTGGATTTGGTGCCTGGATTCCAGTTATTTTGACTTCTGTTGCCTTGACTCATGCTTAGACCTTGGACTGCCCCTGACTACTCTGCTGCCTGCTCCTGTTGACCCACGGACTGTTTTGGACCCATGCTGACTGATTGCCGTAAGCCTCTGACCTTTTGGACTGTGTTGCTGGACTAAATCTTTGACTGTGTTTGCATTCCTGTGAGCTAATTAACAGTTGGCTACCTTCCCAGACTAGTGCTGTTAATACTTTGATAGTAACTAGTTGCTTTCTGGAACCCTATAACATAGGACTCACTTTTAATTTTTCTATCTCTATGCTCTTGTTTTTGTCTCTAGGGTTAGATAAAATGGAGAACTAGGCATCTGCACCTTAAGTAAAAAAAAATGGGTCAGATGTGGTCCTTCTTGCCATTTTTGTGGTTTCCACAATTTGGTGTTGTATTGGTGGCAGCAATGGGAGGTGGGCAGGCTTCCCATTTAATTCATGGTGCATGCTCTATATATGGCTTGTTTCCTGGCAAAATCGTGGATTTCCTCTTTTAAGCAGGGTGGATGACTTGTCACATCACACTTCCAGATGCCTCTTGGGAACACATTTTGACTTGTAATAAAAGACAAGCGCCTTATTTAAAGGGGAAATTTGAACTGGAAACAAGTCATGTAGGGTATACCATGGTTACATGGGGTTAAAAGGTTTTCCTTCAATTATCCATGCTATCACAGTGGCAGTAGAGTTGTGGTATCAGATGTAGAGTTGTGGGTGCAGATCAGTAAGGAGAGGTTGCCCAGCCCTCACTGAAAGTTCAACTAAAATGAGGAGCAGATTTACTGCGCCATTGACTGTTGAAGGTAATACTGTACAGGTTAAGCATCCTCTACCCGGAATTCCAAATTCTGAAATACTCCAAAATCCAAAATTGTCCACATGGGTGGCTGAGATAGTGACACCTTGCTTTCTGATGGTTCAGTGTACACAAACTTTGTTACATGCACAAAATTATGTAAAATATTGTGCATAAAATTGCCTTCAGGTTATATGTATAAGGTGTATATGAAACATAAATGAATTCATGTTTAGACTTTGGGTCCCATCTCCAAGTACCTCACTGTGTTTGTATATGCGAATACAACTATTCCAAAATATATTTTTTAAAACATCTGACATCCAAAACACTTCTGGTCCCAAACATTTTTGAACAGGGGTACTCAGCGTGTATCTAATTCTTCTTCCTTCCTGCCTCCTTTGTTTTTATGTACTGTCAAATTGGCTTAAATTTATTGCAAACCTATGAATGAGAAGTCTTCAGGAAGTCCTGTTATTAACAGGCCTGCTCAAGTCCTGCAAACTCAAGGCTGTGGGATCCTTTATCGAGCCAATTCATCTGCATTGTGGTCTTTTGCTTTTCCGATTGCCTTCCACTTAACTGAACATTATCATTATTTCTAACAAGTCATGTCTTCTCATGATATGTCCAAAGCACAATAGCCTTAGTTACATGATTCTGGTTTCTAGTAAGAGTTCAGGTTTGATTCGCTCCAGGATCTATTTATTTGTGTTTTGGTGATCCATGGTCTCCTCCAGTATTCCTCCAGTACCCATATTTCAAATGAGTCAGCTTTCCCCACCCCCGTCAACTTTGGCCCACTAACATAAGGTTAAAAAATAATAATAATGGGAAGAACTAATCCACCTATAAAGCAGAAGTATAAATAAAACACACAAGGTGCTATCCTAGATTTTCCAGTACTAGGAAAGAGGCTTATTTGGCATGAGAAAGATATATTTATAAATCTTCAAGGTGTCCACAAGATCGCAGTTTTTACTGCAACAGACTGATATCTTGACTATCTTCATAACTGACCAAGTAGTTTCAGAATGCAATGGCTCAGTGATCTGCTGCTGGAAAGAATGGAAAGGAATAGAAAAGCAAAGGATGTAATTCATTGATTTAACTGACCAGGTCATTTTAACAGAACTAACTAAATGGGCAAAGTGCAGCAATATGCCTATGGGAAAAAAGTCAGCTGGAATCTAGGTAGTCCCAACTAGAATAGACCCATTCAATGAATTTTTGAATAGTAAGTCAACACATGGGTAAATCCCATTGATTTAATGGGTCTACTTTAAGTAGGAAGAGCAACAGAATTCAGGCTGCTTTAAAAATAATAATAATAAAGAAGTGGGAGAAATGGCTGACCCATTTTTTCTTCCTGTGTTATCAAAAGAGACCAACATAATAAACAACTCTATTTTGAAGAACAGAGTTGAATTCAGAAATGGAATATTAAACTCCATGGAATAGCACAGAGCTGAGGCAGGGGGAACTTTTCAGAATATTGAAAGAGAATGCTTAATTAATTTCCACCATAATTTATGGTATGAAGGGAATGAATTTAATAGTTACCCCACACTTGAAAAGAACAACTCATAAAAACCTTATCTCTTCAAGCTGACTCTTATAATGAATGTACTTGGCCCAAAGAGGTCTTGTGCCCAAGACTTGGGGCCCAAGAAAATCTTAAAATGGGATAGCTCAGTTATTATTTAATCACATCTCTTATCACAAAGTTAGTAGAACGAAAACTAAAGCATCTTGGTACTCTCAGATGTTAAGGTCACTGAACTGGCTACTGGAAGCCTGGAAAGGTTGCTATATTTTATTGCATCTGATGTACAGTATGAGAAGCCCCAGAGAACAGGCAGCAAGGCCTATCACATACCACACACTGTCTATTCCCCCTTTCCCAAAGTTGTGCTAAATCCCATTCTGGTGAGTCCTAATTTACTTTTGTTTGGAGTTTTACCAACATAGATACAAAATCTGTTGCTAACATTTGGTTTAAACTAGTCATCTATGGCAACTCTGGCATGAAAATGACTATTGAACAAATGTACAAAGTTTTTCACTGTTTTGAGACATGGAATATTGCATTTTGAACAAGGGAGATTTTCAGACACGTAAAAATCGTCCCTTGCCGCGCGAGCAGCCTCCCGAAACTGCTGCGCGGCAAGGGTCTTTTTCGGACCGCGCTGTGCCTGTTGCGAAGCCGTCCGTGTCACTTCCGTGAAGCTTGGGACGGCTCCGCGTCATATTTCAAGCACGGAGGCTGCCCGTGATTGAAATATGACGCGGAGCCGTCCCAAGCTTCACGGAAGTGACACGGACGGCTTCGCAACAGGCACAGCGCGGTCCGAAAAAGACCCTTGCCGCGCAGCAGTTTCGGGAGGCTGCTCGCGCGGCAAGGGACGATTTTTACGTGTCTGAAAATCTCCAGTGTCTAATTCCCAACTCAGGATAATCCTAAAATGAAAGTTGTTTTGGAATTCTGACTTTCACTTATTTCTTCTTTGCTTTTATTATAGACTGTTATTCACACATTGTTGTGTGTCTTCAAGCTGATTCCTATGTAAAAAGAGGAGGCATACCCATAGTAGTTCTGGTCACAGGTTGCAAAAGGGGATCATGCTGGCTGAGAACCAACATAAGGAAACATATGTGTATCATGTACTTACATCTCTGTAGTTGTATCTCCCAATGTGTACCCTCCCAACACAGTTTGTAAGCAGTTCAGCCCCACCAACATGGCCATTTCCATGTTGCCAGAGAGCAAGGAGAGGGGGAATCAGCGAGGACATGTCCAGCTATATTTCTATAGGTGGTTGCACTGCAACAGGCATCAGCATGGAACTCTGTAAGTCCTGGGGACAATCCTGCAGAGGACATTCCTGCAGCATGTCCGGTTAGAGGGAAATAGCTGGATGCCTCTCCACTGATGCCCTCGCTCTCTGACAACATGGAAATAGCCATGTTGTGGGGGGGGGCGGGGGTGGGACTGCACTGCTTACAAGGTGGGTTTGAGGGGATTTTGTTGTTGCATGGTCAGAACAGAATTCCAACCTCTGCAACAACTAAAAAATAGTGAGTTCTGATGGTGTATCATAATTCAGTGACATCATTCACTATCAGGATGTCAGCTGCTGTGTTGTGTAGTGGGGCCAGAAGAACTCGGATTCAGATCACACTCGGTCTTGAAGCTCACTGGGTTAACTTGGCCAGTCAATATACTAGAGTTGCTAGATCAGGAATATCCCAAAAAGAGCCTAATTTGCTTAAAGTATTGGCTTAAAGTAACCCAATGAGTTTTATAGCTTAGTGGGCAATTGAACCTGTATCCCCCAAGTCACCCATTTAGCCACATCTTTTAAAACTCTAAAAATATTTCTGCTGCATTTTGATGTGAAACTTAAGCAAGTTGAATTCATGTGCAAAAGATACTCAAGACCATAGTCTACCAGCTGCCAGGACTGCTGGTGTTTGCTGCAAGAACCAACAAAAAGCGTGTCTACATGATCTTCCTCTAGCCCATCCTTTGCCATTGAGATTTGGCTAATGGGAATGTGCAAGAACATAATGCTGGCATAACAGTTGCTGGTGTAGGGAAAGGCCATAGACAGGATAGGCCTGCCCTTCACACATTACAGTTGTTCAGAGGCAAGTGCGGTTTATCCTGGGTATGCCTCTCCTCTTCTTATTCCTTAGGTTTACATTTGTATTCCAAACCTGTTGTGAGCTGAGGATGTTGTGAAGCTGTTCTATCAGACCAAGGGTAAATAAGCCTTAGAAGAAATCTCTCTTCAGTCTCTCTCTCTCAATCTCTCTCCTTTCCCTTCCTCCCCCCCCCTCGTCTCATATCATAGTCAGAAGTTTATCAAGATGGGCTTCATGCAAATAAAACTGCTGTTTTTTGCTAAAGGTGCATTAATATTATTGCGGTGTCAATAATAACATTCCGTGGCCAGAATGGAATGCTTTATGTAGCTTGGGGGAGGGGGTGAACCTTTACTGTCATTTGCAAGATGCAATGCTGAATAAATGGAAGTGAATAGGGATTGAACTGGTTTTGCCTTAGTATCATAAAACATGAAAACAACAGAGCCATGAAAGACTATCTTCTTAACTCAAGGAAGGAACAAATGTTTCACTGTAGACTCCCTTTGATCATGTTGCTGCCTTTGGGTACCGTATCTGCTTATGGTTACTATTATCATCATTATTAATTTTTTTGATTACAGTACAGTACATCCCTCAGTGGGTTTTTTCCCTGGCAAGGCAGAACAATACACAGTCTCTCTCTCTCCCTACCCCTCTTGTACAGTATGCAATCTTAATAATTAAAAATTAATTCATTTCTGCCACCAGGCAGAAAGTGCAGGTACAAAAAGATTCTGTTGTCTTCTGACAGCCTCACTACACATAACATGCAAAGGCCTCTGACTGGAACATTAACAAAAACTCTCTCCACTTTCTGAGTTGTTGCAGGAAAGGTTGCTTTGTGAAGGCCAGGTTGGTAAAATAGAAGATGTGAAAAGGATGAAACCACTTCACACATTTCCATTTCACTTGCTGTTTCTCTGCTCCCAGTTCTGCCCCTTCTGAAGCAACCTATTTCCTGGAAATAAAAGGAATATTGGGCTTTAATTACCTATGTTCATCCCTGAACTGAGCCTGAGAAGAACATAAAGACTGACCTGTAGTAGATCTGGCGTAAGACAGTTTGCTGTCTGAGGCAAAGAACATGATGATGCAGTGTTCAATGTACAGTGCCTTACTGGACTTGGCAGCTAAATCTCATTTCAACACTGTTAATGGGAAATGGTTATCCTCCACTATCTGAAATGAGCAGGTAAGTTTAGAGCAGGATGGGAATCATATGGCCCATGGGCTCAATAAGGCTTGGGTGTGGCCTTGGGCTTCCCTGGCCTTCCAGCTTTCCCATTTTTTTTCAACTAAAAAACCCAATTGTAGGCCAAAAACATCACTGAACTTCACTGAAAACAGTGGTAAAATTGTTGGTTTGTGGCTCTTTCACCCTGAAACACCAAGAATGCACCTCAATAAAACAGCTTCCAAAATGACTGGAAATGACACAGGACGTTATCAGGCACATCAAATACAGCATCATAATGGCACCACATAAACACGAAAGGGCACGCATACCAGACGATGTTGCCCTTTTGCATTTATGTCTTGTCCAAAACCTGTCCTATTTTATTGATGTCTTAAGCCGTCAATAGATCTCCCCTAGCGCTTTTGTACTGGCATTGCTGACGTTTGAATCAATGTGCCATTGTAATAATGTGAATGCAGTATCAATAGCCAGTCCGGCCAGAACACTTCCAGGTGAGATTGCACCAGCCAGATAGGTGATGCACTTTTTATGACCCTCCCTGGTTTACTTTTAAGTTTTTTACTGTGTTTTTCTGCTTTTAAAAACTTTTGGAGTTTATTGGTACTTTATTAAAGTGGTACTTTATTTTCCATTAAGGACAGGAGATATTCCATCCTATTTGGGCTCTATTTTGTTTCCCCCACCCCCACTGACTTTTAATAAAATATATGTTTAATTTTTCATTCTTTTTCTGTTAATGTAACATGAAATGAACAAAAATATGATAATGATTTGCTGTCATTTCTCACCATGTCATCTAGCTTCTGTTTATTAGTTTGCAGGTTGTCTATGAAAGGTCCCTAAATTGGTATTTTATTAAAATGTACATATGTAAATTTAGTATATCATCTAATTTTGTTTAGAAGACAGATTATTAATCAATAAAAATACACTGTTAATTGGTTGACTTTACTAGTCTTAAGTGTATATCTTTGGTTTGCTAATACACTAACTATGAGGAAGCAAGGTAGAATACCACAGAATATTAATAGAAAGAATATGAAATTGTACATAAACATGTTTGTAGCAAACTAAATGAGCAGAATGATAAAAAAAATGGTTATAAAAATCCAATTAACATTTTAACTATAAAAAAGCTTGCTGCTTTGATGCCGCCAGAGAATAATGCCTGACAGTAGATAAAATTAAATATTCCCATGTGGTTTTACAAGAAACAGTGCTATCAATATTTAATGGATTGTGGCAGAATTTAGTACCATTCGGAAGAATGCAAATAAAGGTTAGAATAGGAATCACCTTGACAGAATCTTTGAGAAAGTGTAGGGCTTAGTCTGTTTTGCTTATCTTGATGCGTAACTTGTGCTCAGGACAAGAGGCTACTATCAGAACCAGAATACAGAGGAACAGAATGGTTTCCAAATGGCAAGGGGGTCAGGCAAGGCTGCATTTTATCATCCTGTCTGTTTAACTTGTACACTGAACATATCATATGTAAAGCAGAATTAGACTCGGAGGAAGGAAGTGTGGAAACTGGAGGAAGGAACATCAACAATTTAAGATATGTATATGATGCCATACTACTAGCAGAAAATAGCAAAGACTTAGAACAATTACTGAAGAAAACCAAGGAAGAAAGTGCAAAAGCAGGTTTACAGTTGAACATGAAGAAAACAAAAATAATGACCACAGATGATTTACATCACTTTAAAATAGTGATGAACACACTGAAATAATACAAGATTTTCCATACTTTGGCTCAGTCCTTAATCAGAATGGAAACTGCAGTCAAGAAATCAGAAGAACAGGAATTGGAAGGGCAGCTATGAAGGAATGAGACAAGATCCTAAAGTATCAACATACATCATTAAATCCAAAGTTAGGATTGTCCATGCCATCGTATTTCCAATTTCTATGTATGGTTGTGAAAGCTGGAAGTGAAAAAAAATGGATAGGAAGAAAATAAACTCATATGAAATTTGGTGCTGGAGAAGAGCTCCTACAGATATTGTGGACAGCTAAAAAGACAAATACTTTCTACTTGCTTATAATTCCATTCTGATGGCCAGACTTATAGATTTATGCCTTTTCAAAATCCTAAGAGGAGCTGGTGAGGCAGGTTTATTTGCTCTTATCCTTTCTTTCGATGTTGATGTTCACACAGTAAGGGATTCTGAAGGCAGCTCCTGTTTACCTTGCCTGTTGTTGGCAGGCGCACACAACTATAGGAGGATCAGCTACAGCAGAATCACATTCTTTCCCAGATCAGGCTTGACTAAAACCTGGCACCAAAAGAACTGGTAACTGAAGTTCTTCAAGTGGTCATCTGTGAAATCACACAAATGGGTTTCATGCATGTGCAGAAACAGCATTCATAAACTTCTAGAGCAGTCAGAACTTTGGGTGATAGCGCCATCCTCTGTCCCCAGGGTATAAATACCTGGTGCCCGCCAAGTGCCTCAGTTCCATGTCCACTGCCTAGCAGCATCCATGAAAACCAAGGAAAATGGCAGGACACTCGAGGGGATGATCGGCAGGTTTGTGTGATTTCACAGATGACCACTTGAAGAACTTACAGATAAGTAACCAGTTCTTCACTGTGGTCTCTGTGAATCACAAAAATGGGAGACCAGGAAGCTGCACCTCTAAGGTGGTGGGAGTGTGATGCATCACCAAAACACCAAGGAGTAGCAGTACCCCATGAAATAAGACACCAAGACATGAGATAAGGTGCAAATTCGAACATGAGGTATATTGTGGATTTTAGTAGAAGGACAAGCATTTAAACCTTTTCTCAAATAAATATGTACAACAGGACATGGTACATATCAAAGTACATGTGCACCGCATAAGGTGACAGTGCAGGTAAGCAATCAATAGAATAAACATACAGTTGTCCCTCCACATTCGTGGGGGTTAGGTTCTTGAGACCCCCGCAAATGTGGAAAAACCGCGAATAACAGATGCTGCTCCCGTGCGCGCCCCCCCCGAGGGAGGGAGGCAGCGGGAGGGTGCCGGCCTTTCTGAGGGGCCTTTCTGAGGGGATTCCAGGCCTTAGAAGCCCCGGAGCCCGCTGAGAAAGGCTGGGGAAGGCAGCGTGTGGGTGGGGAGGAGGCTGTGCTGCCTCTCCCCGGCCTTTCTCAGCGGGCTCTGGGGTTTTGGAACCCTAGACCCCACTGAGGAAGGCTGGGGAAGGCAGCGTGTGGGCGGGGAGGAGGCTGCGCTGCCTCTCCCCAGCCTTTCTAAGTGGGCTCTGGGGCTCCAAAGCCCCGGAGCCCGCTGAGAAAGGCCGGGGAAGGCAGCGTGTGGGTGGGGAGGAGGCTGCACTGCCTCTCCCTGGCCTTTCTCAGCGAGCTCCGGGGCTTTGGAGCCCTGGACCACACTGAGAAAGGCCGGAGAAGGCAGCGTGTGGGTGGGAAGGAGGCTGCGCTGCCTCTCCCCGGCCTTTCTCAGTGGACTCCCGGGCTCCAAAGCCCCGGACCCAGCTGAGAAAGATCGGGGAAGGCAGCGTGTAGGCGGGGAGGAGGCTGCGCTGCCTCTCCCCAGCCTTTCTCAGTGGACTCCGGGGCTTTGGAGCCCTGGACCCCACTGAGAAAGGCCGGGGAAGGCAGCATGTGGGCAGGAAGGAGGCTGCGCTGCCTCTCCCCAGCCTTTCTCAGCAGGCTCTGGGGCTCCAAAGCCCTGGACAACACTGAGAAAGGCCAGGGAAGGCAGCGTGTGGGCAGGAAGGGAAGGTGCCTTGCCTCTCCCCGGCCTTCCTGAGGCGACTCCGGGTCTTAGAAACCTCGTAGTCCCCTCAGGAAGGATGGGGAGGGAGGAGGGAGGGAGGGAGGGAGAAAAGCTGCTCGCCCCACCCCCCGCCTTCCTCAGTGGACTCTGGGACTTTGAAGCCCTGGAGCTGCCTCTGGAAGGCTGGAAAAGGCGCAGGCAGGAGGTTGCCCTGCCTCTCGCCAGCCTTCCCTAAGTGGCTGGGGCTAAACTGCGAATAATCAAAACCACGAGTGTGAAAGCCGCGAATGTGAAGGGGCAACTGTAGTCCACAGAATAGCATGGTATACACACAAAGGTTAACCTCAAAAGAGATCCATAAACAATTAACCACAGAACAAAATGTGGATTCAAAACCCCAGACAATAAGATGTCATTGGTAAAACTGCAACACAAAAAACAGGCAAAGCTTGCGACATACAAGACACAAGAACAGCCCTGCTGAAAGAGGCATCAGACCTGGATTGAGTATCAACTCAGTAATATGTTAGAAGTAGAATGAAAGAATGAAAGAATGAAGAAAATGAGAATTACACCAAATGATTGTAAATGTTTAGTGTATACAAGCAAACAATATATGTATGTATATTGAATGTATAATGTTTGATTTTAATGTTTTATGGAGAAATATTAAAAACAAAAAACAAAAACAAAGTCATGGGCTGTGGCCACACAGCAGCCCTGCACACATCAGTTAGGAAGACTCCCACTAGAAAAGCAGAGGAAGCTGCAACCACCCTGGTGGAATGTCCACAAACCCTAGGAGGGAGTTCAACCTAGACGAGTTTGTAAGTGATGTGAATGGTAAAAACTACTCACTTTGAAAGTCTCTGACAAGACACAGGGAGACCCAATTTGCTCTTAGAGTAGCAAACAGTCTTGTGGAGAGGCAAGAAAAAGCAGTCTGGTCCACACAGTAAGTCAAAGCTCTACAAAGGTCAAGCAAGTGGAGCTCTCTTTCAGATTCGTTGATAGGATTCTCACAAAAAAGCAGGCAGAACAATGTCCTAATTCAGGTGGATGGGAGATACAACCTTTGGTAGGGAAGAGACATCAGGTCGTAGAACAGCCTTTTCAACATGAAAGTGGAGCTAGGGCTGGTCCACCTGAAGGGCACACAGTTTTCCTGCTTGATGTGCAGAGGTGATGGAGACCAAAAAGGCAGTCTTCCATGCTAGTAAGTGTGGAGCACAGGAAGAGAAGGGTTCAAATGGGGGTTGACACAGTTGTTTGAGAACCAGTCTGAGATCCCAAGGTGGAGTGGGGCCTGAGACTGGCAGGTGGAGGTTTTTGTACCCTTTAAGGAACTGCTTCAGCACCGGGTGCAGGAAACAGGGCTGGCAACCCCAAAGAATGAAGTGATAGGAAATTGCTGCCAAGTAGATTTTGACAGTAGACATCAAGACTGGCATCTGACAAAGTCATCAGGAACTCAAGGATGTCCCGAATCCCAGCTTGATCTGAGCAGTGACCCAAAGTGGTAAGGAACTGGACAAACTGCTGCCAACGGTAAGAGTAGGAGTGGGCAGTGGATGGTCAATGAGGAGCATCATCAACTCCTCAAATCCTCTCAGGCAGGTCTGTCAAAGCAGAAGCCTCCACACCTTGAGATTCAATGTTTCATGATCTGGGTGGACTATCTGACCATTTCTCATGGAGAGAAGGTCAGATCTCAGGGGAAGATGCCAGTACACCCGCCAAGACAGTGGGAAGAGAGTTGTGAACCATGACTGGCGAGGCCACCATGGGGTGATGAAGATAGTCCAGGCATGTTTGACTCACAGCTTGACCAGGACCCTTGAAATCAATGGGAACAGTGAAAAGAGGCAAAAGAGAAGTCTGTTCTAGTCAAAGAGAATGGCATCTCCTCTGGACTGCGGGTGAGGAATCCAGGAGCAGAACTCTGGGCACCTGGTATTCTCTGCTGACTCAAATAGGTCAATTAGGGGAGTCTCCCAGTTGGCAAAGATTGGATGGAGGGTATCGAAGTGGAGAGTCCATTCATGACAGGCATAGGTCGAGTGACTCAGAGAGTCGGCCACCGTGTTCTCTGTGCCAGGGAAGTGGATCGCTGAGATGGAGATGCATTTCGACAGGCACCAGTGCCAAATCCAGAGAGTGTGCAAGGTGAGGGTGCGGGATCTTGTGCCTTGCTTGTTCAGGTAATACATGACTATTGTGTTGTCTGTGAGCAGCTGGATGACACGGTTCTTGAACAAGTTCACAAATGCTCAAAGGGCCTTCTCTACCACCAGCATCTCGAGCATATTGATATGATGTCTCTTATTGATGGGTGACCAGAGACCCTTTACAGAGAGACCCTGAGTGTGGGCTCCCCAGCCATGGAGTGAGGTGGCTATGGTTAGGTACTTCTGGGCCCATCCATCTGAGGGTGAATGCTAAATAGTCGGAGGTCGAGCAGGACCTGTGTCTTCTCCTCAAGGACCAATAAGGTCTAGGCAACAAGTATGGATGGCCATCATAAGGGTCATAGTAACACAACATCTCGGGGGAATCATAAGAGGCACCTCTAGAATAGGATGGCCAGTGACGCATCCTCGAGCTCGATTGAGCATAATAGCGAGAGTGACGAGGAGACTTTGAGTGGGGACAACAAGGGCTCCTTGACTCGGAACAACCTAGACATCTAGGTGACTGGGACATTGAGCGATCATGGCACCTCCAAACAGGAGAGTGATGCAAAGACCGGGCAAACAGTTCCCAGAAGGGTGTCTCAAGCAGTCGTGTGGCAGACCAGAGTGAGCCCCTTGTGAAGCAGATTTCTCTTTTCAGAGGTCGATACGCACCCCTTGTGGTGAAGGGACCCATATGGGAACAGCCTCATCTGTGATCTCGACCACCAGCACAGGCTGCGTGGAGTGAGAAGCGTCCTCCGGCTGCTCTGGAGTTCTGGGGATTGATCTGCACAACTTTCAGAGGTTCCACAGTGGCTGGATTCTCCCCAGCAAGTGAAACCCAAACAGCCGTTGGGATCATGACAGGGGTTACTGCTGGTGGAAGAGGCCTAGCCATTGACATCAGAGTGAGCAGCAAGAGAAGTGGACTTTCCGAATGCTCCACTCTGGCCTTTTTACGCTTCTTGGTGCCCTTAGTCTGCTCTTTTTCGAGAGACTTTCCAGGTTGTCGGAGGCTTTCCAGCAGGACTGGAATGTGGCTGAGACGGGGAGTCATAGCACACAGCAGTAGCTGAAGGAGATTGGGCAGGCACCACTCTCTTTGCGCACTTAGAAGCTGAGGGTTCAGCAGCTGCTTCACCCTTAGTGTGTTTGGACATTTTTGATGCCAACATCGAATGGCAAGAAGCTGGAGGGTCTTTTGACGACTATTGATCCTTGGAGATCAATGTCCTTGGAGATCGACTCGTGAAGTGCCGGGAGCACTCTTCTCCTTGTTGAGGTCCCTTGACATTGAAGGAGAGGCATGCATCAGGCTAAAGCTATGTTTCGTAGAGCAAGGCCTTCGGATGAGATTGCTGACTCTTTCCGAGTCTGAGGGGTGAATGCCTTGCAGTGAACACAGGAAGAAGGAACATGAGCTTCATCAAGGCAGTAGAGGCATTTTGAGTACCTATCGGCATTCGGGTTCTTCACCCTACACACTGAACATCTCTTGAAGTGCATAGTTGACATAGAAGAAAAGTTTGAAGAATTGAAACTGCTACTGAAGAACTTCTGTTGCTGTTGTCACAGTGGATGGAAAAGAACTGAGGCACTTGGCAGGCACCACGTATTTATACCTTGGGGACAGTGTGCAAAGCTACCACCCAAAGTTCTGACTGCTCTAGAAGATTCTGAAAGCTGTTTCTGCACATGTGTGAAACCCATTTGTGTGATTCACAGAGACCATGATGAAAAACTCTGTGTTTCTCCAGCCCTCCTTCACCATCATCCTAATGCCAATGCTGCTAAAACAACAGCAACCATCACCCCACTTCAAACTAGGCAGGGGACAAGGAAGAAAAGTGTGATTGGGTGACCATAAAAAGAGTGTGGACATTATCAGACTAGCGCCTAAAACTGCTGTAATTTCATGAATGAGGATAGCGGGAACATCGTGGCATTATAACACTTATTATTGCATATAGCTGTAATCACATGAAAGAAACACCATGGGATTGTCGCACGAACACCACTAGTGCTTCAAGAATGGGTGTTTAGTTCCACAATTTGGCATGGGCAAGATTTTGGCGGTTCTGAAGAGAAGATGCGAACACACTTAAAACTAAAAAAAAAATAAAAAAATTAATTAACAAAGGACTTTATCACCCCCGCCCCCAAAAGGCTGTTCTTTTGCTGGCATAACTTTTACGTTTTTATGCTGGCAAAAGAACTCCCCATGCTGCATTTACCTTGCCTCCTGGCCAAAGGCTTCCCAGCAATGAAAGTGGAAGTGAGCAGAGCTCTGTTCACTTCCTCATTCAAAATCCCATGGATTCTTGCGCAAATTAAGAAAGACTTAGAGAATTGGCGACATCTTAAATTATCCTTTCTAGGTAAAATAAATGTAACCAAGATGAATATCTTACCAAGGATGATGTTCCTGTTCCAAACAATTCCGATTGTTCAATCTTCAAAAGTATTCAGAGAATGGCAAGCAGATTTAACTAACTTCATTTGGTCAGGCAAGAAACCAAGGGTCAAGATGAAAATCTTACAAGATAGCAGACAAAGAGGGGGATTAAACTTACCTAATTTGAAATTGTATCACGACACCTGCTGCTTGGTATGGATTCAAGAATGGATCACACTAAAAAACGAGAAGCTGTTGGCAATAGAGGGAGTAGGGAATTGGTATGGCTGGCATGCCTACCTCTGCTACAATAAAGAACTGACAAACAAAGACTTCTTTAAACACACTATTAGAAATCCATTAATACAAACTTGGAAAAGATACAAAGCAAGACTGTTTCCACAAATTCCGGTATGGATTTCTCCACATGAAGCTTTTTACAGTAAAGAAGGAATCCCTACTAAAAAATGGATAAGATACAGCGATCTATTAATCATCAAAGGAAATCACCAACAAATGAAATCTCAAGAAGAACTAAGGAAAGAAAATATAGACTGTCATTGGTACCTATACAAGCAGATGAAGGAAAGATATAAGATAGACATTAAACTGACTGGTATTACAACTGAAACAACAGAATGGGACAAGATTATTGGAAAGGGCAACAAACATATGATATCAAGAATCTATAATCTTCTTTTAAAATGGGACACAGAAGATCAACAAATTAAGGACAATATGATCGTCTGGGCGAAAAATTTTGGACATACAATAGAATTAGAAAAATGGGAAAATATGTGGATTAAACAGATAAATTATACATTAAGCCAGAGTATAAGAGAAAACGTATACAAGATGTACTTCCATTGGTACCTATCACCACACAAATTGTCGCTAATGTGTAAAGGAACATCAGATCTATGTTGGAAATGCAATGAAGAGAAAGGAACCTTTTATCATACATGGTGGAGCTGTAAAAAAGCCACTAGCTACTGGAAACAAATCCACCAAATAATTGAAAGCATTCTAGAAATTAAAATGCAAATGAAGCCCGAAACATTTTTATTAGCCATGATAGAAAGAAACATTGAAAAACACTATGGGAAAATAATTTTTTACATGTTAACTACAGCGCGCATCACCTTTGCTAAATTGTGGAAAAAGAAAGACATCCCTACAGTAGACCAATGGTTGGAGAAACTTCAAGAAACATTACATATGGACAAATTAACACTGTTACTGAGAGGGAAAGATATGGGAAAATGCACAGAAGACTGGCAAAAAATAACTGACTATTTGATGACAAGATGGGGAAAAAGAAAATGAATATGGGAAAACTTAGGATCTTCAATCAAAATGAGTCAACACTGTAAAGCAAGCAATTTTAACAAAGATAAAAAAGGGTGTAGTTTATGGGAGAAACAACAGAAACCACAAGTAAATAAAAAGTATTTTTCGCGATACAGGAATTCACTTTGTGATCAGTAACATCAGATGACCTACAGGAAGGAAGTAATTGGATAAAACTTCTAAATTCAGCACAAACAAGATAGAGATAAAGATAATAGTGTAAATCATTTAAGATACAAACGTGATTTATTAATAAAAAAAGATATATGTTGGAAAAAAGGTTTAAATATACAATGTAAAATGTGGTATTGATATTGTAAAATATGCTGAAAAATATGACTATGCTGGGCATAATTTGTAAATATGTTTTTTTTATTTTGTATGATAATTAAAAAAAATTAAAAAAAATCCCATGGATTCTCGCAATAAGATGCTCACGTGGGAAATTCAAAAACAACACACAAAAAGTTTTTAAAAGCACATAAATACACTTAAAAACTTACAAGTAGTCCAGGGAGGGTCATAAAAAGTGTGTCACTTACCTTGATGTCACGATTTCACCCGGAAGTGTTTGTGGCAGACTGGCCATTCATGCTACAGTCACATGAGTACAATGGTGCAAGGTTTCACATACCGGCAATGCCAGCACTAAAGTGGCACAAGGGATCAATTGACGGCTTCAGCTGTCAATTAAAAATTATGGGTTTTGGTCAAGACATAAACACAAAAGGGTGAAGTTGTGTGGTACATGTGCCCTTTTGCGTTTATGTGGTGTCATTATGATGCTGTATTTAGTGCATCTGATAAAGTCCAAGGAGAGGAAGCCACAAGCATTGCACTTTTTCCCCTTTGATTTTTTTGGTAATTGCACAGGATCTAGAAATGTGTATTCTTACATTAGGTTCATGGGAACATACATGAGGAAAAATCCATACCAAAATGTGCAAGATGCAAGCAAATTGAGAAAGAACATGGCTTTCACAAGAAGGTTATAGTGAATCTGACAGATTTCCACCTTCCTGGCTGAATGAGCTATGTATGACATGGGGTCATCCCTGCAGCCACCTGAGCTTGCTTGTTGCCCATCACCACTGCTGAAGGCAGATTCAGTTGCCAGTCCAGTCAGGTTCAGGCACACAGAATGTCACCCCTCTCCCCACCAGTGCCAAAATGCCTTCACCTGGCCTTGAGCACCAGGCTTATTGTGGGTTTTAGCAGTACATATAACAAAATTACAAGTTAACATTATTGACTATCATGGCTCTCAGTGTTTACTTTCTGATTGTACACGGACTGTTGATCTGGAGACTGAAAAAAAATATTTTGTTCCCTACCCCAGAAGAGAGAATGGAAGTTCAAAGCTACTGGTGTAATCAATGCTAATGTTGCTCTTCAGACAGTTTGTGATAACAGCCAAACTGTTCCTTTGGAGCCAGAGATCCTGAAGTAATAACATCCACATTTCTCAGTACACAGTACTTCATTTTTAGCCATGCTTCAGGCATGTTCTCAAAATGAATTCTCTCCTCCAAATAAATTTCCAGGTTTCTGTCCCCCCCCCCCACCATAGATGCTCTTTGTACAAGATTTCTTCTCCACTCTTTCAGAAACACTTAGAAATAGACTGTATTACTCTGTGGCAGACAGAGCTGGCATATAGAAAGTTTTTCTTGAATTTGACAGTATTGATAGTCTTCCCCCACATCCTTCCACTTAATTTTTAAATGTAACTGAAAATAAATTTCAGTAGGAAAATTTCCCATATATTTATACAATGTATTACCTCACTCCCCCATCCCCGCCAAAGTCCAGGGTGAGTGTCAATACAGGCCAGAATTCTACATGGGCTACTTAGTTGTATTTATGTTACTAAGCCCAACCCATCTCCCAGTCTGACAAGGACTTGTGTCAGAGGTCCTGCTTCTGATTGTCGAAGCCTCACTCGCTGTTGGGATGGGGTGGTGGTGGAAACATCATCTACCTGTGCCCTGATCACCAGCAGAATGGACCTCCTTTTCTTGGTGCAGCTGATGCTTGCTAAAGTAGGCTTGAGGGGGAAGTTATGATCATGGCAATAGTACCATGATCATGACTATATAGGGATCAAGACTACAGATCAGTTACAGATACACAACTCCAAGTTGCACATCCATAAGTTTGATACTGAATTCCAGGGCTTGTCTAGATGAGAAGATATAATGCTGATTGTTGTGTGTTAATGCAAATTCGCCGCAGCATTCATTTGTGTCCATGTTTTTTTTTGAAAAATCACTGGTACACAAAGCTATCTGTGCTTGATGTCCACATGGAGCTATGCCTGTAAATCAAGAAGGTAGCTGAGAGTGAATTGCTCGCGTTTATATGGTCTATATGGTTTGGAGACTACAACATAGCTATTCCATGGGAACGCATGAAGAAAACATATTATCAAGTTAAAACAGAAGAAAAGACTAAGGACTTTTTCAGAAAGGGGAAAAAAACCCCAAGGATGTTGGGAGAAGAATGGGGCTGCTTCACTTACAGAGCCCCTTTTCAGAGAGCACCGTCCTCCTCTGTCTCCTCCATCCTCCTCCCAACCTTCCCCCGTGCTGCAGGCACCACTTTTTATTGATGGAGGTTCTCCGTCAATAAAAAGCAATGGCAGCAGCATGGAGGAAGGTCAGGAGGAGGTCGAGAGGAGGACGGAGGAGGACAGGGCTGTCTGAAAAGGGGCTCTGTAAGAAAAACAGCTCCATTCTTCTCCCAACCTCCTTGGGTTTTTTCTCCCCTGTCTGAAAAAGTCCTTAGTCTTTTCTTCTGTTTTAACTTGGTGATATGTTTTCTTCATGAGTTCCCATGGTATATCTATGTTGTAGTCTCCAAATCATATACACTAAGGTTGTCCATTTGTTTCTTATCAATGAAAAATGCAGTGAATGTACCCACATGAATTTCTAATTTGTTTTGGCAAGAAAAAATTCAAATAGAGGAGAAATGAAGAAGAGAAATGGATTAAAACTCTTTTGTTTCATTTCTCTCATTGATTGCTTTTGAGAGGGATTCTTGAAACTGACAAGGGATGTTGCATCCCATTGCTGGGCAAACTGGTATGTCTGTAAAGTCCTTGGGAACTCTGAAACTGACAAAACATGAGAACTGCCAAATCTGAAGCAAAAAAGCAGAGGAGATCTTGGTGGAAAATCCCTTATTTTTAATTATTTCTAACATATGGGGCCTTCATACTATTTGTCTCTGTCTGCATCTTGGCAAGTCTGATCCATATGTAGATTAGTACAATGCTGGAATAACTCATGCCATTTGGATGTGAAATTTCACCATTATAGGCATCAGAAGATGGTCTGAGTCTTCAGTGTAATCAATCAAGAAACAAAATGAATGAGTGATGAAAAATGAATGAAGCATAAAGAGAGAGAAATGAAAGGAATGGGACAATAACCAATGGAAAACAAAGCAAATGGGGTTGGCAGATATGAAATAAAAAGCAAAAACAAACATTGCAAGTCATATCCGTAACATATAGCTGAAATGGGGAACATGCAGCTTGCCAGATGTTGTTGGCTGCAGTTCTCATCAACCTGAGCCATCATAGCCAAATGCGGAGGGATCCCAGGCATTGCAGTTCGGCAGCAACTGTGGCCCACACATTCCCTATCCCGGAATTATTGGATGAAGTTTTTCATTCTGTACTTCCAGCGCACATCCCTTCACTTCTCCATCTCAAAAACAGCACAGGCTTATCTA
The DNA here is from genome assembly GCA_030847615.1 of Gambelia wislizenii. Taxonomy (NCBI): domain Eukaryota; kingdom Metazoa; phylum Chordata; class Lepidosauria; order Squamata; family Crotaphytidae; genus Gambelia; species Gambelia wislizenii. The sequence goes on from JAUMIR010000001.1 coordinate 141,963,511, forward strand.
CATGTAAGCAATCTATACCCCACTATGTGTGATTTTTTTGTTTGTTTGATCCATACAAACATTTACATCTGGTGAACTGTTGTAACAGTTGGTGAGAGTTGAACATCCCACCAGTCTTGACCATAAAGCTGATGAGGAGAGGAGGGAGAGAGAGAGATTCATTGCATTTGCAGAATCCTATAAACAATTCTACAATAATTCCATATTTAGGGCATGCTTGACAGGGGACTGTAACTGGAAGCAGAAAAGGTTGCTTCAGTTGTGGCAGGTATATTTGGAGAGATCGTGGTAATATGACAGGGCTCTATTGCGTTAAGTAACACAATTCCAGAAGTAACCTATGCGGAACATATTGCTTCTGCTTGCACATGTCAGGCAATGGACTTTGATCGATGTTGTTGCAATACAAAACTACATAGTAAAACTTTTTAATTATGATGACAGTGTAAAAGAGGAGAGGGTGCTCACTGACCGTATTTGTAGGCCTCCATAATTAACAAATGGGCAGTGCAACTTAATTTTGCATGCTGTTCATGTTTTACAATTCTTTCTAGTTGCTGCCATCAGCATCTCTGTAAGCAATAAGGCATGACAGGGGGCCTAGTTATCATCACCTCTAGGGTGTTATGAACCATCCTCTAGGGGTGTGATTATTTCATTATAACTGCACCACCTGGAGATACCATATTGCTGCTATAAAAACTCATTAATATGAGAAGAAAAAGACTTGAATAGTTTTGCTAAAGGATGAAGTTTAGGAGTTTGAAATGTTAAGCAGCAATATAAGAAAGCTTAATTTTCATCTCATCCTTAAGCCATTTAATTGGATGAGTCTCCCTTAAGTCTTCAAGAATGCTAAGATCTTATTCTCAGAAAGAGGGTCAGCCTGTGCCTGGCTGATACCACTCAGATTCCAGGTGAGGGTTCACTTGATGGAATAATGATAATGATAATAATAGTAATAATAATGGAGAGCCAGCACGGTGTAGTGGTTTGAGCATTGGACTATAGGGCCTTATCACATGACACTGTTATAGCACTATTATTCCACTTTAACTGCTATAGCTGCCTCCAGTGGAATCCCGGGATCTGCAGTTTAGGGAGGGGCATTTAGCATTCTCAGCCAGAGATCTATTAGGCCTTACTAAACTACAAACCCTGGAATTCCACAGGAGGCAGCCATAGCTGTTAAAGTGGAATGATAGTGCTTTAGCATTGTAGTGTGATAAGGTTCTATAAAAAGTCTGGAGATCAGGATTTGAATCCCTGCTTGGGCATGGAAACCCACTAGGTGATCTTGGACAAGTCACACTCTCTCAGCCTCAGAGGAAGGCAAAGTTTTGCCCAAAGGTTACCATAAGTCAGAAATGACTTGAAGGCACACAACAACAAACAGCAGCAGCAATAATAGGCTGGAATCCTATCGGGCAGTTACGAATGCCTAACCTAGAGTTACTCACATGTGACTGTTTCGTATTCATGATCCATACATAGCCCCTATGTGGGCAGCAGCCACTGCAATCAATGGGAATCTTTTCTCCTGTTGATTGGGATGGTTCCCCCCTCCCCCTCCCCCTTGTGCAAGCAATATCTGGTGCAAGGCAGGAATTGTTACAGGGACCCTGATTCTGCCTCTTCCCCCAGAGAGGCATGTCCTGTTTGTGCATTTCCTTTGTGCATATGGTTGGCCAGTGTGGGAACAGAATGTTGGTCTACATAGGCCTTTGGTCAGATCCAGCAGGTCTCTTCTTATGTTTTATTGTTGTCTTCAGTGTAGCCTATATTTCTTCCTATTGTATTAATCTGCATATGCAGTATTTTTCCCCCATAGGGAAACAATCCTGTTGTCCGAAGTGACATAATCTAAGCATAGGTTTATTACCACATTGAGACCTAGCTAGAAGATTCCTGGCACAAGACAATAGTTCAACAGAGACATTTCCCTCCTTACTCCAAAAGTTGAAGGTTCTATGGCAGAGGCCTCCTTGCTCGTGTTCATATTCATCTCCATTTACAGTTCTGGAGGTGTTTTTTTTTTTTGGTCACACTAAACATACAGAGCATGTTTGGCCAGAGACAACAATAAGGAATAGGGAGAACAGAGCCTGTTCACCAGCAGAATGAACCCCTTTCTCTAGACGCGTCTGAAGTCCAATAAAGTAGATCTGGCAGGGCCATTATGATTGTGGCAACAGTATCATGATCGTGATAATGTAGGGACCATGAATACTTCAGGTTACACATCTGTAAGTCTGATCCTGAATTCTGGCCAAAGTTTCCATCATTTCACTTTCATCTTTCTTAAAACTGTAACATATTTATAGACAAATGATATTTTATTATCCTGTCTAATACCTTCCACCAATATGTATTATATATCCTCAAAAATGTTAATGTTGCACCTTCTTAGAAATACCAGTTATTTACATTATATTGGGCAGAAACTAATATAGCACTGCCCCCGTCCCCAGGAAAATGTGGATTACTTGGCAAAGAATTCAAACTGATAGTATAGAACTTTATAACCAGATAAAACTACAGGAACAGGAAAGTGCATTTTCTAATAGATCACTTGCTTTTAATTGCAAAATAAAATGGCCTGTTTGCTACATTATATTATTTATTTTCTAAATATAAAAATATTAATCTGGTAGTTTTAGTGTCACTTGTGGAAGCATCCAAAGAGTCTGGACAAATAATGGTCATCACTTGTGCCCAGGAAAGTAGATCTACTGTATATGCAGCTGATACAAACAGTATGTTATCTATTTACAGTACAAGTTGTTATAATCTGTGCAGACACTTCTGTTAATAAAAAACGATGCAGGCAAAACAAAAGCAGGACAGAGGCAGAACGAACAAAGGACAGGAGGAGGATGGCGTCATCTGAAATGGAGCACTGGAAGCGGGACAGCACCGTCCTCCTCCCGACCTCCATGAGTTTTTTTTAACCCTGTCTGAAAAAGTCCTAGGATATGGGGCAATGGATACAAACTACAGGAAACGAGATTCCACCTAAACATTAGGAAGAACTTCCTGATGGTAAGAGCTGCTTGACAATGAAATATGCTGCCTCAGAGCATGGTGGAGTCTCCTTCTTTGGAGGTTTTTAAACAGAAGCTGGATGGCCATCTGTCAAGAGTGCTTTGATTGTGTATTGCTGCGTGGCAGAGGGTTGGACTGGATGGCCCTCATGGTCTCTTCCAACTCTTTGATTCTATGATTCTATGATCCTGCACAATAAAATGTCCCAGAGCCCCCCACCCCCATATTCCTCTCTACTAAAATAGTGTGCTTATGATGAAGTTTCTTCTAATATACTTTCTTATAACTCAAGCCCATTAGTGGCAGCAGAAGACAAGATCACTCCCTACTATGTGACAGCCCTTAGCTACCCAAAGAATAGCATTGTACTATTCTTCTCTAGCAGGAAAAGTGGAATCACGGAATAGGAAGCCTCTTAGGGTGATCGAATTTGTCAAAGGATTACCTCGGTTGTTTAACAGTTGCAGAATGCTCAGGTCCTCATAATGAATCAATTAATACAAGTGGAATGACATTCAAGAGGAGAAAAGAAGGCGTACAAAAAAAATGTAAATAGCCCCATTCCTACTCAGAAGAGCATATAGGGGATATTTAATTTGAATGTATTAGAAACGTATGAAATTAAGAGTAGAGAAAAACAGTGGTTCATTTGCTATCTCTCCTCTATTCTGCAGATAGTTTGGATATATGTGCTAATGTAGCAAAGTGCTGTTTTATATTGTAATGACTCTTATGTTAATGGACTCTTTGCTCAATGACCTTTGAAGAACTGGATCCATAAGTGCTTTTTCTTCCTTTCAATCTCTTCTGTACCTTCCTTCACCCTCTCAGCACTCTGGGTGTTTTGCATTATTTTATCCTCCTTTATGTCTCTTTGTTTGCATTTAATTTTCCCCTCAGCAGGTTGGGAATAACACACTAGGAATATATTTGGTCTAAAAGCTTTAGCTATACACGATTAAGGTGTAGTGTTAGCCTTTCAGTAGAAACTGTAAAATGTGTCTCTTTAGTGCAATGGTTGTTTTCAGTCTATATTTCTGAAAACTCATTCTTCTACAGTGAAATATGATGTCTGGACTTCCTAGAGATCCTGCACATTGACACCAGTGGCCTTAGAATTACATTGTCATATGGGACAGGTCATCACCTTGAATGAAAGCCCCCAAGGTCATCACTTGTCACAAGACATGGCTGCTCCTTAATGCTATCAGAATGCAACCTTCTGCATACATTGGCACCCTTAGTGAATAATTATAGCACTGGTGATTGTGGAAATTTTCTACATGTTGTAGGTCATGACCCTGCACATCATGTGTATCAAATTATGTTTGAAATAATATAAGTAATAACAAGAGAGGAAGAGCTCTAACGGGTCAGACCAATGATTTCACTCATCTAGAATTCTGTCTATATAGTAGACAACCAGCTATTTCTAGGGATCCCAGAAGCAGGATACCCCCCTCCTTTATTTATAGACTGACGTCCCCCAAAACTGAGACTCTACATAGCTTACAAATTAAAATACAACCCAGTTAAAATGCACAAAAGATCAATATTAGCATGAATTTAAGCTACAAATACATTTAATAATAAGGTTGCTGATCTTTTTGTAGGGTGGGGCCTTCCAAACTCACCCCTGCAGACAAACCTAATTACTTAAGTACCTGATTCTAATTGTTCCCTTTCACTGAGCTGCTGCAGTTACCCTCACTCGTACGTCCTCAGTATGTGCTTAATTTTTATATCATTTTATTTCACAAAACACAGAAGTAATTAATGTAAATCCTACTGGATTTTTTTAAAAAAATTATTAGCTTTGATTCATGAAGGCTATCACACTAATATGATGAAATTTCTGTAATTACCTGTTGCTGCTGCTGCTGTGTGCCTTCAAGGCCTTGTCTACACTGGCGAGAATATGCCCACTTCCCTCTGCCATATTGTGACCACAGAGCAGGCCTGTTGCTCCCCCAGTACCTGCAAAGAATGGGGTGGAGCCTGGATGGCCTGTCTCTGCAGTCGCCTCTGCCGCTGTCCACATTTCATTCTCTGATACCAGGCAGGAGACACACAGCATGTGGTCAAGGTCCCCCACATGTTCTGGTTATTTGCTGTGGGTCTGGTCACATGCTGTGGGTCTGCTTCCTGGCTGTGGAGAGAATAATGCTGACAACAGCTGCAGCAATGGGCTGGCATGCTGGTATAGGATCCTGTGGTCATGTAGGGCCTGATCTGTTTTTCCCCTGGCTGCAATTTTCTGTGGGTGTTATAGTAAAATGGTGTAATGGGCTTTACCCTGTCTTCCCCTGTTTTAGCCCCAGGTGTCATGAGAATAGCCCAGAGGCAAAACGGGGCAAAAGCCCTGTGTTGTTAGGACTGCAGGGCTCCAAGACAGGATAAATAGTCCATCTAGACAAGGCCCATGTCATCATTTAAGGCAACCCAAAGGTGAACCATGATGTGGTTTTTTCTTGGTTAGATTTTGTTGAGAGGAGGTTTATCATTGCCTTCCTTTGAGGCTCAGATAAAATGACTTTCCTAAGGTGACAGAGTGGGTTTCCATGACTGACTGGAAACCCACTCTGAACTGTGGTCTCCTAGACTCCTAATCCAACTCTCAAAGCACTATACCTTATGGTTCATAAACTTTTTCTCACCACTGTAGTAATGTATGTTTATCAGGATGGTGGCCACTGGACTTAAAACTGTAAAACAGTCAACCAAGGCTCAATATGAAGTCTCACAAGTCTCCACATATAGCATAGTACAAGGCAGAAAATTCCTGAGGAAACACATGGTTGCTGTGAATACCAGACTAGCATATTTTGTTTACTCTGCACTTACATTTGCTCCCAGGTACCATGCAGAAAGACATGGAGCCTCTCCGAAAGTCCCCCAAATCAGTTCCAGAGAACCTGAAGTCAAAATTGAGAGGAATATTGGATAGGCTGCTGACACACTTTAACTTTCTTGTACGTCTAAGGCCAACTCTTCTGCTAAAATCAATTGGACTTTTAAAAAGTTAAATTTTGGATCTTTAAGCTCACTGCACCCTATGATGTCCCACGTCAATTTTATTTTTTTCAATGACATATTGTTCACTAGACTCCAACATATCCTGAGAAATGCTATTTTATCCAGAAACTGATATTTCTAACTTTTTGTATGGTGGATTACATGGTCCATGGGCTTTGCCCTGTGAGATTTCCTGCTGTATCTCATGGTGAACTTAACAGGTTTTGAGCATCTATAACTTTTTTGATGGATGTTGCTACATTTTGTAAGAAACTGATTTCTTGTATTAACTTCAGAAGGTAATAGAATATGCATCCATGCATTTAGATAAATTTGTTGAGGAAAAGATTAGACAGTTCTCTCAATCTATGTTCAAGCACTATGTCTTGGCATACTTTTTTCTAGTATTCTTTTAAAAAATATTAACAAAATAACACATATAGAGAAGTAATTAAAAAGAAAAAAACACACATATAATGATAATGTGCTATATCAAAATGTTGTGTCTAACACGACAATAATGGCTCAAGATAAAAGGTCTTTCCAAAGATCAATATGACATTGTGGAGATGTCAATGCATCTTTGTTTTGATTGACATATGTAATAAATGGAAACCAATCACTAATAAATTATCTTTATTCATTTTTAGAGTTCTAATCAGATGTGTCAGTGTGGGTAACCAAGGCGTAGACTTTGCCCATAAAAAGCCTTTATCTTTTCTTACCCTTGGTTCTGAGATGAGTGATTACTCACAAATGGAGCAGTTTGCATGAGCTATTATTAGACAATTGGTGGGAAATTATCTATCTATCTATCTATCTATCTATCTATCTATCTATCTCTATAATTTGTCATTTTCTAGTATTTTTAATAAAAGACAAGTGAAGTTTTGGACATCATCTTGCTGAAAAAAGGGAAATTAAACTTTTATTTTATCTGTGCAATTATGCATGTACAGGCATCATATGAAAAAAGTGGAAATGAAAAAAGAAGAAAGGAACATGCAGTTAACATTTTATATCCATGGTGTATACCATAAATTTTCACATGCAATGTTACTTCTGGGGCTATATAACACTTGTTTTTGAACATGGGAGTCTTATGGAATGTATTCATGTCTTTATTGAATTTGTATCCCAGTGTTCTACCTCTCCATTCTTATGTTATTAGCTGGCTTGAGTCCCATTATTGGGAGAAAGGTGAGATATAGATTAAAATAATGATAATGATAATAATCATAATAATTCATTCTGCCAAATATGGCATTCAGGCCAGATAATGAATGCAACTCAAATGAAAACTAATACAATTTATCATAACACAAATTTAAACAACCCAATTACCTGCAGGGAAGGGAGAAGGGAGGTGAGCTCTTCTCCTCCCTCCCTTCCCTGTCCAGCTCCCACCTCCACTGCCGCCACTGGAGCCATCCCAGGGGAAGGGAGAAGGGAGGCGAGATCTTCCCTCCTCCCCTCCCTCCCCATCCACCCCCTGCTGCCATCAATACGGATAAATGAATCAGCAGATAGAGAGTTAGCGGATATGGGGGTGCTACTGTATTCAGTCCTTATTCTTCTCAATCTCTCTGCAGCCTTTGAAACAGTTGAGCATGCTCTTTTGTTGGACTCACTTCATGACCTAGGGTTTACTGTTTCAGTCCTCAGCTTACATTTTATCTCTTAGGTCGGTCATTTAATGTGGTCACTGGAGGCCATGTATCCTCTCTCATCCTTTCTCGCTTGCTGCCCCATATTCTTGGAATTCCCTCCCTGAACATTTGTGGACTGCTCCTCTTGGTGTTTCTAAATCTCAACTGAAAACTTCTGATTTCCAAAGTTTTTGGAATTTTAGTTTGATATTGTTTGTAATCTTGTATATTTTGATTACATGTATTAGTATATAAAAGTTTGTTTTATGTTATATATACATAAGTATTGCTGTTTTATGTTTGATCACATATATTGGGAGATTATCAGATGCAGCAAAAAGTGCTTCAGAAGATTGCTAGAAAAACAGGAAGGGTCAAGCTTACCAGTTGACGTTGTTCTCCAGTGTCCGGGCGGTGTAGCATGGCCATCAGTAAGGCGTCCCTTTTGATTAGCAGCTTCTCCCCATCAATGAAGAAGAGAAGCCTCGGCGGTGGCAGTGCTACACCCCTGGAACAGCTGAAGGACCTGGCGTCTGGTAAGGTCACCCCTTCCTGTTCTTGTAGCGATCTTCTGATGCAGTTGGGTGTCATGGTCAGTCAGGACTCTGAGGACTCAGAAGGCGAGGAGGCTGAGCCAGTAGCAGAAGAGCTGGCTGAGTCTGAGTCTAGCCCTGAAGAACCCAGGGCTCAGCAGTCTAGCCCTCCCCCAGCTCAGGGTGTAAGCCTGGGAGACATAGTAGAGCAAGAGCAAGAGGTAGAAGAGCAGGTACCTACCTTTAGCCAAAGGAGAGCAGAAAAGGCGTGGCTTCGTCGTTCTCAGAGATTAAGAGACAGAAGCTCATCAATCACCCCGCAGCTGGGAGTGGGAGCTGGGCCAACATAAGTAGCTGGGGGAGGCTGAGTTCCTTGTTTCAAGCAGTCTGTGTTACCTGGAGGAAACCTCTGCCTGTGACTCTTCTGGAACCTTGCTATTTTGAGACTTTCGATATCTTGACCTTGGACTGCCTTCGTTGACCTACCTGCCAGAACCCTTTTGACCTTGGACTGCCTCTTCGTTCTGCACTCTCTCTCTCTGTGTACTTCTGACCCTGTAGGACTGCTACTGACAACACCAGGTACTGTGCTTTTCAACTGGGTTGTTGCCGAGCCGGGCTCCTTATCAGCTATTGTGTTGGCTTCACGACATTGGGAACAGACACCCCCCCCCCCGGATCTTAAAGAATGGTAGATCCAGGGGAGGTGTTTTAATAATGGGCATGGAGACAAGCGCAGGGGTTGGCCAGGGCATGGCTACGCCGTGGCTAGGAGGAGACAGGGGCGGGGCTGAGGCTGGGGCTATTTTACCCTTTGCCGCCCCTGGCTTCCTCCTCTTTTCCACTGGATTGAAGAAGGGAGAACATCTGGAACGTGAGGAAGAGCTAAGTCCACTGGGCTGTGCTTGTGGGGATGGATGATTTAGCAGCAGCCCAGCAGTTGTGTGATTGTTTGATTGCTTGCAGTTGTGTGATTTCTGACTGAGTTGATGTCTAGTTGATTTCTGATTGAGTGTGATTGATAGGCTTTATTGCTTTGGTCTTTCCTTTGTTTCCTTTGTTCTCTCTCTGCCACGTGGCTTCCCCCCCCCCTTTGTTTCGGATTGAGTTGGTTGTTTGGTGATAGAAATTGCTTGGATTAATTTGATGGTTTATTGTGCTTTTTTGGTGCTTTTTTGTGGGTTTTGGGGGGTTTGGTGACTCCACTTTGGTCTTTCCTTTGTTTCCTTTGTTCTTCCTCTGCCATGTGGCTTCCCCCCTCCCTTTGTTTCGGATTGAGCTGGTTGTTTGGTGATAGATAGATTGATTTTAGTTGATTAATTGATTTAATTGATTTGGATTTGCTTGGATTAATTTGCTTGGATTAATTTGTTGGTTTATTATGCTTTTTTGGTGCTTTTTTGTGGGTTTGGTGACCCCACCAAAACTGTAAACCAAAACTGCCTGCCCCCTCTTGCTTGGCCTCTAGCCCTCCCCTGCTTTTTTGTGGGATTTTTGTGCTTTTGGGGGCTGTACTTTGCAATTTTTGGTGTGTTCCCCCGTGTCTGATAATCTCCTTGGTCAGTTTGCTTTATTTTTATATTTTATTGCTGTTTAAGACTATTGTTAGATTTTTTTAGTAGTTATCTGGATAATTTGTTATGCAATAGTATTTTGCAGTCTTACGTTTATTATTCCTTCCTTCCCTCTGTGTGTACTTAACGTATACACTTATTTTAGTCTGTATGCCTTTGGCAGAACCCAATGTTTTCTTTTGTTTTGTTTGCTTGTTTTTAATGTAAAGCACTATGTACATAGATGGCACTTCATAAATAAACAACAGCAACAATAAATCAATCAGTCAGTTACAGGTGCATGCTGCAGTTATAAACATGCATACAGTTCAGTCCTTATGTAGCCTCTTAAAGGAGCAACATGCAATATCCCTTTCATCAAACTACATTATCTAACTTTTTATTCGTGTATTTGCACTTTGTAGATGGGGCATTACAAAAAGCTTTGGGAATGACTCTTTCCAAAGTGCTTGTGACCAGCTGCCTCACAGTTCTTCAAGCTTGCTGCTGCTGCTGCCAGCCAGCTGCTGATATGTTTTCAATTCATATTTCACATTCTCTTGCATATTTAAAATAGAAAACATGGCAGAAACCATTAATGGTAGTGAAACTGATAAAGTATGAGAATTTGGGGCATCAGGTGAAAGAAGGCAACTTGCTAGTAGGAGAAAGCTAAGTGAACAGTGTACTAGCAGGCTGTGGTTTGAGTTGTGGCAGTGGGCGTTCACTCTGTGGTGATGTGATGTTTCACCTCTTCTGCTTGGACCATGGACTGAGGCTACAATGGTGGGAATGCATATGGAAATGGAGCCGTAATTGGTTTTGTCCTTTGGGACCTCTGCCTCTCACTGCTCCTGAACTTGCAACCATATCTCAAGCCCCTTGCTTGCTTGCTTGCTTGTTTTTGGTTATATCAGTTGCGTCCCAACCTGGTGCTTCCCAGAACATGGCCTCTCCAACCACTGTTCTCAAGGAAGGAATTAACATCTTTTGAAGGTCTTGGCCCATAAGATCTTCTAACAGACTCACTGGTTAGATTAGCCACTTGCCCATCTCTCATTTACCACTTTCTGCATACCTGAGTCCTCCTATAATGCCTTGGAGTTCCTCGCCACCAGGCTTTGTGAGCAGCCATGTTGCATCCCCATGGCACTCCCTTTAGGTGTGGCAGGTGGGCACAGCAAAGCAATGATGAGAGAGGGGCTGGTTTGAGCTCCCAAGAGAATTAGTATCTTGACTAACAACCATCAAAGAGAGTAAGAGAGAGGGAATGTGAGTCATTGGTGTGTGTGTGTGCGTGTGGGGGAACAGAGACATAAAAACACACCCCAAACAGCATCAATTATTAGTTAACAATATTTCAAAAGAGGTTATTTTGCAAAGGGCTAATGACTTTTTTATCCAGCTTTATTTTATTCCCAGCAATGTTGCCATTACCATGAAAGGGAAATGTGTGGTTTGTGTTACCTTTGGGCATATTTTTTTTTATTGCAAAGCACTTCTCCAAAAGCTTTGTATACAAATAAATCAATAACAAAAATGAATTTGGAGATTCCTTCTGGTGCCCACAATCCCAAGGAATTGTTTTGTTGTGTATATATGTGTACTCATTCTTTAGCAGTAAGAAGATGCCTTACTTGGGATTATAAAGATCTACTGGGAATTGTAACATAATTGAAATGCTGGGACTAGGCGCCAGGGCAAGGAGACCAAGGCAAAACTATGCTTTGGATGTTGAGATCCCAAAGGGAAACTAAACCCACACTCAAATGGTAGTCTGTGTTTTGATAAATACTACTGACAAGATTCTTGAGAAGCTGAACGGAGGTGATGGAAACAGTTCTAATCATTAAAAGTGAGATTCCAAAACAGCAGAATAAGGAAAACAGTCTTCAGGGTGTCACAGGCAGGCAAAGCTAATAAATCCGTGCCTGACAGTTCGATACACTAGAATGTACAAATTATATGCTTTTATCCATGGAGATTTTTCTGAGCAAGATTAAGGTTTTAACACAAACACTTTCTTGTGACAATTATCAGTTGAAAGGAACTGCATTATACAATGGAGCAAAAGAGCTATGAGTTGAGGTCATTGATCCCCCCCCCGTACTTGTATCACTTTTGAGATAAAATTGTGTGCTTTTATTTTAAGCAAAGAAATCCAGCAAACCAAAGAGGCTCTGCAAAAAATAAATAAATGCCACACTCAGAAACCTCTTATGGTTTTAGATCTGCATCAAATGGTACATTGAAGGGAAAATAGGTAACAGAATGAAATAAAAATGAGACATCCTATTAACATTTGTTTAGGTGTTTTTGAAATACAATTACATTTCATTCTCAAGTGATTGTTTATAGTGCAAGGATTTCTATGTTTCAAAATTAAAAAAAAAATACAGTATAGAAACACAATCTTTTTCTTCTTCCCCTGCAGGTACTCTCTTCTTGGCTGCCATGATTAAAGTGCTTTCAGCACTTTGATGTTTTAAATTCTAATTCCTCTGTTGTGATTTTTATGGTGGCTTTTGAAGGTTACTTCACAGTGCTGGTTTGTGCATATTCCTTTTCTAATAGTTTTATCAGGACATGGTTCTATTGTGGCTGGGGTGGCTTAAATGAAATAGATTCTTTAAGAACAAAACAGAAAGGAAGACAATGCAAAGCTGGAGTGTGTTCTTTGCTTTGTCATCTGGAGGCACAATGGGATGACTTTAAAGAAATAATGAAATAAAAGTCAAATACTGGGCAGCTTAGCTTATCTGTTAACCATATTCTGGAGTATTCTGCAGTGTGCTGACAATATGGATACTGAATTGTGCATTGCTGTTGTTTTCCCTTCACACAGAAGAGATTGATAATTTATAGCTTAATCCCCCTCCCCCGGGTTTAAAAAACCTGATCAGATGAAATAGCCTGGGAAAAAGCCGTTTTGTAGCAAAATCAGAATTTGTGTCAAAAAGATCTCACTCATGAATCAGGGTCCCCCCTGTATGCACATAATAAATAACACTACCCCTTCTTTAAAGAGCTTATGATCTTAGCACATGATGGAAGAACATAAGAGCAGAGGAGAACAGGAAATCTTGGGAGAGGAATAAAGGGCTATGTATCAGTGAGACTCATCTGCTGTGTAAATAAGCTGCCTTTCTCAGCATGCCAATTGCTGAGCTATTGTGAAGGGTTTTATCCCATCCAAAGGAGAAGCTTCTCTTTCCTTCCTTCCTTTTTTTTTTTTGAAGGCATCACCCAAAGTTTTAATACCTGAACAAGCAAATGTGCATAGAAAGCATTTCTTATAACCCCACCCCACTGCCACCAAACCTGCTCCTTCTAAGACATCAGGATAAATGAAATTGCATAGAGACACATCTTAGGGAAGAAGGGAGGGATGCAAAGAGCAGGATGGAGACACATCTACTAAATGTCATAAGGAGTTGTTACCTCTTGGGGCTCTATGTCTGAACTCTACAGGTCGTGGTGTTCAGAGAGATCAGATTTCATCTCAGAAAGAATATGCTGAGGATGAAACCTAATTGTAGCAGCACTGTGCATGCTTGGAAAAGCCACTGGCCCCCACCTGTTTAGCAATTTGTGTCCAGAGCAGATCTCTCTCGACAGCTGTATGTTACTGTCTTTTAAAGAAATATACTGTAGAAGAAAGACTGAATTTCTGGAGAGGAAGGCTGAGAAAACTGGAATTCAATTGGTATTCGTGATGCTGAAGCTGGAAGCTGGATATATGATGGTACTTTTGTTTGATGTTTCATTTTCATAAATTACCCTGATTTGGACAAAGACATACAGAAAGGAAGGAGGGATGGAAGAGAGAATGAAGAAAAAAATAGAAAGAAAGAAAGAAAGAAAGAAAGAAAGAAAGAAAGAAAGAAAGAGCCATATACAGTACAGGCACACATCAGTTAACAAAGCCTGTGACAAAGAAGCTCCCTTTTACAAAGTCTTTTTATGGGACCCAGACCTGCTCTCTCCCTTTTCTTGTCTTCTGTCGAGTTCGAATTGTGTGTGTGTTGCAGCATTAGAGGATGGACAAAGAAAGGCTTTCAGTGTTGGATTGCAGCAGTCTTTCTGCAGTAAGCAATGCAATAACCTGGGAAAGAATGCGTTACTTACCTGTAACTATAGTTCTTTGAGTGGTCTTCAGTGAATTCACACAATGGGTTAATCCTGTGCCTGTGCCTGTGCAGAGCATTTTGGAAGCTTCCAGAAATCTCTTTTCAAACTTTTGGGTGGTAGTTCCGACCCCTCACCCACGGCCCTTATAAGCCCCCACCTCTCACCAACTGCTCAGTTCCTGATAGCCACATATTACGAAACACAGTGAGAGGTAGGCCACCAGAGGGGAGGAGGGCGGGTTTGTCTGAATTCACAGAAGACCACTGGAGTTACAAATAAGTAACCCATTCTTCTTCTTCATAGTCTCTGTGAATGCACACAATAGGTAGATTAGCAAGCTCAGGCACCCCATGAGGAGGGGGTGTCCTTACACTAATAAAGACAAGACAAAGTTCATAGGAAAACAATATAGTGTATGAAAGAACAAGAATAGATTAAAACCAGTCAGCTGCAGGTGACTGAGGATGATAATACTGCCCTTCCTAAGGCTGAGCCGTCTGTCTGGGCAGAGTCTAACTTAAAGTTCTTCACAAATGTGAGTGGTGTGGCCCACGTGGCCACCCTGCAAATGTCTGGGAGAGGAACCCCCTGCAGGAATGCTGCTGAGGTAGCTGCTGCTCTGGTAGAATGGCTGTGTATTGCGCCAGGTAACGACTCTCCCATCAGCTGATAAGAATGAGAAATGGCGGAGGCCACCCATTTGGATAATTGCAGTGAAGACACTGGCAGGCCCTTGCTTGGGCCAGAGTAGCGTACAAAGAGTCTATTGGAGTGGCGGAAGCATGCTGTCCTATTTATATAGAGTTCAAAGACTAGTCAGACATCGAGAGGGTGGCAGAGCTGTCCAGCTCATTGGTTGGCAGTGGGTGGAAGGTCGGTAAAACTATGTCTTGATTCAAATGAAAACAGGACACAATCTTGGGGAGAAATGTCACATCTGGCCTGAGGACGACTTTGTCCTGATGAATTGTGTATAAGGGGGATCTACCCCAAGGGTACAGATCTTGCTCACTCTCCTCACCGAGGTGATGGCCGTCAGGAAAGCTGTCTTGTGTTTCCTGCCATGGAGAAGAAGGAGAGCAGCTTCTGGGCAGCCATTTTGAGTGGGTGAGTTTGATTTTTTTAAAATTCTTGGGAGAGTGTGCTTGTTGCTGAGGGGATGGAGCTTCTGTGAGTTTGAATTGTTTTTAAACTCTTGGGAGAGTGTGCTTGTTGCTGAGGGGGTGGAGCTTCTGTGAGTCACATCTGTGAGTCACTAGGGGGTGGAGCTGGGAGCCTAGCCCTATATAACTCCTTCCAGAGGCGCGCGACTACTGGCACATGAATTTTATCAACCAAGCAAAAGTACAGCATAAACAGCACTGATTACCTAACACTTCTCAGCATGGATACTGAGGGAACTGCAGCAGTCACCTGCAACACTTGTGGGATGTTTGTCTTCTTGTCTACAGACGTGGGGAACTTCACATGCACCAAGTGCAAGTTGGTAACTCTCTTGGAGGAGAAAGTCTAGCAGCTGCAGACCCGGGTAGCTACACTTCACCATATTCAGGAGCAAGAGGTTTTCCTGGACAGAACAGAATGAACAGTCTTGGATGGGGACCACACAGAGGAAGTTGCTGCGGAAGAGAGGGTCACTTCACATACAAAGGAGGTAGACAGCTGGAGGAATGTCACACACAGAAGTAGAAAAACCAGGGATTGTTCTGGCAGCTTGCAGCTACAGAATCGATTCGAAGCTCTCTCCCTTATCAAGGACAATGAGGAAGAACAGCATGGACAGACTTCAGGGGCAGACAGGGGACCCTGAGAGTACAACCACAAGGAAAAGCCACTGATAATCCTCAGCGGAGGTGTGTGGTGGTGATGGGGGATTCCTTACTGAGGGGTACAGAAGCAGTCATTTCTAGGCCTGATAAGCTGTCTCGGGAGGTGTGTTTTCTCCCTGAGGCAAAGGTCTGTGATGTGACAGAGACGCTGACAAGACTGGTCAAGCCTACTGATCATTACCCCATCCTTTTGGTCCATGTGGGAACCAATGATACTGCAAGGCACAGCTTTCCAAAGATCAGAAGAGATTATGAGACCCTGGGGAGGAAGCTGAAAGAAATGGATACACAGGTTGTCATCTCGTCTCTTCTGCCAGTTGAAGGGCATGGTCCAGGAAAGGAGAGGAAAATAGCCGATGTAAACAACTGGCTCCATAGATGGTGTCACCGGGAACGATTTGGATTCTTGGATCATGGGCTGCGGTTCCATGAGGGGAGACTTTGGCAAGGGATGGGGTGCACCTCCTGACAGTTGGCAGAAACGTTTTTGCCTACAGTCTCAAGAATTTGATCAGGAGGGCTTTAAACTGAATCATGTGGTGGGGGGGTGAGACAGTATTCTGGAAGGCAAAAAGGGTGGAGAAAATAGTCAAACTGTCATAGAGGGAACAAGGCAAACAGTGCAAGGACCCAACAGTGGGAGGCAAAAAAAAACTTGCACAGGCAGCAAGTAAATGGAACACATGTTCTTAGATGTCTGTACACTAATGTGCAGAGCATGGGAAATAAGCAAGATGAACTTGAACTCCTAGCACAACAAAGCAAATATGATGTAATAGGCATTACTGAAACCTGGTGGGATGAGTCTCATGATTGGAATGTAGGAATAGAGGGGTAGAACCTTTATAAGAGAAACAGGCCAAACAGGAAAGGAGGAGGAATAGCATTATATATCAGGGATATTTACACTAGTGAAGAGATTCATGACATCAATACTGGAAGCCAGGTGGAGAGCATCTGGATTAAAATTAAAGGGGAGGGAACCAACAGGGATGTTACTGTGGGACTCTACTACAGACCCCCAAGTCAGACGGAGGAATTGGATGATGCCTTTCTAGAACAGATGACCACACACTCAGAAAGGAGAGAAATGTAGTAGTGATGGGTGACTTCAACTATCCTGATAATTGCTGGAAATCTAACTCAACCAAAACTTCAAGGTCTAGCAAATTCCTTACTTGCCTGGAAGACAATTTCATGGTCCAAAAGGTGAAAGAGGTAACAAGGGGGTCAACTATTTTAGATCTGATCCTAACCAACAGGGATGACCTGGTTAATGGGGTGCAAGTGGTGGGATCCTTAGGTGAGAGTGATCACGTTCTCCTGGAGTTTGTTATACAATGGAAAGGAGAAGCCAGGCATAGTCAACCACGCATTCTAGACTTTAGGAGAGCTGATTTCAATAAACTCAGGGAAATACTGGGGGTGATCCCACGGTCAGGAATACTAAAAGAAAGGAGACTTCAAGATGGATGGGACTTTCTCAAAAGGGAGATACTGAAGGCACAATTTCAAACAGTACCAATAAGGAAGAAAAATGGGACATGTCTCAAGAAACCAGGATGGATGACTAAAGAACTTTCAATGGAGCTAAGTTTTAAACGGAACATGTATAAGAAATGGAAAAAGGTAGAAATCACCAATGAAGAATTCAAACAGATACCAAACACATGTATGAGTAAAGTCAGAAAAGCTAAAGTGCAGAATGAGCTCAGGCTCACTAGAGAGGTTCAGAACAATAAAAAGGATTTTTTTTGCGGTATTTCCGCAGCAAAAGGAAGAAGGAAATGGTACCTCCACTACGTGGAGAAGATAGCAAAATGCTAACAGGGGACAGAGAAAAGGCATTCTCCTTCTTTGCCTCAGTGTTTTCAGAAAAGGAAAAGGGTGATCAACCTGAGGATAAGGGAACAGAGGACACAATAGGGGAAATCCAGCACAGAATAAGTAGAGGAAAACCTTCTTAATCTAAATTAATTTAAATCTCCAGGACCAGATGAACTACATCCAAGGGTATTAAAAGAGCTGGCAAATGTAATCTCAGAGCCATTGGCAATAATCTTTGAGAACTCCTGGAGAACAGGAGGAGTCCCAGCAGATTCGAGGAGGGCAAACGTTGTCCCCATCTTCAAAAAGAGGAAAAAAAGTGGATTCCAATAATTATCATCCAGTTAGTCTGACATCGATACCAGTACCGGAAGATTCTAGAGCAGATCATTAAACAAAGAGTCTGTGAACATTTAGAAGTTTAGAACATTTAGAAGTTCCAATGCCATAATAACAAAGTCAACATGGGTTTCAGAGAAACAAGTCGTGCCAGACTAATCTCATCCCTTTTCTTTTTATAAAATGACCAGCTTGGTAGATGAAGGGAACACTGTGAATATCACATACATTGATTTCAGTAAGGCGTTTGACAAGGTTCCCCATGACATTCTTGCAAACAAGCTTGGAAAATGTGAGCTAGACAAGTTAACTGTTAAATGGATTTGTAATTGGTTGACCGGCTGAACCTAAAGTGTGCTCAGCAGTGGCTCCTCTTCATCTTCGATAGATGTGACCAGTGGGGTGCCACAGGGTTCTGTCCTGGGCCCAGTGCTATTCAACATCTTTATCAATGACTTGGATGAGGGAATTAGGGGTATACTTATCAAATTTGTAGATGACACCAAATTAGGAGGAGTAGCTAATATCCTAGAGGACAGGATCAAAATTCAAAATGAAATTCAATATGGAGAAATGTAAGGTACTGCACTTAGGGTGGAAAAACGAAATGCAGAGATATAGGATAGGGGAGACCTGGCTAAACAAGACTACATGTGAAAGGGATCTAGGAGTCCTAGTAGACCACAAGTTGAACATGAGTCAACAGTGTGATGTGGCTGCTAAAAAGGCCAATGCAATTTTGGGCTGCATCAATAGAAGTATAGTGTCTAGATCAAGGGAAATCATAGTGCCACTCTATTCTGCCTTGGTCAGACCTCACCTGGAATATTGTGTCCAGTTCTGGGCATCGCAATTCAAAAAAGATATTGACAAATTGGAACGTGTCCAGAGGAGGGTGACTAAAATGGTGAAAGGTCTGGAAACCATGCCTTATGAGGAAAGCTGGGTATGTTTAGCCTGGAAACAAGATGGTTAAGGGGCGATATGATAGCCATGTTTAAGTATTTGAAGGGGTGTTACATTGAGGATGGAGCAAGCATGTTTTCTGTTGCTCCAGAGACTAGAACACAGAGCAATGGATGCAAGCTCCAGGAACAGATATTCCACCTCAACATTAGGAGGAACTTTCTGACAGTAAGAGCTGTTTGGCAGTGGAACACATTCCCTCAGAGCATGTTGGGGTCTCCTTCCATGGAGGTCTTTAAACAGAGGCTGGATGGCCATCTGTCAGGGATGCTTTGATCATGATTTACTGTGTGGCAGGGGGTTGGACTGGATGGCCCTCGTGGTCTCTTCCAACTCTACAGTTCTATAATTCTATGACAGGAGGCATAGATCACACTTGTCTATTGGTTCAAAGGGGGCTGCATAAAGGGCCTTCAGTACCAGAGGTACGTCGTAGCTGGTGATTGATCCCATTGTTGGTGGATGCAAGTTTTTATATCCCTGAATGAAGTTACAAACCAATGGGTCCTTGAAACATTACTGCATCCCCATGTGTTGAAAATGGCAGGTCACCGCAGCTACATAAGTTCTTACAGATGAGAGAGAGAGAACTTTTACTGACAAGGTGGCAAGGAAGTCTAGCAGAAGTGGCACCATGGCTCTGTTGCGTGGTATTGCCTTACCACTTAAGAATTGGATGAACTTTTGCCATTTGTAATTGTAAGCTCTCTGAGTAGATGGACGCTTAGAGGCCTGCATTATAATTCTAGCCGCATCTGACAGAGCTGCTAGGGGATGATCTGCCATGTCGTCATCTTGATTGTGTCCAGGTCCGGGTGGAGTATCCAGCCATCATTCAGTGACAGAGTGTCCCGATGGAGAGGGAGGTGCTGAAAAGTCCTCTGAGATAGCAGGAGCAGTGGGGAGAACCATGGCTGTCTGGGCCACCAGGAGGTTATTAGTATACAGTCCGCCTTGTCCTGATGTAATTTCATCCCTGCTCTGGAGAGCAACGGGAAGGGAGGAAAGGCATAGAGACAGATTCCCATCCATTCAAAGAGAAACACATCTCCCAGGTTCCTCCCAGATTGTTGCTGTCTGGAGCAGTACAGATAACACTTGGCGTTCTCCCTGGATGCGAATAGGTCTATGAGCGGGTCTTCCGAGTCTGCAAATATTGTTGTCAGGATGTCTGATGCCAGGGACCACTCGTGATTGTTGGTTTGAGACTGGCTGAGTGCATCTGCAATTTCGTTTTAGCTCCCTGCTAGGTGGATCACAGTCAGGAAAACCTGTCGTGCAATGCACCAGTCCCACATTTGGCTCATTAGATCTAGGAGTGTTTGTGATCTGGTACCTCTCTGCTTGTTGGTGTAAAATACAGTGGTGGTGTTGTCCAAAACAATTTGAACAACATGCTCTTGAAGGGAGAGTTCGAACGCCTTCAGAGCCTTGAACACTGCTAGCAGTTTCAATGCATTGATGTGCAGTTGGGATTCCATGTTTGACCACTGTCCGTGAATGGTTAGGTTGTGTGAGTGAGCACCCCAGCCCATCACCAATGCATCTGTAGTTAGCCATCTGGTGGAGCGAATCAGTGCAAAAGGCAGTCCAATGCAAACCATTTCTTGTTGGGTCCACCAGTTCAGTGCCCTGAGTATTAGTCTGGGCATGGACAGCATTTTGAAAGGGTCGTCTAGAAGTGGCCTAAACTTTTGGGGGAACCAAGCTTGCAGAGGCCTTACCCGCAACCTGGCAAGGGGGTGTAACTGCCGTGGTGGAGGCCCTATAACCCAGGATGCGCTGGATAAGGTGTGCTATCATCCTCCTGCAAGTAATACAGTGGCGGTCTGTGCCTCTCAGTACGGAGAATCTGTCTTCTGGTAGAAGTGCTCGACCCAATGTAGCATCTATTTGGGCCCTAATGAACCTGGCGACTTGTGATGGTTCTAGGTGGGACTTCTCCAGGTTGACTACAAAGCCTAGCTTGCCTAGCAATGAGAAGGTCAAGTTGACATCCCTAGCCACCTTATCTCTGGATGGTACCATTATGAGCCAGGCATTGAGGTATGGGAATATTACCACTCCACTCAGCCTTAGACGCGCTACCACCACTGCCACACATTTGGTAAAGACTCTCGGGCCTGTACACAGGCCGAAAGGGAGGGCCTTGAAATGGAACACGCTGGAACCTATGGTGAATGCGAGGAAACATCTGTGTGCTAAGGCAATGTGGAAGTAGGCATCGTGAAGGTCAACAGTGCCGAACCAGTCTCCTACTTGGAGGAATGGACGGATGGAGGAGAGTGTTGCCATTCTGAATCACTTGGGGGTGATATAGCGATTCATGTCTTGCAAGTCCAAGATGGGGTGTAGCCCACCTTCCTTCTTGTTGACGAGAAAGTAGCAGGAGAAGAAGGACTCCTCCTTTCAATCCTGAGGAATAGGTTCTATGGTGCTTTTTTTTAGAAGGGTGGTGACCTCTTCTAGTAGAGGAATAGAGGGAGGTATAATTCTGTAGTCCCTTGAAGGAGGTAGGTGGACGAATTCTATAAAGTATCTTTTGAGGATGATACTCGGGACACAGCGGTCTGAGGTGATAGTGCACCAAGAATGGAAGGCGGTGCGAAGCCTGTCCACATAGGCCCTGGTGGAGGACACGGAGATAGTGAGGGAATAGTAAAACCCTCTGTTTCACTGTATCTGGCTTTTTCTTCTGGAACGGAGACTTGCTTTTGGATGCAGTCGGGAACTTTCTCTGGTACTGAGAGTATGTTGACGAACTATGTTGAAAGTGCTGCAAGGTGGGACTATACCTCCTGTGAAAGGAAGAATGAAATCACTTTCTAAATAGGTGTGACCTTGAACTCTGCTCCGGTGGGGGGATGCTCAAACATTTTGTTGTAGTTCTCATCTTATGCATGTGTTCAAGTTTGGTGTCTGTATCTTTGTGGAAGAAGCTGGCCTCATCAAAGGGGAGATCCTCGATCACCGATCTGGCTGTGTGTGAAAGGCCTGATGACCGCAACCATGCATGCCTGCAGATTGCCACCGTGCTTGCTAAGACTTTGCCAGCACAATCTGCAATGTGCTTGGCTGCTTGCCTCTGGTAGTTCGCCAGAGTGTTGCCATCATCTCTCATGGTGTGTACCAATCTGAGGTCTTGCTCCGGCTTCTTGTCCAGATAAGACGATATGGTGTCCCATAAGTGTCGCTGATATGCCCCCATACATGCACTATATGTGGCTATCTTAATCAGCAGACAGGCAGAGGAATAGAACTTCCTGCCAATCACGTTGAGCTTCTTACCTTCCCAATCTGTTGAGGATGAATGTACACTACGCAAAGTATGCATTTGGGCTGCGTCCACTATAATTGAATTTGGTTTATGGTGAGAGGTCAGCCATGGGACTGCATCATCAGATACTCGATAGAGGTGCTCCAATCTCCAAGAAGTTGGCGGTACTGAAGATGGGATAGCCCAGGCCACCATGATTATCTGTGTGAGGAACAGTGAAATGGGAATTGAAGGCAGTGGAGGTGCCTGCCACTGAAGATCTTGGAAGATCAGGTCATCCACCTGAATGTCTGGTTGGGTGACCGTTATTCCCAACGAGGTCACCATTGTATGAACCACCTCAGCAAATGTCTTGACACCTCCCGTTGGGGATGGCGGATCTGGATGCTCACTTTTAGGAATTTTTGGGGGGGGATTAGGAATTTTTTATTGGAATAATACCATTCTACTGAAAAATATACCCAACCACAAAAGGCCGTAACAATAATGCAGTTGTTGTTGTTGTTGTTGTTGTTGTTGTTATTATTATCCTCTTTTCTTACTAATACAAAAATAAAACTATCTATCCTAACACTAATCTATTTTTCCTCTTAATCTAAACACACTATCATCACATTATATTTACACATTATAATTGTACCTATTCGGAAAAGAAAAGAATCAATAAAAGATTAATTAAAAAATAAGACAAAATAATACAAAAATACAAAAACAATAATAAAATATTTATTTAAAAGATCTTTTTATGTTATTGCTGGGGTTGTCTCACTAAACCACGGCCAAAACTTTTTCCAACGATGATTTGGCAATTTCTCTTTTTCACTCAGAGCTAAATTTTCAATTATATTCTTCACATAATAAGCAGTGCCTTTTACATTCTGCAGATTTTGACTTTTCACCTCCCTTTGTCTTTGGAAAACTAACCCTAACATCACATAGAGGTTTACCAGGTGCACCGTGGACCAGGGCACTGTTCAAAAACTCACAGCTGGGGAACCAGACTCCTTCCTCTTCCTCTTTTGGCCCACTGACTTTCAGGGTCCCCTGACACCCTCCGGAGGTTCAGTCCCCAAAAGCACTGTCTCCCAAGCCTGTTGTGCCAAATCTGGCCAATCCAGGGCCCGGGCCACCTCCTCCCATGTTTCCCAGGCACTCAGCCAGTCCTGGACAAAATATCTGATCGTCTCCTTCTGAGCCATGCCACTCCAAATCTCAGCCTTTTTACATTTCAGACATGGACAAGTCTGCTCATCCTCTGTGGTCCACGGTCTCCTTCCCCTCAGATTAAGAACCTGATGGTGGAGTCTCCACCTCAAGTCCCACAACTTTTTGGGGACCCTTTTGTCCGTGAAATACTCAATTGGGTTAGTCTGGTGATTTAGGTACTCTGATAAATCTAGTTTGGCCTGATGTTTTTGCAAACACGGATTAACATAAATCTCCTCCACTATTTTCCTGGACAAACCTCTCTTGATGCTCTGACTTGGTCTGTCTTCTTTTCTTTTGCAACAGAGAAACTTTCCCAAAATTTTGGGCAGAAAAGATGGTGATGAACTTAGGTCCCAGGGCTGGGAAGTCCAGGCCCCCTTGTTCTACCTGCCCATAAGCCACTTCCCTTGCCAGGGGGAACATGGCCATTCCCCAAAGGAACTTGAAGAGAACTCGAATAGCTTCTTTAATCACTGAATCCGGAGGCAGGAAAACAGCCACCGGAAGCAGGTAGGTATTTACAAAAGCGGCTCTCTGATAAATGGTCAGCTCCCATCTCACCCTCTCCTTCACTTTTTCCAACCAGCGATACTAATTTTCTTTCCATCCCTCGGGAGCCACTGCAAAATTCAACCCCAGGATCTTCACCCTATCCAATCTTTGCCTCTTGCTCTGCTTGCCACCCTTCCTTTTCTTCAACTATGTCCTTTAGAGGAATAGCTGCCATCTTGTCCTCTGCAGCAAAAATCCTGATCAAAAAACTCTTTTCCATGTTAAGTTGAGCACCAGAAACTTGACCGTAGGCCTCAAAAGCATCTTTAACCTTTCTAACTTCCATCCTGTCCTTAACCAAGAGGGACACATCATCAGCATGGGCAACAAATTTAACAGATTCACACCAAACCAACCACAAACTGTCCAATGGACATGGGATTCAGATCCCCGAGATGCTCTTGTCTAAACTAATCTTACACAGGATAGCATCCAAAGCAATAACATACAAGAGAGGGCTTAGTGGACAACCTTGCCTCACCCCAGAATTTAACTTAATCCTCTTTCCTCTATGACCATTGACTTGCAAAACTACCTCTGCATCCCTATAAAACAATTTAACTAAAGCAATAAATCTCTCTGGCACTCCTTTCCACTTGAGGGCTTCCCATAGGAATGTATGATCTACATTGTCAAAAGCTTTCATCTGGTCGACCTGTAGGATTTGACCAGTCCAAGCTCCCTCCTTGCTGAGTCAGAACACTTCCCGAAACAAACAAAGATAGTCTACCATAGTCCTACTTGGCACAGCACTGGAGTGTGCTTCCATCACCATCTTATCAACCACCTTAGCCAGCCGATTGTTCAGTATTTTTGCCAACATGCAGTAGTCTACGTTGGTCAGAGCTATGGGGCGCCAGTTTTTTGGGAGGCTAAGATAGCCCTCCTTTGGGAAAAAAACCAAGACCCCATGATAAAATGTCTCAGGGAGCTCATTATTATCCCACAAAAAATTAAACAAAGTGGTTAATGGGGGAACAATCCACTTCCTGTAAACTTTATAAAAATTCCAACTGAGGCCATCTGGGCCAGGGGCCGATTTACCCTTCCCCTGAACTATGACCTCATGAACTTCTCGTTCTTCTATAGAAGAGACCAACTTCTTCCTCTCCTCTTGACTCAAACCCTAATAGAGGATGCCCATCTGGTCCTCTGAAAAAGCTTGGGAAAAACCCATAATCTCTTCTATATCTATGTTTTTTCTGAGCATATAGAATCATAGAATCATAGAATTGCAGAGTTGGAAGAGACCACAAGGGCCATCCAGTCCAACCCCCTGCCATGCAGGAAATCACGATCAAAGCATCCCCGACAGATGGCCATCCAGCCTCTGTTTAAAGACCTCCAAGGAAGGAGACCCCACCAAGCTCCGAGGGGGTGTGTTCCACTGCCAAACAGCTCTTACTATCAGAAAGTTCCTCCTAATGTTGAGGTGGAATCTCTGTTCCTGGAGCTTGCATCCATTGTTCCATGTTCGAGTCTCTGGAGCAGCAGAAAACAAGCTTGCTCTATCCTCAATGTGACACCCCTTCAAATACTTAAACAGAGCTGTCATATCGCCCCTTAACCGTCTTTCTTCCAGGCTAAACATGCCCAGCTCCCTAAGTCTTTCCTCATAAGGAATAGTTTCCAAACCTTTCACCATTTTAGTCCTCTGGACATGCTCGAATTTGTCAATATCCTTTTTGAATTGTGGTGCCCAGAACTGGACACAATATTCCAGGTGAGGTCTGACCAAGGCAGAATAGTGTGGCACTATTACTTCCCTTGATCTAGACACTATACTTCTATTGATGCAAACCGAAATCACATTTGCCTTTTTAGCTGCCACATCACATTGTTGACTCATGTTCAACTTGTGGTCTACTAGGACTCCTAGATCCCTTTCGCACGTAGTCTCATTCAGCCAGGTCTCCCCCATCCTATATCTATGCATTTCATTTGTTCGCCCTAAGTGCAGTACCTTACATTTCTCTGTACTGAATTTCATTTCGTTAGCTTTGGCCCAGCTCTCCAGTCTATCCAGGTCATTTTGAATTTTGATCCTGTCCTCTAGGGTATTAGCTACTCCTCCCAATTTGGTGTCATCTGCAAATTTGATAAGTATGCCCCTAATTCCCTCATCCAAGTCATTGATAAAGATGTTGAATAGCACTGGGCCCAGGACAGAACCCTGTGGCACCCCACTGGTCACATCTTTCCAAGACGAAGAGGAGCCACTGCTGAGCACCCTTTGGTTTCGACCGGTCAACCAATTGCAAATCCATTGAACAGTTAACTTGTCTAGCCCACATTTTACAAGCTTGTTTGCAAGAATGTCATGGGGAACCTTGTCAAAGGCCTTACTGAAATCAAGGTATGCAGTATCCACAGCATTCCCTTCATCTACCAAGCTGGTCATTTTATCAAAAAAAGAGATCAGATTAGTCTGGCATGACTTGTTTCTCTGAAACCCATGTTGACTTTTTGTTATTATGGCATTGCCTTCTAAATGTTCACAGACTCTCTGTTTAATGATCTGCTCTAGAATCTTCCCTGGTATTGATGTCAGACTAACTGGATGATAATTGTTGGGATCCTCCTTTCCCCCCTTTTTGAAAATGGGGACAACATTTGCCCTCCTCTAGTCTGCTGGGACTTCTCCTGTTCTCCAAGAATTCTCAAAGTTTATTGCCAATGGCTCTGAGATCACATTTGCCAGCTCTTTTAATACCCTTGGATGTAGTTCATCTGGTCCTGGAGATTTAAATCCATTTAGATTAAGAAGGTATTCCTGTACTACCTCTTTGCTTATTCTGTGCTGGATTTCCCCTATTGTGTCCTCTGTTCCTTTATCCTCAGGTTGCTCACCCCTTATATAACTGCCTGTAATATCCCTCCATGATATCCAGCATCTCACGAAGGAGATATTCAGACCGCATTTCAGCGTTCCTAGCGCGGGAGGAGCTTTCGGGAGAGGGACGGCGGTCTTGCGCGGCAGGGGGGTGTTTTCGGACGCCGTTGTCCCTCTCCCGAAACCATCCGTGTCACTTCCGTGAAGCTTCGGAAGCCGCAGAGCCATATTTTAATCACGGGCAACCTCCGTGATTAAAATATGGCTCTGCGGCTTCTGAAGCTTCACGGAAGTGACACGGATGGTTTCGGGAGAGGGACAACGGCGTCCGAAAACGCCCCCCCGCCGCGCAAGACCCCTGTCCCTCTCCCGAAAGTTCCTCCCATGCTAGGCACGCTGAAACGCGGTCTGAAAATCTCCTTGGTCTGACTCAGAGGCCCTCAAGCTGTTTAATTTGATAGGAGCCTTTGGACTCCGGGCAGCTGCCCACTCATCCACATCGACCACACCACTTCGAGTCCTGAAATTTTTACTCCTCTTTCTGTTTTGTCTTTGCTTTTGGCAAAATCTTGCTATCACTCCCTTCACCCAGTTAAGCTCTTGTTATGAAAAAGGAACACCTTGGTTCAATTGATAATGACACTTCAAAAAATGATAAATGGCCAAATGATAATTCTGAATCTGTCTCCCATTAATGTTGGTCTCTTAATCCCAGCTAGTGGCCCAAACTGCATGCTTCACATGTTCCCACCACCTGCACAAATCATCCTTGTACATGTCAGCAAGAGTTAGGCTGCGGACTTGTGCTGAGGCGATGCACTCTTTACATGCCACATCTTCCTAAAATTTAGGGTGCAACTTCCAGAGAGGTCTCCCTTTGGGGTAAACCTGACCTATACTACAGCCAAGAGCCCATGATCCAACCAAGGAGTGATCATAACAGTGCACTTTTCCACCTTCATTTCCTTCACTGGCCTCACACGGTCTATTCTGCTGGCTGAGGTTTTGTGATAATGAGTAAATCGAACTCCTTCCATTGGGGGAAAATCTGAACCAAAAGCCTTTCTGCAATAAACAGGAAAAAATTCTAACTCATTCTCCATGTCAAGAGCTGCATCCTTAAGACCTTGCTTCTCTAGAAAAGACTCCAACAAAGGGGGTTCTAATAGTTCTGGCTGGCTGAGGTTGGACTACCGTATTGGGTGCAGGGATCTTCTGAGGCAAGATAAACACCTTTATCTTAGGTGTTGGAGATTGCCTGGGAGGGGAAGAAGGCACATGTCTTGGAGGAGATCATGAGTCCCTTGGTGAGTCAGCATGGTCAGGATGCCTTGGTCTTGCTGGGTGGTCCTGTGCATCTTCCGGTGAGCAGTTCTGTCCATGGTCCATTAGACAATTTCGTCAACCATGCCAATGGTTCCCTTGATACATTGGAGAAGGGTCTTGATGGTATCGTCTTCTAAATGGTCGAGGAGAGAAATCACCATAGTATCGGTATTGTGTGTCAGAGTCCCAGAAGTATCTCTCAGGAAGATATCCCCTGAAGGGGGGGAACTCGCATTGGCACCATTCCTACCTGTCCCAAGACCAGTCATCTTCGTACCATGGAGAATCATAGTCAGAGTGAGAGCTACATGAACCCAACCATGACCTGGGTAGGGGTTGGGGCCTCAGGTGAGGAGAGCGAGATCGTGACTCTGAGCGAGACTGAGAGCTAGGTACCAGTGTTTGAAGAGACTTAGAAGGTGGACGAACTGGAGATGGTGTCCGTGGTCTGTCCGGTATCTTCTTCACAGGGGAATGGGATTGTGAGAGGGACCTGTCCCCCGAGCGGGACCGGGAATGGTGTATAGACAAATACCTTGAGCGGGTCTGGGAGCAGCGAATAAACGGTGACTGAGAGTGGGACCTCGAATGCTGTTGAGGAAGGGACCGGGACCAGGACTAGGAGCAGGAGTGGGACTGAGAGTGGCTCAAGCAATGCACAACAGTCCCCAACGCCAGCGGTATCTTTGGAGGAGACACTCGAACCACTTGGATGTTGGGGGATGACTCTCTAGCTCTTTCCAATACTGAGTCCACTCTAGCTTCATGGGACCAATCCGGTGATGGTATTGAGAGTCTTCTCTTCACAGGAAAGACTTCTAACAGAGTCCCTTGGGTGCGGTCCATGTCCCTCCATGTGGTTGACCTACAAGATAGGGAATTCTCTTTTTGGTGTCAGGAATTGGTTACTGAACCCTAAGTTTTAAAATGGCCAAACAACTGTAGAAATCAAGCTGAGTCATGATGACTGACTCCATGACTCCATGAACTGCCAGTCATGCCTAATCATGCCATAGCTGCATAAGAAGGATTGCATCAGAAGAAGGGTTACTAGAGTACAAAGCCATGTAGTATGAAAATCTAATGCAATGAAACCATGTGCTTGGGTAAGCCAATGCTGTGCTGAGATATATATAAGCAAGCCAGAACAGTGTTCATTCTCTTCCTATGATCCTATGATGCCTGGCGTAATACTTTGTCTGTACATACTGAAACTACTGAAGATTTAAGCACCTCCTGTTTTCTGGATGCCAAACGCAATGTGGGTGAGTATTCTTGGGAAAGGATTGTTACCTAGTCTGCTGAGACAGTTTTTTGGCTTCTGCTGGGGATTGAATGTCCTATCATCCCCTGACATTTGAATCCTACAACATTCCCGGGAATGTCACCTACAAGGGGACCACTTCTAATCCGTCATCTTAGACTTCTTCCTTGGTGGTTCACACTCCTCCTCCTCTTCATGCTTGGCAATAGCCAGAGTCTTAGACAGCGGTACCGGTTTGTGCTTGCCTTTCAACACCGTGGCTGTATCACCCATGCAGGTCTGTACGGTATCTTGGTCATGAGCCTGAGTGGACATTGGGATTCTCCTGCTGGTCCCTTTGGAAGTAGACAGGACCAATGTGGAATCGTGTTTCTTGGGTTCCTTAGCTGGTTTTGGGTAGTACCAGAACCGGAGGCCTTCACAGGGGACAAGGTCTCAGAGAGAGTGTGCTCATAAAGCATGGCCTTCAATCTTTTATCCCAGTTGCATCGGACCTAGGGAGTAAAGGCCTTTCAGTGTCTACAAGACTTGACGTCATGGAACTCCCCCAAACACAGGAGGCACATAGAATGGCCATCCAACTCAGTCATCTTTCCCCTACATTGAGAACAGGCCTTGAAAAAGCCTGTGGCTGACATCAGAACAAAGGGGATGAGAAAGCCACAAAACAGATGAGGAGGTCCGTGGTCAAGATGTCCAGGTGAAGAGCCGGAGATTCAGTCCAGTCAACAATCCAAATCAAATCCAGAGATCAGTATCAAAGACTAGTCAATATCCAGTCCAAAGATCAGTAACAATGCAAACAAAGCTGTTAGAAATGCAAGAGGTTTGTGGAGTGTTCTTTCAGTACTGCTCATGTGGTGGGAAAAAAAAAAGGAACCAAGCAGTTGGTGAGAGGTGGGAGCTTATAAGGGCCAGGGGGGAAGAGCTACTACCCAAAAGTTTGAATAGAGATATCTGGAAGCTTCCGAAGTGCTCTGCATAGGTGCAGGATTAACTCATTGTGTGCATTCACAGAGACCACAAAAAAGAAGAATGGGATTCTCCTTTAGGTGATCCTAATGTAGCTGTGTGTGCTCATGTGCAACAGGCAAGGTAAACAGTTGCCTCCAGAATCACTTACTGAGCATGTGTAAAAAGTAAAACAGAAAGAAAAGAAGAAAGCAGGTCAGCCTGCCTCACAAGCTCCTCTGGCATTTTGACAAGGCATAAATCTGTAAGTTTTGCCACCAAATGGAAATCATAAGACATGAAAGAAAGAAAGAAAAATCACCTCAGGATGTATTATGGAAGAAGCATTCAAGTGGTTTTAAAAATGCTTTTGTTTACTTATGTAAGCTCAAGGTTTACTTGAGCTGGTTGTTTCATTTCACATGTGCATAATGTTAGGTTTGGATAAAGTTTGTTGAAGCATATTTAACTGTTTTCTCTCCCCCCCCCCCTCTCTCTCTCTCTCTCTCTCTCTCTCTCTCTCTCGGTAGAGTAGGATCCTATCCCTATTCCTTCCATGTTATTTCTACCTCTGATACCAAAGTTTCTGTTAAAGAAGTAAAGCTTAGGAACACATCTGCTTTGTTAACTGAGATATACCTGTATAGTCATTTTACCCATGATTATGGTTCAGAGGTCTATTCACGCATTCACTAATCTGGTAACTGTTGAAAAAAAGAACATATGAGTGGTTGCACACACAGTTTATTTTTTATGAAATGTATAATAGTAGTATAAACAAGTAATTAGATAGATAGCAATAGCTATGTCTACGCAAACAGCAAAAGATGAAGAACCACATTATTCCTTCACTGGGACACTAAAATCTAGTGGAAAAGAAAGGTTTCTAAGGCACATTCTGGGTACATTTTGTTGTAAACTGCTTTGGATCCCCTGTCAGGAAGAAGGCAGCATATTAAATGAATGAATGAGTGAATAAGTAAATAAATACTATTAACAACTTCACTCTGTTTTTGAAGGCCTGTACTTTTTAAAAAGAAAGGAAGAGCATCTCACACACACCACACATATGGACAAAATAGAGATTCTCAAATCATTTCCAAATGGTAATTCATTAACTGTTGAACATTTCAAAATAATCCTATAATTCAAGATTCAATACATTACATCTCACTTTAGTACGCCTACCTAATCTGCTGTCCAGGTACTAACTCTGCACCCTCAAGGCCCCTGTTCTCCTTTCTTACCATTCTTTATGTTCAGCAGACCTGTACTTCCCAATCCTTGAATGCATCAGAGCTGAGAGCTGCCCTCTGACAGCCCTTCGAATGGGAATGGAGAACTGTGATCCGTAAAGTAGGACACATAGTTGTCCTAATCTGGATGTGTGTGTGCTTTATCAATGCTGCTGCTATCAGTCTCTCTCACAATGGCACATTTTTTCTGGTATTTGTTGCAATACTACTTTGAGATTTCAGCAAGCATGGTTAGAATCAAGCCTGGCTTTATGTACAGTAGCTAACATACTGTGAAATGCAAATGCCTCCACTCAGAGAAGATCCTCATACAAAAAGAAGACAGGCAGGTATTAATCTGGCCTGAATAGGATGGTGATAACAGTGTCAAGATCTTATGTGTTTTCTGTATTCAGGTTTGGAGATGGTGTGGGAATGGAGGCAGGGCAAGCTACTAATCACATCAGTAAGAAAGAGTGCTTTAAAAAAAACAAAACAAAATACTTTTTTTCCCTAATAAGGAAAGTTCAGACTGCACTGCTAGTGAGTTTGCCTCTTCCTGTCCGTTAGAAATTGATAAAAGTGTAGTCTAAAATAATCCAAGCCTTAATACTGTGACTTTTACAGACAATACAGAATCACCAGGTTTCATTCATATATTTCAGAAAAGGAGAATGGATTATGAACAAAGTCTTTTCTCTCTTCTACATATATTTCCCTTTTTAATATGCTAGTTCTACTTTCTGAAGTTCCTACTGACAGCATGGTGTTCTTTCAACTAGCTGAAGACAGAAATCACTTGCCTATACCTTTGCTTTCCTAACCAAAATGAAAGAAAAATAATCAAGTAATCTTATATTCAAATTGGGCAGTGTATATGTGCTTGTTTTCTTAAATGTTCACTCTTAACATTTATATTCAGAATCAGCAATAATAAGAATCTCTACGTCTGCAGTGATGAAGCTGGACTCTTCACTTCTTGGTATCTCCATCTTCACCTAGATTGCTTGCAGATCTGCTGAAATTAGATGTCAGTGTAAATTATGGGGTAAGCCATGTTACTCACCAAGGCTATGAAGGGTAGACACATAAAAACAAGGTGCTATTGAAGGTAATTTCTTCTGATCTTAGACTTCTTAAGTGAGACACTTGGTACTGATGTGCCATCTGCATCTCTGGCTTGTTTTTAATTGATGCCACCTAAATCTAAGCCTTTCCCCCTTTGCCATTGTTATTGTTGTTAATATGTGTTTCCTGCTTCCTTGAGCAATGAGTAATCCCAGGAATAGTGCTATCAGATTTCAAAGTTTTAGATGAGAAGGTCCTGGGGAGCTAAGGTGTATTTGTAAGGTTAAAATTATTATTAGACTGTATTTTATGTGTCTAATAGAGGGCTGGACACTGTATTTTGTTCTTTTACTTGTAAAGCACCATGTGCAGTGATGGTGCTGTATAAATAAATGCTAATATTTGCAAACATATTTATACAACACTAATGGAGGCATGTAGGCAGCAGCCACCAAGAGGTACCACAGTCACTAGTACTGGATCACAGTGGCCAGATCTATAGCTAGAACACTTATCTCCCCAATTGCTTTTAACTTGCATCTCTCCCAGCCTCCATCAACACCAATTTGAAAACTGCCAACTGATTTATTTGTAGTCTACACAGAGCAAGGGCACCAGACCCACACCTCAGAGGTAAATTGCCTATTCAGGAAAAACCTCTCCACATTTCTTAACCATTAGCTGCCTTGCCAGTCTACTAGTCATTCCAAACTATTAGACAGCAATTTGCTTAACAGACTGTGGCCGTGCAGTTGCTGGGATGTTATTATTTCTTGTCATTCACCTTGCAGTGCACAACAGCGTACAACAGATAACAGCAGAATAACTTTTGTAGAGAAGAATGAATGGCTGTGATTCCCTGGTGGGAGTAAATCTCTATGTGTGCTTAATCGTAAAAAAGTCCCACTGTGTTTATTGGTCTCAGCTCCTAAGAAACAGAGGTTGGAAAAGTTACTTTTGGGCTACAACTCCTAGAATCCTGCAACCAGCATTGCCAGCTAGCTGAGAGATTCTGGGACTTGTAGTCCAAAAAGTAATGTTCCCAGGCTCTGGAAAGAACACACAGAAGTGCAGCCTTAGGCATTCATCGGCCAGAATTCTGCAGGGGACTGATATCTTTGTAAGTGGACTTGCATCTAGGGGGATTACAATAGGGCAGTTCTTTAAAACCCATCTCCAGTAAAGGGCTGCTATTATGTTATGTAGGGAAAGCAGCAAAGTGCATTGGGACCAATGCCCATTGAGATGGAGGACATTATCATGTGAGCCCCATTGTTGCTGCAATCACGTTTGCAAAAAAGTGAACGGATAGAAACTGGTTTGGCAGCCCTCCATATCTCATGTCCCTTCAATAGCGCACCTGGGGCTGTTTCAGCCACTGATGATCCCTCTGCTCTCTTCCAGACTCTCCCTTAACCCCTCCTCCCTGCCCTATTGCTCTACCCAGCATGCCTCTCATGTTTTTTTTTATTTTTATTTTTAGTTGTAATGCAATTTGGCAATGATAGCAATGCAATTTAGTGAAACAAAGAAAAAATAAAGTGGGGGAGAAAGAAAACCAGCCTGTTTGGAGATAGCAGGAGGGAGTGGGAGAGAGAGAGGAGATTAAGACCACATGACTGCCCAATTCCGGGACTGCAACTGGAGAAATTTATCGCACCCAAGGACTGCTGGCACAGCAGCACAATTGGGAGCATATTGATGGGTGTTCCCCATCAGTGGCAAGGAATGCTCTAACCAAGCTTTGGAGGCACAGCAGCAATGATTTGGAGGTGATGTAATGTGATAAGTATTGCCAAAGACATTATTATCCCATTTTAATTCTGCTTTAAAAGGCTCTTGTGATAAAGTCCTGATACACATCAGTCCTGTTGTGCAGTGGGAGGGATGCCAACTAGGGAGTGTTGATGCACATTGGGACACCCTTTTTGGTGTCCTGATATAAATCTTGACAATTCACCAACAGGGTTTCTTAGTGCCTCTGCTACATAGCTAAGTATACACAACGTTCTGTAATGTACACTGTGATAGAGGATTCCAGATAGTTTCTAATTGTGTATGCACACAAGAACACTATACCCTTAAAATCTAGAAAGAGTTTCTGAAAAATATGTATATATTTTTTTAAAAAAAAACACTGATAAATATTTCAAGCCTGGACTTCTTTTAATGAGAGGAGAAAAAATAATAATAATCTACCACTCTACTCAGAGATGTGGTGCTTATAAGACCCTGTCTGATTACATGAACAAGAAAACATTGATGGTGAAAAGAAAACCCCACTTAGCCAATAAAATGTTTCACAGACCTGCAGAAATTAATCATTTGTAAGCAAGGCCATAATTTGTGGTGGACTGCCATATTTGTACTATAGCTTGAGGCCAGACAAGTTCATTAATGTGGCAGCAATTGAGCTTAGTTGGTATAATAGGAGAAAGAAATCCGATAAACTCCCCTCCCCAGAGAGGCCAGGCTGGCCTCATCCTTTCTCTTCTTCTGGCAGCATGTTAAAACATTTTTGTACCACCAGGTTTTTTACAAACAGACAAGGGTTGGGCTTTTAAGGCTGTGTGGTGCAGTTTTCAATAATTTTAAGGGTCTTTATAATGGTTTTTAAAATGCATTTTAATATTTTTAATGTTTTAAACTTATAAATTAATGCTTTTAAAAATTTTATATATATTCTGTTACTATTTTTACTTTTGTATTTTTTTTAAAGGTGCATTGCTTTAAAGGTGTTGTTAGCCGCCTTGAGTCCCATTGTCAGGAAAAAGGCAGGATATAAGTTAATAAAATAACAGCAACATCTGGAGTATAGGTCTAATAACAAGATAATCTTCTTTTAAGCCATGGTATATTGTTACTCAGCTGGGAACGTGTGACCCAAGTGTGGCTGCATGTGACCCCAAGGTTCTTTTTGTGGTCCTCAACTCCTTTAGACTCCCCAGATGGCCTTTCTTCTGGTCACAAATAAAATGGCGAATTGTCACAAATAAAAGGGTGAAACTTCCAGGATCAGCAATTCACCTTTCAAACAGGTTGCAGTTCCCTTCCCAGCACAAATATCTTTAGAGAGCATTCATGGAAGCAAGTAGGCAGCAAGTCACCAAGAGGCACCGTAGGACTGCGGGATCATGTTAGCTAAATCTGTAGCTACGACCTTTCCCTCCCCAATCCCTTTCAATTTGTATCTCTCTTTGCCACCATCTGCACTAGCTTAAAAACTGCAATGCTCAAACAACAACAACCCATTTGCAAAACCAGTAGTGGATTTCCAGACACTTGTGTGTGTCCCCCCCACCCCCATTTTGGGGGTAATTTTTGGCAGTTTATGTAACACCTGGAGATGCTGCAATTACCCACTGCTGATTTATTTGGGAAGGAGTACTACATTTTAATTGGTCTGTTATGTCTGGGTGCTCTCCCCCGAGATAAGTTTGCATTCTAGAGCTTGTCTATGAACAGAATGCTCTTGTCTCTTTGTTTCTGGACTCACTGTAAACAGATCATGGTTGCAGACATATAACATAATATATAGGGTTTTTTTCCCCTTTGCATCTAATTGCTTTAGAACCAATACTCTGCCATGCTGCAAATAAAAAATTAACTGGCCACCCTTTGTAGTTAGCACTGTATTCTCAGAGCACTGCATGGAGCAAGCCCCATCACTTGAAAGTTGTTTTTGAAGTTAGTAATGCAGCAATAAATATAGCCATGGACAAATTCTCATGTGCATCAGCCTGGTATAGAGCTCAGCAGTAGTTAAATTTTGAGATCAAATTAGAGCTTCTAATGCATTTTGAGATGAACCTGCACTTTGTGCCTCTACGCAGCAGGCAAGCACTTGCAATGAGGGAAAGAAAACATTTTACAAATGAAAATGCATACTTTTAAAATTTAAATCTAGACTTATAAAAGCGTTAAAATTGCCTCTGCAGTTTCTGCCATTTAAAAGAACTGTTGCTTTTATTTTCCTGAAGAATCATTATTATTCTTAATAATTATTATTAAATTATTAATAAAAATGCCACATTTTTTTTTAGTCAAGTAAAAAAAACAAGCCATAATCATTAAGTGGAAAGTTTTCAACTAGTATTCCAGTGAAGGCAAATGACTCAGCTGAGCATCTATTGCATTCAAAAATATTTGTGGCATGCTCCTTATTCTTATATTTGGGGAACTGGGAACATCAATCCAACACATGGGAAGCAGGATCGCACATGGTCACTTCAACGCTAAGTCCTTGGGTGCTAACACATAGACATTCAAGGGAAGTTATGTCGTATGTATGGAGCTCAGGGTGGTGCACACTGATTGAGGTGAAGTGTGGGAAATGGATATACAAACACTGAACATTCTTCCACACCCATTATCACCACACAAGTGGATATTAAACATCCCTGGGGGTAGATCACTTGTTCCTCAGTAATCTTTAAACCTAGGACTTGCCCTAAGACAGGTTAGCTGCCTGAGGTAACCACCAAGATAGTGCCTTTCCTCTCCCATGTAAAGGAGCTGGCGGGAGTGGCAGCTGAAATTTCCCTCAATGGAAATTTGCAATTGCAATCGGATGGTAGCCTGTACCAACAGGAGAGTTTAGAGGTCCTAGTACAGGTTGTGGAGAATAGACAGCTCTGCCCACCAAAGGAAGGAAACAGCTAGGAAACTTGGGAGGAAACCCCAGGAAGTTGCTCCTGAAATCTCCCAGCATCTTTTGCTTGCAGAAATCACCTCATTCTGTCCAATGGTGGGTTGGTTTTGAATAAACATGAATAAACATAGGACTCACTATCAAGATGTTTCAAGAATACTTAAATGCCAATGAGAGTAAAGGGGGCAGATTAACCTTTATTAGTGGGTAACCTTGACTAGTCCTCTAGGTAAATTCCAAAGTTTGGGAGAGTTAAGTTTTTGGTACATAGCTCCCAGAATCTTCCAGCTGGTATCACTAGCGTAGATTCTGTATTTATTTATTTATTTATTTATTTAAAAAACAACCTTCCCAAGCACTGGTTAATTCACATGAGAGAGGTTCACCTCTCACAGGAAACAAGTGGAGTTGGAATTTTTAACAACCTGAATTTTCATATTTGAAGGGATGGGACAGTCCAAACTATAGTAAAGTTAGTGGTGGCATATTAAAGCAGTTGTGTTGGAAGGGGAGGGGAGATCACAATACTGTACTGTCTTGCTGGACAGCTGCTGTGATACAGGGCCCAGCAGAAGCACTAGAAAAGACAGGAGGTGGCAGGCAGACAGACAAGGCAGGAGAGCATGTTTGCTTGCACTTTACTTTAAGCAATTATTAGTTGTGTTCTCTTGCTGAAGGAATGCCAGTTTTCAACTGTTACTTTCACTTTTTGCTAAATTATTTTATAGAAATATTTTGGCAAAGTTTGCTTTTTTTTAAATCTGAAAAGCCATTCAAAAACCTTTTCATACACATTTAAAGTATTTTTCTCCATTAAGTGATCTACAGGTGTGGCTTATGTCAGAAGAAAAATCACTGTATTAAAACCAGTATAACAACACAATTACAGTACAGCATAGCAATAACCCAAATAAGAAGCAGAATATCAGATACTGTATCTCTTTCCCCAGCTACATAGTTGCTACAAAATATAAAACTCTGACTTGATGCCTAAACAGGGAAGTCCACAAGGGCTAAATGCAGTGCTGCACTAGCAGCAATGTCTGGACTTTCATCCCCTTTCTCTCTCATTTTCAGCCCTCTGATGTGTCAAAGATGTATTCTAAAGGGGTTCCAAGCCCAGTGGATCAGATCAGCTGAGGGGAAAAGTTTGCTTTCCTCCTAGCTTCTTTAGTAGTAGCACTTGATTGGACCCTGTACCTTGTCTCCTTCAAGAGAACTTCCTGACAGTAAGAGCTGTCAGGGGAATACACTGCCTCAGAGTGTGTAAGGGGAATACACTGCCTCAGAGTGTGGTGGAGTCTCCTTCTTTGAAGGTTTTTAAACAGAGGCTGGATGGCCATCTTTGGGGAATAATTTGATTGTGTATTCCTGCATGGCAGGGGGTTGGACTGGATTGCCCTTGAGGTCTCCTCCAACTCTATGATTCTATGCTTCCACACAGTAGCTATTTATAATCTCATGGGAAGCTGTAACAAAATGGAGAGGTGATAACCTGTACTGTACTGTACTGAGTTAGCCATGTAGTAAAAGACCCTAACCATGACATAGAGAAGTGAAGGGACTCAGACTATAGAAAGGCATTGGAATAGTCCTGCCCATAGTTTCAGATGGCAAATGTATGAAACACTCCGAAGTTCATATAGTTCCTTGTATGGAGCAGCCCCAGAGAAACCCCCCAAGTGCCTTTAGCTTTTTGTCTCAAAAAAGCTTTTAAAATGGAAAATAAAATCCCTGTACAACTGTCTCCCATGTGCATACTGCTGAATACTGCTTCAGTGCTCAAAGATGCTATCTGTCTGTCTGTCTATTTAACTTATATCAGATCCTTCTGCCACTGCAGGAGCCACAGCATCTCTCTCTCTCTCTCTCTCTCTCTCTCTCTGGCTTCTCTTCGCAAACGAAGATTCAGGAAGGACTCATCCCGCGCTTTCTGCAAGCACGCTGATGACTGAAAAGGCCAATCTGAGATAGACAAGTCCGGTAGACAAGCACAGCAGAAGGTTTCCTTGGGTGATGTTTCTGGGTTGTGATTTTTTCTGCATTGTTGTTTCTCTTCAAGACTTGTTCAGCGTGAGTTCTCAAATAAGGCTGCAGCATTGTGGATAGTGTGTCTCCATGCCTCCCGATGTGAGGCCAGGGTGGACCATTGTTGGTGATCAATTTGGCCGAGCCTGAGTTGTTGTTTCAGGGAGTCCTTGTATCACTTTTTTGGAGCGCCCCTCTTACGCTGACCCGTGGCGAGTTCACCGTAGAGTACTATTTTTGGGAGACGATGATCCTCCATCCTAGAAACATGCCCTGCCCAGCGCAGCTGTGTTCTCAATATCATGGCCTCAATGCTGGTGATCCCTGCTTGCTCATGGACAGCAACATTCGTCACATAGTCCAGTGTATATTTAGGATTGTGCATAAACAGTGCTGATGGAAGCGTTCGAGGAGTCGTAAGTGGTGGCGATAGGTGACCCATGTTTCTGATCCATAAACGAGAATAGACAGTACAATGCCTCTATACACACTGATTTTAGTGTTTCTCCTCAGGTGTTTATTACTCCAGACTCTTTTGTAAAGTCTTCCAAATGTGCTATGTTCCTTTGCTAATCTGTGATCGATCTCTTTGTCAATCTTGGCATCTGAGGAGATGATGCTTCCCAGGTAGGTGAACTGCTGAACGGACTAAAGCACAGAGTTGCCGAGTTGCACTGTGGGGATGGTGGTGTTTGTCCTGTGGTGCAGGCTGATAAAGAACTTTTGTTTTCTTCAGGTTGACTTCCAGCCCAAACAGCTCTTCAGCTGTTGCGAAGCAGGATGTTAGGTGCTGCAGAGCTGCTTCTGTGTGGGCAACAAGGGCAGAATCATCAGCGAAGAGCAGCTCATGGACTAGATAGTTTAGAGTCTTAGTGTGAGTCCTCAGTCAGCTTAAGTTAAACAAGCTACCATCAGTACGGTAACATATATAGATGCCGTTGTCTTCTTCGAGCGCTGCTGTAGCCCTTTGGAGCATCATGCTGAACAAGATTGTAAATAAAGTTGGTGCAAGAACACGACCTTGCTTCAATCCATTAGTGATTAGAAAGGGCTCTGAAAGAGCATCGCCATATCTGACTTGACTACGCTGGCCCTCGTGTAGCAAGATAATCATTTTAAGGAATTTGGGGGGAAATCCTAGTCTTTCCAGGATCTGCCACAGACCTTTCCTACTCACAATGTCGAAGGCTTTGGTGAGGTCAACAAATGTTACATAGAGACCATTGTTCTGCTCTCTACATTTCTCTTGCAGTTGTTTAAGGGCAAATACTATATCTGTAGTACTCCTATTGGCTCTGAAGCCACATTGGCTTTCAGGAAGAAGTTCTTCTGCAATGGCAGGGATTAATCTGTTCAGGAGTATCCTTGCAAGGATTTTTCCAGCAATAGAGAGCAGTGTTATGCCTCAATAGTTTGAGCAATCGGATTTTGCTCCTTTTTTCTTGTTCAGGGTGATGATGACTGCATCTCGGAGATCTGATGGTAGTTCCCCCTTTTCCCAGCAATTCACAAGGAGTTAGTGGAATTTATCATGGAGTACATGACCTCCGTGTTTCCAAACGTCAGGTGGGATTCCATCAATCCCAGCTGCCTTGCCGTTTTTCAACTGCTGTATGGCCTTAAGGGTCTCTTCCAAAGTGGGAGCTATGTCCAGTT
This sequence comes from Gambelia wislizenii, assembly GCA_030847615.1. Taxonomy (NCBI): domain Eukaryota; kingdom Metazoa; phylum Chordata; class Lepidosauria; order Squamata; family Crotaphytidae; genus Gambelia; species Gambelia wislizenii. The sequence continues at coordinate 142,004,448 of JAUMIR010000001.1, forward strand.
CATTTTTCATCGGTTTTTGTATGTTGGATAGCTGATCCTTGGACTACTCAGTTGGCACTAAAGAGACTTTGAAAGTGTTCAGCCCATCCATTCAGGATGGCAAATTAATGTTTGACCATCTGTATTGTATAAGGAGCTTTGGACCTGATAAGTAGGTCCAAACACTGTCTTAAGAGCTTCATAAAATCCTCTAGAATCCCCCAGATCTGCACAGCGTTGTGTCTTTTCTGCTATATTGATCCACCACTTGTTCTGCATATCTCGGATTTTTGTTGAAGTTTACTACATGTGAGGCTTAAAGCTGCTTTTCTTACATGGCAAGTTGGCTGGGCGAGGTATGCCTGGTGAGCAGTTCTCTTCTTTGCCAACAGCTCCTGGATCTCTTGGTTGTTTTCATCAAACCAGTCTTGATTTTTCTTGTGGGAGAAAGCAAGGGATTCTTCTGCAGACTGGATGATACTGTTTTTGATATGTTGAAAAGCACTGTAGGAGAAGGATCTATAGGATGGTCTTCAAGTTTTGTTTGCAGGTTTGCCTGGAAGTTGTCTCTCATGGTAGCTTGTTGAAGGCTGTTGACTTGGAGTCTCTTCTTTAACATGCCACCCCTCTTAGGTTTGAACTTAAGATGAAGATTTAGTTTACATCTGACGAGGCGATGATCTGTTTGGCATTCTGCACTGGGCATCACTCGGGTATGACGGACATCACGAATGTCTCTCTGACAGACTAGAACATAGTCAATGAGGTGCCAATGTTTGGATTGGGGATGCATCCAGGTTGTTTTCAAGCTGTCTTTCTGCTGAAAGATAGTGTTTGTAATAGTCAGCTGTTGTTCTGCACAGAACTCTAGCAAGAGGCATCCGTTATCATTGCAATTTCCAACATCATGTTTGCCTAAAGGTGCATCTATACGATCATAAAAAAATCCGTTTGGGGGGTAAAAAATATGAATAGGCTGTCATTTGTATGCATACGAACCGCCTACATGATTTTTTACCCCCCTAAACTCCGTATGACTCCCTCTTCCTCAAGCTGGCTGGAGCGAGTAAAGCCAAGCAGTGGTTTTAAGACTCCCGCCGCTTTTTTTTTTTAAAAAAGGTTCCTGGTTTGTGGACACTCGTTTTTCCCTATTTACAATATAAAATAAAAATAAATAAATGTATAATTAACGGGCTTACCAGATTCTCGCTAGCCTGGAATCCAACATGGTGACCGCTCCCAATTCCCCTCTTTGTTAGCCCTGCCCCCTCTGCTCAGCCAGCCAATCAGATTAGACAACCTGTTTGTATGTGTGTGAACGGACCGTACAGACACATCAGCCATCCGAATGGCGTACGGATTTGTCATCACGATCCTCTTTCCCTCCCGAATGCCGCATGTGTGTATTTCAGGGTGGAAAACTGCCCCCCCTTTTGCATGCATGTGAATCTGAACAGCCGTGTGTACCGAAGTGTGAACTTCCGCACACAGTACGTATTATTTAAATCATGTAGACGGTACTTAAGACACCTTTCCAGGCTTCGGAGTTCTTTCCTACTCTGGCATTGAAGTCACCAAGGATAATAATTTTATCTTCTACAGGGACTTTTTATATGAAGTGGCGTAGCTCTGTGTAGAATTTTTCTTTCTCTACAGGGTCGGCTTGCATAGTTGGGGCATATATACTAAAGAGAACAACATGTGGGAGGCGTAAGGAAATAATGCGATCAGAGTGTCCTGTTGGCAAGGTTTCGAGTTTGGAGGCAATGGAGTTTTTAATCATAAAGCCTACTCCTGAAAGATGTTTTTCGGTTTTGGGTTTGCCAGACCAGTAAAGTGTGTAGCCAGCGCCGTGTCTTTAAGGCTGCCTTCCTCATGGAGACGAACTTCACTAAGAGTAGCGATGTCAATATTAAGTCGTGATAGTTCATGGGCTATTAGAGCAGAACGACGCTCAGGCCGTCCACTATCTTCAGAGTCTCACATGGTTCTGATGTTCCAGCATGCAAGCGTCAGTTTATTTACACCTTTGGAGGCCGGTGTGTGCCTTTGTTTCTTTGCCTTGGTTTGACCGCATCAGAAGATTCCCGTTGGCTGCGGCTAGCCAACCAGGTAGTTGGGGACGAGCTTTCGTTAGGCCACCTTTTCTAGGCCCCTCTCCATATGGAGCAAGCAGTACTCTCCTTTAAAAAGGCTGCTTGGAGGACTTCCGGTTTTGTGGGCGGAGACAACGGTCGACTTGCGATGAAGCTCCGCAGGTCGGACCCTCGAGCGGGGCAGTTTGGAGGAGGCTGGAGATTTAACATCAAAGTTTGGCTTCCACCAACACCCTTGTCGGGGAAGACAAGAGAACGGGACTGGCGAGAAAGCCCTTTGGAAGCTGCCTTTCGAGACGTGGGGGAAACGCCAGGTCGGAGAAGCCAGCAGAGCAAGGGCGCGGTAGCCGCTGCCCCGCGGTGGGAGCTTTAAGCTCCGAGTCTCCGGTAAGCCTACAAGCTCTCAAGCTCCAACATATGAAGTGGAAGATTAAATTACAACCCAAAGAAGTCAGGGAGGTCTTTGACTAATAAGGCATTTGCCAAACTTTAATAAAAACGGTGCGGGACTTTAAGTGGTCTGAAAGGAAACCTCTCGGAGGAAAACGACTGGGTAGTATTGGGTGTAGCCCATACAAGATGCGGGAGTGATAGAGAGAAGCAAGGAGAGAAGCAAGGAGAGAAGCAAGGAGAAAGGAAAGGAAAAGGACAGGACAGGAGAACAACGACGATAGGGAGAAGGCGGGAAATAGAAAAGAGAAAGGAGGAAACATACAAGAGTAAAGGAGAGGCGGTAAAACGAAACATACGACCAGGATATTGGTTCGCTCAGTGTATAAAACTTTTTAAAATCACAGTACGAAGCCTCAAGGTAAAGGGAAATAATCTCTAAAACAAACAAACAAACAAACACGGACATAGACCTAAATAAATAGATAGACAAACGCCGTGCCAAGAGAAAGCTAAACAGATTGGATTGGTGATTGGTGACTGGTGATTGGTGATTGTTATAAGAGAGTAGAGGCGGCTGGAGTGCAACAGACGGAGACAACGGAATCGAGAGTTTAAAGGGCAGAAACAGAAGGAACAAAGCAGAAGAAACAGAAAGACAAGGACTTGCAGCTAGCATAATACAATAATATATTAGAAAGAAGGAAAAGACGCATTGGAGTGACTAGTTGTGTCTTAGCTCTAAGAGAGTTCCAATTTGTCAATTTATTAACTACATCATAAGAAGGAATTGAATTGTTCTGCTATGAACTTAAGGAATTGATGAATTTATAATTGTATCAACATTAATATTGTACGTTTGTTTTTTCAGTTGAAAATTGACGGTAATAGTGGTAGTTTAGGTAACTTCAAATGAGCTTAGATTAGTAATAAGTTGATTATAGTTGATGAACTCAAAGACTAGATATTCTTAATTAATGAACCTTATGAAAAAGACATTGTTGGTATGTATGTATGTACATGTATAAGAAATGTTTATGAGATAAATTGGAAACTTATGAATTAATAGGATATTAAGATATTAAGATATAAATGAATTTATAATAGTAATGAAATTAAGGGATATAAATGAATTTTGAGACTTAATTGGAGAATTGTATGAGACTTGTTAGAAACCGGACATTTGTACTTGCACGTTGGTAAAGGAATTGTGGGATATAGGTTAGTACATACGAATTTAAAAGAGAGACGAAACCTAGGGTAGGAAAGTTTATGAATAAAGGGATAATTAGAATTCATGAATTTAGAGATTTAGAGATTGTATGATTTAATTAACTGACTTGATTGATTATCTAATTGATTTATTAATTCATTTAATTCATTATTAATTTATTATTAATCCATTTATTAATTCATTAATTCATTGGAAGTTAATTAGAAGATTGACTGGAAATCCATGAATTGATTTAAAAATTAATTAAATATAAGAAGCAATTTAGTAAGATTTAATTAATTAAGCAAGTGAGTACGAATTTAGGAACTTTACAAAAATTTATTCGTAGATATTACAGAATTTAAAGAAATTACAAAACCTGGTGTAGTTCTTGTATTAATGTAATGAAAGGCCCTGAATGTCAGAAAGAACTCAGGATTTGAGGGAAATCAGAGAATACAGGGATTACCAAGAAAAGGAAATATATACGGTGAGGAATAAATATATTGTATAAGGGGGAAAGAAGTGGAAAAGAAATAATGGCATCAGGAATTAGATCCAGGGCATATACAACGTCGCAGACTACTCTGACTAGAAGAGGATCCATTGAAATGCCGAAACAGGTTGACATGAATGCTCAGATCCTACAGGAGCTGAGGGAATTTAAACGAGAAATGAAGGAAGAGTTTAAAAACATGAAAAAAGAATTCAAAACAGATATTGAGAGACTGGGTAAACGAATAGATAAACTCTCAGCAGAGATGAAGGAGATGAAAACTGATTTAGAGGAGGTTAAAGGTAAAACGCAAATATTGGAAAAACAATCTGAAAATTTGACGGTGGAACAGGAGAAGGAAAAAAGATTAAATCTGATTCAAGAAATAAGATACCGTGAAAAATGTATTAAGCTAAGAGGAATTCCAGAAAAGCTAAAAGAAAATTTGTTTGAGAGGATAATTCCTCCGCTAGCCCAATTCATGGAAATGCCAGAGGAGCTTCTACTGCAATATACAGATAAAATATTCAGAATAAGCTCTGAGGCTGCTAGAGAGAGGAAGATACCTAGAGATGTAGTTATTACATATACTAAAGCTTCAATAAGAGATGAGATAGTACAGCAAAGTTATTCAAAGAGATTAATAATAGAAGACAATGATGTATTGATCTTTAAAGACACACCACCAGAAATACTAAGACGTAGGCAAGAATACAGGTGTTTAACACAAAGGCTTCTAAGTAAAGGCATTAACTATAGATGGGAACGTATTGAAGGAATCTCTTTTAGCTATTACCAAAAAAGATATAGAATAAATACTGTGGAGAAAGCTAAAGAGTTCCTGGAGAAGATGAATCGAGATGAAAAGGAATACGATTTGAAGAGAAGGAAGAAAAAAGCAAAGGGAAATGACGGGAAAGAAGGAAATCACTTAGGTAAAGATAAAGACAAAGAAGAAGATCAAGAAGCGGGAAAGGGAGCAAAGTTAAGATCCGTTGAAAAAGTGACAATTGAAGAGGATCGGACTGAACAGGATTTCTTAAACACATCGCAAGAAGAAAAGGAGGAATCAGAACAAGTCTCAGATAAAGAAGAAAAAGAAGAATCTGAGGAAGAGGAGATCTATCCAGAAGACTTTGAATAGATTGCACAAGATGACGTTGTCACTATTAACATGGAATGTTAAAGGTTTAAATACCCCAGAAAAAAGGAAGCGAGTGAATTATTACTTGGAAAAACAAAATGTTGACATTATAGCATTACAAGAGACCAGGATAAAGGAGCAAGATTGGCAATATTTGAAGAATATGAAGTTGGGACAATTATTTTACTCTCTGGATACACACAAGAAAAAAGGAGTAGCGTTATACATAAAAAACAAATTTGAGGCAAGAGAGATTCTGAGAGACACAAACGGTCATTATGTAGGTGCGGAATTAAAACTGACAGATTATAAGATTACAGTGATAGCACTGTATGCGCCTCTGGAAAAGAAAAAACAATTCTATGATCAACTAAAGAAGGATATAGAGAAAGTAGAATGTGAAAACATTATCATTACTGGCGATTTCAACGGAGTCATGGATGCAACCAGAGATAGATCAGGGGACCAAAAGAAACATCATGGCAACCTCCCAGGGAACTGCAAGGAGATTCTGGAAGATTTAAACTTAATGGATGTTTGGCCCTATAAAAAAGACAAGGAAAAAGGATATACATTTTATTCAGAGGCGCACAGAAGCTGGTCACGGATTGATATGTACTGGGTAGCAAAAGAAATGTGCACAAAAATCAAGGATATAGATATTTTACCAAAAATCCTATTAAAAATGGTACTAAAAACTACTAAAAAAGAATACGTGTGGAGAATGAGGGAGGGTATGTTAAGAGATGAGAAATTTGTAATAAGAATAAAGAAGGAGATGAAAAACTATTTTGACATAAATAGCATAAAGGAAACCTCCAGTAAAGTAAGATGGGATGCTTTCAAGGCGACAATGAGAGGCCTGTTCCTACAAAGAGGTGCAGAAATACAAAAAGAGAAAAAAGAGAAAAAAGAGAGACTTCTGGGAGAACTAAAAGAGAAGGAAGAAATACTAAGACAGAAACCTAGTAATGAAAAGATTCTGTCAAGAATAAAAATTATACAAAATGAACTGAAGCAAGAGATAATAGAAGGAGTGGCATATAAGTTAAAAAGAGTTAAGCAAAATTATTTTGTTAATGCCAATAAAGTGGGTAAATGGCTTGCACACAGACTAAAAAAAGAATCCGATAAGAAACTTATAACAGCGATTAGAGAAGATAACAATATATTTACTTCACAGAAAGATATAATGTATAAATTTGTGCAGTATTATGAAAATCTATATGCTGATAAAAGTGAAGATATAAATAATGATCATGAGATTAGAAAATACATAAAGAATAACAACATCGGGAAGATTACAGATGAACAACGGGAGATACTTGGAAAAAAGATAACAACACAAGAGATATCTTTGGTTATAAAGAATCTGAAGATGGGGAAATCGCCAGGTCCGGATGGATTCATAGCAGAATACTACAAAGTGTTTGAGAAAGATTTGATTGAATATATGCAGGAAATGTTTAATAAGATAAAGGAAGAAGGCATTCCTGAAACATGGGAAATTGCAGATATCGCTATAATTCCGAAGGAAGGGAAAGATAGGACAGAAGTTAGAAATTATCGTCCAATATCCCTTTTAAACGTTGATTATAAAATCTACACAATGATTCTTGCTAATAGGTTGAAGAAAGTATTAACAACGTTTATACATCCAGACCAGAATGGCTTTCTTCCAGGAAGAACACTAGCAAATAATATAAGACTGACCTTAAGTGTTTTGGAATATTACGAAAAAAATAATGATAAGAAGGCAGCTTTAATATTTGCAGATGTGGAAAAAGCCTTTGATAGTCTGAGATGGCAATATATGAAGGGCGTACTTGAAGAGATTGACATAGGTTCAGAATTCTATCTAAGTGTCGATCAGATTTATAAAAAACAAAAGGCACATATATTAGTAAACGGGGAGAGATCCTCTTTAATCAACATTCAGAAGGGAACCAGACAGGGCTGTCCGCTGTCCCCATTATTGTTTATTCTCGCTATGGAGGTTTTAAACAAACAAATCAGAGAAGAAGAAACAATTCCTGGTCTGAGATTGAAGGGACATGAGTACAAACTGTTGGCTTATGCAGATGATCTATTGTTAATAATTCAAGACCCAATAAACAACACGGGGAAAGTATTGGAATTGATAACAAAATTTGGGAAAGTATCAGGCTTTAAAATCAACAAGGAAAAAACAGTTATATTAACTAGGAATTTAACAAAGTTGGAAGAACTTAATTTAAAAGATATATCGGGCAGCAAGATAGAAACTAAAATAAAATATTTAGGTATTTGGCTGACTAAAAGAAGCAAACAATTGTATGAAAATAATTACAAAAGGACTTGGTATCAGATAAAGGAAGATCTTAGAAGATGGCAAAAATTAAACTTGTCATTACTAGGGAAGATAGCCACGGTCAAGCTGAACATTTTGCCCAGAATGATGTTCCTATTTCAGAACTTGGTTATATTAACTAATGAAAAACCATTTCAAGAATGGACAAAAGATCTAAAGAACTTTATTTGGAATGGACGAAAACCCAGAATAAAATGGATAACATTACTAGACGCAAAGAATAGAGGAGGAACCGCCCTCCCAAACCTTAAGTTATATTATATGGCTTGCGGGATGAACTGGATAAGCGAATGGGTAACTTTAAGGAATGAAAGAATAATAAATTTGGAAGGTGGGAACCAGAAGTTTGGAATTCACGCGTATATGTGGTATGACAGGATAAAAGTAGACAGAGAGTTTGAAAATCACACGGTCAGAGGACCTTTATTGAAAATTTGGAGTAAAGTAAAGCAAAAATTCTACAGTAGCATTCCTTCATGGCTATCACCAGTAGAAGCATTCCAGGCCAGATGGACAAAAAAAGAAGACTGGCTGACTTATAATGACTTGATAAAATGGCATAATGGAGAAAGTTGTTTAAAAACAAGAGAGGAAATACGGAGCCAAGGATATGATATACAATGGTTAACCCATGCTCAGTTAGCCCACAGATTTAGAGAAGACAAAATAACATATGGATTTATAAAGGAGAAAAATGAAATAGATAAGGTTATTTGTAAACAAGAAAAAGGGAAAATAGCAAAAATTTATAAGATACTGCTTGAAAGAGAACTACAAGATGAACTGATTACAGACGCAATGATAAGATGGGCCAAAGATATAGGTGAGGTCATAAGTTTGGAGGAATGGGAATGTGCCTGGTTTAACACAAATAGATTCACCGCAAACCAAGACCTGAAGGAGAATTTTCTGAAGATAGCTAACAGATGGTACCTAACACCAGCGAGATTAAGTAAAATTTATAAGTTAACCAACAAGAAATGTTGGAAATGTGGAAAAGAGGTGGGGTCTCTTCATCACATGTGGTGGGGTTGTCCTAAGATAAAGAGATTCTGGGAAAAAGTGCATAATACTATACAAAAGATATTTGGCATAACATTTGTGATGGATCCTAAACTATACTTGCTGAATATAACAACAATATTAGAAAAGTATATTGAGAAAAAATATTGGAGAGTGATAATATATTTAGTTACGGCCGCTAGACTGAAGATAGCTGCAATATGGAAAGTGAATGAGGTACCGAAATTAGAAGAATGGCTAGACAAATTGTTAGAGATGGAGAATAATGATAAACTGACACGGATTATACATAATAGAAATGCGGAAGAAGTGGAAGAGGAATGGAAACATATTACGGATTACTTATATAAAAGAGGAATGGTCGATCAGAAGGGATAGTATCAGGTGGAGGTGAGGGTTCCAAATGTGTGGGAAACAAATAAAGACAAGTTGGGAATGAATGGCAAAGCGCAAGTAAAATAAAATATATATGTATAACAAAGTATATTTGAGAGGTTAACTAGAGTAACACTGGAACAAAGAGAGAGAAAAAGGAATAATTGGAATAAATCCTTTGGGTTTGTAAAACAGGGGAAGTCAAGGGTAGGAAAGAAGGACGATAAAGAAGAAATGATGATAAAGAAGAGTACAGAAACAAGAAGAGAAGATATCATTTTGTGTAATTTTTGTGTTATACAGAATAATTTTCAGTATAAGAAATGAGAATTATGGACATGTTAAAATGTAAATGTGTTGTATTAATGATCATTTGATAAATAAATAGTGGAAAAAAAATAAATAAAAAGGCTGCTTGGTCATTCAGGATGCTGCCGAACAAGACTGTCATCTCCCGAGTCAGCCTTGAGCGACCAAAGTCCTGAACCGCCTGCATGCAGGGTTCGGTCTGCGGCTTCCAGTGCATCTTTACACTTGCCATTTCATCCCTTGCCTATCGCTGCACGGCTTTTTTTGGAATTGGATTTGTCTTTCAAGCCTGTGCAATAGATTTGTCTGGTGGAGCGCAGCGTGCACAGAACTGGCCTCACCCTTTAAACCAAAGGTTCATCTGCTGGCCTTTCAAGCATGGACGGTAGCAGTGAGGTCCTTGGGTCATAGGTTTGATTAGAGTTTCCTTCTCTTAGATGGTCAACCTTATAGGGTTGGACGAGCACCATCTGCCCGGGTTTGGGATTAGAGTTTTCCTTCTCCTAGGACGATTGCCATAAGGCTAGAGAGCCCATCCTGCCCTTTGACGCTCTTTGTCAAACCCTTCAGTTTTGACCTGTCTGGCATGGGAGACCTTACCGGTGGCTATTGTGCCACCGCCAGCATAGCTCAAAACATCATTACAGTACGCAAGCCTCTCTCCCACAACAAGGGGGTGTCAATGGAGAGGAGCTTACAGAATAAACCCAAACAAAATACAACTAAAACCAATCATTTTTAACATTAGAGAACTAACAAAAAACAATGAAGAAAATGATCATTATTAAAATACAACTAAAACAGTTTTAAACATTTGAAAACACAGGAAGAAAGGGCAGAGATGTAAAAACCTCCATTAGAAGATTCATCTGCTGCAGCTATTGAGTAGCTTAATAAAAAGATCTTTGCTGCTGGCAAAAGGCAAGCAGGAAATGGGAATTCAGTGAGTTGAACAGCCTGGGGGCAGCCATTGAAAAGGCTCTTTCTCATGTCCTCACTAAATGTGCCTGCAAGGGTGATGGGACCAAGAGAATGCCTTCTCCCCAAATATTATGGGATTCTAGAATTAAGCTTAGAAAAATTCTTTTTTAGACTACAGCTTCCTGAACCCTTCACTCCCAACATTTCTTGACTTGGGAATTTTGGGCACAGTTGTCACAAAACCACTTCAATAAGTTTTGTTCCAGAAATTCCAGCAGTACTGGAATTGGAATCTGTTTGATATTGACACTCTTTTTGGTTTTGGAGCACTACATTTCAAGGAGGACCTACAGCAATAATTTCACGGAAAAGCTGCAGTGAAAATGAAATAATCCTGTGATGGACGTTTGAGGGACATGCATATGATTACTAGTGGAAAATGATGAATTGACTGAGCTGTACTGACAGTTTTCAAATATTTCAAAAGAGATCAGGACAAAAAAAAAAAGAGAGAGAGAGAAAGAGAGAGATAGAGAAGAAGAAGAAGAAGAAGAACGGCCATCATATCTCCTCCTTCTGAGACAGGATGCAAACTGCAAGATTTTTGTTCATTGCTAGAGAAACGTTTTTAGACTCTGAAGGGAGAACAGTTGCTTTGGATGAAAGCTGAAGAAATTGTGAAAATTTTGCCTGTTGGTTTTTCAAGAAATAGCTGCACTTGAAGTGCAGAGTATCCTGCTTTAATCCAGTGCTGGACTCACTACCCTTTGGAAAAGAATGTAAAAACCTGAGTAAATGAACTTGTCTGAAAAATGAAAGGAAGAAGGTTCAGATAAAAATAGGCAGGTGTCATCACCCATTCTTATTCAAACTCCCTACCCTTCAATGGACTATGCATTGGGTAGAGTCAACATTGTATAGTGCTTCCTCTTCATTTCTTACGGGGGAGGAGTAATCATCTTTTTCAAAAGAAAAGAAAAGAAACCATTTAAAGGACAACCAATTTCACTGCAAGCTTCTAGGAGTCCAGCAGTTTAATATGACTTGGGCTGAAATGACTTTTTGTAAATTTGTGTGTGGGCTGCAATGTGCTTCCTAGTGTTTTCTTAAATTTTGTGGCAGACACCATATTACTTACAGCCTACGTAGTTCAAAGCCCTATTATAGTTGCTACTGTCACAATGCATGTTTTGTTCTTTCTCAAGCTTCACAGCAGTTGAGTGACTCACACTATCAGAACATACAGACTGATGGACATGGATATCAGAAGAACACAAATTTCACTTAAATTCTTGTGCTCTCAGTGCATACCTGTCTTCCAAATTGGTCAGCCTCTCTGGATAAAGACATATGTAGAGAAGAGAGACAGAAAATCCCAGTGGTCTGGATGCATAGGAAAGTCTGCCCTGCATCCCAGCATTTAGAATGGTAATACAGAAGCCTGAGTCCCATATTGATACAAGAACCTAGATGAAAATATATAAAAACAGCAGGCAACAGCAATCCAGAGGTCACTCAAAGATCCAAGCAGGTCTTGGCCTACACAGTCACACTTCCTGATAGGATGGGAATAATTTCTGCTGGAAGAAAGCTCTTAACAGGTAGGGGTTCTGTGAAATTGTATTATATCTTTAAAAATATAAATGGAATAGGTGGGAAGCAGCTGGCAACACAGGCAGAGCTAGAAAGGTTGGCTCTCTTTAAACATGGGGCAGTGGTGGTTTGAGGCTTCCATGTCAATCCAGCCTTTTAAGGAACTATCCAAGGTGTGGAATCACCACCCAATTCTTATCCATTGTGTGGGAGTCCAGTCAGTCCAGCTTGCTCCTGCTTAGTGTTTCCTTCCCAAACTGAAATTAGTCACTTCAAAGCTAAGGTTGGTTATACTGAGCATGTGAACTGGCTCCACTGAGAAGCATTGTATTTCAGGTTCCTTAAACATTTTGATTCTGAACCAGATTTCATTTGTGTGTTTAATTAATCTGTTATGGTGGGTCCTGGCTTATCAATTAGTTGCCCAGTTATTAAATCTGAATAGTTTCCACTAGTGGCAGTTGGTGGTACCCGTGGCATTTGGGTGGTGAATCCATTCTGTGGTTAAGTTTGAAGTAAAATCCAGAGTGGGGTCACTACCTCACTTACATGGTAGCATCAGCAATCACTGGGTCTCACAAATACTATTCTCTGGGAGTGCGCTCCCTCCCCCTAATTGAATTTTATTTAAAAATATAATCAGAAAATATGAAGACACAAAGTATCACCATTAAAGTAGATGGAGCACACAGAATATTCCATTGACTGGTGAATGAGTTTTCATATCAATGAACAAAGCATGCAGACAATTCATCCAGATTGCACTTTGCAATTGCCAGAAACAACCACTTTCTTCCTAAAAGAGGTTCTTTCAATACATCACATCATGCATTCAGATCGAGAAGCATATGGATACATTTCTTTGTAAGCAATTGTGAGGAAAGGTGACCATGGCCTAAATCCTCTTGTTTGGCCCAACTAGAGTAGATCCAGTGAATCAATTGTATTTACCAGCATGTTGATTTGCTATACAACAATTGGTTCAATGTGACTACTCTAGTTGAGACTAAGGAGATGATCACATACTGAAAACATCCCAGGACAGGGACGACAGGAGATCGTTAAAAGGCTTACCTTTTAGATGACGTTGTCCCTCTCCTGTAATGCTCCCATTCTGCTCCTGTTCCTCCCCCACTTCCTCTTATTCATGGGAAAATCTGTGAATAAGAAGCCTGTTACATTATTATAATGGAATGACGGGCGAGTGAACAGAGGACCCATTATGATGCTGAGATGAGATTGTGAAGTGACGTAAGCAGGAGGTCCGTGCTAAAGAACTTCCGGGTTCGATTGGGACAGTCAGGTAAGTGACAACCTTCCCCCCCTTCCCGGGTTACTTGGGCTTTCCTTTTTCTTTTGGGGGGTTTTGTTTTATTTTTTGACATTTGGTTGGGGTTTTATTTTATTTTTTTCCGGTTTATACATACTTTATTTAAAGTTCAACAATCTACAAACTCTTCAAGCTTCAATGTTATCCAAAATCGGCTTATTTACAACTCGTATCATCAAATCTCTATCTAACCATCTCACATTCTACAGTCATTTTGATTGACCATGTTTACATATCCATGTCTTTCATACATATTGTATCCAAAAAGCTTAAACATGACTTCCATCACATGTTGTTATTAACATCAGAAGACTAGTGATTAACATAAATTCATTAAATGACTTCTGCTCAATAATCTTTTACTATTACATTACTTTCTCTCATACTTGTGAATACCATTTCCAATTTTTGAGTACTCTTAGCTTTAACTGCTACATACTCTGAAGCTTTCATCTGCGGGAATTTACCTTTCTTATAGAATTCCGCTTCCTTGTAAATCACCCTTGTTTACCCAAAAATCTATCACCTGTTTCCATTCATCTTTCCATTTGCTTTCTTTTCTGTTTCTTAATTTATTTGTTAAAATGTCTAATTCCAGCATCTCAATCAGCCTGCTCTTCCATTCGTTTAATGTTGGGCGTTCTTTCACTTTCCATTTTTTAGCTATTACCAATCTGGCTGCTGTTGACATGTAAAGTATTACCCTCCAGTACCTTTTTATTTTATTTTCCTCCGTACTCTTAATAATATTCAATAAATACATTTCTGGAGTAAATTCTAAATCCATTTGTAAAATGTCCTTAATTAACTCATGGATTTGCCTCCAGAATGTTTTGATCTTAGGGCAATACCACCACATATGCATCATTGTTCCTTGATGTTTCCCACATTTCCAACAATAGCTTGAAATCCTCTTATTCATTTTATTAATCCTCGATGGTGTGTAATACCACCTATGAGACATTTTAATATAATTTTCTTTTAAGTTTTGGGCAGCAGTAAATGTGAATGACCTTTTCCTTGCTGTCTCCCATTCATCTATGCTTATGGGGTTGCCGATATCGGCCATCCACTTTAACATGTAATCTTTTATGGTTTCTTTTTCTGTATATCTTGTTAATAATAATCTATAAAATTTTGAGATCGCTTTAAGATTTTTTTCTTCTCGTAACAGCCTGTCCAGCTCATTATATTCTCTTTCGAAACCACCTTTTGTCTGGTCTATAGCAAATCTTTCTTTTAATTGCAAATAAGTGAACCAATTTAACTTATACCTCTCTTGCAATCTTTCCTTTATCTCTAAACTTAATACTTTATTTTCTTCTACCCTCAGAATGTCCTCGTATTTCAACCATGGTTCCTTCTTATCCCATCTAGACATAAAAGCCTCTTGGGGAGAAACCCAAAGTGGGATTTTGAAGTAAAACATTTCTCTAATTTTTTCCCATACCTTCATCAGCCCTCTTCTTACACAATGGGTTGCAAACGCTTTGTTAACCTTTACTTTTTCATAAAACAAATACGCATGCCATCCAAACCTGGTATCATGTCCTTCCAGATTCAATAGTTTCTTGTTTTCTAAGTTAACCCACTCCTTGATCCATATTAACGTGGATGCCCAATAATATAGTCTCAAGTCTGGCATATCACATCCCCCCCTTAACTTAGTGTCAATCAAGTAAGACCACTTGAACCTGGGTTTCTTTTTTCCCCAAATAAATGCTTGCAAGTCTCTTTTCTATATCTCAAACACTCTATCACTGCTTAATATTGGCAAATTCTGAAAAAGAAATAATAGTTTGGGCAATATGACCATTTTTATTGCAGATATCTTCCCGACTAGCGATAATCCTAGCTTACTCCATCTCTCCAGATCCTGTTTGATTTCGTCCCAGGTTTTTTTATAATTGTTCTCAAACAAATCAGCGTTTCGCTTAGTCAACCATATTCCTAGATATCTAGCTTTTTTACTGATTTTACACCCTGATATCTCCATGATCTTATCCTCTTCTTGTTTAGTCATATTTTTTGTTAATATGGTTGTTTTGTCCTTATTGATTTTGAAGCCCGAAAATTCTCCGAACTCCCTGATTTGTTCTTTTGGATCTTCCATCACCACAATCGTATCATCTGCAAAAGCCCTTAATTTATTGGTGAAATCTTTTATCTTTATGCCTGGGATTTTCACATTGGATCTTATGTTCTTACACAGTACCTCCAATACTAATATAAATAAAAGAGGGGATATTGGGCACCCTTGTCTAGTGCCTTTTTGAATCTGAAACGTTGATGTTCTTTCCCCATTTACGATAATCTGGGCAGATTGTTCCATATAAATTCTCTCCAATCTTCTGCAAAATTTTTCCCCCAGGCCCGATCTCTTTAGCACTTCTAACATGAAATCCCAGCAAATGCTGTCGAAAGCTTTTTCAGCATCGACCAGCAGCAGTCCCATTTTTTTTTTCCACTATGGGCCTCATAATATTCTAGAATATCTAATACTATTCTAATATTATCGCTTATCTTCCTTCCTGGAATGAAGCCGTTTTGGTCTTCATTTACTATATCTGGTATCATCTTTTTCAGTCTATTTGCCAGTATCATGGTGTATATTTTGTAGTCTAAATTCAAGAGCGATATAGGGCGATAATTTGCAATCTCTTTCCTGTCTTTGCCTTCTTTTAATATGACTGATATATTTGCATTCTTCCACGTATCTGGCACACCATACACTTCGATCTCGTTAAATGTTTTGTAAAGTGGGATGGCTATTTCGTTTTCAAACTTCCTATAGAATAAAGCTGAATACCCATCAGGGCCAGGCGTTTTGTTCATTTTCAGGTCCTGTATGGCCTTCAATATTTCTGCCATAGAGATCGTTGCATTTAATTTTTCCACTTGTTCTTCCTTTAACTTCTGAAAATCTTGTTTTGCCAAATATTCTATCATTCTTTTAGCATTCTCTTTCTCCCTTTCTTGGCTAAAAAGATTGCTGTAGAATTGTTTAAAGCTTTCTCTTATTTCCTCTTGTTTGGTTAGCGTTTTTCCCTGAAATCTTATTTCCGTTATCAACTTATTCTCAAGCTCTTTTCTTAGTTTATACGCTAGCCATTTGCTTGATTTATTTGAGAATTCAAAGTTTGTTTGGCGTGCCTTTTTCATTTTTCTTTCTAATACAGTCATAGTCTCCAAATTTATTTGAGTCTGTATAAGTGTAATTTGTCTTATCAGTTTCCCCTTATTTGGGTTTTTCCTTAGTTCATCTTCCTTCTCCCTCAACTCTTTAATTAAGAAGTTATATCTGGCCGAATTCTGTTTTTTAACCTCATAGCCCCTTTTAATCAAAAGACCCCTAAATACCGCTTTCGCTGCATCCCAAATGGTTTTCATACGGCATTCATCATTGGTGTTTTCCTTAAAATATGTTATGATTTCTTGTTTGAATTTCTTGACAAAACCTTCATCCTTTAGTAAGTACTCATTCAGCCTCCAACTGAACGTTTTCTTATCTATTTTCAATTCTATTTGAATCAGAAAGTGATCAGAGGTTATTTTGGGTAATATCTCCATGTCTGTAATTTGTGGCATTAAACTCTTGGATACTAAAAACATGTCAATCCGAGACATGGATTTAAATCTTTCTGAAAAAAATGTAAAGCCTTTGGCTTTACCATATTTTTGCGTCCACACATCTTCTAATGTATATTCTTCTTTTATATCAAAAAAACTGGTTGGTAACTTTTTTTGTGCCCTGATTTTTCTTTTAGATGATCTATCTATTTTCGGATCTTGGACACCATTGAAGTCTCCTAGTATCATTACGTTTCCTTTTACATGCAATCCCATTTGTTCATTCAATTTCTTGTAGAATTTATCTTGTTTAGTATTTGAGGCATATACCCCCACCAAGGTTACTTTCATTTTTTGGAGCGTTACCTCTACCCCTATATATTCACCTTCCTCATCTTTAAATAGCTCCCTTGAGGGGTATTTCTGATTTATGTATAATGCTATTCCTCGCTTTTTCTTTTTTGAATTTGCCGCATAAAAGACTTGACCGAGTTTTGAATTTTTTAGATATCTAATATCTTGTTGCCTTATTTTGGTTTCTTGTATACAAGTAACGTCTGATTTTTGTTTCTCCAAAAAATGGAAAACTTGTTTTCTCTTATATTCGGAATTTAAGCCTTTTACATTCCAGGAACAGATTTTAATTCCCATCGCTATCTACCACCTCTCTTGTTCCTCCTTCTTCTTCACTTTCTAAAGGATCTTCTTCCTCTGATTCTTCTTTGTTTTCTGCCTCTGATGTTATCTCTCCTTCTGCTTCTTCTGCTTCTTCTGTTTGTCTCTCTGCCTCTTCTTTTTTCGCGTCCTCCTCACATTCTCTCCTTCTTAAAAATGTTGTTTCTGGCCTCCCACTCTCCTTCTTATCTTGTTGCTCCTCTCCACTGGGCTCCTTGTTTTGATGTCTCTTGTCAAATTTTTTGCAAAAGTCAGTTGCTTTTTGAGTTGAATCTATCACATATCTCCTGCTTATATATAAATGAAATGCCTTCTATTTTATTCCATTTATATTTGACGCCCCATTTTACTAATAATTGTGTCATTTGTCTATAATCTTGTCGTTTTTTTAATATGGCCGTCGGCACATCCTTAAAAATCTTGATTTCTTCATTCCTTATTTTAAGTGATTCTTTATAACTCACTTGTAGTATCCTTTCCTTAATTTTTGTCTTAGTAAATTGTATCACTATGTCTCTCAGCAATTTCTTTTCTTTGGCTATGGCCGAGTTTATCCTGAATATTTTCTCTGTTTCCTCATAAAGGTAGTCTTCTGAGAGTTCTGTAAATTTTGCCAATTCAGGAATTATTCTTTCAAATAAATTCTCATTCATTTTTTCTGATAGCCCTCTTAGTTTCAAGCATTTCTCCCTATAACGGAGTTCTTGGTTCATCATTAACACTTCATCCCTGTTTTGTTTCTCTTGTATCATTTCTGTTGCTTTTCCAGTTTCTTGTGTCTTATCTTTCAATGTTTCTATCTCTTTTTTCATTCCTTCAATTTCCTTATTTATTTTATCCAATTTTCCCCCCAGAATCTCTGTTTCTTTTTTATAGTCTTGTTTAATCTCTTTCCTAATATCCTTCAATTCTTTCCTTATTTCTTGTTTAAAAGACCTGAGCTCTGTTCTCAACTCCTCTAATAATAAAGCATGAGTTTCTGGCATCTTTGGTAGTTCTTGTGATCCCCTTCTCACTGTTAATATCTGGGATTGCGTCTGGGCAACAGTTTTTCTTGTACTGTAGGCCATTCCTCTGCCTATCACTTTTCTGAATCAAATATAATTTTCAATTTATATTTGTCCTACCCCTCTCAGTTTCTTGATTTATAAGTTTAAATTAATCAGATTAATTATTACTAATATTATCTCCTTTTACCCCACAGCAATTTGGGCAGTCTAAACAAATAATAGATTTTCTCTATTGTCCTCCAAGTGATAACTAGAGATCAAAATGCACAGTTTATGTTTTGAGTTATTTTCTGTCACAAATAAATATTTTCCAACATCCACCAATATTTGCCCTTATCCCTCCCTTCTTTTAATCACAAAGAAGTCTCTTATTAATTTTAGAGAGTCAACACGAATTTGTACAATTTCCCCAAAACAATTATCTCTGACTGATCAAGTATATATCCCATGAATCCTCAAATTCCCCCTTAATATATTGATATATTGATATATAAGTATATATTAATATATTGATTAACAAATTAACAAATATATATTGATTATCAAGTTAACTGCTAAATCATCTAATAGATTCTTTTAGATTTCCCAGTTACAATTTAAATCAACCTTAGAGCGCAGAAATCAACTGAAAATAACACCCAATAGTGCCAAACTCCCTAAGTATCAGATTTCCTTCCCATTGGTTGTCTTCTTTTCTTGAGTTGTTTTGGCTTCCTCTCCTTCCCCTATAATTTCTTTTAAGCTTCTTTCTCTCCGTTTGCCTTTCCCCCACTATCGCTAAATTTCTGTCTTTACTTTCAGTCCTGAAAAAGAAATTCTTCCTTCTATTACGCTTATTGTTGCCTCCTTCAATACTCTTCAGTTTCAGTTTTATTTCAAATTAAGTTTTTGTCCACAGCTTCTTGCAGAAAACAAACAGACAAGCAAAGAAAACGAGCTATCCCAGTACATCAATCCTTCACGCTCTCACTGCTCACAACTCAATTCGGTTTCTCAGCTGTGTCTTATTTCGCAATCCGCTCGTTGGGGTTTTATTTTTAAATTTCCCGCGCAATTGTTCTCTCGCGAAAACAAGTGGGATTTGGCTTCACTGCAGTAAAAGCAGTTTTACGACAGCTGCATTTACTGCAGTGAAGCCGAGGGGAGGGGGAGCCATTTTGCTTCCGATAAAAGGTAGGTGTTTGAAGTTTTTCTTTAGTGTTACAGGGAGGGGAGCGGAATGGGAGTGGGTTCGGTGTGGGGGTAGTGGGACAGACATAGTTTCCAGGGACCCGTGTGATCATCTCCTAAGCATCAATGCACCTGCCAGCATTTCACAGATGAAAACTAGGAAACGTGAGGCCAAGCAAAATCAAGGTGTGGTGGAGATGGTAAAATGAGGAAGAACATACAAGCTAGGGGAGGCTGAAGCACTTTGCATTTGCCTGAGCCCACTGGGAAAGGCAGGATTTCTCCCTTATCTCCTCTCCTTTCCCCCTGCTGAGTTAATTAGGTTCAAACTACTTTTGCACTTTGAATACTGTTTGCAACAATCGAAGTAAGCTATGGACAAAGGGGGAAAGTGGGACATGGAGAGAGAAACGGACATTTTAACAACAGATAAAAATGGTGGGACTGTCCTGCAAAACTGGGACAGTTGGAGTGCATGGATTCCAGTCCATGTACCCTCAAATTTTTCTCTGTTATTAGCTCTCCTTAACTAAAACAGTGTTGGGTAATTGTGTGGGGGCATGGCCATCCCTCCCTTCAGCCTGCAGTATTACTCCTGGCATGACCAAAATGATATAATTAAGGGACAGTGCATGCACCAATTAGGAATATTACCCAAGACACCAATGGCTAAAGAAACAAGCTAAAGTATTCTTGTAGGAGCGGCATTCAAGGTAGTAAAGTTCTTAAAGGGTATAAAGCTGAACAAATCTAATTCCACTTTGGGAAAAAGGGAGAGAGAAAGGGACAGGAAGAAATAGAAAAGGGCAGGTTGAGGATCAGGGTTTTGTGGAAGGGAAGAGACAGTCATGGTCAGCCAAATCTAACCTAATCTAGTTCACAGGTAGATCTACCCTGACCATTTTAACACACTGCTTCTGCAACATAGCATTCAGCTTCATTCACTTTCCTATTTCAAGTGAATTAAATGGCATAAAGAAGATTCCCCACATGCCCCAATCTGTTTTTCACCAGAAAGTATATATTGCAGTTTTTGGATCATTAAGAGATAATATAAAGCAAAGGGAAAAGAAAATATCACTCAATTGCCGATATCAACCTCTGTGCCATGAAACTTCAGACATTTTATTTCTGCTCATCATCAAAAACAATGCAAGCTGAAGAATTGTAACTGACAACCAGGACGTGCAGACATGATGGAAACAAGTGAAAGATTGTGGATTGACTTAACACCTTCCAGAAAAATAATATTAAGAGTCTGAGCTATTGCAAAGTGATTTATATTTTGAAGTACTCATGGCTACTATCCAATCTTCCTTATTTGCTACAGTGTTTGAGAAGCCTATTCTGCAAAGAAATAGCCATCCAAACCTTTAGCCAGTATTAAAATACCACTTTAGAAAATGTGCATCTGCACTGGATGAGTTTCTGGTTTAGTCTTTCAAAATCTAACATTTGCTCTCTAGCAAAAAGAAACACATCCACACCAAAGGCAATGCTGGTTTGCTGGAATAGTATCAACCAGTGGTTCTTAACCTGTGGTCTGTGGACCACCACAGGGGTATTCTCACAGGGGGTTCACAAAGTCTTGAAGGCTGCTTAGTCCATGTGACAGTACCCAAGGCAAAGGCTGGCTGGCTTGGCCTGTTCATTGCTGTCCAATCCGCTCCAGCCACAAAGTTGCAGGAAGAAGCAGAAAAGCCTCCCCTCCAGTGCCTCTGAGGGAAGGGTTAATGGATGGCATAATTGTATTATTATTATTATTATTATTATTATTATTATTTCTTAGTTGTTGTTGTTGTAAGGGTTTTAAATCTTGAGTTAAGTCTTGGGGTCAGTGGCAATAAAAGATATTTAATGGGGGTCCTTGGTGAAGAAAATATTGAAATCCACTGGTATTAACAGTTCAAAGCAACTATTTCTGCATATCATATAATCTCAGAGGTGGAAGAGACCATAGGGCCATCCAGTCCAACCCTCTGCCATGCAGGAACACACAATCAAAGCATCCCTGACAGATGGCCATCCAGACTCTACCACACACTACAAGGAAGCACATTCCACTGTCAAACAGCTCTTACTGTCAGGAAGTTCTTTCTAATGTTTAGGTGGAATCTCTTTTCCTGTAGTTTGAATCCATTGTTCTATGTCCTAGTCTCTGGAGCAGCAGAAAACAAGTTTGCTTCATCCTCAAAGTGACATCCCTTCAAATGTTTAAACATGGCTATCATGTCACCTCTCAACCTTTTCTTCCTCAAGCTAAATGTACCCAGCTTCCTAAGCTGCTCCTCATAGGGCATGGCTACCATACCTTTCTCCACTTCGGTTGCCCTTCTCTGGACACATTCCAGTTTGTTACCATCCTTTTTGAATGGTGGTGCCCAGAACTAGACACAGTATTCCAGGTGAGGTCTGACCAAAGCAGAATACAGTGGCACTGTTACCTCTCTCAATCTAGACGCCTTACTGCTATTGATGTAGACTAGAATTGCTTTGGCTTTTCTGGCTGCCACATCACACTACTGACTCATTTTCAGCTTGTGGTCCACTAAAGCTTCCTAGATCTCTTTCGCATGCACTGCTATGAAGCCAGGTGTCACCCATCCTATATCTGCACATTTCATTTTTTCTGCCTAAGTGTAGTACTCTACATTTCTCCCTGTTGAAATTCATTTTATTAGTTTTGCCCCAGCTTTCTAATCTGTTAAGTAAGGTAATCTTTAATTCTGTAATTGTCCTCTGAGGTATTAGTTACCCCTCCTAATTTGGTATCATCTGCAAACTTGATAAGAAGGCCCTCTATTCCCTCATTCAAGTCATTGTTAAAGATATTGAATAGGGCCCAGGACAGAACCCTGATGCACCTCACTAGTCACTTTTCTGAAGAGGAGCCATTGGTGACTACCCTTCGGGTTAGTTGGTCAACCAATTACAAATCTATCTAATAGTTGCATTGTCTAGCCCACATGTTACTAACTTTTTTGCAAGAATATCATAGGGGACGTTATCAAAAGCCTTACTGAAATAAAGGTATACTACACCTACACATTTCTTCATCTACCAAGCTTGTGACTCTATAAAAAAACAGATAAGATTAGTCTGGCATGACATGTTTTTGAGAAACCAATGTTGACCTTTAGTGAACACATGGTTCCTTTCTGGGGGCTTACAGATTGTCTGTTTAAAGATCTGCTTTAGAATATTTCCTGGTATTGATGTCAGGCTGACTGAACAGTAAGTATTTGGGTCATCTCCCCTGTCATTTAAAGATAGGGACAACATTTGCCCTCCTCCAGCCTGCTGGGATCTCTCCTGTTCTCCAGGAATTCTCACAAATGATTGACCGTTGTTCTGAGATTACTTCTTCCACTTCTTTTAATACCCTTGGATGAAGTTCATCTGGTCCTGGAGACTGGAATTCATTGAAAGTAGTCAGATATTCCTGTACTATTTCTTTACCAATTCTGTGCTGCATTTCTCCTACTGCATCATCTGCTCCATTTTCCCCAGGCTGAGCACTGTTCTCCTTTTAGGAAGAGACCAAAACAAAGAAGGGGTTGAGTAGTTCTGCCTTTTCTCTGTCCCCGTTAGCATTTTGCCATCTTCTCAATGCACCAGCCCTACCACTTACTTGCTCTTCCTTTTGCTATGGACATAAAAAGTGCCCTTTTTATTGTTTTTAACCTCTCTAGGGAGATTTTCAGATGGGGAAATTATTCCCCAGGGAGATCAGGACAGAATTGTTTCTGTCCCGGAAGCAGTGCCGCATTTCGCATGCCCACTTCTCTCTCCCAATCTCCTGTCATCCTGATGATGTACTTGTTCTATTTCCCTGCCGGTCCCTTCCGCAATATTTTATTAACGAGAGTTTGTCATTAATAAAAAGAAATAGAACAAGGACAGCATCAGGATGACGGAAGATCAGGAGAGGGAAGTGGGCATGCGAAACGCAGTGCTGCTTCTGGGACAGAAACAATTCTGTCCCGATCTCCCTGGGGAATAATTTCCCCGTCTGAAAATCTCCTAGGAAGCCTGAGCTCCATCTGTGCTTAGCTTTTCTGACTTTCCCCTTACATGAGCTGGCTATTTGTTTGAATTCTTCTTTGGTGATTTCCCCTTCTTTCCCCATTTCCTTTACATGTCCCTTTTAAGTCTCAGCTCAGTTGAAAGTTCTTCTGACATCCATCCTGGTTTCTTTAGACACCTCCCTTATTTCTCCTTACTGGAATTGTTTGAAATTTTGCCTTCAACATATCACTTTTAAGAAACTCCCATCCATCATTAATTCCCTCCTCTTTTAGTATTTCTGACCAGGGGATCACCCCAAGTATTCCCCTAAGTTTACTGAAATTTTAGCATACTTAGAATTAAACTATATTATACTCTGGTCACATTTTCGCAAAGTGTTCCCCTAAGTGGGGAGAGACCTTGGTGTCTTTCAGTCTACACAGTTACAGCAGATTTTTATCACACATTAATTGCCATGGCTGTATCCTACAGAATCCTGGGAATTGTAATTTGGCAAAGAATTCTCAATATTTGAGAAACTACGAATCCCATGGATTCTATGGAGTGCTGCTATGACACTTAAAGCAGGTGCTATAATTGTTTAACGTGAAAGAGAAACTTGTCTTGTATTTGTTTCCAAATCTAAACTGCAGAAAAGACCATGTCAGAACTGGTGATCCTAAACCAAGGGGCTTTTACTTGTTTTTAGTTAAGGTCATAGCTCCTTCCCAGGACAAATCCTGGCTTATCAAATACATTGTATTCTAAAGCACTGAGATTTCATACAACTTAGCCTTGCCTTCCCTCCCTCTCCCTGCCACCAGCCGTGTCTGTGATTAGCCTCTGAAAACTCCTTCCTTAATAAACTTCTGAACAATCCAAGCCTCTTGCCAGAACAATGGTTTATCTTGGGACTATACATTCCTCCTCACGTGCTTCTCCTACTAGTTCCACCATGGCTTGATCCTCAAGCAACTTGCAAAGGGCCTATCTAATGGACTTTATCACACAACACTGTTATAGTGTTATTATTCCACTTTAATTCCTCTGGCTGCCTCCTGTGGAATTCTGAGGTTTGTAGTAGTTTAGTGAGGCCTAAGAGCTTTCTGGCTGAGAGTCCTAAATGCCCGTCCCTAAACTGCAAATCCCAGGATTCTACAGGAGCAGCCATAGTAATTAAAGTGGAATAATAATGCTATAACAGTGTAGGAGATTATCAGATGCGGCAAAAACCATCTCAAAAGATCTCTATAAGAACAGGAAGGGTGACCTTACTAGACTCAGTTGTCCTCCAGCATTCTGCCATGAGTAAAGCATCCTTTTTGATTAGTGGCTTTCCCCCTTCAATAGAAAATCGAAGCCTCATTTGTGGCAGTGCTATGCCCCAGAACAGCTGAAGGACACAGGCGTGTAGTAAGGTCACCCTTTCTTTTTTCGTAGCAATCTTCTGATGCCATTGGGAACACAATTTTTGGTGCATTCACCCACATCTGATAATCTCTGTAATGTGATAATCTCCTATGCTGCAAAACTACAGTAATTTGACCCCTCTTTACCCACCATAGTCCAGTCCTATGGAATCCTGGTATTTGTAATTTTGTGAAATATTTAGCCTTTTCTATCAGAGCACTCTGGTGCCTCACCAAACTACAAATACTAGGATTCCATAGGATAGAACTATGGTGGATAAAGTGGTGTCAAACTGCTGTATTTCTCCAGTGTAGACAGGCCTTAAAGACTCTAGGTAGCTTCCTCCTTCCCTCCCAGCCATCGTGGCTCCAGCGTTTACCCCAGCACTGCTCTGCAATCACCTGTAATGACCCTGGACAGACAACCCTATTTGTCATATCTGCACAACCTTTATGCTTCTCCATCTTGATTCAACCCCCTGCACCCACTGTCTGCAACTTGTCTTAACCTGCCACTATTTTATTACCAAGGATAAGCCATGTAGGCCAGTACCGTCAAAAAACTGTTGGCAGCTCTCAGGCAGAGGTTGTCCCCAGATCTGCTTCCTGAGATCCTTCAATGGAGATGTTAAGGACTGAACTTGTAACCTTGTAGATATTAAACATGCATTCTACATCCCCCATTTTTGCTGTACTTTTAGTTCACTAGATCAAAGCAGCCTTAGCACATCAAGCAGGAACAGCACATAGAAACATGTAAAGGGCAGTCTTGCTCTACTTTTGGTGTGTGTGTGTTTTTCACAGTGGCATGGCATCTACTTTTTGATGTGGTAATCTCTTCGCTTCCATCTCTGACAAAGGAATTACTCAGATATTGTATGATCTAGTGATTTGAAAACTAGGCATGCCACTTTGAAATCTAACCAAAAGAACAAAAATTATGCAGAATGGGATATCAAATGTCATCACATTTATCTCACTTGCCTGAAAAACATAGAAAATGTTTGTATTTCAAGGAAGAGAGGGAAATATTGGGAGTGTTATTTCTGAAGAGATATGTTTGTACAAGATAATATGAATTGCCATTTTTAATGTCAGAAAATGAGTCAGTTGCAAGTAAAAAAGAAAGCCTTTCCTTTCCTTTCCTTTCCTTTCCTTTCCTTTCCTTTCCTTTCCTTTCCTTCCCTCCCTGCCTTCCTTCTGACAAACTTGCTCTCTCTCTCTTTTTACTATCCTGCCTACACAGTTGTGCTACCTGTGTTGGGGATAATTAAACCATATACCCAATAAGAACAGCCCTCAAGAGGTTAACAGCTCTGGCAAAAAAGAAAAAAAGAAAAAAAGGGGGTGTTAAAATGAGCATCTATTCTACTATTCATGCAGTACCTACTATTAAATATATATCCAAATTTGTTCAATGAGTGTGCATAGGGCTGTGTTCTTAGCTATTTAAGTGGTACCAAATAACAACAAGTCAATAAAGCATAGGAGACCTCTTAGGGTTAGGCAGGGGGAGAGGGAAGATCATTTTGATAAGGGCAGTGAGTACATCTTCAGAACAGCCCTTGTTTGGGGGCTGTATAGAATTGTAGAACCATGGATTTGGAAGGTAGCCCAAAGGCCATCTAATTCTTGTCCCTGACATGCAGGAATCCATTGCTAAAGCACCACTGAAAGGTGTCCATCATATGGAATCATGGAATATGATTTTTGAATAGGACACAGTTCAGTGTCCTAATGTGTCAGGTGCATATCAAATGAGAGAGGAGATAGTTGATGATAGGACTGGAGAAAGCATGAGAAGAACTGAGAAACAATGACTTCAAAACCAGATTTAGATATGCCTAGGTTGTAACGTACAATACGGCTGTAAGCTACTACATCAAAGTTTAATATTTGCATAGATAGACTTGTTACCCAAATTGTGTGGGGTTTGTGGGAACCCACTCCATGTCAGTCAAATCAAGATGGGGAATTTTAATTAGCTCCAGTTAGGCTGTGACAAGTTGGGTAATTACAGGACCTTTGGACCTGTGTATACCAGTACTCACTGATGAGACTCCAAGCCAGGGAATAAAACATAATGAGTTTTATTGAGAAGTACTCATGGAACCACTCACACATACACTCATGCTTCAAGCAATCACACAAAACTAACAAATAGAGGAATAGATTTTGGGGATAATGGGCTATACTATATCTGTCTGACTAGCAGAGGTTCATGCAGAGAAGAATACTCAGGCTTGATGCTCAGGTTGCACAGAAAATGGGCAGAGTGACAGCGTGTAGAAAACTGTGCATGCTTTGGTTGTGTTTTGGGTATTATTTATACTCAATATTTGTTTTTCATGTTTTTTTTCTAGGCGGTGAGGTCGTGTTCTGGAAGAGTTTATTCCTGACGTTTCACCTACATCTGTGGCTGGCATCTTCAGAGAAACGTCAGGAATAAACTCTTCCAGAACATGGCCTCACAGCCTGGGGGTGGGGGGGAACCACGAAAAACCTACGGAGGCCGGCTGTGAAAGCCTTTGACTTAAATATTTGTTCTTAAAGGGTTTTTGGAGTGGAGAACAATGTTTGAGTGAGTTTCCCAGCGTGAAACAATGGAAGCTGCAGCTTTGTTGATTGCTGTTAATGCTTGAAACATTAAGACTGGTGGATTTCAGGCAACCTCTGCTTTGTGTGTAGGGTAGGTGTGAAGGAAAACCATTTAATGGGTGTTTGTGAGTATGACTCACTGCCAGATGCAACCAGGAGAATTAGCACATTCTATCCTAACTATAGTCTGAGGGGGCTCCACATAATTACTTCTGGGTATGTCTGTTTTTGGGAAATTTTCAAGACCTCTTCTTAGGTTTTGAGCAAACCTCCACTAGTCCCTATATTTGGGGTATCCTGGTCTACTGCTAACCACATGAAGTGTCAATTTAAGCCAAATAATAAAATATTGCCAATTAATGAATTATTGGAAGGGAGGGGGTATCAGAGCAGGTAACACAGTCAGCCCTCCATACCCTTGGATTCTTTATCCATGGATTTTATCCATGGATTCAACCACCCACAGCTTGAAAATATTAAATAAATAAATTCCAAGAATCAAACCTTGATTTTACCATTTTATATAAGGGACACCATTTTACTATGCCATTGTATATTATGAGACTTGAGCATCTACGGATTATGGTATCCACGGGGGTCCTGGAACCAAACCCAGTGGATAACAAGGGTCCACTTTACCAGTACATAGGCAAGGAAGCAATATGACAAATTATTGGTTATCTGTGAAGCATAATTTTGTCATTGCAGAATGATGAAGTCTGTTTTAAAATTTATTTTTCCATTTCCATTTTTTTAAAAAAACAAATCATGTAAAATTTGAAATATAGTAGTTTTGTGTTTTTTAAAAAACTGTATTAATTTAGAGGCCTCTCATAATCTCAGGCCCTAACTGTAATTTACTTAGTCTGTGCATAAATCTGACATTGCACATCTTCTTCATCTCTGGGTACATTCAGATTTGGTGAACAAAGTCGGAAAGCTGTCACCTCTGTTTTGAAACCATAGTCCCCTGTCCAGGATTTTGAAGTGTGTCTAAAATCTTTTCCTTTGTCCAAAGACAAGCCTTCCACTCTTGGGCTCAAGGCTAAATAATTAATTTATTATTGAAAGTAACCATGCATACTTGGCTATATAATATAGCTGTTATGAAGCTCCTCCTGTATTGATTCCTGGAGATGCATTTTCTACATTCCTACTGTCAGATCTGTAACACTTGCGCAGCACATGGTGCTTCTATACTAGAGATGCAGGTGGTCAGACTTCACCATTAGCAACCTGCAACTGTCAAAATCTTTTTGTTTTGTTTTGTTTTTGTTGAGAAAGTACCAACGACCTGTCCTTATTTGAATAGAGCCAGCATTCTTCCCTCAGTGTCAGGCCAGCCAGTGTATTATTGCTTTTTTCTGCAGTGTTTGGATAGCCCTACTTTTACTCAGCAGGTCTGTAATTAATTGAGGAGACAGAGCCTGGGTATCCAAGGGGGTGGGGGGAATCACTGTTTGTCTTCCACACTGCCTCCCACAAGGATTTTTCAAGAGCACTTTTAATTAGATCAGAAAGGAAGAAGAAGGAAACAGCATGTACCAGTACTGTTTCTTCCTTGAATCCAAGTATTAAAACGAACATTTTTCAAAAAACAAAACAAAAAAAATCCACTGATTGGTTTATCAAATTTGAGTTTTGAAAACAATAGCCATTCCCCACCCCCTCAGAAAGTAAAGGAAACCTTTATCACCAAGACTCAGTGCTTGAAAGATTCACAAGGGAACTTTTGTGCTTATTAAATTGAATGTACTAGATGGCTATTTTTAGTCAGTGAGTGACACAGAGTGCCTGCAAGTATAATGAGCATGCATAAAGTTCGGGATTATGTTGCTGAACCAATAAAGAATTTAGAAATATTTGTTATGCATACAACCCACCTGTATTTATTTTAAGTAGCAAGTACCTATTTTCACACTGAATGCATGGTTACTTGGTGTGCATTACCGAATATTGAACCTTACCTGTCATCTGCCCAGTCTGGAGGCTCTCTCATGAAAAATGTGGGCAACAATTTTCCTAGCATGGGTAGAAATTTGAAGTTCCAAAACATTTACTGTTTATGGACAGAAATATGTAGTAGCTTAGGACAGTGCATCTCAAGCTATCTGATGTGGGCTCTAGCAGTCCCCCCCCCACAATGTGCCCATTGGCTACAGTTGTTTTTTTCTTTCTTTCCAGGAAATGCACCAGGGAGCAGTAGCCAGGGGCTCTGGCACTAGCTCCAGTATAGAGAGTACCACTTTGAGTGGCACTGGCTTAGGCTAAATGAAATGGTGATCTGCGGATGTTTGGGAAACCTTGGCCAAGATCATGCATCAGATGTAACCACAATGTCATGGCTATGATCTGTCTCCCAATCTAACCCCCCAAACCCACTTCAGCATCCAACCAGCTGCACTGAGAGATGGAGTTCTGTGATGCTGGTGAGTGGGGCATTGAAGGATTACATGTCCAGCTCCTTCCCACCAGTGAACAGTGATGTGCCAAGTAGAAGAAGGGACTCCTGGGAATTCCTGTCACAACTCGTTGCTACACTGCTGACCATCTTTCAGTGCCCAAGGAACTCTTCCATTGGTGTGACTGGCTGGATCTTGAGGTGGGTTTCAGGGGCATTTATCATTGTGGCAATGGTACCATGCTCGTAAATGTGAATTGCAAACAGTTATGATGTCGTAAGTCTAACTTACAACATTGCAACTGACTAGCAGGATGCTAATATATGGGATGAGATAGGGGATGCCACTGGATCTAAGTAACTTTGGAGTGTTCACCAAACTTACACTGTGAACAGGGCTGTGTGTATTTTGCAGTTGCACACATAAGCATGAGATTTTTTTATTCATCCCAGAATTCTGTATCTAAGGAATCATACTTTACATATAAAGATACACACATGTTTTCAGTCCTTGTGATTGTTTATAGAAGATTGGAAATATGACACCACTGCATGATGGAACATGGGCATGGGTATTTCTGTATACATACATCTTGGGAGAAAGGTGGGATATAAATCCAATACATACATACATACATACATATATACATGGACTCCAAAACTCATTATAATGGAGTTGAAAACTCATTATTCTGTCATAATACTGTTAATGGTTGGGAAGGATACTTGCATAGTCCTTAACCCATATTCCATAACCCGTATACTGATGTCTACAAGTGCCTTGCCTGCCATACCATTTTAAATCACTTGTCCTCCTGCTATACTTTGAATTCCAAAGAAAGCCTGGGTAAGGAGAAAAGCATTCTGGATTTATTTTTTTAACACACTAACACACACACACACACACACACACACGGCTGTACCCTACTCTGCATGTCTTCAGGTGGAACAGTGGAATTCAGAGTATGTGTGTGTGTGATCTTCTCTTCCTACTGCACCCTCCCCCAATAAATCTACTTTAGAGGGCTTAGGAGCTATCCAGAACTGTGTTTTTTTTTTTAAGTCTCTAAGGACTGTGGGGATGGGGGAAGGAAGGAGAAGAAATCATGCTGGCACTGCAGTATCAATACAGTATTATTTTTTTTGCTATAGGGTTTATGCTGTGGTGGCTTTGAAAATCTACCCTAATGAGCAAATTGGGTCACCCAATATTTATTATGTATCCCTCCTTTTGGCATCATTCCACATTCCCCTGAGGTTTGGGCATCCTTCTTGAGCACTATGGGATACCTCATGGGAGGCTGAAGTAGAATGGAGGGACGAGTGGAAAATGACTAAGGGAAGAGGAGAGTCAAGATAGCAGGCCCCTGTTGGAGCCAGAGGAGGCTGACAGCCCTTTCATAGCACAGGCAGAAACAAAGCCTGGTCTATTGCAGGGACTGCCTGCAGATCCAGAGGGGATACCTCTACTTCATCCTGTGGGGTGTCATAAATTAAAACTCCAGTTGCATAGGGTGAGGTTGCAAATGTCCTGCTCCACTTTAAAGGACAGACTCTGAGCTAATGAGGCCAGCAAATCTGATTTACTGCTGGCCATAAATTAGCTCAGCCAAGGCCATTTTGTTGCTGCAGACAAAAAGCTCTAATATTCTCTTGTGACCCTGTCTGATGTGTCTAGCTTTGTGGATCTCTAACCTTCACTGTGTACCTTGGATTAATCTTTCTGGCAATTCCCTTCTTGGCTTTGGACTCTATTCAGGACTTCTTTTTTTCCATTTGCACATCAGACTGCGTGGACCACACCTTCTGCTACCATGGGACTGGCCTGGTTTCTCTCTATTGATTCTTTGTGGACTCTAGGCACCCTTATTGGGGCACTTGTCTCCCTTAAACAGGGCAGTGGTTTAATATGGAAATACATGTTTTTGTACTTTCTAAAAACATAAAATCCCATGCAGCCAGAGCTATGCACTTCTCAGATATAGATGTTTAATTAGCCCTATGAAATCAATGGAATTCAAAAGTGCTCCACTTGGGCAGATTGGGTGAATTGTTTTTCTACTTCACTTTCACCATAATTATGAGCAGAAACTCTGAGTTTGACTTTCTCAAGTGTAGCAAGTTGCTACTCATAAATCACTGGCAGGAATGTGCAACTTTAACTCTGTTTTGATATAGTTTTTTCAGGGAATTAACAGCAATAAAAAAAGTTATCCAGACTTCCCTGCAGAATTATTTATCAAAATGGGAAGAGAGAACCCAGACTGCAAATTAGTGCTGCACCTTTAAAGTTGACAGGCATTGTCTGTAATGAGGCTGACACCTTCAGAAGGTCATAAAGTTTCTCTCTGGCAGCATGCTAGCAGTGGTTCCCATAGTACCTGTTTGATGACCCATTAAAAAAGTATTTCTGTAAATGTCAGTTTGCGAACTTATAAAATTGGCATTTAAAGTCCACTAGAGGAAGACAGTTTAGTTTGTCTTCACCACCCCCCACCTATGCTCTGACCCCTAAAGCTTTTTCAGTTTTGTCCTTGACACAGCTTGTCTAAGAACTAATGTTAACATGCTGGAACTTCACACAATGATACAACCATCTTTGTGATCCATGTACACCATATGACCACTTATTGTGGTCTTCTTGTGCAAATCTAATAAGAATAGCATACGTTTGAAATGATAAATTTCATAAATTCTCCAACTTCCTTGGCTCAATTCCAGGAAGATTGATTTACTTGGGTGTCCAAATTTCTACCCATCTAATTGATGTGGATAGAGACTCATCAAACATGAATACATACTATAAAACATACTTGCACCTTCCAAGCTGACTGGATTTACATTTGGGTAGTGATGTGATCAAATACTGTCATGTGGGCCTTTGGACAGTTGCCCATGACTATAGCTGGACTGGTTTTTAGTTTTAACTTTTGCTGAAACTTCTTTCACATCCAGGGGCCCATCTACAGGAGGGAAAAAAATCTAAAATACCTCATAATATTGGCATCTTGCAGCAGCAGCGACATGTCTAAACATTTTGTTTGGCCTCGGAAGCCCCCATAAGCCTCACATTCCTGATGGTGGCTGTGAGTGATTTACTCATGTTCGTTCTTCACCACCACTGTTTTTTTTTTTAAAAAAAGTCATCCAAAGGTGTGCTGATATGATAGAGCAATTCTCCAATTTTATAAGAAAAGGAAACAGAAAATATTGATCCTTTTTAATGCCTTAGCAAGCGATTGCTAAGGCAAAAATCCAACAAGCCCTGCCCTCACTCTTGCCTGGCCAATCAGCTTTGTGCTTCCCTTCAAGTTTTTTATTGTTCTATCTCTCTCTCTCTGGCTTTTCTTCGCAAACGAAGATTCAGGAAGGACTCATCCCGCGCCTTCTGCAAGCGCGCTGATGACTAAAAAGGCCAATCCGAGATAAACAAGTCCGGTTGCAAAAAGCGCAGCAGAAGGTCTCCTTGGGTGATGTTTTTGGGTTGTGATTCTTTCTGCGTTGTCGTTTCTCTTCAAGACTTGTTCGTCGTGAGTTCTCAAATAAGGTTGCAGCATTGTGGATTGTGCGTCTCCATGCCTCCCGATGTGAGGCCAGGGCGGACCACTGTTGGTGATCAATTTGGCCAAGCCTGAGATGTTGTTTCAGGGAGTCTTTGTATCGCTTTTTTGGAGCGCCCCTCTTACGCTGACCCGTGGCGAGTTCACCGTAGAGTAGTATTTTTGGGAGGCGATGGTCCTCCATCCTAGAAACGTGCCCTGCCCAGCGCAGCTGTGTTCTCAATATCATGGCCTCAATGCTGGTGATCCCTGCTTGTTCAAGGACAGCAACATTCGTCACATAGTCAGTCCAGTGTATATTTAGGATTGTGCGTAGACAGCGCTGATGAAAGCGCTCGAGGAGTCGTAGGTGGTGGCGATAGGTAACCCATGTTTCAGATCCATAAAGGAGGATAGACAGTACGATGGCTCTATACACACTGATTTTTGTGCTTTGCCTCAGGTGTTTATTGCTCCAGACTCTTTTGTGAAGTCTTCCAAATGCACTATATGCCTTTGCTAATCTGTGATCGATCTCTTTGTCAATCTTGGCATCTGAGGAGATGATGCTTCCCAGGTAGGTGAACTGCTGAACGGACTTGAGCACTGATTTGCCGACGGCAATGTGGGGGTGGTGGTGTTCGTCCTGTGGTGCAGGCTGGTAAAGAACTTCTGTTTTCTTCAGGTTGACTTCTAGCCCAAATTGTTCTATAGTCCAAATGAATCCAACACTGGGAGAAATGTGTCACTAGAGTCAATAAATCAATTACAAAAATTAAAGTATATTGTGTCTATTTTTGTGTATACTTCAAAAAAATTACACAATAACATATCAATATAAGTTCACACTAATACCCCCTCAAAGTATAATTCACATTGATTAAATATTATGAATGCAATTTACAAATGTATAATTTCCTAGAGTGGCCATTCTTTCATATCCAAAATCTAGAGACCATAACACATGATAGTATATAACTCATTATTTGTCAGTTATCAATCTCTAGTGACAACACATAAGTATGATGTTACTATATGCACTTCACTATAACCCCTTCAAGTAACATGAGTTATGGTCTTCACAATTTCTAGGTAATTATGTCAAAAGTCATACCAGTATCAAAAGTCATGCCAGAATAACATATCCAACACAAATTCCCAATTATTATATTGATGCAAAAATAACTTCAAAGCCCCCAAATATCTAGTTAGCAAACTAGCAAATGCTATGGTTGTTCATACCTTGGCAGTAATACCAATTCACACCAGTTGATTAATTATATTCACATTCAAAATCAAATTACATTCATTTACTAATACAAAAAATAACCTCAAATTCAAATAGTGTCGATAAACTGGCACATTCTACAATCTAAGCTCTTGAATCCATTCACAAGTATAACCAACAATATTGACAATTCAAAAAAGCCACTCTAAATGCTGTAAGTTTTACTCGATAGGAGAGTGTAAACTGCAGTCTTAACAATCCAGAATAAACTGGTTGGTGGAAACCCAACAGAAACTCCAGGATCTTGGTGATGCCATCCACACATTAGTTGGAAGGTGGACGCCATCCACACATTAGGTGGTGTGGCACAGATAACCAAACTACCAAAGATGGTGCATATAGCAGTAATTATAAGTGCGCTGGGATCCCGAGAATTTGGTTGCTGCAAACTTGAGTTCAAAGTGCTTGTTTGGTGAGCTGCTTGCGTTGAGAGGAAGTGAGTCAGAGATTGCTGAGAGGAAGTAGGTAAGAGGCAGAGGGAGAAGCTAGAAGCCAGCACCCCTGTATATAGCAGCAGCCTCAGTCTCTGGAGCTTAACTTACAGGAGAGAGGCCAACAAGAGTGTTTGGCATGGTTGTTTAGCAGGGGAGTTTGAAGGGAAGGCACAGAGTTCTGTTGTAGTGCCTACTTCAAAGTATTCAATATGGACGGCGAGGGAACTGCTGCAGTTACCTGAAACAGCTGTGGTATGTTTGTCTTCTTGATTGTTTTTACTGTTTATTCCTGCATGTAAGTGTTTATTGTTTATTCCGTTCGTACCTGGAAGTGTTCTGGTGGGCCTGCCCACTGATGCTGGAATCTTGCCAGCAGAACGTGGCACCTTCTTGCACACAGAAAAATCCAGAACACAAATGCTACGGGAGATCAATTTTTGACTTCTTTCTGACAGTAAAAAAAACTCTCTTGTAATGGCAGCAGAAAGCCTGCATAACACTCAGGCACAACACTGTCTGATAAGGAAGCTCTTTTGCGTTCTCATGGTGTCATTATAACACTGTTTTTGACGTGCCTGATGATCTCCTATCTGTAACTAAAAAGAAAATCTCAATGGATGATAGATGAAACTCTTTAAACAGTTAAGGACATATGAGAAGCAAAAGTAAAAAGTGAGAAAAATAGAGTTGGGACCCTGAATGTAGCTATTCAATGACTTGTGCTCAGGGATAAGGAGAACTACTGAAATAATCCATGAAGAGACATAGAAGAGGACAACAAAAAAGGAAGAACAAGAGATCTCTTCTACAAGAACTGAAAAATCAAAGGGAAATTTAAACCAAGAGGTGGGAATGTTCTACAGCCAGCAGGGAAACATTACATGACCAAGGAGCAATAAAAAGATAATGCAAACAATACAAATATACTGAAGAACTATATAAAAAAGATGAAAGAGTGACAGATTCATTTTCAGAAGAAACACATGAAGATGAACCTCCAGTTTTAGAAAGTGAAGTGGAAGCTGCACTCAGAGCACTTGGGAGAATTAAATCACCAGGAACAGATGGCATACTAATAGAACTGTTTCCATCTATAGAGATAGAATCTACTCTAGTTCTAACTCAAAATCCCTGAAACTATCTTTTCTTCTGCTTGTATTTGTCTGTTCAGGAACCCTGCTTTATCAGCATTCCTGATTGATCAGAGGTTTATATCTGGGAACTTTCCTCTATCAGAGTTCTCAATTGTTTCAGGGCTTCTTGTTTTCAATTAAATGTGAGCAGAAGCCCTCCTGCTTTTTTTTTTTTTAATACACTTTTTGGCTTAAAATGAGAAAGCCATGGATTCAAGAATGGAGAAATTAGGTTGGGGCTTGTCCACTTGCCACAATGGATCCTCACATGAGCAGGCTGAATGCTGGGACAAGGCTGTGTCCATACACATGCTACAGTTGTATGGGATCACACAAAAAGAAAATCAGTTCTCATTGCAAAGCCTGCCAGTGAATGAAACCTGTTGCTATTGCAGTTTGGAGGAAAAAGAGACCCAAATATGGGTATCATCTTGAAACATCTTCATTGACTATACAGTAGAATCAAAATATCTTGTGTTCGTTTTTTACTCTTAGGAATGCTTTTCTAATAAATCCTTGGCCTTTCATGGGTTTGCTGGGATTTGTGAAAAAGCAAATAATGAAATAGCTGTGTTTGTAGGTATTCTGTCAGCAAGAGGCTTAATTGTGCTTAACAGCAAAGGTCAAAGTGTTTGTCGAGGTTCCAACTTTTACATTTGAATGCCATTGAGCATTTTTGTAACCTCTGTTTCTTAATTGCGCAATTATAGTTTTTGTGGTGTGTGTACCTACAATTTATTGTAGAGATTGCAGGAAAAAGAGCTGTCTTATCTGAACTATACTCCCATGGGGCTTATACATGAGTATGATTTTATAAGTGAATTTATTATGTAGCCTTGTAATGCATTCAATATGTTCTTAAGAGACACCAAAAGGCTCATTTCATATGTTCTGTCATAAAAGATTTCTGTAATTTAAAAAAAAAATGAGAGGAGAAAAATAAAAATAAAAACCAATTCATTCCCCATCCCTGAGGTTTAAAGAACAGAAGAAACAAAAAATTCTCTGCGACTTTTGTAATTACTTTTCTTGACAGAAACATGCAAGTGCAAAAGTGATCTTTCTTTTGCAAAAAATGATTTGCCTCTCACAGAAGATTCAAGAGAAAGGAAACTCACTGGCTCATATCCTTCAGATGTTATTGCTCAAAACTAATGAGCTACATCGAGGGACAATGAAGAGTTCTGATATCACTTTTTTGATTGAATAGAACCTCATTAGGAAATCAAATCATTTTTGCATCATAATGTGTTTTGACACTGAGCAGGAATACTATTCTGTCAAGAGGATATAGCTCTTCATGCTTTTTTTAATTTTTCAGAAATAAATCCTGTGCACTTCTGAAGTCCAACATCCTGGTTGAAAACTCATACCTGCAAGAGAGAGAGAGAGAGAGATTGAGAGAGATTCTTTATTATTTTGCCATTTTAAAACACAATTTCCCTACACACCAGGACTTTTAGAATAGCTTTTCACTTTGATTATTCTGAAAAGTTGTGAGTCAAAGCAATGGAAAATCTGCTCTAGTGCTGGCCCGGAAGCAGAGAAACAGGTTGAATCACCATTAATAGGGAAATTCTTCCTATAGAATAATCTTTGAGCTATCCTGTTTCTTAACATCATATGTCTGGGTCAGTTTTCTTTGCTCCATCTTCCTAACTAATAATAGAATTCATTTTATATTCTATCAAGTGTCAAGAAACCCTTGTGGGAGGCTGATTGGGCTGAGGGCAGTCACCACTTTGGAAAAACTGGTTTTCAAAAGTTCTTGTCACTTTTTGTCATTTGATTAAGTGGTGTCAAAGAAACCCAAACATAATGCCTTTATAACCATGCGCAATTTGTAGGGTTCTCAAGTCAGGACTCTCCTGGGGCCTGTGATTTCAGGGGCAAAATCTGACACCTAGGGGGTGTCTGATATCACAGGGGGACCCCCTTTGATACCAGACAGCAATTCTTGGTGATGTCATGCAGCAGAATACATTAAGCAGCAACCTCAGTTGCATAGACTGTGACATTAAAAACAAAAACAAAAAAACAAAAACAAAATAAAAGCCAAGTCTAACAAATCGGGAAATTATATATACTGATATTTTCAAGGCAGTGATCTCACTCTGAGCTTTCTCTCATGCATCCTGATGACTGGAGAAATGGGGCAAGGTCTGGGATCTTGGTAGTTTGTATCTTACATTTTTGTTGGCATCATAATAGGGAGCAGGGGTGGGAGGTTTGTTGGATTGTGACTCCCATCATCCCAGCCAACGTAGTCAATGGTAATACATACATTGGATCTGTGGAGGGCTCCAGGTTGCACTGTTAAAGTTGCAGTGGAATTGTGGCGTCAGTAAAGCTGTGTCACCTCTCCCTCTGATGGTGTCACCTGGTGCAGTTTGGCCTCTCCACACACCCCTAGTGCTAATGTGGCAGTGGAAAGAGTCAGTAAGGGATCCTTTGGAGTGGAAAAACAGTCATGAAAATAGTTATAACCTTCTTTCTTCTTCACTGCCTCTTAGCTCAAAGTGCCCCAGCATATTAGGGCTCTGTTACATACTGTCCAACATTTCACAGATGAAAACCAGAGCATGTGTGACCAAGCAACATTAGAGCATGGTCAAGGTGACAAATGTTATTAGTGAGGAAGCACACACAAGCTTGGAAAGGCTGCAACAAATTGCTTTTGCCTGAGCCTACTATTCTCTCTCCTCTTCTCTCCCCTCTCTCCTCTTCTCTTCACCCAGCTGGCTTAACTGAGTGCATACTGCTTTTGCACTTTTAACTCAAGTTTGCAGCAACTGAAGTAAGCTAAGAGACAAAGGGGGGGGGGCGAAGTGGGAGGACTAGAGAGAAGCAGGGACATTTTAAAAGCAGCTGAAAAAGTGGGATGACAGGGGATTAATTAGGACTCTGACAAATTGAGGCAGGTGTTGGGTATGTGTTTATCCACGTTTGGGCACAATGTATAATTTACACCTAATATAAATTTTTTATTGACTGAGATAGCTGTATCCAAAACCAGTTACCTATAAAGTCAATTCTCCCCAACTATGTTCAGAATCAGTTAATTCAGCCTCTCTGCCTCCTACCCTGAGAAATGCCATTGCTCTTATTCTGATGAAATATTGTGGATATATACATATATTCTCCCAAAGGCCTATCTTGTAAATCTCTCTCTCTCTCTCTCTCTCTCTCTATATATATATATATATGTGTGTGTGTGTGTGTGTTTTACAGAAAATATTGGATTTTGAAGACTTTAGGCTAGACAGGAAAGCAACGTTGAAGGGACAGCAAGCTATTATTCTTTTGACTTTGGGAAGAATTATCCATCAAACTAATCAAGTACTTAGATCATATTTATTTCTTCAGTGTAATTTCAAGATGAATAAATTGAGCTAGACTAGTGTTTCAATCAACTAACTGCATATTAGTCTTGCACACTACATTAGTAAAAGATAGTATGGCAGTAGCTGTCAATGACTGTTTGTGAGAATATCCTAAATGAAATTAAGCACTGTCCCTTCTGTCTAACGGCCTACTTTTAATGAGTCATTGGCTTTAGTTTAACTTACCCATCCAGCATTACATTTGGAAGATTAATTGTTTTTCCAAAATGAGATAACTCTATTGAACATTTTGATACTGGGATAAAATTTGGTATCCATGTTCAACTCATAATTCTACAGTTCACATTTGAAGATCTGGGTCTGATGTCAGCACCAAGCATACTGGGGTATTGTAGGGAATTTGCCCCTGGCCATTAGGAGAACTCATGAAATTGCATGGATCAGTATTAAACAGCTCAAAGAGGCATGGTGCAAATAAATATTTTTCTTAGTATAGGCAAACTGGCTCACTAGTCACTTGAAATGGCTGGCACTTCCGTAGATGAGAACGTACAATCAGATACTTTCCTGTGAGAATGTCAGAGGATACATGGCTCTGTCTTTTGGCTTAGCAGAAAGAGGTATGGGGAGTTATTTTACAGTGTCTGTTGCACTGTTGCCGCAGTTTGCTTTTGCCTGAATCTACTGAGAAGAGTGATTCTGCCCCCTCCTCCCCTTTCCCCCTGCTGAGTTTGCATCCCTGGACCCTGCTGCAGGGGAGGGAGGATTTGATGGCCTTTCCAGATAGAGGCCAGGATGCTTCTTGCTTGGTGTGTTCCTTCAAGCGAAGCATGTGAAGAAGACAGAGGGTTTTTAAGGCTCAGCTACCCCCTCATGTGCCACTTTCTTACTGTCATTGGGGTCAAGTGTTTCACCCAAAGGAAGGCTGAGGAGGTAGTCACTAGGTTGACACCTGGCCTCAGCTGGACCCGCACCAGGTTGATCCCCCTCTTTTGCTCATTCCCAGACCATTGCAGTTAAATAGGTTTAGGTCAAATAAAGTGGCCCTTATTTAATCCAATTTCTTGTGTCTCGTCTCATTATTTTGGGTTTTGGTCATCAAAATTGAATGCAAACTACTTTGTACCTTGAACACAGTTTGTAGCAACTGAAGTAAGCTGATGACAAAGGTGGAAAGTGGGAGGAAGAGAATAAAACCAGAACATTTTAAAAGCTGCTGAAAAGTTGGGACAGCAGAGGAGTAAGCAGTCCTGTACTTGCCAAATCGGGATAGTAGGAGGTTATGTTGCTCTTGTACAAGAAAGATTTCTTTTTGTGGGCATTTACTATTTGGGCCCACACCTTTGGTTATGCCAGGTTAGGGATGGTTAACGTGTTACCAAACTAGGAAAACTCTGCTAGCCCATGGGTACATCTGTTGTTGCACATGGAGCCAGCACACTACTGGATGTGATGGGATAAGACCCTCTGTTAGCTAGAGCATAAGTAATCTGTTGTCTGCAGTGAAACACTTGCTAATATCTATTAATCACCAGTCTCTGATTAATATCTATTAATATCTATTAACCGCCAGTCCTGATATCATACAAGTCTCTTTGATAAGCTTGGGGTGGTTCCAGTCCCATCTCAGAGCATACTTTTTCCAATGCCCTAAAAGGCTTTACAGGACTGACACCTTAGCTGTCTTCCCAAGTGTCTAAAGATGTTTAGCCAGATAGTGAAGCCACTGTTGAGGATGACAACCTCCCCTTTTTTGAGTTCATGGAAATGGTAGCAGTGCTGTAATGGCCCCGAGACTCTAAATATCCAGGAGGCAGCTTGTCTAGAACACTCTATGCTGATATACAGGTTTTACAATGTACAATTTCTGCACAGAAGATCTTCATTTCATTTTGTGAGACTCTACCTGCTGTCTGATGTTACTGCAGACACCGTTTTACCACCTCAGTGAGAAATAAGTGAAAGAAATATCACTTTTTGATAGACTTTTCCTGTATTCCTTTGATATTCTGATTGAATTTTGAAGGATGAAATGTAGAAAACCAATCTATTTCCTATTAAATGAAGAATACTTGATAGGGGAATGAGAAAGCCCAATAAATACATGCTAGGGCTCATCAAAACCTGTAATCTTTATTCCCCAATAGATTTTTATAAAAGTTTGTCATTGTTTAAACTAAACTGAAAAACTATGCAGAAAAGCACTCAATGAAACCATGGCTGGAAGTTGCTGTCCAGAAACATATTCTAAGTACAGTATTGAAATGGCATAGCAAAACAAGGTATGTATAAGATATGTATAATCATAGTGAATAGATTGTAGTTTTAGGCAGATCCACCCCAAATAGAATTTCCTGGTTCCATTTAGGAGAAACTCAGTATAGCACTCCAGTAGAGTTTGCAAAACTTTGTAAATTCTGCCTTGTTTCAGTTGGTCACTTAGCACCCTGAAGTTGTTGTGAAAGAACAGACTGAGCCTACTTCCCCAACTTCTTTGCATCAGGAGGCAGTTGTGACTGAAAAGCTCATAGCTGGAACCCTCTGTCATGGTCTGTATTACATAACTTTACGTACACGTTGTTACGTAGCAGAGGCACTGAGAAACTCTGTTAGTGAATTGCAAAGATGCTTAATGGGACACTGGCAAGAGTGTCATGATGTGCATTGGGCTCTACCAATGTGCACCGGCACTCCCTAACTGGGGTCCCAATGCACAAGGGGACGGATGCATTTCGGCCCGGTTGAGCATGCTCATGGTGCTATCTTCCCCACATAGTAACACCATGGCAGCCCCTCACTGAATACAGATGTTACAGAACTACTCCGTTCTAATTCTCAAAGCTATAAATGCCCAATAGGATTCTGGCCCATGTTGCCAACTTTATTCCTCTTTGTTGGGTCAAGAGAAAGAGTGGGAAAAGGCAGAAACTGAGAAAAGTCTTACATACGGATTTAGAGGAGATAGGAGGTTGTGCTCTTTTGTTTTTAAGGCTCTTTCTTAAATCTTTTACCTTTTCTCTCCCTCCTAGTGAGATGGTTGTTCTTCCAATGTTACCATGCTTCTTTATTTCAGCTCAGTTTTCAGGTTACTATCTATTTGTTGGAGGAAAGGGTGAGAAACCCCCCCCCCTTGATTCACTCTTCCATATCTGAGACATCCAACTGACACTGCAAAGTTGTGCATTTCCTGGGCAGATGTGTACATACCCAGTACCAAACAACTCATCATGGCTATGTTGTCCTTGGTTCTTGCACAGTATTGAAAACCACACAGGATCATGGCTTCATAAGGGTAACATAAGGCTTCATAAGGGATTTTTTTTTTAAATGGCGGTGGCAGATTTAAAATCATGAGTAAATCACTTGTAGCCATCATCTGGCTAGGGGGTCATGCAGAGTTTAGGGGGCTCTTTTGGCTATGTAGGCAGGTTGCATAATTGCAAACACCTTTTTGGGTCTGTTCATACTTTCCCCTCCTTGTGTAGTGAAGACCTGAGACTCTTTGGCTTACTTGTGACACTTAAGGAGCTGGTATAGCAGCCCTTGGAACAGACAGCACAGTTTGGTAGCAGAATTACACAGTGCTTCATAGGATCAGGCTGAAATTTACTTGACAATAAATCAAAATAAATATGTTTGTTTGCAATTTTGTCTCTCCAGAGAAGTCTCTTGATATGGTTTGGCATGCAAATGTGTGAATATTCTATTAGAGAACCCAGCCTTTGATTATTTTTAGAAATTTCTTTGACGTGTGTATGGGTCTTTCAGCTCTGAGGTGCAGGAAAAAGAAAGCAGTTGTTTGAAACTCTAATTATACATTTCCTGTGTAATAGTTTGTTTCTATAGTCTTGCATGAATAATAAGGGATTTTAGGTTTCTGAAAAATTTCCACCATTATATTTTGTTCTGGATGATTTCTTCTTCATAGTTGTAGAAGTAGAAAAGTATTATAATATTAGTTTTTCAGCTTCGACAGGCAAAGAAAGACAGACTCTCCACTTGCTACTGTTGACACTTATATTTCACCTATGACCTTAGTGAAAGCCCCATCAACAGAACCTTCTGTATGAACCCCCCCCAAAGGGGGGCAGCATACAAACAAATTATTGTACAAAAAGACTGGGTGATGGCAGTCATCAGACTGAATTTCATTAACACTTCAGTAACTTTGTTAAAGAGTCTGATGGTACTTTAAAGACTTACATGAATACATTTATTGCAGTACAAGATTTTATAGACTCAGAGTCCAGCCTGCCACTACTGCCTCAGGCAGTAGATTTGGGGTGTCATGAAAGGGCAAGAAAAATGGCACCTCTTCCCATTCTGTATACAAAAGCTAGCTGGTCTAATAGTTGTATCTTTCTTGTCCATTGAAAATGAAGCAGCATCCTCCATCACACCTGAAAGCAGCTGGTCACTTAGGGGGCATAAAGCTAGCTTTATGGCCCACTGTTTTCTCCTACTGTAACTTGCTACCCCCTCCCAGCATCTGCCACATGCTACCTCATTCTGTCTAACGTGGAGCTGAGCCTGCTGCTATCTTAGGAGATTTTCGGACCGCGTTTTAGAGTGCCTAGGGTGGGAGGAGCTTTCGGGAGAGGGACGGCAATCTTGCGCAGCAGGGGGGCATTTTCGGATGCCGTTGTCCCTCTCCCGAAACTATCCGTGTCACTTCCGTGAAGCTTCGGAAGCCACAGAGCCATATTTTAATCACGGAGGTTGCCCGTGATTAAAATATGGCACTGAGGCTTCCAAAGCTTCACGGATGGTTTCGGGAGAGGGACAACGGCGTCCGAAAACGCCCCCCTGCTGCGCAAGATCGCCGTCCCTCTCCCGAAAGTTTCTCCCACCCTAGGCACTCTAAAACGCAGTCTGAAAATCTCCTTAGACCCAAA
Organism: Gambelia wislizenii; assembly: GCA_030847615.1. NCBI lineage: Eukaryota > Metazoa > Chordata > Lepidosauria > Squamata > Crotaphytidae > Gambelia > Gambelia wislizenii. Next base: position 142,049,141 of record JAUMIR010000001.1, read on the forward strand.
TTGGGCTTAATCTTTGGCACACCTTTGTGTTTTAACGTGAAGGTTTCAAATGCAAATTGTATCTGCTGATGTGGCTAAAATGATCAGGACTACAGTAAGTCAAGTGTGAAGAGGGAATTTAACTTTTCCCTTCCCTACTGTGTGCTTCAGGAAAGTCTTCCTCTAAAGATGGTATTTGCATAGGAAGCAAATCCCCCTTTGGCCTCCAAATCAATCCATTTTATGATAAGAATCCACTCTGAACTTTCATTAAAAGCCTGGGTAGAACAGAGGGGAAAGCCTGCAGAGAAGAGGGACATCAATCTTGAAGATACCTTGAGGCCATTTCCAATGTCCTCAGAAGCACAAAAGAATCTAGAGGTGTTTGGGATCCTCAGAATTCCAGTTTGGATTCTTCAGCAATCATGCAGGCTCCAGAACAGTTTTTTTTTTTTTTTTTTTGCAGTGGTGGGGGATGGTGTGGGTGGGAATGGACCATATTTCAAACTATGTATTCTGTATTTCAAACCAAGTATTTTCAGATTTTGGTGGTGTCCCTAATGATTATGATGATGACATAAATCTGAACTGCTTAGTTCTTAAAGTTAGCCTAGTGATTGAATACTCAGCAGAAAACAGTAGGAAGAGAACAGCACACCAGAATAGTGGTATGTATTTGTCATCTCAGTACAAAATAAGCTGAAACAATAAATCACTTCTGAATATGCTGCACTTTTCTCACTGGAGTCCCAGAAGATTACAGTTCAAAATAAAGAGCAATGTTCTCTCCATTGAAAGTATTTCAAGGACAGGTAAGTTGGAAACTTAAGGTCAAAATCTGAAATTAAATATAGATAACAAACTTTTTCAACAATAAGTTTAAATATTAATATTGACTTCCCATCTGAATAGAAATTCTTTTGATGACAATTTACTGAATTACAGAATAGGCAATCTCTCCACATTCTTATGGCTATCTTGGGGGAGGCGGAATGTTATCTTTATTTATTTTATTTATTATGCCTGGCTATGCTGCCTGTGGAGGATGGGAGTTGCAGCCCAAAACTCCAAAATGAAAAAAATTGGTATAAGGAATCAATATTGCTCACATTCAATATTAGTTTGCCATGTTTTATTTGCTACAATAACCTTCAAGATGACATTGGACTCATATAACCTGCATCTGATTTAAATTCGTAAAAACTAATTGAGGAGACATTAATGACATCTTTGTAAGCCTGACAACAACTCAATAATTTATCAATGACATCTACCTAATAATCATACTTGCATGCAATATCATCACTTAAGGTAAGGTACTATTTTTGTTGATGTTCCTTTCACCATTAGGCTATCCAAGTTGGCCATAGATTTCAACAATGATTTATACACATTTCCTAGCTACATTCATTTTATACCCTCTTCCTTCCAATTCTGTGCCTTTGCCCCTCACCTGGAAAAACCTTGAAACCATGACTAGGATATGTTAGATTTCCAGCATTTCAAAGCTGTAAGTCCCATTGAATTCAATAAAATTTGCCTCTGAATAGATATGCATTGGCAGGATTGCCCTGTTGCTCTCTCTTACCTGTTGGCCTATTATTTGTTTATTTATTTATTTATATTCCCCCTTTCCCCTAGCCCTGAGATTCAAGGTGGCTTTCAGAGTTAAAACAGGTAGAAAAACAAGCCATGAAAACATACAAAAATTAAGATACAAACAGAATGAAAAGCAATTCAAAAACCCACTCATTTGAAAACAGCAGCAGCAACAAGTAAATCAAGCATATTATTAAACACCCTTTCCCCATGAGCAGTTAGTTCCCAAAGGCAGGTCATTGCCTGCCTCTGGATGGACACCACAGGTGATACTAGTCTAGCATTTCTAGGAAGGCATTTTCAGAACCTGAGAACAGCCACCGAGAAGGCCCTCTCCCATGCTCCCCCCAGATGTATGTGTAGTGGTGGTGGGACAGCAGGAAGGGCCTCTCCTGAAGATCTCAATCTGCAGATCTCAGGCAGGTTCATGTGGGAGAATATGTCCTTTCAACCTGTAGAAGGCTTTATAGGTCATAACCAGAACTTTAAATCAGTCTATCCATAACATCCTCCTCCTCCTCTCCCAATCAAAATGTTTTTGTTTGGGAATGTTCCTTTGTTTGGACTATAGTTCCTATGTGTTCTGGAGAGTAAAGCCTGCAAAGCTGTTAAAACCAGAGCTCGGAAAATTTAGGTATTTTACCTGTCCATGCAGAGTTTGGAAAACTCTATGTTCTTCTTGTTAAAAAAGCTGGTGCTTTTTTATCATTCACTCATATCAATTGGTTGCCATTTGTCACTTTACACAAATGGAGTGAGGGCGGAGTGGAACAGTGAGACCAAAGTTAAATTAATGAAATTAAAATGTACTAATTATTCAGAATGACAGTAATGGTGAAGCCCAGATGTTTCTTTTTTTAAAAAAAATCTTTCTTTTCTGGTTGTATTTTTATATAAGAGAGATTGGAAAAGGGAAGATGTTTACCAAAAACAATATTTTCAGCACATAAGCATTATTGCTGGAATTTGTGAATGACAAAATGAGTACAGAATGAATCCCATAATTTATTGAGATTTTTTTTTGAAGTAAACTAATGCCATATCTTACTTACACAACTATAAGTGAACTAAAACCAGTTTTAAATGTATTGAGTTGTATCTGAGTTGGTGTTTTACCAGGAGAACAAACTCTCAACATTATTTTATGGGTTCCCTGGCATTTGGTTCTGAAAAAACTCTGTTTTGCCTGAAAAATGGGAAAACTAGGTGAAAATAAGCCAAGAGAGTACTGGATATAAGTATCTGAGCTCTGCTATGGAAAATTTCTGATAGTGAAACGTGTGTGCTTGATTTAAAATCTTTCAAACAAGTGTGGAAGATGGCTGCCAGAATTTTAGCTGTAACAACCATGTTTCTTCATATAACACCAATTTTAAAAAGAACTGCCCAAGCTGCCTATTTGCCCCATTCAAGATGTTGGTATTTACCTTCAAAGTCCTGAATGGCATGGGACACAAGTAATTAGAAATGCGCCAGCATGACCATATTTTTAGATCTTCTGCTAAAGCTCCCTTCCATCATAGGATGCCAAGCGACACCAAAAGTATGGTTTTATTTGATATTGATTTTTAACTGCTGGTGGTCCCCTTGTTATGGAATGGAATGCTCTCCCTGACCTCTATATTACATTCCCTCACCGCCTAACGTGGCCAGTTAAGACATTTTTTTCAGGGATTTTGACTCAGAAGATCACTTGATCTGCTATATGCTTTAGCTGATGCCACGTTTTATCATTAAAGTCATATTCTTAATTTATATGTTAGGCCACTGTCCTGGAATCTGTTGGATGATGGATGGCATACAAGTGTTTTAAATAAATGGATTACTAACATGAAAACCATATAAACTATTGGAGAGGTTGTGTGAAGGAAATTAGCCTTATAGTACAGTCAATGGCTTATTAGTAGTAAAACATATAAAAGCTGTCTAAATATTTACCCTTTTAATCTAACATAATATGCAAAACTGTTTGAGATTACAGTAATCTTGCACAGGTTTCCTGACAAAATGGCACAAAATGTTTTTGCACGCCTATAATGTGCGAATAGAAATAGTAAAAGCTTCAAAGTCTCCATAAATCTTTTTTTTAAAAAAATCAAACAACTTCCCTGACAGGCAGTACTTCAAACAATCTATATTTTGATATGTTTCCACTTCAAATATTGTCAAATTATAATGTATTTCCATTGTTCTCTTTTCTCTACCACCAATAGTTTATTTCCCTCAAAAACTGTATACAACACACTGACATTAAAATGAAGAACATTAGCCTGGAGTTAGCCTCTGGGTTACCATCTTCCATGAAGAAATACTGATCTGTACTGATCATTTTAAATCTCAAGAAAATTGCTTTCTTGTTAATAAATTCATAGAGCATTCCATCACTTTATGGCTGGAGGTCTGTAGGGTTTCATACTGAGCACCCAGCTGTGGAAGTGTATTCCTTAAGTTCTCTGATCTGCCATGTGGAATAGAATACAGCTGGATCACTCTGGCAGCACAGAATTGGCTTCATGATCGAAGCTTCAGTGGCGGCGCTAGGAGTGTGTGGAGAGGCCGAACCACACCAGATGATGCTGTTGGAAAAAGAAGTGACACCAGCCTTTGTGATGCCACAGCTAAGCATGGAACCCAAACAGTAGTTTGGAACATGTGTCTAACTGTAAGAAATAGCAACGGTGCTACTCCTGTAGAAACTGGGGATACTTGGAGTCAGTATCAGATTATTTTCAAGACCTTTGAAGTTCAGCCCACATTTATGGTTTAAAGGTTAGGAAGAACTAAACATCAAGAAAAAAAATAAACTTCTTAAAGAACTCCCCAAAGGGAAGTAGTATTTGACAATGGAACAGAATAAGGCTGGATCAGAAGATGTTGGTCTGTTCTTCTTCAGAGGTAACATAGGTAGTAGGATGGCCAGATGTGAGGGGTGCTTTAGTTGTGGATTTCTGCATTGAGAGGAATTGGACTACATGGCCTTTGAAGAAGCTTCCAAGTACATTACTCTATTTTTGAACCCCTCCCAAAGTTCTCCCAAACTTATTGAGGTTAGGAAATGCACGGTGATCTATGAATTACCTGGGCAAGGCTGGGGTGGTGGTGGTAAAAATCCAATTACACCCCCCCCAATCAGAAGATCCTGTTGGCTAGAACCCTGTATGGGATTTACATATGCATAAGCACCATAGTTACAGTGAATCCTGACCCAGTCCCCCAATCCCCACTTACTGGGAAGCAGCCACTGTGATCAAGGGGGTGGTGGTCTGCTCCCTTTCGATCAAAAAGCAGCTAACATTCCCACCTGTCATGTGAACAATGTCCGGTGTGACAGGCAGAATCAAACTGCTTCCTGAGCGACAGGGGAATGGATGACCATCAATCGCAGTGGCTGCTTCCCAGTAAGTGGGGATTGGGGGGTTTCCATGGTCCCTTCAAAGCGCCTAAACTAGGGGCTATGTAGTGGCCATGAATGTGTAATAGTCATGACAGAGTAACTCCAGGTTATGCATTCATAACTGCCATAAAGGAGTCTCACCAACATTTCTTACTACTCTTTTCTTTCAGGTTCTCTCTTTTAAAATGTTGAGAATGCAGTGTCCTTGGAATAGTGATCCTGAACATTAAATCCCAGCCAGAATGATAATGAACAAATAGTTGGTGATGCGCCTACAACACAAATGAGTCAGAACCAGGAATATAGCACAGTTGTCTAATGGTCCAGGCTGTTGTGATGATAGGCACTGACTAGAGAATTGCCTGCAGAGGTACGACCTCTCTCCCACCACTCCATCAGAGTTATAGCATTTGTATGTGTGTGCATGCTGTACTTATACATGATGTATTTCTACTATAGGTGCCCTTACCCTTTTGTTCTCTGTGGTGTCCCTGCATATGGAACCAGGTTTATAAGTTTAATGCAAGGGAAGATTAAGCTGATATCTCTCTTCCAAGAACAAGACTAATAAATTATCCTATACTAACACAGCTGCACAGAAGATGCTGTTTTCAAGCACTGATGTATGAACAGTGTTGGAAAAGATTTTGCCCTGAAATGCTAAACCAGTGGCACTCTTCACTGACCTAGAGCAATATATGCAAAAGATAAGGCAAATGAACAGTTTTAAATGGGGATTATTGTGTTACTATACATGTTAAGAGTGTTGCTCTGTTCTCAGATCTTTTCTACTTCAGGGTAGTTTGTCGATCTAATCCATCTCACAGAAGTTCCATATCTGACTTGTGGAGATCTTTGGATAAGTGTTGCCCTCTGAAAAGTCCTATCCCTGGAGGCTATCCTGAAGATAATCCCCATATCTCTGATCCCCGATCAGAGTTAGTTGGGATTCCACACATGGAGGAGGAGCAATGCCTGATGTGGCCTTGGTGTTTTGGAAGTGTAGGAAGCTGGATCGGGTGGGATTCAGGGCGATCTAGTTGTTCACATGTCAAAAACACCCACTGGGACAGACTCTGGCAGGAGGGTGACCCCACCCTCATTGACCAAATGGCTGGACACGTCATTCTGACCTCACCAGAAAAAATGTCACCAGCAAGGCTCTGGCAGGGAGCTGCTTGGCCAGTGAGGTGGCAGTGTCCCCAAGGAGAGGACAGGGCACTGATGTGTTGTTGGCCCAGCTGGTCATCTGGACAGCACGATGGCTTCACATCACTTTCATGCCACTACGTGTGGCACCCACGTGGTGAATCCAGGGTGAATGTGGATCAGAACAGTCTGGATTCCATTTGGATTTTTGCCCTGGTGTAGACAAGCCCTGGTGCCTCACCCAGGAACCTGATGGCACTGGGAGTGAAGCCACATGCACTGGCATCATGCAGCCTTTGAAAGGCTGTGGCTGGAGGAATCTGACCCACCATAGTTATCCTTTGGTCAGTTCTAGCTTCTTTATAAATTTGTAAATGGAAACAACAGAAGAGTCCAGGACACTCTGGTTTTCCTACACTTCAGAAAATTATCTTTTGATTTTTGTATTTCATTTGCATCCTCTCCTTCAAGATAGCATGCATGGGGGGTATGCCACCAGTTGTGGAGATAGGTTAGTCTGAGCCATAGTGATTTAGTATCCAGTATGCTTCAAGGCTTTTAGAACTGGAACTGGTATCTCCCTGGTTAAAAGGTGACACCACACCTGTAATAACTACACAAAGTACCTCACAGTGAAGAATATAATTACTGAAAATTTTGTGAGCTTTATCCCCTTTCACAGCTGGTATTCTGAATAATGGGATCTTGTCCACACTTCAGGTCTAACAAGCTGCCATACGGGAGAGAGCGTTCTTGATGACTGCTCCTAGGCTGTGGAGCTACCTTCCAAGGGAGGCTGAGTTGGCTCCCTTTCTCCTCACTTTTTGAGGGCAGGAAAATATCTTTTTATATAAATAGGCCTTCAGCTTTTAACTGGTCAGGGCAGAAGGATTTCAAAATGGGCTGCACTGTATTATTATTATTATTATTATTATTATCTATGCTTTTAATGTGTGTATAACTGTTTTAAATCAATATTGGGTTGTTTGTTTATTTTTTGTAAGCATTATATATTGATTTAGCCATATTTTGTTTTAGCTTGCAGTGTAAGCCAACTTGGGTCCCATAGTCAGAGAAAGGTGGGATATAAATAATATGTTTGTTGTTGTGTGCCTACAAGTCTTTTCCTACATATGGTGACCCTAAGGTGAACCTATCAAGGGTTTTCTGAAGGCTGAGAGTGTGTGTCTTGCCCAAAGTCACCCAGTGGGTTTTTATGGCTGACCAGGGATTCGAACCCTGGTCTCCGAAGTTGAAGTCCAACACTCAAAACCACTATGCCACACTCTAATAGAAATTATCTGTTGACTTTCTAGGGTGCAATGAGGCTAACATCCATTGACCTTCCTCTGCTCAATTTATTAAATCTTCTTTTAATGCTCCCCTACATTAACAACCACACACATATATACCTGAATCCGAACACCAGGGGCAGGTGGTGGATCTTCTGCTGTGGGGCCAGCAAATTCCCTTTGCATTTTGTTGTTGTCTGCTTTCTAGTCATTTCCAACTTATGATGGTCTTAAGGAGTGCCTATCTTTTTTTTTGGGGGGGGGGAGATTTGTTCAGAAAGGATTTTGCCATTTCCTTCCTCTGAGGCTGAGAGAGTATGACTTTCTATTGCACCCTAGAAAGTCAACAGATAATTTCTATTGGAGTGTGGCTGAGTGGGGATTCAAACTCTGGTATCCAGAGTCATAGTCTAACTCTCAAGCCGCTACACCACACTGGCTCTCTTTGGATTTTGGGTGAGTATGTGCCTTCAAGTCACCTGTTGACTTATGACAACCCCATACATTTCATAGGCTTTTCTTAGGCAATGTGATTTTGGGCTGTATCAATAGAAGTATAGTGTCTAGATCAAGGGAAGTAATAGTGCCACTCTATTCTGCCTTGGTCAGACCTCACCTAGAATACTGTGTCCAGTTCTGGGCACCACAATTCAAAAAGGATAGTGACAAATTGGAGCGTGTCCAGAGGAGGGTGACTAAAATGGTGAAAGGTCTGGAAACCATGCCTTATGAGGAGAGACTTAGGGAGCTGGGTATGTTTAGCCTGGAAAAAAGACGGTTAAGAGGCGATATGATAGCCCTGTTGAAGTATTTGAAGGGATGTCACGCTGAGGATGGAGCAGGCTTGTTTTCTGCTGCTCCAGAGACTGGAACACGGAGCAATGGGTGCAAGCTCCAGGAACAGAGATTCCACCTCAACATGAGGAGGAACTTTTTGACAGTAACAGCTGTTCGGCAGTGGAACATACTCCCTCGGAGTGTGGTGGGTCTCCTTCCTTGGAGGTCTTTAAACAGAGGCTGGATTGCCATCTGTCGGGGATGCTTTGATCAAGATTTCCTGCGTGGCATGGGGGTTGGACTGGATGGCCCTCGTGGTCCCTTCCAACTCTGCAATTCTATGATTCTATGATTCTAAGTAACACTCAGAGGTGGTTTTGTCAGGTCCTTCCTTTGAAATATAGCCTACAGCATCTAGTATTCATTGGCAGTCTCCCATCCAAGTTCTAACCAGGGCTGACCCTGATTAGCTTCCAAAATCAGACAGGATCTGTTGCCCTTAGGGTATTTAGGCTAGATTTTACTGCTCCTTTTTTTCAGCTGTTTTGTGTTGAATGGGAATTTTGCTGGTGCTGGATCTGAGTTTTACACTTGCAAAGCTCCTGTTAGCTCAAAGCCACCTTTACAAGTTCTGACTTTCTTCCTTACTTACAGCAGTGGGCCACTGATATGCAAATTAAAAGAATGGCTACAAGGCTTTGGCTGCAGGGAACTACTTAACAGGTTCATGGGTTCTGAGGACTGAAGGTGTTTGTATAGCTGTTGGGATGGCTTCTCATTGACTTAATAGATCTTCCCATAGTTCATACATCTGTGCCTGAAGGCATGAATTTAGACTTATGTTCCCTTTGGGAGAACAGTGTTCCATTGCTTGGATGACTATAGAATACCCAGTTAAGTTAATCATTTTTATATCTACCCTACTTAAAGTTCACAGACACTCTACCTGTGTGTTTCTGTGTCTGTTTCAATATAACAAACATATTATAATCATAAATTGATGGATCCATTATGGGGGAGGTAATAAAAGGCATAAAGGCACCAGCTATCCTTTGTGTGGTAGATGAAAATTTGATACAGTTCAGTTTGTTACTTTTGCAGTGAAGGTTTGATCACCCTGTTTCACAGAACCAAATCTGCTTTAAACTACGTAGTTCCTTTTTCTGCATGGCAATTTTCAATGGCTTTTGTAACACTAGCTTGCTTTCATTGAACTTCACGAGTAGGCCTCCCCCCACTTTTTTTTTCAGGGACAGAAACTTGTCTTTCAGTTTTGATTCTCTGAAGTCCATAGTATGATTTTATTCAATTGATTGAATTGTTCATAGATCTGCTATTTCCATATTTTTTATTCACTTGAATTGAATTGTGGAACTGCTATTTCCAGATTTTTGCTTCTGTTTTCATTTTCATGGGTGCGTGTGTGCACATATTTGTTGTTAACTAAGTTTAAATCAAAATTAGAGAAGACTGAGATGCCTAGGAAGTCAGTATCATTGCTTTTGAGCTGCTGTTGATCAATCTCTTTTCTAGAATTAGCATCCTGACTAATTCTAGCAACTATTGACTTTTAATTTTCAGTTTTTATTTTACTTTGTCTGTTAAGATTTGGTCAGTCCTTGTGTTATATTCAATGAGGATTTCTGCATCACTTGTATTTACTTTTTCCCTAGTTCTACTCCTCCTTCTCTAGCTTGTTTACTGAACAATTTTCTCAATTATTACTGCACATAAAACTGCACACCTCTTGCACATTGTTGTCAACTCTATGGACAAATCGCAATACCTTTAAACTAGTTGAACATACATTGCTAATACTCAGACTGGAATGGAAACTGTTATTGCTCTGAGTGCATTTGGGATCACCCAAGGTTCTTATTAAACCAATATTCAAAGGATTCTGCTGGGCATTGCAACAGGATATAAAAATCAATGCACATTCACAAAGCATGAACTATGGGAAATATAGTCATCTTCACCAGATCCAGTGGAGCCAAACTCTGGCCAAATCAACACTACACAAATAATCCAGTTTGAAACTGGATTATTTGCCATGGCTCATTCCTATGTAATCATGGGGTTTGTAGTTTGTCAGATAAGGCTAAAGACTTTGTAAAACTACAGATCCCAGGATACCATAGGAAGGAGCCATGACAAATACTGTGATCCAGTTTCAAACGAGATTATTTGTGTAGTATGTATTGATCTTGGGAAGGGACAGAATCATGAGGTTCTGCAAGATACTTTTTAAAAAGTGGGTTGAATGAGAGTAGAGCAATCCCCCCGCCCCCAAAGAATGGTGCAATTTCATTGACAATGTGCAGAACCCCAGAAAATAGGCAACTGTGCATCATAATGGACTAGGTAAACAGACAATCCAAGATGAATGCATCTCAAATACTTCACATCAAAAGTACATATATTATAGCCAGGACAAGGGATGAATATGCATAGGAACAATACATGAAGATTGTTTTCATAACCATTTCCCCCTGATCTGTGTTGTTAAATTTTATTTAGAGATTTTGTAAAGGATAGATAGCATGGGCACATATAAGTCCATTCCCTTTGGTGTAGGGACTGTAATGTATATAGCCCATAGAAAACCAATGATAGTGTCAACTTGTGACATGTTAGTAGTGGTCCTAATAAAGTTATTACTCGGTTGTGATTTTTATTTTCCCATAGACAACATGCCCTTGTTAAATTGAAACAGCTGTTTGGGAAGCAAAGTGGGAATTGGATTTTGTACCTACTCTTTAAATACTAAATTTGTTTGTTAGTTTATATCCTGATTTTCTTCCAAAAATGGGATTCAAGGTGCCTTACAATAATTTTAAAGATGCTGCTAAACTATTAATTTACCACAGTTAAAAAGGAATTAAATATCAGTATTATTTAAAACATGCTTAAAAACAATTACAAACACTTAAACATATTTAAAACATAGTTTTAATAAAAGATAGAAATTAAAATTTAAGATTAAAACAGCATACCACTTACACACACACTGCAGCTCCATAATTAAAATTCAAAAGCCTGCCTAAATCAAAACATTTTCACCTGCTGGTAAAATGAGAGCAGAGAGGCGGAGAGGGGGGGGCAACCAAACCTCCCATGGAAGGGAGTTCCATAGTCTGGGAGTAACCAAGGAGAAGGCTCTCTCCCGAGTCTTCACCAACTACAACTGTGAAATTGGTGGGACTGAAAGAAAGCCCTCCCCTGCTGATCTTAACACTTGTGCAGGCTTATATAAGGAGAAATGGTCTTTCAGACAGTTTGGACCCAAGCCGTTTAGGGATTTAAAGGTCAGAACCTGTACTTTGAATTCTGCCCAGAATCATCCGGTAGCCAATGGAGCTGTTTCAACAGGGGAATCACATGGTCCCTGTAGCCAGCCCTGGTCAACAGCCTGGCTGCAGGATTTTGGACCTGCTGAAGTTTCCAAGCAGTTTCCAAAGGCAGCCCCACATAAAGCATGTTCCTCTCTCTCTCTCTCTCTCTCTCTCTGGCTTTTCTTCACAAACGAAGATTCAGGAAGGACTCATCCCACATTTTCTGCAAGCGCGCTGATGACTAAAAAGGCCAATCCGAGATAAACAAGTCTGGTTGCAGAAAGCACAGCAGAAGGTCTCCTCGGGTTTTTTTTTTCTGGGTTGTGATTCTTTCTGTGTTTTTATTTCTCTTCAAGACTTGTTCAGCATGAGTTCTCAAATAAGGCTGCAGCATTGTGGATAGTGTATCTCCATGCCTCCTGATGTGAGGCCAGGGTGGACCATTGTTGGTGATCAATTTGGCCGAGTCTGAGATGTTGTTTCAGGGAATCCTTGTATCGCTTTTTTGGAGCGCCCTTCTTACGCTGACCCATGGCAAGTTCACCATAGAGTACTATTTTTGGGAGGCGATGGTCTTCCATCCTAGAAACATGCCCTGCCCAGCGCAGCTGTGTTCTCAATATCATGGCCTCAATGCTGGTGATCCCTGCTTGCTCAAGGACAGCAACATTCATTCAAATGGGATGTAATGAAGGCATGTGTCCCTGTAGCCAGATGACTTTTCAAGGAATGGGTGCAGCTGGCACACTGTTTTAACTGTGCAAATGCACTCCTGGCCACAGCCTAAACCTGGGCACCCAGGCTCCTATGTGAGCCCAGGATTACACCCAAGCTTTGAACCTGAGATTTCAGGGGGAGTGTAACCGCATCCAGCACAGGCTGAATCCTGATAGGCCTTCTGAGTGACCAAGGAACACTTTTGTCTTGTCTGGATTAAATTTCAATTTGTTCACCCTCATCCTGCCAGGCTATTACTGACAGCAGACACTAGTTTAGTACAAAAACAGCTTCCTTGGGATTGGATGGAAAGGAGTCCAAAACTCCAGATGACCTCTCCCAACCATTTCATGTAAATATTAAACAGCATGGAGGACAGAATCAAGCCCTGAGAGACACCACAGGATAGTGAGCAGGGTGTTGGGCAGGCATCCCCCAGCATCACCTTCTTTGTCTGCCCCTCCAAGAAAGACAACAGCCACTGTAAAACAGTGCTCCCAAACCCCAAGACAGAGAGGTGACTCAGAAGAATACTAAAGGATGCTAAACAGCTGACAGATCTGATAACTATGGATCAGAAAGTTTCCATTACTGTCCTTTCTAGATGGATGCAGCTTACATATCCTATATTATAAGGCATCAGCTGTTCCTGGCACAGAGTACATAACTGCCCTCTTTGAAGAACCCTGCTATGTTTAATGCTTATACTCCCATTTTGGATCTTTGTAAGGCAGCTGTCTGGTCCTTGTTTTTTCTTCTTTGTATGTCTTTATAAGCTGCATATGTATACTTCTCCTCTCCATTGACGCCCCCTTGTCGTGGGAGAGAGGCTTGCGTACCCTAATGATGTTTTGAGCTATGCTGGCGGTGGCATAATAGCCACTGGTAGGGTCTCCCATGCCAGACAGGTCAAAACCGAAGGGTCTGACAAAGAGCGTCAAAGGGCAGGATGGGCTCTCTAGCCTTGTGGCAACCGTCCTAGGAGAAGGAAAACTCCAATCCCAAACATGGGCAGATGGTGCTCGTCCAACCCTGTAAGGTCAAAACATCTAAGAGAAGGAAACTCTAATCAAACCTACGACCCGAGGACCTCGCTGCTACCGTCCATGCTTGCAAGGCCAGCAGACGAACCTTTGGTTTAAAGGGTGAGGCCAGTTCTGTGCACGCTGCGCTCCACCAGAAAAATCCATTGCACAGGCTCGAAGGACAAATCCAGTTCCAAAAAAGCCCTGTAGCGACAGGCGAGGGATGAAACGGCAGGTGTAAAGATGCACTGGAAGCCGCAGCCCCAACCCTGCATGCAGGCGGTTCAGGACATCGGTCGCTCGAGGCTGACCCGGGAGATGACAGTCTTGTTCGGCAGCATCCTGAATGACCAAGCAGCCTTTTGTAAGGAGAGCACTGCTTGCTCCATATGAAGAGGGGCCTAGAAAAGGTGGCCTAACGAAAACTCATCCCCAACTACCTGGTTGGCTAGCCACGGCCAACGGGAATCTTCTGATGCGGTCAAACCAAAGCAAAGAAACAAAGGCACACACCGACCTCCAAAGGTGTAAATAAACTGACACTTGCATGCTGGAACATCAGAACCATGCAAGACTCTGAAGATAGTGGACGGCCTGAGCATTGTTCTGCCCTAATAGCCCATGAACTATCACGGCTTAATATTGACATCGCTGCTCTTAGTGAAGTTCGCTTCCATGAGGAAGGCAGCCTTAAAGAACATGACGCCGGCTACACACTTTACTGGTCTGGCAAACCCAAAACCGAAAAACATCTTTCAGGAGTAGGCTTTATGATTAAAAACTCCATTGCCTCCAAACTCGAAACCTTGCCAACAGGACACTCTGATTGCATTATTTCCTTATGCCTCCCACATGTTGTTCTCTTTAGTATATATGCCCCAACTACGCAAGCCGACCCTGTAGAGAAAGACAAATTCTACACAGACCTACGCCGACTCATACAAAAAGTCTCTGTAGAAGATAAAATTATTATCCTTGGTGAATTCAATGCCAGAGTAGGAAAGAACTCCGAAGCCTGGAAAACCTGTCTTAGGCAAGCATGGTCTTGGAAATTGCATTGATAACGGACGCCTCCTGCTAGAGTTCTGTGCAGAACAACAGCTGACTATTACAAACACAATCTTTCAGGAGAAAGATAGCTTGAAGACAACCTGGATGCATCCCCGATCCAAACATTGGCACCTCATTGACTATGTTCTAGTCCGTCAGACAGACATTCGTAATGTCCGTCATACCCGAGTGATGCCCAGTGCAGAATGCCAAACAGATCATTGCCTCGTCAGATGTAAACTAAATCTTCATTTTAAGTTCAAACCTAAGAGGGGTGGCATCTTAAAGAAGAGACTCCAAGTCAACAATCTTCAACAAGCTACCATGAGAGACAACTTCCAGGCAAATCTACAAACGAAACTTGGAGACCATCCTACAGATCCTTCTCCTACAGTGCTTTGGCAACATATCAAAAACAGTATCCTCCAGTCTGCAGAAGAATCCCTCGGGTTCTCCCACAAGAAAAATCAAGACTGGTTTGATGAAAACAACCAAGAGATCCAGGAGCTGTTGGCAAGGAAGAGAGCTGCTCACCAGGCATACCTCGCCCAGCCAACCTGTCATGTAAGAAAAGCAGCTTTCTGCCTCACATGTAGTAAACTACAACAAAAATCCGAGACATGCAGAACAAGTGGTGGATCAATATAGCAGAAAAGACACAACGCTGTGCAGATCTGGGTGATCTTAGAGGATTTTATGAAGCTCTTAAAGCAGTGTTTGGACCTACTTATCAGGTCCAAAGCTCCTTATACAGTACAGATGGTCAAACATTAATTACTGATAAAGCCTCCATCCTGAATCGATGGGCTGAACATTTTCAAAGTCTCTTTAGCGCCAACCGAGTAGTCCAAGGCTCAGCTATCCAACATATGATACAAAAACCGATGAAAAATGAATTGGACATAACTCCCACTTTGGAAGAGACCCTTAAGGCCATACAGCAGATGAAAAATGGCAAGGCAGCTGGGATTGATGGAATCCCACCTGAAGTTTGGAAACACGGAGGTCATGCACTCCATGAAAAATTCCACGAACTCCTTGTGAATTGCTGGGAAAAAGGGGAACTGCCATCAGACTTCCAAGATGCAGTCATCATCACCCTGAACAAGAAAAAAGGAGCAAAATCCGACTGCTCAAACTATCGAGGCATAACACTGCTCTCTATTGCTGGAAAAATCCTTGCAAGGATACTCCTGAACAGATTAGTTCCTGCTATTGCACAAGAACATCTCCCTGAAAGCCAATGTGGCTTCAGAGCCAATAGGAGTACTACAGACATGGTATTTGCCCTTAGACAACTGCAAGAAAAATGTAGGGAGCAGAACAAGGGTCTCTATGTAACATTTGTCGACCTCACCAAAGCCTTCAACACTGTAAGTAGAAAAGGTCTGTGGCAGATCCTGGAAAGACTAGGATGTCCCCCCAAATTCCTTAAAATGATTATCTTGCTACACGAGGGCCAGCGTGGTCAAGTCAGATATGGCGATGCTCTTTCAGAGCCCTTTCTAATAACTAATGGAGTGAAACAAGGTTGTGTTCTTGCACCAACTTTATTTACAATCTTCTTCAGCATGATGCTCCAAAGGGCTACGGCAGAGCTCGAAGCAGACGACGGCATCTATATACGTTACCGTACTGATGGTAGCTTGTTTAATTTAAGCCGTCTGAGGGCTCACACTAAGACTCTGAACTATCTAGTCCGTGAGCTGCTCTTCGCCGATGATACTGCCCTTGTTGCCCACACAGAAGCAGCTCTGCAGCGCCTAACATCCTGCTTTGCAACAGCTGCAGAGCTGTTTGGGCTGGAAGTCCACCTGAAGAAAACAGAAGTTCTTTACCAGCCTGCACCACAGGACGAACACCACCATCCCCACATTGCCGTCGGCAAATCTGTGCTTAAGTCTGTTCAGCAGTTCACCTACCTGGGAAGCATCATCTCCTCAGATGTCAAGATTGACAAAGAGATCGATCACAGATTAGCAAAGGCATATAGTGCATTTGGAAGACTTCACAAAAGAGTCTGGAGCAATAAACACCTGAGGCAAAGCACAAAAATCAGTGTGTATAGAGCCATTGTACTGTCTATCCTCCTTTATGAATCTGAAACATGGGTCACCTATCGCCACCACCTATGACTCCTCGAGCGCTTTCATCAGCGCTGTCTACGCACAATCCTAAATATACACTGGACTGACTATGTGACGAATGTTGCTGTCCTCGAGCAAGCAGGGATCACCAGTATTGAGGCCATGATATTGAGAACACAGCTGCGCTGGGCAGGGCACGTTTCTAGGATGGAGGACCATCGCCTCCCCAAAATACTACTCTACGGTGAACTCGCCACAGGTCAGTGTAAGAGGGGCACTCCAAAAAAGCGATACAAAGACTCCCTGAAACAACATCTCAGGCTCGGCCAAATTGATCACCAACAGTGGTCCGCCCTGGCCTCACATCGGGAGGCATGGAGACGCACTATCCACAATGCTGCAGCCTTATTTGGGAACTCACGCCAAACAAGTCTTGAAGAGAAACGACAACACAGAAAGAATCACAACCCAAAAACATCACCCAAGGAGACCTTCTGCTGTGCTTTTTGCAACCGGACTTGTTTATCTCGGATTGGCCTTTTTAGTCATCAGCACGCTTGCAGAAAGCGCGAGATGAGTCCTTCCTGAATCTTCGTTTGTGACGAAAAGCCAGAGAGAGAGAGATGTATACTTCTGCTGAGGCTTCTTTCAGTAGAAAGATCTTCAAAATGGTGGCTTCTGACAATAAAAAGGACAGTGAAACAGCACAAAACACAGCATACTGAAAACTAGCATCAGTTCTTGAAGACTAGCCTACCATGTTGAAAAAAATCAGCTCTAAACTGACTGTGAAGGTAAGCAGGGTTGATATGTGGATGGGAGATCACCATACAGACCTCCTGGCAGGGCAAGGAAAGAATTCTTCTTGAAAGCCTACAAAGCAGCTACCAGTCAGCATTGGCAAGTTTCCACTAGATGGGACAATGTTTTGATTTAGTGTAAGACAGCATTCTGTGTTCCTATTAGAGAAACAACTAATACCAACAAGTCACATAATAATTTTGTAGTGAGTTGTGAAAGTACATTGCATGCAACATCTTGTGCAATGGTTTGTGAAAGCAGACACAAACCACTTTCTTGCTTCTTGAGCAAGGCTGTAAGTCATTTCCCCTCATACAATCTCCTTTGTAAAATGCAGATTGAATGTGCTGAATTTAAACCATCTGAAAGTGTGTAATAGTAGTAAGAATGATGATGATGATGATGATGATGATGATGGCACGTGTAAAATGACTGACTTGTAAAACAGTTGTACTTGCAGAGACCTGGATGCTGTTTAATCTAAATCTTATACTGAGACAGGATCCCTTATTACTCAAGATGACTAACAGATCAGCACCCGTTATAACCCTGGGGTCAGTGGTCTGCCTGTGTTCTGTTTAGTTCCTAAGTGTTTGACAATCTTTATTCACTATTGTTTGCAGTTATTCTTTGTTAGATCAGCCTGGTCTAACATTGCACTAATACCGAGGCAGGTAACAGCATCCATGGCAGGGGCCAGTTTTCTCCATTGACATAGCAGTGGGCTGGACCATACAATTTTTGGCCATCACAACTAGGAGCCACTTCTGCTTGTGCCTTCTAGATTTGTCAGGCCTCTTTCAGGAGTGCTGGGGATAGGTTGGTGGTGGAGTGTCAATTTTATCCATTACTGCTGGAGTCTTCCAAGAGTAATAACTGAGGTTTTTAAATATGTGTGTGTGTGTGTGTGTGTGTGTGTATTGGGGTGATTTTTGCCTGGAATTATTTTTGGTGAAGAGAACGGGAGTTGTGGAAGTTCTGAGAGGGGTTAAGGTACAGAAAAGTGTTGGAATTGCCTGTGTTCCATGGATTAACCCACCCCTGCAATGATGCATGCCTGGCTAACATGACAGAACTTCCTTCCCCCCCACCACCTTGCAGGCCTCCATGCTTCCTGAATAACAGCTCCAGAGAGTTTCCAAGCCTTTCAGAACAAATTTGGGGGGTCATGGGATCCCAATAAGGAAGTAGGGGGGAGTCATCCCCCTTCAGTTCAGCTGATGGAAGAAGTTTCGACAGGGGAACCACCATAGTGGATCCTGGCCACTGTAAACATTGCCTTGAAGATCTTTGTGTGGAAAGGAGATCACTCTATTTAAAAATAAAATGATAGCTTCCTGTATGGAGGCCGCACTTCATCCAAAACATGTTACCCAGAGGAGTGGCTCAGAAGAGTTGTGAAACAAAGCAACCTCTTCTGTCAGATCTAAAACCAATATGATTTATATCTTTGGAAAAGTAAGAACTTATTGCAGTGCAAATATTATGCAAATGCCCCAGTAACACAAATTGGATTACATGCACTCCTGAGAGGAATGAAAGCTGAACACCATTTCTAATAGAATTTAATTTATTAGAGCATTAGAGGCAGAGCTGGTGGATAAAATAAATATGAATTTGTGAATGTTCGTGCAGTACTTGGGATTCTTCATTTATTTATCCATCTACTAATGGACTGTCTAAAACAGTCCCACACTCTTGGCTTATTAAAGTACCTTCCCACTTTACAACAGAAGGAGGACAAAAGCTACATAAATGAGTTGAGTGTCATCTAATCCCCAAATAAATGGTAGAAGCAGAACATTGTTCCTTGACGATTTATCATTCCAGCCCTCTGACCAGTAGGAACAGCCACTGAAACTGACATTGAATTTGTTCCCATTCTACATTCAGGATTTCCCTCCTCCCTCTTCCCTGAGTTTCTATTCGTAACCAGAACATGAGAAATAGAAATAGACCCATTGTATTACATTTTCTGGTCAAATGCACATAGCAGGTCCTTGTTCCTAGAGGATGCCTTGCATGCTTCCATTTCGCTCACACTGGCACCCAAGGGGTCTATCAATTTCAAGGCGTGTGTTTTCAGCAAGTCACTTGGCAAACATCTGGTAAAACTGAGATCACCTGCTAGTAGTATAGTTAGTGAATGCAGGAAGCAGAGAATCAGACCTGAAATAATTCCCTTTAGAGTATGTGCATAGAGTTAATAATAGCCCATTCATCGGCAGGGAAACATATTTAAATTGAAACTGTGTTCATTCTTAATGCACCACTGCCGACACAACTGCAGCAGGAACAGCATGGCTTCCTACAGCAAATGGATAAACACACACCTGTATGTAAGCACATAGCAGAGAAACTTGATTAGGCTAGGGCTCCCTGGTGCAGGGATGTGGGTATTTAACTGGTTGCCGCATGAAGCACTTTTTTTACCCACAGAACTCAAATGTACTGTGTTAAGTGTGGAGTATCCCCGAAGGGCTGATACTAAATGGTTGCACACAGGTAAGTAGTCCTTGTTTCCATTTTAAAGACCATATAGCGCTTCTAACAGCATGTCATACTTTGGGACAGTAGTTAACACTATGCCCAAATTTCCTGCAAATAAATGAACCCTTCTTTTGGCAATGCAGATTGCAGGCTTGCCCCCATTCATGTAGTCTTGACTACATTGGCAGCTGGAGAAACTGCACCTCAATCTTTACTTTGGAGTAAACAAAATGAAAGGACTTACCTGGTAACTGTATCTTTAAAATAATACTTAGCTTGAGACTTGGGGTA
Organism: Gambelia wislizenii; assembly: GCA_030847615.1. Classification (NCBI taxonomy): domain Eukaryota; kingdom Metazoa; phylum Chordata; class Lepidosauria; order Squamata; family Crotaphytidae; genus Gambelia; species Gambelia wislizenii. The sequence continues at coordinate 142,069,127 of JAUMIR010000001.1, forward strand.
GGGTATGCAGTATATAGTAGCCGTTACCTCATGGAATAGATAAAAGAATGAGTTGATTAAGCATTGGATTTGTGTGTTTTTTGAATATTATTTTTATTAATAATAACATGAACATTACAGAAAAAAAGAAAAAACAAAATAAAAGAAAAACACCAAAAAATATAACAATATAATACACCACATAACATAACATATACTTTAACATATCAAACATATATCTATAATTTATCACTATAAAATCACAATACAAAAATACATAAAACAAACTACAATGAGACCAACTAAAATGACTTCCAATCTCTATTTGGGTTCAAATATCATCTTCTATCTTTCCTTCTCTCCATCTTTACATATATTTATTTATTCTACCAAGCCTATTGTTATCTTTTTCTAATGGTCACTATATAATGTTTACTTATTATTTAATTATTGTCTAGAACTCTACTCCTGTAGTAACCAAATCACCAAAAGGTCTTTTGAGATATTCTATCAGTTCTTTCCAATCTTTCCTATAAGAGTCAGTCATTCTCTTTCTAATTAAGCATGTAAGTTTAATGTACTTTCCACGTACAAATTTCCATGTGCTCTTCTAACTTAAGAATCCAATCCGTCACTTCTGGGCTCCTCTCTTCCTTCCAAGCCTTCACGTAGGTGATTCTAACTTCCATTATCATATAGAATATCATTTTACCATGTTTCGTCTCCAAGTTTTCATCTGTTAAATTTAGTAAATACATCTTAGGTTCTTTTTCAATATTACATTTAATTTTATTTTTAGTATTGTTTCATGTATTCTGCTTTTTTACAGGTCCACCACATATGCATAAACGTGACTGTTTCTTTACATTTCCAACATTTATCATTGGAGTTCTTGTAGATTTTAGCTATTTTATGTGGTGTCAAATACCATTGATATTGCATCTTATAGAAATTTTCTTTGACATTGTAGCTTAGTGCACGTTTTCTCCTTCTTTTCCAAGTCTTCTCCCATTCTTATATTACATTTCAAGTCTTGCACCCATTTAGCCATGCAGCTCTTGATTATTTTTTGTTCTCTGTCTAATTTTAGGAGAAATTTATATATTTTGGCTATCAAATGAGTCCTTTCCGTAGTTAATATTTTCCCAAGTTCTGAGTCTTCCAAATCAATTTTACAAATATTTTTGTCCATCTTATACCTTTCTCTATGGAGATGATCAGACGCTTTAACATCCCCACCCCAAGGAGCTCATGAGAACGACATCAACATCACTGTACTGCCAAAGGGTCCCAATATTGCATGATGCCATCCTCCTCTTATGCTTCCTCCATTCTCCCTCTGTTCTGAGGTGACAAAAAAGGAGCTGCTTTTTGTTAGCAGAAACTTCTGCTAATGAAAAGTGGTACCTTTTTTGTCACTCAAACATGGAGTTTTTGCTTCCTTTTCAAGGACTATCTGCAATATGTATTAAAAAAAACCCACAACAAAACACTGTAGACTGTTCTTTCAACATTTATGGTCCTGTAATTTGAAGAGTGTTTTCAACTCCAGTGTCTTCTACTGAATGGTATGTCTCTTTTTGATATGTTAAAAATGTAATATTATGGTTTTATGGGATGTGGTAATGTAATGTTGTCCTGTCTTTCCAATAACTTTAATAGATTGCATTTGTGTTTTAGTTTTACCCCCTGAAGAAGGCATTTCACATACAGGCCAAAATGCGTAGGGATTTTAAAAAAAAGAATAAACAGTTGACCGTCCAATAGCACGTCCATGAATGTGTCTAATCTCCAGTTAAAGTTGTCCATATTGGTAGCCATCACTATTTCTTGTTGCAATGAATCCATAAGTTTATTAATATATTGTGTGAAATATTTCCTTTAATCTTTTCCAAATCTCCCAGATAGGGTTCTAAAATTATGGGAAAGGGATGAAAACATCTCCCTATCTACTTTTACCACATCATGCTTAATTTTACATACCTCCCTTGATTCCCCTTACTAGTTTCCCTCCCCCAAACTAAATAGCTAAAACATTGAGACTTTTCCTCACAGAAGAGTTGCTGTTGCCCCTTGATCATTTTGGTTGCTCCTTTGTACACCTTTGTCACCTCTGCACTGTCTTTTGCACATATCCATTGCAAGCAGTATTCTAACCATGGTCACACAATAGATTTGCATAAAAGCAGTATAACTCTGATGGTTTGATTTTATGAAGAAACATGGAATTTGCCCACTTTTTAAATCAGCAACTGCACACTAGGTTAACATGTTCATCCATCTGTCCACCACAACCCAAAGATTCTATCATTTATAACAAGGACACATGCTACAAGCACTAATTCTATCAGTGCATATGTGAAGATGGGATTCCCACTCCAGTGTGCATCACTTCACTGTTGTCTGCACTGAATTCTATTGATCATTCTGTTTTTGTTCAAACCACTTTGATTAATCTGAAACTTGGCCATCTGACTACATAACGTTTAAATTCAAGTCATTTATGGAAAAAGTTGAAACATTCTGTTTCCAGTAGAGATCAATAAATGATCTGTTTTTGAAACCATTTCACCCCTATAAGAGGACTTTTTCTCCTATCTCATTATGGTTACCTTTCCAGAAATCATGTTTATTCTTTTAAAGCAAGTCCTACCCTTCTCTGCTTGTCAATTTTTATCTTCAGTAGTGGTTTCCACCAATTTACAGATCTGTCTATTAAATAATGAGACTGTGTTTCTACCTTTGAGACAAATCAGGGAGAACTGATTGTGAATGCTTGAGTGGTGACCTTGAACATGTCTGAACCTGCATGACAAACAACACTCTCTGCCATTCAGTTAATTGTCAGTCATTGTTTAAAGCAGCGGTGTTGTCTGTTGTGTGCCAGGAAAATGCTAATTTTAAAAGTGGAGCAATGTGTCAGTTTGAATTTTTTTAGTAAAATTGAACAAAACACCAACAGAATCTTTTCAAATGCTTACCGAGGCCTATGGGGAAGACTGCATGTCTCGTGCGCATGTGTTTGAGTGGCACAAAGATTCAGAGAAGGACATGAAAATGTGGAAGATGAAAGCCCTGGACAACCTTCCATTTCAAGAACCCAAGAAATTGTGGGAAAAAATCAGCCAGATTGTTTGAGGAGACCATGAATTCAGTGTCCAAATGTTAGCTGAAGCCATGAACATTGACAAAGACACTATGTGGGAATTTTTGCATGAGGATCTCAACATGAGAAAGTTGTTCCAAGATGGTCCCTAGGGTTTTCACACCAGAGCAAAAAGAGTGCTGGAAGTAAATTAGCACTGACATTCTGCAGCAACATGAGGCAGACACAAACCTTTTTCAAAAAAAATCATCCCTTGTGATGAAACCTGGATCTTCCAGTATGATCCTAAGACAAAATGACAGTCAATCCACTAGAAAACACCATCACCATCAAAAATTAGGAAAAAAAAAACCCACATCAAAGCAAATCCACATTAAAAGCCATGCTCATTTTTATTTTATTTTCTACATCAAGGGCATAGTTCTGGTAGAATGGGTTCCATACGGCAGAACAGTGAACCAGCATTATTCTAAGGAAGTTTTGACAAAGCTGAGAGAAAGAGTCAGGGAGAAAAAGGCCAGAACTATGGGGAAATGGTTTCATTATTCTTCATGACAATGCACCTGCTCATATAGCACTTTCTGTGAAGCAGTTTTTGGCCGATAAGCACATTATTACACTTGAATGTCCTCCATGTTCACCAGATTTGGCACCATGCAACTTTTTTATTTCCCCTAAAGTGAAATTGGTGCTTAAAGGAACACATTTTGAATCAATGTGGTATGAAGAAAATGGCACATGTGTTGGCACAGCTGACAGAAACTGATCTGCTCCACACTTTCGACCAGTGGAAAACAAGACTGCATTGGTGTGTGAGTGTGAATGGGGAGTATATTGAAGGGGACAAGCATTAGAATTGTAATATATATAAATAAAGATGGGTTATTTATCAGTCTTGTTGTTTAATAGACAGTTCTCGTATATGGCACAGACATTAAGCAAGTTGGTAAGTTGCCCTTCTCCCACTGAATCTACCATATTCCACCCCCCTTTTTATTTTATTTTTTTTAATAAAAATGGTCTTACAATGGTCACTTTCCATTCCTCTGGTACAGAGCCTGATAGGGATATGATACATATTTTAGTGAGAACATCAGTAGGGTCACATTTCAGTTTTATAAAGGAATGTTTGGATGGATGTCATCTGGCTCTGTTGATTTGTTTATTAGTAGTTTCTCAGTAAGTTCCAGAATTTTCTCTCTTCTCACCAATATTTGTCTCATTTCCTCCTTCTCTCCTAAAAAATATCAGTTCAGACATGGATATCTTTCCTGTATAATCAGCAGTAGAGATATGTGGCGGCAGGGGGAGGGGAATCAGTGTATCTGCAATGTCCTTATCTTTTTTTAGTACTCCTTTAACTCTGTTTCATCTAATGGTCCAACTATTTCTCTAGCTGGTTTCCTGTTCTTGTATTTGAAAAAGAAATCCATTATTGGTCTCTATCATTGTTTTGCTATGTGCCATCAAGTCAGCTTTGACTTAGGGACATCATGGCCCCCAAAAGCAAGGGGCTGACAGGGCTCTAGCCTGGGGACCCAGCACCCAGGATTAGGAGGCTCATATTTCAAATGAGTTGGTATTTTTCAGTGTCAGTTTTATGTTTCTATTACATAAATACATAAACCCATTTAGTGTTTTTTTAAAAAATTAAAATATTACTTTGGTGTCATCATTTAAACTGACTTACTTTAATTTTTAATCTAAATCCTGTAGAGCATCTCACTGCTCTTAACCTTAGCAGTAGGTAGGGGGGCTGCCAAAGATCCTGGCCTGGGGCCCTGCTTCAGGATGTGGGGGCCTTGAGGGCAATCCTAAGAATGAGAGGGCCTTAAAGACACCTTGGCTGGGATCCTGTTTAGTAGTCACAAGACTGTAAGCTGGATTTACAATTTTGTAACTTTGGGGATTTACATTGATGGTCATTAATAATGATTATATTTGGGACCCATTTCTTCTTCATATAACTTCATTCCAATTTTCCATCTCATACATCTCTAATAGATTTACTAACCAATCCTCCATTTTCGGGATTTCCTCTGTTCTCCATTTTTGTGCAAATAACAATCTAGCTGCTGTTATTAGGTATATCACTGTTCTTTCTTTCTGTTTAAAGTTCAATTGCTACTCTTCCCACATGTTTAATAAATAGAATTCGGGTTTAAATTGCAAGCTAATTTTAAATATTTCAGTCATTGTTATGTGAATTGTTTTCCTTTTTTTTTTTTATTCCTTATATCCCCACCATGTGTGGAAGAAAGTTCCTTTTTCTTGTTTGCATTTCCAACGGGCATTATTGTAATTACCATACGTTTTGGCTATTCTATCTGGGGCTAAATGCCAATGGTAAAACATTTTATTAAAAAAAAAATCATTTATCATTGGTGCACTTATTGTTTTTAATCCTCTTAACCAGAGTCTTCCTCTTGTCCTCTTTGCCTTCAACTTTTTTCAGCATTATCATTTTTTTCAAATGAGTCATGTAATTTCTTCATATGTCCAAAGTACAGGAGCCTCAGTTTAGCCAATTTTCAACTTCTAGTGAGAGTTTAGGTTTTATTTGCTTTAGGATCCCTTTATTGGTCATTTTGACAATCCATGGGACTTTATCATACCACCCTCCTTTCCCATTCTCTTGCTGGCATAATTTCTGACATTTTAATGCCAGCAAAAGAACCCCCTTTGCCACACTTACCTTCCATCCCATCCAAAGGCAGCCCCGGCAATGACATAGGAGTGAACAGAGCTCCGTTCACTTCCTCGAATGAAATCCCACAGATTCTTGTGAGAAGATGTGAGTGCGGGAAATAAAAAGCAACAACAAAAATAATACAGAAAAAAAGCACACAAAAACACTTTAAAAGTGACTAGTAAACCAGGGAGGTATATAAAAAGAGTGTCACCTACCTGGATGTTGCGATCTCACCCAGAAGTGTTCTGGCTGGACTGGCCATTGACGCTGTAATGACAGGGAGTAGAGGAATGGCACGAGGTTTCAAACACTGGTAATGCCAGCATTAAAGTGCCACAGCTAATCTATTGATGGCTTGGGCTGTCAATAAAAAAGTATGGCTTATTGCCAATACATAAACACAAAAGGATGACATAGTCTGGTACATGTGCCTTTTTGTGTTTATGTGGCAGTGCTATGATGCCATATTTAGTGCATCTGATAAAGTCCATGGTGTCCGTAGAGCTCTCCTCCAGCACCATATTTCAAATGAGTTGGTATTTTTCAGTGTCAGCTTTCCTCACTGTTCAGCTTTTACATCCACACATAGAAAATGGAAAAACTCTGGTCTGGATGGTATCCTGGTGTGATGTCCAGCCAGGACTGTTTAAATCTCCCCTGCATTTTCCTTCATTTAGTTCAGGCCTTAGTATGTCTGAGCATAGGGATGTTTCATTGTATTAGAGTTCTGGGAGGAGCTGAAGAATTCCCCTGCATTTTTCCAGGTTTGGTTTGTCCCTTCCCAGCAAGCTCTGTTTTAGCTAGACTTTTTTAGTTTTTTGCTCAGTCTTTGCTGTGAGCTTGCAGGGAGCTGTTTTATTGGTGGCAAACAGGCCCAGACAGCCGGGAAGAGCATTTCTTACACCATTTAGCCAAATTAGTTACCAACAACCAATAAGTCAAAGGAATCAGGAGCTGAAAGACCCTGCACCAGCTCCATTGAGTGAGGAGATCAAACCAAGATCAAACCCAGTGAGATGACACCCTGAAGATTGCTGAAACTGAAACTGTAAAGTACCTTTTATTTCAAGCTTTTAGAGCTGGAGAGGAGAAAGCCCTTTATTTTTGTTCTTTAAAATAAACTTCCTCCTTTTTTGAACTTTATGTTCAGCATCAAAGCCTTTTTGGGTAAAAGAGTTTGATCTCACCAGCGTACTGACATTGCACACCCAAACCTGCCACCACCTTTAGTTGGGTGTGTCTTCACAGTGTAAGAATACCTGGCGGCATTTGCCACTCCCATCTGCCAAGAGAGAGTCCCAGTGCACAGCCCTGCATTGAAGCAAGTTTGCCAAGACTCGCATAGAGGGAGAAGGGGCCTTTCTGTGGCTGTGAAAGGGGAGAAGCAAAAGTTGCTGTGTTAAGATAGCCTGTCTTCCTACAGCAGCCATTTTGGGTCTACTTCTTTCTGCAGAGTTCTGAGCACATGGTCAGCAGCCATTTTGGGTCTACTTCTTTCTGCAGAGTTCTGAGCACATGGTTGGCGGCCATTTTGGAAGAACTTTCTCCATTTAAGTATATGGATAGAGCTTTATAAAGAGAATAATGTGTGTTTTATGTTTGTGCACATTGCAAATCTGAAGAAAGGAGCTAGGAAACCCTTCAACCGACTCCAGGTCTGGCTGTGCTGAAGTAGCATAGGAGTGGTGATAGCAGGAGAGCGGAGCAGTAGCAGGCTGTAAGTAAAAATCAGCACTACACCGTTTAGTCTTCTTCATCCTTGCTGAGTTGCTGCTTTGGCAATTAGGACCAGCCAGAATGGATAGGTTTTCTAAAGAACTAGCATATGGACACACACATGACACTTGCTCCCTCAGAGATAGGCACCCGACTGAGAAGGCCCTAGAACTGCTGTTGGAGGAGGAAAGGCACTTAAGTGTAAAAGAACTGGAAGCCTGGAAGAGTTTGCAGCATGCCATGTCCTTGCTGTCAGCAGTCTTTGGCTCGGAAGACATGCAAAGAAGAAAGCTTGCCCAGCAATCCAGTTTTCTACAGTGGAAAGAAGTGGTGAATCAAAGGATCCAAACACTTCAGACCATTAACAATCCCGATGCAGAATCCAGACTAAAACAGTTCCTGGAAGAAGTCGCAGATAAAGAAAAGGAATTCAGTGCAGTTTTGGACACAGTCAAGTTCCAGCGGCAGAGATTGGATCTTAATAAAGAGGGTGAAAAGTCCCCTGCCGGCAGTGCCAAGTCCAGCAGAGGAGTATACCCACGGAAACTTCAAAGTGCAAAGAGCTCAAAAACCTGTCACACCAGCAAGTCTTCTTCGCACAGACATGGTTCCTGCTCCAGTAAAGGTTGTAGTAGCAGTTCTTCTTCCCATGCTGGAGTTCATCTATGGCAGCCCAGCAGTTCAAAGATGTGGAAAGAATGAAATTGAAGTCTGAAATATTGCATGCCGAAGCAGAAGCAGCAATGGCCTTCAAAGCATGGAGACAACAAGAGGAGAGCTTGAGGCAGTCTCAGCATATTTATAGGAAGCAGTAATTAGTTAAGCAGTAGCTGCGTTAGCTGCTGCTCTATAAATATGCAGCACTGCCCTCCAGGGGTTGGTGGAGATTATCTGACCTACCTGAGTATCCATCATATTCCTGCTTGCTGTGCTTGACCTGGACTGTATTTGTTGACTCTGGACTCTGCCTTACATAGATTCTGCTGAACTACCCTGGACTCTATTTGCCAGACCTGAACCTTATGTATTAGACTTTGCTTGTGGACTTGTGTTTTGCTTGCTACAAAAATAAGTGTCTGACTTCACACTGCCTTGATTCCTTTGCTTGTAATTAGCTTGACTATGCTATGCCTCTGCTCTCAGCTGTGTAATAGTCAGCCTTTGGCTGGTTGCCCAGACATTGTTTGGACAATTACAACAAGTTAAAACAATGTTCAGCTAAAATCTTATTTTACAGAAGTTAAAAACAATTAAACAATTATACTAAGAAAGTATATACTTAAAACAATTTAAAACACAATTTTAAATTATGTTAATTTAAAACATAATTAAAAAGATAAAGTGTAAAAGCACACCACACAACATCGGAAACTTCCTTCTGCCACATGATTTAAGAACCAAAGAACTAAATACAAAATCTTTCCCTGCTGGTGGAGACAGAGCAGAGAGGGGCCTCTCCTGATGTGTGGTATACATTCTAGCTAAGCCTCTTAACTAGACTTGATGCTCTTCACTTTTCTTGTCAAGTCCCTTTTTGTCTATGCTCTTTGTTTTAGATAAATGTCCTCTTTTGAAGTCAAAAAGAACTGTGTTGGAATTCCCTACTTATGTAAAAATTAAATTTGTGGCTGTTTTAAGTCAGCTCGACCTCACGCACTCACATGTTGTATATACCCTGAGTTTTTCCTTCATGTATAGAAAGGTTTAATTTTGGTGCACCACGTATTTTAATAACTCTTTCTCTTCTCTCTGTCTGCATTAGAAGAGAAAGGCAGGGTAAAATTCTCTCTCTCTCTGGGCTTTATCAGATGCAGCCTCTTTAAACATTCTTTTGCCAACATAAAAAAAAGCATTTTTATGCCAGCAAAAGAATGCCCCCCCGCACGTATCTTGTAATCCCAGCAAAGGCTCCTGGCAATAAAGTTTAAAATTTCACGCAATTTCATCATGTGGGGAATTCAAACTTGAAAACTAAAAGTTACACTATGCACCCAAACACACTGTAAAAGTCCCAAGTAAGCCAGGGAGGGTCCTAAAAAGAGCAAAATTTACCTGGATGTCCCAATCTCACCCAGAAGTGTTTGCACCAAAGTGGCTATTATTGGGGTAAGTACATGATTTAAATGGCCTGAGGTATTGTATGCTGGCAATGCTGGCAAAAAAATGGCAGGGGAATGTATTGATAGCTTAAGCCGTCAATTAAAAAGGGTGGCATCATCTGATCCATCTGCCCTTTCGCGGTTATGTGGCATCTTTATGATGCCATATTTTCATCGTCTGATAAAGTCCTCTCTGTTCAGAGTAATCACACAATGCAGCCCAAATAGCCACATAATGCTGTGTATACAATAGGACTGTATTACTGCTGAAGAAATGCATGTTTCTTTGATCCCTGAGATAAAAATGCCAACAAAGATATAACTGATAAGAAATGCAAGGGAACTTTTATACCAAGGAGAGCATTTCCTTTCCTGTTGTAGTTTTCTCGATACATATCCTTTCAAGGAGAAAACTGTGATAGGAAAGGGGAGTGGTTTATTTCTTATCAGTTATATTCTTGTTCTCTTTTAAGGATATATTTTTCCTACATTTAAATAATAATGCTTTAAAAAAATATTTTAAGGTAAATGCTGCCCAGTTACTTGCCTAGGTGTTTTTAGTTGCTTAAAATATTTTAAATTAATTAGTTTAACTGGTGAGATGATTCAAGCTGCATCCTAAGGGACAAGTAGCATTGCACAGAGTTGTAGCAACACAGCTACAATACGAATCCTTGTAAAATGAAATGGGAAAGTGCCAGCAGTTACCCTTATCAACATATCATGAAAGAGAAATAAAACCACATGCAGCTACCTGATGAGAAGCACTGAACAGAAACAAGACTCACTCACAATAGCTATTTATGTTGTTGAACCATGTCTAACCTCCAAGTATTCTCTTTTTTATTAACCAAGAAAGGTGTTAAATACTCAGTGTTTGGCTTTGTTTTTCTTTTTCAAAAATATAAGTAAAACATTTGGCCGATCACTCAGCTGTTGCTGTGATGTGCCCCGAGGGAAACACAAGGCTGCTGCCAATAGCTGAATGAGCTGTAATGTTTAAACAAATAATGACAGCTAAAATAGACAGTTGTAGGTGAAAGCAGGGCCGGTTTAACCTGTCTGCCAAATCAGCATTGGCAGGGGGCCCCGAGGTCAAGAGGGGGCCCCGAGGTCAAGAGAGGGCCCCGTGTTGGCCTCCTTAATATGAAAATAATGGGATTTCTGGTTTAAAATACCATAGAGTTGCCTTGGAAGGCCTAGAAAAGGGCTAGGGAAGACACATTTTCTAGGAAGACTCTATGGTAGGTGTGCTGTTTTGTGTCCCATGGATAATGAATCCAGGGATACGGGGGTCCTACTATAATCTGAACATCCTGTACGGTGAATAGGTTAGGTTACATTGATCTGAGATAAACATATGGGGGCCCCAAAGTAAAGCATTGCAGGGGGCCCCAAAATTCCTTAAACCGGTCCTGGGTGAAAGCGTGTGTCAGCTCAGAGTTAACAGCAGTGGTAAAGGAAACAGTTTTACCACAGTCCAAGGTAGTTAGTAAAACAGAACAGACAAAGACTTTATCAGACCATGCAAATACGGCATCATAAGGATGCTTAATGATCGCGAAAGGGTGTGCGTACCAGACGATGTCACCCTTTTGCTTTCATGTACAGCTGAAAACCATCCTATTTTATTGATGGCCCAAGCCATCAATTGATCCCCCATGGGGATTTTCTGCTGGCATTGCTGGCGTTTGAATCCGTGCACCATTGTACTCACGTGAATGCAGCGTCAATGGCCAGTCCGGCCAGAACACTTCTGGTGAGATCACAACATCCAGGTAGGTGGCACACTTTTTATGACCCTCCCCAGTTTACTTGGGACTTTTATAGTGTGTTTATGTGCTTTTAAAAACTTTAACTTTGTTATTTTAGTTTTTATTTTTGAATTTCCTGCACTATGTATTCTTGTGAGAATCTGTGGGATTTCATTCCAGGAAGAGAATGGAGCTCTGTTCACTCCTCGTTCATTGCTGAGGCAGCCTTTTGCCAGGATGCCGGGTAAGCGAGATATGGAGTGTTCTTTTGCTGCCGGTAAAAGAATGCTTTGGGAAGGTGGTTTGATAAAGTCCGAAAGGTGGCTTCTTGCCAGCAACATTTTTGCTAACAACACATTTCACAAGTGCATGATGCCACTTCAGCATCTGCCACCTGTGGTCTTTCTGTGAAAAGCTGAAGAAGATGCTGGATCTCAGTAAGATCAGTTCCAAACCAGTGTTAGTTTCTTACCCTTCTCCCTTTCTCCAATGGTGATCTCCAGATATGAGAGCCATGACTAGAACACACATTATCCACAACTGCCACCACTGCTGTCCTGGCACTGCTGTGTTTCAACAGAAGCAGCTATTTCCAGAGCCCACTAATTTCTGGACCTCAGTATATCACTGAATCATAGAGTTGAAATGGACTGGAAAGACCATCTAATCCAACCTCCTGCTAGTGTAGGAAACCCCAACTAAGGAGTCCTGGTGGTGCAGTGGTTAAAAATGGCAGTACTGCAGCCACAACGTTGTGAGTTCAATCCTTCGGGGCTCCAAGGCTGACTCAGCCTTCCATCCTTCTGTAGGTCAGTAAAATGAGTACCCAGCTTGTTGGGGGCAATTAGCTGACACATTGTAAACTGCTTAGGGAGTGCTTTGCTCTGAAAAGTGGTATAAAAATATAGATGCTTTTGCTATAACTAAAGGACCCTTGAAAGTGTGTTTTGGTTGAGGTTTCCTACACTAGCAGGAGGTTGGATTAGATGGCCATTACCCATTAGATGGATAAGTGTATTACCTTATTAATACCTCAGTGAAGAAGAGTCCACCAGCCTATGGGGCAGTCTGTTCTACACCAAACACTTCTTACCATCATACTTAGATATAGATCTTATTTTTAGATCTATACCAAGAATGTTTCTGGGAACGAGTGTTTGAAAATGCATTCATCCAGTGCTGTAAAGACACACCCAACTAAAGGTGGTGACAGGTTTAGGTGTGCAATGTCAGTACCCTGGTGAGACCAAACTCTTTTACCCAAAAATGCTGAATATAAAGTTCAAAAAAGGAGGAAGTTTATTTTAAAGAACAAAAAAATTTTGTAAGCCGCCCCGATTGTTTTAACAGAGGGGCGGGTATAAATAAATTTTATTATTATTATTGTTATTATTATTAAGTAAAGGGGTTTCTCCTCCCCAGCTCTAAAAACTTGAAATAAAAGATACTTTACAGTTTGAGTTGAGTTGAGTTCCTATGCTCAGACATACTAAGGCCTGAACTAAACGAAGGAAAATGCAGGCTAGATTGAAACAGTCCTGACTGGACATCACAAGTGCCCTTCTGTTAACCTGCCTGGCACCAGGGTCCCTGCTTCCTAGCCCATCTTTGAGATCAATTAGACTGGGGACATTTTCAGACAGCGCTAAATGGAACTTATTGTGGGATGAGCTCCCGGGAGAGGAACAGCGCTCTTGCGCGGTGGGGGGTCATTTTCGGACGCCACCATCCCTCTTCCGAGATCATCAGTGTCACTTCCATTAAGCTTTGGAAGCGGCTGTGCCATATTTTAAGCATGGGCAACTTTCGTGTTTAAAATATGGCGCAGCCACATCCAAAGCTTAACGGAAGTGACACTGATGATCTCGGAAGAGAGACGGTGGCGTCCGAAAATGACCCCCCGCCGCGCAAGAACGCCGTTCTCTCCCGGGAGCTCATCCCGTGATAGCTCCATTTAGCGCTGCCTGAAAATGTCCTGGCTGGCAGGTGCTAAGGGCAAGTTCTTTTCAGTGGTTGAACCTAATTGATATAATTCTTTCCCAAGGGATATACACTTGGTAACTTCTCTAAGTTCTGGCTTTCAAAAGGGTCCTGAAGACCCATTTGTTTAAAATGGCTTTCAGTCGAATTATATTTATTAAGCATGTGAACAGCTTGGGATAATTGATGGCTATGAATTGTTGATGGTTTTATTGATGTTTTTAAATTGCATTTTGAATTTCTTGCTAGTTTTAGGTATGGTTTAGTCAATTTTTAAGTGTTGCTCTTTCTGAAAACTACTGCTTTAAATTATAATTTTACTTTTTCTATTTTTTGTAGGGTAGCTTGGGAGGATCGTGTATTTTGAAAAGTGGCTTAAAATATTTAAACTAAAGAAATTAGATCACAGATCTTCGTTCATCAAGAACGCAGAATTTGCCTTCCTGTTGAGCATAAACTTGCTGTAAATCCCAGGTTTATTTTTGTAATAATAATAATAATAATAATAAAATTTATTTATACCCCACCCCTCTGTTAAAACAATTGGGGCGGCTTACAAAAATTAAAATACAATACAGATAAAAATCCCTAAACACCACCCACCCCACCCTGCCCCGTAAAAAGATATTAAATAAATATAAATTAAGAGCAACTATCTAAAATTACATTTAAAAACAATAAATACAATAAATAGCCAGCAGACTAAAAGAGGCCAGGAGCCCCTGAGCCGGGATCTAATTAGGAAAGGCCTGCCGAAAGAGATCCGTCTTTAGTGCTTTTTAAAAGCTACTCAGGCTTGTAATCTGATGGATCTCGTTCAGCAGGTCATTCCACAATTTGGGGGCAATTACTGAAACGGCCCTCTGGGAGGTTGCAGACAGCCTAGATTTTTGTGGCTGAAACAAATTCCTCCCAGAGGACCGGAGTGCACAGGGAGGATTGTATGGGAGGAGGTGGTTCCGGAGATAAGTTGGACCCAAGCCATTTAGGGCTTTAAAGGTAATAACCAACACCTTATACTGGGCCTGGAAACTGATAGGCAGCCAGTGGAGAGATTTTAATACTGGAGTTATATGGTCTCTCCGAGATGTTCCCGAGACCACTCTGGCTGCCATATTTTGTACCAACTGAAGTTTCTGGACCAAGCATGAGGGTAGCCCCATGTAGAGCGCATTGCAGAAATCTAGAGAAGAGGTTACCAGTGCATGCACCACAGTCTCGAGGTTCCTTACTTCCAGGAAAGGGCGCAGCTGGCGTATCAGCCGAAGCTGATAACAGGTGCTCCTGACTGTCCCATTCACCTGACTAGTCATCTGTAGCGATGAATCAAGGAGCACCCCCAGACTGCGAACACAGTCCTTAACGGAGAGCGTGACCCTGTCCAGGACTGGAGGTTGCAACTCAACTCCTGGTTTTGGGGCCGCTACCATGAGCACCTCCGTTTTGTCTGGGTTTAATCTCAATCTGTTTTTCCTCATCCAGCCCATTACTGCTTTAAGACAGTCATTAAGAGGAGAGACACTATCAGAATTTGGGACCGACAATCAGGACAAGGAGAAATAGATCTGGGTGTCATCCGCGTACTGATAACACCCCGGCCCATAACTCCGAATAATCTCACCCAGCGGCTTCATATAGATGTTAAACAGCATCGGGGACAGGATGGCACCCTGCGGAATGCCACAAGTAAGCTCCTTTCTACTGGAGCAGCTGTCCCTGAACAACACCCTCTGGGACCTGCCTGAGAGGAAGGACCGGAACCACTGGAATGCAGTGCCTCCGATTCCTAACCCTCTCATCCTAACCCTCGTATCGAAAGCCGCTGAGATGTCTAAAAGCAGCAACAGGGTCACACTACCTCTGTCGATGCTTAGACACAGGTCGTCGGTCAAGGCAACCATGGCAGTCTCGACTCCAAATCCCGACCTAAAGCCAGTTTGAAATGGGTCTAGATAATCGGTTTAATCTAAGATCACTTGGAGTTGAAGCGCAACTGCCCTCTCAATCACCTTGCTCAAGAATGGTAACATAGAAACTGGCCTATAGTTGTTCATATCCAGGGGGTCAAGGGAAGGTTTTTTTCAGGAGCGGCCTAATGGCCAATTCCTTTAAACAAGATGGAACACACCCTTCTCTGAGGGATGCATTAATGATGTCCTTAAGGAATACCATCAAGGCACCCCCCTCCCAGATGGCCAGCCATGAAGGGCAAGGATCGAGAGGGCAGGTTGTCTTCCTCGCCCTACCAAGTAGCTTGTCCATGTCCTCAGTACTCACGGATTGAAATTGATCCAGTAAACTTACATCAACGGAGTTGCTGGACACCTCGGCAATTGTTTCTGTCAAAATACTGGCATCTAAGTCGGCTCTTATCCGAGAGATTTTATCTGCAAAGAAGTTGTTAAACGCATCACAGCAGGCCGTCGTTGGGTTAAGCAATGGGTTCTGTGCAGAAATAACCTGCGTCATCTCCGTTACCACCATTTTGTGTGTAATGTGTGAAATAGCCGTATTTTACCTCAATATCCTTTAAAAAGAATCTATTCTTCTGGTTTGGATTATACAGTTGGCCCTCTGTATCTACAGATTCAACTAACCACAGCTTGAAAATATTTGGGGAAAAAAATCCAAAAAACAAACTTTGCTGTTCACCATTTTATATAAGGGACATTATTTTTCTACACCATTTTTATATAATGGGACTTGAGTATCCATGGATTTTAGTATCCATGGGGGGGCAGGAGATACCGAGGGCCCACTGGAGTGATATTTCACAAACAGAGAGTAAAGCAAATGGTCAGTTCATTAAAAGCCACATCGAAGGTGTTTTAGAACTCATGTAATGTTAGTGATCAGCCCTATGTTTGAAAAAGAAAAGATCCCCATGGCGACAACTTCAAAAGCATGCATGACTGTATAACAGTTGTATTTATTTCTGAAGACTTAGGACTTTATCAGATGAGGCAAATACTGGCAAAAAAAAACCCCATGTCATTTAGGACATGACGACAGCAGAAAAGGCAAAATTATCAGAAGTCATTGTCACTTATCCATTCCTGTTGCATTGTGCTGGTGCGAATAAGGAATCACTTTTTATTAACAAGCTTTTAATAAAAAGTGATGCCTCATTCACACCAGCGCGATGCAGTGGGAATGGTTAAGTGACAACATCATCTGATAATTTCTGCCATCTGTGCTAACATCGCGTCCTAATGGCACATTTCTTGCCACATCTGATAAAGTCCTTAGAGAGACAAGTTGACCATCATTGTAGGTATATGTATCACAGTGAAAATGAAACCTAAAATATATACAGTTTAGATAGGGAGGGGTGAAAGAGAAGTTGCCAAAATGTCTAGAAATGAAGAAATTGAGCTGGTGACATTTGTTTCATTTTTTCTTTAAGCATTTCTGTCTCAATATAAATGAAAAGTTTAGGATATCCTTCTTCTGCTCTAGTGCAGATTATTAACCTTGGTGATTGGGGGCATCATAAGTGTACATAATCCAGGATGTTTGTTCATTCATGCAATTATTTTAGTAAATTAAGCTGCAACTGCATAGTCTTTAGTATACTTCAGATACTCATTGCAGCTCTACTATAAAACAAAAATGCCCCTCAGTGTTTTCAGGGCAGGACAAGTAAGAAATGGGCTGCACAATTCCTGCTGATGTTAATAACAGTTATGAGACTCCATCTCCTTCTGCGGTACTTTAGAAGGCAAGGGCAGTGGGAGTGGGTAGATGTGCATAACAGAAATTTCTTACTTAAAAAGAAAAAGGTTTGTTGAACTGCTCTCCCATCTGAAATAAAGAATCAGGCTGCAATATTTAACAAATAGCACGATTGCATCCAAATGATCATTTACAAGGTTTCAAAATGAAATGTGTTCCTTACACGGAATTCCTGAAGTCCTCATTACAAATTAATTCCTGAAGTCAACAAAATATATGTTGCACCCACAGCATGGAGCAGGGGTAGTGTGAGAGATACTGAGATAGGAAAGGAGTTAAAAGGACCACAATGTACGTTGCATAGAGTTTAGTGTGATCTGAGAAAGGCTCTCATACAAAAAGTCCATGTGTTGACCACTGCAATCACCCAGCTTGTATGCTTGGATAGATGTGAGATCGGACCCATGGCAGTGTATTCTGATCCTGTGGGTTACTGTTATCTCTTAGCTTGGCTGAAGTTTGAAATAATCCCATCAGCCACTTCAGGGGATCCCACAGTGACAAACAGAGAGCCCATGCTGATTGACTCAGCTATGGATCCTGCCCACTCCCTCCAGTGCCTGTCACAAAGTTGTAATCATACTAGAATGAATCATAATACTAAAATAATGTTGCTATGCACACAGTGCTTAAGCCAACTGAGAATTATGGGTAAAATTCCTTCAAACGGCAGCACTCTGCATAGTAAGGTGATGATTTTTTGTAGTATAAGGGCTGATAGAAAGCCTCAGTACCCTAGAGGCCAGATCCCATCTGACCTTGGAAGCTAAGCAGGATCAGCCCTGTTCAATACTTGTGTGGGAGACCATCAAGGAACACCAGGTGTTCTAGGCTATATCTCAGTGGAAGAAATTGGCAAAACCAAATCTTGAGTATTCCTTGCCTAAGAAAACACTATGAAATTCATGAGATCACCATAAGTCAACAGGTGATTTGAAGGCACATACACACACATAGAAAAGAAATTTGACACTAACAGTGCCAAAGCTTGAAGCAAGGGTCTAAATTCACAGCCTTGGAGCAGATTAAAGTAGGAGTGACCTTTGCATTTGGCTGACTCCTGAGTCCCAAATCAAACTGGGCTGATTAGGAGATGTCCAGATCAAAGTGGTATTCTTCTGAAGCACACTGAATTGAACCCTAACTTCATACCAAGAGGACTCAGGGACCCAGGCTATGTGCCTGCAAAAATGGTCATACTCTTACCCCCAGCTTCCAATATCAGGAGAGTAAGAAGGTTTGGGTAAATGAAAGAAGATGGATTGCTGTTTGGAAACTGACAGTTGTAGCTTCTAATCACAATACATGGTTTTATTAGAGCTATTCAATCTCAGTGGCTTAAGGCAGGGCTGATGAAATAATATTTTGCAGGACAGTTCCAGTGTTCTTTGTCCTGTGCTTTTTTCTAATTCTGGAGATTATCAGATGTGGCAAAACCTGCATCAGAAGATCACTAGAAGAGCAGGAAGGGTCAACCTTACCAGATGATGTTGTTCTCCAGCATTCCAGGGGCATAGCATGGGCATCAGTAAGGTGTCCCTTTGAATTGGTGGCTTGTCTCCATCAATGCAAAAGGGAAGCCTCGTCCGCAGCAGTACTACACCCTGGAAATGGCTGAAGGACACAGCGTCTGGTAAGGTTGCCTTTTCTGTTCTTCTATTGATCTCCTGACACGGTTGGGTCAATTTTTTGATGTGTTCCCCCATGTCTGATAATCTCCTCTGTCTCATGGATGCAAAAATATTAAAAGAGTTTTTGTTGAGTGTTCTGGGGATGCAGCATCAGGTACTGCTTGGAAAAGTTTCTCTGGCTCCACCACTGTAAGTCCAACATCCATCTTCAATCTACTTTATTTTACTTAATGTGATTTTGATACCAGCAGAGCAGAATACAAAACAAAACAGCCTTCAACTTTTTTCAGTATCAAAATACTACAGATCCTACACTAATCCTTTTTAAATTTTGCATTCTCTTCCTAGGAATGCTTCTATAGTATGACCTAATATAATTGGGTATTGAGATGGGGGAGGTCTGCAGGACAGCTGGTTGTCAGCTTCAGGCAGAGCACTGCCTATCTGCTGATGGAAGGGGACTTAACCTCTAACTACATCCTGGTAGTCTTTTTAAATACAGACATTTGGAACTCAAAAAAGTACTACACTATTGATACATTGGGAAGTGAAAACTCTTGACATTTTGCAACTCAAAAAGTACTGCATTCTTGCTTGATTTTTAATGTTCATTAGGCAGACAAATTATACTCTCTTTAAATATGCTATATTAATGAATGCTTTGTAAGATGATGAAAGGAATGTTCTCATTTCACTGATAGGCATGACAGTAGTTAGGCAGACCCTGAAATAAACCTGATTAAATTGTTTCATCTTGTTGCAGGAGTTTTGAGGTACCATGTCTCTTTAAATGTGAGAATAGTCCATGCATGTGCAGAGTGATTTCTCTCTTAAAAAACAACATAAAACATCCAGCCCTTTCCCTTCCATCAGCCCTAACTAGCATACCCAGTTAGAAAATCTTGGAGTTACACAGTTTGAAAACATGGGGAAGGGAACATATTTCCTATCCCTGCTTTACAGAATAAAGAAATCAATACTTTTATTTCATCATTGTGCATTTTAAGAGCCCCTTGTGATAAGATGAGAGCCAGCATGGTATAGTGGATTGAGTGTTGGACTAGGGCACTGGGAGAGTAGTTTGGATCCCTGCTTGGCCATGGAAACCCACTGGGTGACCTTGGGGAAGTCACATTCTCTCTGCCTCAGAGGAGGGCAAGCATAACCCACCTCTGAACACATTCTGCCACCCACCCCCATGATAGGTTCACTTTAGGGTCACCATAAGTCAGAAATGACTTGAATATATACAGTAATGTGAAAGGACAGAACATTTATTTTTGTTTTGGGTGACTATGTTTTGATTCATGCTTGTGAGATGCTTAAATTTAACATTATTTTGCCTTAATGCTGCCAGATTCCCAACGCTGAGCTGTTCTCTCACTTTGTATCAGCCTCTAAATTTCAAGAAATAAATGTGTATACCAACAAGGAAAAATGCTTATGTTATAACAGTGCATGCTATGCACATGAAACAGTACAATACTATCCTGTAGGAAAACAGTCTTTTTAAAAAGCTGTATGTTGTTGAATCAGTTACTGTGTACACAGCCTCAATTAAACGTTGATGCCACTATCTGAAATGTGTTAGTGGGAAGAAGCATTTGTTGGTCCAACAACATCTGTGGTAAAGGTCTAAATTCCAATCTTGGCATTGTCACAAGGATACCAGTTGTGCTCATGTGTTGGTACTGGGAGACCTTCCAGTTTAGTGCAAACACTTCTAAGCAAAATACCATATTATGAGATTGATCTGAGGACCTGATTCATATATATGAAAAGAACATTTGATTATTGTGTGCACTCAATGCCTAGAAGATGAGCAGGTGAACTGACTTCACGTGTTATTTGAAGTGATGTGGGGAAATATTAAATCTCTTTTTGTGGAGTTGAAACTGTGAAATTCAATCAAATGTTCATGCCATCATTCAGTCCTGCAGTCATCAGATAATGAATATGCACCACAGCTTACAAATAATAATGATATCACTTTACTTCCCATTTCTCAGAAATAATTAAAATAGTTCCAGCTTTACTTAACCATTTCTCAAAAGTATCTTAAAAAGACCATTTTAGTTATGGTATGTTAAAACTATCTGAATGTGACAAGCTAGTGGCCTGTGTACAAAACACTCTCCTTTGCCCACCTCATTGGCAGAGTAGAACACAAGACAGCAGCAAAGACACCAGAAGTAAGGATGCTGGTGAAGGATATATTCCTTTTCTCACCAAAATAACGCTGCTATTCATGGTTCATTATTTCATATTTCCTTAACAATAATGTTATTTAGCTCCATCTTCAAGACTAGCCTAATTCCCTTGAACTGCTTTCTCTCTCCACAAAGCTTATAATGATAAGTTGGGCCCCATTTCTCTGGTTTAAACTTTTCTTAAGTTTTGCTTAAGTATACTATACATCTGAATGTTTTGCTACCACTATAGATACTATACATCTGAAAATATATTTATCTCTAGTGTACTGTAGGGCAATTTCAACCCAGGGCCCCTTCACATGATATAATTACAGTGTTATCATTCCACTATAACTGCTGGGGCAACATCCTATGGAGTCCTGGGATTTGCAATTTAGAGAGAGGCACAGTAGAACCCCCATATCCACAGGGGATTGGTTCTGCCCCCCCCCCCATGCAGATACTAAATTCCGTGGATAATAGTGAACACAAGACCTCCACCCACCACCACCACATCACCACTGGAGCCCTCCCGTCAGAAGGGGGAAGAAAGATCTCACTTCCCCCCTTTGTCCCCCCTTCGCCCCACCACCTCTGCTGCCACTCCCAGAGCCCTCCCGGCAGAAGAGAAGGGAGAGGTGAGATCTCCTCCTCCCTCCCTCCCTCCCCGGTCCACCCCCCACCATTACCATCCACAGATAATTGAATCAGTGGATGGTGAATCAGCGGAATCAGCGGATATGGGGGTGCTACTGTATTTAGAAGTTTCAGCCAGAGAACTCTAGAATTGGGGTGGACTATGTGGGGCCAAACTTCCCCCTAGACCACTCCTCCCTGTGGGCCACCATCCCACAACAAGCGCAAATACCTCTGTTTTCTTTAGCAGTTACTCTAAAAATGGAAACAAGAAAAGATACTCTTTCACTTGAGGGCTGTGGGAGGGCTGGTAAGGGGCTTCAGGCTTTGCAAAAATGGAGCTCAGGGCTGCATACAGTCCGCAAGCTGCACTTTGCGCACTCCTTCTCCAGATTCTCACCAAACTGCAAATCCCTGGATTGCATGAGGATGAGATGGAGCCCTGGCTGTTAAAATGGTATCACAGTGCTATAATTGTGTAGTGTGAAAAGCCCCCTAGTTTCCCCTTTTATCTGACACTTTCTTATATTGTTATACTTCTGCCTATCCTATCTCGATGTTCCTGTTCTAAGTCCACCCTCACTGTCTATACCAACCCGCCTTTCTCTACCTAGAGACAGGGGGAAAGTGACAGAGGGGCTCAGAGTCCACGCAGCTTATCTAACACTCAAACTGATGCAAGTTCAACCGCTGCCAACCATGTAACACTAGCTTGAGGCTCTCCTAGCCTGAGGAAGCCCAAGCTGCCCCTTTCAAGCCATAGAAACAACATTGGGAACTCCTCTGCCTGGGAATTACAAGAACTACATCTTTCTCTCTTCTGTAGATGCCACAACCTCTTGAATTGCACAACCCTTTTACACACAGTCCAAGAGGAGACATGGGGCACCCTTGGAACTCCCTGTCACAGCAGAAATGTACCACCCCCTCCCTTCTATATTGAAGAGGAGAGAAGCCGAGCAAAACAGGCATGTGTATGCATCAGTTAAAGAGAAATTAGGGGAAAAAAAATATTTATTCAAGCAAAGTTCAAGCATGCAAATAATCTCATGGAGAGACCTCTTCCCCCTCCAAATACAGCCTTAAAGTTACAGAAATAGTAAGCATTCAGCCAAGTTTCAAAACAAAACATTAAATCTTAACAATAGCTACTCACACACTGTGAAGTCCAGTCTTTGTCTCTTTGTTTAATTGCCTCTCTCTCTGAGATGACGTTTGTCACTGTTCCAGGATTTCTTGGTGTCTCTCCTCATAGCTTTTTAGCCAGCCTATATTACATTTTCAAAATGCCTCTCTGACAGTCCTTATTGGTCATTTCTGTATCTGGTACTATGACTTCATGAACTGGCCCCTCTAGGTGTAACCTTTTGCAGCTCCTAGTTAACCCTAAGTGAACCCTTTGTTTACCTGATGTTGCTTGCAGATGCCTAATTGCTGAGTTGGAGATGATGGGAACTGGAGTCTCCCATCATCACACCAGCAATGGAAACCTTGCAGACTGTGAGTCAAATGCAGTCTGAGGGAACAGGTATACAGCATAGCCACTGGGACTCCCTCTGACCTCCCATAGGCCCACATATCCCCTATTGTTTTTGGCCCCCAAAATCATTTTTTCAGCTGAAACACGCATACACTAAAATGATTTTAAAAAACCCTTTGTAAGGCTATGAGATACTGTTTTGAGAGGTTCCTTGCCATGATTACTAATTGTCACTCAAAATAGCAGCCACAGTGATATGCTTCAGTACTCTAGAGAATCTCGAAATAAGGGTGAGGTGCCCCTCTGGTCTCTGAAGCATGCCCACCTCTGATTTAATTAAAACAATAAACGATGACAACCCTATTCTATTTACTCTCCACATTTTACAGAAACACACATCAATGAACTCCCTTCATTGTTGTGTGCCTTCAAGTCATTTCAGACTTATGACAACCCTAAGGTGAACCTATCATAGGGTTTTATTGTTAAGATTTGGGTTTCCATGGCTGAGCAGGGATTTGAACCCCTCTCTCCAGAGTTATAGTCCAGCATTCAAACCACTACACCACACTGGCTCTCAACTACCTCCCACCTCCCGTCATATCCAGATTTTCAAATGCTTTCTCTCAAACATTCCTATAATCGCTATTGACTTCTAACGACACTCTCTCCCCCTCCAAATAGACCACTAACTGTAAGTCACTTAATATACTTACAGAGAGATTTTAAGAACACCACATCTTAGCTTAAATCACCTAATACATACATACACAAAACCCTTTTCAAAACTACAGAATATCACAGGCATACCCTATTTGCTATAAAAATAACAAATAATTACACTTACACTACAAAAGAAGTGAAGCTGTCCTTTATTACTTCCAAAAGCAAAGTAACTCAGTTATGCCATAGATATTACAAAAAAGAATAAATCAAAAGCACTTGTTTATAACTAATTACTTACAGCCTCCAACATATCACAAATGAAAATTGAGTCACATGTGGCCAAGCAACATCAGAGTGTGGTCAAGATGGCAAAAGTTATGAAGGAAGAAGATCACACAAGTTATAACATGCTACAGCAGTTTGTTTTTCCCTGAGCCCCTCCCTTTCCCCTCCAAGGGAATGTTTACATGACAAAAAAAGCCCAAGAAGAATTTATGTTGATCCCTAGTAGTTCACACACATCATGGGCTATTCAGAAGGAGGTGTAGCAAAAAGCCCAGTTAACCCGTAACTTTCCACTCCTCTATTTTTAAGGACCTTTTTAGGAAAGTCCAACCATACTATTGGTTATCTGAACAATCAATAACCATCCTGGGACATGGACTGAATATTGATTGGTTGGACATTGGAGGGGGAGGGCTTGCAAGGGAAGCCTTGCAATTCTTGATGCCCAGCTGGCAGAAGCTGCAGCCAGCTGACAGCCACCAGCTGCTCCCTCCCTCCTCCTCCGGCTGTGGCTCAGCCTTGCTTAAAGCATTGTTTTCTATTGGAAGGAAAAAAGTGGGGGAGGAGTGGGGGGACAGACAGAACTGAAAGCATTACTCTCTATTGGAAGGAAAAAAGTGGGGGAGGGGATGGGGGACAGACAGAACATAGAATCATAGAACTGTTGATTTGGAAGATACCACGAGGGCCATCCAGTCCAACCCCCTGCCATGCAGGAATACACAATCAAAGCATCCCTGAAAGATGGCCGTCCAGCCTCTGTTTAAAGACCTCCAAGGAAGAAGACCCCACCACGCTCCGAGGGAGTTTGTTCTACTGCCAAACAGCTCTTACTGTCAGAAAGTTCCTCCTAATGTTGAGGTAGAATCTCTGTTCCTGGAGCTTGCACCCATTGTTCCATGTTCTAGTCTCTGGAGCAGCAGAAAACAAGCTTGCTCCATCCTCAATGTGACACCCCTTCAAATACTTAAACAGGGCTAGCATATCGCCCCTTAACCATCTTTTTTCCAGGCTTAACATACCGAGCTCCCTAAGCCTTTCCTCATAAGGCATGGTTTCCAGACCTTTCACCATTTTAGTTTCCCTTCTCTGGACATGCTCCAATTTGTTAATATCCTTTTTGAATTGTGGTGCCCAGAACTGGACACAGTATTCTGGGTGAGGCCTGACTAAGGCAGAATAGAGTGGCACTATTACTTCCCTTGATCTAGACACTATACTTCTATTGATGCAGCCCAAAATTGCATTGGACTTTTTAGCTGCCGCATCACACTGTTGACTCATGTTCAACTTGTGGTCTACTAGGACTCCTAGAAGGAAAAAGTGGGGGAAGGGATGGGGGACAGACAGAACTTAAAGCATTGCTTTCTATTGGAAGGGGAAAAAGTGGGTTCAAGGGAGGGGGGTTCTCTTTAAAGATGAGTGTAGCTGTGCCTGGCAGGGGTGGGGGTGGTTCTCCTACACTGACCATTCCAAAAATGGCTGATCCAGACTTGCCAGGTTTCCCTTGTAAGTCCGTCCCCTACAAAGTCTGACCAATCAAAATACTGCTCTGCTGTGTGCCCCTATCCCGGGATGGAGGCACTCAGAACAAGAAATAACCCCCCCCCCGAGACTTATGTTACCGTGACAAATTGTGTAAACAACAAGGGACGAAGTTGGGATGAGGAAATCCCATGTTTTCCCGTGATAAAAACTGTCATGTAACTGACCGCCAAGTTTTCATTTTAAATTCAGTTTGCAGCAATTGAAGTATGCTGAGGATGATGGGAGAATATGGGAGGTGGAGAGAGAAACTGGGACATTTTAAAAGCAGTTGAAAAATGGCAAGAAAGAGGATTAAACGGGACTGTCACTTCACAAATCAGGACAGTCGGAGGGCATGTAATAGCATCCAATTTTTTCATGCATGACAACCAGATCATGACACAGCATTTGGTATCACAATTTGGCAACCCATAAATTGGCTTCATCCAAATATGTAAGCAGATTCCAAGATAATAATAATCAAAAATAAGCAAATACACAAATAAATACTGTGGAAGATTTTTTTCTCTTTCTCTCTAACTAGGAAATTTATACTATGGAAGATTTTCTCCCTAACTAGGAAAAATTAGCTATCAAAAAAAAAAAAAAAAAAAAACTATTTTGCAGAGCAATAATTCTTTTGAAATAAGAAAATAATAATATTCTTTTTAAAAGTATTCTGGGGGTGCACTATACATTTTGCCAGCACTGATTTCTTCCCAGTTATAAATCATCACTGCTCCATATGGCACAAGCACAACTTCAGTTGTACACCCATGGGGGTAAGGGAGAGAAACATTTTATTATTTTCCAGAATTCTTTCCCCTTATCCCCTAAATTTATAAATCACAATGTCAAGTTGATAAGCTCCTATTTATTATTTTTTAAGAGTTTTGTCTAGTGGTATTTAGATTTTTTTAAAGGAACAACAACAAAAAAGGCCTTCATCTCTTGAATATATGTTGTTTCAGTGATTACTTATGGTGGGGAAGTGTTTATATACAATTCCTTTGCACTTGGGAGTTCAAACATAAACTTAAACAGACTGAGTATGTTGAAAGGGGCAAGAATGGCTTACAGGATGTAAACAAACAAGTACAGCAAGCAATATTATAAAGTCTTTGCTTTTGCTATGTGTTTTTAAGTCAACTCTGACTTGTGGCAATACTATCTTGGGTTTTCTTGGCAAGATTTATTCAGAGACCATTTGCCATTGCTTTCCTCATAGGTGGTGATAGTGTGATTTTCCCAAGGTCACCCAGTTGGTTTCTGTGACTGAACCCTTGTTTCCCAGAATCCTAGTCCGACACTCAGACCACTATACCATGCTGCCTCTCTGTTATAAAGGTTATTAATATAAAGCCAGGCTTAAGCTTGGCTTCTCTGGGTGCAAAATGGCAGTCAGATGGTGTGTGTGCACACCCCTGTAATCCATCAGTGGCCAAAGGGGAGGAGAGCTACCACCACCAGCCTCCAGCTATCCTTACAGACCCAGAGATAAATCAGCAATTGCCCCCAAGCACCACTGTCAGTATGCTGGCAAGGAGTTATGCTCTGTCAGCAGACCAATGGGATATGGGCTTCTGTCTGCAAATGAGCCTGTGTGCTTGATGCCAAGCATAGAAAATAGCGTGAAGAGGCATGCTAGGCCCTCCATGCAGGACCTAGCAAAAGATGGGTTCAGGATGCGTTTGACACATTAGGCCCTGTTTTCCTTCAATCGAATGGGTCAAGGAGAGGTTTCTCTCCGCAGCTGGAGGTGGCGGGAGAGAATGAGAACATTATCCCCCAACCAAGAAGATAAAGATGTTTTGGAACCCCCCCGCCAGCACCTGGCACGATAATTGCCATGAGAAAATCTCCTCTTGTTAATTGGCTTGGGAAAGTTTTTTTCCCCCCACTATGTTTGCAAGGCTTCAATGAGAAAAAACACATATAAGGTGAGGGCATTAGACACAGGGCTCCACCTTGCAGCTGTGTGCAGTTCTGCCGTGCTGGTTGGTATCCTTCTGCTTTTTATGCTTTTTAATGATGAGAATATGCCTGTTTGCTTTTCTATCTGCTGTCATTAATAAAGTAGCCTTCTTTTTGAGCTCAGGACTGGTGCATGGTCATTTCACCTGCTTCATATCCCGAACCAGCATAGCCCCCCAAGCTAGGTAAGTGCTGCCAGTGTAACAAGGCATGGAGCTGTAGTCACCTGCAACACTGCTGGGATGTTTGTCTTCTTGTCTACAGACGTGGGGAACTTCATATGTACCAAGTGCAAGTTGGTAACTCTCTTGGAGGAGAAAGTCCAGCAGCTGGAGACCCGGGTAGCTCCATATTTGTGAGCAAGAGGTTTTCCTGGACAGAACAGAATGAACAGTCTTGGACAGAGACCGCACAGAGGAAGTTGCTGCGGAGGAGAGGGTCACATGCACACAGGAGGTAGACAGCTGGAGGAATGTCACACACAGAAGTAGAAAAACCAGGGATTGTTCTGGCACCTTGCAGCTACAGAATCAATTCGAAGCCCTCTCCCTTATCACAGACAATGAGGAAGAGCAGCATGGACAGACTTCAGGGGCAGAGCAGGGGACCCTGAGAGTACCACTGCAGCCACTGCTAATCCTCAGCGGAGGTGTGTGGTGGTGGTGGGGACTCCTTACTGAGGGGTATAGAAGCAGTCATTTTTGGGCCTGAGAAGATGTCTCGGGAGGTGTGTTGTCTCCCTGAGGCAAAGGTCCATGATGTGACAGAGACGCTGACAAGCCTGGTCAAGCCTACTGATCATTACCCCATCATTTTGGTCCATGTGGGAACCAATGATACTGCAAGGCGTATCTTTCTGAAGATCAGAAGAGATTATGAGGCTCTGGAGAGGAAGCTGAAAGAAATGGATGCACAGGTTGTCATCTTGTCTCTTCTGCCAGTTGAAGGGCATGGTTCAGGAAGGGAGAGGAAAATAGCCAATGTAAACAACTGGCTCCGTAGATGGTGTCACCAAGAACGATTTGGATTCTTGGATCATGGGCTGCGGTTCCATGAGGGGGGACTTCTGGCAAGGGATGGGTTGCCTCTCTTGTGGTTGTGGGCACCACAATTCAAAAAGGATATTGACAAATTGGAGCATGTCCAGAAGAGGGTGACTAAAATGGTGAAAGGTCTGGAAACCATGCCTTATGAGGAGAGACTTAGGGAGCTGGGTGTGTTTAGCCTGGAAAAAAGACGGTTAAGAGGTGATATGATAGCCCTGTTTAAGTATTTGAAGGGATGTCACGCTGAGGATGGAGCAGGCTTGTTTTCTGCTGCTCCAGAGGCTGGAACACGGAGCAATGGATGCAAGCTCCAGGAACAGAGATTCCACCTCAACATTAGGAGGAACTTTCTGACAGTAAGAGCTGTTCAGCAGTGGAACACACTCCCTCAGAGCTTGGTGGGGTCTCCTTCCTTGGAGGTCTTTAAACAGAGGCTGGATAGCCCTCTGTCAGGGATGCTTTGATCGTGATTTCCTGCATGGAGGTTGGACTGGATGGCCCTTGAGGTCTCTTCCAACTCTACAATTCTATGATTCTATGAAACCAATGTAAATATGTTTGTGACAAGTGGGACCAGTCATCAAAAATGGGTGGCACTTTGGGGCCCTGGCAAAAATGAACATGAAGTGAGGAAATAGTTTTGGCTTAGACTTCTTCTATACAGGATGAGCCACACATCCATGGGACCAGTATCCATGGTTTCACTTATCCACATTTGAAGAAAATGTCCTCTCTAGGCATTTTTTAGTTCCTCCAGCATGATTCTATGGTGTGCTTCTGCCAGAAGTTGGGTAATTCATTTCAATAAGGTTCACTATTATCCACGGTTTCATTTATCTATTGTAAGTTCAGGAACACATCCGCCATAGATTTGGGGTGGCACCTGTGTTAACAATGCTGAGTCTGTTCTGTGATGCTCAGCTAGGACTATCATCCTACAAACATAGAGAATCTACAGTATAAACTTTCCATTATTTATATTCTTGTCTACTACTACTACTACTACTACTAACAATAACAACAACACAAACAATAAATCTAACTACAAATAGAAAGTAGAACAATAATACCAAATACTTCCAGCACATAGGTTATATTAATATTTTGATGCAAGTTGCATACAACTGTCTTCCTGAGGCAGGTCATTAAAGAAATGCTAAACTGTTTAATAAATTAACTTATGATAATAAATTAACAGCTTATCCTAGATCAGAACTGCTTTGACCATGTAATTATCTTCAGCTCCCTGAGGCTCAAAAAGTACCACAAAAATTATACTTGGTAAACAAGGCAATACTTGAAGGATTTTGTTCTTTTAATTATGCTTGTAATATTTCCTGTGAAAACAACTTTGAAGATCATGGTTCAAGGTTATGGGCTGTATAAGCTATTTCCCCAAAATGGGTTTGTTCCATCCAACTTTTTTTCCAATAATTGCTGATCCTCTACTTTTCCAAACAGAAAACTTATAAGATAGGGGAAAGCAAGCCAATCTGTCATACGAAAGGGTTGTATTAGGAAGGAAAAGGGTTATTTTTACTGCCACCCTGGTAGCCCCTCATACCATACTAGTCTTGTCCTACATAGTGTCCATAAGTAGACATCATAAAAAAAGTTTTGCTAGGCCAAGAAGAGTGCACTATGTTCTTGGTTTATGGCAGAGCTTAAAGAGTTACTTTTAAAAAGCCATTAGGTATTGTCAAGGTCCTCAATAAGCTGCCTGGTTTTGCAGCTAGTTTTTGAAAAGGAGCTTTTTACTTTCATGTTACTTGAGATGGAAAAAAACTGTTTCCAGTAACTTTTAAAAATATTACAAGTTGTTGACATGTCATACAAAAACACACCTGAAAAGCCTAAGATAATATTTCAAAAATAATACAAATACAATAGAATTTTTGAAATAATCTCTAGAATTAATAAGAAAATGGCCTGACAGTATGCCCAGATCCACTCACCCAACCCAGAGACCCAGGACCCTTTAAAATGCCCCAAACAACATTTCTAGACAATCATAAAGACCTTCCAGTCACTGGTTTTAAAGGGTGAGTGGTGTGGCCTGTCAGGAGTAGTGGCAACACAGTTGCTCATCTTTGTTTTAGACTCTGGATTTAATGGTTTTAACTAAGGTGAATCATGGGATTGGATAACCTTTGTTCCCACATTGTCATGATTGTTTCTTTCTCCTGAATGAAGACCAGGAGAACCCAGAAAAATTGTTAGAAGCACCTCTTGCTACATATTTCTGGATAAACATTTCCCTGCTTCACAATAGGATTTAGTCATATAGTTCCTTGTTTGCTAAATTTATTATATTTTCACACAATCATACTATTCATATTATTCTATTATACTATTCATATTATCAGCTCACTGCAGTTTAGTTGGCTGCTTTGGAAACTTCCTACTGCCTGTGATACATGACTTTGTTGTTGTGTGCCTTCTAGTCATTTCTGACTTATGGTGACTCTAAGGAAAATCTATCACAGGGTTTTCTTGGCAAGATTTGTTCAGAGGGATTTTTATCTTTGTCTGTCCCTGAGGCTGAGAGTGTGTGTCTTCCTCATGGTCACCCAGTGGATTTCCATGGCTGAACAGGGATTCAGACCCTGGTCTCCAGAGTTGTAATTCAACATTTAAACTAACTAGTCCACACTGGCTCTCTCTGCCATTAAATAAAATTCCTCTAAAAGGTCTTTCTTCACAAAGTTCACAGCCATTAGCTTCAAAACGGTAACATGCTGATTTAGGAGTTATCAATAGCCTAATAAGGTGACACTCCTAATAATAATTGGCAACAACATTCACAACACCCAGCATTGGTCCATACTTTCAACATTCAAGCTGGAAGTATGAACTAGTCTGATCATCACATCCCTTCCAAATATAGTCTGGATGTATTATGAAGCCTTCGGGTTAAAGTACTATCAACAGTTTGTACTTTCTTTATATTCATGTTGATTAGTATTCCCTGGTGGCTGGTGTCTTCCATATCAATGGGGTGGTCAATCCTTTGTGAGTTTTAAACTGAACTTTAAAGGAGTGTTACCCAGATTACAGGGGATTCGTGGACACCTTATCCATGTTCAGATATTAATATGAGATATTTAAATTAGATCAATATGGCAGCGAGAGGCCAGGTAATGATGGGATCTTTTCACCTGTGTATACCAGTGCTAAATGATGAGACTCACAGCCAGGAAATAAAATAAAAATGTTTTTTATGGGAAAATAATCTCAGGAACACAAATGCAGATACACTCAGGCTTTAAACACAAGGCTAATGAAGAGAGTAGGAAGTATTTGGATAGAGGAATAGAGTTCAGAATACTATACCTATTCAATGAGCAGAGATTTGTGTAGCAGAAGGTACTCAGAATGCAGTTCTGGAGGGTTGTGCAGCAAACATGCAGAGTAATGAGGTGGGAGAAACTGTGAACACTTTGGTGATGTTTTGGGATGATTTTTATACTTGATATCCCCCGTGAAGGGGTGTTATGAGTGGAATACAATGTTTACTGGAATTTAATGATTGACGCATGAAATAAAGAGACCAGACACAGAAGATTGGGTTGAAATACAGGCCACTTTATTGTTATCTTACCTATTTATTGTCTATTTCTTATGCAAAAACCTGTAAGGGGGAGATCCCTTGCAGGGGCAGCTGGGCAGTTGGTCACAAGTGACCTATCTCCCAGCTTCCCTGGGTGACTCACCTGAGCCCCAAAGGGGATCCCGGTATCCGGGGTTCCCTTTGGGTGCCATCTGCTGGAAGGCCCTGCACCAGGCAGCAAATCCTTAAGCCGTGTAGCTTCTGAGAAGGATCGCAACCCGATGCTGGCCCTAAGGATAGCCTACCTTGCTGCACCCCATCCATTGAGATGCCAGTACAGTACAGTTCCTTCCACTCAACTTGAGGTTGCCATAGGTGAAGGCCAAATCATTGTCTCCCCACTCCCTGCCACAGATAGGGGGCAAGTGTCCACTTAGCCCCTATCCCCCACACAGGAGGCTAATACAGCCCTCACCCCTTTGTGCATACCCTCAAGAAATAACTGGAACCCCCTATCAGACAAGTGGACCCTGTCAACCCTATAAAGATCCGGGCATTTGTATGAAATCCCTGGGTACTGGATGAAATGGCCAAGGCCTTCATCCGTAGCTCTGTGAACAGCCTTGTTCACCTTCTTTTGGGCAATGTCCAACAGCTTAGGGTAACCTTCACCAGGGTAAGACAGTCGTGGAATGATATCAGACCAAATCAGAAGCATGTGCAGCCACGCTGCCTTGATACGTCACATGTCTGCAAGGGCCTGGAGGGTCAAAGCTCTGCCTTTCAACAGGCCTAGGTCATTTCCTCCCAGATGTATCACTAGCACATGCGGTGGAGGTCCATGATGCTCCTGAAACAGCAAATTGATTAGACCATTCCACCTCAAGCCCCGTTTGCCAAGCCATTCGATAGAGGCAATGTCTCTGAGATCCAGCTGCAGACCCCAGTGGCTTCTCCTGGCATGGCGTGCCACCCAATACACAAAGCTGTGGCCACAAACCCGGTATCTCACATCTGTAAAAGAAAGCACAGACAGTCACAGAACACAACAACATATTCAGTCAATGGCAAATTGGACTGACATATCCCTTGTAAGCCGCAGACTTCCATCGTCCCAGCTTCTTAATGGCCTCCGGCTGCATACCCATTGCGGCGGCCGTTGAGGCAGCCCCAATTCTAAAGGAATGGGAACAGAAACGCACACCACCCAAACCCAGGCGTGTCAACGCTTTGTTTGTGATTGCCCTAAATTGATACCTTGTCAGAGGGGATCTGTCCGCATGGCAAAAAAGGGGGCCGAACTGTGGTGGCCGCAACTTCAAATATTCCCTCAGGGGAACTACCGAGCAGAGAGTCCTGTCTTGGCACTCGCGCAGTACAATGCTCATGCCCCTTCCCAGCTGATCGGTTTTTGATCGCCTGATCCTTATGGTGACTTCCTTGGAGCCCAAGCTGATGTCACCCAAAGTAAGAGCAAGGCCAGCTTTGTCCCTCCTCGACGCTACCACCAGCTCGCTGATGCGTAATGCCCCCAAAAAGGCCGTCAGGGAAGCCACATGGAGCAACGCCACCTCGAACGGTGTTGTACAGATTGTGGGCCATACCTGGAAAAGGCCTTTGAGAATTGCTGGAGAGAGGGTTGCCTATCATCTATTGCTTTACCTCTCTGTCTGGCCCACCCTCCAATGCCTTTCTTATTCTAAAATCTGATGTGTTGTCCTGCAGGCCTTGAGCCGTACTCCAGAAGGCCAAGGTGGCCAAACTGGATCGTGTTGACTGGGGGGCAAGGCCTTTTTCCCTAAGGGATACACAGAAATGAAGAAAATGGGGGACTGGTACCGGCCAGGTGTTAGTTAGCCGCACGGTGTTCCGAAATTCAAAAAATTCCTGAATGGCTCGTTTATATACTCTTCTGGTGCAGGGAGCAATGGAAAGGCTGATGGCCTTCACTATTTTGCCTGTCCAAGCTCCCACAAATCCTCTGGCATCAGATCCGGCATCTCGGCGGTGCCTGGTGCTAACGGCCTGAAGCGATCCATCTGCATGCAGGAGAGAGCATCGGCAATGCTGTTGTCCACCCCTGCTACGTGGGACGCAGTAAACAGAATATTGTACTTCAGGCAATGTAGGCTAAATGCTCTAACTACTGTCATAACCCTTTTGGATCTAGAGGTAAGAGAATTGACCACCTGAACCGTGGCTATGTTATCACACCAAAACTGGTCTGTGGAATTGGCAAATTCACGCGCCCACAACTTGACCATGGCCAATATTGGAAAGAGCTCCAAAAAGGTCAGATCAGAGGTGACCCCGGTACCAATCCAATCGCTTGGCCAAAGTTGAGCACACCACGTCCCGGCATAGTATACTCCAAAACCTAGGGAGCCGGCAGCATCAGAGGACACCTTAAGGGTGTTCCCTAAACGTAACTCCTCTCTCCAAAAGAAAACCCCATTATACTGCTGCAGAAAGGTATACCATACGTCCAAGCCAAGCTTAATTTCCTGGGTGACCCTAATTCTGTGGTGAGGTTGTGAAAACCCAGTGATGGAATCGCATAGATGCCGGAGGAAGCACTATTACTCAGCATGCAAAATTTAGATGGCCTATCAGTTCCTGAAATTCTCTCAGCGTGGCTTTGTTTCGACACAGGAAATATGCAACCCTGTGCCTAAGATCATCTATCTTACCCAAGGGGAGCAGACAAAACTGATCAACTGTATCAATCTCAATACCCAGGAAAGCCAATTGGTGACTCGGGCCCTCAGTCTTTTCATGTGCAGGGGGAACCCCAAATTCCTCCATCACATGGGAGACCGATAGGGCCCGAGTGGCCGCAGTGGCAGGAACAAGTTAAATTCAATTCAATTCAGTTCAAGGTTCAATTCAACAGTTCAATTCAAAAATTAAATTATAAGTTCAATAACTAAATTGAATTTTTGAAAAATTAAAATCAAAATTGAAATCAATCAGATGTTCAATGATTTCAACAATTAACAAAAGTTCAATAATTATCAAGAGTTCAATAATTAAAATTAATCAAACAATCAGAAACAGAGGGGAGGGGGACCACGTGGTCCAAAGGGGAACAAAGGAAACAAAGAAAGAGACCAATGCAATAAAGCCTATTAATTAAAATTACGTAAATTCGATCAGAAATCAATCAGAAATCACACAACCACACTGCTGGGCTGCTGCTCAATCATACAACCCCATAAGCACAGCACAGCCAACTTAGCTCTCCCTCCTGTTCGAAAAGGTTCCAATTGATAGATGTTCTCCCTTCTTCAATCCAGTGGAAAAGAGGAGGAAGCCAGGGGCAGCAAAGGGTAAAATAGGCCCTGTCTGAGCACCGCCCCTGCCTCCTCCTAGCCAGGGCGTAGCCACGCCCTGGCCAACCCCTGCGCTCATCTCCATGCCCATCATTAAAACACCTCCCCCGGATCTACCATTCTTCAAGATCCGGGGGTGGGGGTGTCTGTTCCCATAGTTAGACAATGGAAGCTCCGGTTGTGCTAACTATTGCTAGTGGGTGAAACATTAAAACTGATGGGTGTCAGGCAACTTTCTATTGTTTTAGGAGAAGTGTGAAGGAAAACCAGTTTTCCAAGGCAAAGAGTGTCCAGTCACTTTGACTGGATTAGTGTATGACTCACTTACATGTATGTCCAGGAGAATTAGCCCATTTCTACCCTAACTACCAGTCCAGTGGGGGTTTGTATAAGTACTACCCAGACACGTCTTTTTAGGAATTTGGGATGTCCTCTTCCTTACATTTTTTGAGCACACCTTGAGTCCTGGAATTTGGGATGCCCTGGTCTACTACCAACAATGTGGAAGGCCAATAAATAAGCCAGGTTTAGGAAATATAGCCAATTGATGAATTAATGAAAGGGAGGAAGTATCAGGGTAGGTAACAGGAGCTAACCAAAGTGCTGAAAATTATGCCTAGAGTGAGTTCCCTATGGACATGGAAGCTTCTAGCTGCCATGATCATCATCATTCCTCATGTGACCTGTTTTGGAAACACTTCAGAAATGTGTAGATTTGTACATTTTCTGTCTTCAATGGATCATGTTTTGCTCACATGGTTGCAGTATCCTGTAGTTGTAATTCAAAAAGTCACTTTTCCAAACTCCAGTTTTACTTAGCTAAATTTTGTTTTCATTTTCTCAAATCCTAATGTCCCATTGAAATAGCCAATGGGATATGTTTCACTAAGTTTTTCAAACCACACACATTAGATTGCTTCAGGGCTTGCTATCATTTTTCAAGGAATTAAAAGAAAGCACTATAGGGAATTCCAGGCTAGAATCATTTAACAGCAGTTGTTCACACTGAGATATAATACTCATTTCCCCTTCATTTCTGGGGTGTATAAATGAACGGCAATAGTGGTAGTGATTTAAAAGGCACCAATATTGTTTACGGGGTATTTGCATTGTTCAAACAAGTTTTTGTTGTTTGGGTTTTAGACAACAATTCAAACTGCCTCAGGCAGTAGCAGTCCAAACAGTATCTGGGTATTTGTAGTTTCAAAGGGGCCACTTCTTTCTAACGTAACAGAACAGGTCAGCAAGTGGAAGAGGAATGAGCTCATCCACCATTTAGATTCTAGAGATAAAAATGTGTATCCTGTCAGTCATATACTGCAAAGAGCTTCCTTCAAGTACAATCTTGTTTCATATTATGATGCCTTTTTCTTTGTTTCTTTGGCCTTCCTCTAAATCCAAATCTGAATCTGACACAGGGGTTGTCTATACTGTGAAAATACCCCTCACAGAATTTGCCTGGAATACGAGCTGTCTTAATGGGATCCCACATTGTCTCATTGTATTGTGAAGGAGGGGGGTAAAAAGAGGAAAAACTATGCAAGGAAAGCATTTGTGGCTTTTCCTGACTTTTTTTTTTTTTAAAAACTCCAGTGATATGCACACTTTTTCTAGTTAAGACAAGTGATTCAACATGAATCGCTTCCTCATACAAGACAAAGTGCAAACCTGATTGGCTGGACGAGCACGGGGGAAGGGCTTGGTTACAGGGCAAGCACCTGCTGCCACCATGTTGGATTTTTGCCTTGGCGAGTGATCGCTAAGGAGATAAATTAGGGATTTGTGCTGTCTCCCCCCCCGCTTTTTTTTTTTGAAAGGTGGAATATTGCTTGTCTGCACCATAGGAATAGGGTTTAAAAAAAAAAGTTTGGTGACAGCAGATTTAAAAATGTGAGTAATTCACTTGCAGCCACGGTCTCAGCTACAGGCATGCAAAGTTTACGGGGGCTATAAAACCATTAAGACAGGTTGTAGCTACTGCGACTTGCTATTACTGTGGAGCAGTCCATTTTTTCCCTTCGTATAGATAAGCCCACAGTGTCTTCAGAGATTATCAGATGATCCCCTTTTAAACGTTCTTTTGTTGGCATTAAAAAAAAAATCATGCCAGCAGAAAAACACTCCCCACTGCACTTACCTCCTTTCCCAGCAAAGGCAGCCTCAGCAATATAGAAGAAATGAACGGAGCCCTGTTCACTTCTTGTTTGAAATCCTGCAAGACTTCATTGCATGGGAAATTAAAAAATAAAGCCTAAAAAGTTACAACGAGCACCTAGACACACTTAAAAAGTCCCAAGAAACCTGGGGAGGGCCATAAAAAGAGTGAAAGTTTCCTGGATCTCACCCGGAAGTGTTTGTACCAGACTGGCCTTTGACACTGCATTTCCGAGCGTTAAATGGCCTGAGGTTTTGCATACCAGCAATGCTGGCACCAAATCACAATGGGGGATTTATTGAAGGCTTCAGCCCTCAATAAAAAGAAACACCAGAATAACACCAGCAGAACGCAAAAGGATGTCATCATCTGATATTGACGTCCTTTTGCATTTCACTGGTGTCGTTATCGCACCACATTTGCTTTTTCCGATAATCTCCTTCATGTCTTTGGTTATTTCAGCGTAATGTGGCTTCTCCAGGAATAGATAGATGGGGCTAGCAAGGCTCTATTAATCATTATTTGAAGAGAAAGATGAGGAAGCTGAAGAAGAAAGAATTTTGTAACTGTAGCATCTTTAAATAGGACAATGCAAAGAAATTGTTCTAAATTTGCATGACTGTACAAGAAGTAATGAACCATTATGGACATAATTCATATTTATTCATGTTTTTGCAGCTGGGGCTCTTCCACACCAGAAGGTTTCCACTTTAACTGCTGTGGCTGTATCCTGTGGAATCCTGGGGTTTGTAGTTTGGTGAGGCACTAGAGTTCCAGGGCTGAGAATTGTAAATGTCCCTCCCTCAGCTGCCAATCCCATTGGACAGAAACATGGCATTTATAGTGGAACCATAGTGCTATTGTTGTATTATCTATATATAGAATTCTCTTGCGGACCCAGACCATAAGCCCTCCTCCCCTCCTCCAATAAAGACACAAACACTGACAGTGGTTAACAATTCTATTGAGTACAAAATTGGATAATGGTTAAATACAGGTTAGTAATGGTGGATTGGCAATAAAAGGCCGCAACTTGCTGATGACTACAAATGGTTGGCAGACATGCATGGGTTGTGATCTCTTCATTGCCCAACCCAATGTTGGCCAATGAACTCCATCAGCCCTGCCAACCCCTCATGGAGGGGAGACCCCCTGGCCAAGCCGTCCTGCTCGACACTCTCCCCTCCCCTGCAAACAAGATGTTAATAAACAAACAAAAAGGGGGATCTCTGTTAACTTGAACTTGACGGAGACCCATTCCCCCCTTTACCTGGATCAGGACCCATGCCATCCACCACAAAAGGTGTTCCCCATGGGACTGCCTTCCGCCAACCATTCCCCCTTCCATCAACAGGCAGCCCTACAGATTCAAGTCGGCCACTGGCCGAGCAGTGATCATCCTCTCAGGACATATGTATGCATATGTAGGCCCCGGACCGCCAATGTCCCAACCTCATGATGGTCTTAGCGGACAATCCTCCCTGTGCCACCACAGTTGCTGCTCCAATCCTGAAGGAGTGACTGCCAAAGTCCTTGGCTGGCAGCCCAAGCTGACTCAATGCTGCCTTCAGCACACTGTGGAACTGGATCCTAGTGAGCGGCGTCCTATCCTTGTGCTGGAACAGGGGCCCATGGCCATCACCGCACACCTTCAGGTACGTCCGTGTTCTGGCCACTGGGCAAGGGGCTGAGCCGTCCCACCCTCTGCAGCCACAGTGTCGCCCCAAGACCATGCTGATCACATTTTGAGTGCCGTATGCGGAGAGCCAGGGACCCGCCACTGATGGATACATCCCGCAGTTGCAGCACTCTGCCTGATGTGTCCTGTTTGGAAGAGCACACTGCTTCATCTACCCTCAGTGCCCCAAAGAAGGCAATAGTGTAGGCGGTGCTGAACAGCAGGGCTTCATAGCTGGAATGGCAAATAGACAGCAGTATCCCCACCACGCAAGCCAGCAGGCTGTACGATATCGGACGCTATGTATTTGCCACTTTTGGCATTGCTCTCCTCCAACCCTCTACATCTTTCCTTACCATGAAGGTGTTGCACGAGTTTCCATGGCCAGCCAACTTGCTGAAAAAGGATATACCTGCCATGTGCACTGCCATATGCCCTAAAGGCATCACCCTTCAGTGATGGCAGGTAATGCAGCACCTCCCTCTCCATTGCGGGCCAAGCTTCACAGTAGCCATGCCAACGTCTGAAAGACAGAAACTGAGATGCTACCCTTTTATCTCTCTCTCTCTCTCTCTCTGGCTTTTCTTTGTAAATGAAGATTCAGGAAGGACTCATACCGCGCTTTCTGCAAGCGCGCTGATGACTGAAAAGGCCAATCTGAGATAAACAAGTCTGGTTGCAGAAAGCACAGCAGAGGGTCTCCTTGAGTGATGTCTCTGGGTTGTGATTCTTTCTGCATTGTCGTTTCTCTTCAAGACT
This sequence comes from Gambelia wislizenii, assembly GCA_030847615.1. Lineage (NCBI taxonomy): Eukaryota > Metazoa > Chordata > Lepidosauria > Squamata > Crotaphytidae > Gambelia > Gambelia wislizenii. Next base: position 142,109,099 of record JAUMIR010000001.1, read on the forward strand.
TGTTCGGTGTGAGTTCTCAAATAAGGCTGCAGCATTGTGGATAGTGCGTCTCCATGCCTCCTGATGTGAAGCCAGGGCGAATCATTATTGGTGATCAATTTGGCCGAGCCTGAGATGTTGTTTTGTGGAATCCTTGTATTGCTTTGTTGGAGTGCCCCTCTTATGCTGACCTGTGGCGAGTTCACCATACAGTACTATTTTTGGGAGGCGATGGTCCTCCATTCTAGAAACGTGCCCTGCCCAGCACAGCTGTGTTCTCAATATCATGGCCTCAATGCTGGTGATCCCTGCTTGCTCAAGGACAACAACATTCGTCACATAGTCAGTCCAGTGTATATTTAGGATTATACGTATACAGCGCTGATGAAAATGTTCGAGGAGTCATGGTGGCGATAGGTGACCCATGTTTCAGACCCATAAAGGAGAATAGACAGTACAATGGCTCTATACACACTGATTTTTGTGCTTCGCCTCTGGTGTTTGTTACTCCAGACTCTTTTGTAAAGTGTTTCAAATGCGCTATATACCTTTGCTAACCTGTGATCAATTCTTTGTCAATCTTGGCATCTGAGGAGATGAGGCTTCCCAGGTAGGTGAACTGCTGAATGAATTTAAGCACAGATTTGCCTATGGCAATGTGGGGATGCCTGCATAGATGGTGCTAAGGAGTCCATCACACCTTGAATCACTGTCCGTTCCCAAGGCTCCAAAGGTCTTCTGGGAAAGACACTGTGGCTTCGTTGGCGTCCGCGGCCAGCTTTTGAAACCTTTCTCCCTGAAATCGAGACAAGGTGTCTGCTATCTTGTTATCCATGCCAGGAATGTGCCTGGTGTAGAAACCAATGTTGGACTCTAAGCAAACCAGCACCAACCTGTGCACTGGCCCCATCACCCTCTCAGACCTGGAGGACTGCCTGTTGATGATCCTCACCACAACCCGGTTGTCACACCAGAAACATACCTTCTTGTCCCTGAACTCATACCTCCGTAGGCCACCAGTATGGGGAAAAAATGCAGAAATGTGAGGTCCTGGGCCAGCCCTGTCCCATCCCACTCCCAGGGCCAGGGTTGGGCGCACCAGTGCCCATTTTAGTAAACCCCGAATCCCAAGCTGTTGGCTGTGTTCGAATGTACCTGAAGACCACCCTCCAAGTCCAGATGGCTTTCCCACACTGTGATGCCATTGTACTGTTCCAGGAAAGCCAGCCATACCTGCATGTAATCTTTCACCCTCTTTGTGATACAGATGTGATGATGGGGGGGATTGGACCCCTTTCATGAGGCATGCAACTCATGCACAAAAGGCCCTCCCTGGAGACACCAAGCGGCATGCAAAGTTCAGGTGGCCTAGCAACTATTGCACTTCCTTCAATGTGGCTTTTGTTCACCCAAACAGGCCCTCCAGCATCCCTTTCAGCACCACCAGCTTGTCCTCCGGCAGGTGGGACACTCCCAGCACAGAGTCTAATTGTATCCCCAGGTGAATCAGGGATGTCGCTGGATGGCGTCTTGTTGGGCGCCAGAGGGATGCCCAGCTCCTCTGCCAGAGCCTTGAAGGAAGAAAGCAGATGCCCGCATTCCACACCCCCAGCCAGCCCCATCGTTAGAAAGTCATCAGTGTAATGCGTGGCGAAGGGGGACCTGGCCCTGTTTTGAAGGGACCGATGAAGGAATGTGCTGAAGGCCTTGAAGGCTGCACAGCTGATGGAGCAGCTCATGGACGGTGCCATGTCATAATACCATTTTTCTTGGAACTTGAATCCAAGGAGGCAGTGATCATCCGGGTGTACTGGTAGCAGCCTGAAAGCTGATTGTATGTCGCATTTTGCCATGAGGGCCCCCCACCCGCAAGTTTGTAGAAGCCATACAGTGTGATCCAAAGACGCGTACCTCACTGTGCACAACTCTGGTGGGATGGCATCATTGACTGACGCCCCCTTCGGGTAGGACAGGTGGTGAATGAGGCGGTATTCCCTGGGGGTTTTCTTTGGTACCACCCCAATGGGGAGATGCGTAGGTTGTGCATGGGAGGAGCATTGAAAGGGCCAGCAATCCAGCCTGCCTCTCTTCCCTTGTCAATTTTGTGCACCAGCACTTCAGGCATCTGCACTGCCAATTTTAAATTGCCAGACACTAATGCCTCCTTGGGCCCTCAGAGGAGATGCGAAAGCCAAATTCAAAGCCCTCGGCTATGTAGGCCATAGCCTCCTGTTTCGGATAGGCCACCAGGAGAGGCTACATGGCTGCCAGTTTCACTGGCATACTTGCCATACGACCTCCCTTGGCATCCCAGCCCTTCACTTCACTTTGGGTTGCTAGGGCTGGCGCCTCTCCTGGACCCTGCTTCCTTCCTGGCGCCAGACGAAGCAGGGTGACTGCTCCTAAAGGATTGGTTCCCCCCAACCTGATGGGAACAAGATGCCTTGGGGTGCCCCCCACAGGTCTCACAGGTGTGGTTGAACCTGCATCTGAACCTGGTGTACTTGCCCCCATTGTACTCCCAGCAAACCAACTTCTTACCATCCTTCTTCCTGGGTACCCTGGAAGCCTCACCTTTCTCCTTCCTGTTCGGTCCTTTTGCAGCCAACCATGTGTGGTAGTTGATGGCCTCCCACCTGTGTAAGGCTGACCGGGATGCCTTTTTCCTGCATTCCACATCATACAGAATGGCTGCTGAGCCCCTGCCTGTGCCCTAACCTTCAGAACTCGGCAAAGGTGGTTGATCAGATGCCAAGCCCTCTCCGGAAAGACCAGAGCCACCCCCCCCACGAAGACCGTATACCCCCCAAGCCAGTTGGCAAAGGTGCGTTCCATGGCATCTGCCTTAGACTTCTCACCCTCCTTCCTATCGCCTGTGTGCACTCTGGCCTCCTCACCGGGAGGGGCTGCCAATGAAAAAACATCAACATAATATCCTCGCAGAATCTTAGAACACACCTTCCTGTCCAAATGACCACCTGGGGGATCCTCTTTTGACTTGGCCTCCACCAACTCACCAACAGCATTCTTACCACCATCCCTCTTTTCGGCCTCCACATTTGCCTGACTTTTGCACAATCGCAGAGCCCAGCCCAACTAGCCTGGTTTGAATGCTTCCTTCTCCCAATACCCGAATTTGGTTTCGTCCTCATCCGAAGACTCACTTGTGGAGGAACCCGAGCTGGACCTGGACCCTCTGCAGCAACGTTAACCTCTTCATTTCCTCCTCGGGCTCCTACCCCTCCTGGATCTGCTGCGCCGCTTGAGGGATGAATCTCTTGACCCTGAGTGCCTGGACTCCTTGGAGTCACTCCTGCCATGGGAATAGGCACGGCAAACATGCCCCACGCCGCTGTCGGAGTCAAGCACCCCACTGGATGTGCTGGCACTAGATAAGTGCTAGATTCTCCCTGCTCAGCCGTTGTGGTGTTTGTGGAAAGCATGGGCCCACTGGCTGCCTGAGGAGGTCCCCAACTCTCCATCCTCCTCAACATCAGGGACAATGCACCCATGACATCACCCAAGTTGGGCACTGGTGTCACAAATGCCTCAATTGGAGGCCTGGGCTCAGCCAATACAGCCTGCTGGCTCCCTGCTCCAGGCCCAACCAACTGTGAAGGATCCCCTCTTTCCCCACAGTTGGAATAGGGGCTGTCTGCAGTGGCACTTCCTCTGTGGACTTATCCAGGTGCCGCCTCTTCTGTGCTGCTTTCCAGGGCAGGCTTGATGTCACTCCTCACCCTCCTTTGGCTATGGGGGCACCTTGGTCCTGCCTGCTTCCACCCTTAGGAGACAATGGGAGCGTTACATCCCCGCAGATACCTGCATGCCCCAGTGAGAAGGAAAACCCCTACTGAGGCCTGGGATCAGGGATGCTGCCCCGGGAGATGCCCTCTCCTATGGGCCACAGGTCCCCCCAATGCGCCAGAGGCAAATGGGTTTTTAAAATGTATTTATTTAACACCGGATGCTGACCCATGGCTTGAATGACTGTAATGAGAGAGCAGGAAAGGGGGGAGGGAAAGGGGAAGATTCCTACCACCCCCTCATCCCCAGCTGTCAGATCCCCCCATCCCTTCACCAGCTCCCGAGCTTCTTGCCATCGCTGCCCCAGACCAGCCTCTTGCCGCCACCTGTGGCTCGAGCCTGGCTGTCTGCTGGCCACCTGGAGGGGATGCTGGCCTCCACCCCTGTCACCACTGTAGACTCCCTGCTTGCCAGCTGACCCACCACCAGTGGCCCATCGCAGCCTAGGCCTCCGCCCTTGTCTTCAGGCCCTGTCTTCAGGGGCTGATGCCATAGCCCCTGAAGACAGGGGGGTGAAGTGAGCCGGGGGTGGCTGGTGCCGCCGGAGAAGCCACCCACTCACCGCACTCCTGGCTCCGCATCTTGGCCGCCACCATCCCCTGCGTCCAGCCATGTTGAAAGGAAGGGAAACTGGAGCAGCCAGAAGATCTCCAGCCCTGCTGCTAATACCTCTGTCCTCTCCTTCCTCCCTTGCTGCTCCCCAATTCTGGCACTTCTTCCATCGGCTCCCTGTGGAATGAACTGGAGGAGCACGTGCTAGAGGCCAGCTTTTATACCGGCCCTGTCGCATGCTTCTACATCACCCAGCTGCGCCGGAAGTGTGGCCAGATGACCCTCTTCCCCCCACAGCTGGAGCCAATCACAGTGGGGCTGGCCCGCCCCGATTGGCTCTTCTTTTCTTGTTGACTGCGGCCAGCAGGCACACTGGGAAGGAAAAGGCAGTCCTGCCAGCCCCTATCCCGGCCGGCCACACGGCTTCCAGGAGTGAGGGGGAAGGTCGACTGAGGAGAGTCCAGGGGTGCTGGCCAGGCTTACTGCCAAGCCGGTGAGCCCCCTTGGGACATTGCTGTTTTCAATGTGCTGACTGGCCGCTTAGGTGTCAGGATCTGCCTCTCCTCGCAGGACTAGCCACCTGGCTACAGCAGGCAGCACAGCCCCTTTGCAGACTTAGGCCCTGGCTGTGGGTGGCTTGGAAGAACCAGGGCCAAAAGCTATCAGACACAGCTGGCTGCAATCATGCAGCACACTTGAAACAGTCAGGGGAACTGCTATTTAAGAGTGGCATTTGGCTCTCAGTCTTGGTTGCCATAACATGGTTTTCTGTGCTGTCAGTAGTTGCTCATTACTTCCAACCTTGCTCCCTTGCCCTTTACTTGTTACTCATGTTTGGACTCTTGTTTGCCTCTTGGACCTTCCTCTGGACTCCTAAGTACATGCTCTGACCTGGACTGTTTTTGACTTTGGCTTATTTTTGACCCTGCCTGGACTTTGGACTCTGTCTCTTATGTTCCTGACTTGGCCCCTGTGTTTCTGCTCTTAAACTCTGCCACCCACACCCCAGACTTTATAGTAGGAAACTTCCCAACCAATCAGAGCTTCCTGTTGGCAGCCAATCAACACACTGGGGGTGGAAACATGTGGGAAGCTTCAAGTCCTTTTTAAGCATGGTGGTGGAGGGGCTCTTTTGTCCTGGCATGTATGGTGTGTGTGTGTAGTGTGGGGGGTGTTGTAGTGTGGGGGGTGTTGTAGTGTGGGTGGTTTGTATGTTTGTGCAATTGCATGGTGGTGGCAGAGGGGCTCTTGCATCCGGGTTTGCATGGTGTGTGCATGTGTGTAATGTGTAGTGTAGAGTGTTTGTGTAGTGTGGTGTGTTTGTATGTTTGTGCAATTATATGATGGTGGTGGAGGGGATCTCCTGTCCTGGCATGCATGGTGTGTGTGTATGCATGGCTGCATGCCGGTGGTGGAGGGGCTCTAGCATCCTGCTGCATGTGATGTGTCTGTGTGTAGTGTGGTGTGTCTGTGTGTACGTGCGGATGCATGGCGGCAGCAGAGGGGCTCTCATGTCCTGGCATGCGTGGTGTGTGTGACTGTGTGTGTAGCATGGTATGTGTCTGTACACATGGTTGCATGGTGATGGCAGCGATGCTCTTGTGTCCTGGCACACGTGGTGTGCATGTGTAGCGTGGTGTGCGTGTGTATGCACAGTGGCATGGCGGTGGCAGAGGGGCTCTCTCCTGCTGTGTGTGGTGTGCGTGTAGTGTGATGTGTGTCTAGTGTTGTATGTATCTATGTGTCTGTTTGGTTGTATGGCAGTGGCAGAAGGGCTCACAGCATGAAACTAGCCATTATAGTTGATTGGAAAGTTTATATATTAATGCGTCAAATGATTGTACTCTTGACATGTTTTCTAAGTGGCCAATCAGCAGAGTGGGAACAGAAACAGACTGAAGCGTTTTATATTTGTAGATAACAGTGTATGTTATGCTGAGTATAGCTAGTAGTATTGTATTATTATATGAGGCAAAAGGGCCTCAAGGAGATGGAGGGAAGTAAGGACCATGACAGTTTGCCATGAAAAGCTTCTAATATCCATAATGGATTGTGTGATAGAACTTTACTTCAAAATGTATTAATTCAGCAGGAATTCCCATTAATAAGCTACCCTTTCCATGAGCTAGGTTACTCTGGCTTCAAAGACAACAAAGAGTAAATTAGAAGCCTTCTAGTGCAATGTTTATCTACTCAAAAGTAAGTCCCAGTAAGTTTTATTAAGACTTATACCCAGATAAGATTTTATAGGGGTGGCCAAATTGCAGTCCTCCAGAAGGTCTTAGTCTTCAAATCCCATCAATTCTAGCCAGCACTGCCATTGATTAGGGATACTGGCTATTGAAGTCCAACAACTTTTGGAGGGCACATGTTTACTGCCTTAATTTAATAAAATTTCTGTCATAAGTAGTAAGATGGTCATAAGCTTTGGGTTTAGTGATACAATTTCCAAACTGCTAACTAGGCAGTGTGTGTGAGGGAGTAAGGCAACAGTAGTATATTGTTACTGTTGTTATATTTGTATCCTGCTTTCCTCCCCAAAAATGGGACTCAATGGGGCTTACAATGTAAAAGAACAATACAATTAAAAACATACAAAAAGTGAACACTAAAACAGAATTAAACTAATCATAGTATTAAAACAATACAGCACCTGCTAGCCCCTCCTTTAAAAACGTTCTGTTTTAAAAGCCTGTTGTAATATAAAGGTTTTCACCTGCCAATGGGAAGACAACAAGGAGGGGCACATTCTGGCCTCCCTGGGAAGGGAGTTCCAGAGTCTAGGGGCAGCCACCTTCTCTTGTGTCCCCACCAACTGTGTTTGTGGTGGTGGTAGGACTGAGAGAAGGGCCTCTCCTGGTGATCTTAGGGCCTGGGCAGGCTCACACAGGGATATATGGGTTGCCAGATAGCCTGGACCTGAGCCATATAGGGATTTATAGGTCATAACCAGCACTTTGAATTGTGCCTGAAACATACTGGCAGACAGTGGAGCTATTTCAACAGAGGCATTGTATGGTCTCTGTAACCTGCCCTAGTTAATAGTCTGCTGCATCTCTTGGACCAGCTGAAGTTTCCAAACACTCCTCAATGGAGTCCAAATCGCTCTTTCTAAGGCATGTACCACCATGGGCAGATCTGACGTCTCAAAGAACGGGTGCAGTTGGCACACAAACTTTAAATGTGCAAAAGCTCCAGGTTCAAAGCTGAGTCCAGGAGTATACCCAAACTGCAAATCTGTTTCTTCAGAGGAAGTGTAAACTCATCTAACAGAGGCTGATCTGTGTATTCCTTGATCTGCCTTTTGACTCATCAGGAGAACCTCTGTCTTGTTTGGATTAAGTTTCAATTTGTTTGCCCTTATCTATGTCACTATTGATGACAGACATTGATTTATGACCAGGATAGCCTTCTTGGATTCAAGTGGGAAGAAGTACTAGACTTGGCTGTCATCTGCTTATTGATGGGACCACACCCTAAAACTCTGGATGACCTCTCCCAGTGGTTTCATATATATGTTAAATAGCATGGGGGACAGAACTGAGCCCTAAGACCAATGGCTAAGGAGGTGGTTCTCAACCTGTGGGTCCCCAGATGTTGTTGAACTACAGTTCCCAGGAGCCCTCTGAGGTCTCACTTTGACAGCCAGGTGGTCCTCCCAGTCATTAGTGAGACAACTCACAGTCTCACTAATGACTGGGAGGACCACCTGGCTGTCAAGGTGAGACCTCAGAGGGCTCCTGGGAACTATAGTCCAACATCTGGGGACCCACAGGTTGAGAACCACTGCGCTAAGGGTTTGAACACCCCCTTATGGATTCACATATAGCTGAGTCCCCCAGCACCACCTTATGGATTCACCCCTCCTGGAAAGAAAAGAGTCACTGTAAATCAGTGCCTCCAATTCCCATCCCAATGAGGTGGTCCAGAAGGATACTGTGGTTGATGGTGCTGAAAGCTGTTGAGAGATCCAGTAGAACCAACAAGGACACACTCTCTCTGTCCAATTCCCTGAGTAGGTCATCCACCAAGGAGACCAAAGCTGTGTTAGTCCCATAGCCATGCCTGAAACCAAATTGAAATGGCTCCAGGAAGGGGCATGTGTGTAGCACGCACATGGTGTCTCACAACTCTCCTGCCTGTTCAGTCTGAAAGTAGTATCTACTTCACTGGGTGTGAAAGGGTAGCTGAAGAAGCATCTCTGTGGGCTATCTAGCTGCTGCTACTACTACTAATAATGATAATCTGAGTACAAGGAAGCTACCTCTGTACTAAACCAGTGCCTGCTGTCAGTAAACAAAGGTGAACAAATTGAAATTTAATCCAGTCAAGATGGAGGTACTGTTGGTCAGTTGGAAGGCAGATCAGACAGAGACAGTTTATTTCTGTCATTGACCAATAAAAATACAATCAATAAAACAGGCATCATAGATGACCTCTAAGATCAATGACTGTTGGCAACTATATACTGTATGGGCAAAGGCAAATCAGGAAATAGGGATTCCACCTATGCTGGATGTGGTTACACTCCCCCTGAAATCTCAGGTTCACAGCTTGGCTGTGCTCCTAGGCTAAGATCTGAGCCTGGATGCCCAGGTTTTGTGGCCAGGAATGTGTCTGCACAATTAAAACTAGTCTGCCAGCTGTGCCCATTCCTTGAGAAGTCAGATCTGACTACAGTGACACATGCCTTGATCACATCCATTCAGATTACTGTAAAGCACAGTACGTGGGGTTGCCTTTGGGAACTGCTCAGAAACTTTAGCAGGTTCAAAATGCTGCAGCCAGGCTGTTGATGAGGGCTGATTGCAAGGATCATGTGATCCCCTGTTGAAACAACTTCACTGTTTTGTAAAATGAGATTTTAATTTAATCTTGTTTTAAAATTTTGTAAGCTGCCTTGGATCCCATCCAATGAATGCTATAAATAAATAATCAGTGGTTGTGAGGGGGGAAGAGCTTCTGTTGACTGTCTGGGGCAAAGACGTTGCACAAATAGGTAATGGATACCTCCTTCCACAACTTCTACAAAATAAACGGGGGGTTAGGCCAAGTTATCCTGTTCCAGTAACAGGATTCTGGCTAGTATCAGAAAGAAAGAGGGAGGACACAAAGTGCAGGGCCATTTCACACTACACAGTTTGAGTGTTATAATTCCACGTTGATAGCCAGAGTAGTGTAATGGTTTGAGCATTGGACTATGACTCTGGAGACCAAGGTTCAATTCCCTGCTTGGCCATGGAAACCCACTGGGTGACCTTGGGCAAATCACACTCTTTCAGCTCAGAGGAAGGCAAAGTCAAACCTCCTCTGAACAAACCTTGCTAAGATGGGGTTCTGTGATAGCTTTGCATTAGGGTTACCATAAGTCATACCATAAGCTCCAACTTTATTTACGATCTTCTTCAGCATGATGCTCCAAAGGGCTATGACAGAGCTCAAAAAAGAAGACAGCATCTATACATGTTACCGTATTGATGGTAGCTTGTTTAACTTAAGCTGTCTGAGGGCTCGCACTAAGACTCTAAACCATCTAGTCCATGAGCTGCTCTTTGCTGATGATGCTGCCCTTGTTGCCGACACAGAAGCAGCTCTGCATCGCCTAACATCCTGCTTCGCAACAGCTGCAGAGCTGTTTGGGCTGGAAGTCAACCTGAAGAAATGGAAGTTCTTTACCAGCCTGCACCACAGGATGAACACCACCATCCCCACATTGCCGTTGGCAAATCTGTGCTCAAGTCAGTTCAGCAGTTCACCTACCTGGGAAGCCTCATCTCCTCAGATGCCAAGATTGACAAAGAGATCGATCACAGATTAGCAAAGGCATATAGCACATTTGGAAGACTTCACAAAAGAGTCTGGAGTAACAAACACCTGAGGCGAAGCACAAAAATCAGTGTGTATTTTTTGGTGCCAGTACTGTCTATTCTCCTTTATAGGTCTGAAACATGATCACCTATTGCCACCACTTACGACTCCTCGAATGCTTTCAACAGTGCTGTATACGCACAATCCTAAATATACACTGGACTGACTATGTTATGAATGTTGCTGTCCTTGAGCAAGCAGGGATCACCAGCATTGAGGCCATGATATTGAGAACACAGCTGCGCTGGGCAGGGCATGTTTCTAGGATGGAGGACCATCGCCTCCCAAAAATAATACTCTACGGTGAACTCGCCATGGGTCAGTGTAACAGTGTAAGAGGGGTGCTCCAAAATACAATACAAGGACTCCCTGAAACAACATCTCAGGCTCGGCCAAATTGATCACCAACAATGGTCTGCCCTGGCCTCACATCAGGAGGCATGGAGACGCACTATCCACAATGCTGCAGCCTTTTTTGAGAACTCACGCCAAACAAGTCTTGAAGAGAAACGACAATGTAGAAAGAATCACAACCTGGAATCATCACCCAAGGAGACCTTCTGCTGTGCTTTCTGAAACTGGACTTGTTTATCTTGGATTGGCCTTTTTAGTCATCAGGGTGCTTGCAGAAAGCGTGGAATGAGTCCTTCCTGAATCTTCGTTTGTGAAGAAAAGCCAGAGAGAGAGACCATAAGTCAGAAACAACTTGAAGGCATGCAGCAACAAATTCCACTTCAGTTGCTACAGTTCCATCCTATGGAATCCAGGACTTAGCAGTCTAGCGAGGGACATTCAGACTTCTTAACCAAACATCTCTGGTTCCTCACCAAAAGTATAAACCCCAGGATTTGATAGGAAATTGTTATGGCAGTTGAAGTGGAATATAGCAACACAAATGTGTAGTGTGAAGAGATGGCTGGACTGAATATGTTTGCTTAATGACACTGACTTAGTTAAGTACAATCCACTCATGGCCTTGAATAGCTCCATATTCATAACTGCAACAAGAGCTCAGACTCTTTTTCATTCTATTTTGTTGAGCTGTCAAAAGTGAGTTCTTAGCCTGAGGGCTGCATCATAACCTAGCCATGCTAGGCTGATATTTTCTGAGTAAGTCTGAAATGTCCATGCCTCAAAGGGACCATCAGAGCTGCTAGCCATGAGGCCAACCATGAAATTCAGTGCAATCAGCATGACTACGCATTGCATTTTAGGGACCTGAAGAAGTGGTACTGTAATAAGGAAGGCCATTGCATTTTGTGTGTCAGGAGAATACGTGCATGCACGGTGCAGAATTTAGCCAGCAAATGGCCCTAGACATTTTGGTCCTGTAGCAGAAGACAAATTGGGGTAAAACATGAAATGGTTTGATTAGATTTATATCCTACTATTCTTCTTTCATTGAACTCAAGGCAACATGGTTAGGATTCTGAGTAATTCCCTCATCTACAAAACTTCCAGGGTCCAATCCTATTAAGCAAGGGAGCTCACAGTTGTAATTCCAGACCATTTTCTGAATAATGGAAAAGGTCTTCTCCTTTAATGGACTCTATGTACAAGTCAAGCCAAGCATCTGCAAGCAGTTCCCCATTTAAGAACTCAATTTCCCCCTAATTTGTCTTTTCTGCATGATCCTTGTCTGCTTCTTCCTTCTAGTTATGTGTGCAAATACTAAGCAAATCCAAAAAACACAACATATGCATCCATTTTCATTTGGGTGAACTCATAATCTTACCATCTTTCAAAATGTCATTTTGTCATCACCTTCAGAGAGGCATGTAGTTATTTCCATTCTCTAATAATTAATTTTGATTATGCCAGAGGCAGTAGCACCATATACATTCATATCATCATCATCATCGTAGATTTTAAACATGTCCATGATTATTGTCTTCCCCACCCCAATGTTATATATTTCTAAGGTAAGCTGACTTTTTGCCCAGCTTTTCAGAACATACTGTTTTTTCTATAAATAAATAAATAAATATTTTTTAAAAAATCTAACTTAGTTGTTGTTGTGTGCCTTCAAGTCATTTCCAACTAGTATTGTACATTCTACTGTGTCTACATATTCTCATAATTGCAGGTATCATTATTCCCTAAGGCATCTTTCTGCCACAAAAGGATCAATAGCTCATATTTTGGTAATTCAGCCTACATTTCAACCAAAGATAAGTGGGATTCTTTCTTGCAAATTAGTGAGGAAATTAATATTCCAGAGTAGAACTATTAAATACAAGTCTCTCCTATTGGACATAAAAATACCATTACCAAGGAGACCCTTCCCTACAATGAAAGAACTAATCAGATTTTTAGATGATAATCTTATTTCAACTGCCTCCTGAATTTTATGGCAAGCCATGGACATTAATTATTTATGTTCATAAATTAAGACTGCTAATCACACTTATTGTGCTTTTTTACTTTGTGCCCTTGTGTGAATAGAAGTGTTCCATCGATTAATGGAAGAAACAGGGATCTAGTGGAAGCCTTCTGCTGGACAAATTGGATGGGCTGCAATTTTTTAATGACTTTTTATGCTCCTTTGTAGTCTCCTCTAAACCACACACCTCCACCCAGTACAGCATGGGAGATAACCCTGCAGACTCCAGGGGAAAGGAAGAATTGGGAGAAATGCCACTATGCTTCCTATTCTCAGCACCAGTGGTCACCTACTGAGCAAAGTCAGGATCCAATCTTGCTTTTGTTTTGGTACATGTGACCTGTTCCTCAGAATGTCCATGAGTGCCTGTTTGAAAGCCCTTAATTCTGGCATCATCTTAAAACGCAAAGTGAATTCTAGAAAAAGTTGATGTGGTACAGTCATATTTGAAAGCTAAAGCTACCACACTCCTATGCATGAAGTGATTTGATAAAAGTGAAGGGTTAAATTCAGCTATTAGTCCCAAGTACAGAGGACCTTACAAATCAATGGTAACTTGGTAAATTAATAGTTATCACACTACACTATTATAGCACCATTATTCCACTTTAACTGCTCTGGCTGGCTCCTGTGGAATCCTGGGATTTGCAGTTTAGGGAGGGGCATTTAGAACTCTCAGCCTGAGAGCTCTTAGGCCTCACTAAACTACAAACCCCAGAATTCCACAGGAGGCAGCCACAGCAGTTAAAGTGGAATAATAGCACTATAACAATGTAGTGTGATGAAGTTCTAATAGTTAAATCCTTTTGATTCAATGGGTATACCCTAAATGGGACTAACAGTTGGATTTACTCAAAGTATATGATTTCTTGTCATTAAAATTAGAGCCTAAGCCAGGAAACAAGGTGACAAACTGTCTACTAAAGTTCAGTTGCCTTGATTCTATCATCACAGTGTAGCACCTAGCATCCAGCCAGTTCATTCAAATCACCCAGTTCTTCGATGTGAGGCTATAGTTCTATTTAGTTGCAGATCATTCTTTCAAGTGTTTCCTCCAATGTTGTGAAAAATCAAAAGCTCATCAGATAAGTGCAAGATAGCCTTCCTCCACTGACATCCCCAGTAGAAGTCTCCTTTGTGAAACTCATTTTTCCAATAAGTTTGCTTATGTTCTGCAAACCATGAAGACATCAGTGAGAAGTGCTTTGTGCCCATCAATAAAAAGCAATATTCAAGGTATAGGGAGGGGGTGGGAGGGAGGAGAGAGCCAAGACCTATTGTAATGGATACTGGTTAGATGACTGCAGGCTCCTTGTGCATTGAAACTGAGACAGCCATAAAAATAAAATCAGATTATGTGCATGTGCTACTGTTCCAAAATACCATTACTTTATGAAAAATAATAATCAAGATTGTATTTCTAGTGATGTTTCAGTGAGTAGAATAGTAACCAGGCAAAGCCTGCTGGGGTGGCCCATGTGTATGTTTTGATACTATAAAGAAATGACTGTTGACGATTTTTAAGGAATGTAGCCAATTAGGAAATTTATCTTCAGCAGTAAATATTTTTGTGTCTGGCAGTCTGTAGATAATAAAAAAGATGGTATTCCAGTTTACATTTTATACATACTAGATCTGTATACAGTTCTGTTTAATGTATCTCCATAAAGAACACACAGTGGGGAGGGAGGAGATAGCCTCCAACCTCTTATAAATACACTTGCATTTAATGGTCTGGAAAGCAGGTGAGCAATTTTGGAAGAACTCCTACTGAGTAAATTCCTTTAATAGTACTCGGAGAAATATGCCTGTCTTTGACTCCCAGTATGATTTTAGCCTCAGAGGTTCAATGAGGGCACAATTAAGTGAAACTCTTGTTTTACACAGGATACAGACCTCTAAAATCCTAGCAAATTTGCTACTAAATACAATCTCTCTGTTCTTCCTTCTCTCATTTAAACTATCTCACCCTTCCTCCCTATCCTTTCTTCATGCACCCTCATAAACATTTACCATTGGCTAGCATGAGACCAAAGTGCCATAGAAAGCAGACTGGCAAAGGTTCCACTGCTGTCAACACTACCAGAAGTGAAGTTTAAAAAACCATTTGCCTACACCTTGATTTGCAGCCGCAATGCATTGTGAGATACAAATCCTGGGAATTGAAATCTACGCCAAAAGCCAGATAAAATTGCCCCCTTCCCAATCTGAACTCCTTAGCAACCCATACCAGATTCAGAAATATTTAACATTTCATGTTCTTCTGGAACCCTGAACAGTGTTTGGTATAAAGTGGATGAATCCGTTGCACTTTCTAAAATAATTACATTCATTCTTTCCATCCCATTTCAGTATCAGTTTGCAAAGGTTATTTTTAAGCCTCCATAAAAATGTATATGTATTATTTTTGCAAATACTTTACTATATGTCTTTTTGCATGCAGCCTTCTGTTTTGTATTTATGTACACAGCTACTACTGTTTGTAAACAATGTCTACTGCCTTTTTGTATACAATTTCTTATAGCATACTTCTCTCTCTTTTTTAATATGGAAATTTGTATCAGAAGATTTGTACAAGTATAAATGGAAAGATAATGGCGTTTCAGTGCATATGAACAAAACACATTTGAGCCCCATACCTCATTTATGGCTTTATCACACTACACTGTTCTAGCACTGTTGTTCCATTTTAACTGCTATGGCTACCTCCTGTGGAATCCTGGGATTTGCAGTCTAGGGAGGGGTATTTAGAAATATCATCCAGAGAGTTCTTAGGCCTCACTAAACCACAAACCCCGGAATTCCACAGGAGGCAGCCAGAGCAGTTAAAGTGGAATAATAGTGCTAGAACAGTGTAGTGCTGTTGCAGAAATCATGGAACAGCAGACCTACGGATTGGAAAGTGAGTTTTATTACACCGGTGGGCCTGACTGGAATATCTTCCAAAGAGTCAGAACCAAGAGCTATGATTACAGAATACCTTTATACAGTAATTTCGGTTTGCAAAAAACAATTCCCTCCTCCTTCTCTTTGGTGTCAGCAATTTCTCTTGAGACAATTTGTTGATAGTTCAAGGCAAGATAACTTAGGAACATTTGGGTACAGTTCGACCACTGTTAGAGAAAGAATTTGTTTACATCAGTATATCATATGTTTATGGAACATAGGGTTGATTAGTAAAGAACTTTGACTAGGTCTGAGAGTTAAAGGAAAAAGACTTTGCAGAGTCCCAGAGTCTCATGGGCTATCTAGTCTGACCCCAAATAGTGATTGTAAGATTACAGCATTCAGCAAATAGACATTAAGAGTCGGAATGGCTACTACAGTGCAATACCATGTAGGAATCTGAGAGAGCAGAGTTCAAATTCCTGCTAAGCTATGAAAACCCACTGAGTGACCTGGAGCAAGTCATGTTGTCTCGGCCTTAGGGGAAGGCAGTGGCACACCTCGTCCAAATAAATCTTGCCAAGAAAACCCTATGATAGTGTCACCATAAGTCAGTGTTGGCTTGGAGGTCCATAACAATATGAATATGAGAAAACTTAGGGTACTGCAAGGTGGCCTCAGTGAACCACTGGGTTCATTGTCTATAATTAATAGAGATATTAGACTAAAGTGCTGGTGTCTCTCAGCTAGGAAGCTGAAAAACTATTACCATTGGTCCTTCTGCTGGCAGTAACTGATAAGATAGCCCAAAACGGAGATTTCTGGGAGAAGAATAGGGGTGAGAAAGAATTAATTTTACATCCACTGAATTCAAAGTCTCATCATTCATCCAGATGGGTCTGGTTTTGGACTGACATACTAATTCTCCTTCTCCAATGGCTACAAATGGGAATGGAACTGAGAAGTGTGGTGACATTGTCCTCTCTTTCAGCTTCTGCCCAGTAAAAAATCAACATGGCTTGGAGTGTAGGATGAGAACTGTTGCTGTTATTGTGAAATATGTGTAGTTTTTGGGACCCCTCCTTTCAAATATGGCAAATCTCGGTGGGAGCTCATCCGGACAAAAAGTATTCCATCTGCATTCCTTGAGGACTTTTTTCACCATCTAGACAACACTTCTGTATCTGCACTACTAGTTCATCATTGGCAAGAGCTGGATAAGATTTGATATTCATACTACTAGCCTCACTATTGGTTCTGCCACATATTTAACCTAGGAAGTCTGCACTGAAATGAAAGGTGTCCCATTCAGAAGGGGTCAGAAATCCAGAAATAGTCTAAAACAATTATGGTGCGTGAGTTGGGAAAAGAGAACTCAAAGCAAATCAGCATAAAGACCTTGGGAGCATCGTACAGCTAATACCTCTATCAGCTATGCATATCTCCTTTTGTGCTATGTTGTTGATTGTGGTTTATATACCTCATATACAATATGTTCTCTTATGTCAGCAAAGTATCTAGAGTTCAGTTATATGAACTTTTTCAATGCAGTAAAAAAAAAATGTAGCCAGACTGGCATGGGAAGAACCCAGATAAAAAGACACCAAAACCAAAAAGGTACACATAGAGAGCTTGTATTGTTCAAGCAGCATCATAACGTAGACTGTTTAGCATCATGACCTAAAAGCTATCACATTAACCAGAATTTGCCTACTTTGGCATACTAGCAATATGGACTATTTAGGCATATGAAAACTTGAGCCTCTTTGCCTGGAGCTCTGTTTCCTTGGGATCCTTCAAGAACCTTAGGTCAAGGAAAGGGATGGGGAATTCTGCATCCTCAGCCCTCATGCAGCACTCAGACTAATTTCCTGCCACCCTCAGGTAGGGCTGCCAGGTGGAATATGGGACAGGGATCCTGCAATTTCAATCCTGAATGGATTGTGGAGCAGGATTAGGTCCCATAAATGTCCATCAAGCCAGATGAAGGTACCCGTCTTCCCTCACCTTCCAGTCCCCAACTTTCAGCTGCAGCTGTCCCCTCCCAATAAGGCCATTGCCTCTCCTGTGGAGAATGAGGAAGGGCCCCTGGAGGATCAACCAGCTCAGTTCTTGTCATCAATCCCTCCTCCCTACTACCTCCACTCAGGATGTTATCATACAGATCAAATACGGCATCATAATGACACCACATAAATGAGAAAGAGTGCACATATCAGACAATGTTGCCCTTTCATGTTTATCTCTCATCTAAAACCCGCTGCATTTTATTGACAGCTTAAGCCATCAATAGACTGGCTGTGGCAATATTTTGCTGGTATTGCCAGTGTATGAAACCTAGCGCCAATATCCTCTCATCATTCTACCATCAGTGGTTGATCCAGCCAGAACACTTCCAGGTGAGATCGTGACATCCAGGTAGGATGACCCTCTAAAGTTTACTTATAAGTTTTTAAGTGTGTTTATGTGCTTAGTGTAACTTTTTGAGTATTACTTTTGAGGTTTTTTTTTTTAAATTTTTCACACTATGTATTCTCATGAGATTATGTAGGATTTTGAACGAAGAAGTGAACAATGCTCTGTTCACTCCTCCGTCATTGCCAAGGAAGCCTTCTCAGGGGATACAAGGTAACTGTGGCATGGGGAGTTCTTTTGCTGGCATAAAAACGGTAAAGTTATGCCAGCAAAAGAACAGGGTTTTTAGGGGGATAAAGTCCTCAGTCTCCACTTGCAAGGCAATAGCTGTATTAGGAGGGGACAGTACCTACTGAAATGCACAAAACACATCATGCAAGCTTTCAAAGCTCCACAGGCTTCTTCACCAGGCAGGCAAAAGATGTTTAAAGAATCATACAGGAGAAAGAAAAAAGTGACAGTGTTGGAGTCACAGGCCTACATTTTATATGAGATATTGTCTCTGATGTAGTTCAGCTGGTTTGGAGGGATCTCAGTGCAGACAGAGGCTACTTCTCCCCCTTCTTTTGGCCATGTAGGGCCAAAGAACAGTAAAATTTGAACTCCATTAGCAGCAGTAAAGCGATTTCTTGTGAAATCCAGAGTGTTTCTCTCCCTTTGCGAAGCCACAGGGCCCTTCTCAGACAGGGAGCAGTGAATTTCTCAAGAAGTCTCTTTAAGGTTCTTTTGTGGCTTGTTTTATTTTACATTAAAGATACAGGAGCTCCATCCTGTATTGAACCTGACCACTCTACTCTTAGATGTAACGCCCTGCAAACAACCAGTTCAGACATCTAACAAGAATGATCTCTCCCTTCCCTGGAAACCCCCTGGATTGGAAGGATGAGAGAGATAAATGGGTGAGGCAGAGAGATAAATGGGAGAGAAAGAAAGACAGGGCAGTGATAAACAGAAAAAGAAGAAAAGAGGTGCTGATTCTGTTCCTGCTCATGAGTGGTCCTCAATAGGGAAATTAACTTCTCTGGGAATGCAGCCCTCAACAGAAAAAATAGCTTGCCCATCCCTTGGTCTAGAGTGACTCCAGGATAAATCTAGAAAAGCTGTTAAATCATGCAGATCAGTCATATCTTCCTGGTCTTATATCGAACAGAATTCAAGAACAGCTATAATCCACAAATTGTTTGAAACATACACTAGGTTCAGGACTCAGGAACCCAGAATCAGGATAGATTTTCTGCTCCTATTCAACAAAGGGAAAACTATTTCACTCTCATGATCTGTCACTCAGGCTGAAAATGATAACTACAGCTAAAAACAAACATAGGACTTTTTCGGATGGTGATTTGTAACGCAAGAAGGCTCGTCCCTTTGTGAGGCTGCTGCGCGGCAGGGGGGCCATTTCGGATGACGCCATCCCCCTGCTGATTCTGTTCTGGAATTGCTGGGAGGCTGCAGTGCCATATTTGGCCATTTCCTAATCACGGAAGTTGACCGTGATCAGGAAATGGCCAAATATGGCACTGCAGCCTCCCAGCTCTTCCGGAACAGAATCAGCAGGGGACGGCATCATCCGAAATGGCCCCCCTGCCGTGCAGCAGCCTTGCAAGACAGACAAGCCTTCTTGTGTTACAAATCGCCATCTGAAAAAGTCCATAGAAACTCATGGGAAATTATTATAGTGTTACAAATGTCTGTAGTCAATTCTCTTAGTCCTTTATCTTACACCCATTTACCTGAGATTAAGCCATATTGCACTCAATGGTACTTACTCCTGAGTAGCCACACAGTGGATTTTACTATTTACATTCCTTTAATGTTGTAGGTATTCTTCCAAATGCGCTACCTATCTGTAAGGATGAAGTCTGAGAACAAATCACTGCAGTTGTGTGTGTAAAAAAGGCACTTTCCAGACAGAATTTTGGAGGTAAGGACTTAAAGAGTTGAGAGTTGATGACGAAGTATCTTGTGCTACAGTAGTTGTAACTCCAAAGTACTGCTACTGCCTCTTTTTTAGAAATCTTAATGATGTGTCTCAATATTATTTTGCCACAAGATCTGTTTACACTGTTCTCTCAAATGAAAGAAACTAAACGGTGTATCACATAATTTCTAGAATGCCTTTCTGCTAAGGAAGCAGGACCATGAAAAAAGTATGTTTTCCCCTATTGAATTCCATCTTCATCTATCCATTCCTGTGACTTATTGTGTGCATATAATATATATATATTAAAATTAATCAGATCTCTCCCTTCCTGTTCAACTAGAAAGCTGACTAATGTTAACACAGCTAAAAAAAACTACAGTGTGTCTGTGGGTATATGGCTTCAATTTGCCTATGGCCCAGGCTTAAATCTGTAGGTTCATCCATATACTATACAGTTATACCATTTTGGTATTAATTTAACTGCCATGCCTCTATCTTGCAGAATACTGGGATTTGTAGTTTGGGAGGAACTTAGATTTATGTATTATTATTATTATTATTATTATTATTATTATTATTTACCATAATAATAATGCTGTATGTGAAGTTGAAGGCTTTCACGGCCGGCATCCATAGATTTTCCATGGTTTTTTCCAGGCTGTGAGGCTGTGTTCTGGAAGAGTTTCTTTCTTAAGTTTCACCTGCATCTGTGGCTGGCATCTTCAGAGAATTATGGACCATTAACCAAACCATTAACTATTAACCATTATGGACCATTAACCAACCATTAGCCAAACAGACACTAATCCTCCTTGCATATCTTCACCCAGGAACTACCCATTCAAATACACAAATTTACATAACCTCTCCAACAGGGGCTCACAGTATACAACCCCCCCACCCCCTCCCACACTCCTACCCAACCATTCTCTGAAGATGCCAGCCACAGATGCAGGTGAAACATCAGAAAGAAACTCTTTCAGAACATGGCCTCACAGCCCGGAAAAAAAAACACAAGGAGAATCCAGTGCTGTAGTTTAGGAGAGTGAACTAGAGAGCTCTGTTCTTCTCCAGAGTACAAATACCAGGATTCTGTAGGATATGGCTATGGCAGTTAAAGTGGAATCAAACTGCTATAACTTTATAGTATGGGTACTTCCTCAGTCCCAACTACCATAGGCTGACTGATTCAAAGGAACTTACAAAAACATTGATCTTCCAAGTTTCCACTGATTCAATGCATATACAGTCCTGCCTTCCAATTCATGGGGCTTATGAGTGAAGCCCCACCGTGAAACTGAAAAATCCGCAAATAACCTTCTGCTCCCCCCTCCCAATGAGCTCCCCCTCTAAAGCAGTGGTGGGGCTTGGAAAGCCTCACTGCCCCCCCGCCTCTGTTACAGTGGTGGCAGAGCTTGGAAAGCCTTGCTGCTGCCTGCCCGCACCCCCCTGCCCTGATAAAGCAGCAACAGTGCTTGGAAAGCCTCGCTGATGCTCGCCCACACACCATACCCCTGTTAAAGTAGTGGTGGGGCTTGGCAAGCCTTGTAGGTGCCCACCTATACCCCTCGCCACTGTTATAGCAGTGGCAGGGCTTGGAAAGCCTTGCCGCCGCTACTTGCACCCCCCGCCCCTGTTAAAGCAGCAATGGGGCTTTGAAAGCCTTGCTGCCATATGCCTGCACCCCACACCCTGCCCCTGTTAAAGTGGTGTTGGGGCTTGGAAAGCCTCACCGCCTCCCCCCCCCGCCCCTCCTGCCCCTGTTAAAGCGGAGGCAGGAATTGGAAAGCCTCACCACCACCACCCACACCACCACCGAGCAGCGTTGGTCATTGGAAACCATTGCCGCCACCCCCTGCACCCCCCCTCCTGTTAAAGCCCCTTTAAAAGTGCAGCATTTCTCTGGCTTTATTCCGTTTGGCAGGGGAAGCCAGGGCCGATGAAAACTGGGCATTCCTTGACTTTCCTCAGCCCTGGCTCCTCCTGCCAAATGGAATGAAGCTGGAGGAAAGTTGCTGAGGCTTTGCTTGGCCTTCAGCTCCCCCCCCCCCCCCGGGAACGAAGGCCAAGCAAACCCTCGACGGCTTTCCGTGAATACTCAAAACTGTGAAATCCAAAGCCGTGACTGTATTGTACTCTTGTTGAATTTAAACCAAAATGAATAGCTAAACTTGGGCAAGCACACTAACAATCCAGTTTGTAAGTGTAAAGGAAAACATGTATTAGAGAAACAAAATTATGATTAAAGGTGTTAACAAGGGGTGTGTAACTTGTGACTCTCCAGATATTGTTGGATCATAAGTCCAGGGAGGGGGGAAGTAGAACTGGGGAGAGGGGGAAGAATTGTGAGCAAAATGAATCAAAAGTTTAAGGGGGAGGGACCTTCTCAAAGTGCAATGCCCAATACATTTGGGGCACATTCCAAATGGATAAAAGTAGGAAATTGACTGTGTAAATATAGCATTCCTATAGAATATGTTGCAGTAGTGCTGATTTGGAAACAGATCCTTTAGCTAAGATTAAATTGAGGGCTTGTCTACACTATTAAAAAAACCCTGAAGCCTCCCGTGAGGATTCCCCCAAATCTGCAGCAGTCAGGCCACATGATGCATGGCCCAGATTCAGAGCACTTGGGGCATTTTTAGGACTCAGGGTTTTCTCTGGATTTTCATCCACTGCAGCCACCACCACCACTTTAAAGATCAGGAGGCAAGTTTCCAGCAAAAGAGAGAAGTTTTCTCCCTTTCCCTGGCTTGTCAGTGCTGCCTCCACCCGCTCTCCACTCACCCATCACTTGCTTCAAGTGCCTGTTACTGTGATGGGAGAGTGGAAGAGTGGGTGGAGGCAGTACTGCCAAGCCAAAGAAAGGGAGAAAACCTCTTCCTCATCTGGGAACGTGTATCTTGACCTTTAAAATGGTCGCACCTGCCAGGATCTGACCACTTGCAGCAGTGGCAGTGGTAGTGGTGAGCAGCGATTGGCAGGATCTGCAGACAAAACTCCTCAGGGGCAGTGAAGAGAAGTACTCGATGTCCCTGCAGAGAATAAATTATGTACAGGGCTGCATTGTGAACATGGGGCATGAGGGGCAGGACTCAATTTGGATTTTTGGCCCCACATGTAGACAAGCCCTAAATTTATTAATTTCCAAATGGGAAAATATTTCCTTTATGTATGTGTGTGTTTTTGAATGGCAAGGTGTGAGCAAGTGTGGTTGGTACTTGACACACATCATCAGGAACCATCCCTATGTGTCAGGTTTGGGCCAGGAATTCTCTGAGCTTGGGATGAACCTGCACAGGCAACCATAAACTGGCATAACTAGAGAAGTGTGATAGATACAAGAATTCAATAATTAATTGAGACAGTTCTGAATCAGTTGCACAAAAAGAGAAACTCATGAGTAATCGTTCCTATAACCAGGTTCTTTTTACAAGTCAGCTGCTGAAAAATAGTTAAGGCCTATTTATCTGAGTTGTGTTTAGGGTGTAATAGTCTTGTGTTCTTGACTACGGTTCCTGAGCCCAACGAACAACAAAGTGCATGTGAATTCTAGAGCCTTACCACATTACACTGTTACAGTGCTATTATTCCACTTTAACTGCTATGGCTGCCTCCTGTGGAATCCTGGGATTTGCAGTTTAGGGAGGGACATTTTGCATTCTTAGCCAGAGAGCTCTTAGGCCTCCCTAAACTACAAACCCCAGAATTCCACAGGAAGAATCCATAGCAGTTAAAGTGGAATAATAGCACTATAACAGTGTAGTGCAATAAATGTCATCATTTGTGTGTGTGTGTGTGTGTGTGTGTGTTTGTTTGTTTGTTTTGAGAGCCAGCATGGTATAGTGGTCTGAGTGTTGGACTATGACTCTGGAGACCAGGGTTTGAATCCCTGCTCAGCTATGGAAACATAACCTTGGGCAAGTGACACTCTCTCAACCTCAGAGAAAGTTAAAGGTAAATCCCCTCTGAACAAATCTTGCCAACCTTGTGATAAGTTCACTTAGGGTTGCTATAAGTTAGAAATGAGTTGAAGGCATACAACAACAACAACAACAACAACAGTTATGTTTTTATTGGTACAGTAGGCCCTTGGTATCAGCTGGGGTTTGGTTCCAAGACCCCCCTTGGATACCAAAATCTGTGGATGCGCAAGTCCCATTATATACAATAACATAGTAATATGGCGTTCCTTATATAAAACAGTAAAATCAAAGTTTGTTTTTTAGTATTTTTTTTTGGGGGGGAACACTTTCAAACTGTGGTTGGTTGAATCCATGATGCAGAATCTATGGATACAGAGGGCCGACTGTACTTAAAAAATATATGTTGTAAACTGATCTGGATCCTAGTTCTTAAAGAGAGAGACAGAGAGAAAGTAAATCAATAAGTAAATCAATCATATGTATGTTTCAATGTAATTGTAAAATAAAATAAAATATGGTTTCCATGTGGCTGTGGGAAGCAAGTAGCTAGGCAAGCCTGATTGGTATGAGCCATTCACAGCTCAGGGAATGCTGTGAAGGGGGGGCTATGGGGGAGAAAGAATAGAAAACCGAGGCTTGCTTCTGACAGGGGGCAGATAGGAGCAAGATGGTATAGAGATAGGAAAAAACTGTTATACAGATAAGACAGTCAGCCATAGGGGAAGAACTGAATAGGATTTTGGTGAGCTATGAATGATTAAATAGTTCAGGGGTTAATGTGTGATCTAATTCTGTATTAATAACTTCTACAGGTTTATTCTTTTTCCAAGTGTTTCTGGCTGTTCCTGTTAAGTTTTTACAGAGTCTGGTAACATTTACCACATTGAACCCACTGAACAGCACATCCTATGTACAGATCCCCTTGAGGCCAAGTACCAGATCCAGGGAGGGATCTTGAGGGGAAAAGCAGTTCGGAACAGTGGGCCAGCCTGGACAGGGGATCCATCACAGGCTGTCTAGCAAGGGTTAGAGGATTTCTAGCAAGAACTAGAGGGGGTCAACAGAGCTATAAGGCTATAGGGAAAGAAAGAACTGGAAAATAGCACATGGAAATCACTGTTTAAAGAGGTTTTTAGATATCAGTTAGTAGAATCCACCACTCTTTCCAGCCAGTGCCAACATTTTCATTGATTTCAATGATACTTGATTGCACCTAGTGTGGTATATACCAGAGGAGGAACATTTTCCACAAACCCCAAGTCATTGATTTGAACCCTTGGTAAAGCTATATAGACACACAGACAACTGTTTTCTTGTTCTGCTCTCCACACCTGAAAACTGTTTTACTAACTGGGAAGAGATCTGGGATTTGGATGGTAACTTAAATTTTTTTAAAAAAATTAACATGAGCTTCTGCAAATCATTCAATTATACAACACGTTTCATATATTCTAGTAGCTGTTTGACATGTCTTTGAGAAGACACACTACGGGTGGTGTTTCTTTTCATTTATGCAAGAAACAGCTGGAGTTTGAAGACTGCTTGTCTCTAATCCATTTGCTTGTTGAGCTGATGTATTTGAGGAAACATTAAATCTGCACAGAAAAAGTTTAGCTCTGCAGTAACACTGGATATGGTATCTTAGATATATTTATAAATACAACCACTGTACTATTCCTTAGAAAGTAAAGAGGTAAAGTAACCTATTATAAATAATTTGAAGAGTTTGCTTGATGATTCCAGTAGTGAAAATCATTTATTTGTTAAAAAATTGTTTCCCCAAAATTTCTATGAAGTCCAAAATAATTATTCAACCACACACTGTAACCTACGTTACTTGGATCGTCATTTTTTTTTTAAAAAAAACTTATTTAAAATATGCACATTGTGATTTAAGTTTTTCTAGTACAAGAATCAATTTTCTGAATTTCTCTCCATGAGTGCTGGGTATGCCTTCTGGTATTCAGGTTGCATACTGAGTGCTTGAATCATGTTGATTTTGTGATATTTCCATATGAAAGATCAACACTGCAACTTACAGCAAATAAAAATACTGATAATCAAATAGCTTAAAACACAAAATACCATAGCCATTTTTAAAAAAGCCTTCATCAGTCAGAACTTGTAAAGGAAGGCTGTCCTTTAATATCCTGGCCTGATATTGTTAAATTATTTCAAAGGTGCTTACCAGCGCTTTGAATCTGACCCAGAAGCAAAAGGAGAACCAGTGGTTTATTTTTATGTTTTAAAGCTATATTTCTGAAGAGCAATCCAGCTTGAATTTCCAAACATTTTTTTACAAGGCAGCCCCTGTAAAGGGATCTTTTCAGATCTCATTTTTCCAGGACATGCTTAATTGACATGCTAGCCGAAATAGTGCAGAAACATTTTGCTTTTAAACATCTACATAGGGTTGGGAATTGTATGTGGTTGGACTGCATGCCCTAGCAGTCTTAGCCAGTATAGCCAATGAGGAGAAATGCCAGGAGCTGTAGTATAATCATCCTGATCAGTATAGAACATTTTAGGCTAAAGTCTCCACCTACAGTCTTGAATAGCTGCCTGTAGGTGGTTTTGGAGCAATGAGGGCAAACAAAGCAAAGCTTAACTCAGATAAGGCAGACATATGATGGGTAGGGGAACCTGCTATTTGGATGGAGGCGTGTAACTCACCCCTTGAATGGTGCCCATTTTCTCTGAAAAACAAAGTGCACAGATCAGGGGCTATCTCCAAAGGTGCCTTCAATGGACATTCTATCAGTTTCTGCTTTTTCATTAGCTGCATACCTATCTAGAGAGGAAAGTCCTTGCCTCAATTATGACCCAGTAATACGCAATATGTAGTACATGGGTCTATCTTTGAAGAAAGTTCAGAGGTTCAGAAGCTTCACCACCAGCTAGTGGTGGCTACTGAGGCCAGGTGACCAGAGCATATAACAGTGACTGTAATGGCTATATTGGTTCTGTACAAGCTATATGGGTTGCCATTCTGGACTCTTATTCAAAGTGATTTATTCTTAAAGCCCTAAACAGTTTGGGATCAGCCTGTACCTACAGTATATGAATTTGTTCACCTCTTACAATTGGCCATTGTCACGCTGCTCAAGTTATTGCTGACAAGATCTATGTGGGTGCAAAGGACAAGGACTTTTCGGTGATGGTCCCACCATTGGAGAATCTCCTCCTTTGAGCCCTGCTTGACTTCTTTTAAAAAAGCCCTTAAAATCTGGTTTTAACAAAGTCTGGTTTTAATTGCCTGATGCTGAACAGCAGTTAAATAACTGTTATTGCTGCTACTGATGAATGGTGTTTTTTTTGTTTTTGTTTTTTTTGAATTATCATTGGTGTTTCATTTTGGAACTACTTAGGTTTTAAAATCTGTAAACCACTTTGAGGGATTCTTCTGCCAGGAAAGGTGTATACGGGCTCAGCTAGATGGGAAGAAGTATCACGGTGGGACATGCATTACCTGCAATTCGCAGCAGCTCCCTGTTGTCTCCACGGTTCCTCCCCTCAAAGTTGCCAGCAAAGCAATGTGTGGTGAAGTTCAGACTCCTTCCCTTGAATCAAGATGGAGGACGCAAATACAGGCTTCTCCCCCCCGAAAAAAAAATTGCTGCAATTTTTTTTTTTTAGTCTTTGATTAAAGGGGTGGAACAGAGACCTTCTGATTAATTCCGCCCCCCCCCCCCCACTCCTGCACTGTAATACAGTGCACACTCGAGCTCTAGGCAAAATCCTCGCTTCCTGACTGAGTAGGAGGAAAGCCCATCCCCACTTGCACCATGGACCAATCACCTTTCTACTTCCTCTGGGCTCAGAATGCACAGCGCTGTGAATCGGTCGTTCAGATGACTTGCAGCACTGCACTGTAAAAAAAACTTCACGGAAAACCATGAAGTCCCCTAATGCATGGTAAATAGAGTTCCCCCCTTTCCTCTGAATATGCCAAGTTTCCAGTGCAGCTCGTTGAGACAACAGGTATTCCACGCAAATTCTATGAGGGTTTTTTCATCATTTAGACAACCCCTATGTGTTGTAAGTAAGCCAATAGGTAACTAACATAGTTAAGATCCTGCACAACCAGCAAAGTAGAAGCAAACTGCTGCAGAGAGAGTTTGGTGGGACTAGGTGGAGATGTTTCCACTAGGAAGGTTCTCATATTGCTTTACATGCGTGAGATGGACAGGATAGTAGTACCTTTCAGAAACAGCTTGGATAGTTGATAACTCAATGCCAGCCAGTAAAGTCCAGAATCAAAATAAGCCAAAAAGTTTAATACTTCTTGAGCTTTTGCTCTAACTGAAAACACAACATGATACATATTAAGCTCTGAGGGACAGGAGCACCTACTTAAGCATGCAAGGAGAGTATCTATTCAACATAATTAAGCACTTAATTGCGCACCACAACTCGGCTGATATATTTTCATGTACAAGGCTTATGGTTTATTTATAAGTGCTTCCTGTTGCTTTGTCATTTGACTTCATGTAAATCAAATTATCACATAGGTCTGGTTTTGAAATTGTTTAGTTTTCCTCCCTAATATTTGGGATAAACACTTTTTAAAAAGTTGTTTCTTTTAAATGGCATGCTAGTCATAATGAGAAACTGGAGATTTCAGAACGTGAGATAGTGATAAACCTCAGAACTGCCTAAAACTGGCTGAATCTAGGTTCATGGTGGAGTCACCTAAAGTTGCTTAGTAACACGGTAAAAATCACACCCAGAGGCAGAATGGTTATAGGCTAAACAGCACCTCCCAAGCTTATTATGAGATGTGTGGAAGTGGCATTGTCTATACACATGTGCAAGATATATGATTTGTAGGTAGTGATGTAATGATGACCGTCCATGTCCCCTTCCTTGTCCATGTGTATAAATACTACAATGTATTAACAGTTGGTGTGCTTGTTTCAGGAATTTACCCTCCTTGCCCCTTTACTGCATAGTAAAATAAGGTCTTCTAGGATCTCCACCCTGGTGTGCTCTTTGAGGCGCACGGGGCAAAAGGGTCAGTGTTGGCTTTGGACAACAGTAACTTTCAAAGAAACTTTAAATGTGTTGCCTGTACAGGAAAGGGAAGATGACCCACTGATGGTAACACATGGTGATAATAACATCAGAACTGCCTTGCTTGATCCAGCATTCTACCTTTAATACCATCGATCCAGTGGTGTTTAGGAAATATATACACAGGACATGATGGGGATATTCATTACACTCCCAGCATTTAATGTAGGTACATGGTGTCTTCTCATTGAAGGCCTGTCTCGCTATCATGGGTAATAGTAGTGATAAGCCTGTCTTTCATTGATGTTTTTCAAAGTGAAAGACTTGTATAACTTGAAGTGCACATTATCAGGACAGAAAATTGCCCAGTTGTAAGAAGAACCAAACATATAAATGGCATCTCACAATGTTCAATTAGATACAATCACTCCAGTTATCAGCATAGTACTTTGCCTGGAATAATAGACTGCACTCGTATTTTCAGAGATCGAGATATGTGCAACATTTTAGATCCCTTACATAAGGGATACTGATAATTTTTTTAAAAAAAGTTCCAAGATAGTAAAAATATTGAAGATAAGTAATTTGATGTAGGAATGCAATGCTTCAGAAATGACTAGAACCTGATTCTGGAATGACTAATTACCTAGGAACTCCCCACTCTCCCCACTCTCTCTTGCAATTGGCTAAATTTCCCAGCATCAGGCTACTCATCAGGAGAAATGTCTTGTCAGTAAGCAAGTCAACAATGGAACCAATTATTTAGAGATATAATCATCTTTACATGTCTGGATATTTTCACACAGAGGCTATCTAGATGTTTTCACACAGAGGTTGGACAGGCATCTGTTTGGGAGACTTCAGCTCTAGATGTCTGACTTTCAGAAAGGCATTGACCTAGATAGCCTACTAAGCCCCTCCAATTCTAGCATTCTAATAAAGCACATATGCGGCACTTTTAAGAAATACTAAAACCTTGGACTTGTCTAGATGAGAAGATATAATGCTGATTGCTGCGCATTAAAGCAAATTTGCAACAGCTTTCATTTGTCACCACAGTTTTTTTTTGGGGGGGGGAATTGCTGCTATGCAAAGCTATCTGTGCTTGAAGGACACATGCAGCCATGCCTGTGAATCAAGATGGTGACTGGGAGTGAATTACTCATGTTATTATTCTCCACAAGTTGCTGCTGCTACACAGTATTTTTTTTATACTGTAAATCTAAGGTGTGCAAGTGTGACCTTCCATTTTAAAAAGCTGTTTGGTCGCCTCAGCACAGCGAAAAAGCACATGATGGATACTGTGAAACTCCAAAATGGCATTTCCAGCCACTTTACTGCTGGCAAGCACAACCCCCCCTCATGTCCAACCAATCAGGTTTTGACTTCTTATCTAGGAATGCATTACACTGCAATTTGGTTGTCCTAAGGAGCAGGAATGCACATTTCCCCTACATTAAAACAAAAAACAAAAAACAAAACAAAACAAACAAAAAACTCAGGAGAAGCTACAGAAGCTTTTCCGTCATAGTTTTTGGAGTTTTTATTCCCCCCTCCTTCTGAATATGGCAAAGCACTGTGGGATCTAGGAGAAAAGATATGCTCCTCAGATCCTGAGTTTTTTTCACTGTCTAGACAAAACTCTTGTGTAGACATTCGAAACTAACTACAGTTGTCCCTCCACATTCGCGAACTTGACATTCGCGGTTTCGGTTATTCGCGGTTTTGGGAGGGCCCCCCCGGGCCCCCCCAAAACCGCGACACGGGGCCTCCAGAGGCCCCGTGAAAGACCTGGGGAGGGGTGGGGAGGCCTTCGCGGGACGCCCGGAGGCCCTCCGGAGGCCCCGCGAAGGCCTGGGGAGGGGTGGGGAGGCCTTCGCGGGACCACCGGAGGCCCTCCGGAGGCCCCGCGAAGGCCTGGGGAGCGGTGCAAAGGCCTTCGCGGGACCCCTGGAGGCCCTCCGGAGGCCCCGCGAAGGCCTGGGGAGGGGTGGGGAGGCCTTCGCGGGACCCCCGGAGGCCCTCCGGAGGCCCCGCAAAGGCCTGGGGAGCGGTGCGGAGGCCTTCGCGGGACCCCCGGAGGCCCTCCGGAGGCCCCGCAAAGGCCTGGGGAGGGAGGGGTAAGGGCCGGGGAGACCTCCACGGGGCCTAGCAAGGCCCCGCGAAGGCCTGAGCAGGGAGGGAGGGAGGGCCGGGGAGACCTCCGTGGGGCCTAGCAAGGCCCCGCGAAGGCCTGGGCAGGGAGGGAGGGAGGGCCGGGGAGACCTCCGTGGGGCCTAGCAAGGCCCCGCGAAGGCCTGGGCAGGGGGGGAGGGAGGGCCGGGGAGACCTCCGCGGGGCCTAGCAAGGCCCCGCGAAGGCCTGGGCAGGGAGGGAGGGAGGGAGGGCCGGGGAGACCTCCGCGGGGCCTAGCAAGGCCCCGCAAAGGCCTGGGCAGGGGGGGAGGGAGGGCCGGGGAGACCTCCGCGGGGCCTAGCAAGGCCCCGCGAAGGCCTGAGCAGGGAGGGAGGGAGGGCCGGGGAGACCTCCGTGGGGCCTAGCAAGGCCCCGCGAAGGCCTGGGCAGGGAGGGAGGGAGGGCCGGGGAGACCTCCGTGGGGCCTAGCAAGGCCCCGCGAAGGCCTGGGCAGGGGGGGAGGGAGGGCCGGGGAGACCTCCGCGGGGCCTAGCAAGGCCCCGCGAAGGCCTGGGCAGGGAGGGAGGGAGGGAGGGCCGGGGAGACCTCCGCGGGGCCTAGCAAGGCCCCGCAAAGGCCTGGGCAGGGGGGGAGGGAGGGCCGGGGAGACCTCCGCGGGGCCTAGCAAGGCCCCGCAAAGGCCTGGGCAGGGAGGGAGGGAGGGAGGGCCGGGGAGACCTCTGCGGGGCCTAGCAAGGCCCCGCGAAGGCCTGGCAGGGAGGGAGGGAGGGCCGGGGAGGCCTCCACGGGGCCTAGCAAGACCCCGCGAAGGCCTGGGGAGGGAGGGAGGGAGGGCCGGGGAGACCTCCGCGGGGCCTAGCAAGGCCCCGCGAAGGCCTGGGGAGGGAGGGAGGAAGGGCCGGGGAGGCCTCCGCGGGGCCTAGCAAGGCCCCGCGAAGGCCTGGGGAGGGAGGGGGAGGGGCGTTTGTTATTCGCGGATTTTTCACATTCGCGGGGGTCCGCGGAACGGAACCCCCGCGAATGTGAAGGGACGACTGTATAAAGGAGAGAGACTATGCTAGCTGCATCTTCTTTCCTAATTTTCATCACTCTCCTCACATGGAGAATAACTTTCTGAAGAGAACAGTCTTTCTACTGAGAAAGAAACTGAGAATACTGATTTCCCATTCTCCATATAAGGTGAACGATGAACTTACACAAGTTTACAGTAGTCAGTTCTATAATGTCTGAATTGGACTTTAAAAATTTCTCACATGCATAACCTCTCCAATCTCATTATCACACACATATGCTTCAATTTGTTCACTGAAATCATTAGGTGGAATCCAAAGTCAGATACTGTAAGTCTACTTTAAGCATGTCTTTATCCAATCCAACGAGAGTTACAAAGGATTGGACTGTGCCTATAGACAGCCCAGACATTTTTAAAATTATTATTATTATCAATCACATAATAAGCTAGTAGCCTGGAATATGAAAGGACATACTCCGTGCTATCTTCTTGTTTGAATATCTTCATTACATATGTGAATTGTATTTCGAAGTTCTGATACACAGTTGTCCCTCCATATTCATGGATTTGGTATCCATGGATTTAAGTATTCACGGCTCGAAAATATTCTTAAAAAAAATAATTCAAAAACCAAACCTTTTGCCATCTTCTTAAGGGACACCATTTTGCTATGCCATTGCATATAATGGGACCTAAGTATTCATGGATTTTGGTATCCATGAAGGGTCCTGGAACCAAACCCCAGTGAATATGAAAGGACAACTGTATAACCAAGATGCATTAAAAGCCTTACATTTTTTTGTATCTTTTAAGATGACTTGCATTCTGTAGAAAATCACATACCCAGATCTAAATGCGTTCATGTTCAGAATGGTTATCAACTCAAATGTTGGTGGATCTTTTATGTTGAGCTGTTTATTCCAACAGAAATTGATCTGAACCTAATGTAAATATGGTTAGGAATACTTTCTTCACTCAGAGCCAATATTTCTTTTTCCTTTTGGCAGTTTAAACATGTCCATGTCAGAGCTGCAAACAACTTGTTACTTTTGATTAATTGCTTTTTAAAAACAATGAAAATGTAACTATATAGGGCTTGTAACAGAATAAGGGATGATGTTATAATGCAATGTAACTTTTAAGTTACTACTAATGGTATGGCTTCAGTAAATAAGATGAGGAGAAATATTGCAGAGTTCAATTACAAGCTCATGTTGTGCCTTCTGATGATACCTCACACTCTGTTGCATGTTCAGGCAGGATGTGTCCCCCTCCCCCATTCCACAATGATGTCAGATACCATATAAGTTTGAAAAAACATATTGGTAATGATGGCCACTACTTTATTGATGACAGCTGCAGTTGGTTGGCTCATATTCATGGGTTTGGATCCAGACATCAACCAACCCACCTGCTGGTTGATGAACCCAATGTTGGCCTGCCTGCCAACAAGTACCAATCAGGAATGGGGAGGACTCTGAGCAGGCCCCTGGATGCCTGCCAACCACTTTGTTCTCAGGGTGAAATCAGCCATGCTCTGAATGGCTACTACTCCATCCTCTCCCCGGCCGGCAAAGCCATCTGGGAAGAAGAAGGACTAGCCTAGCAGTGGCCATATGATCCTCGCTGCCACGTGGGGAGGAAGGACACCCCCCCCCCAACCGGGACTGCAAATCTTCCGCTGGGTGAGTCTGGCAGCTCCACTGTGGGTGTTAAGATGATGAAAAAATAGATGGAATGGGGAATATGTTTTGTATCACAGGCCAGTGGCTTGTAGTATTGTAGCATTAAGATGGTATTCAAAAAGTAACTTAAAGCAACTATTTAGCTTTTGAGGAATTGGAAAGATTATGCTTAAACTGTTAACTATGATGTACTGAATGGGGGGGAGGGCTTGGAACTATTGCTGTTAACTAATTACTTTTAAATTAAATTCTAAAGGCTGACCCTGTGTTTTTCAAGTTGTCATCTTGCTCAAATGTGTTTATCCTATGGAGCAGTGGAACCTTATGCAGCATTTGTAGATCAGGAATATATAACTCTCATTACCCACCTGTGAGCTTATACAGCACTCCTATGGATTGGCACATGGGAAAGATAACTTAAAGAAGACATCAGCCATTAGGTCAATTGAAAATCCTGTGCCTACAGAACATATAAAAGGCCTGGGGGGGGGAAGTAATATTAATTAAAACTCTGATTGCAGCTTTGAGCTTTTCAGACCTTTAAATGTAAAAGTGAGCTAACTACAGTTCTGGTACTACATGCAACACCTTAGGGCTATTTTGAGCCCTTCAGCCCTCAAACTCCTTTTTTAAAAGGGGAAAAATGGTGAATCTTCTGCTGTCCCTCAAAACACCGCCAGCACCATCACCACTAGTACTAAGTTTAAAAAAAAAACTAATACCTGGGACCCTTTCATACTTCACAATTCCAGCTCTATAATTCCACTTTAACTTGTTATGGTTGTGTCCTATGGAATCCTGGGGTTTGTAGTTTGATGAAGCACCAGGGATCTCTATGGCTGAGAATTCCAACTGTCCCCCCCTAAACTGTTAATCTTAGCATTCCATAGGACAAAACCATAGCAGTTAAAGTTGATCATAGCACTGTCTGAAAGAACGCCTGGCACAAGTCTGAGGGTTGCTCCTGACCAGTGTGGACCCATTAAATCAATTTGATTTACTTACATGTTGACTTACCATCTAAGGATTGATTCAAGGGATCTAATTTAGCTGGAACTAAACAAACCAGAAACGGGCTTCTAGTTCCCTCCTGTTTTATTGTTCAGTGTGTGTGTGTGTGTTTTGGTGCTGTAGGCTATATTTCTGAGGAACGGACTGGCAAGAACACCTCTGAGCATTCAGGGGCAACTTGACGTCACACACATTTTTGGTAGTTCATGTGTCCACTTTGTCAAGAAAATGGACTCCTCAGACCCACCACGGTCGCCCAGGCTTCCTTTAATGAGGCAGAGGTCCTGCCTCTTTTGGAATGTGGTCATCCTGGGTGTGCTGTTGAAAACAATTTACAAATAACTATTTTGTGAATCCTTTCATCAGCACAGTATAATGACTGTCTCTTCCTCTTCCCGCTTTGTTGGCACCAAGTGGGATAGAAAAGTAGATTTCTTCCTATACTATTTGTGCCAGTCTTTGAATCCTTTGACCTACTGCAGAATGCCAAGTTGTATAATTCTATGTTCATGTTTCTTCTCAGTAGTGAAGGTTTTGCCTAGCTGGTCTGGGCTTAGTTAGTTTGTTGCTTAGTTAGTTCTTGACTAATAAACAGGAAATAAAGTTACCCCAGTGAAAAAAGGATTATTTAGTTTACAAATATAAAACACAGAACAAACACACACACACACACACACACACACACACAACAAAGACAAATCAGGCAACGTGATCTCAACCTTTGAAAATAGTAGGATAAATGCTAACAAGACTTCAAATAATAAAATCAAAAAATGAAATAAAATAAAAACCACAGGCTGAATTGAATGGACTGTAATTATAAGCTCATTTCTTGTTCAGAGGAATTTCATTCCCAGATTCCTATTAACTAGCAGAAAGCTTTCAGCTGTTCTACTGATCATTTCCTGAATTCAGCTTGCAAGAGTTTTGTGGGTATTTTTTTTTCTTATAGAAAGAACGCTTGAGTAGACTATAGAAATGTATTGGCTTAAACATTTCAAAGTTGACCTCGGCACCATAGGTACTCAGTGTTTGAAATAACAGCCTTTATGAGGGCCTGGTGAAAGTTTACTCTTTCCATCTTTAGAGATTATGTGTAAGTATATTTCTCTTCTTTGTGGTTCCTAGCAGCTCTTCTTTTTTAAACTAAAGGTTTTAAAGGTCACGTTCCAACCCAGATGAGGTCACTGATGCCAAGCACATGTCTTTAAATCTAGTTTGTCCTCCCATTTCCTTGTACTGTATTCACTTGCCAAGTTTCCTCTCAGTAAAAGCTGTGTGGGAAACTTTGAGGAACTTAACTTCTTTGCAGATGTTCTGTGCTTTTATTTTTTGATTACTGGAGGTTGCAAGTGCAGTCACAATCCATCACAAATATATATAATTGTACTAAGTATCCATCAGCTAACCACAGAAGGATTTTAAAACATATTAGGTGATACAACTGAGCCAAAATAGGCATTTCATAGCAAATGCACTGCAGCATGAAAGAAATTTTGTTCAAGTTTTTCCAATTATAGTTGTGTCAATTTTATCTACTATGTTGCTTGGTTTTTTTTAAAAAAATTAGCATCTTCACTGCCTTAATATTTCAGGTCATGTTAATGGCCCCTGAATATATCAGGATTCAGGTGCATTTTTCTTCCATTCAAAATTTAATTTCAGAGAATGCTTGTTACTGACCTGACCTTGGGCAAATCAGCTTGATGGAAAAGATAACAACAATTAATTCCAACACAGGATGCTTCCATACAAGCTTTTCTCTCTCTGATATCAACATAACTCAATCTCTTTTATTCCTAAGACTCAAGATGCAAGATGTAGTTCCTTCCAAACTGCTGAGTTTCTATATTTTCCCTACTATTGTATTGTTTTTGGCAGCCAAGGACTTAGTGTGAATTTTTTTTGGGGAAGTTGCATACAGTTGCAAAACACACTAGCCCTACTGGTTTAGGGCTTGTCTATATTGGCAATTTACCCTGTCTTGTCCCTGTCTTGGAGCTCTACAGTCCAGATGTTGCAGAGCTTTTGCCCCGCTTTGCCCCTGGGCAGTCCTTATGACCCCCAAGGCAAGGACGGGAGAAGATGAGGTAAGGCCAGTTACACTGTTGTTGTTTTTTTTAAAAAAAAATACCCAGGAAAACCCACTCCCAATGACAAAAAAAAAAAAAAAAAAAGGATCAGGCTATTCATGACCACAGGAGTCTGTTCTAGCCCTCTGGCCTGTCGCTGCAGCCGCCCTCTGCTGTTGCTCTTCCACAGCAGGAAGCAGGCCTGTAGCATATGACCAAGGACTTTATCAGACTAGTGTCTAAAAACACTGTAATTCCATGACTGATGACTTTTTTGGATGAGTCTTTTACAGCGCAAGCAGCCTCGTCACGTTGCAAGGCTGCTGCGCTGCAGAGTGTCCCTTTCGGATGACGCTCTCCCCTGCTGGTACTGTTGCGTTACTGCGGGGACACTGCAGCGTTATATTCAGCGGTTTTCTAATCACGAAAGTTGACCGTGATTAGAAAACCGCCAAATATAATGCTTTAGTGTCCCCGCGGTAACGCAACAGTACCAGCAGGGGAGAGCGTCATCCGAAAGGGACACTGCAGCGCAGCAGCCTCGCAACGTGACGAGGCTGCTTGAGCTGTAAAAGACTCATCTGAAAAAGTCCTGAGGAAAGCAGAAACATAGTGGCATGATTACACTAATTATTGCACATTGTTGTCATTGCACAATACTACCACCATGGAATGGTTGCACAACCCCCACTAGTGGTTTCAGAATGAGATTTCAGCTCTTGCTATAGTAACACTGGTGTATTAATGACGGAGTGTTAACGCCTCCTGCTGGTCGGCACATGCATATTTAAGAAAAACATTATCTTCTGCGATTTGTATTGGCAAGATTTCAGCTGTTTTCATGAGAAGATTTGAGACTTTGCTCTAAAAGACTAAAAACAGGTAAATATCCAAAGGAATTCACAAATAAACACTTAAACAAACATAAAAAGGTAGCAAGAGAAGGCAACAATTGATTAAAATCATCCTGTAGGTCCCCTTCACATTCTCCCTGGATGTTTAATTATGTGTTCTTGTTGGGAAAGGGGAGGGGGAGAAGATGACCACCCATTCAAGCTGGAATCGTGCAATTACAGCAGGATGTGATTATCACATGCTTGTCAATACTGCAAAAAGAGTGATATTGAGGGCTATTGATGGCTTTGCCCATCAATTAAAAGTTATACCCAATTAACAGGTGGAGCACACATGGGTCATGGGAGGATGATGGCATCATATGATAATGGGAACCTGTTTGTGATACTATCACACTGTAATTCCACTATTTCAGCCCCATCTGATAAAGTCCCAAGGTTGGTCACATGCAGGCAGGGCCGGTTTAACCTGTCTGCCAAATCAGCATTGGCAGGGGGCCCCAAGGTCAAGAGGGGGCCCCGAGGTCAAGAGAGGGCCCCGTGTTGGCCTCCTTAATATGAAAATAATGGGATTTCTGGTTTAAAATACCATAGAGTTGCCTTGGAAGGCCTAGAAAAGGGCTAGGGAAGACACATTTTCTAGGAAGACTCTATGGTAGGTGTGCTGTTTTGTGTCCCATGGATAATGAATCCAGGGATACGGGGGTCCTACTATAATCTGAACATCCTGTACGGTGAATAGGTTAGGTTACATTGATCTGAGATAAACATATGGGGGCCCCAAAGTAAAGCATTGCAGGGGGCCCCAAAATTCCTTAAACCGGCCCTGCATGCAGGGGGCCTTGGTCACATGTTGTGGGCTGGATTCCTGGCTTCAGACAGAGCAAGGGAGATAGGTGGTGGCAGTGGCTGCAATGATAGGTTGGTGTGTCTGTCTGGACTTCCTCCTGTTCCATGCAGGTAATGGGGGAGAGGGGAAGGGATGGCCTTGATCAGCAGGTGCAATACATTAGTGGAGCTGGCATATTCTCGCCTATGTAGATGAGCCCATAGTTTGAAATCTAGTTTTTTTTCAAGCCTGGTGATGGCATGGTAATCTGACATATTCCTTATCTACCTGTTCATCAGTTATTAAAGTAATCATCTCCACTTTTCTTGTGCATCTGGAAGAAGATATGAAAGCCATGCCAGTTTCATTTGCCTTTCAAAATAATTAACCTGTTGCTACTGCTGTTGCTGCTTAAATTACTTCCTCCAAGAAACTAGACTACTGGATACACATGACAGGGCTTTCTCTGTAGCACTACTTCTATTATGGTTATTTGCCTTCAAGTAGTTTCTGACTTATGGAGACTCTAAGGTGAAGCTATCACTCAATTTTTCTGGCACGATTCATTCAGAGGGAGTTTGCCATTGCCTTCCTCTGAGGCTGAGAGAGTGTGACTTACCCAATATCACCCTCTGAGTTTCCATGGCCAAGTGTGAATTCAAACATTGGTTTCCAGATTCCTTGTCCAACACTCAAACCACTACACCGTGCTGGTTCTCACACCATACTGCCTCTTTATTATGGTACTCCCTCCCAAAGGAGGTCAAGCTGACTCCATCCTTCCTGAGAGGTGATTTAAAATGGTATTATGCTGTAAGGCCCATGGGTTTTAAAACTGGCTCTTAAATTCAACTGTTTAAATTGTTTTAATCTGTTTTAAAAATAATATATTTTTATTGTACGTTGCTTTGAGACTCCTGCTTGGCAGGAATGTAATTAATATATATATGATGGTGGTAATGTTGACCACAACCGTCACCATATTTTGGTACTGGAATTGGTGTGCTATATGTCATGGAGCCAGCATGGTGCAGTGGTTTGAGTGTTGGCCTATGACTCTGGAGACCAGGGTTCGAATCCCAGCTTGACTGTGAAAACCCGGTGGGTGATCTTGGCAAGTCACACATGCTCAGCCTGATAAAACCCTGTGATAGGTTTGCCTTAGGTTGTCATAATTTGGAAAACGACTTGAAGGCACACAACAGCAACAACAACAACACATTAATTCTCTATCATTTCCTTCCTCAGATCAGCAGCATAAAAGCCCCATGGTTAGGAAAATGGGTGAGGAATATGAAGACTGGACAGTGGGGAAAAGGCAGGCCGGGTGGTATCTGCCATTTAGTCTTTTAAGTTTACAAAGCACTGAAATAGTAGAGTATGTGAGCTCTTCCTGGAAATCTTGGCACTGCACATGGATCTCATTGCTGTGGAACTTCTCTGCCACAGAAGGTGCTTACTTCCCATATTGGTAATGAAGTGGGGAACCATTTATAATCAACATATTGTGGAGAAGAACCTGTGGCCCTTGAATCCCCCTGACTCTCCAGTTTTTGCCCCCAACCGCACAAAACAGTTCAAAACCACTGAAAAATAACAAGTTTTTCTCATACCACCCCAAACCTCCCACATACCCCAAAAAGGAATATCTATCTATCTATCTATCTATCTATAGATGCA
Organism: Gambelia wislizenii; assembly: GCA_030847615.1. Lineage (NCBI taxonomy): Eukaryota > Metazoa > Chordata > Lepidosauria > Squamata > Crotaphytidae > Gambelia > Gambelia wislizenii. The sequence goes on from JAUMIR010000001.1 coordinate 142,149,131, forward strand.
CATCTCTATATCTGTATAATTCTTTTTTTTAAAATTAGCCATTTGAACCTGTATCTAAGTTTAAAAATTGCTTGCAAATTAAACACTTGTAGCTTTGCCCTCACCCCCTGAAAATGTCCTAGATCCACAGAACCATAGCATTGCACCAGGTTAATTCAGTCCGGCTCCCTGCCCTGTAGGAATACACAATCAAAGCACTCCTGAAATATAGCCTACCAGACTCTGTTTAAAAACCTCCAAAGAAGGAGATCCCTCCACTCTGAGGCAGAGTATTTCACTGTGAACAGCTCTTTCTATCAGGAAGTTTTTCCTAATGTTTAGGTAGAATATCTTTTCCTGTAGTTTGAATCCATTGCTCCACATCCCAGGCCTTTATCACACTAGTATCTTTTTCTCACAACAATTGTGCTAGTGAAGCAAACAGGAACATACATGTTTGAAAATGTTCAGTATCACATTGGCACTTCAATTGTGCAATTGTGCCGCAATTGTGCTGCTTTGGCAATATTCTGTCCATTTGCACCAGCTCTACAACCCTGACTTCAGCACAGGTATGCCTTTCTTTAAAAAAAAACAAAAAAACTTTTTTTAACCATGATTCCATAATTATGGGGAAACAGTAGAAAATTATTCTTATTTTATCATTTCCCCATAATTATGAAATCACAGCAAAAAGGGGAAAGGAGGAAAAAAGAGAACAATGGAGAAAAGAACATCTTGGCTGCTTGGGAACAACAAGGGGGAGGGGGAGAGAGAAGGAGCATCACACCCCTTCATGCCACATGACTTCCATCATAGCATAGCTACTGCCATGGAAGAGACCTATCACACAAAGGGGAATACTGTCACAGCAGCAGTATTGAGAGCCATTGAAGGGTTTTACCCATCAAAGAAGAGGTGTTTTACAGAAACGCCTGGAATGCAAATCAGCAACAGGATAGAGACAACATTGTGCGATAAGTACTAGACAAATTTGCCAATACCTTGCTGTAATTCTGGAACATTAGCCCTGTGTGATAAAGTCCTTAGTCTCTGGAGCAGCAGAAAACAAGCTGGCTCCTTCTTCAATTTGAGATCCTTTCAAATATTTACACATGGCATATCATGTCACCTCTTAACCTTCTCTTCTCCAGGCTCCCTAAGCTGCTCCTCACAGGGCATGGTTTCAAGAACTTTCACCATTTTGGTTGCCCTCCTTGGCACCAATCCCTCTCTCCCTCCCTCTCTCTATATATGTATAATCATTTTAAAAAGTTTGTGAAAATTATATACTCATTACATCCTCATCACGCACAGATATTTAATAAGAATTTTTTAGTTACTAATCTCATCTCAGCAGACTTAGGCTATGCCTTGTTGCAATTATAATTCAGAGGCAATTATAATTTGACAACTGCAGTCCAACACTGCATTGTAACTCTGTGGGGGTTTAACATATTGCACTGTATGCCCTCCTGACATTGCTTTAGTTTCCTAAACAATAGATGCAAAGATCCCAGTTCCATGAGTCCTTAAACTACATATTAACCAAGGTCTGCAATGGATCTAATATCTAATATGCTTCTTCGGCATAGGGAAAAGGGAAAGCTTAGAATAAACTCTGAACATCTGCATTAGAAACATCCACAAACACTTCTCAGAAATTGATATTTAAGATATGTCTTTTTCTGTTGGGAGTTAGAGACTGAACTCCATTATAAAATGGCTGAATAACTGCAGAATCATGCTGGGTCATAATGGCTGACTGCATGAACTACCAAGTCATGCCTAGTCAGGCCATTAGAGGGCAATGTCATATATATATATATATATATATATATATATGAGCTAGTTCAAAGCTCACTCTCTTCTTCTTGTGAATGCTGATGCCTGGTGAAGCAGTTTGTCCTTCAATTGTAAATATTTGTACATATTGCAACTGTTTGACTTTGAAGATAAAAGTGCCTCCTGCTTATTTGGACGTCAAACACTCTGTGTGTGAGTATTCTTGGGAACGGGTTGCTACTAAGTCTGCTGAGATAGTTTTTGGTTTCTGCCAGGGATTTAGTGTCATATCATCCCCTGACAGTGGTTATGAGCCCAGCTGATTGATCTCAGATTAGATAAGGTGCACCCTGAAAAGTTCCCAGAATCTTCTTGTTTTGAGTGTTTTTGGCTAGTTGGCTGTGAAACAGTTAATTTTCAGCCAGGCTCTGTGTTAGAGCTATCTTCAAGCAATCTTGGAGTGCTGCCAGCTGCCAGCTGTTTGTATTTCATAGCTGGAGATTTTATTATTATTATTATTATTATTATTCAGATAGCACAATGGCAGATACTAGCCATGTTCATTTTGAGAAATTGGCTGATGGAAATTATCCAGTTTATATATGGAGTTTTGCAGTTTATATATGGAGTCTTTATTAATTAAGGACAATTTGTGCATGTTTTGGAAAAAAAAAATGATCCCAGAGGGTTCAGAAGACAAAATAGCAGCGTTCAGGCTAGCAGACCAGAACGCTAGAGCTATAATTCTTTTATCGCTCAGCCCCTCCAAGTTAATATATGTGGCCCCAGCAAAGACAGCCTTTCAGCTTTGGACAGCTATGAAAATGGTTCATCAGAATTTCTCCTGCCTCTCAAAGATGATATGGACTAAGAGACTTTATAACACAAAGCTATCTACTGGAGGCTACGTGAAAGCCCATTTGGAGGAAATTAGGCCACTTTTTCAAGAGGTGGCCAATAGAGGGGTGGACATTTCAGAAGCCCATAAGTGTTTTATTTTATTGGGCAGTTTGCCAAACGAACAGGATTTCCTGATGTACAGTCTGAAGACTACCAGGCAGCATGATTTATCTGTAGACCTGGTAGCTGGGCATATTCTGGAAGAGGTCCAACACAAGCAATTTGATTCCTGGATGGAGGGGAATAAACAGCCACAAATTACCAGACACAATCGGGAGAGCACTGAAACAGAGGCATCTGTGGAGGAGGGAGCCTGCAGCTACATGGAACACTGTTTCAGATGCAAAAGGCCTGGACATTTTCAGAAGGACTGTAAGATGCCTGCACCGGATAGGAGGGGTGGCACAGCTACAGGGCAGTTACATCCTCTCAGGCTGCAAGAGAGCCTTTGTAGCAAAGCACCATCCTGATGGTACTGAGGAAAGAATTTGGTTTCTTCATAGTGGAGCGGCACACAATATGGTAAATGGTGTAAAGCTGTAAAGCAGTGTTAAAAATGCTTCTATAACCAATATTACCCATGCAGATGGTGCTCCCAGCAAGGTGCAGAAAATGGGCACTGCATATGTGCCATCTTTTGGTAAAGATTTTGAAAATGTGTTATGTATTAGCGAACTGGAGTATTCTATATTGAATGTGTCCCAAATGACTACTGATGGTTATAAAGTGATATTTGAGGGAGAACACTATACAGTAACAGAAAGGCATAACATGAATAATGTCTGTGCAAAAGGGATACAGAAATATTGGTTGTATTACATGATGCCTAAAGGGAAGGTGGCAAATGTGAACCCTGCAGACAGTGTGCCCGTTCATGATAAGTGTGTTCATTACTTCCACAGGCTAATGGGCCATGCTAGTTACAAAGGGTTAAAGGAGCTAGGAAAAGTGTGCCTGGTTTAAGCATGAAACACTACCCAAGATTCTTAGAAAGTGCTGTGTGCAGGAAAGTTAAGGAGAAGGCTTTCACTATTGCCAAAAAGACCCAGTGTGTCACCAAGGGAACCTTTGAAGATGTCCATGCTGATTTAGCAGGCCCCTATAAGCCCACTGAAGGGGGGGGTAACCACTATTTATTTGTGATAGTGGACAGACACATTAGGTCAAAATTCAGTATCTAGCAATACAATACCTTTATTGTATACCATTTTCAGTTACACAGAATAAAGCAGCTGAACATAGTTTGAATAGCAGCACAGTAATAAAGGTAACCTGAGTTTTAACATGTGTATAAAGTGGAAACATTCCCAAGAAGAACTGCTTGAATTTTAAAGTGAATCCATTTCTATTCCTGGGGGAAAAAACAATGACATTACACTATTTGCAATTTAATATGATTTCTTTAGGGTCAAAACAGCTAATGATGGTAATTTCCACTCAGTCCAATCAACCCATGGTTTCTAATGGTAATTAAAAAAATTTCAGGCAATGAACAACTATTTGTCTTTCATTATTTCCATCTTCCATTATTTCTAGGGAGTACCAGTGATATGTAATTTATTTTTGCTCTGCCATCATGAAAGATCTATCAGCGTTGCTGAAAATTTAATGTACAATTTATACATAATGCATTTTATATCACATGTGCTTCATATGTATAGTTGTTTACCCCACAGAGAGCAATGATTAAAGTTAGTCCTTAGAAATTTCAACTTTTTTAACATAAAAATGTATTTATTTTAAACCATTTGTTTTAAGAGAATTACATTGGATTGTTTTTAGACCTTTGCATTACAATTTTACTTGCATCAATGGTTAACCTATTCCTTTGCTGAGCACCTTCCAGCCACATCTTGTATGCTATTCTATTTTTTAAAAAAAATCAAAGAAATCAGCTGAAAGGCCTCCAAAAGAATTTCTATAATTGCAAACAAGCATAACTGATAAAATGTTAGTTCATCATGCCATACAGATAAATTTCAAAAGGACCAGATGTAAATAATTGTACACGAGTGCTATTGCAGCATTGAATGAGGTAGATCTGGATTTTATGGTTTTGAAGATGAATGAAAAGCCCTTTCATCTTCAAATGCATGTGTTTGTATTTGTACATCTTTTAAAAAAGGAGTCAAGATTTTAATATACATGTGGAATCTCTCTCTCTCATCTGTCCTCTGTCATCCTGAATTACATGTGAAATGTGTGAATAAGTCAAATCATTGGAGACTTCAAACTTTCTAGGACCTTCATCAAGCACTGCATAAAGTGAATGCTCTCAAGTCTACACCATTAAATATCTCTGCTGGGAAAAGGAAGGGGGTGCAGAAAGTAAGGATAATTTTCTATAAAATGCTCATTTTATTTAGTGATGGCTTTTCTCTGGAGAATATAAGAATGACAGATATTTAATGATCCTTATATTCAGATTTGATCATCTTTCAGCCTATCAAAATTAATTAACAGAAAAAAAATTAGTGAAGCAAAATCCTCATTGTTTTGGGCAAAGGTAGAAATGGATTGGAAAGTATTATCACTGAGATGTTTTCATTCTTTATTCTTTCAGAAAACTTAATGTTCTGACTTAAATGTAAACTTTTATAGTTGACATTTCTATTTCTTTGGTTAGATTTTTTAAAAAAATCTTTACCAATAAACATAAACCACAGCAAAATTGTCATCTTTAAAAATCTCATTGTATACAAATATATAATATTCTTCGTACACAAAAATAGCACCTGCACTGTTGGCTGCTGTGTGGCTTCATTTTCTTCTCTTTTGTCAGATGAGCCACCTAAACAACAAAATCTATTTTTTATTTTTGCCATTCTCTTTGTTCTGCCATTGTGCCAAGCAAAATAAAATAAGGAGAAAGGAGCTGTGAATCTAGTGTCATAGTTTTTGCCTAGACTAAGGGGCTGTGAGTCTAGTGTGATGGGTTTAGTCTAGTTTTTGTCATCTGTGCAAATCTACACAAAGCACCACCACAGTTTATGGATGTTTCTAGTGAAACATTCCAGTTCCGGAACCTTCTGTAATCATAGGAATTCCTGATTAATGTCAGTCTGTTTTAAAGGAATTATCTGATGCTGAGATAGCCTCTTGGAAATGTTAACTAATAGACCAGTCGTATCTAGTGGTGACTCCAGCATCAGATGTCCTGAAAAATCCAAATTTCTGCTAAACTAACACTTAGAATCATAGAATCATAGAACTGCAGAGTTGGAAGAGACCACGAGGGCCATCCAGTCCAACCCCCTGCCATGCAGGAAATCACGATCAAAGCATCCCCGACAGATGGCAATCCAGCCTCTGTTTAAAGACCTCCAAGGAAGGAGACCCCACCACACTCCGAGGGAGTGCGTTCCACTGCCGAACAGCTCTTACTGTCAAAAAGTTCCTCCTAATGTTGAGGTGGAATCTCTGTTCCTGGAGCTTGCATCCATTGCTCCATGTTCCAGTCTCTGGAGCAGCAGAAAACAAGCCTGCTCCATCCTCAGCATGACATCCCTTCAAATACTTAAACAGGGCTATCATATCGCCTCTTAACCGTCTTTTTTCCAGGCTAACATACCCAGCTCCCAACTTCCTTTTTTCTTCTAGAGTCACTCTCTCCCTCCCTCCCTCCCTTTCCAATTTCCCATTAGGAAATATCCTAATTTCTGGTGTATTAAAAGGAAATCCAACTGCTCATACCCCCCATACACTTTTTTTAGTGTAGCGGTTGGAGCGTTGGGCTACAACTCTGGAGACCAGGGTCTGAATCTCACTTAGTCATGGAAACCCACTGGGGAACCCTCTCAGAGAGAGCCCCAAAGGCAAACCACTTCTGAACAAATCTCGTCAAGAAAACCCTGTGATAGGTTTGCCTTAGGGTCATCAACAATAACTTGTCCATATGCAAATAAAATAAAATAAAATAAAATAAAATAAAATAAAATAAAGGTAGTTTTTGAGGTACAGAGAGGGACCAGTGGGGGTGTGTCTGGCCCTGACAGGGTACCATAAATAGTGCTTTGGCTCAGTCATCTCCCTCAGTGCGCTACATAGTGGTATAGAGTCTATGTAAAATAATATCATGTTTCTGACTAGATTCAGAAGATTATCAGACACCCTTAGTATGGCATTACACAAATGGCAGGAGATCTCCAGGAGATTGTCAAAGGGCTTACCTATCAGATGACGTCATCGTCATCCTGTGCTGGTTCTGTGCTGCCCTCATTTCTTCTTATTCATGGCTTAAGCCGTGAATAGATCAGCCATTCTGTTCCTGTCATGGAACGACGGGTGAGTGAAAAGGAGCCCTGTTATGGTGGCGTGGTGCCAGCTGCAGTAGGAGGTCCCTGCCAGACCCTTCCGGGTGCGATCAGGATGAGGAGATAAGTGACGGCCTTTTTTGTACCCTCCCTGGGTTACTTGGGATTTTAAGATTGTTTTAGTGTTTGCTTTTTTACCTTGTAGTTTCTTTTTTTATTTTAGAATTTCCCGTGTGCTCGTTTTCTCACAAGAACAGCTGGGAACTCAAACCAGGAAATGAATAGGGCTCTGCTTGAGCTCCATTCACTCCTGGCTGCTGAGGGGAAGGGGCAGTCACACGATTAAGGCAAGCGTGAAACGGGGGGTTATTGTGCCAGGATGTGGATGGGAGGGGGCACAACGAGGCGGGGACACTTTTTTGGTCCCCATCTGATAATCTCCTCAGACTCATTTGATGATGGCAGACACTAGAGTCGTATTGGCCACCAATACTCTAGAGCACATCTTCTCAAAAGATTTTTCTCTTAGATCTGTTGGATTAGAATGACCATACTCTCGAATGGGCTGGCTACAGATGATGATAGTTGTAGTGCAACACATCTGGAAAATGCTAGGTTGGGGAAGGCTGCTCTAAAGGTAATTTGTTACTGCAAAGTCACGTATGCATTTTGCAAAGCCAATACTGTTTCTTCACTAATCCCCATTCATGCCTCTGGATATGCTTTTGACCTCTTTGAAATATACAGCAAGCAGTACACACAAGTCTGACTGGTGACCTTGAGTTGGTTTCTATAGCCCTGCTATCTTCTAGAATTGTTATTTCCAAGCCAAAAAGCCTGGTTATGTTTTTTTTTTTTAAAATTACTACCCTACCCTCATACTAACATATTTTTCGTTTTCCTTTTGTTCATTGCTGGAAGATGCAGTCCTCATCATAATCTGTTCATCAATAGAAGCCATTAAAACTGCATTGTAAAATGTGTACCTTGATTGTGAATATATGCAGTCTCCACACTGCTAATATAAAATAAATGTCATGTATTTTCCCTCACTTTCATCTTTTGCCAAAGTAGTTGATATTAAGGGGCCATTAAGAAAACCTGAGTCCCAGATCATTATTCATTCAACAGTAAAAAAAACACACACCACACAACCAAAAAAAAACAGCTGTGCATTAGATGCTATTAACACATGCAGAATGCCAAATATAATGATCCCATTAAGCCAGACATGATTAATAGTTCATGAAGACTGAACTGATGTTATTTCTGCAAGTGCTCTTTATATTATTATGCACTTAAATTATTTTTAGGAATGTTGACCAGTTGAGAACAGCCAGAAGGTCCTCCAGCGACTGGTATGTGATATTTCATTCACTGGATGAGCCTGATCCTTTAACCTAAATAACGAGATGTTAAAACTCATTATACTGAGACAACTACCTAGTAGAAAAAAGAATAAATTATACCTCCCATCTTTTAATGTGTGTTCTTAAAATGTCACTCAAAATGAATCCCTTGTTCTTAGAGCAGGTTACTAAGGAAACAGACCAATTCCTGACCCTGTCTTCTCAACCCCCCCCCCCCCCGTATGGTATAGTAATGTTTGGGTATCATAACTACAGATCTGTTCCTGGGCTGAATTCAAGGTGCTAATAATTATCTACAAAGTCCTCAAAGACTCAGGTATATGAAAGAATACCAGCCCTGAGTTATCGAGGAAATATCCCAGATATAGGACCTTCTCTGTAGCAGTGTGCCATCTTTGAAATGCCTTCTCTCAAGAGATATGCCTAGTAGCATTTCAGCACCAGGCTAAGGCCCAGGTCAGGCCTTGCTTGGGAATTTATGAGAACTTAATTGCTACTTGCAATCCATTTCACTGTGGATTGTTTATTGGTTTATTAGATGTTTACTGTTCATATGAGGTCTGTCTATTAAATAAGAAGACTGACACAATAACCTATCTTTATTTATATGTTGTTGCTTTCTATAGCTCTTCCCCTTCAACATATTCCTCATTCACTCACACACTGATGCAGTCTTGTTTTCCGCTGATCAAAAGTGTGGAGCAAATCAGTTTCTGTCAGCAGTTTTAGCACATCTGCCATTTTCTTCTTTACTGCATCAATTGACTCAAAATGTCTTTTTAAGCACCAATTTCACTTTAGGGAAATGCTACTGCGGGACTCACCCTGTGGCTTGTTTTGTGGCCAGGGGAGCCCCGCCGGAGCGTCTTCCACCTGGCGGCATGGGTGCCGCCATTTTCCTTCTGGGGGCCTTCTCCTAGCCAGCTCCGCTGGATAAGAGAAGGATCGGGCAACAGCCAATCAGGGGAGGGCTACCCCTCCCTGCTTGGCTGTTCGCCAGGCACCACAGCCAATGAGAGAGCAGGACCTTTCCGGCTCTCTGATTGGCTGAGGAGACTGCGCCCTGCAGTTTTCCCTCTGGCCTGCCGGCCAGGTATTTATTTCCAGCCCTGAGCTGGCAGCAGGCAGTTGGCTCTGGGGAGCCGAAGACCCAACCCTCCCATCCTAGTTAGAATTACTCTGTATTAGTTAGATCTTTGCATGCTTTGTATGTTTTATTGTCACAGCTTGTGCGGGCGGCGGTGAACATGGAGGGCTGTTTGGTGAGGGGGACTCAAAGGGGGGTTCTGGACACTAACCTTTCACCATCTTCAGGCTGGTTACCCCCCCACACACACCTTTTTCTGCGGGGAGGGAGGGCCTCCCCCCTCCCCTCACAGGACGGCCATGCGGCCTGGTCACGTGTTTCCGGTCACGTGTTTCCGGTCAGGGACGCCGGCCAGGCGGCCAATCACTGTCCAGCTGGCCGGGTGACTGGCCAACCCTTGACCAGAGATTTTTGGTTTACCCCCCATGCTTATACGCCAACCAGGCAACTACCATCCACAAGTTGTGGCCTTTTCTGCCACTTCATCTCACTTGTACCAATATAATTTGTGAATCTTATTCACTGTGTCGTGTGTTTATTCCTGGGACGGTGGGGAAGGGAGGGGCTGCCAGTGGGAGCTGTCTCACTCTGGCACGCAAAAGAAAAAAGTTGCATGGTTCCAAATCTGGTGAATATGGAGGATGTTCAAGTGTAGTAATGTGTTTATTGGCTAAAAACTCCTTCACAGAAGGTCCTGTGGGAGCAGGCACATTGTCTTGATGAAGAATGAAACCATTTCCCCACAGTTCTAGCCTTTTTTTTCCTGACCCTTTCTCTCAGCTTTATCAAAACTTCCTTAGAATAATGCTGGTTCACTGTGCTGCCGTCTGGAACCCATTCTGCCAAAATTATGCACTTGATGTAAAAAGAAAACCCCAGTGAGCATGGCTTGAATGTGGCTTTGACATGCTTTTTTCATTCTTGGTGATTATGGTGTTTTCCAGTGCATTGACTGTCATTTTGTCTCAGGATCATACTGGAAGGTCAAAGAAAAAGGTTTGGGTCCTTCTCAAGTTGCTGCAGAATGTCAGCACACATTTCCTTCTGGCACTCTTTTTGCTCTGGTGTGAGAACCGTAGAGACCATCTTGGCACAAACTATTCTCATGTTGAGATCCTCATGTAAAATTTCCCCTGCAATGTCTTTGTCAATGTTCACAGCTTCAGCTGTCATTCGGACATGGAGTTGGAGGTCTCCTTAAACAATCCTGGCTGATTATTATTATTATTTTGTCATTGAGAGAACAATTCACTACCTCCCTTGTGCAGCAACCCAATTTCCTTGAAACTCACCTGACATCTGCCCCCTTCGCCTGCCATTTAGTGGCTAGTAGAGAGTGGGCGGGCTGTGGAATGATACCCATATAGTTAGATGGCAATATCTTCTAAGACCTCTGGCAGATCCCTGGGAGCTCCTGGAAGATGCCTTTGTCATTGTGTGTCCAGCTATAGTGACATAGCTGGACTAAATCACTAGGTACCTCCCCCTGGGGAATGATGTGGAAAGGCAAGATGGAGTAAAACTCCACCTAGACAGTTTTACACTCCCTTTCCCCATACATGATCTCAGCCACATGTGTGGTTGTTTTACAAGATTTACTACTCTTCCTATCCATCTATAAATAAAAGGAAAAACAGGTGTAGTTGTCAAGCAATGACACATTTGATTCTGGCATTTTTTTTTTTAAATTATTCCCCTAACTTCCTAGTTTGGTCCAGTTTATTTGTCTCGCCAATGCAGCTAAAACTGAAAATGGCAAGTTAATAGAAAAGGATTGGACACCCTGAGTTAAATGTAAATACATTCAAACAAACAAATTCAGCTGAATTTAAATTAAAAAGAGGACCTGTTGACAACTAAGTTAATTTTAATTTAATTTTAAACTGATATTTAAATTTAAATTGAGCAGCTGTACTAAATTTCTTACCAGAATAAAGGTAAAAATCCAACTCTGGATAATTTTGGGGAAAAGGAAACAGTTACATGATTATTATTTTTTTTTAAAAAAACCCTCAGTTTCTCATCCATCCCATGAAACCATCTTCTTGGGCTTTCCCTTTCTCTCTCTCTTTTAATCTTATCTTCTTACCCTCCATTTTAAATTTACAGATGCCCACCTGGAATTCTCATGGTTAAGAGCTTCAAACCTCAGTTTCCTGGGAAACATGAAGGACCTCTTACACTGTTTGGTATAGAACACAGGAGGGCCATCTGAATGGGAAAAGAAGAGAAAAAAGAAAAGAAAAAAAGAACTCCCCTTTCCAGACTTCCCTAAACTTTGTAATGTCCCATCCCTGAGGGCCTAAACAAAAGAAAGTTTTGCAAAACTCCAAGGTAAAATTTGTTGGGTTTTTAGCACTGTTGTTCATCTAATTATTTAATAATAACATAAATCTGGAAGAAAAAATGTGCTGAAATGCCAACATAAGTCCATCATTTTAGGAGATTATCAAGACATCCTTAATATGTCGTTACACGGATACCAGGAGATCGGCAAAGGACTTACATTTTGGATGATGTCATCCTCATCCCATTATGCCCCCATGCTGGTTCCCCATGCACATTCTTCTTATTCACGGCTTACGCTTAAGCCGTGAATAGATCACCCATTGCATTCCTGCCATGGAATGACAGGTGAGCGAAAAGGTGCCCTGTTATGCTGGCGCGATGCCAGCCGCAGTGGGAAGTCTGTGCCAAACACTTCCAGGTGTGATAGGAACAAGGAGGTATGTGACACATTTTTTTGTACACCCCCCCCCCCCGGTTACTTGTAATTTTTTAGCTGTGTTTTTCTGCTTGGTGTAACTTTTAAAACTTTATTTTACTTTTTATTTTTGAATTTCCCACATGCTCATTCTCTCACAAGAATGGCTGGGAACTCAAACTAGGAAGTGAATGGGGCTCTGTTCAAGCTCCATTCACTCCTGAGCTGCCGAGGGGAAGGGAAGGATGCGGTATAAGGTAGGTCTGAAAAATTGGGTTATCGTGCCACAATGGGGATGGGAGGTGGATGGGAGATAATATGGCAAGAGGGGGGCACGTTTTTTTGTCCCTGTCTGATCATCTTCTTAGATGCAAAATAATTTGGATCCCATTCTTTTTTTTCTTTAGCAAATTTCCAATTTCATTCATAACTTAATTTATCTTAATTCATTCTTATGCTGATCAATTGGAAGCATTTGTGTGCTGAATCATATTTTAATATGGGTTTTTTAATATGGGTTTTTAATATGGGGGAATGGAAGAAACATGATCCCACTCAACACTTCCATGCCCTATGCATGGCTAAATGCATGATAAGCTTTCTTAGAATACCTTGAAACACTGAAATATTTCAGTGGGTGGACTCTAGTGTCCCAACAGCTAAAGCCCCCTTATGTAAAGGGATTTACTTCTGCTTCCTTTTCCCTGAAGTTCTATAAATTACACCAGAATCTGCTGTAGAGTTTTCTCCAATGTTCCAGAGAAGAGTTCAAGATTCACGTGTGGAGAAGTCCTCCAGTACTAGCGATAGAATCAAGTTGTGTTCTTCAACCCGCTTTGACCATGGTCTATCTAGCCTTTCAGGTTTGATGCTGTCTGTTCCTACTGATCATTCCTACCTATACTCCCACTGCTCCTCTTTCTGATGTCAAACCCATTCTACAACCTGTATTCTCATTCCTATGACCAGCTGTACATAGAGCTAGACCACTAATTTGCTTTTGGTATTTAAAGCTTATTTATCTCCCCCTCCCCAAGCTGGGAATAGACTATCAAATGTATATATCTTTGTGATTTAGCAGATTATCAGACAATCCCCTTTTAAATGTTCTTTTGCCAGTGTTAAAAAAACCCATTTTCATGCCAGCAAAAGAACACTTCCATTGCACTTACCTCTTTTTCTGGCAAAGGCAGCCTCAGCAATAAAGAGGAAGTGAATGGAGCCCCGTTCACGTCCTCATTCGAAATCCCAGGAGACTTCATTGTGCAGGAAATTCAAAAATAAAAATAAAGCCTAAAAAATTACACCGAGCACCTAGACACACTTAAAAAGTCCCAAGTAACCGAAGGAGAGTAATAAAAAGAGCAAAACTTACCTGGATGTCATGATTTCACCTGGAAGTGTTCATGCCAGACTGGCCTTTGATGCTGAATTCCCGAGAATTAAATGGCCTGAGGTTTTGCATGCTGGCAATGCCGGCACAAAATCGCAATGGGGTATCTATTGCCAGCTTCAGCCATCAATAAAAAGAAATGCCATAATGATACAAGCAGAACGCAAAAGGATGACATCATCTGATATTAACGCCCAATTATGTTCTGCTGGCATTGTTATCATGTCACTTTTGCTTCATCTGAAAATCACCTTAGAAATTTTTTAATGCAAAACAAACTTTATCTGCTTTTACAAAAGTCTAATTCCAGTATCTTGGATGCAGCAGCCTTTTATTCTAATATTTTAATGAAAAGGATCTTCTGTCCAAAAGAGAATGCTTAGAATGCTAAAGAAAACGTACACACACTAGATTGGTGGGTAAAGAAAAATACTTTATAGACTGGGGCCAATCATTGTGATTGTGAACATAAGATCAGTTGTTTAAGGAAACAACAGATATCCCTTGCTGTCTCATTTACAAATCCTTATGGGGAACTCTAAGTTATAGTCACTGAACCACAAAGTTAAAGTAACATGGAAAAAATCCAGACATGCAACAATGTGAAAATATATATCATATGTTGGGGGAGGGAAGCATAAATAATAATGATCAGATTTACACAAGGGTATACAGACAGAATAAATGGAAAAAAATGTGGTCTAAGAAAGGAAACACAATTTTAGTTACTAGTACTTTTCTACGGCTCTAAAGCTGTTAATGGGAGCTGAGGGAATGTGCACTCTGAGAAGCAGATGAGTGAAATAATAATTTGTCTTTGAATGGAGTACTTTTATCCCATTAATTTCTGCCATTATGGTATAAGATAAGATGTAGGCCTGTGACTAACTGAAAATTAACACCCCTCCCCCACAGACACAATGAAACAAAAGAACAGCTTATGCTGTTTTGTATCAAAAAATATTAAAATTAATTTTTACCCTACCTACAATTGCAGATAATTTTAACCCCATGGCTTCTGCACTTTATCATGCCTTTTGGGGGTCCATTAAAATATATTCATTCTATTCACCAGACTTCTCTTTCTTCACCTACATACAACTGATATCTGTTTATTATAACATTAAGTGTGAGCACCCTGAAATGAAGAAAGCACAAAGGTGAAACCATAAAGTTGAAAGACTAGCTGTTAAAAAATTATGCAAATGTAGGCATAATTGGATTGAAATTTCTTCTAGTGGCTAGGAACATTATAAAACATTAACTTAACAGCACATGGTATATATCACTACTTGCACCACAGAAATATAATCAGTACCCATTTTGAGCACATTTGTTCACAATGAGATAGCAAATAAGATAATAGAGCAGTACTAGTTCAGTTTAAAAGTTTGGCCTATAGTTTTTAGAAACAAATTTTCCAATACAGTCAGACTTCTGTATCCACAGGTTGTGCACCCACAGATTCAATCAACGACGACTCAAATACATTCAGGAAAAGAATTCCAAAAAAGCAAACCTTGCTATTCACCGTTTTGTATAAGGGACACCATTTTACTATGCCATTGTATATAATGGGCCTTGAGCATCCATGGATTTTGGTGTCACGGGGAGTCCCAGAACCAAGCCATGTGGATACTGAGGGCCCACTGTAGTCAAATTAGGAGTAATGGGATACTGGGATGTGAAGAGCAGTGCACTGGGTTTACTGGTTTTGGGGAGGAAAGCTCTCCCAGGACTAACTCTCTGCAGGACCTTACAGGCTAAAGGTTTTTTAAATGAACAATTAACCAGAGTGACTCCAAATGAAAGAAATCAGGTCGAGGACAAGCTGATTTTGCAGCAAAAACAATTATTTCTTTATTAAAAAGATAGAAAAAATAGCAGTAGAAACCAACAAAAGTCTATATTCAATACGAGCTGTGTCTAAGCTGTTTCTCAAAGTGAAAGAGGGGAAATGATCGCACAGATGCTAAAAACCCTATTCCTGACTAGTGTAGGGGTGGGGGGATGAAGGGATGCAGCTTAAATTCAAGGGACTACAGACTAACACACACATGGATTTTTTCACTCTGATGCAAGAAGGGTCCAGGTCTTCTGAGGAGAGCTTCTGAAAAGAAAGTGGAGGGAGGGAGAGAGAGAGAGACTGTCCCCCTTTCTGGCCTATATACAGCCCTTTTCTAACTTGGGGGATGTCCCCTGGAGTGAAGGAGATGCCTCTGGGCAAGGAATATTATTTTATTTGAGGGTTCAAAAGAACCTATGTGTTTTACCTCTGCCTTCCACCCTCTGAGCAGTGGTAATGACTCTTAGATGGCCTGGGAAAGATGAACAATGGAGTTGCACACCTTGAGACAATGCCAATCAGGTATCCTCTTTGAAATCCAATCAGGGTTGCCCTATATCTCTGGAAATTCCACAATAACTTACAATTTGTGGGAGTTGTACTGGTATGAGTCAGTTTGGCAGTGTATCCGTGCAGTGTAGGTAAGCAGTGATTACTCTCAATGAGACCATTTCCTTGTCAGCAGGAGGGGGATTCCAATTCGTACTTTAAAATGTGGCTTGACTTTCCAAGATGGACAGATATCCAGGCTTTTGCCCTAGTCTTCCAACATGCATGCAGACTCCTGACAAGGGGCAGCTCCATGCCTAAAGCATCAAAAGTCTACTTGCAATTCATATTTATCGAGGATAACTCGTAACAGGGATACAAACCTTCTTTAGCCATACTGTACAAGGATCATAAGATGCCATTGCTCTGTTGCTGATGCAGAGCAATACAATGTTTGGAGCATTCTCAGGGGTGGGAATGCTGCCACATCAACAAAATGGTAGTTAAGCTGCTGGAAAAAAACAGTGGGAGAAGGAGTGAAGGAAGCTGCTACTTCCACCATTGTTCAGGAAACCAAGTCTGCATACTCCTGCAAAAATAAGATAATATAGACCCATGGAATGAGTAGCGCCTATAAAGTCAAAATTTATACATCCCATTGACTGAATGGGCCTTGCTGTAAGATGAATCCAATTGATTCAATGGGAGTAACAACTGGATTTAGCTATTATCTGTCTATCTTTCTATCATCATCTGATGGTATCACAGAAACACCCCACACCCAAAGAATAATTAGTGTAAAAGATGATAGTTGAGGATGGAATATAACTTCATTCAGCTGAGTTTTTAATCTATCTTTTGACTTCCCATAACAATAATAATGTTTATTTATATCCCACATTTCCCATGAGGATTGGGGCAGCAAACATCATTTAAAACATTATCCATAATCTACAAACATTAAAATAACATCATTAAAACCACTATACAATGGTAATTAATTCAAATTTTACCTATAAAAACACTATTAAAATAACTTAAAATAAGAAAATACATAAAACAATTTTTAAAATAGCAGAATAGTAAACCAGAAAGTGACAGCTGGGCATCTAATATAATCTGGAAAAGCCTGCCGGAAGAGATCTGTCTTAACAGCCCTCTTAAACATTGTCAATGTGTCAGATCTCCTCTGGCAAGCCATTCCACAGTCTGGGAGCGGTAGCAGAAAAGGTCCTGTGGGTGACTGTGGCCAGCCTAGTTTTAATCACCTGAAGTAAGTTTTTCCCAGAGGACCTAAGGGTATGGGGAGGATTGTACGGGAGAAGGCGATCCTGTAGGTAGCCTGGCCCTAAGCCATGAAGGGTTTTAAAGGTAATGACCAACACTTTATACCTTGCCCAGAAACTAATTGGCAGCCAGTGAAGAGATTTTAATATTGGCGTGATATGGCCACCCCTTGTTGTTCCTGTGACCAGCTTGGCTGCCATATTTTTAACCAGTTGGAGTTTCCAGAACAGGCATAAAGGTAACCCCATGTAGAGTGCATTACAGAAGTCAAGCCTTGAAGTTACCAGTGCATGTACTATCATCTTTAAGTCTTTCAACTCCAGGAAGAGGTACATCTGGTGTATCAGCTGAAGCTGATAATAAGCACCCCTGGCCGTCGCATCTACCTGGGCTGTCATCTGGAGCGATGGATCCAGGAGCACTCCCAAGCTACAAACACAGTCTTTCAGGGGGAGTGTAACCCCATCCAGAACTGGTTGACACACCTCCAGACCCAGTCTGGGAGACTTAATAGTAAGTACCTCCATCTTGTCTGGATTCAGCTTCAGTTTGTTTTTCCTCATCCAGCCCATTACCGCTCCAAGGCATGCATCCAGTGGAGACACACCATCCTTAGTTGCAGCTGTTGCCAGAGGGATAGAGAAATATATTTGGGTCTCATCAGCATACTGATAATACCCTGCCCCATGTATCCAGATGATTTCTCCCAGCGGTTTCATGTAAATTATTAAACAGCATTGGGGATAGCACAGTGCCTTCTGAGGCACCGCATGTAAGCTCCTTCCTCGAGGAGCAGCTATCCCCAAGTGTCACCATCTGGCCTCTACCTGATAGGACCAGAACCACTGGAGCAGTGCCCCTGATGCCCAACTCCCTCAGGCATTTCAGAAGGACACCATGGTTGATGGCATTGAAAGCTGCTGAGAGGTCCAAGAGTTCCAACAGGGACATGCTCCCCCTGTCGATACTCAGGCAAAGATCATCGACTAAGGTGACCATAGCAGTCTCCACTTCATACCCTGCCCTGAAGCCAGTTTGAAATGGGTCTAGATAATCAGTATCATCCAGGACTGTCTGGTGTTGGATTGCAACTGCCCTCTCAATCTCCTTGCTCAAGAATGAAATGTTAGAGTGGTCTATGACTCGCAAAGTCCAGGGGATCCAGGGAGGGCTTTTTTTAGAAGTGACCGTATGACCACCTCTTTTAAACTTGATGGAAAGTTCCCCTCCCTGAGAGATACATTTATGATGTTTTTAAATTTCATTCTAATTGCATCTCCTCCCTGGGTGACCAGCCATGAGGGGCAGGGATCGAGGGGGCAAGTCGTCCTCCTAGTGCATCCAAGCAGCTTGTCCACATCCTTGGTACTCACCGACTGAAACTGTTCTAGTTTAATCCTACTCATGGAGTCACTGGATGATTCACTGCTAACCTCTGTTGTAAAAGTGCATCCAAGTCGGCTCTTATCCGAGAGATTTTATCTGTGAAATAGTTATTAAAAGCATCACAGCGAACTACAAGTGGTTCTAGCAATAAGTTCTGGGAGGAAGGCACCTGAGTTAGGTCCCTTACCACCCTGAACAGCTCAGCTGGACACGAATTCGCAGATGCAATGTGTACAGAGAAGAAAGCTTTCTTCACTGCACGTATTGCCATTCCATAGGAATCAAGATGTTCTCTATAGCGTGTCCTGTCAGATATGAGTCAAGTACTTCACCATTGGCACTCTAGTCATTGTCCTTCCCGCTTCATAACCCTGAGACCCTGTGTATACCAGGGTGCCCGGTTAGGAGCAGGTCAGCAAGGACGCTTAGGAGCGATCGTGTCGATAGCCCTAGTCATATCTTGATTCCAGTTATTAACCAAGGCTTTGACAGCATCACTGGCGGAGCCAGCCAAAGAATCCTCCAAGGCTTGCTGGAATCCAGGAGGATCCATAAGCCTTCAAGGATGGACCATCCTAATACGTCCACCACTCCTGCAGGGACAGATAGCAGCTGTGATTTTTACCCTGACCAGATAATGATCTGTCCATGACAATGCGGAAGTATTTAACACCTCTGCCCACAGAGCTGTCTGTCTGGAACTGAAAACAGCATCAAGGGTGTGACCTGCAGAATGTGTTGGCCCAGAGACCACTTGGGATAGGTCCATGATTGTTGTGGATGTCATGAACTCCCGAGCTGCACCCAACAAATCAGTCTCAAGAGGGATGATGAAGTCACCCGGGATTAAGAGCCTCGGCAACTCCAACACCAGCTCTGAGACCAACTCCGTGAGCTCGACCAGGGACTCTGATAGGCAGCAGGGTGGATGGTACACTAACAGAATCCCTAGTCTATCCTTGGTTTTCAGGCTCAGGTACACACACTCAAAGTGATTCAGTTTCCAGACTGGAATCCTGGTCAAAGTAAGATTATCCTTATAAACCACGACTACTCTGCGCCCCTCCCACTTTCCCTCACCTGCTCACTGACACAGTACCCGGCTGGCAGGGCCTGAACCCACATTTTACCACTATCATTACCCAGCCAGGTTTCCGTGAAGCATGTCAGGTCAGCTTTCTCATCAATGAGAAGATCAGAAATAATGTTTGACTTATTTTTAACCAACCTGGCATTGCATAGGAGCAAGGAGAGATGCTGTGGGTTGTCTGCTTCATTCTCCAGGATCCCTAGGGTAGCAGGGCGAATGGAAGGCAGGATGGGTATTAAGCATCTATCCCTCCTTCCCTTATAACAGCGCTTCACCCAGCTATCACCATATCTCCCTCTGCCCCACACAATACCTATTGCTGCTCCCTGTTCTTCCATCCTGGTGCCCGGCTACTCCATTCTAAAAACAGCCTTCTTCAAATTGAAGGGGGCAGAGCCAGCAGTGCAGACAGTAGTATTGTTCCCGTAAAATCCCAGGCCCATTGTCAAGAGGAAATGACGAACATCAGATTTTTATTCTTTTTCTCTTTTTTGAATTATATGCAAATTAGAGTGCATGGACCAGACCAGAAACAAACATGACAACAATATTTGAGTTTGTAATATACTCTCCCATTTTTGTTGTGTGCCTTCAAATTATTTCTGACTTGTGGCAATCCTATCACAATCCTATCATGGGGGTTTCTTGGCAGAATGTGTTCAGAGGTGATTTGCCTTTGAGTTCCTCTGGGGTTGAGTGTGATTTGCCCAAGATCACCCAGTGGATTTCCATGGCTGAATAGGAATTTGAACTCTGTTCTCCAGAGTTGTAGTCTAACACTTAAACAACTACCCCAAGCAGGCTCTTTTGTGCATTTGCACAAAATTGCAAATATTTGAAAAATCCACACCATCACCCTTTAGTTAATGGGTCAAAGTGTTTTTTAAAAGCCATACATTAAGAAAAATGTATAGAAAGATGCAGCCAAAATTATTTGTAGGAAGGAAAACATTGTCACAACCAGAACAGAAAATTGACCAAATGCTGGTGAGATTCTGAGAGATTCAGCAAAAATGAAATTGCCGTATTTTCATATCCCTGCATGTACCACAGTACTCTGCAGACTATAAATGTATAAAGTGCCAAATCCAAGCAATACAATTTAAAAAAAACATTTATATTTACAACCTTGTATAAGAATTCGTTGGTCTGGAATTTTTCTCACCATCACCTAGGATGTTAAGCTTTTGGTTATTTTACATCTAGTTAGTACTGTAATGGTTGCTACCACATTAACTGGATTGTGAATACTTTTGATAATGTTAAGTTTTGTACAACTGATCATTAGTTATACAAAGGCCAAAATACTTATCCTGGAAAAGAATATAAAACCCACACATAGAACAAGATAACAATACAATCTACATTCGCGACTTTCACATTCGCGGTTTTGATCATTTGCAGAAAGCTGCCTGTGCCCCCACCCCGCTGCTCAACACCCCACTCCCTTCCCAAGGCAGTGAGGGGCTTCTTAGGAAGCTCCTCGCTGCCTTGGGAAGGGGGGCTGGGAAGCAGCTGGCACGCTCGCGCTACACCCCACTCCCTCCCCAAGGCAGTGAGGGGCTTCTCAGGAAGCTCCTCACTGCCTTGGGAAGGGGGGTGGGAACCAGCTGGCGCACTCGCACTACACCCCACTCCCTTCCCAAGGCAGCAAGGGGCTTCTCAGGAAGCTCCTCGCTGCCTTGGGAAGGGGGGTGGGAAGTAGCTGGCATGCTCGCGCTACACCCCACTCCCTTCCCAAGGCAGTGAGGGGCTTCTTAGGAAGCTCCTCGCTGCCTTGGGAAGGAGGGGCTAGGACCCAGCTGGCGTGCTCGCGCTACACCCCACTCCCTTCCCAAGGCAGCGAGGGGCTTCTTAGGAAGCTCCTCGCTGCCTTGGGAAGGGGGGGGTAGGACCCAGCTGGTGTGCTCGTGCTACACCCCACTCCCTTCCCAAGGCAGCGAGGGGCTTCTCAGGAAGCTCCTCGCTGCCTTGGGAAGGGGGGTGGGAAGTAGCTGGCATGCTCGCGCTACACCCCACTCCCTTCCCAAGGCAGTGAGGGGCTTCTTAGGAAGCTCCTCGCTGCCTTGGGAAGGGGGGGGGTAGGACCCAGCTGGTGTGCTCGTGCTACACCCCACTCCCTTCCCAAGGCAGCGAGGGGCTTCTCAGGAAGCTCCTCGCTGCCTTGGGAAGGGACTGGGGTGGAAAACCGCTTGCAAGCAGGCTCATTTCTTATTCGTGGTTTTTTCACATTCGCGGGGGTTGTCTGCCCCTAACCCCTGTGAATGTGAAGGGATGACTGTATATTCTACATTACAATTACATTACATTACAATACGAATGTGAAGGGATGACTTTAAACCTATTGAAAACTTATAAAAGTTTAGATTTCTGCACCTTTGTTTTGATGGCCTCCTTTCATAGAGATAACATCTGAGCACAACCAAGCTGAAATTAACTCAGTCTGTATAGTCTCTTCTGTGGGTTTCCAGAGTTTACTAGGGGAGCTTGGTCTCCCCTGTGTTTGAGGTGGTTTTTGAGGTGGTTTTTTAATTCATGTATGAGGCAGAGTTATAGGAATAGAGAAATGCTTCTGTGTGGAGATGGTACAAACTTCTTTCATAAAGTCTTATTAAAGTCCCCAAGGTACCTCTGTGCCACTCTTAAGGGCAGAGATAGAATTAATTCTTATTAAAATGCATTCACATGTTCTACTCACATTGTACTGATTGAAGTTGGTTTCTATGAGTGGTTCTCAACTCTCATAAAAGTATTTCAAGATTCTGTATTTCAACTTCAGATTCTGTCCCAAGACGCTTGCCCAAACTCAGTTAGATCCATTTTGCATGACAGTCGTGGACCAATGCTGAGTCTTTGGACTTTACCAGATGGACAAAATATGGTGTCATAACAATGCCACATAACCACAAAAGGGCACACATATCAGACAATGTCACCCTTTTGTGGTTATGTCCCTGCCAAAACCTGTGGTTTTTAATTGATGGCTTAAGCCATCAATAGAACCCCCTGCCATTTTTTGCCAGCATTGCCAGTGTGCGAAACAACGTGGCATTTAAGTCTTGTACTTACCCCAACAATGGCTGGTCCAGTGTGAACACTTCCAGGTCATATTAGGACATCCAGGTAAGTTTTGGTCTTTTTATGGCCCTCTCTGAGTTACTTGAGACTTTTAAAGCATGTGTGTGCATGCACACACATGTGCTTTGTGCAACTTTTTGTGTGCATTTTTTAAATTTTAAATTTCTCGCATGACGAAGTCTCACAGGATTTTGAGCGAGGAATTGAATGGGGATCCATTCACTTCCTCTTTATTGCTGGGAGCCTTTGCTGGGAAAAGAAGGTGAGTGTGTGGGGGGGTGTTCTTTTGCTGGCATAGATGGGTTTTTCTGTGCTGGAAAAAGAATGTTTTAAAATTATTCATCTGATTAGTAGAAAAAATAAGGAAAGAAATTAAAAACTACTTCAATGAGAATTTAGACAAAGGAACATCAATAGAAACGGTATGGGATGCTGGCAAAGTGGTAATTAGGGGATATATGATGCAAAAACAAATAGAAATGAAGAGAGTAAAGAAAGATAAGACTAAAGAAATATTAGGAAGCATAGCAGAAAAAGGAGAAAAAGTTGAAGAGGAAGGGAGGAAATGAGAAAAGAAAAGAAGAGTTAAATATATTGAAGAAGCAATTAAAAACTGAATGGGTAGAAGAGATAGGTAAGCAATTGAAATACACCCGTCTAAGATTTTTTGAACAGGCCAATAAAAGTGGCAAATGGCTGGCCTATAGATTGCGGAAGGAAAAAGAAAAGAGAGTGATAACAGAGATTAGGATGAATGAAAAAGTTATACTAAACAAAAAGAAATAAAAAAAATATTTTACAAATACTTTATTAACACTCTTGAGGAAAAGGGGAGAGTGGTAGAAATCACTAAGAAGAATGAGGAATTTTTGAAAAATGAGAAAGTGCCTAGAATAACGGAAGATCAAAAAGTAGAATCGAATAGGCAAGTTACAGTACAAGAGATAAGAGATGTGATCAAAATGCTAGGACCTGGTAAGGCACCAGGTCCGGATGGGTTCTCTGCTATATATCAAAAGTGGTTTGTAGATGAATTAATTATGCCATTTCATAATCTATTTAATGAGATAAATAGTAAAGGTTGTCCAAAATCATGGTAAAATGATTTATTTCCTTAATTTTAAAGGAAGATAACGATCCATCGCTAGTAACTAGTTATAGACCCATCTCCTTGTTAAATGTGAATTATAAGATCTTCGCTAGTATTATCGCAGAAAGATTAAAAAAAGTATTGGTAAATTGGATTAAGAGTGACCAGAATGGTTTTTTACCAAATAGATATATAAAAAATAACATAAGAACATTGTTGGACATAATTGAATTATACGAGAAACAGAATGAAAAAAAATTGGCGATAATACTAGTTGATGCAGAAAAAGCATTTGACAAAGTGAGATGGGAGTTTATGTTTAAAGTGATGGAGGAGATGGAGGTTGGAAATACATTTTTGAGTTGGATTTAAAATATCTATAATCGACAGGAAGCTCCGATAATTATAAATGGGGAAAGGACTAAATCTTGTAAAATAAATAAAGGAACTAGACAAGGCTGCCCGCTTTTGCTGCTTTTATTTATAATGACATTAGAGATTCTTAATAGAAAAATTAATAATGATTCAGAGATTAGAGGAGTGAAAGTACAAAAAAGTGAATTTAAATATAAGGCCTTTGCGGATGACCTTGTATTTTTTTAATTTATTTTTTTGGACAACCCGAAGGAGAGTATTAATAAATTAGTGAGAACGATTGAGGAATATGGGAGACTAGCTGGATTTAAAATTAATAAAGAAAAAACAATAGTAATAACTAAAAATATGTCTAAGTATGAAGAGGATGAATATATCGAAATTTCAAGATGGGAAAGAAGTGAAAATATCAAATTTCAAGATGGGAAAGAAGGGAAGATATTTAGGGATAAATATAACAAATAGAACATAGATCTATATAAGAATAACAACATTAAAGGATGGAGAGAAATTAAAGAAGAGCTGAGGAGATGGACAAAATTAAGGCTATCTCTACTAGGAAGAATTGCAACAGTAAACATGAATATACTTCCAAGAGTGATGTATTTATTTCAAAACATACACATTTTGTCTACATCATTGATATTTAAAGAATGGAATAAAGATTTGGCGAAATTTATCTGGGCTGGGAGAAAGCCAAGGATTAAGAGGCAAATACTAGTGGAATCTAAGGAAAGGGGTGGATTGGGACTTCCAGATTTGGAATTATTTTACAATGCTAGCTGTTTAAACTGGATCTCGGAATGGATACATTTAAAAGATAAGAGATTGTTATGGTTAGAAGGGTTTAACTTAAGATATGGGTTTCATGCCTGTATGTGGTACAAGAAAGAGGCAGTACATAAGGAGTTTGGACATCATTTCGTTAGGAAAGCATTATGGAGAATTTGGGAGAATTTGGTATAAAAGGTGGTTTTACTCAAAGATACCAATATGGGTATCTACCCATGAAGCATTCTATCAAAGGGAAAGTCTGTTTAAAGGAGAATGAATAACTTATGAGGAAATTCTAAAGAAAGATGGAGTACAATATAAAATGAAAACACAGGAAGAATTAAGGAATGAGGGCATAGAATGTCATTGGTTCCTGCACAGATAGTTAATGGGAAAATTTAAAATGGATGTGAAATTAGAAGGAATAGAAAGTGAACAAACAGAATTTGACCGGATATTTAATGATAAAGGGAAAAAGAAAACAACTTCAAGAATATATAAACTCTTATTAAACTTTAGCCAAGAAAAGGAAGTAATAAAGAATTATATGGTGAAGTGGGCACAGTTTATAGTCATGAGATACAATTAGCTCAGTGGGAAACAGCATGGAGTAAAAATATAAAATTTACTAAAAGTAACAATTTGAAAGAAAACTACTATAAGATAATGAACCTGTGGTATATGACACCTGAAAAACTGAATAAAATTTATAAGAACATATCTAATAACTGTTGGAAATGTGGCAACTCGAAAGGTACATATTATCATGTCTGCTGGGAATGTAAAAAAAATAAAAAAAATTGGGGGAAGGTTCACAGGTTAATAAACAGGGCATTAGAGATTTGAGTACCCACTACAACCAGAGATATATGTGTTAAATATGTTGTATAATGTGGATGGGGATATAAGGAAAAAATATAAAAAGGTATTACTATATGCAATTACGGCTGCCAGATTGGTAATTTCAAAAAAATGGAAAGGGAAGGAAGTTCCCACAATAGAGGAAATGGCTAGAAAAGCTTTTTGAAATGTATGAGATGGACAAATTATCCATCATAATAGATGAAGAAAAAAACATTAAAGGACTTACAAGATTGGGGAAAATGAGTAAATTATGGAAAGAATATTGGGGAAACAATTGGATGTTGTAAGAGAGTAATAATTGAAGGAAGAACTAATAATGGAGATTTATGAGCAACAAATGAACTAAGAGAAAATTTAGTATGTATTAGATGGTGAAGAAATTTAATTGAAGTTATAAAACCCAACAGGAAGAAGAAAATATGGAAGTTGATTAGATGTTTGTGTTTTTGTGTTTAGATTGTATGCTTTAGGGCTTATGTTATGTTATGTGTTAGATCATGATATGTTATGTTATGTCTTTGTTGTTTTATATATTATGGAAAATTTTAAAATAAAGATAATAATAATAAAATATTCGTCTGATGAAGTCCTTTGTCCATTTTTGCTTCCAACATAGTTATGGAGTGGCTTTTTCCTCCTTTATTCAAGGTGGTTGAATTTATACACATTTTTACAAATATTTTATTCCCACTGGTATCCATTATATAAAGCATTGTTTGGATTGGAGCATTATTTTTAACTCTTACTGTGGCCCCTTTAAGAAAATAATTTACTACCAGACATCATCAGTGTATTCCTCCTGCCTTTCTAGAAGGGAAATATAATAACATCCCAATTCACTAAAGACTTTGTTTCTGTGGTTCTGGGGAGGCTGAAGATGTTTCTCATTATTTATTAAACTGTTATTTTCACAGATACATCACAGACTCATATTTCTAGCAAAGTACTAAAAGTATTACTAGTATTTTAAAATCTTTGTCAAACAGACCACTCAACTCTCATATGCATGCTGCTCATGGATAATGATGTATGCATCACTAATCAAGTAGCAAAAATTGCTTGAGCAGCAAAGAAAATATGTGTCAAGTACCAAAAGACTTAGGGGGAGTGGGCTTTGTTATATAACCAATCATGTATATGTGTACAAATATGTAAAGTTGTCCTGTTTAAGTAGACACAAAGATAATCTCTATTTGCTCCCAGTTTACGAACTTTCTCAGGCATCTTCTGTTCACTGTTGAAGAAAGCAATCTAGCTTGAACTTTTATCAGCTCCTGAAGAGCAATTCATATATATCTTTTAAAAGATATATATTTTAATTCTCCATTAGTTTAATTTAGTTTTAAGGGGTGGGAGGGTTAGGATGGGGAAAGACTGTTTTAACTTGATGTTGTTTTAATCTTGCTGTACGCTGCCCTGGTTGCCGAGCAGAGGGGCGGGTTAAAAATAAAAATGTATTATTATTATTATTATTATTATTATAAAAAATCTTAACATTCCACTCAACTGTGGTTCTCCATACTTGAGTTTACCCCAGTGTTTCACATGGTTGGGCATCACTAAGGAATTATCACCTTAATTTTTAAGTGAAATTCTGTTTATTACAAAGTATGACCTTCTCTCTTACTTACAAGTGAACTGATTCATCGTATATCTAATGTTCAGATAGGAAATATTTCTTCTGTAGAACTGAAGTATTTATGGGAAAGGGTGTGAGGAAGGATAAAAAAACTTAAATAGATCTCAAATACTTTGAAATGCTTTATCTTACAATACCTCAAAAGGATAATCAGAGATATGATTCATTTGTTTAGAACAGTTATATAGAAACAATGGTCCAGGTTTGTCCCTGGTGTCTCTCACTTTGAAGGATTTGAAAAGAAAAACAGTACAGCTTGGGGATCTATGCCTTTCACATTCAAGTCACAGCTTGGGATGTGGTGGAAGATTTTTCAGGACAGAAAGTTTGTTCTTTCAGGAAGCTCAATTTTCTGTTACAATCATCAAGGGACAAGCAGTTCTTTTAGATAAAATAATGATGCCCCAAAGAAATTCTCTTCCTAAGAGCCACAAAGGAAGAATGAACTACAGAGCCAAAACATAGAACACTCTCACATGTACTCATCAGAATTCAATGAACCTTCACAGCTGTGATGCTGGATGTTGCATAATGTTGAGAGGGAAATTTGTCAGTTTCAATTTTTCCTGCACTCATATTTTTACATTTCAGGTTCTTTCCACCCCAAATATTATTTTTTCCCACAAATTCTTCAAAAATTAACAAAACATTCCCCTATCTGCACTAGGTAGCAAAGTTCAGTGAGTATAGCTGTCCCTGCCTTGGGAAGGACCATGTTGTACACACCTTCCAGAGAGGTGTTAAAGACCAGGAATATCCTGGGGGGGGGAGATTGTTCCAACCCTAATTCATTTATTCAAACCCAGGTTTCTAAGAGTCAAAAAGGAAGACTATTTTTACTTGGAAAGACAATGATCAACCATTTTCTTCTGCTCATTTTCCTACATCATCTAAGATGTCCACCTCCCACCCACTATTTCTATCCTTATCAGCTCTTTGAGCCTTGCTCTTTCTTATTTAAAATACTTAACTTAAATCTTCTATATAATCTCAAGAAACGTAAAATATATGCACTTATTAACCCAATGAAATGCCAGTGCTCATCTTTAGCCAAGATACTGCTTCCACAGCAATGCTTTGCAAGGTTTGTCATTGTTTAGTTTGCTCTATGAAATTATCCTGCTCATAATACTGAGGCATATGGAGAAAAAATGCATCACCACATTGTCTTCAGAGGTTATTAGCAATATAAACTCTGAGATTCTATGTAGGTACAGTCATCACT
This sequence comes from Gambelia wislizenii, assembly GCA_030847615.1. Classification (NCBI taxonomy): domain Eukaryota; kingdom Metazoa; phylum Chordata; class Lepidosauria; order Squamata; family Crotaphytidae; genus Gambelia; species Gambelia wislizenii. The sequence goes on from JAUMIR010000001.1 coordinate 142,177,745, forward strand.
CAACAGGTCAACACCCCAAAACAGACATGCTTGGGCTCAGGTCTTTGAGACCCTCCAAACAAGCACAGGCATTGATTGAAGACCTTCCTTTTGACAAATGGGCTTGTTCCACCCTTGATAGTCCATGCACCAAAACTCTTTAATGTTTCAAACTTTAAATAAAATATAATGTGAAGATAAACAGTATGGTTTGCTGGTTCTGCAAAAAGCAAAGCAAAGGGGAGAAGTAAGTTGCTGATCCAAGAAACAGGAAAGTGGTAGCTAGGTTGAAGCATTCAAGTGATGAGGCAAAGATGAGACATGAAAACCATTTCTTCAGGGATACTCATCCCTGCCCTAGACCACTGAAATATGGGTTTCCATCTCCCATCCTCACTACCCTGCCTAGTCTCATCTAAAATTAGGCAGGTGGCAGATTTCCCCTTTCATAGGTTGAATGACAGATATCACAGAGTATTCCCATGCCAAAAGTCTGGCTACATGCCTGGAGGTTATCAGATTCTCAGCTGATGTGCTGAGCTGAGATTTTCTACCAAGTGCTTCAGCCTGATATAAAGCTTTGTTCTCTTTCTCATGCAAGGATGAAGATGGGAGCGAAGCATTATCAACTGCTTCCTGACTCCTTTCCTATGTTGCTCCACAAGTCACTCTTTTCTTTCTTTTTTAAATTATACTTTCACACAAATTCATACATATATACAAACATAATATACAGGCAACAGAGAGACAATTGATACTAACATTACATACAATCCAACAAATAATTCCTATCCTCTCCTTTCCCTCCCTATGTCACCCCCTTCCAATTATACATACTATAAACACAGTCACTAAATCAAGATATTGTACTTCCCATATGTCAAGGTATAAGCTATAACTTACTCACAAATAGCCTTCCTTTACAAACCTTAGAAGGCAAAGAGAGGAGCAAAATAAAAGAGAAAGTGGGGGGGGGGAACCCTCTTTTTAAATATTTCACTCTCTTCCCATCCCTTTTAGGTTATTCTCTTCTGTCATTTTTTTTCCCATGCATAGATAAAAACCTCTTTTTACTCTTCAGATCTGACAGACATTACATCCCCATGCTTATCATTTAGGTAATTTTGAAGTTTTTCCTAATCCTTTATAAATTTACTATTATATGTCCCATCTAACATATAAGTAAGTTTGTCCATTCCAGCAATTTCCATTTTTTTTCCATCCATTCATCCTCAGAAGGTACTACACATGACTTCCAATATTTAGCATAAAGAAATCTAGCATCAGTTATCATATGCCAGCTAATCTTACCAATCTTTCTCTCCATATCCTTTTCAAAATGGAATATCTCTAACATGAAATGTGATATGGACTAACTGCTTAGAATCAATTAAATTAAAAGAGAAGTTTACAATTTTCTTTAAAAAGGGGGTAATGTAAGCATTTGTTTATTTGTAACTTAATTTAGTCATTCAATTTAAGGAATTTTAGCATTAATTCTAGAATTATGTTATTAATTAAAATATTAATTACATGAGTTACTATGCTAAAGAGCCTACAAATTTTATGTTTTCCAGCTGGTTCTTTAATAAATCCAAATGGCTATAAGAATATTGGTTTATATTTGTTCCTGATTAGACTATTATAGTTTAATTACCCTGAAGGTTACTTTAACTTTGTTGTTACTCCCCCAGTGCAGATAGCAGAGGCATACGTTTCTAGGATGGAGGACCATTGCCTCCCAAAAATAGTACTCTACGGTGACCTCGCCATGGGTCAGTGTAAGTGGGGCACTCCAAAAAAGCGATACAAGGGCTCCCTGAAACAATATCTCAGGCTCGGCCAAATTGATCACCAACAATGGTCCGCCCTGGCTTCACATCAGGAGGCATGGAGATGCACTATCCACAATGCTGCAGCCTTATTTGAGAACTCACGCTGAACAAATCTTGAAGAGAAATGGCAATGCAGAAAGAATCACAACCTGGAAACACCACCCAAGGAGACATTCTGCTGTGCTTTCTGCAACTGGACTTGTTTATCTCAGATTGGCCATTTCAGTCATCAGCGCGCTTGCAAAAAGTGCAGCATGAGTCCTTCCTGAATCTTCGTTTGCAAAGAAAAGCTAGCCAGCCAGCCACAGCAATTGTGCAGGTGAAATGCGAGGAATAAACTCTTCCAGAACATGGCCTCACAGCCTGGGAAAAAACCACAGACAACCTATGGATGCTGGCCGTGAAAGCCTTCGACTTCACAATTGAGCACTATTTTCGAGTGGCAGAGAAAAAAAAAATGTTTTTAAGCCGAAGATTGCTCTTCCGCATCTCTCATTTAACAAGACAAAAAAGGCGGGGAATGGAGGGAGCTTTGGGGGAATAATAAGGCAGGTAATTCACTCGTGGCCACCATCTTTTCTCATGGGCATGCTCCATGTGAACTTCAAACTTGGATAGCGTTCCATGTCAGTGATCTTGCAAATAAATCTTGGGGACAAAAGAACAAGACTGTGATAGTGAGGTAATGCACTATTTTATGCAATTAATCCTCCTGTCTGGCTGAGCCCCAAGTTGCTTGAGTCTAAATATCTCTGCCAGACCAAATTTCTTAAAGATCTCAGTGCCTTTTCTAATTGAGAACCAATATATTGTAGTTTTTGTGCAGTTAACAAACACTGTTCAGTATAATGTGCATTGGATGAGGGATTTTCCATTGGAACAGAGTCCATATGCCTTTGTGTTAAACATCACCTGGTTCAGGTTCTGTCTCTTCTCCTAAAGATACAAATCTGTTCATCACTGAAATTTCAAACACAGAGTGGGGTCTACAGTTCAATACAGCCATGCAATTTACTTTGTTTAGAGCTGGGTTGACTGTTCTTACCCTTGGGTGAGTTGGTCCTTTTTCTCCTTTTTTGTCACGTTAGTGGAAAAAAGCAGACCTGGCTCATGCATTCAGTAGCAAGGTTCTTTGTTAGCATGAAGAGTCTGTTGTTCACAGGGAAAGCAGCGGTATAACACTGCTCAGCAGCAACACACTCTACAAGCCTTGGCATCCTGGCTGCTATTAGTGCAAACCAAGCTGTCAGCTACTAAGCAATTACTCTGTGTAATTAAAAGTCGAGTAGGCAATAAAGAGTTAAAACTATAAAAGTGCTAGCAGAAGACTATATAATAGTAAAATTATGGGGTATAAAACAATAAAACTTAGTGATAAAATCAAACAAATTGCAGAGGCCCTGGCAGAGCTACGCCATTACCATCTTCACTCTACTTTGATATGAAACTTGTACAAGTTCAATTCACATACAAAAGAAAGTGAAGACTGTGCAAGGGAGAAAAATACCCCTAGCTAGGGAAAAAGGAAGGATGAGGGTGATTTTTTCTCTCTTCAATATAAAAAGAAAAATAACTGAACTTCTGTTCCCACTCTACATACAGAGAGAATGAGTTCTAGTCCTTGGCCAGGATATAATTTTTCTAATTCTTCCCCACCTCCCCCCCCCAACACCTTACATACACAGCTAATTCTGTGTTTTTGTCTATGAAATGTGCATTAGGTCTGGCTGAGTCTTGAAGCAAACTGGGAAGTTCCAGTGGTTCCTGGAGCCTTATTGAAAACTCCAGTGTAGGTTTCTGGAAGACAGACAGTGGGGTCGTTTACACGGCAAAATAAATCCTCAAAGAATGCCACAAGAAGCCTGATAGTTCCCATGCATTTTGAAGCAACAGCGCCCTTTTCAGAAGAAGGGGGTACAAAAACCCCATAAGTTGTGCAGTATCAGCTTTTGCTAGTTTTCCAAACTTTTTTGATTAAGTTCGCAAAAATGTGCATAATTTGTCATGGGAACTAACGATCGTTTACCTTTTCGAATTACTGTGAGCAGAGCTGAATCCTGATTGGTTGGAGTGACCTTTCTGCTTTATCCAAATAGAGGGGTTGGAGAGAAAAAAATTAACCCTCCTTCTGCTTGCCGTGCTTTGCTGCTGTGAGAGTGTGTGTGTGTGTGCATTCATGTATGCGGGAGACACAGACGATCGCATGTTCGTCCTTTTGTTTGTCCTTCCATTCACTTGCCTGCCATTCAAGGCTTCAAACAATCAGGAATGAGGCAAGCTTCTGTGGTGTGTGTGTGCATGAAGGGAAGGCAAGCAGACTGCTCCAGCATGCTTTTGCTTGTTCGTCTTTTCATTCACTCCTTTCTTTACAGAAGCCTTTCGGGACTGGGGAAGGGGGGGTTGACAGATCACTCTTTCGATTCCTTGTTTGTTTGTACTTTTTCTTCCCTTTCATTATTTATGGTCTCCATGACCCCCTCCTTGTTTCCTCCCCGCCTCCTGCCTGGCTTTAATCATCTAGAGGCGATCCCCCCCCACCTTTGCCTGTGTGAACTATAAGGAAAACAGAATTGCACATCTTCCGAAAATGCAGGGGAGTCGTGTGATTTATGCTCTTCTGATGCAAAAGAACAGTAATCCGGAATCTTGCGAACTTTTTCCTGCCGTGGAACCGGCCCCATATGTCTGCAAAAAAAGAGGTTTTTTTTAAAAAAAATCCTGAAAATCCTCAAGGTGGAGGGAGGATAGGCAAGGAGGGAGAGAGTAGGACTGCATGACTAATAGGCCCACCTTTGAATCATAGGACACATTTCACAAATGCTCTTTAATCTTAGCGCTTTCAGGCAGGGATGTGAATCTCATCAATTTTTTTTCTGTTTCTGAATCGATTTTGCTATATGCAAATTGGTTGTCAGCAACTAGCAGCTTATAGGGGATCACCTGGAGACTCTTTTGTGGACTGCTTTCAATTTGAAGCTTTAATATGTATTTTTCCCCCTTCCTATATTTCTGATTTCATTCAGTCCCCATTCTTTTTTTTCCTTTTTCTTTCCCCTCCAAGCTAACATTTTTTAGTTGTTTCCTGGAGATTGAAAATATTTTCATTATAATCCCTTTTATTTTTTACCTTTGTTCCCTTAAGCCTCCCTCTTTTTAGTTTGCATGTGTGTATGTGTTCCTTCATATGTTAGGTAATTAACTGTCCTGTTTCCTCTAAAGCAAGGGTAGAGAATATCTCATCAATAGGCCTAATCAGGCCTGTGGAAGCTTCAAATCCACCCCATAGAGAGTGCATAAGACACCTTTCCCCACACACCCCCCCCACTGGAAAGGTAAATAGCCTGGGGAAGGAATCCTCATGTTATTTCTGAATGGGTTATCAGGTGTGTGTGCGTGCATGTGTGTGTGTGTGTGTGTGTGAGAGAGAGAGAGAGAGTTAGAAGATTTTCAGAGGACCTTAATATCCCACCACAGGGCCACCTGGAGATCGTGAAAGGGCTTCCCTTTCAGATGTCATTCTTGTCTTGTCCTGCTCCTGTCCCCCCCTCTGTTCTGCCAGCGGTTCCTTTTATTTACAGCTTAAGCCGTCAATAGATTGCCTAGTCCATTTTTGTTACGTTATCACAGGTGTGCGAAAAGGAGCCCTGTTCCTGGGGCGCAATCTGGGAGGTACGTGCCAAACACTTCTGGGTTCGATCGGGACGAGGAGGTAAGTGACACACATTTTACCCTCCCCGGGTTACTTGTTAAATTTAAAGTGTGTTTTGGGGCTTGGTTTTTGTTTTCAATCTTTCTTTTACTTTTTGTTTTAAAATTTCCTGTGTAATCGTTCTCTCATGAGAATGGGTGGGATTTGTTTTACGGGTCGTGAATGCAGCTTTGCGACAGCTGCATTCACTCTCGGCCAGTCAAGGGGAGGGGAGCAGTTCTCATGCTGGGGTAAAGGTAAGTGTCTGAAAAATTTTGTTTTAAATTGTAACAGGGACGGGAGTGGGGTGGGTGGGTGGGTGGGGTACTGGGATGGGGACAGGTTTTAAGGGCCCGTCTGATAATCTCCTTAGTTAGTTAGTTAGTTAGTTAGTTGTGCACCTTCAAGCTATTTTTTACTTATGACGACCCTAAGGCAAACCTGTCACAGGGTTTTCATGGCAAGATTTGTTCAGAGGCAGATTGAAATCAGATTTGTATGCACCTGTGTGTGCCTTCAAGTCGCCCATGAATTTCATAGTGTTTTCTTAGGCAAGGAATACTCAGAGATGATTTGACCAGCTCCTTCCTCTAAAATATAGCTTACAGTACCTTGTAGAGGTAGAGTATCCCTTATCTGGAATTCTAAAATCTGAAATACTCCAAAATCCAAAATTGTGTGGCTATGATAGTGACACCTTTGCTTTCTGATGGTTCAGTGTACACACACTTTGTTTCATGCACAAAATTATTAAAAATATTGTCTATAAAATTATCCAGTCTATGTGTATAAGGAATATATGAAACATAAGTGAATTTCATATTTAGACTTGAAACTCATCTGTAAGATACCAGATTATGTACATGCAAGCATTTCAAAATCCACCCCCCTCAAATGAAATACGGAACACATCTGGTCCAAAGCATTTCAGATAAGGGCTACTCAACCTGTATTTGCTGGCGGTCTCTCATCCAAGTACTTATCAGGGCTGATCCTGTTTGGTGCCTTTAGGTATTTAGGCCTGAAAAAATCAAATGTAGGGGACTGATAACATTGGAATTTCACTATGCACAGAGAAACTGTATTTCCTTCCTGTTGTACATGCTCTCAGTCAGATTTCCTTCTAGTTTTACATGCCCACCTTAAGAAAGAAGAATCTGAAATGCACAGTAGAAGAAAGCCACACTGAAGGAAAATGAGCAAGACAGATTTTTTTAAAAAATGCACTAAGGGACAATATTCCAGCAACCTAATAATAATGTGATCTACACAACACAAGGAGACACAAAACAGACTGACCAATCTGGCAGGCTATAGGGTATCAAGGCACAGAGCTCTGTCTATCCAAGGCTTGTCTACACTGACCAAATAGAACAGCCTCTCTTCCTTGTATCATCAAGCTGTCTAGGCAATGTATGGCTCGGATCGGGGGCATTCAAGCATTTCAGGGCTTTAATCTTCATTTTATTAAAAAGCAGGAATTTACTTTGGATCTCAATGGAAAATCTGGATGTGTGTGTGTGTGTGTGTGTGTGGACTGCTCTTCATTGGGACATAGGTATGGGGCCAGGAGGAGGAGTTTTTGGTGGGCCGACAGAAGAGGTCAGGAGGAGGCAACCAGGATCAGGTGATCAGCTGGCCTTTCCTACTGTTTCTATTTCACTTTTTAGCCATTCCTTTCTGTTTTGTTTTGCATACACAGCAGTTGTTTAGAGAAGTGCATACCAGCATACCCATATAGTTAGCTGTGCATAGCTTCACTTAATAGGATGTCTAAAGCCCCTCTCAGCTGTGGAAAAAGACATGCATACTTACATTCACATGCATGGTGGGGGAAACAGCTGTGTGGCTGCATATATTGCAATTTATCTGACTGTGTGAGTTTGGAAGGGGGAACTGTGTGGAGAGTGCTTCTGAACTCACCTCAGTCTGTGTGGCGATTGTCTAGACAAGGCCGTGGTCACTGCAGATCAGAGAAACCGAAAGATAAACCAGGTTATTCTGTTGGTACAGATGAGCTCCAAGTCCCACCCATTCTCTAATGTAAACTGACCTTTCCCTCACTCTGGGTACTGCTTCCAATGTTCTCCATGCAAGTAAGACATAAAGAGATATTCTCCCTACTCTGCTCCCTCCACTACCAATTGGGAAGAAATGCAGAGCAGGGAAGTGGGGGGGAATAATGATATATCAGACTACTCACCAATGATGCCTTGCTAATGGTAGTTCCCATACTGCTTGTAGGCTTTTCAATTTTCTCAAATCACTGCGTGTGTGTGGAGGGGATTCCCATCTTGTTAAGCAGGTAGTTGATTCTTACTCAGCACCAAGGCAACAAATAATACTACATACACTTGGAAGAAACAAATTACCTAAACCCATTTCAGTCTGGATTCAGACCAGGGCACAGTAATAATAATAATAATAATAATAATAATAATAATAATAGCAACAACAACTTTATTTTTGTACCCTGCCTTTTGCCTATTAGGCAATCAAGGCAGCTCACAACAATTGGATATAGAACAAACAAACCCATAGCGACAGTAATAACTTAAAACAGTTTACCCCCCCCTTAAAATTACATATAATAATACATGTATTTAAAAATAATTGGCGAATTCACCAATAATATAAAATACTACCCTAAGACTTTAAACTATAACATAAAAACATAAGCATAAAACATAAAAACAAAAAAACATAAAAAGAGGGAGAAGCATCCATTAAAATGGTCTATTCTATTCATGGAAGGCCTGCCGGAAGAGATCTGTTTTGATGGCTTTTTTGAAATTCTCTGGTTGCTTGTCAGATCTCTTCTGACAAGGCATGCCATAGTCTGGGAGCAGCAACAGAAAAAGATCTCTGGGAGGTTATTGTTAATCTAGATCTCATTAGTTGCAATAAACCCCTCCCAGAAGATCTAAGGGTACAGGGCAGATTATATGGGAGGAGGCGATCCCTTAGGTAGGTTGGACCTAGGCCATGTAGGGCTTTATAGGTCATTACCAACACCTTATACTGTGCTCAGAAATGGATAGGCAGCCAGTGAAGGGATTTCAAGATTGGAGTAACATGCTCCCTTCTTGATTTCCTGGTGACTAACCTGGCCACCATATTTTGCACCAGTTGTAGATTCCAAACTAGGTATAAGAGTAGCCCCATGTAGAGAGCATTGCAGAAATCAAGTCATGAGGTTAACAGTGCATGGACTCCAGTTTTTAGGTCCTTTGTCTAGAGGTAAGGGTGCAGTTGGCATATCTGCCGAATGTGATAACAGGTGCTCCTGACTGTCGCAGTCACCTGAGTAGTCATGTGAAGCAACGAGTCTAGGAGCACCCCCAAACTGTGAACACAGTCCTTAGAAGACAGCATGACCCTGCCCAGGACTGGCGGTTGCAATCCAATACCAGGTTTAGGGGCCCCTACTGTAAGCACCTCCGTTTTCTTTGGATTCAGTGTGAGTTTATTTTTCCTCATCCAGTCCATTACCGCTACAAGACAGTGACTGAGGGAGAAAATACCATCTGTCATCATGGCTGATGACTGAGACATGGATAAATATATTTGGGTGTCATCAGCATACTGATAACACCCTGCCCCATGTTTCTGGATGATTTCTCCTAGCGGTTTCATATAGATATTAAAGAGCATCAGGGACAGGATGGTGCCCTGAGGGACACCACAATTAAGCTCTCTTTTTGATGAGCAACTGTTCCCAAGCATCACCCTCTAGAATCTACCTGAGAGGAAGGAGTGGAACCACTGAAGTACAGTGCCTCCAATCCCCAACTCTCCCAGGCATTCCAAGAGGATGCCTTGATCTATCATATCAAAAGTTGCTGAGAGATCCAAAACACCAACTGGGCCACATTTCCCCTGTTGATGTTTTGGCGAAGGCCATCTACCAGAGTAACCATGGCAGTCTCCACCCCAAATCCCAGTCTGAAGTCGGTTTGAAATGGATCTAGAAAATCAGTTTCATCTAAGATCCCTTGGATCTGAGAAGCAATGGGCCGCTCAATCACCTTGCTCAAAACAAGATGGCATAACTCCTTCCCTAAGGGATGCATTGATGGTCTCCTTGAGAAAGGCCATCAATGCATAACCATAGTTGTTTATTTGAAGCGGGTTGGAAAGGATGCCTAGGAGAAATCGTGTCGATGGCCCTGGTGAGATCGTTGTTCCAAATGTCAACCAGAGCTTTGACAGAGTCACCGGCATTACCAGCCAAAGAACCCTCCAAGGCTTTCTGAAGACCTATTGGTTTCATTAACCTCTGAGGGTGGACCATTCTAATAGGTCCTCCACCCCCAGTGGGGCGAACATTGGCTCCAAGTCCAACCGTAACCAGGAAATGATCCATCCATTACAGTGCGGTGGTATTCATTACCTCCGGCCACGGATATACCTGCTCTGTACTGAAGACCACATTGAGAGTGTGACCCACACAGTGTGTTGGCCCAGAAACCAATTGAGATAGGACCATGTCTGTCATGGAATCCATGAACTGCCGAGCCACACCTGTTAAACTGATCTCGAATGGGATGTTGAACTCATCCAGAACTAAAAGTCTGGGCGACTCCAACAGTAGCTCCGAGACCAGTTGCATCAGCTCAGATAGGGAGTCTGTTAGACAACGGGGTGGATGGTATACCAACAGAATCCCTATATTATCCCTGGTTTTCAAGCTTAGATACACATACTCGAAGTGGTCTATTTTCCAGATAGGTATGCTGGTCCGGATAAGGTTATCTCTATGGTCTGGGGCCACTCTGCCCCCCCTGCCCACTTTCCCTTACCTGCTCATTAAGGGAATACCCAGTACTCAAAGTGTTGTGGCCCTGGCAAATGACCTACTTGTCAGGGGTTAGAGACTGAACTCCTTAGAAAATGGCCGGACAACTGGCAAGTTTGTCATGCTAGCTGAGGCCAAGACCAAGGAACAAGCCTTGAGGCCACAGCTGCACAAGAAGGTTATTGCAGGGCATTGCATCAGGCTATAGTGTGGAGTGCACACCAGAATCTGGTGTGCAAAAACTGATGTAATGCACCCATGTGGTTGAGGGAGCCAATGCCCTGTGAAACTGTATAAAAGAAGGCTCTATCCAGAGCCCATTGTTCTCTTGAGAAACATTGATGTCTGGCACGGCAGTTTGTTCATCTGCTGTATATATCTGTACATGTTGCAACTGCCTTGAGCTTGAAGATAAAGTACCTCCTATTGTTTGGACAATAATCACTCTGTGTGTGAGTCTTGGGAATGGGTTGCTGCTGAGTCTGCTAGATTTTTTTTTTGCTTCTGCCAGGGATTGAGCATTCTATCATCCCCCAACAGTGGTTATGGGCCCAGTCTGTTGGTCTCAGATAAGATAAGGGACACCCAATCAATTTCCCAGATACTTTTTGCCTATTTTTCTGTGTTTTGGCAAGTTGGCTGTGAAATAGTTTAGTTCCAGTCAGCCGTCTCTGCATAAATGTTATCACACAGAGAGCCTTGGAGTGCAGCCAGCCAGTTTTTGTTTTGTTTTCTGGCCAGAAAATTGGCATGGTGGCTGAGTCGATCATCATCCATTTTGATAAACTTGCAGATGGCAATTATGAGGCCTGGAGTATGTATATGCAGGCTTTATTAACTAAGGACAATTTGTGGCACGTTTTGGAGAATGAAAGTATGGTCCCGGAGGGGTCAGAGGATGAAATTGCAGTTTAGCTTATCCTTAGTTTAGCTGATCAGAAAGCTAGAGCTGCTATCCTCTTATCACTCAGCCTGTCCCAACTGATTCATGCTGCTGAAGCAGAAACTGCTTATCAGTTGTGGGAGGCATTAAAGGCAGTGCATCAGAGCTCTTCATGCCTGTCCAAGATGATTTGGATGAAGAGACTTTATAACACAAAACTGTGTCCTGGAGCCTGTGTGAAAGCCCATTTGAAGGAGATGAAGCAGCTGTTTCAGAAGGTTGCTAACAGAGGGGTGGATATCCTAGAAGCCCATAAGTGTTTTATACTCCTGGGCAGTTTAACTGAAGAGTGGGACTTCCTCATGTACAGTTTGCAGACTACCAGCAAATGTGATTTGTCCATATAGCTTTGCGTAGCTGGGCACATTCTGGAAGAAGTCCAATGCAAGCAGTTTGACTCCCGGACAGAGAGAAGGACACAGCCACAGTTAACCAGACATAATCAAGAGAGCATAGCAACACATCCAGAGGCATCTGAAGTGAAGGAGGGAGTCTGCAGCTATGTGAGATGCTGCTTCAGATGCACGAAACCTGGGCATTTTCAGAGGGACTATAAAATGCCTGCACCGAACAGGAGGGGTGGCACAGCCGCAAGGCAAAGGAGGGGTGCATCCCCTCAGGCTGCTGGCCATGCTTTCATGCTGGCCATGCCTGATGGTGCTGAGGGGGTAGTGTGGTTGATGGATAGTGGTGCAACTCATAACATGGTGAATGATTTGAGACTGTTAAGAAATGTACCAAAATGCATCCATAACAAATATAACAAATATTTCCCTTGCAGATGGTGCTCCCAGCAAGGTGCAAAAAATGGGCACTGTGTATGTGCCAGCTTTTGGTAAAGAGTTTAAAAATGTGTTATGTGCCACTAATCTAGAGAACTGTATATTATGCGAGTCACAAATGACTACTGATGGTTACAAGGTATTATTGGAGGGGGAAACACTGTACAGTAACAGATAAACATAATGTCTGTGCCAAAGGGTTGCAGAAACAGGGATTGTGCTACATGTTGCCCAAAGGAAAAGTAGAAAATGTGAACCCTGCAAATAATGTGCCCCTGCATGACAAGCGTGTCCACTGTTATCACAGAGTAATGGGCCATGCTAGCTATAAAGGGTTGAAAGAGCTTGCAAAAGTCTGCCCTGGTTTGAACATGAAAAAGTGTCCAAGGTTTCTGGAATGTGCAGTTTGCAGGAAAGTAAAAGTGAAAGCTTTCCCAATTGCAAAAAGAAGCCAGTGTGTCACTAACAGACCTTTTGAGGTTGTCCACACAGATTTAGCTGGTCCCTACAAGCCCACTGATGGGGGAAACCACTACTTACTAGTGATTGTGGACAGACACAGTAGGTATACCTATGTATACCTGCTTAAAGAGAAAAGTCAGGCTGCAGACAGTTTCCATGAGTGGGTGAGCTCTGTTGAAAAGAAATTCCCCTACAAGGTTGCCAGCTCGGTAACAGGACTTTTTCAGATGATCCTTGCAGCTCAAGGATCAAGTGGGAGAGCTTCGTAGCTGCAGCGTGGCAGGGGGTCCATTTTGGATGACACCGTCCCTTTGGCAAAATCGTCCGGGTCTCTTCCATTTAGGATTGGAGCCTGCTGCGCCATATTCAGCCAGATTTTATTCATTGAGGTTGTCCCACCACTGGCAGCACTATACTGTGGGAGTCTAAGAAAGAGGGCCTTCTCAGCTGTGGCACCCTGTTTGTGGAGGCTTAGCTGGTGTTGGCATTGGCTTAATTTTGTTGTCAAGTTAAAAATGGCTTTTAAATAAAATATTTACATCTTCATTGATTTCTTTCAAAATGTGCATACATGGTTCTACACTATTTTAAACTTTCATGCTGTTTTAACTTGCTAACTTGTTTAATATGTTTTATTTTAATATGTTTTTAACACGTTTCAAATAAAGTCAGCCCTCTTTATCCACGAATTTGGCATCCATTCAAAAAATAATAATAATAATAATCCCAAGAAGCAAATCTTGATTTTGCCATTTTATACAAGGGACACCATTTTACTGTGCCATTGTATATAATGGGACTTGAGCATCCACAAATTTTGGTATCCACACGGGGATCCTGGAACCAAACCCCAGCAGATACCAAGGGTCCACTGTATTTTGTTTTATGTTTTACATTGTTTTAAACTGTCAAATTGTTTTAAAATGTTACTTGTATGCCACCTTGAGACTCCATGATATAGTATGGAATATAACTATTTAAATAAAATAACATACATTGAGCCAGATAGGCCAGATGGGTGGATGCTTCAAGAAAGAAGACCTAATTGAAATGGACCAGACTTATACAGACTTTGACCTCACCCATGACATGCAAACACACACAGTTGCCTATGTCCTACTTCCCTCAGGAAGAAGTGCATGACTTCTCTGTCGTGCATGCAGCTACAGACACCTAGAAGTATCACATACCTCCTATTGTTCAAGCTCAGGAGGCTGGGCTCTTTTTGACCTTATACATTATATAAAATTGGATTTTAATAGCATGCCTACTAATCATGCTAATTCTTATTCATCCCGATACCTTATGTAATGTCTCTTGATCTTAGGTAGGTTCATTATTTTTGATCCCTAAGTATCTGTTGATGTGTGCCTTTAAGTCATTACTGACGTATGGTAAGCCAAAGGTGAACATATCACTGGATTTTCTTGGCAAGATTTGTTCAGAGAGGATTTGCTATTGCCTTCCTATGAGGCTGAGAAAATATGACTTGCCCAGTGGGTTTCCATGGCCAAGCGAGGATTTGAACAATAGTCTCATGGAGACATAGCCCAACAATCAAACTGTTACACCACACTGGCTCCCTATAATTATATGTTTCTTGTATTAGGCCTTTTAAAATACAATGTGTTGCTAATTCACACATGACTTTAAAGCCTTAACAAAAATGTACCTTAACATTTCTATAGCACCTATATTAACACACCAATTCCTGATGAGGGAAGGGAATGCTATTCCTCACTTACCCATTCAAAACCACAATATCTTTCAGCAGGCACAGAGGAAAGATTTTTTCAGTAAACAGAAAATGCTTCTCAATTGTATTTCTTTCCAATGATTTATTCTGAGGGTGCTAGCTAATTTCTTCCCCAGCAGGAAATATTCACTCAGAAAAAGTCTTTGTGTCCTCTTATCTTTGGTTCCTGCTTAAACTGTTTTGTGTCCCTCTCTCATGCCTTTCCTCTAAGTGTGCAAATTTAATTTCTTCCCCAGGGAGTGATTACATTTTTGAAGCCTTCTGTTCTTATATCGTAGTGATATTCACCACTTTCTGGTTTGCAGCTGACCTCTAGTCAGCTAAAGAAAAGGAGGCGAGTTCTGGTAGAGATGCACAGAAAGAGCAGATTCTAAAATTTGAGAAGGTTGTTGGGGCAGGGGCAGGGAAGGAGGAAAAAAACCCATTGAGGTTTGCTGTCATCATCTCTGATAGTTTATCCAATATCTAAATTGGAAGCAGCAGGTATCTGATCTGAAAATAAATTGGTTTTTTGTGGGGAGGGGGGAACTTGCATCTCACCCTTAGAATTTCTGGCTTCTTGCATTTCCATCTGCTTTAAAGATAGCCTTGTCAACATTCCTTTGCAAAATTTGAGGCACTGTGCTCTTCTGGTTCTCTAAATATAGAAGCAATGATTGTTGTTAAATATAGTGTCATTAATTACCAGGTGGTTTTTTGTTTTGTTTGTACTGAGCAGCATAAGCAAAGCAAAACAAACCCAAACCACACATAAGCCTCTTCCTGCAAGAGCTTGTAGTGACTATTAAAGCTCTCAAGCTTCTTTTCATGTTGCCAATAATTAAGATATGCTGCTTTTTCATGAAGATTATCATGATAAATAATATTGCTGCCTGCTTATTTGCTTTATATTGAGTGTTTTATCCTAGGTTTGAATATCATGCTAGGGTCAAAGAAAAATGGGTTCCGATTCTCACTCAACATGAAGCTCACTGGATGATCTTGGCTTCAGTGCTGTCACTCAGTCCTAGCCATTCCAAGAGAAGTGCTTTGAAGATAAGATGAGAAAAGGCCATGTTACATTGAGCTCCTGGGAGAAAAAAAAATGGGATAACATTGATTTTAGTTTAAATAGTGATGGAAAGTATAATGGGGATTTAAAAATGTTACCCTGTGCTTTACTGGAGATACCTTTAAAAACAGGCGCCAAAGAACTGTTGGCTTTAATCTCCTTATGAAAGCACACATTTAGCAGCAGAGTTTCTGTTTAAAATACATGCGCAGGAAATGTGCATTGATTTTAAACATGCAGGTTTAAATAGCCATCCACCCAAGCACACAGCCCCCAGCATCCACACTCTAGCATAAAAGACTCAAAGTACCCAAAAATAGTTTAAAAGGTAGAAAAAGACTTTACTCACAATCATTATGTTCATCTCAGTCAAAAATCAGGAACAACTTGAGAAGGTAGACTAAACTAACAAAATATAACTGAAAACTGCATCTTAAAAACTAAAATATGCAGGAGCTCTCTCCAGCAGCTCCTGCCCTTTAGGATGTAAACATGACTTCTGAATCACCTTGTGGTGTCTTCCCAGGACAAAGAGAGTTAAGACACGCCTCCTTCTCTGGAAAGGCACTCACATCACAAACAGGAAATTATGTCATGCACTCTGTTTACATTTACTACCTAAGACTTTCAGCAGTTAAATAAGTCAGCTTATTGGATTGCAACTACATATCCCAACAAAGTAAAACAAAATAATGCAATTCACTGCAACGAGGTTTGTTTGTTTTGTTTTTTGGTAACAAGGCCATAATAAAGCATAATTTCAAAAGTAACTTAAACAACTAATAATGTCCCTCCTGTAATGAATAGTGTATTATAGTTAATTTTAGAAGATTTTTTAAAGGGCTTTTAAGACATTTTGAGAAGCACTTTGAAGTAAGGGGTGAACTTCCATTTCCTTCTCTCTGAAGCGATCTATGGTCAACAGTATACCCATTCAGAGGCAGTCATGTTGGGCATGCAGCAAAACAAAATCCCAAATCCACAAAAAAAAAACAAAAAACGATGCCTTTATTGGCCAACCAGATGCAAAACACATGATGCAAGCTTACGCTCTACTGGCTTCTTCATCAGGCAAAAAATGCTTTAAAAAAAAGAAAAGTGGCAATCTTGGAGTTACAGGCCTACAAGCTGTTTCAAATGTTCCTTGTGATGATGTTCAGGTGAGGGGACTCATGCAGGCAGAATCCACTCCTACCTGTTGCTAGGGATGGGGGCAGGGAGAAGAGATGCAGCAGATCAGTGTCAAAACTCGACTGCACAGGTTCTTAAGATGCCATGCTTTAAGGACTTGCTTCCCCAACCAGGTACTTTCAGATGTGTTGGAACAGAAACCCCACCGCTCTGAGCCAGCAAACAGATGGTGGGATTTGAATACATCTGGAAAGTGTCAGACTGGAGAAGACAACTGATTTTTTTTAAAAAATAAGCCAGCAATGGCATATACCACTCAGGGACAACAGTGCTAACTAAAGTACTTTTTTGAGGGGTTCTTTTTATGGGTCTTCAACTCAACCCTGACTTATGGCAATGCTATCATAGGGTTTTCCTGGCAAGATTTATTCAGAGGAGGTTTGCCATGACCATTGTCTTCCTCTAAGGCTGAGGAGCGTGTGATTTGCTCAAGGTCACCATAGCTAGCCAGGATTTGAGTCTCCCAGAATCCTATTCCCAACACTCTAACTACTGTACCACGGTGGCTCTATCATGTTTATGGTTTCTAATTTTAACATCAATGACTAACGTAGTGGCAATTGCACATTTTGAAAAATGCCCCTTTTCAGTGTTAATGTCACTAGGGGGCTGCAGAGAGTCTAAACCACACCAAGTGACATTGGGCTTATCTATATGGTGAAAATGCTCCTCATAGAATTTGAGAACACTTTTGGTCCCAATGGGATCCTGCATCATTTCTCCACATTCAGAAGAAAGGGGGAACTTCAAATACTCCTTTGCAGCTTTTCCTGTATTTTTAAAAAAACTCTGAAGGCTCATTCCCACTCGTTGGGACAGCCATTTGCTTTGCTATGCGTTCCCAATAAGAATGGATGTGGAAAGCTGATTGCTCAAATGAGTGCAGGGGATGGAACTTGCTGGCAAGGCCATGTTGGATTTTTGCTGTAGTGATTGTGTGCTGATGCAATGAAACAGACTTTCCCCCTTTTTTATGTTTATTTAAGCAGAAGATTGCACTTCCGTACCTTGGATTTGCTTTTTTTTTTTTTTTTTAAAAAGACGAACTGTTCAGCAGCAGCAACTGATGAGAATAAAAAATGAGTAATTCACTCACTCCAGCCATCTTGATTCTTAGGCATGCCCATTTGAACATCAAATGTGTATGGCTCTGCATGCTTGCAGTTTTGGGGGGAAAACGTGGGCTTTTCAGGGTTTTTTTAATTTTAAAATGATTACAGGAGATAACAATAAAATATAATCAAAATCATAAAAGAGCAATGAAGTAGTAACAATGGTAAAAAGAAAAGAAATACACATTACATCTTAGATATTAAAAAGAGCAGTCATAAAAACAGATCCCTCTATAAATCATTATGCATTCACAAAGGATAGTATATATAATTACTCCATTAACATAAGAAATAAAATGCTCTAATATTTCATAAAATGAATTATGAGTGATTATTTCTTGCTTCTTTAACCTGGATTGTCAATAAGAACAATTTTCCAAAAACTGGTTAGCTGGTCAGATAAGGTATATATCTTGGATTCCTTTTAGGACCTTATCAGATGAGGAAAAAAAGGAGCCAAAATGATGTGATAAGGACATTACGGGTCGTCATTATCAGATGACATAATTCTTCTCCCATGGCCAGTCTGTCAATTATCTGGTAATGGAGTGCCACTTTCAATTGACAGCTTAATAGATCGGCAGTCCCTGCTTTTGCTGGTGTGTGAAACCTTCAATCCTTTAGATCTCATTGCTGCAGAGTAAATGGCCGGATGGGGCAGAACTCTTCTGGCTGAGATTGTGACATCCAGGTAAGTGACGAACTTCTAATGACCCTCCCTGGGCTACTTGGAAGTTTTTAAGTGTAACTTAAAATCCCCACCACCATCTGTGGGAGTTACTTCAGAGGAGACAAATATATAATCAGGTCATGCCTATGTTGTGAGCATCTTCAGGAAAGGCCTTCCAGGCCATGATTGTACAGCCCACCTAAACTTCTGGATAACTCAATTTTTAACCACTTAAATTCAGGTACAAGGAAATGCACCTCACATTAGTGAAGCCAGAGGGGGAGAAGAAAACCATGCTCACTCACAGTGCATGGATGCTACAATACAACAGCAGCAAAATGGATGATCGCACCAGAAGCAATAGTCCAACAGCAGTGACATTGCACCCATTGATGGGTTTTTCTCATCAGTGAAAAGAGGTAAACCAATAATAATCGAAATACAATGCAGCAATGGGGTAAACATGATGTTGTGTGAAAAGTTCCAGCCAAAGACTAAGGGCTCAGTTACATGACAGTTTTTATCCTGGGGAGAATCGAGATATTGTCATCTCGAATCTGTCTCATATTGTTCCCATGATTTGTCCTGGGTAGCAAAAGTCTCAGGTTTTTGTGATTGTTGTTCACACTTCCCACCATCCTGGGAAAGGGGCACACAGCAGAGCTGAATTATGATTGGTCAGATTGGAGGAGGTGGGCTTGCAAGGGAAGTCTGGCAATTCAGGATCCACCATTTTTGTATTTCCCTCTGTAGGATCCTCCACTGCCTCCAAAGCCTGGTTGTCAGAAGCTGCATCCAGCTGAGAGCCAGGTGATGGCCAAGGCTGGACAGATGGGGTGGCAAGGCCAGCCGCCCTGTGGATTGCCTTTGGCACAGGAGAAGGAGGAGGGTCTTGCAAAAGGCTGCAGGGAGGGTCATTGAGGGGAGGCGAATATGGGGAAAGGACCCCCAATATTTCTGGCTTGAGTGAGACTACGAAGAAAGGAACTTCACTCCCCCCACTTCAGGTACTGGGGTCTCCTTGGTTTTGAAGGGAGGGAATGAAATCCAAGGGAGCCAAAAAAGACTCTCCTTTTTGGATGGAGGCAGGCAAGCCAGGCCCATTGCACTCGATGGGGTTTCCCCTTCTCCCATGCATAGGGTGGCATCGCATATCCCTACAAACACCACGGGTGTGCCTCTTTCCCTCCACACAGGGACATCTAGAGAATCCAGCCTGTGCTTCATGCTCTCTCATTGAAAGCAATGAGGAGGGAAAAATGTTTAGTACGGCTGAACTTGGTACTACTGGGAGCACTGTGTATATTTTTTACTTCATTGGCAAAATTAAGGCTGTTAATTCACAAATGTTCCATGTACAGTTGCCCCTCCACATTCACGGCTTTCACATTTGCGGTTTTGATAATTCACGGAAAGCCGCCTGCCCCCCCCCTCCACTCCGTCCCTTCCCAAGGCAGCGAAGGTGTTCTCAGGAATCCCTTTGCTGCCTTGGGAAAGGGGGGGTGGAAAGCCTTCCTCATTCCACCCCAGTCCCTTCCCAAGGCAGCGAGGGACCCCCTATGCCACTTTGGGAAGGGTGGGGGGGATGAAGGAGAGTGACGGTGGGGGCTTCAGAAGACCCCATCGCCACTCTGGGAAGGGCGGGGGGTGAAGGAGAGTGGTGGCGGCGGCTTCAGAAGCCCCCATCGCCACTCTGGGAAGGGCGGGGGGGTGAAGGAGAGTGGCGGCGGCGGCTTCAGAAGCCCCCATCGCCACTCTGGGAAGTGCGGGGGGTGAAGGAGAGTGGTGGCGGCGGCTTCAGAAGCCCCCATTGCCACTCTGGGAAGGGCGGGGGGTGAAGGAGAGTGGCGGCGGCGGCTTCAGAAGCCCCCATCGCCACTCTGGGAAGGGCAGGGGGGTGAAGGAGAGTGGCAGCGATGGCTTCAGAAGCCCCCATCGCCACTCTGGGAAGGGCGGGGGGTGAAGGAGAGTGACGGCGGGGGCTTCAGAAGCCCCCATCAGCATTCTGGGAAGGGCGGGGGGAGGAGGAGAGTGGCGGCAGGGGCTTCAGAAGCCCCCATCGCCACTCTGGGAAGGGCAGGGGGTGAAGGAGAGTGACGGCGGGGGCTTCAGAAGCCCCCATTGCCACTCTGGGAAGGGCAGGGAGGTTAAGCAGAGTGACGGCGGGGGCTTCAGAAGCCCCCATCGCCACTCTGGGAAGGGCGGGGGGTGAAGGAGAGTGGCGGCGGGGGCTTCAGAATCCCCCATCGCCACTCTGGGAACGGCGGGGGGGTGCAGGAGAGTGGCGGCGGGGGCTTGTGAAGCCCCTGCAGCAACTTTGGGAAGGGTGGGGGGTGTGAGGGAGAGTGGCGGTGGGGGCTTCTGAAGCCCCCGTAGCCACTCTGGGAAGGGCAGGGGGGTTGAGAAAGGCTGAAGAGAGGCAGCGCAGCCTCCTCCCTGCCAGCCTGCTCGCCTGCCCACCCGCCCACCCGCTGCTGTCCCTGGCCTTCCGAAGTGGGCGCCGGGGCTCCAAAGCCCCGGCGCCCGCTTCAGAAGGCCGGAGAGAGGCAGCGCAGCCTCCTCCCCACCCAAACGCAGCCTTCACTGGCCTTTCTCAGAGGGGCCCAGGGCTTTGGAGCCCCGGAGCCCGCTGAGAAAGGCCAGGGAGAGGCAGCGCAGCCTCCTCCCCACCCACACGCTGGCTTCCCCGGCCTTTCTCAGCAGGGTCTGGGGCTTTGGAGCCCCGGCGCCTGCTTCGGAAGGCCAGAGGGAGGCAGAGCAGCCTCCTCCCCACCCACACGCTGCCTTCCCTGGCCTTCCTCAGCGGGCTCCGGGGCTTCTAAGGCCTGGAGTCCCCTCAGAAAGGCCGCAGAGAGGCCAGACAGGCTGGCCAGACACCCTCCCTCTGCCTCCCTCCCTCTGGGGGAGGGCCCGCGGGAGCAGCATCTGTTATTCGCGGTTTTTCCACATTCGCGGGCGTCTCAAGAACCTAACCCCCACGAATGTGGAGGGACAACTGTAATAGATGCTCTTGCTCCTCATCCACTTTGAATTAATTTTCCATTAACAGAAAGAGGATACATTCAAAGATATGGCTGTTACATTCACAAAGTGCTTACAGTCAATTTGAATTCTTATTCTTTGGGAGACTACATTTGTATACACAATAGAATTAAGCCACAGTCCCAAATTCTTACTCTCGAGGAGACCTTAATTTTCCTTTAACAGAAACAGTGTGAATTCAAAGATATAGCTGTTACATTCAAAGTGCTTACTGTCAATTTGAATTCTTACTCTTGAGGAGACCGCATTAGTATACACAATACAACTAAGCCACAGTCCCAAATTCTGTACCCCCACTTCTCCCCCGACTTCTTTTCCTTCCAATAGAAAGCAATGCTTTAAGTGCTTTCTGTCCTACCCCACTCTCCCCACACTTCTTTTCCTTCCAATACAAAGCAATGCTTTAAGTGCTTTCTGTCCCATCCCACTCTTTCCCCCACTTCTTTCCCTTCCAATAGAAATCAAAGCTTGAAGTGCTTTCTGTCCCCCCCACACTTCTTTTCCTTCCAACAGAAAGCAATGCTTTAAGTTCTGTCTGTCCCCCACATCTCCCCCACTTCTTTCCCTTCCAATAGAAAGCAATGATTTAAGTGCTTTCTGTTCCACCCCACACTCCCCCCATTTCTTTTCCTTCCAATAGAAAGCAGTGCTTTAAGTGAGGCTGAGCCACAGCCCAGAGGAGGAGGGAGGGAGGGCTCCCGGAGTGCCAGAAATGTG
This sequence comes from Gambelia wislizenii, assembly GCA_030847615.1. Lineage (NCBI taxonomy): Eukaryota > Metazoa > Chordata > Lepidosauria > Squamata > Crotaphytidae > Gambelia > Gambelia wislizenii. Next base: position 142,199,771 of record JAUMIR010000001.1, read on the forward strand.
GGGGGAGCACTCGGGAGCTCGCTTGGCCCTCTCCTGGCTCTCAGCTGGCTACAGCTTCTGCCAACCAGGCTTTGGGGGCAGCAGAGGACCCTAGGCAGGGCCATTCAAAAATGGCGGATCAAGAATTGCAAGGCTTCCCTTGCAAGCTCACCCCCTCCAAAGTCCAATGAATCAAAATTCAACACATGTCCCAGGATTGTTGCTGATGGTTCACACAGCCAATAGTATGGGTTTTTTCCAGACTTTACGAAAAGGTCTGTAGAAAATAGAGGGATGAAAAGTCATGGGTTAACTTTTTTTTTTTTTTTTTTTGCTACCCCTCCTGAATATGTGTGTGATGTGTGTGAACCAATAGGGTTCAACCCAAATTCTTCCCGGATATATTTTGCCATGTAAAAGGGCCCTATGTATGTTATCCTGCTGCAATTTACTAGCCTCATGTGATAAGTCTCTGGCCAGGTTGTATACTACTTCACTGGAAAATGATACACTACAGTAGAAAGTGGGTAGATCTTAGTTATCACTTACATAGTTCCAGTCAACACTTTAAGAGGGGCAAGTTTAGTTCTGCTCTCTCCATCATTTCTTTCTTTAAGTGGAAAGTGGCATGTCTGAAGATAAGTTTCTGTTTTCCTGGAGATGAGGGATCAAGATTCTTGATCTTCCAGCACCCTTGCCTGTGTGAAGAGTCTTCTCATGAGTAGTAATTTCTTTTCTTAAGATTTACCACTTTCCACATGAAGAGGGAGTGGGGTTAGGTACTCCTTCTTCACATGTTGATTAAAATAGGCAAAGAAAGACTTGAACAAATTTTCTACTCTCTCTTGTCAGAATTCAGTTTCAGTTGTTCTCATTTTCTATTTTTTTTGTTTTGTTTCACATAGTATACTACATAGTTATATCACTGCAATTGTCCCTTCATAGTCGCTGGGGTTTGGTTCCAGGACCCCCCCCCCCGTGGATACCAAAATCCATGAATACTCAAGTCCATGTGCAATGGCATAGCAAAATAGTGTCCCTTATATAAGATGGCAAAATCAAGCTTTGCTATTTTTTAAAGAATATTTTCAAGCCGTGAATACTTAGATCCATGGATACCAAATCCATGGATATGGAGGGACAACTGTATTTCACTATGTAAATGGAAATACAGTCGTCCTTCCAAATTCGTGGGGGTTAGGGGTGCAAGAACCCCATGAATGTGAAAAAAGAGAATAAAATACACCTCCCCCTGCCCACCTGCAACCCCCCCTTCCAAACTGGTGATGGGGCTTTTGAAGCCTTGTAGCCACTTCTCAGCCGCCACCCCCACCCTCCCAAACCTGATCTCCACTCCAAATAAAACCAAGCCCAGGGAGAGGGAGGAGATCGGGTCTAAATCGCCCCCTCCTTTCTGTCTCGGGGCTTGGCTCTCCATTTCAAATGGAGGCAAGCCCCAGGAAAGTGGGGAGGGGGTGCTTTAGACCCCAAATCCCCACTCTCCCTGGGCTTGGCTCTGTTTGGAGTGGGGAGCCAACCCCTGAGGGAGCAGGGAGATCGGGTCTAAATCACCCCTTCCTTGCTCTCTCGGGGCTTGGCTCTCAATTTCAAATGGAGGCAAGCCCCAGAAGACTGGGGAGGGGGGGGTTCCTTGGCTCCCTACTCCAAATGTAGCAAAGCCCCTGAGGTAGATGAAGTTCCCTCCTGGGGAGGGGGAAGAGAAGGAGGAGAAACTGCAAATACTCAAAACCACGAATGTCAAAGCCGTGAATGTGGAGGGACGACTGTAAATGCAAAATATGAGAGGAAATTAGTTATTAAAAATCCTGCCCCCAGAATAGAAATAGACAAAAAGCGGAAATTTATGACCAAAATAGATGTAATACTTCCTCAAGTTTAAAAATGCATTGTTTTAAAAATGCAAATATAGAATCATAGAATTATAGAGTCCTAACATTGGAAGGTGCCGCAAAGACCATTTATTCCAACTTCCCACCATGCAGGAATATGCAACTCCTGAAGTACTCCTGAAAGATGCCCATCCAACCTTTGTTTAAAGAGCTCCAAAGATAGAGAGTCCACCACCCGTCAAGGTAATGTATTCCACTGTTAAAAGCTCTTATAGTAAATATTTCTAATGTTTCATGGAATCTCTTTTCAAATCCTTTGGATGGTGTTCTCTTCTCTGGAGCAGCAGGAGACAAGCTTGCTCCATCTTTAAATGACAGCCCTTTGGATATTTAAAGACAGTTACCATGTCACTCTCAGTCTTCTCTTCTCCAAGCTAAACATAACCAGCTCTCTCAGTTGTTCCTCACAGGGCTTGGGAGATTTTCAGATGGCTAAAATCATCCTCTTACTGCGCAAGCAGCCTCTGGACCAGTAACGAGGATGCTGCGTGGCAAGGGTCCATTTTGGACGACGCCGTTTCTCCCTCGGCGTCGTCCGTGAGTGTTGCGGCTAGCATTGGAGGCAGCCACGCTGTTTTTCACTCACGGAACTTGTCTGTGAGTAAAAAACAGTGCGGCTGCCTCCAATGCTAGCCGCAACACTCATGGGTGACACCAAGAGAGAAACGGCATCGTCCAAAATGGACCCTTGCCGCGCCACAGCCTCGTTACTGCTCCGGGGGCTGTTTGCGTGGCAAGAGGCTGATTTTAGCCGTCTGAAAATCTCCCAATTGGGTTCCAGATCTTTGATAATCTTGGTTCTCCTGCTCTGGACATGTTCTAACTTGTCATACCCATCCTGAACTGTGGTGCCCAGAACAGGACACAGTAGTCCAGATGTAGTCTGACCAAAGCAGAATAGAGTGGGACTACTACTTCCTTTGATCTGGACACTATTATTGATGTATCCCAGAATTGCATTGGCTTTTTTTGGCTGCTGTATCACACTGTTGATGCATGTTTAGTTTGTGGTCTATTAGGACCCCTAAATATTTTTCATATGTACTGCTTTCAGGTCAAATGTGACCCATCCTGTACTTATACATTTCATTTTTCTTGCCTAGATGTAGTACCTCACATTTATCTCAATTGAAATTCATTTAATTAGTTATGGCCCAGCTATCCAATCTCCCAAGGCCCTTTTGAATTCTGTTCCTGTCCTCTGGGATGTTAACTACATCTATGTTGGTGTCATCTGCAAATTTGATAAGCATGCCTTCTCTTCCATCATCTAATATAATGATTTATAAAGATGTTAAACAACACCAGGCCCAGGACAGAACTTTGAGACACCTCACTAGTCACTTCTCTCCAAGATGAAGAGCAGCCATTGGTGAGAACTCTCTGGGTTTGGTTTGTCAACCAATTATGGATCTCTAACACTATCTAGGCCACACTTCACCAGCTTCCCTGCAAGACTATAATGGGGAAACTTGTCAAAATCCTTACTGAAATCAAGATATACTACATCCACAGCACTCCACTGATCTACCAAGCTTGTAACTCTATCAAAAAGAGAGAGATAAGATTAGTCTGGCATTAGTCTGGCATTAGTCGAGAAACCCATGCTGGCTGTTAATAATCACAACATTTATTTTTAAACAGACTGGCTGTATAATTATTTATTCTAGAACTTTTCCTAGTATCAGCATCAAACTATAATTTCTCAAGTCTTCCTTTTTGAAGATGGGGACAACATTTGCCCTCCTTCAATCTGCTGGGACCCCTCCAAGATTATTGACAGTGACTCTGAGCAAGTTCATTTGGTACTCTCAAATGCAGTTCATCCAGCCCTGGAGACTTGCATTCATTTAGAATATCTAGGTATTCCTTTATTACCTCTTTATCTATTATTGGCCATAGTTGTCTTACTGCAGGATTCATTGTATTTTCACCAGTTAAAACACTCTTTTCATTTTGAGACAAGATTGATATTAAACTTGTATTAAACAGTTTGGCCTTCTCTCTGTGCCCAATTAGCATTTCACCATCTTCTCTATGCAGGGGTCCTACTATTCCCTTGTTCTTTCTAATGCTCTGAACTATGAACTGCTGGAAGGGAATGAAAGTTGACAATTATGGATTGTGGCATAATTCATACCTGCTGCAATCTTGGTGAAAATAAATGGAGGCAATTCCCCACTTCACCACCCAGTATAAACAGCAGTTTGGCTTTGAACAATAGCAGGGGAGGAAAAGATTAAATTGCCAGCTGATATTCCTGATAATCAGCACCCCAACAGCTCTTATTTACTTTTTAATATTTCTGTTAAATTCAAGGATGCATTTTATAGCATGTCTGGTTTGGCCCTGTCATTGGCTTTTCAAAGAGCATGTAGTAAAACCTATTATACATGGTTTTACATATCTGTGGTCTGGGGACATATCCCCTTTGGATGGGGGGGGGGCGGTGACCTGTAGTTTCCCAGACTATTCATCAGTAATCATTAACATAAGGGCAGAATCCACAGGCAAATACTTTTAATTAACATTAGACTTTTGCTGGATGGGACTTCAGAATGAAGCTAAGTAATCATTACTGAAAATTCTTGGCCACGTGGATTTCTAGATAAAATAGTGCTCTATGAAATGTTATGTTGATCTTCCACTTTCAGCCAACTTCCATTGATTGCGGAAAAGCAATGCTATAAAAGTACTCACTGGATCTAATGCAAAAGCAACAAAAAACGCATAGGATACTTGCCAATAAATGGATGGTGGTTTTGGCACTGGGGCATAAACGATTGCAAAGAAGACAGCCAAACCAGCCATTTAAGACCAATTGATTTTGTACTTAAACCTTGCCTGTTGAAAGTGCTTAATTTGGAATATCTTCATCCCATTGTTTTTTCAGAGTCAGCTAAATGTTACATTTTAGAAGCTGTGCTTTTACTGGCAGACTAAGGGTGCATCTACACTGTAGAAATAATGCCATTTGACACCACTTTAAGTACTGTAGCTCCATCCTATGGAATCCTGGAATTTGTAGTTTTACAAAGTCTTTAGCCTTTGCTGCCAAAGAATGCTGGTGTTTCACAAAACTACAAATCCCAGGATTCTGTAGGATACAGCCATGGCATTAAAGTGGTATCAAACTGCAATATTTCAGCAGTGTAGATGCACCTTAAGAAGGCTTTTGGGTGAGGCTTAAACAAGCATTCACTTGTAGCTAATTCACATGGTGTTCATTACAGCAATATTACCCATGGTGATGGACTAATGTAGTTATAATGTGGGTGCATATTTTTTCTTTAAAAAAAATCCACAAAATCTTCCATCTCTTGTCATGATTTAAGTCTGCCTTTGCCTATCTGGGTTTGGCTGCATTCTAGGATCTTTTGATGTTCATGGTAGAAAGAGACTTGGTAAGTAGATACTAGTGTTTAGGGATGAGCAGAGCTGCCCTTCAGCCACTTAATTTAGATGTCTTTTATTTGGTTCAGGTTCAGTTGCTTGGTTTCATGTAATGTGCCTTTCATCCACTGCATGAATTTAAATTTAATTAGGTTCAGTCTTATTAAGCTCAGAGAGGAATTGTTCATACCTCACCAATAAAATAAAATAAATCCAGCTCTTTGATATTTTAGTTTTTAAAAGCCAGAAACATTTTTTAAAACTCCTTTGACAGTTCTGAAAAAGGCAGATTTTGCTCTTAAAACGTCCTTCTGCCTGCTGTGAAACTCCCTGCCAAGTACAGAGCAAATGTCAAAGGCTGATCTCCTTATTTCCCTTTTAGAGAAAATGTTTTTAAGGGCCTATATGAAATGAAGTCCATGTGACCTGCCCATGGTGCTGTTTATTACACCATTTGCACATTGCATACAAAACCAATGTGGTCAGATGCAATGGTTCCTAGTCTTGGTTCTCCACAATTCTTGACCTGTGTTGGCTAGGACATTTGAGAAATGAAATCTGAGAATATGTGAAGACTCACATTTGGGAATTACTGGCTTTGGACTATGGCTGGTAATCGCTGCATTCAAATTCCCACTATGAAGCTGATTGTATAGCCATGAACAAGTAATTATTTGTAATGTTAACCCATCTGGACAGTTGTATGTATACAAATAAGAACCTTAGATTTGTTGCCCAGAACTAATTGAAGGAAAGACTGAGGACTTTATCAGATGTGTGAAAAAAACCGTCATAAGGATACGACGATAAGACAAAATGGCAAAATTATCAGACTTCATCGTCCTTCAGCTGTTCTGGGGTAGTAGGGTGGGCATGAATAAGGTGTCGCTTTTTATTGGCAGCTTAGCCCATCAATAAAAATGTGACACCTTGTCCACAGCAGTGTTACACTCTGGGAATGGCGGAGGACACGGGTGTCTAATTACAGTATTTTGCCCTTTGTGTTCTCGTCCTGTCCTTATGATGCAATTTGGGATTTGGTTTTTGCTGTGTTTCCCCAGGTCTGATAAAGTCCTGAATGGACAAGTGGGGGAAATATAGACAAAGGTTCATGGCCCCCACATCCTGAAGCAGGCCCCCAGGCCAGGATCTTTGGCGGGCTCCCTACCTACTGCTAAGGTTAAGAGCAGTGAGACGCTCTATAGGATTTAGGATAAAAATTAAAATGAGCCAGTTTAAATGATTACACCAAAGTAATATTTATATTTATTTTTTTAAAAAACTAAATTGATTTACATAATAAAAACTTTTTAATAATATCATGCAGGAGCCCCCTCCTAACCCCAGGCACCCAGACCCCCAGGCTAGAGCCCTGTTAGCCTCCCCACTTTGTGCGTGCCACGCAAAGGCTATTCTTCCTCCCTCTGTCCTCCCTTCACATCATACATGTTGCATAACATGATGAGAGGATTTCTCTGGGGGGAGTGATTTAGAAGTGGACCATCACTGGATTTTCAGGTGGTTGCTTGTCTACTACCATTATGGTACTATATGCACCATTTAGTCTCTGGACAGGAAAAATGGTGAGGAGAGTTTAACGACATCCACAAGCTCCCCACGCTTGGCATGTGGCACCACTGTTTTCAGGCTGAAATATTACATTGCTTCAGCAGAGTTACATTATGTAACCACTGTACTGAGTATATCCACTACATTATTATAAATCTATTATTCTACTTTAACTGCTCTGGCTGCCTCCTGAGGAATCCTGGGATTTGCAGTTCAGAGAAGGGTATTTAGAATTCTCAGCCAGAGAGTTTTTAGGCCCCACTAAACTACAAACCCCAGAATTCCACAGGAAGCAGCCATAATGGTTAAAATGGAATCTCTGTCTCTCTCTGACTTTTCTTTGCAAATGAAGATTCAGGAAGGACTCATCCCGTGCTTTCTGCTAGCGCGCTGATGCCTGAAAAGGCCAATCCGAGATAAATAATTCTGGTTGCAGCAAGCACAGCAGAAGGTCTCCTTAGGTGATGTTTCCGGGTTGTGATTCTTTCTGCATTGTCGTTTCTCTTCAAGACTTGTTCGGTGTGAGCTCTCAAATAAGGCTGCAGCATTGTGGAAATGGAAAATAGCACTATAACAGTATAGTATGATAAAGTCCACAATGTATATGGATCAATAAACAGTGCACATAGCTGAGAAACTGTAATGCAATTTCAGCGTGCAAAGGCAATGCATAGAGGAAATGCACAGCCACACACTACCTCAAGCACAATGGTCTCCCATACAGAATGGTCTCAGCTCCACTTACGCTGTTGTCAGTTTGTAACAGCTGTTGCAAATTGTCCCCCTCTAATAACTCTACATGCATAATGCAACTTACTGCTGTGTTTGTCATTAACAGAATGGTGGCCTAAATTTCCCCTAATGCCCATGGTTATATCAAATCTTTCAGTAAACAAACCAGTGCTGGTGGGTGAGGGAACCCAAGCAGACTGTACTTCTAAGGCCAACCAAAATGTTGGGGTCCATGTCTATACAGAGAGAACAATAGTTCAAAATATGCTCATCCTAAATACATCTTGTAAAATAAGGCTCTGTGAACCACTTCAGAACAGAAATCTTGTGAAATGCAGTTTCTGGGAGTAGTCTACCTTTAATTGGTGTAGTGCTGACCCTGAATCCATTTTTTTTAATGGTAAATTGTCTAAGAGCGCTGCTCACAATCAATTTCTTGAAAAAAGATGTTCAAGCCTGAGGCTGGAAAAGAGCAGCAGGAAATGGAAATACAGGAGGTCAGCTTCATTTCCCCCTCCCTCTGCTGAAGTTCCTCTTTAAGCCAGTGTTTGTACTCCCTCAAACCAAGGCCTGAAGCCATCACAGTGGGATGCTGCAGTAGAGCAACAGGAAGGCCAGAGTTTAGTTTTATTCGATTTGATCACTTAGCTGCTGTTTATGAGGCAACACAGCTTGTGTGACTCACCGAAGGGCCAGCTGAGAGACTCTGACATGTATGTGGAATTCACTTAGTAAAACCTATGTACAATTTGAAAAATAATAAGATAAGTAATAACAACAAATAAAGCTGTTCCTTTAAATATATACAGTTGCCCCCCCCCAATCTTTGGGCTCCAGATCTGATTTCAAGTAGCTGTAGATTGTCATGATCTATACTTAAAATGGTAGTGATGTGAACACAGACATGATGAAGTGACTGTGTGTACATCGCCACCATGTAGTAATACGGTACATGATTATCCACATTTTTTTGTGATCCACAGGGATTCCCAGAACCTAACTGAAGAGCCCTCTCTCTCTCTCTCTCTCTCTCTCTCTCTCTGTGTGTGTGTGTGTGTATGTATGTGTGTTCTTGATTGCAAGGATCTGATTTTCAGTTCCTGAAGTCATTACAGAATTCCAGTTAACCCTAACAGGATTAAGTACTTGCTCAGGATATTTGAATATGCCATGGCAGCTATTGAGGAGGTATGCTAGGAAGTGAGAGCCTATCTGGCACTGAAGGTCTTCAGAGACAGATGGACCATTACTTGTTGGCAGTGTTCTGCAACCATAAGAGTCAGACTGATATTCCATCCAAGGTTATCACTATGGGGATGGGGCAAAATGAAATATTGATTCCCCAAATAAAAATTCTGCTCCACATGAAATTTTATTTCAGTCTCTAAATTTGTAGCATTGCAGAATGTGTGACATTGCAAACCATTCATACATATGAGGTCTGTCTATTAAATAATGAGATTGATAAATAGCCCATCTTTATTTATATGTATTACAATTCTAATGCTTGTCTCCTTCAATATACTCCCCATTCACACTCACACACCAATGCAGTCTTGTTTTACATTGGTCAAAGGCATGGAGCAGATCAGTTTCTGTCAGCTGTTTCAACACATCTGCCTTTTTCTTCTTTACTGCATCATTGACCCTCTCCATTGACGCCCCCTTGTCGTGGGAGAGAGGCTTGCGTACCCTAATGATGTTTTGAGCTATGCTGGCAGTGGCATAATAGCCACTGGTAGGGTCTCCCATGCCAGACAGGTCAAAACCGAAGGGTCTGACAAAGAGCGTCAAAGGGCAGGATGGGCTCTCTAGCCTTGTGGCAACCGTCCTAGGAGAAGGAAAACTCCAATCCCAAACCCGGGCAGATGGTGCTCGTCCAACCCTGTAAGGTCAACCATCTAAGAGAAGGAAACTCTAATCAAACCTACGGCCCGAGGACCTCGCTGCCACGTCCATGCTTGCAAGGCCACGGCAGATGAATCTCTGGTTTAAAGGGTGAGGCCAGTTCTGTGCACGCTGCGCTCCACCAGAAAAATCCATTGCACAGGCTCGAAGGACAAATCAATTTCCAAAAAAGCCCTGTAGCGACTGGCGAGGGACGAAACCGGCAGGTGTAAAGATGCACTGGAAGCCGCAGCCCCAACCCTGCATGCAGGCGGTTTAGGACATTGGTCGCTCAAGCCTGACCCGGGAGATGACAGTCTTGTTCGGCAGCATCCTGAACGACCAAGCAGCCTTTTTTAAGGAGAGCACTGCTTGCTCCATATGGAGAGGGGTCTAGAAAAGGTGGCCTAAAGAAAGCTCATCTCCAACTACCTGGTTGGCTAGCCGCGGCCAACAGGAATCTTCTGATGCGGTCAAACCAAGGCAAAGAAACAAAGGCACACACCGGCCTCCAAAGGTAAATAAACTGACACTTGCATGCTGGAACATCAGAACCATGCAAGACTCTGAAGACAGTGGACGGCCTGAGCGTCGTTCTGCCCTAATAGCCCTTGAACTATCACGGCTTAATATTGACATCGCTGCTCTTAGTGAAGTTCGCTTCCATGAGGAAGGCAGCCTTAAAGAACATGGCACCGGCTACACACTTTACTGGTCTGGCAAACCCAAAACCGAAAAACATCTGTCAGGAGTAGGCTTTATGATTAAAAACTCCATTGCCTCCAAACTTGAAACCTTGCCAACAGGACACTCTGATCGCATTATTTCCTTACGCCTCCCAAATGTTGTTCTCTTTAGTATATATGCCCCAACTATGCAAGCCGACCCTGTAGAGAAAGACAAATTCTACACAGACCTACGCCAACTCATACAAAAAGTCCCTGTGGAAGATAAAATTATTATCCTTGGTGACTTCAATGCCAGAGTAGGAAAGAACTCCGAAGCCTGGAAAGGTGTCTTAGGCAAGCATGGTGTTGGAAATTGCAATGATAACGGACGCCTCCTGCTAGAGTTCTGTGCAGAACAACAGCTGACTATTACAAACACAATCTTTCAGCAGAAAGATAGCTTGAAGACAACCTGGATGCATCCCCGATCCAAACATTGGCACCTCAATGACTACGTTCTAGTCCGTCAGAGAGACATTCGTGATGTCCGTCATACACGAGTGATGCCCAGTGCAGAATGCCAAACAGATCATCGCCTTGTCAGATGTAAACTAAATCTTCATCTTAAGTTCAAACCTAAGAGGGGTGGCATCTTAAAGAAGAGACTCCAAGTCAACAATCTTCAACAAGCTACCATGAGAGACAACTTCCAGGCAAATCTACAAACGAAACCTGAAGACCATCCTACAGATCCTTCTCCTACAGTGCTTTGGCAACATATCAAAAACAGTATCCTCCAGTCTGCAGAAGAATCCCTCGGGTTCTCCCACAAGAAAAATCAAGACTGGTTTGATGAAAACAACCAAGAGATCCAGGAGCTGGTGGCAAGGAAGAGAGCTGCTCACCAGGCATACCTCGCCCAGCCAACCTGTCATGTAAGAAAAGCAGCTTTCCGCCTCACATGTAGCAAACTACAACAAAAACTCCGAGACATGCAGAACAAGTGGTGGATCAATACAGCAGAAAAGACACAACGCTGTGCAGATCTGGGTGATCATAGAGGATTTTATGAAGCTCTTAAAGCAGTGTTTGGACCTACTTATCAGGTCCAAAGCTCCTTATACAGTACAGATGGTCAAACATTAATTACTGATAAAGCCTCCATCCTAAATCGTTGGGCTGAACATTTTCAAAGTCTCTTTAGCGCCAACCGAGTAGTCCAAGCCTCAGCTATCCAATATATGATACAAAAACCAATGAAAAATGAATTGGACATAGCTCCCACTTTGGAAGAGACCTTTAAGGCCATACACCAGATGAAAAACGGCAAGGCAGCTGGGATTGATGGAATCCCACCTGAAGTTTGGAAACACGGAGGTCATGCACTCCACGAAAAATTCCACGAATTCCTTGTGAATTGCTGGGAAAAAGGGGAACTGCCATCAGACCTCCGAGATGCAGTCATCATCACCCTGTACAAGAAAAAAGGAGCAAAATCCAATTGCTCAAACTATCGAGGCATAACACTGCTCTCTATTGCTGGAAAAATCCTTGCAAGGATACTCCTGAACAGGTTAGTTCCTGCTATTGCAGAAGAACTTCTCCCTGAAAGCCAATGTGGCTTCAGAGCCAATAGGAGTACTACAGACATGGTATTTGCCCTTAGGCAACTGCAAGAAAAATGTAGGGAGCAGAACAAGGGTCTCTATGTAACATTTGTCGACCTCACCAAAGCCTTTGACACTGTAAGTAGAAAAGGTCTGTGGCAGATCCTGGAAAGACTAGGATGTCCCCCCAAATTCCTTAAAATGATTATCTTGCTACACGAGGGCCAGCGTGGTCAAGTCAGATATGGCAATGCTCTTTCAGAGCCCTTTCTAATAACTAATGGAGTGAAGCAAGGTTGTGTTCTTGCACCAACTTTATTTACAATCTTCTTTAGCACGATGCTCCAAAGGGCTATGGCAGAGCTTGAAGAAGACGACGGCATCTATATACGCTACCGCACTGATGGTAGCTTGTTTAACTTAAGCCGTCTGAGGGCTCACACTAAGACTGCTGCCCTTGTTAACCACACAGAAGCAGCTCTGCAGCGCCTAACATCCTGCTTTGCAACAGCTGCAGAGCTGTTTGGGCTAGAAGTCAACCTGAAGAAAACAGAAGTTCTTTACCAGCCTGCACCACAGGACGAACACCACCATCCCCACATTGCCGTCGGCAAATCAGTGCTCAAGTCCGTTCAGCAGTTCACCTACCTGGGAAGCATCATCTCCTCAGATGCCAAGATTGAGAAAGAGATCGATCACAGATTAGCAAAGGCATATAGTGCATTTGGAAGACTTCACAAAAGAGTCTGGTGCAATAAACACCTGAGGCAAAGCACAAAAATCAGTGTGTATAGAGCCATCGTACTGTCTATCCTCCTTTATGGATCTGAAACATGGGTCACCTATCGCCACCACCTACGACTCCTCGAGCGCTTTCATCAGCGCTGTCTACGCACAATCCTAAATATACACTGGACTGACTATGTGACGAATGTTGCTGTCCTTGAGCAAGCAGGGGTCACCAGCATTGAGGCCATGATATTGAGAACACAGCTGCGTTGGGCAGGGCACGTTTCTAGGATGGAGGACCATCGTCTCCCAAAAATACTACTCTACGGTGAACTCGCCACGGGTCAGCGTAAGAGGGGCGCTCCAAAAAAGCGATACAAAGACTCCCTGAAACAACATCTCAGGCTCAACCAAATTGATCACCAACAGTGGTCCGCCCTGGCCTCACATCGGGAGGCATGGAGACGCACTATCCACAATGCTGCAGCCTTATTTGAGAACTCACACCGAACAAGTCTTGAAGAGAAACGACAATGCAGAAAGAATCACAACCCAAAAACATCACCCAAGGAGACCTTCTGCTGTGCTTTTTGCAACCGGACTTGTTTATCTCGGATTGGCCTTTTTAGTCATCAGCGCGCCTGCAGAAAGCGCGGTATGAGTCCTTCCTGAATCTTCGTTTGCAAAGAAAAGCCAGAGAGAGAGAGAGAGAGCATCATTGACTCAAAATGTGTTCCTTTATGCACCAATTTCACTTTAGGGGGAAAAAAGTTGGATGGTGCCAAATCTGGTGAATATGGAGGATGTTCAAGTGTAGTAATGCATTTATTGGCCAAAAACTGCTTCACATAAAGTGCTGTATGAGCAGGTGCATTGTCTTGATGAGGAATGAAACAATTTCCCCACAGTGCTGAACTTTTCTTTTTTCTGACTCTTTCTCTCAGCTTTGTCAAAACTTCCTTAGAATAATGCTGGTTCACTGTTCTGCCTTCTGGAACCCATTCTGCCAAAATTACGCCCTTGATGTAAAAAAACCCAATAAGTATGGCTTTGAATGTGGCCTTGCTTTGATGTGCTTTTTCATTCTTGGTGATGATGGTGTTTTCCAGTGCATTGACTGTTATTTTGTCTCAAGATCTTACTGGAAGATCCAGGTTTCATCACAAGTGATGATTTTTTCAAAAAGGTTTGGGTCCGCCTCAAGGTGCTGCAGAATGTGGCATTGCTTGACCTTTAAACTTGGCATTTTTCCTGCACACAACAGACAACACAGCTGCTTTAAACTATGACTGACAATTAACTGAATGGATGAGAATGTTGATGTTTGTCATGCAGGTTCAGACATGTTCAAGGTCACCACTCAAATGTTCACAATCTGTTCTCCCTGATTTGTCTGAAAGGTAGAAGCACAGTCTCGTTATTTAATATACAGACCTCTTAAAATTCTTCCATATTATGTATTCTCATTCCCTTGGTCATTTATGGATGTTAAATGGTATTTATGAATGCTAAACTGAAATTTTAAGTTATTGCATTGCTGGGTGATCTTGAACAAGTCACACTCTCTCAGCCTCAGAGGAAGCCCTTCTGAAGCCGTTGATAACACATACACCCCAACAAATTTGCCAAGAAAACACCATGATAGCTTCACCTTAGGGTTTCTATAAATCAGAAATGACTTGAAGGCACACCACCACCACCACCATGACAGGAATCAATGGAGAGGGAAATTCAGCTCCCAGCCCCCAAATGATTTCCTTCCATTGTTAGAGGGAGCCAAGGTCCTACTTTACCAACCACTCTAAGGCTGTCAAAGATCTTACTGTCCCAATGTGCCACCACCAGTCTCACTTTGCTTAGAGCACCCAAGAAAATCAGAGGTACCCTGAGACAAGTGTTCCTATGTCCTTCTTCTTCCAAACTAAGGTGGACCAGTGAAGATTCTTGTCAGGAAGCCAGTTAACCCTTGGCATGGAACTGCTGGGAAAACTAATATCCTGCTGCCATCAAATTCCCATTTCTCATTGTTTCAAGAATTTACGCAGCATAGGGGCAAAGATATTGTAGTTTACTTTTCAGGTATTTAAGATAAGTACACCTCCCATGGTGCATCAAGATTTTGTACTGCATTGCCAAAGATTGCATAGAAGGATTAACATTAAGTCTAAGTCTAATATCTATATCTTTGTCTCGATCTAGATCTATATATCCATTTAGAGCCTTTTGAGGTTGTCCTGCTCTCCAATAATGAGAATGGATAGCTGATCATGCTGCCACATTCCCATATATATTGTTTCCATTTGTAGGAATAGTTCAAATGGCTACACTTGGATTATATATTAAAGATTATACAAAACTAATTTCTGTGTAGAAAATCCTGGAGACCAGTCATAAATTAGGATGAGAAAAATTACTCTTTGCCAGCATAGTGAACCAATTTATTGTACTAAACTAGATCTATTTAATATCCTGTCATGCAGGGCTTCCACAAAGTGCTCTACAAATAATTATGGCCTGGAAAAATACGTAGTATACCCCAGGACTTCAATCCACTGGCGGTGGAGATTCACTGATAGAATAGTTTCCATCAGTGGAAGTGGGAAGGATGAAGGGGCAAACTTTCATCCCCACTATACCCCCTCCCCATGCATCCTTAAAACCAGATCTGATGGTCTGGAAGATTATTTTGGAGGTAGTGCTGAAAGGTGCAGAGGGAAGAATAGGGGAAGAAAGTTCTGGAGTTAAGTCTATATTTGGGCTACAAGTTCCAACACATGGAATTAAAGCTATAGTGCTGTTTTACATCTGCTTGTACATTACTTGTGCCATGCCCATAGAGGAATTCTCATCACATGAGGACAGATCTACAGGGCGGTGGGAGGGAGAGCTCAGGAATTGCAAGTGGTCAGGTGCCAGGACCTCATCAGGAATGGCTAGGAATTCACTCCATTTAGAGGAGGTGAATTCTGCAGACGTTTCAGAAGCTGAGCTATTGCCAAATTCCAGAGAGTGTCGATACTTAAAGAGACAGGAGAGAAGAATCCTGCCAAGAAGAAATTTTAGGGTGTAGCAAAGAATGCATAACATGACGATTCCACATAGAAAAGTCTTCATAAATGTAGTATGTGGGGAAATAATTATTGTAATGTAAAAGCAATCTTGTGTACCCCATTCACATCCTAAGATAAGTCTAGGAATTTTTCCCTGCATGCTTCTGTTCTCCCAAACTCCCTTTCTCTTATTTCACTGGGCACTTCCAGCCCACTGGAGTGATGGGTCATTTGACACATG
Organism: Gambelia wislizenii; assembly: GCA_030847615.1. Taxonomy (NCBI): domain Eukaryota; kingdom Metazoa; phylum Chordata; class Lepidosauria; order Squamata; family Crotaphytidae; genus Gambelia; species Gambelia wislizenii. Next base: position 142,215,536 of record JAUMIR010000001.1, read on the forward strand.
ACCTAATTTAAATTTTATTGCTCTTTGTGAGTCTCTTTTAAGTTAGAGTCTCCATGCAGCTGTAGCCATCTTGTCTTGCCATGGATGCCATGCTGCTGCTATGAAACCATACTATGATGTTTTGCCTTTTCAAATCACCATGTAGCCCTCTACTGCTAGAGGCTGGGTGAGTCATTCTACCCTAAATCCTCCTAGTTAGTTAGGAACACTCTTTTTTAAAGTTTGTTTTAGTATGTAGATTAAGATTGATATACCTTCAGTAAACTTTTGATTTGCATTTTTAAACTGACTCTGTTTTTGTAATGAGCCTAATTTAACTGGGTGATCACAGACCACAGACTTCTGAATATACTTTTAAATGTTAGTTGAGCTTGTCTCAGCATTCTTAAGCCACTCTGCATGAATTTGAAAGTGATTTTAACTCCTTTTAAAGAAGACATTTTTATTACTTTTTAAAAGGGCTAGATCCCTGGAATTTTTAATACATTTTTATTTTTAGACTCATTCCTCCTACAATATAAATGATCTTCAATTAGATACAGAAGCATTATGACTAGGGAGTGAGCAGCAACTTGATGAAAGGGCTACTGGAGACCATAGGTTTTGTTGGAAACAACACATCCAAACCATGGCAGCTCATTGCTCCTTTAAGCAATGTTCATACTCTGGAGGGAGTGATAACTTTTGATTCACCTGACATCATCTCACCATGGTTTTGGTTGGACTCTGGCTTTCTCTCCCTGAACCTGACAAATGGCTGAGTAGATTTTTCCTGGTGGTAATCACAGCTCTGTTTCCTAGACCATTCTGCTGAACGTCCCTTCGCTGTGTGCTGGCTCATGTGCATGATAGAATGTGGATCTGCATTTTAGAGATTGCTTAACTGCTTATGCATTCTGGGTGTGCCTCCTCCAGCCTTTCTGTAAACTACTACCACTTATAAAGGTGCCTACCTCCTAGAACAAGGACATGGTATTTTGGCCACTTGGTTGTGTGTGTGTGTGTGTTTTGTCTTTCTTTTGCTGCTGTGATTGCCTAAATTGAACCCAGTGTTTGTGTTTGAAAAACTGGATTGTGCTTTATCCATCCATCCATCCATTCATTGGTATCCCACCTTTTCCCCTGTCATGATGGAGTGCCCAACTCCATCATGGGGAGTTCATCTGCAAAACCTACAGTTTACAGCATCTGGAAAATTCCACTCCCTGCTTCCCATAGCAACAGGCAAGGTGGAGGGTAGAACCTCAGTTCCTAAACATGACATCACATCACCTGACTGGAGAGCCAATCAGATCTGGCAATGCAGAATCAATCAGAGTTGACTAATGGAGTTTTGAGTTTCTGAACTCCTTTGTTTGATGCCACAAGGTTGGAGGCCAGCAAGGAGGACACATGGCTTGAAGCCAGAAAGGAGAACAGATGGCTCAAGAGTTATCCAGAGCCACATGTGATGCCACTAGGCCTGAAGGGCAGGCCTAGTTGAAATGACTGGATTCCATCATCAGAGACTGGTACATGGAATTCATAATTGTAAGTGATAATCTTCTTAGCTTAGGAGCATGTCTAGTTAGGAATGTGTTAGTTTTATGATTTATTTTTAATACTATGACTGAATGTATTCTCTGTAACTTTGTTAAGTTGAGACCCTGGAGAGACTAGATTTCCCTCCATGCTGTGTCATTGCTTGAACTAAAAAATAAAGCTTTTTCTATTTTTTCCTATCAACCACGCACGTGCCGAGCTTGGTTCATAGCTCTCTATGAGATACAGAAGGGAGGGGTTAGGAGTAACCCTCATTTAAGGCTGGAAGTTTAAAAGAACAATGTGATTGTCCCCTTGTAATCACATTTCACAATTAATATCAAATCAGGGTGGTGAGGCTATTGATACCATTTAAAGGGATTTCTAGACTAGGGAACCCTTGAGAGTGTGCCTCAGGTTGTACAAAAAGCTGGAGCCTTCCTTTTCCTGTCTGTGGTAGGTGAATGCACAGAGAGGGAAGGAGGGAGTCCAACTTCACATCCCCAATAACAGGAGTCAAGGAAGCTTGATCTTCTTGTTAAGTGCCTTCAAGTCAACTCTGATTTATAGCAACCCTTTCCTAGGATTTTCTTGGCTAGGTTTACTTGGAAAGGTTTGCCATTGCCTTTCTCTGGGGCAGAGTATGTGAGTTATGCAAGGTCACCCAGTGGATTTTCATGGCTGAGTGGGGATTCAAACCCTTGTTTCCTGAAGTCCTAGCTCAGCGCTCAAACCACTATGCTACACAGGCTTTCACAGTTTATGAAAAACAATACAGATTAAAAACTATACAAGAACATCAATAAAAGGTATAAATATAGAAGCTATTAAAAACAATTTGTAATGTTAAACCATTAAAATCCATTACAAGAGCAGGGATTGGAACCTTGTCTCTCAGACTCCTAATCCAACACTCAAATTCCTACACCATGCTGACTGTGCCATGTATAGTTTAGAAAAGGTAAAATTCAAGAAATATTTCAGAAATTATCCTAAATGAATTGAGTAATACATGCACGATAAATGTAGCATGCCATGACCTGTAGCACTATTATGCTTCACAGAAAGTCCCATGGAAAAACAGCATGCCTTGCTGCAATATTGGATTTCAGGCTGGGGTGAAAAGTGACCTTCACATGAAATCGAGCTTTTAAGAGGTACTTGCTCCCAAAGACACTCAGCTCTTCCATCAGGCAAAGCAGCACAGGTGTTGTTCAGGTGGCTGAACTTTCAATACAACTTTGTCTGCAAGGTCAGTGGTCAGAAATACAAGTTACAGACAAAATACCATGAATGAAACAGTGATATCTTGACCCTGGACATTTTCGGACGTGTAAAAAGTGCTGCGGAGGGCTCGGGAGAGGTACGTGCCTGCTTTGTGGCAGGGGGCCAGTTTCTGATGACACCGTCCCTCTCGTGTTACCCTCTGTGTTCCTTCCGTGTCACATGGAAGGAAAAGGTGCCACTTTTTAGTCATGGAAGTTCTTCGTGAATAAAAAGTGGTGCCGTTTCCTTCCATGTGACACGGAAGGAACACGGAGGGTAACGTGAGAGGGATGTCATCATCAGAAACTGGCCCCCTGCCGCGAAACAGGCACGTACCTCTCCCGAGCCCTCCACAGCACTTTTTACACATTTGAAAATGTCCCCTGTCCAGAGAAGGAAAGCAGACTTTCCTTTCCACAGGCGGTTTCATGGAGCTTTGAGAAGGGCAACACAGAAGACCAACTGCATGATAATGGGAGCAATGGGTTCTCCTCTAGCTGCCTCAAACTTCCATACACGTGTGGTTAAGGAAACTGCAGTGCTGTGGCTCAAACACAACAAATAACAAACCCTTTCCCCCAGGAAAAAGCCATTGCTTCCAGGAATGTAACTGCTGTTGCTATGAATATTTATTGAAGGCAGGTATTGTCAAGCTAAGACCAGTAGAAGAGCACATAGGCTCATACATTGCCTTAAATCACTTGGTTAATGAGGCTTTCCAAATCATATATACTGCCCACACTCTATAATATATTTGAACTTTACAAACTTATCTTGAACCACCCCATCATTTCAATTGAAAATGCTGCTGCAGCCATAATTTTGAGTCAGTCTCCATGGAGATATGCCAAGATAAGTAGACATTATTTTATGTGACTCAGAATGACTTTACATCCCATAAGTGGGCTGGGAATTAAATTAATAGAACGAATCTACTTTTTGATGACCAACAAAATAATAAACTGGTGCAGAAAGAAGAAATAGGAGCAATTTGAGAGAAATAAATTGCCTCCCAAAACTAAAACATTGGCTTATTTTATTGAACTAAATAGGCAGGTGTACATGTTTCTTACATTGCTATCATTAGCAAATTACTAAACATTTTGTGTGTTTATAGTAATATTTAGTGTAATTGCCCCTCAAGGCTTAAGAAAAGCACACAGGTCAGGATAGAGACCAAATGAGTTGTTACCTTTATCTAATTAAAAATCAAGTCATTAATAGTGCATGTATTAGAAATCCTCACCCAATAATTCTGTCAGTATGCCATCCATTTCAGATATTAACTTGCTTATGGCGTTAACTTACATACCTGTTCTGCTCAGAATTATTAGTCTTTAGCTATGTGAATTGGACCATGTACTAGTGAAGGAACTGACTAGATAGCTAAAGACCTAGAATTCTGAGCAGAATAGTATATGCAAAATAGAACATCCCACTATTGCATACTTCATTGTATTGTGCCATTATAATTTTGTTTTTGTTGTTGGGTACTAAACACAAATAAAGATGCTGTTTGTCCCTTTACAGTTACTATAAACAAAACTCAGGGTGGGGGTTATAGGAGCTATCATTTATGATACTTAAAAATCACCTTCTTGTGGCATTTTCCGTATTATTTTTCTATGGAGATGCATTTTATGAAAACACCTACCTCTGTTTGACAATGTTTGATCTATAATATTCTGAAGAAGGTTAGTTATCTTAAAACTCATTTTTAAAAAATAAATGAAAGAAAAAATATTCAGCTAATATTATTTTCCTGTGGTAGCTTGATCTTGGTTACTGTTTTGGATTTTAAGACTTTGGCAGCCTGAAAGAAATCTATGTGCACTTTGATTGCATTTATATTCTGCCTTGCCTCCAAGAAGCTCAAGGCAACATAGATGGGTCTTCCTGTCTGTCATGATGACCTGCCATTCATCATGGAATCCTCATCACAAACTCATAGTAAAATAGCTAATGTAAACTTCCACTCCTTATTTGGCATGGAAAGGGGGTGGGGAACCTCATTGACTAAACATCACATCACCTGGCTGGAATGCCAATCAGCAGTTGGTATTGCAAAGCCAATGAGAGTGGCTCTGCAAAAACTTTAAAATTTCTGACCTTTTTTTTGTTCTGAGGCCTCGTGGGCTCTGGACACATGGCCTAGGGACCACAACTTGAAACTATGGCTTAACCATCTGCCTGGGCAGATGGAGAAAGCCCATGGACTAATCAACAAGATCCAAACTGTGATAACAAAAGGTTGAGGGAAGCCAATCTTTCTCAAAGGCCTTAAAATGATATTAGACTTCAGGAGGAAGTCTCTATTCAAAAAGGACTCTGAATTCTATCACAGAGACTGCTGGTACCTACCAGACTGTAAGTTACTTTTTCCTTAGTAGCTTAGATAGTTGCGTTAATTTTTATGATGTTATTTGTAGTACTCTGAATGAATGTATAACTTGGTAAACTCTAAAGTTGGAGCCTGGGGAAAGTCCTGCTCTTCCCAGTGACATAGACCTCTGGAACTGAATAAAGCTTTCTGTTATTTCATAACTTCCCCGAATCACCTGCCTTCTCGGTCAGCTATCAGAAACTTCTCTAGGATAGAGAAAGGGGTTATTATTGATTTTTAACTCACCCAGTCTGGCTTCTCGCTGCACTGGACACGAAAGGGTTAACAAACTCAGCAAGTGGAGGTGGCATTACCTTAGAAAGGGATTCTAGACTAGAGAAACCCTTGAGAGTGTATTTTCAGGTTGTACAAATAAGCTGGAAGCCTTCCCTTCCTGCTGAAAGAGAAGGGCCAGCTTGCGACACTGTCCTCCACTGAAATCTTTACAACATCCCTGTAAAGTAAATCAGACTGAAAGACAATGATTTGGTCCCAGATCACGCAGTGATTTTTCTGGATGAGTGAATGAATAAATTCAAGGATGATAGAGATTTGAGTCAAGACCTCCAGAATCCTAGTGTGTATCACATACACATCATAAATGCCACTACATGGATGAATACCTATATCTATAACTGGGAATAAACAACTAGTTCAGTGAAGTAGATTTGTCACTTGTTGAGTTAAAGTCTAGAGTCTTCTGGATATGAAAAAGGCCTCCATAGAAGTCATACTTAAATGTGTGCAGACTATGGATATTTGTTCCTACTAAAAATAAAATAAAACTGTCAATTCATGTATGTGTACCTAGCATATAACTTCAATGCAGATGTAAACTAGTTTGGCAGTCACTGACCCTCTAAGAATCCTCAGAATCGAAGCAGCATCAGCAAAACCAACAACAATAGGAAAATTGATTTTCCTTGTTTTTTTCCAGGCTGTGAGATTGTGTTCTGGAATAGTTTCTTTCTGATGTTTCGCCTGCATCTGTGGCTAGCATCTTCAGAGAATGGTTGGGTAGGAGTGTGTGTGGAGTTTATATACTGTGAACCCCTGTTGGAGAGTATATGTAAATTTGTGTGTTTGAATGGTTAGTTTCTGGGTATAGAAATGCAAGGAGGATTAGTGTCTGTTTGGTTGTTGGCCCATTATCTAATGGTGTCTAATGGTTGGTTGCTGGCCCGTTATCTGGTGGAGATCCATCTGTACCTGGGTGGAATTCTTTTGTAAGTGCTGATTCTATTTTGATTCTATTCTTTTTCAAAACTGGAAGCCAGATCTTGTTTACTTTTAGAGATTCTTCTTTCCTGTTGAAGTTGTCCAGATGTTTGTGGATTTCAATAGCTTCTCAGTGCATTCTGATATGATAGTTGTTGGCCTGGTCCAGAATTTCTATGTTTGTAAATAACTTTTTATGTCCAGGCTGGTTTATAACATGTTCTGCTACTGCTGATTTTTCTGGCTGGCCCAGTCTGCAGTGTCTCTTATGTTCCTTGATATGTGTTTGCACACTGCATTTAGTGTTCCCTATGTAAACTTGTCCATAGCTGCATGGTATGCAGTAAACTCCTGCAGCTGTGAGAGGGTCTCTTTTATCCTTCGCTGAGCATACCATTTCTTGGATTTTCTTGGTTGGTCTATAGATTGTTTGGAGGTTGTGTTTCTTTATCAGTTTCCCTATTCTGTCTGTGATTCCTTTGATGTATGGTAACAATTCCTTCCCCTTGAGTGGCTGTTTTTCTTCATTTCTGTGGTTTTTTTCTGGGTCTGGCTGCTCTTGTGATGTCTGATCTGGAGTAACCATTAGCCTGTAGGGCCCAGTTTAGGTGCTTCAGTTCATCTTCCAGGTAGTGGGGTTCACAAATCCTTTTTGTGCGGTTTACCAATTTTTTTATTGTGCTTCTTTTTTTGTCCTGGGTGGTGATTGGAGTTGACCAACAAAGAAAATCCAAGAAATGCTACACTTAGTGAAGGACAAAAGGGACCTCTTACAGCTGCAGGAGTTTACCGCATACCATGCAGCTGTGGACACGTTTACATAGGGAACACTAAATGCAGTGTAGAAACACAAATCAAGGAACATGAGGGACACTGCAGACTGGACCAGCCAGAAAAATCAGCAGTAGCAGAACATGTTATAAACCAGCCTGGACATAAAATGTTATTTAAAAACACAGAAATTCTGGACCAGACCAACAACTATCATGTCAGAATGCAAGAGAAGAGAAGCTATTGAAATCCACAAACACCTAGACAACTTCAACAGAAAAGAAGAAACTCTAAAAGTAAACAAAATCTGGCTTCCAGTTTTGAAAAACTATTGAATCAAAACTCAACACTTACAAAGGAATTCCACCCAGGGACAGGTGTACCTCCAGCAGATAATGGGCCAGCAACCAACCATTAGCCAAACAGACACGAATCCTCCTTGCATTTCTATACCCAGAAACTAACCATTCAAACACACAAATTAACATATATTTCTCAACAAGGGTTCACAGTATATAAACTCCACATACACTCCTACCCAACCATTCTCTGAAGATGCCAGCCACAGATGCAGGCGAAATGTCAGAAGTAAACTCTTTCAGAACATGGCCCCACAGCCCGGAAAAAAAACAAGGAAAATCTCTGGATGCCAGCTGTGAAAGCTTTTGATTTCAAATAGGAACATTTTCAGCACCAATCATCAAACTACTGTATAATTCCAGTTCTTGGGGATTAGGAGGGATGAATTACTTAATAGAAACAGCAATCCTTCCAGCTGGTTTTAATTTGTTTATGCCTTGCCATTTTTAAGGTCATCCTAGTGGCTCTGGGTAGAGATGGAAAGAATATTTGCAATAATTCATTCCCAGGTTGAAAAATGGGTTTTCTGATGGTTGGAAAACCCTGTCAAGAATAATAATAGACCAGCAAGAATTTTGTGCATTTTTCTCTTGGTACTTGATGTCCCAAAGTGTTGCAGAGGAATTATCCTGTGGAAAGAAACACATAGGGTGAGATCCTGCATTGGCAGACATAACTATGATAATGGCCAATGCTACTTCCCCAAACCTACTTCTAAACCAGGCAGTGCCCCAACTAAAGGTCTTCAAGGTGTTGCAGATTGGGGTGTTGGGGAATGACAACGGCAGTACTCTGCTGCTCATGAGGCAGACTAAGAACAGGCAGCTGGAAAACCTCCTAGGGGTCCTGCTGCAACTGCTGTTACCTACCCCCATCTTGGAATAACAAATAATTGGCTATATTTAATAATTTGGCTAAGGTGGCCATCCACATGGTTACAGGTAAACCAGGGACCCCTTAACACCAAGGTGGGATTCATGCAAGACCAGGGGAAGGGCCTGTGGAAATTCCCCAAAACAAATACTCTCAAGTAAGGCTCAACACCTAGAGGTGAGTAATCACTCAGTGATAACAAGAGACTTTATTGCTTGTGAAATGGAAATTTCCTCTCCTGCTTCCTCCCAAATAAAAGACCTTGCCTGTTTTCTATTCAATTCCAAAAGTATTGATCATTAGCAATAATTAACTCTTCTGGAGTATACTTTGTTTTAGCCTGGGAACTTCCAAGAACTATTGTATTTCACTCTAAACTCCTGTCCCTGTAGGGGAATTATTACATATAAATACCATTCCAAAACACCACCAAACTGTCTACAACTCCTCCTTCTTCATCCATGCTGCCAGTTTGCTGCTAGACCCTCAGAACGCAACTCTGAGCTTCTGCTGCAGGAATCTCTGCTCTACAGGATACGTGTCATATCACCCACCATCCCCTCACTCGATTCCCATATCCAAATACTTCCTACTATTTTCGTTACCCTTGTGTGAGTGCTTGAAGCCTGAGTGTTTATATGAATGCCGTTTATATTAATTTCCAATAAAGATAATTTAATTGTACCTTTTGGCTTAGAGTCTCCTTCTTAGTACCAGTATACATAGGTTAAAAGGTCCTGCTGTGGCCCATCCTCTCACTGCCATATTTGAGCTAATTAAATATTCCCCATTTTAATATTCAGACATTAGAGGGTCCCTGCAGACCCCACACAATTCGGGTAACACTGCTTCTCTCAACATGCCCAACAATGGGGAGAGCATTGCTGTCATCATTCCCCAGTACCTGATCTGCAGCACCTAAGAAACCCTTTGGTTGGGATGCTACCTGGCTTTAGAGGTAGGTTTTTGGGATCACATTTGGTTGTTAAAGACTGTGAAAATTAATTTCAAAAGTTAAGAGATCATATGTCCAGCTCACAATCTTATAAATAGTGAACATGATGCCATACTTTTTTCTTTCTTTCTTTTTTACTAAGATAACCACATGTGTTCTATTCTACACAATAATTTTTCTGGAACACTTTGGGATGTCTGAATAGGGGGAGAATAATGAAGAGTAAGGAGGAAGAAAACTACTGCAATGATTCATCCTTACGTGCAAGGAAGATATATACTAGTTGAGAATTTGCATCCCTAGACCAGGGCACCAGTTAACATCTGCATATAATTCAGGGAATTCGCAGGTGGGATGTATAAATGAGGCACCAGCCATCCGGTCCATTTTTAGCTGAGAGATGGGAAACTTTGGTTAACATTAGAGTTTTGGATGAATGGTAAACATTATAGGATTACTCTTGTGAGTATCTGGTACATTGTAATGGTGTTGAAGCAACATAAAGGCAATAATGATAACAGCTGTTCCTTTCAGTCAAGGAAGCAAGGTTATAGCATAAAACAATTAAGCTTGGTATTTTAACAACTGGCTTGTCTCAATACAAGAAAGCGTAGACAATAGCTTGACTACCGTTGTTGACCTTTTCCATGGATGTGATGAATGGAAGTCACAAAATGAGATATTTATTGCCATGATTTTTTTCTTCCTGAGGCTGGTTATCTTTTCCATCCTCAAGTACATCTTATTCCCTAACTATCTTTTGGGCATTTAGACTGAAGCTGTAAGGATGCTGAGCTGTAGTAATAAAAGTCAGAAATGAGCTAATGATTTATTTTTGGTTGAATATCAGTGTATGGACAATACATCTAAATCAACATCAGAGCAGTATGTTCTCTGTTAATTGGTTCAAATGGCTGGATAGTAATTTCTAAGACCATCCTCACATTACACAGATTTTCAGGGTCTTACAGAAAAGGTTATAATAAACCAGCTCCCCCCATCCCTTTTCCACCTCCCCCTTTCTACAAAACAGCCATTTCAATAACATTTTACTGGTGGTAACAGTTTCACAAACAAAAGAAACAAAAGAAAATAACATGCTTGTCTCCCAGTACAGCAAGCATGCCAAATACTGGAAGGAAATATACCGATGTTGTTTTATAGCATGTTAGTTCATAATGGATGCCTTTTGAACATGGTTGGCCTTCTTTGTTCTCAGGAAAGTTAAATTCTTTGAACTTCCCTCAAAATCCTGCAGAAGTTTTGCTTATATAGTGCCTTCTCCAGCAAATGTGTCTTGGATTTAGCTGTAGACTGCTTTAGTGGGAACTTCCCAAAATTTGTTTCAAACATGATTTCAAGTGCTCCTGATCTAGCTTGATGAGGTAACATGGAGGTAAACAAGCCAGTGAAAAGGCAAATAGCATTCTCCTATCTCTATGCCCACTATTCATGTAGCCCTTAGGTTGCCATAGGGAGCATTTTGCAGAAGCAAAGGCATGCCCAGACAGATGGCTGGCACTAGATGGTTTGCTGGCTAATATTAGTAAAGAGGTGTTATTGGTAATCAGAACAGACAGTGGTATCTTTCTCATGCAAATGATAACTTCTAACTAGCACTTCCTGAGCCATTACAATCCAGTGATGAATTCTCCCTGACAATATGGAGTTGCTAGGCAACACAATTGGTCAGCTAGTCTTACTAAAACAGAACATTTTTTAAAGCACTGGAGTGACTGCTTTTCTTCATTCTTCTCTCCCCCCTCCCATGCAAAGCCTCAGATGAAATGTGATTGAAAATTTGTTAGGATGATGATTCTGGTGAACTGAAAATAATGGGGCACATCAAATCCTGCAATATGGAAACAATGTCCACATTGGGACATGTGGGGTCCCCCACTCCCTGCAGTGACTGTGCGGCATGTCTGAGCATCTGGGGACAGTAATTAGCATGTTGTTCAGATGTCAGGGATTTTAATGGCATAACTGGAAGGTCGCCCACATATCCTTAGAAAATTATAAGCAGAGATTCTACAGTTAAAATTGATAACCAGATGGATAAGTACAAAGCTAATGTTCTTTCTTGTGGGGCCAGAATGTCAAAATGAATATCTAATTAGGTTTTTCTTTCTGCAGAGTGACTTGCCTGAACCATAGAGAGCAAAAATAAATCAAATATCAGTTTTTAAAAATGCTTCTGTAAAAAAACAAGCATGCATAAAAAATCATTTAAATTTATATTAGAAAAACAGGGTGAAGAGCTGATGCTTGGCCATTGTAAGAAATAAGAGTAAATAAAGTCCCTGGTGCATTTTATTCAGCCTGAAATATAATACAGTGTGATTTACATGGGAAATCAGAATGCACCATGAAATTGGGATCAACATTCCAACTTCTGTGATCTCTGAATAAAAAGCTTCATGAGTTATGCCATTCAACAGAGGTGAGGAGAAATGGACTCAGTAGGGCATGAGGCTTGATCTGAAGGTGGGAAATTCACATCAACAATAGATGACCTGAGGAATGTACGTTAGTTCTAAAATCTCATAGTACTTTCCTTTCTTAAAGTCCTATTCTTAGTCCCAACTAGAGGAGACCTATTAAATCAATGAGATTTGCTTACATGTTGACTCACCATTCAACAATTGATTCAATGGGTTTAGTCTAGTTGGAGCTATCCAACAGGATTCTGGCCCATAGGTCTCAAGATGTTTAACATTAGCTATATGGAAGACCCACTGAAATCACAAGGGTTTAAATTAGACGAACAGCCCCACTGATTTCAGTGGGACTTAAGAGTTAGTAACTTTAGTTGAATAGGCAGTATCATGTAACAGTGACCGAAGCTCTCAAACAGACTTCCTTTATCTGGTGCCCTCTTGATGTGTCAGACTACAAGTAACCTCATCCTAGGAGTGAGTGAAGCTGTAGTCCAACACATGTACAGGACTCATAGTAGTAGACAATATGAGTGGCAGAAGGGAGCCACAAGTGGTGCAAGCTACGAGGGTCTGTGAATGAGAGGAGGCCATTGGGACACAACTGTGCATCATTTGCATGGGAAGGACATTATTTTACCTAAGATACGATTTGAGACACTTTGGGGAAAAGGTTGTCACACTTCTACTCTAAAGCATCTTGCATATAAACACTTAAAAAATTGTACCTGCATGCACATGATGTGCACAGACACCCACACTCCCTCCCACAAACTCTGACATGTGATCCCAGTTAATTGCTCTAGTACTAATTCACATCAGAATAAAAGAAAGCAAGAAACTAATATGCTCAGGAGTTGGGGTTTTGCTATTTCCAAGTAGGATTGCAAATTGCCTTTTGCTGAATACAGGCAGTCCAAAGATCATATATACAATTCTGGCTCTGCAGAGTGAAAAGGAATGTCATAATCAGTACTAGCAATTAATGTCCAGGTAGTGACCATGCAGTTGGCCCCTGCAGATGAGATCTGTGCAATAGCATCTCAAGAGCATAATGTAGGATGTTAAAGTGGCTTGATTGATAGACAGAACATTGGCAAGGACAACTAGGTTGACACTATTTCAGTACTACTGGGGGGCTTTTAATATCCATCTGTCTCGTCAGACAAACAGATGTGGCTAACCAAAGATGACTTCACTTTAGGCACTGAACATTTAAAGGGCAGGAGCTACATCAGCACATCACCCCACTGCTAAGACACTGCTGTATTAAGGTAGCAGTCTATGTTATTTAAAAATGTTAACTTAGCAAAATGCATGTAAAGATTTAGTGACTTTAAAAAGCTGGGGAGGAATATCCTTTAAAAAGGCATAACACACATGTAGGAATGTTCAGATTATGAAATATGCATTGTAAACCCTAGGCATCAATAGGTCTAAAGTCCTTTCATTTTCCTAGTTCTGAAAACCTGAAGACCTTAATTTGTGTGCCTCGCGTAACAGTATTAGTTAAACATTTATTGTATTAAGTGCATCATTTACAACCAGATCAGGTTGAAAACCAGTTTAATCCCATGGAATGCAAAGTGTCCTGGGCCAGGCAGTTCTGCTTTTTGATACTTCTCTTTAGCTTTGGCATGCCTTTGGCCACTGATGATCAATAAAAGGGGGCAGAATGGTTTGACCTTGCTTGAATTTGTAGCATCGTCCAAAAGACCTGGAAAAAGTGGGAAGATTTTAACCAGAGGATTTGATCAGAGCAAGTAAAAACAGTTCTGAGTTAGGAGCTAAGAAATTCTACTTGAGCCAATTTGGAGCCAGCTTTGCATTTATACCCTTTTTGAGTGGCAGTTTAGAAAGAAAACTAAACTATTTTTTCTAAGGGTACTTTCACAGCTCCTAATATTAGTATATGTGCAGTGATGGCATGGGACACATGCCACCCACACATTATTGTAAGGCACCCTTGGTATTATACTTCATTTTCACCTACACTGAATGAACCTCTGATAGCACCAATCATGACAGATACCGTAGTCATCTGGAAATTTACCCCCCCACACACACACTCCAAATAACCAGGAACTAAAGGTGGTTTTTGATCTTTACTGAGAAGAACAATCACATAAACAATTTGTAAGGACCAGTTTAGATAAATGATTGACCCCAAAGAGAAAAGACACTCCCAAACCTAAAGGCAACTTGCTCAGGCATTCTTGCCATGTAGCACATAGCAATCAATGATAATTTCACTGAGAGAAGCACTTATTAACATTAGATAAGTTCAGCAAAGACATTTCAGCAAAGCTTCTAGGTTTGAATGGCAAAATCTAAACACATATGAACAGAATCTTGTTTAGCATTCTGAGCCAGCGAAGAATTTTGTTGGAAATTGCACTTGATTTGTAATATGGCCAAGCATGATGAGCTGGTCAAATGTGTATAGTGAATCCAGTAATGACAAATTTTGGAGACTGCTTAGAATTTTTAAACAGCTGAGCTGATGCCACTTTGGGGCTATTGCCTACTTGTGTGTCTAATTCTTGTACTCTCATTTACTCAATTAATACAGTTATATCTCAGTTAACAAAGTAGATGTGTTCCTGGGCATTACTAATTTTAACAAAATCTGGAAATAGAGGCAGAAATAACAAAAAATAAGAAAAAATCATCATGTTTCAGCAAATGTTTTATTCAAAGGTAGCAACATGTACATATGAAATGAAACAAGGAGGCCAGGTAAGCCTTGTATAAGTAAATAAAAACATTTTGAACCTTTTTAGAGACAAAATGCAACCATGGACATTTCCCCCCTCTTTTAACCAACTTCCACTTATCTCATGATCTTGATTTTGGTGTCCAAATGTCTAGATCTATGCTTTTTAATATGGGGGAAGGGGGATGGTGAGGCACGCTTATCTGTTTTCCCATGGTTTTTTCCCCCTATGTTTTGTTGTTCATTCATGGCTAGTAAGGGATTCTGGAGGTAGCTGAAGTTTACCTGGCCTGGTGTAGGGAATGAGCTGGGTTGGGGTACAAAGACTTTGGGGCAGTTTACACGGCAAAATAAATCCTCAAAGAATTCGACAAGACACCTGATAGTTCCCATGTATTTCGAAGCCACAGCACCCTTTTCAGAAGGAGGGGGAGCAAAAAACCCATCAGTCATGCAGTATCAGCTTTTGCTACTTTTTCAGACTTTTTTTGATAAAGTTCGTGAAAATGCGCACAATTGATAGTGTGAACTTACATTTCACAAATGTCTGTGTGAACTTGCAGTGACATCCCTGAAGCAGCCTGAGAAGAGCTGAATCCTGATTGGTTGGACTGACCATTGTTCCTCCTCTGAATTGACGGAGGGGTTGGAAGGAGAAATCCACCGAGCCCGCCATTTGCCCCTTCTGCTTGCAGCCCACTTTGGGAAATCTGCTCTGAGCCCTTCCTGTCTGCTTCAAAGGAAGGCTTTGGGGACAATAACCCAGGAAAGGCATTTGAGAATTGGGCTAACCCCTGCTTGGGTGGTGTGTGTGTGTGTTTGTGTGTGTGAGGGACCATGGCTGGCTCGTTCACTGCTTTATCCCACGGGGAAGAGGAGCTCACAGCCTGCAAGGGACGGTATGTGCAGCTCCTGCCGAGCTGCTTCCCCTGCTTGGGTGGTGTGTGTGTGAGAGAGAGTGGCATACTACTTTGCTAGCAGCAGCCACAGAAAAAATCCAGCTGTTTGCAGCTTGCTTTGCTGCTAGGAAATAAGGAAGCTTGTGTGTGTGTGATTGGTTGGGATGTCCAAGGAAGGGATGGGCTTGCAAGAGATGGAGGAAATGTTTTCAGCCACGGAAAAAATCCAGCTGTCTACAGCTTGCTTTGCTGCTAGGGAACAAGGAATCCCAAGTAAGTGTTTGTGTGTGTTCGGTGGGTGAGGGGAAAGGGGGCTCTGTAGCTGAAGGCAGGCATTCCTAAAGCATTCTCTCTCTCTCTTTCTCTCCTTCCATCTCATCTTCTCTCAGATGTGCTTGGGAGGCCACACACCCCCACCTTTGCCTGTCTGAACCAGAAAGCGAAAAAATAAACAGAGCAACTGATTTCCCAATAAATCATCTGAACTACCCGGCACTGGTGGGGAAAAGTGCTAAAGCACAAATTATCGCAATAAAAACTGCCATGTATCTGAGCCCTTTGTAGAAAGGAACTTCTTTGTCAGAGGCAAACAGGATAAAATGAAAACTGAGAATAGGGTAGCAGCATATTTGTGAAAAGTATGTTTTGCCGAAGTAGTTAAAACTTCTTACAGAACACAACAGTAAGAGCAAAAAGGCCCCCACTGAAGCAAACATGCCAAGGGGATAGAGAATATTGTGTTGGGAAGGGAATGGAAAACTGGGAGGAATGGAAAGAACTATTCTGAATTGAAGCATGTTATACTGGCTGGAACAATAACAGGAATAGTCTATAGTTGTATCTTGTGTTAGTTTCACTTGCCTGCACTACTTTTAAGTATTCTGCTTTCCCATTTGGAAGAAAAATGGTGAGATGTGAGCACAAAATGAAAGTGGTGAGATATGAACACATGTTTAATGAATCAGAACAATGTGTTCCCAGTAGGGCTGTGCAACCACTTTAGACAAATCCCGAATTCTGAATTAACTGGGCTGATTTTGACTCATGGCAACCCTGTGAATAAGACACTTCCAAGACCCCCTGTCCTCAGCTGCTCTACGCAGGTCCTGCAGGCTCAGGGCCAAGGCCTCCTTGGTTGAGTCTATCCATCTTGTATGTGGTCTTCCTCTATTTCTACTGTTCTCCACCTTTCCTAGCATTACTGTCTTTTCTAGTGAGTCATGTCTTCTCATGATGTGGCTGAAGTACAACAGCCTCAATTTAGTTATTTTAGCTTCCAGGGAGAGTTCAGGTTTGATCTGTTCTAGGACCCACTTAATTGTCTCTTTGGCCACCCAAAGTATCCTTAGGACTCTTCTCCAGTACCACATCTCAAATGAGTAGATTTTCTTTCTATCAGTTTTCTTCATTGTCCAGCTCTCACATCCATACATAGTGATGGGAAATAGAATTGCTTCGTCGATGCTAACTTTAGTGTTCTGTTTTCTATCTTTGCAATTTAGGATCTTGTGTTCTTCCTAGTCCTAGTATTCTTCTGATTTCTTGCCTGCAGTCTTGGTTCTGATCAATAATTGATCCAAGGTATGGGAAATCTTTAACTACTGTATTTCAATTTCCTCATCGTCTAGATTGAATTTATGCAAATCCTCCATGGTCATTATTTTTGTTTTCTTAATGTTTGAAAGCAAGCCTAACTTAGTACTTTCTTCTTTAACTTTATTTAGTAATTGTTCTAAGTCTTTGTTGTTTTCCAACTTTCATGCACTTGTGTAAAAAGACCTAAGACTTAAATCCAAATCTAACTCTCAACTAGAATAAAGCTATTGAATCAACTAGATTTGCCTATGTCTTGAATCACAATTCAACAATTGTTTCAGTGAATTGGAATCAGCCAACAGGACTCTAGTTGGAATCAGCCAACAGGACTTCAGCCAAAACAAAACAAACTCTGAAACTATATAGCTGTTTTGATACCAGCTGCAGATTAATGGGAATTTTTAAAGACTGAGGTTTTTGAATCTTGATTCAGATTCAAGATCCAAAGCAGGTCAAATTGGATCTGAATAGAATCAGGGCCCACCAAATGGCTGAACCAGGTTCCTAACTGAATCAGGGGACCCATGAAGAGCTCTAATTTTTGGTATTTATATTGACACATCCATGTTGGTATTTAAACTGACATATCCATGCCAATATCCCAGAGCCAGTATAGGTTCAGTTCAGAGTAGGCTTCCCAAGGCCATCAGGGCCAACAGGGCACAAAGATATATATAAAAAAAGTTCCATGTGATCCTTTGCAACCAATCATAACTCTACTGACAGCAATAGAGCAGAAGGGTGAGTGTTATGGTAAGAAATGAGAAGGCCAGAAAATAAATGTAAACACAAACAGAGGGTTCCACATTTTCATAAGGGATTTAGCAAAATTTCTGTCAAAAGTATACACACACAAAATAAACTCCTGCAACACAAATTCACTTTGCACCTTGGTTGTGGTTAAATGCTTCAAGTTGACTTCCACTTATAGAAAACCCTACCATAGGGTTTTCTTGGCAAGAATTTATTCTAAGAAGATTTACCATTGCTTTCCTCTAAGGCTGAGAGAGTATGAGATGCCCAAAGTTACCCACTCAGTTTTTATCACTGAGTGGGGATTCAAATCCTGGTCTCCCACAGTCCTAGTTCATCACTCAAACCACTACAGCACATTGGCTCCACTTCAAACCTTTTGTTGTTGTATGCCTTCAAGTTGTCTCCACCTTATACCAAACCTAAGATGAACCTATTATGAGGTTTTCTTGGCAGTTTGTTCAGATGGGCTTTGCCTTTGCCCTTTTTGAGGCTGAGAGAATGTGACCTGCCCAAGGACAGCAAGTGGTTTTCCATGGCTAAGGAGGGATTCAGATCCTGATCTCCAGAGCTGTAGACCAACACTCAAACAACTACTTCACACTGGCATATTTACTTCAAACCTTAACCATTCTTAAATCTCAAGGGTGCATATATAATGTTAGGTTTGATGGTTTATTAAGCAGCAAAAATATTCTTTCTGCTTGGAAACTCTGATGCTAATATGCTTCTGTTTCATCATGAAGATTCTGAAGTTTACAGGACCCCATACTTTACCTCTGTAGAATGTAAGTAGAAGAAGAGAGCCAGTTGTCTAATGAGAGGGCATTCCAGAGGGTACAAATTCACTGGTTCAAGGATGGGGATGAACTGTGGGTAATCTTTGGCTGAATAACTGGCTTGGTAGCTGTAGAATGGAGATTATAAAGTGGAGCTTACAGAGAAAGAAGAGAATATAAATTTAGAAAAGAAAGGGCATGGAAACCTTTGAGTGTAATTACAAGAAGCTTAAAGTGAGGGAAAGCCAGTAAAGAACAGTACAAAGAAGTAATGTAATTGAACTGACAACCAGAAAATATCAAATGAGCAGTGGCATTTGCAACAGAGTGAGGGGGCCTTGGGACAGAAGCAGGGAGACCAACAGAAAGAATAGTAGAACTACAGTAAGAAAAGTGAGAAAAAGTAAGAGCATGGACCACAGTTTTGGCAATAACTTCTGAAGCAGGAAAATATAATGTTCTAGACATATTAGTCAATTAAAAATGAAGGCAAGAAGTTGGAACAAGGAGAAAGCAAGCAAGCAAGCAGTATCATTTAAACCAACAGTGTGATGCGGCAGCTAAAAAGGCCAATGCGATTTTGGGCTGTATCAATAGAAGTATAGTGCCTAGATCAAGGGAAGTAATAGTGCCACTCTATTCTGCCTTGGTCAGGCCTCACCTAGAATACTGTGTCCAGTTCTGGGCACCACAGTTCAAAAAGCATATTGACAAATTGGAGTGTGTCCAGAGAAGGGCAACTAAAATGGTGAAAGGTCTGGAAACGATGCCTTATGAGGAGAGACTTAGGGAGCTGGGTATGTTTAGCCTGGAAAAAAGACGGTTAAGAGGCGATATGATAGCCCTGTTTAAGTATTTGAGGGGATGTCACGCTGAGGATGGAGCAGGCTTGTTTTCTGCTGCTCCAGAGACTGGAACACGGAGCAATGGATGCAAGCTCCAGGAACAGAGATTCCACCTCAACATGAGGAGGAACTTTTTGACAGTAAGAGCTGTTCGGCAGTGGAACACACTCCCTCGGAGCGTGGTGGGGTCTCCTTCCTTGGAGGTCTTTAAACAGAGGCTGGATTGCCATCTGTCGGGGATGCTTTCATCAAGATTTCCTGCGTGGCAGGGGGTTGGACTGGATGGCCCTCGTGGTCTCTTCCAACTCTGCAATTCTATGATTCTATGATTCTATGATCACAAACGAGAAATATAAAAAGACATGTCAATTGCTGGCTGGTGCTTCATTATCCCCACTCCCTTCCCTCTTTTAAAAAGAAATAACTGTAGGGGCTTTATAGGTTCTTCCCACCACTGTTTATCTAGGAGAAGCTCTCATGCAATAGTGAGGACACCCACATGATCAAGCCATGAAGCAGTGGCTGATCAACATGATAATTTCATGGTAACCACTTGTATGATCACGTCCACCCATGTAATCTATCCATTCAGACATAACTCAAGCCTATTCGGCAACAGCACAAGAACAAGGAGCTATCCCATTGCTGTGAAATTGTTTTAACCCTCATGTCAGAAGACATTTTAGTCCCACAGAGTTACGTTTTATTGCAGAAGCCACATAAAAATGATCCATAGTGTAGCCATTCTATGACATTGTCACCTGAAGGATTGTAGTTTAGTAGTATTTCTCTTGTGTAAATTTTGTAAGTTATCTGTTCTATGTCTGAATTATATACCTGCTATATACTCTATAGCTTCTTACACAAATTGTTGAAATATTGACATTTTACAGCATAGTATGTGCTGATTAGCATTTTCTGGAGTGTAGGTTTTAAACACACACAAAGAACAGATAGAAAAAAATGTCTCCCCAGAATCTATTTGCTTTTTAGTACTAGAGTACTTTCCCCCCATCCAGTGTAAAATATTTGGGAAAAAATTGTTCTGTGTAATTTTTTGAGGGGGGTCAGAGTAGGGCGAACCATGATTTTGAGAATTAGAAGTGACAGGCTGTATTTGTCAGTAACTTGGTCCTATTCAGTAGGGACACTGGAAAACTCAGTGGATTCAAGAAATCCAAGGTGTACAGGTCCCCCCACCCCAATGTCTGTGGGGGATGCATTCCTGGACTTACTATTTATAAGTAAAAATAAAGGACAAACATACCATAGAGTTGCATTGGAGGACTTAGCAATTCCTAGAGAGGATACCTGTCTAAGCATTTTCCATTTCAACTCTATGGTATATGTCCCTAATTTTTCAGCCATGGATAACTGAAACCGCAGATATTGGTTCTGCACATACGGGAGGGGGGTGGCGACCTGTACATAAAACTCTAATTCTAACAGCAATAACCATACTTTAAAAATTGTTAATAAGTGCATTAATTCTCCAAATACAAAGGCAAAGAGAAAACCACAATACTAAACCTTCTGCTAACCCTCAGCGCACAGGAATTCTACTAGGGTAAGAACATACTCCACAACTGCTCAAATGATTTCTTTTAAAAAAAGTATCCTGGAGCATTAAGAACATTTGTATTTTTTCCTGTCTGATCAATGCCAATTCCTTATGACTAACAATTGTTAACTGAAGCATGTTGCTAAAGTCTAGAGGAGCTTACAGTAGGTATAATTTTGTTTTGTCATAGGATGACATGTTACCACATTTATGGACTGTCCAAGCAAAAGTTTACCTATACAGACAGTGAGACTCAGGGATAGGCAATATACCCTTTACTTCCCCTGTCTCAGAGCCTTGCAGTCTATATAATAATAACAATAATAATAATAATAATAATATTTATTTATACCCCACCCCTCTGCTAAAAACAATTGGGGCGGCTTCCAACAATTAAAACATTATAATAATGACTAAAAACACTACCCACCCCACCCTCCCCCATAAAAAGACATTAAACACTATAAAATTAAAACCACCTAACTAAAAACACATTAAAAACAAATATATACATGATTTTAAAAAGCCAGGAAACGCAGCTCCTGAGGCTGGGATCTAATCAGGAAAGGCCTGCTGAAGGAGATCCATCTTTAGTGCTTTTTTAAAGCTACCCAAGCTCATCAGCTGACGGATCTCGTTCAGCAGGCCATTCCATAAATTGGGGGCGATTACCGAAAAGGCCCTCTGGGAGGTTGCAGACAGCCTAGATTTTTGTGGCTGAAGCAAATTCCTCCCAGAGGACCGGATTTCGCGGGGAGGATTGTATGGGAGGAGGCGGTTCCAGAGATAAATTGGACCCAAGCCATTTAGGGCTTTAAAGGTAATAACCAACACCTTATACTGGGCCTGGAAACTGATAGGTAGCCAGTGGAGAGATTTCAATACTGGAGTTATATGGTCTCTCTGAGATTTTCCCGAGACCACTCTGGCTGCCATATTTTGTACCAACTGAAGTTTCCAGACCAAGCACGAGGGTAGCCCCATGTAGAGCACATTGCAGAAATCTAGACGAGGGGTTACCAGCGTGTGCACCACAGTCTCGAGGTCCCTTACTTCCAGGAAAGGGTGCAGCTGGCATATTAGCCGAAGCTGATAACAAGTGCTCCTGACCGTCGCATTCACTTGACTCGTCATCTGAAGCGATGAATCAAGGAGCACCACCAGACTGCAAACACAGTCCTTAACGGAGAGTGTAACCCTGTTCAGGACTGGAGGTTGCAACCCAACTCCTGGTTTCGGGGCCGCTACCGTGAGCACCTCTGTTTTGTCTGGATTTAATCTCAATCTGTTTTTCCTCATCCAGCCCATTACTGATTTAAAATAGTCATTAACAGGAGAGATGCCATTGGAATTCGAGGTTGATGATCAGGACAAGGAGAAACAGATCTGGGTGTCATCAGCGTACTGATAACACCCAGCCCTATAACTCCAAATAATCTCACCCAGCGGCTTCATATAGATGTTAAACAGCATCGGGGACAGGATGGCGCCCTGTGGAACACCACAAGTAAGCTCCTTTCTACTGGAGCAGCTGTCCCCGAGCTGCACCCTCTGGGACCTGCTGAAGAGGAAGGACCAGAACCACTGGAGTGCAGTGCGTCCGATTCCTAACCTACTCAGGTGATCCAGGAGAATGCCATGATCGATCGTATCGAAAGCTGCTGAGAGGTCCAGAAGCACCAACAGGGACACATTACCCCTGTCGATGCTTAGATGCAGATCATCAGTCAAGGCAACCATGGCAGTCTCAACTCCAAATCCCGTCCTGATGATATATGATGCAGGGCATTTGCCCCGTTGTGTCCCTGAACAGTCCTCCCCACCCTGAGGGGAGATATGGGATTGAGAGGGGGGAGGCAGGGTAGGGCCCGATATAGTGTTATAAGAAAATACCTGGTTTACTCAGTTTCCACCGGGAAGAAACAGATTGGGCCCTGCATGTCCACGGGAGCCCATCCCAGCAGGCAGGACTTCACTGCCGCCACTATCTCCCTGGCTCTCCCCAAAGGCAGGAAGAAGTCCTGTAGCATGTGACCAAGGCTGGGGTCACATGTTGCGGGTCCTCTTCCTGCTTTACGAGTAAGGAAAATGGTGGCAGCAATGGCTGCAGCAATAGGCTGGTGTGCCCACCAGGACTTCCTCCCATTTCATTGAGGTAAAAGGGGATGAATGGGCATGATCCGTGGCCAGGATATGCCAGCAGTGCCCTAACAGTGACTCTTGGGTTTACATAGTTCTTCCAGGATATGCCAGCAGTGCCCTAACAGTGACTCTTGGGTTTACATAGTTCTTCCAGATCTCTGTCTGATGCTGTTCTCATTACACTTAGAAAGTAGGTGGTCTTGTAGGATTCAGTGCCCCATTCAGTGCAGGATTGCCACCAAATTATTTCAAAGTAATTTGTACCAGCAGCCCAATGTCTGAGTGGTTGGAGAACCTCACCTTACATTACTATTTGTTATGTAAATTAGTAAGCTCCCCAAAATCTATTGATACTATTAATGCTGTACAAAACAGCAACATATTTCAATAGTTGTTACTTTTTTGTGTGAAAACCCTTGAACTCTGAGAACACGTTAAGTAAACATAATCTTAAAACAAGAGAACAGAAAATTAAATGGATTTATTGTGTCATCCCTTCTAGGCCATGAGAAGGTTTCGTCAAAGAATAGATCCCTTAAGAAAGAGTATCCACTTTGAGTGTATGTACCTTAGCCTGAGGCCAGGGATAGTTTGGGGATTCTGCTAGTATACCTACCACCCCATTGTCTAGCAGACTCCCTATCCAAGCTGACACAGCTGGTCTCAGAGTTGCTGATGGAGTCAACCAGACTTTTAGTTTTGGGCGACTTCAACATTCCACTCGAGACCAGTTTGACAAATCTGACTGGTGCAGCTCAGAAGCTCATGGAAACCATGACAAACATGGGCCTATCCCAATTGGTCATCGGGCCCACACTTGTGCGGGTCATACCCTCGATGAGGACTTCAGTACAAAACAGGAATATCCATGGACGGAGGTTATTAAAACCACTGCATTGTCATGGATGCATCATTTCCTTGTCAAGACTGAACTTAGAGTTTTCCCGCCCCACCGGGGGTGGTGGACCCATTAGAATGGTCCGCCCCTGAAGGCGAATGGAACCAATAGGATTCCGGAAAGCCTTGGAGGGTTTAATGGTTGGTAATGCCGGTGACCCTGTTGAAGCTTTGGTTAATACCTGGAAGACCAACCTTACCCAGGCTTTCGACACGATCGCTCCCAAGTGTCCATTCCAACCCACTCCAAACCATAAGCCATAGTATACATCAGAGCTTAGGAAAATGAAGCGGGTTGGACAACGACTAGAACGCAGCTGGCAGAAAACTCGACTCTTATCCGACAGGACTCGCCATAAGAACTTTCTTTGATCCTATCAAGAGGCAATACATGCAGCGCAGAGATCCTTCTCCTCTGCACGTATTGCGTCTGCAGAGTCCCATCCAGCAGAGCTGTTTAGGGTGGTAAGGGAGATGACGCAGGTTATACCTGCGCAGAACCCATTGCTTAACCCAACAACAGCCTGCTGTGACGCATTTAACAACTTCTTTGCAGATAAAATCTCTCGGATAAGAGCTGACTTAGATGCCAGTATTTTGACAGCAACAATTGACGACGTGTCCAGCAACTCCGTTGATGTAAGTTTACTGGATCAATTTCAATCTGTGAGTACCAAGAATGTGGACAAGCTACTTGGTAGAGTGAGGAAGACGACCTGCCCTCTTGATCCTTGCCCTTCATAGCTGGCTATCCGGGGTATGTGTGCCTTGATGGTGTTCCTTAAGGACATCATCAATGCATCCCTCAGGGAAGGGTGTGTTCCATGCTGTTTAAAGGAAGCGGCAGTTAGGCCGCTCCTGAAGAAACCTTCCCTAGACCCCCTGGACATATAGGCCGGTTTCTATGTTACCATTCTTGAGCAAAGTGATTGAGAGGGCAGTTGCTCTTCAACTCCAAGTGGTCTAGGATGAAACTGATTATCTAGACACATTTCAAACTGGCTTTAGGATGGGATTTGGAGTTGAGACTGCCATGGTTGCCTTGACTGACAACCTGCATCTAAGCATCGACAGGGGTAGTGTGACCCTGTTGGTGCTTCTAGATCTCTCAGCGGCTTTCGATATGATAGATCATAGCATCCTCTTGGATCGCCTTAGAGGGTTAGGAATCGGAGGCACAGCACACCAGTGGTTCCGTCCTTCCTCTTGGACAGGTCCCAGAGGGTGCTGCTCGGGGACAGCTGCTCCAGCAGAAAAGAGCTTACTTGTGGCATTCTGCAAGGCGCCATCCTGTCCCCGAAGCTAACATCTATATGAAGCTGCTGGGTGAGATTATTTAGAGTTATGGGGCTGGGTGTTATCAGTACGCTGATGACACCCAGATCTATTTCTCTTTGTCCCGATTGTCAGCCTCAAATTCCAATAGTGTCTCTCCTCTTAGTGACTGTCTTAAAGCAGTAATGGGCTGGATGAAGAAAAACAGATTGAGAGAGTGGTCTTGGGAACATCTTGGAGAGATCATATAACTCCGGTATTAAAATCTCTCTACTGGCTGCCTATCAGTTTCCGGGCCCAGTAGAAGGTGTTGGTTATTACCTTTAAAGCCCTAAATGGCTTGGGTCCAACTTATCTTCGGAACCGCCTCCTCCCATACAATCCTCCCCACGCACTCCGGTCCTCTGGGAGGAATTTGCTTTAGCCACAAAAATCTAGGCTGTCTGCAACCTCCCAGAGGGCCTTTTTGGTAATCGCCCCCAAATTATTGAATGGCCTGCTGAAGGAGATCCATCAGATGACAAGCTTGAGTAGCTTTAAAAAAGCACTAAAGATGGATCTCTTTCGGCAGGCCTTTCCTGATTAGATCCTGGCCTCAGGAGCTGTGTCTCCTCTTTTTATTCTAGTTGGCTGTTGATTTTTGTATTTGTTTATTTATGTGATTGTAGTTTAGGTGGTTTTTAATTTTTTGCTACAGTAGTTTAACATCTTTTTTATGGGGGAGGGTGGGGGTGGCTTAGGGATTTTAGTCAGCATTGTTGTATTTTAATTGTTGTAAGACGCCCCGATTATTTTTAACAGAGGGGCAGGATAATAATAATAATAATAATAATAATTAATAATAATGAGTATCTTCATAGGAATGGCTTTTTGTTTTCACTGAAAGGCCAGAAGCTGTTAGGAACCTAGCTGGATGTGTGGACCATGGATTCTCATTGGCCACATGGAATTACAGTTGGACCCCCATATCCATGGAAACAATATCTGCAATTTCAGTTATTTGTGGGACACAAAACAGGAACACATACTATAGAGACTTCCTAGAAAATGCCTAGAGAGGCCTTCTAGGTCCTCCAACACAACTCTATTGTATTCTTAACCAGACATCCCATTGTTTTAATAAGGGGTGCTGTTATATGTGGTTTCCAGTATCCACAGTAAGTCTGGGAACCAAACTCCCACAGATATGGTGGTCCAACTGTGTTCTGTTGTGCAACATAATTCAAGAATAATTGGAGCAATACCAGGGTCTAGATTTTTGTGATGTCAGATATGCTTTACTTTTTATTTTGCTGAAAGCTAAGAATGTAATCCTAACTGGTGAAGATGGTCAGGAGCCAACTGAGCCAGCACTTGGCCAGCTGAATCATAGAATTGGAAGAGATCACAAGGGCCATCTAGTCCAACCCCCTGCCATGCAGGAATACACAGTCAAAGCACTCCCAACAGATGGCCATCCAGCTTCTGTTTAAAAACCTCCAAAGAAGGAGACTCCACCACACTCTGAAAGCAGTGTATTCAGCTGTCAGGACAGTTCTTACTATCAGGAAGTTCTTACATTTGTTTCAAATTTGTTCAGCATGTTTGAAACTGCTGAATTGAACCCCATTCCCAGCATAAGCGTGTTGGAAACTACTTAGGATTACCCTTGCCTTGGCCTAACTGTGTGATGTTATCGTGGCTGGGCATCTGGGCTAGAGGAGGTTTGGTCTTGGTGTAGTTCAGCCCCTCCATCCTGCTATTCCACCTGCCTTTTGAAACCTTTGCCAACAAATCTCAGCCAGCAGAGCCATTCTACTACAAGACTGCTCTCATGTTAATTCTGCCCACTGAAAGATATTTCTGTTGAGAGAAGAGATGCATGCCTAGTACTAATACCTAACTCTCAGCCACATCTCTGAGTTAGAATTGAACTAGTTTTCAAAATTTCTTGTATCTACGATAAAACATTCTTAAAAACATTTTTGTTCTGCATTTGAATTCTGATATTATACAGTAGCTATGAAGCCTCTTTCGTGGTCCAAGTTAAAATAAAACCTGTGTTGGATCCACATCAGGGTTATAGCATTCAAAATGAATCCTGATATATTATTTCAACCAAATTAGAAATAAAAACACTGGAGATACAGTTTTACCATATACAACACAGGAATGAAATTAAAAACTAAATGCAAAACATACTGTTGGCTTAGTGTTTGTTTTTTAAATAGTGGCACAGCTTTCTCCCGTGCAACCAGTGATTCTTAAATGGTTCATTAATTTGTCACTACTATGCCAATTATTATGATTATGAAACAAGTTGAGAGAGGCCAAATTTTAATAGTGTTAATTGGAAACCAACATTTCTGTTCTTGTATGTGATTTCCTGTCCAGGTTTTTAGCAAACATATCAGCTTTGGAAAGTATTTAAAAACACATTCTATTTTCCTTTTTCATAATGGATATTGATCCAGTTTTGGCAAACACACATTGCCATTAATAAAATCACTGGAAACATAATGGATGAAATCTATATCAATTTGGAGATGATACAAGGACGACCACTGTTTTAATGATGCTGGATGACACCCAATTGCATCTCGGCAAAATGATATTGGAATAGCCCAACAGATTTATTTTTGTAATAACCACATGCTGCCACTTGTTCTTTTTCACATACCAATCCTATAATAATCCACTCCTTGTGTAAGAGAATTCATGTAAACAACTCTGCAATTTGGAGTATTTTCTTTTGGTAGGATAGCAATGTGAGGCTGAAAAGGAGGTTGTGTCAGCAAACAAATATGCACTACTGTCTCAGATCTTGATATTACATTTTGTTTGTAATGAATGTTCACAAGGAAGATGACTGTACCCTCAGTCAATTTATTGTGATTTCACTACATAATTGCCACCATATCCTAATGATTCAATGAATCAGCTTGTCCCCTTCCATATATAATGCAGCTTAAGGTTAGAGTTCTAATATCCTTTCTTAAGCTACAGAATATATATATATATATATATATATATATATATATATATATATATATTGTTTTCAACAGGAACTGAACTGAAGCCAGCTTAGGCTTCTCAAATTTAATAAAGATAAGGGTTGATTTCCACAATACGTAATGAGAAATGCTATATAGGTGAGCCAACTTGAGGTTCAATGAATCAGCTTGAGCCAACTTGAGGCAGCATGGCTCTCCCACCAGTGTTCATCAAATAATTTATAACTTCCACTCCACTTAGATATAAACTCATCAGATTTCTGTGAATGTGTAGCAGAAGGGTACAATTGTCATACTGTACAGAAAGTTACTGTGCTGGGCAGGGCACATTTATAGGATGGAGGACCATCACCTCCCAAAAATAGTATTCTATGGTGAACTCACCATGGGTCAGCGTAAGAGGGGCGCTCCAAAAAAGTGATACAAGGATTCCCTGAAACAACATCTCAGGCTCGGCCAAATTGATCACCAACAATGGTCCGCCCTGGCTTCACATTGGGAGGCATGGAGATGCACTATCCACAATGCTGTAGCCTTATTTGAGAACTCATGCTGGACAAGTCTTGAAGAGAAACGATAACGCAGAAAGAATCACAACCCAGAGACATCACCCATCTTGGATTGGCCTTTTTAGTCATCAGCGCACTTGCAGAAAGTACAGGATGAGTCCTTCCTGAATCTTCATTTGCAAAGAAAAGCCAGAGAAAGAGAGAGACAGAAAGTTTGGTGGACGAGATGGAACAGTCCTAAACTGACTTCCTTCTGAGAGTTGTAGCATTCTTAATGGCTAGAATGCTACGACTGCTCATGGTCTGTTGTCTGCTATTTAAAAAAATAACAATATAATAATATTATACTGGGGTGGGGGTGGGGATAAGAAGACACCAAACACAGAAAATAATTGAGGAGGGTGCCTCCAGGTACACATAAGCATATTTATTAAGCCCACTGCATTTTAGATATGTATCCCTTTTGCAGCAGAACTGGTAGCCAACATCCGAAATGGGCTGCCTGACATACTGGGTGGCATCATTGAGATCTGGGCAGGAGCAGAGCACCAGGGTTCTCCTGGCATAGCGTCTGTTGGCTTCTTCTTCCCATGTGGCTTGGCATGGCCCTGGGGACAGTGGGTACTACCAGCCAATTAATTTAAACCTGTGTTTGTATTCATTAGCTGGTAGGCATGGCCAGAATGAGCTGCTTGCAGTTTTCACTCTGGTCAGGCAGGAGGACATAAAAGTCCCAGCCTGCATGCATGCTTGGCAGTGCTTCATTGAGCACTGAGCAGGCTGAACAAGTGGTGAAGCAGGATAAGCGAAGTGGTAGTGATAGCAGCAAGAGTGAAGAAAAGATGAGGTGCGATGGTGAAAGGGAGGGACCCCTGCAAGGTGGTGGCAGACATGGTTGTCTTAGCGTATCTCAGTGTTGGTGTGGTGTGGTGTGATGGAGCTGGGTCCAGGGGTCCCCCCATCAATGGAAGGAAGTGCAATTGCTTGAGTGGCAGGCTTACTTAAAGGAGGTAGGAATGACTCCACAATCCATGCTCTTTCACCTGGTTGGTATATCACTTTACAGCAAGGTGGGTTTTTTTTTGGAAAGCCTTGTACCTCATTCTTGGTAGGAAAGGCAGTGAAGGGGTGGAAGTGTTTGGCACCATGAAGGGCTGATGGGAGGAGGCCCAGCATGTTCCAGCGGCTCAGGAAACTGGTGGGGCAGCTGCTGGCTATTTGCCACATGAAGTTCAAGACTGAAATGTTCAAAGCAGTCTTCACTGTTGTCTTGGGGAAGTTGAGGGTGGGTGAATTGGTGTCCAGGTCCAAGACAGGTAAGTCAGGGCTAGCATTATGGGTGAGGGATATTACCGTTGTAGGAGATATGGTTGATATATGGGTGAGGCACTCCAAGTTCATGGGTATGCAGCCTTCGGGGTCTGTTCCCCTCTTTGACCTTTTGGATAATACTTCCCTTACATGGTTCCAGATGATATAGGTTCTGTGTTCAGCCCTGGGTTCTGTGTTCAGTCCTGGGGGTGATTAGGACTCCCAGTAGCTGAAAATGGGGGTCATTTAGGATAGAGGCTGAGATAGTGGCCTCAGCATGTGGGCTTCCAGTTGTTAGGGAGGTGGATATCCATGACTTATGCAGGGTACATTTGGCCTGGGCTGTGATTAGACATTCCATAACATTCCTTTTATTCAGTTGCAGACACAGGAACTGGAGGAAGGTGTAGCAGTGAAGCACATGTGAGGCTGAGGTATGTTTGGCCATGAAGTTGCACCGAGGCCACAGATTGGAATAGACTTTCAGGGTAGTTAGTTTGAGCACCTTCAGAAGGGATTCTCCCCTTCCCTTGGCAGGATTGTGGCAGGGCTGTCATTCAATGGGTTTACAGCCTCTGGGTGGTTTTGTCATTGATTTCAGCTACAGTGGGTTGGTGGAAGGCGGGTTGCAGCGGAGGTACCCTCCCTGCTTTACCCACCTTTATGGCAGTTGGCATGGGTCCTAGATCAGGGGTACCCACTGTCTTCCTGGCATTGGTAATGTATTAGGGTCCCCTTAAGGGCTGTGTGGGGTAGATCCGGTATTGCCCAGCTTGGGGATAGACACCATTCCCTGCTTCCCCTGATGGCAGGGGGACCATGCTAGGGTTCCTGCCCAGGTAGATCCTTTTCTGTCATCCTGAAGGTTTTGGCACCAGGCTGTAGGACTGGGCTCATCGATCAACAGGCAGGTTGTTCAATGCTTGGATCTGGACCCATGTGTGCACCAACCCTATCTACAGCTGTGGCCAATAAAAGTTGTGCCCTACTTCTTCCTTTTCCTTGTATCATATGTGTTGTTATGTTCTTTCATGTGGAGCGGAACTTGCCCCTGGACACACAGCATTATTTTCTTATACTGTATCATGCTGAGAACCAGAGCAAGACCCTACCACTGTTCACATATGGATGTCTTCAGCATGTCATTATATTATGTGAAGGCATTGCATTGCCTGCACATTCACCACACATCCCGCTGTGTTATAAACAAGGATCACATGGTCTACATATAGGGAAAAATTATATGGGCATTTAAAACACCTTCACCTCATTGAACCATTCCCTCTCTTGTGATTTTGCAGAAAAAGATTTGCCAGGAGTGAACGTAATTTCCTGTGTGAATGTACTCTTCTGTTGAAGTGGGTATTTGCCCTTCTCCCTACTGCTGTGTTGCCTCAGCCAATGTTTATTCATATTTAATCAGAGGAAGGGAGTGTGTAAATACAGAGTAAATACTTATTATAACCTAAATGCTTTCAAAGAAAACAGAATGTCTCAGTGGCAAAACTTAAGGTCTGGTTTTAGCTGCAATAGTACCGAAACAGTATTTCAAGCACAAGGAAGGGAATAGAGCTGTGCAGCCCTGCTCAGTTGGCCAAGAAAATATTTGGAAGCATCATTTATTTCCTATATATGGTACATAGAAAATATTTGGAAGCATCATTTATTTCCTATATATGGTACATAGAAAATATTTGGAAGCATCATTTATTTCCTATATATGGTACATAGAAAATATTTGGAAGCATCATTTATTTCCTATATATGGTACATAGAAAATATTTGGAAGCATCATTTATTTCCTATATATGGTCCATAGCTACATGTGTATCGGTTCCCCTTCCCTTGGCAGGATTCCCTTGGCAGCTAATGCAGCCCCCTACATGTACTCCCCTGGCTATATGACAGGAGCATTTTTGCCCTCCCCAAGCCATTGACCAAATGCCATGCTAGGGTGTATTGTGATGGTGGCAGTTGTCTGTGCTATGCTGTGGTACTTTAGGTAGCATAATCCTAACTCAGGCCTCTGTGCTATTGCCGCTCCCCATCTGCCGACCTCTATGTAGAATGGATGTTTTCAGTCCTCTTTTTGGGACTGAGTAGGTTTTGTTTTGTTTTGTTTTGTTTTTGCCATGCCATGTTTGTCTGTTGACATTTTTTGCCACCTACTCCATGCTATATAATCCCTGAGCCTTTTGGTTCTGGTTTACTATTAGGCTAATTGGCTGAATGTTGCTTATATGGCAGTGTGCAAGCACTTAGTTTCAATTGGTTTTCCTTGAAGGCTTCCAGTAGCACCACAAGGTGAAAGAATTCACCCATTTCCATATCATTGCTGATCAGCTTGAGAGGAGATGTCAGGTTGTTTCTTGTCCCAAGGTGACTTTTTCAGGAAAAAAGTGCCAATCAGTGCCATCTGGGGGAATTCCTTCTGACCCTGTGACCCTTTCATGGAATCAGGCTAGTATGAACCACAAGGTCTGTACCCTAGGTTTTGAACACAGAAATCTCCAGTTGGTAGACCTGGCTTACCTGGGTTCCCACATGTAAATTCATGCCTGCAAGTTTTGTTGGCTGCTGCAATGCAGATTTCTGAAGTTTATAAAGCTGTGGTCTTATTTCACCAACTCTTGTGTCTGATGTTGTCATGCAGGTGGGAGGGCAATGGATCTCACATCATTTATTGCTTCAGGGTTGGCTCAACACATCTTGCTACCTGAGGCAAGAGATAAGATAGCACCTCCTTCCCTGACTCTCCTTTCATTTATGAAAGCTGACAAGACTGGCAGCTGAATCTTCCTCTGCACTGGTCACAAGGGGTCTTACCGGCTGGACGGTGGGCTGGTTTGTGGCCCAGCCGGCACCCCCATGGCTCCTCCCTCGGCAGCCACCGTGGCCACATGGCCTGGCATGGGGGCTGCCTTTGCAGGCCTTCACCTTCCTGGCCCACATTGCGGCTGGGAATGAGCAGGGAGATGGGAGCCAATCAAGGTGAGCCTCCCTCACCCCGATTGGCTCTGTGTAGGGTAGGAGATGGGGCTTCCGGTTGCACTTCTGGTATGGTTGGATGAAGAGGAGCCGGTCCCCAGGCAGGCTCCTCAGTTGGCTCGCTGGGCTCCTCATTTGGCTTGCTGAGTATGCAAGACAGCAGTAATCATAGAATCATAGAGTTGGAAGAGACCACAAGGGCCAATCTAGTCCAACCCCCCGCCCTTTTTAAAAAAAGTATTGTATGTTTTTAATTTCTTCTAATTTAATATTATTTTAAGGGGTGGGTGGGCTAGGGTACTGCAATTATGGAGTTTTTATATTGTAAGCCACCCCAATTGCGTTGCAGAGGGGCGGGGTAGAAATTAATTTTTTATTATTATTATTATTATTATTATTATTATTATTACACAATTGAAGCATTCCCGACAGATGGCCATCCAGCCTCCGTTTAAAAACCTCCAAAGAAGGAGACTCCTCTACACTCCAAGGCAGTGCATTCCACTGTTGTACAGCTCTTACTATCAGGAAGCTCATCCTAATGTTTAGGTGGAATATCTTTTCCTGTAGTTTGAGTCCATCGCTCCATGTCTTTATGCTCAGGAGCAGCATAAAACAATTTTGCTCCATCCTCAATATGACATCTTTTAAAGTATTTAAACATGGCTATCATGTCTCCTCTTAACCTTCTCTTCTCCAGGCTAAACATATCCAGCTCCCTAAGATGCTTCTCATTAGGGCTTGGCTTCCAGACCTTTTCATTGTCACCTTGGGACAAGATTCATTGAACCTAAAAGTAGCAAGCTAGCTTAGGAGGCAAAAGACATGCCACACAGGTCCAAAGATTGGATATCACTGCATCCAAATCACTGATCATTCCAAATGTCCATGCAAACCACTGTGATTTGTACTTCCAGAACAAATGCACAGATTGGAACTTATTTCCTTGGCTTTGTAGTTCTGAAAAATTCTAATGCAGTTCTCATCAACTCATGATGCAACTCATAAAAGCCACCAAAATATATTTAGAAATGTGCAGCTTGAGAGAAAACATAATTTTAAAATATGCATTGAAATGCATTTTATGCAGCTTTTGACAAACATGCCACATATACAATGGAGAATAATACATAAAAGGAAACAAATTGACAGATGAACATCTGTGAAACTGACATGGACCAGAAGGAACAGACTGATTCAACCATCTGTAATCAAGCCCAAGAGGTCAGTTTGTTTGTAGGAATGTTCTGGGTGTTATAGCATAGAAAGAAAGAGAAGTAGAATCAAATGACATATGTGTCTGACTGTACGCAGGAGAACAGCACATTGGCATTACACTGTAGCAAGTAAAACAAGAGAAACAAAGGAGTTTATCTAAAACATGTATTCATCCTAGCAATTAATTCTGCATTTAATTTGCTTTCCTCAAGTGTAACTCAGGATCACTCCAAAGGGAAAGAAAGACACTCATTAGAAATTACTATGTCATTTCAATTTGTCATGCTTTTTAACTTAGAGCTGCTCCAAGATGAGAATGTTTCTCCATTTTTATTTTATTTTATTTTTTATTTTTTGGTTATGAATATTTAGATGTTGGGTTCCAAAAGCTTAAAGAAAATGTTGCTGCTATAAAAGAAAACGTGGAATACAAGATATCCACAAACCCTGTACCCCATCAGTCATTTCTCAAAATGCTTCCTCCTCCTTCCTCTGCTTTCTCTTCCAGCACAATGCTCTATCCTTTAAGTAGTAATTGTGTCAGTTATCCTAACCATGTAATACACAGTATACAGTCTCCAGAATGATGGGCTCTCAAATTCATCCATCTCATTTTTCTCTGGTTTGTCTCTCCCATTTGTTCCACCCTGGACTTTTTCGGATGCATGAAATATAACGCAAGCAGCCTCATCGCGTTGCGAGGCTGCTGTGCTGCAGAGCGTCGGTTTC
Organism: Gambelia wislizenii; assembly: GCA_030847615.1. Lineage (NCBI taxonomy): Eukaryota > Metazoa > Chordata > Lepidosauria > Squamata > Crotaphytidae > Gambelia > Gambelia wislizenii. The sequence continues at coordinate 142,250,532 of JAUMIR010000001.1, forward strand.
GGATGACGCTCGCCCCTGCCGGTACTGTTGTGGTACCGCGGGGAGAGTTGAGCGTCATATTTCGTTGATTTTTACTCACGAAAATTGATCATGCTTAAAAATCGACGAAATACGATGCTCAACTCTCCCTGTGGTACCGCAGCAGTACCGGCAGGGGCGAGCATCATCCGAAACCGACGCTCTGCAGCGCAGCAGCCTCGCAATGTGATGAGGCTGCTTGCGTTATATTTCATGCATCCGAAAAAGTCCTCAGACAGACATAAGTATTACTGACTTTTGCCTTTTTGTTTTGATTAGCTTCTCCACTGTATTTTCATATTGCATGGAAGAAAAGATCATGGTGTTTTCTCCAGCAGACCACAAGTAAGGAAGCTGAAGAAGGCCTATAAGCAGTTGGCATGAGCGTAATGATTCTGTATGGACTATGAAGATCCAGAGTTGAAATAGAAGAGCTGCAGGTAAAAATTTTGATCTGTAGCCTTGCATCTCCCAGTGATCAATTGCCTGTCTGATTCTGCTCTGTGTTTATGACTCGTATAAAAATGTTCTTGCTCTAGCTATTCCGCATTATGTCCACTATCCTTCTGCCTCCATGCAGTGAAATGTGATTCCCACTTTGGAGTGTGATCCAATGCAATCTGCATTAACAGTCACTTAATCCAGAGGCTAATATAATGCAAGATGCCATCCTAAAGGCAGCAGCTGGAACTAGGCATAATCCTGGTTAGGATATGGTGGGAATGTAAATCTTTTCAGCCCTCACTTCCATCTGACTTGAACTGCATGAATGCAATCATAGCTTCTAGCTCAGAGATGAGAATATGCATACAGTAGATTAATGTAGATTTAGTTTACCCCAAGCTATATCCAATCTAGTTTATCCCAGGCTATTTTCTTTGGACCATTTTAAAATTTTCTGTCCTAATGGCTGGGTCTGAATGGGACCCAAGTACGACACAAGCATCTGGATTAGATTCAGGATCTTCTTACTGGAGTTGGAAAGACTTTACTCACGGAAGGTGCTTCTTCCAAATTTGGAGAGAATCCCATCAGTCCCCCCACCCCCCACCCAGGAATCTCCTGTTTCTCTAAGGAACATTTTTCAGGAGTGTGGACAGATTGCTCTTGGGAAGACAGGAGAGAGGGCATGAGCCCAGTTGCCTTCCCCCATTTTTGCCCCACCCCATAACAAATCATATACCTAGAAGCCTCTGGAAAGAATAGAGTTGCCGGGTCAGGACTATACCAGGGCCAGAGATTTCTGTCTCCAGACCTGAGACCTAGGAATGGCAGCTTTGTGGTGATATTGGGACAAGGATCAACCTCAGCTGTATCATCAAACATGGCACATTATCCGGCTCCCCGCTGTTCGGCTGAGCTGTAGGTCAGGGGAGCCACCTTTGCTGCCGCGCACGAGGATCAGAGACCATTTTCCAATCACAGGCAATGTTGCCTGCGACGGAGGGGAAGGGCAGGGCTAGAGGGTATATAAATCCCACTGCCCTTCACCTTCCTCTTTTCAGCTGCAGCGATCTTTGAAGCTTGATCAATCGTTGAGATCGATCTTAAGCAGGCTGAATAGGTCGTAGGCTGAAGAGGGCTTTGTAGAAGATCAGCTGTTTGATGATCATTTCGGGGAGGGTAAACAGCTGATTCGTTTGCCTTCTGTATGTGGGGAGAGGTTCCCCCCCCTGTGCTTCTCCATTTTCCTTGGGTTTCAGGGATACGGAGGTTGCTTTCCCTTGGGCTACAGGAGAGACGGAGATTGCTGGGTTTCGCCCCTGTGCTTCTCCGTTTCCCTGGGGTTGGTTGTGGCTGCAACCAGCAGGTTACGGGGGATACGGAGGTTGCTTGCCTGATCTCCCGGGTGATTGGCTATATCTTTGGAGTGCTTGCCCGATCTCCTTGCCTTGATCAGGCTGGTCGCGGCTGCAACTATGGGGCAAGAAGGGTCGTGGGCTATCGCCTGTCATCAGCTGGTGTCCAGATTGCTGTTTGATTGGCTGGGTGCTGGTGGGAGCACAACAAGGACGAGGGGTGCCTATGGAACAACAGGCTTGACAGGGAGTATTCATTCCTGGGGTTTGGGGGCTGGATTTTGGCTGTCCTTTTGTACAATACCCCCCCCAGGTTTGGTTAATTCTCCTTCATTGTTTAATTGGGCAGGCCACCCGGGGGCTGTTATTAACTGCTGGGAGCTCTTTTGGCAGGCCACTGGGGTGTGTGCTGCAGTGCCTTTGGCGGGCTGCCAGAGGGCTCTTCATTGCTGCTAATCTCTGGGTGGATTTGAGAGTTCCTTTGGTGGGCCACCGGGGGTGTGTGGTAGCAGCTTAGTCTGGTGGCTGCAGTTCTTTGGGTGGGACACCAGAGGGCTCCCCTGGTGGTTTATATCTGGGCAGATTACAGGGTTGCATCTGTTGAAGGGCAGCCATTTTAGGTGCCTGTGTTAGTGAGTGGTACTGCATTACCTTGGTGACCCATATTATGGTGGTTCTTGTTCTTGTAATTAGTTGCAGATATTTGGCTTAGTTGGATGCCAAATAAATAATAATAATAATAATAATAATAATAATAATATAACAATACTAATGATAATAACAAGCTAGTACCAGTCTAGGAATTTTTGACTACAATTTTGATTGCTTGCGTGTCTCCCCCAAAGGGTAAAAGTGGCTCTAAGGGCAAGGGGCGGGCTGCTAAACAGCCACCCCTAGTTCCAGTAGAACCTGATCCTTGGTCATCCAGTGATGAGGAGGAGCAGATTCCCTGGCAAGCCATTTTGGCGAGGATCCAGCACCTGGAAAGCAGGGTGTGCAGCAAGGGGAAACAACTAAACCCAGTCGGCAGGTGAAGAAGAGGAGAATTGCTGAAGATATTCTTTCTCGCCTAGATACTTTGGAGAGGAACATGCATCTGGATGGAGCATCGGGACCCAAAACTGCAGATGATCAGGGTACGGACTTAGCGGCCATCACTTCTCAGGACCCAACAGCATTTGATACTGTAATACCTGGGAGTTGGTGAGTTGCCCGGTGAGGCATCCACTTCACCCATAGGTATGGCATGGCCTTGGGGGCCATGGCATACAGGTGCTCAACATATGGGATACACTAGTACAGGCACACAACCACCGCATGCTTCCTGGCCAATGCACCAGCAGGCACTGAATTGGGTCATGCCGCAATGGTCCCCGTGGTCTCCTTATGGGCCAGGATCATTGGATAGCCCTCACGAGTTTGTCCAGGCTTTGCCGGGCATGTCTCAGGGGTTGGGCTATGATACAGTGGCTTATTCAGCCATTCCCTTTGGTGAAATGTCCCTCCCGTTGGGTGACCACTTACTTCAGTCCACTAGGGACAAGATAGTGAAGGGAGAATATGAGGATTTATTCTCTCTACTTTATAGAGAGGTGGAAAAAAAGATAGAGAGGAAATGGATGAGAAGGAAAAAGAAAAATTGAAGAAGAGAAAGGTCAAGAGGAACTGGACCTATTGGCTTTCCGGATTCCTCATTTATGCGGGGACATCTGGTTAAGTCAGCTAGCAGCCCCGTGGTTTGTTCCCCCCCCCCACTAGTACGGGCTCGGCCACGAATCAGGTTTGTTGGGAATTTAGTTCCCATGGATACTGCAACAAGAAACCTTGTAGGTATAGCCATGAATGTTCTGTCTGTGGCGCGGAGCATTCCTTTCGGAACTGCCCCAAGGGTAAAACTGGGGTAGAGGCAATCAAGGAGGGAGGGGTGGAGGTTCCACTCCTCACCCTCAGAAAGGGGCCCAGCCCAATCAACAATGAAGTTTTGAGGCATTGGCTTAAAGCCTATCCAGACAGGGAGGCTGCCAAATATCTGCTTGAGGGTTTCCAGTTTGGGTTTAGGATTCCTTTTCAGGGCGTTAGGTGGCCATTTTGGACACGCAATTTAAAATCAGTTGTAGGTTTGGAAAATGTGGTTAAAGAAAAAATTAATAAGAAAGTTGTTGAGGGTCGGGTGCTGGGTCCTTTTGTTAGTCATCCAGTTCCCAACTAAGAGTTTCACCTCTGGGCGTTGTGCCCAAAATGCCCCTGGGGAATTTAGACTCATTCACCATTTATCATACTCTAAGGGAGATTTGGTGAATGACTCCATTCCACATGAGTTGTGTACCATAAGGTACACCTCTTTTGATGTGGCCGTCAGGGTGGTTCGGTTGCAGGGTTGGGGAGCTGAGATGGCAAAACGTGACATAAAATCTGCATTTCACCTTCTACCAGTTCACCCAAACGACTTTGAATTGTTAGATTTTTGGTTTGATGGGAAGTTCTATATGGATCGGGTCCTCCCCATGGGTTGTTCAGTTTCATGCAATGCCTTTGAAACCTTCAGCACCTTTCTTGAGTGGGCACTTAAGGCTAGGACAGGTTTGCATAGCATAGTACACTATTTGGATGATTATTTAATGTTAGGACCTTATCAATCTGGACAATGTAAATATCTGTTGCAACAATTTGAGATGTTGGCGGGTGAACTAGGGGTTCCCCTTGCACCTGAAAAAACAGAAGGTCTGGCCCAGGTGTTGACCTTCTTAGGTGTTGAAATCGACACAGTCAACCAACTATGTAGACTGTCTGAAGTTAAGGTCACCAATCTGAAAGACAGGGTTTCACAATTCCTATGTAGGCATAAAGCATCCCTATGTGAATTTCAGGTCCTGATAGGTCATTTGAATTTCACTTGTAAGGTCGTAGCTCCCGGTTGGGCTTTCCTTCACCGACTATGTGATGCCATTAAAGGAATACGTCAGCTCTATCACCTGATTCGGATAGCTAGGGAGATAAGGGCTGACCTGCTGGTTTGGCAACAGTTCTTAGAACAATTTAATGGTGTCTCATTCTGGCATGAGGAATGCAAGCTTCAAGGCAATCTACAGATAGCCTCAGACACGGCCGGATCCTTGGGGTTCAGGGTTTATTTCAGTGGACGGTGGTGTACGAGTAAGTGGCCTCATGATTGGGCAGCCTCCAATATTGTGGCTGATTTGACATTCCTAGAATTCTTGCCAATCTTGGTGGCAGCCACCATTTGGGCCAAGGAGTTGGCGAATTCATCTGCGCAATTTTGGTGAGATACATGGCAACCGTCCAGGTGATAAACTCCTTCACTTCGAAATCGCCCTGGGTGATGGTGCTCGTTAGGGCCTTTACATTACAATGTTTGAGGTTTAACATTCTGTTTGTCACCCGGAATGTGGCGGGCATTAACAATGGTATTGCTGATACTCTTTCCCTCATGCAGATGGAGCGTTTCAGAGAGTTGGCCCTCAACGCAGCACCCGAGGGCGATCCGATGCCGGCAAGCCTGTGGAGGCTTGGGAGGCTGAGCTCGTCAGAGCATTAGATATGTCCATGGCACCGAGCACTATGAAAGGATACACCAAGGCCTTACATGAGTTTGTTCAATTTAGGGAGCAATTAGGTTTTAAACAGGGCGTCCTTGTGCTCTTTGAACATCTGTTTCAGTTTTGCGTCTTCCTATATCGTAAAGGTTTATCCCCACAATTCATTAAAATTAGACTATCAGCCATTGCTTTTTGGCTTAAAGCGCAAGGAGTTCCGGACACCACGGGGATTTCTGTATTCAGAAAGCCCTAGAAGGCTGGTCCAGAGAGTGCGGGCATAAGGACTGACAGTAGAATCCCCATGTCTCCTGTTATCTTGAAAGGGCTAGCCAAGGTCTGGGGGCATTTGTATGTCTCCCTATGGGGTGCTGCTTTTTCATGCAGTGGCTTTGACAGCCTTCTTTGGTGCCTTACGCATCAGTAAGCTCATGCAGGCATCCAAGAAGGATGTGTCTCATAGAGCTCTGGAAATCAGGGATGTTAACATGGAGGGGCACCAGGTCACTCTGACGCTGCATTTTTCTAAGATGGACCAGTGCGGAAAAGGCAAGCAATGTCATTTGCTGCCGTGCAGTGACCCAGAATTATGCCCAGTTAGGGCTTTGCAACAGTTTTTAGTAGTTCGGGGCCCACAGTCGGGCCTGCTCTTTGTGCATGCGGATTTCCTCCCACTGACTAAATACCAATTCTGGACACTGACATCTAGAGCACTGGGCAAGCTGGGTCTTCATGGGATCTGCTTTGCTACCCATTCCTTCCGCATAGGAGCCACTTCCAAGGCTGCAGCGATGGGCATGCTGACAGCAGCAATCCAAGGGATTGGCTGATGGAGGTCTGCCTCCTATTGGTGCTATGTGTGTCCACTCACCTACTAACTTGTTATCTTCCCCTTTTGTTTTGCAGATTCTAGGCCGACGTTGGTGAGGCTGCAGGTGCTGATAAGTGGCCACAGTATGGAGTACTGGGTGGCCCAACAGGCCCGGCTGTGTCACTCTGGGCCTCACCTGGGTCTGGGAAAAGGGGCAACAGTTGAATGGTTGGGGAGAAGGGGTTTATGTTGGTGTGGCCTGTTGCCACTGCTTTTTGAGGAGCACCAAGGGCCTCCTCCTAATGTTCTTATTATACACTTAGGGGGGAATGATTTGGGGCTTTTGAAGGAGAAGGCGCTGGTCCTTCAAGCAATCCATGACATGCGGTTGATCAGGTCAAGGTGGCCTGATGTTGCTGCCATGTGGTCTGCCATGTTGCCAAGGCGGCATTGGAGAGGGGAAGGTGATCCCCGGTTGCTGGACAAAGCCTGGAGGGGTTCTAACTGGGAAATTAAAAATGCCTTGTATAAAGGGTTGGGCTATTATCTTCCACATCCTGACATTGTGTCCAAGAGGACTGAGCTCTACCAAGCTGATGGGGTACATCTCCCAGATGTTGGAAATTTGATTTTTTTGAATGATCTTCAGCAGGGGGTGAAGGACCTCTTGGACAAGCTGGTGGGGGAAAGGGACTAAGCAGACACTTGCCCCTTTCTGTGGTGGGGAACGGGGAGGCGTTGCTTTGGTTGGCACCAATTTTCAGTGAAGGTAGGGTCTCTGGAAGGGCAACTTCAGGTCGTGGGGCCTAAGGGGACAGGAGACCTGCCTTGAGGTTGGCCTAAAGGATAATCCTTCATCCCAATCCTTGGGGCTTGGGTGAGGGACTTTGGGGTTCACCTTCCAGATGCGGGCTGGCTGGCGAGCAACCCCAGGCAACTGGGATTCCTCTCCAGGGCCCAGGTGTTCGCCAGGGAAGGCTGAGGGGTGTGGTCTAGTTTAGACCTACTGCCTCAGCTGGTCTCTCACCAGGTTGCCTCCCCCTACTGAAGATTTTAGAGGGGAATTAAATAGGTTGATTTAAATAAAAAACACTGTATTTTACCCCATTTCATGTGTGTGGTCTCTTTATTACTCAATTGGCTGGCAAAGCATCTATCTCATTCTTTCCCCCCCTATTTTTATTATATTCAAACTTTCAATACATATACAATAAATACAAATTGTTATTTTTACATAACTAAAACAAACAAACAACATATTCACTATCCTCTCAAACACCCCTAATTCCTTGCAATACTTCCATACATACATAACTTCATACAATCCAATTCCACTTTCACTTTCACCCCCCCTTCAATCTTCTCTCTTCGACTTTCAACCTTTTTAAACACTTCCCACTATGTACTCATCACTTAGATTCATCTTGGCATCTTGCAGTCCTAACGTATCATGTCAGATTTCCATTATAGCATCGAATATTAAAACATGTTCAGTTGGAATTGTTTAAATTAATCATATTTTCACCATTTTTCATATAAGAAACCCTTGATATATCTTATTTCCCCAGATTTCACCTATAAATTCTTTTAATCTCTTCCAATCTTCTTCAAACATATCTAAACCATTTCCCTTAATTATTTGCATTAATTTGTCAAGGTAAATCATCTCTATCAATTTTATTGACCACTCCTCTTTTGTGGGTGAACAATCCATTTTCCAATATCTGGCATAACATAACTTGGCAGCTAATATAATATAGAATGGTATTTTTATATTTTCTTTACTCATATCACCTTCAAATATACATAATAAATATGTTTCTATCATTTGCATATTAATTTTTAAGATCTTTTCTACATTTATGTGAATCATGGACCAAAATTTACGAGTCTGTTTACAGGACCACCACATGTGATAAAAGGTTCCAACATCCAGTTTACATTTCCACCAAATATCATTAATATTTTTATATATTCTTGCTAGTTTGTCTGGTGTTAAGCACCACCTATACAGTCATCCCTCCACATTCACGGGGGTTACGTTCTTGAGACCCCCACGAATGTGGAAAAACCACGAATAACAACTGCTCCCGCAACCCCCCCAAGGGAGGGAGGTGGCGGGAGGGTGTCTGGCCATCCTGGCTGGCCTCTCCGCAAGCCTTCCTGAGGGGACTCCGGGCCTTAGAATACCCGGAGCCCGCTTAGGAAGGCCGGGATGGCAGCAAGAGGGTGAGCAGGTGGGTGGGCGGGTGGGGAGGAGGCTGCGCTGCCTCCCCCCGGCCTTCCTAAGCGAGCGCTGGGGCTTTGGAGCCCTGGCGCCCGCTTCAGAAGGCCGGGGAGAGCAGCGGACGGGCGGGTGGGTGGATGGCCAGGTGGGTGGGGAGGAGGCTGTGCTGCCTCCCCCCAGCCTTCCTAAGCAAGCGTTGGGGCTCTGGAGCCCTGGCGCCTGCTTCGGAAGGCCGGGGAGAGCAGTGGACGGGCAGGCGGGTGGGTGGCAGGGCGGGTGGGGAGGAGGGGCAAAAAATACGAACAGCCTGTCATTCGTATGCATATGAACCGGCTATACTATTTTTTAAACCCCCTAAACTCCGTATGACTCCCTCTTCCCGAAGCTGGCTGGAGCGAGCAAGCCAAGCAGCAGTTTTAAATCTCCCGCTGCTTTTTTTTTAAAGTTTCCTGGTTTGCGGACATTCGGTTTTCCGTATTTACAATATAAAATAAAAATAAATAAACATATAAGTTCACGGACTTACCGGACGCTCGCTAGCCGGGAAACCAACATGGCGGCTGCTCCCAATTTCCCTCCATGCTAGCCCCGCCCCCTCTACTCAGCCAGCCAATCAGATTACACAGCCTGTTCGTATGTGTGCGAACGGACCGTACAGACCCGTCGGCCATCTGAACGGCGTACGGATTTCTCTTCACGATCCGCTTTCCCTCCCGAACGCCGCGTGTGCGTATTTCAGGGTGGAAAACCGCCCCCCCTCTTTTGCATTCGTGTGCATCCGAACGGCCGTTTGTACGGAAGTGCGAACTTTTGCATGCCGTACGTATTATTTAAATCGTGTAGACGGGACCTGTATATGGCTTCTCAGAATTGAAGAGACCTAAGAGTGGTCAGTTACACGACCACTTTTAATGCAGAAAATGCTGGCTTACTTCCATTATGATTCTGAGCCAAGCAGTTTACATGATTTTGGCCATTCTGATGAATCCTGAGAAGTATGCTATTTAGCAGTTCACATGGGGGAGGTGTGGCCTCTGTGACTGATAGTCACGGAGGCCTATCTCTCATGGGGGGGGGAAGGAAGGGCTTCTTATTTCCCCCTCATCACTGTTTCCCCCTGTCTCCCATTGAAGCCTCTTCTTCCTCTCCCCCCTCTGTTCCCTGTTTGCTCCCTGGCTTCTGAGGCAAGTGGGGAGGAGGGGGGCAAGGGAGGAGGAGGCTCCAGTGGCGGACAGGCAGGGAATGGGACTGTCAGTCCCATTTCCCACCTGCCCACTGCTGAAGCCTCTTCCTCCAAGTGTCTCCCTCTCTTCCTTGTTCGCTGGCTGCTGGGACAAAGCCAAGGGAGGAAGAGGCTGCAGCATCCTTCAAACTCTGCAAATCCCCCCCTAATAAAGCAAGGTGGTGACCAGCCAGTGAAGGAGCACGGACAGAGGTGAAGCAGGGAGGCAGGCAGCCAGGGTTGCCCAGTCTGTGTCAAAAAAGAAACAATGGCAGATCTTGCATTCCAAAGGCATCCCTTGCCCTCTCTGAGCAACAACAAATCACAACTGAGCTCTGCTGTGAGCCTGTTTCAGAAAGAATGCTATTAGATCACACAGCCTTTTGCGAATAGGTAGTTCACACCACCTATTGTGTGCATTTCCACAAACTTTATCAAAAAAGTTGGGAAAAGTAGTGAAAGCTTTTACCTCGCAACTTAAGGGGTTTTTGCCCCCCCTCCTTATGAATAGGGCAACTTTGAATCGAAACATGTGGGAACTAATAGGAGTCTTGGCGAATTATTAGAGGATTTATTTTGCCATGTAAACAACCCCCTAATTTCTTCAGTTGGACTTCCCTACTCATTCCTATTGAGATCTGTCCAATGGAATAAATCTACAAATAGGCACTCCACATTCGCCGGTTTACCTTTTGCAGGTTAGATTATTCACGGATTTTTTGCCACTGCTTTGCTGCTGCCCTACACCATTTTCAATAGGGAATTATGTCTTGCCTGGCATTTGCAGTCTCTCTGCAAGCCTCGTAAGACTCAGAGAGAGACTGCACAAGAGACTTCAAACATGCAGCAAGGCTTTTGTAAATCCCTATTAAGATGTAGGGCAGCAGCAGAGGCAGCAGCAAGCCCTGCTAGCTGCCTGCTTCTGCCTTGCAAAGGAACCCTGCCACCTCAAAGCTACCTTTTTGTGTGTTAAATATGGGGGGAGGGGCTAGATATATTTACAGTTTTACCACTTGTATGGGGGTCCTGTACCCCCCTGAAAGCTGAGTGCTGACTATACTTTCTTCTCTAGGAAACCTGGAATTGGTATTTCAGGCAAGAGATCTTTAGAATAGGTATCTGTATCAAAGCAAATGGCTTCTAGAAGTTCTCTATACCAAGGCAAATGATTTTACTGCTTTGCAGGTAAGATCAGAAGTACTTCCAGAACAGTATACAATAATCATAATGGCAATATCTGTTGTTTCAGGAGTGTTCTTTTAGTATGATGGGAACCTGAGCAAACATTGCATGCAGAATGCAGACAGTCATTATGCAGTTAACTGTGCACAAAATAATCGTGTACATTGCAAATAGTAAAATGTCACCTAATAATGGATAACCTGAGATTTATAGTATGCTAGCTCAGTCTAAAAGGGTTTCTACTCATGAATCTGAAATGAACAGAGCATTACCTAAATGTCCCAGAATGAAGGATTTAACACATTACTCTCTCCTTATTGCTGCTTTTTCTCTGTCAACCGATTTTTCATTTTGCTTTAATTTATCACACTTAAAAATTGTATAAACAGTTTGGGCCCTGCTTAAAAAGCATATGGCTTATGAACACTGGCTTCATCATGTTGACCCAATTATATATGAAACAAATACTTTCTGAAGTTATTTGGGTTGCCATAAGATAGTTTACCTTCATTTGTTGGTTGCCTAGCTGCATCAAAATTAGCAGTTTATGATATAGATGTAGGCATATGTAACCTGCTGTTAGAGCATTGTAGCCTATAGATCCCTTCAAGAGGACAGCAACTGGAGAGAGCCTTTGCCATCAAGTGACTCTCTCAGAGGTGCCATCAGAATAGGAATGGCAGAATTTGTCAATGTAGGCTTCTACCTACATGTCTACCTATGTTCAGGTTTTTGTTTTTTAAAAAAACACGAGTTCTTTATATAAATTCTTCATGAATAAACTGAAAAGAAACTGTCATGAGTAAACTGAAAAGAAATACTCTAGGCTAGTTCAGAAGGTACAGCTATGCTCAGCATGGTGTGGACAATGTTGTGTCTGCTTACCAAACAAATTAGAAGAGGTGCATCTCAGGAAAAAAAAAGAAAAAAAGGTGGCAGGCCTTATCAACACTACCTTGTCTGGGTACACAGGAGTTCAGACCTTGAGTTTTAAGAGTTAAACACTCAGTGTCACAGGACGGGATGGATAAGAACCACTCAATGGTTCTTTCCATCCTGAATAAGAATTTTACTAAATTCTTATTAAAAAAAAATGAATTGAACTGAAATAAGAGTTTAAGGGCTCATTTACACTGACAGGAAAATCTGGCTTACCTGTGGGGTATCCTGGTCTACAGTGACCACGGGCTTGTCAACACAGTCATCGCACACACTGAGGCGAGTTCGGGAGAACTGTCCACACACAGTTCTCCCTTTTGAACTCACCCTGATCCAATAATTTGCAGTAAGCACAGCCACACGGCTGTGGCCACTCTAGGTTTTTTTCCCCTTCCCTGAATGCATGCAAATGTATGTATGTCTTTTCTCATGGATTAGAGGGGCTTCAGACATCTTAATGAGCCGAAGTACGTGCAGCTAACAATATGGGTATGCTGGTATGCACTTCTTTGAACAGCTGCCATATATGCAAAAATATAGAAATAAAAGGGACTGCTAAAAAGTGAAATTGAAACAAGGAAACAGGCATTTCCTGGTGAGGAAGGTCAGCTGATCCTGGCCCATGGAGCCCCCTCCTGACCTCTTCTGCCCACTGACCAAAAACTCCTCCCCTGGCCCCACACTATGGTGCACACACGCACACACATACCTGGAGTTTCTGCTCAAATCTAGAGCGAATATCCACTGTTTTGGTGTGGAATAAAGCCCTTAGCAACTGAAAAGATATGGAGCCATACATTGTCTAGAGAGCTAGCAGTGGAAATGAAGTGAGGTTGTTTTATTTCACCAGTGTAGGCAAGCCCACACATAGTCTAAGCTCAAAACCACAAATGCTGTTCCGCTAACTTTTTTCTTTCTTTCTCTGCCAATTTTCTCTTTTTTTTCTCCCAGAATTGTTTTATTGGATCAAAGTAGGATGCCTCTGGATTCTGTCTTCAACAAAGGCCAGCTCTAAGGAAGTCATAAACAACACACAGCAGAGAGAGCCACAAAGCTTCTGAGGGATACTAAAAAAAAAAAAAAAAAATCAAAGCCAGAGAGAAAGCAATTTTGTCTCTTCTCTGAACTATTGCCAACTGAGTCAGATGGCCAACTTGGTTGAAGAACAGACTTCCAAATAGATACTAGCACAAAGTATTTTCATACCATTCTTCATAAGCTGTCCAAGTTCCCATTTAATTGTTTCCATGTCAGCATAGGTGTGTTTTTTTTTACATGTTGTGGTCCTTGAAACAAGTACAGTGGACCCTCAGTATCCACTAGGGTTGGTTCCAGGAAGCCCTGTGGATACCAAAATCCATAATGTGCCATATACAATGGGACATTAAAATAGTGTCACTTATATAAATTAGTGAACAGAAAGGTTTGTAAATATTTTGGAATATTTTTTTTTGGGGGGGGGGATATTTTCAAGCCATGGTTGGTTGAATCCATGGATAAAGAATCTGTAAATACAGAGGCAACTGTACCATTTCCCCATGACACTACATCTTTATTTTCTGGTTCTCCATTAATCATTGAGAAAAAATGCATTGGGATAAAGGAAGATTTCTATAGCTCCACCTACATATGGTAGAAAACAATCATCTGTTATTGCACCTTTCCACCTAGATGAGGCATGCAGAATCCTTTCTTTGATGGAGACAGAAGCTATTATTTATTCATTTATTCATTTAATTGATTGATTGATTGATGTAGATCCTGCCTTCTTCCCTAATTGGACTCAAAGTGCAATTAAATTAAGACACAATGTCTAAAACAGTATGAAATACAAAAGTTAAAAAGCATTAATTGATACGTTCAGTTAAAACACTACTTTTAAACAAAGAAAAATTATAACAATTTAAGCATTTAAAACACATACTACATTGAAAGCATAAGCTTGCACCCCACTTCCAAGGCTAACATTCCCACTCCTGGAATGTTAGCATTGACTATAGGCCTCAGAAACTGGCCAAGTTTGGTTCATTAATGTGGCATTTTACAAAGGGGAAAAAACAGGATGGTCTCAGAAAAAGGTCATTTATGTTTTTCCCTGGAAAGCTTAAGACTTGGGACTGTAAGGCCAAAAGAAGACACATTCCACATAATGGGAGGTTAATGGATGGAGAAACCCTTTTGTATTTGCTTATTGTGAAATTTCCTCTCCTCAGCTCCCAACCTTAAAGAAGCTGCTAAAAGCTGTTAAAATTCAATCACTGGACATTAAGAAACACATTTAGCATCTTTCTCACCTTTTGTCAAGACCAGGAAACTCATTGTGCCATCCATGAAGGCTCATGGAATTCATTGTTTCAGCCCATGAAGCAACTAATCCCCTCAGGTGTATTTGGAGGTATAAATATCACTCCCAAAATATGCCTCATGGCGCATAGTCAGTAATAGGGGACCCACCCTATCACTCTGTGTTTGCCAACCCAGGTTCCTCCATCCACTCTGCCAGATTGACTACAGGACAGGTCTGTATCAACTCAACAAATCCTCTTGCTACCCCATATCCAAGTTTTCCTACGGCTTTTCCTATAGCCTTGTGTGAATGCTTTTTCTGAGTGAATGTGTGTGTGTTTGGTGTTATTTTTGAACTCCTTAAAAAAAACCATACTTAATTTTAAATGTGTACATATTCCATACAGATTAGTACTGGTATAATAGGTTTGCAGATTCTGTTGTTACCCCCTCTTGCATAGCTAAAGTCGAGTTGCTGCTAATTTCCCCAACACATTAGAAACTCAATGTTTTCTTGGAATTTTCCAAGGAGCATTTTGGGTAACAACATACTAAAGAACAGCACACCCAGTTGCAACTCACTCCACCCTGGTCAGCCAAGGCTGAAGGCCTTTTTAAACAAGAAGGTGTTTGCCTGCTGGAGAAAAGTCAACAGAGAGGGGGCAGATCAAACCTCTCTTGGAAGGGATTTCCAAAGGCTAGGAGCAGCTACCAAGAAGGCTCTGTCCCCTGTCCTCCCCAGCTGAGCCTGGGAGGGCAGTGGAATAGAGAGAAAGCCCTCCCGCAAAGACTCAGGCAGGCTCATATGGGGAGATGCAAGTTAAAGGGTGCAATTCTGCTCTATGTAGATTGTCAGATTAATTTTATTTGTCTGTGACACAATGGAGAGCCACAATGGTGTAGTGGTTTGAACATTGGACTACGACTCTGGAGACCAGGATTCAAACCCCACTCAGCATAGAAACTCACTGGGTGACCTTGGGCAAGTCACATACTCTCAGCCCCAGAGGGAGGAAAAGGAAAACTCCCTCTGATCAAATCTTGCCAAGAAAATCCCGTGATGGGTTCACTATGAATCAGAAACAACTTGAAGGCACAAAACAACAAACAACATGATGTTCATTGCATTGGCTGTGAGGGTGATCTAGCTGCAAGATCTGTCACCCTAGTAATCACAAGGGTTGATTTGGCAGAACTGGATAGCTAGGCGGGTATTCCCTTCCTCCATCACTCCTCTACCCTCATGTGCCAACGAGATTCTCATTGGGTTCTAGTTAAACTAAGCTAGTAATGATTCCTGTCTTTTCCCTGGGTGGGTGTATTGCTGTTGTGCTGTTGGTGTTGCAATGCAGCAAATCCTCCATTCCAAGGAGAATATCTCCTATGCATCATCTCAGAGGTGTTTGCTCTTTGCCAGTCTCCCAACTGTAGGTCCATTTTTGCTTGTTGTGTCTATGGAAGGGATCAGTTACTGTCTGCTGAGACATGGAAAACACAATAGGGCATGTCTAATATGGCAGTCATATAGAGATGGAACTATGTGTTTTTTAATTAGTTGTAAGCCACTTTGAATGGGAAAAAAGGGGGATAGAAATCAACATGATGAGGATGAGGATGATGAAGAACAACCAGAGGGTTGGGATACTGAAGACATATGAGTTACCAAGCAGGAATGTGCAACAATGTACCCAAAAGCTACTGCAGACATACACAACTAACTGTTTGGTACTTGGGACTGGCCACTGCCAAAAAAAGCGTGTGTTCTCTCTGTGTGTGGGAACAATCACTCTTTCCCTTTTAATTGTTTCATATATCTCCAGTGACAAAAGACTCCTTGTTGCACTAATCTCTGGGTTTTGTTATCTTTCTCACTTAATTCATCTGCTGTTCAGTTTCTGCATTTCCTTCCAGTCTTTTTTGTTATAGAGATTTGTATTTCAGTTTGGGTTTAAAGCAGAAGTTGTTCTAGTTTTATTTTTGCGCTTTCTGTTTTTTTATCTTTTTATTTTGGAAAAGCTTCTGTCACTTTCTGGCTTTGTCTTTCTCTTTTGTTACATTATGTGTTCATGTAGGCTGCAGTTCTAAATGCACTTACTAAGAAGTGACTCAACTGAGAACAACTTCCATGAAATCAATAGGATTTATATCAGGTCAACATATAGGATCAGTTTGTAAGTTTATCTTCAGTTTGTAAGTTTATCTTGTTTGCTGCAGAGAAAGTAAATGTTTCCTATTTATTTCTCCTCTCCCCTTCCTTGCCATTCATTACATTATGCCATTCATTTATGGAAATAAAAGTTTTAAAATCTGTTTTTTTCCTCTTAAGTTTGATTCCCCCCCCCCACCAAAAACTTCAGAAGAAGTCTTCAGACTTTTGGTCACATTAGATGAGAGGCCCAACACTATGAAAATAATGAACAAAAAGGAAATGCATGAGATGTTCTTGAAACACTATTATTTTAAGAGGTATAGAGATCTTTGAGAGATCCTGAAGATGGAGATAATAAATTAAACCTAGCTTGGATGAATTCAATATAGCCATGTTAGTCTGGAATATCAGTTAGCAAGGGGATCTTGTAGCACCTTTGAGAATAATTGAGAGAGTGAAAATTTTAGCATAAGCTTTTGTAGGACTTTTTCAAATGGGGTAACCCCCCTCCCCGAGGAGGTTGGGAGAAGAATGGGGCTGTTGCACTTACAGAGCCCCGTTTCAGAAAACCCCATCCTCCTCCGTCCTCCTCCTGACCTCCTCTCGACCTTCCCCCATGCTGTGGGCACAACTTTTTATTGACAGAGGATTTCTGTCAATAAAAAGCAGCACCCGCAGCACAGGGGAAGGTCGGGGGGGGGGAGGTGTCAGGAGGAGGACGAAGGAGGACTGCATCTGGAAATGGGGCTCTGTAAGCATGACAGCCCCGTTCTTCTCCTGACCTCCTCGTTTTTTTTTTTTACCTCGTTTGAAAAAGTCCGTAAACTATGGAGATTATCAGATGCATCAAAAGTGGCATTACAGCAACACCAGGACATCACAACACCAGGACAACACCCTGATCAGATGACAACGTCCCCCCTCATTATGCACCTGTTCTGCTGCTGTTCTGCCAGTGCTGTTTTTTATTGATGGGAGAAGCCATCAATAGATCCCTGTGTTCCATTTCTGTCACAGATTTGACAGTGTGCGACAAGGTGCTCCGTTATGCTGGCAAGATCCTAGCATCAATGGTAGGTTCCTGCCAGAACACTCCCGGGTGAGATTGGGACATCCAGGTGAGTGACACACTTTTTATGACCCTCCCTGGGCTACTTGAACATTTTAAAGTGTGTTTTTGTGCTTGCTGTCACTTTTTGGGTTATTTTTCTTTTTCTTTTTTAATTTCCCGCACTTGCATCTTATCATGAGAATCTGCAGGATTTCGATCCAGGAAGTGAATGGAGCTCCATTAGAGCTCCTTTCACTCCTGGGCTGCCCTGTCAACATGAGACATCTGGTAAGGCTCTGAGTCTATGAAAGCTTATGCTATAATTTTAGCTTGGAGAGTAGGATTGGCCCAAGGACACCCAGTGGGTTTGTGGGATTCAAATCCTGGTCTCCCGAGTCTAAGGAGATTTTCACGTGGGGGCTAAAAGCCCCGATTCTGTCCCACCACCTCCTCTCCCATTCCTGCAATGGAATGGAGGTAAATGTTCGCACACTTACCTCCATTCCGGAACAGGAACGGTCCTCCTCCCTCCTTGCCCGGCCAGTCGTAAATGCAGCTGTCATAACACTGCTTTTATGACCGGCTGGGGGAACTCCCACTCGTTCTCATGAGAGAATGAATGTGAGGGAAATTCAAATTAAAAACCCCCAGCTATCAAAGGAAAGAATAAAAATAAAAATAAAAAAATTAAAATACAAGTAATCCGGGAAGGGTGGTGGGAAGGGTGGCACTTACCTGGCTGTCCAGATCATGGCAGGAAGTGCCTGCCATGGAGCTCCTCCCCCTTCCCTGTCATTCCAGAACAGGGACAGGATCCAATTTACACACCCGTGATTCCGTAACAAAAATGGAACCGGGTGCTTTTTAACAACTTCTCCCTGTGAATACTATATCAATGGGAGAAAACAGAACAGGCACAATATAGGAACGGAACAGGGTGGACATCGTCCGAAAGGGAAAACCTTTCCCGACCCTGTTCCATTCCTGCCACGGGATATATAGCCCGTGTGAAAATCTCCATAGTCCAACACTCAAACCACTACACCATATTGGCTCTCATATTCAGGCATGTTCTCCTTCCTCCATATTGTGCTAATTGAGACATGACATTACCAATCTGTAAAGAATTAAGCAACCGACTATAGTGACACTGAGGTTAAGCTCTTATTGTCTATGATTACTGGTGCAGTAGTGAAAGCAGTCCTGGATGGAGTCACACTCTCCTCCATGGACTGTGTTCGCAGTTTGGGGGTGCTCCAGGACTCATACCACCTGATGACAAATCAGGTAAATGCGATGGTCAGGAGCACCTGTTATCAGCTTTGGCTAATCCGCCAGCTGCACCCTTTTCTGGAAGTCGGGGACTTGAGACTGCGGTACATGCTCTGGTAACCTCCTATGTTGATTTCTGTAATGCACTCTACATGGGGCTACCCTTGTGCTTGGTTCGGAAACTTCAACTAGTACAGAATATGGCAGCCAGACTGGTCTCAGGTACATCTAGAAGAGACCATAGAACACCAATTTTAAGATCACTTCACTGGCTTCCCTTTAGTTTCTGGGCCCAGTACAAGGTGTTGGTTATCACCTTTAAAGCCCTAAATGGCTTGGGTCCAACCTATCTTTGGGACCACCTCCTTTCAGATAACCCTCCCTGTGCTCTCAGGTCCTCTGGGAGGAATCTGCTGCAGCCTTTTAAAACTCCTTGACCTCCCAGAAGACCTTTTTGGCCATTGCTCCCAGATTATGGAACGGCCTGCCGGACTAGATCCAGCACATTACCACCCTAAATAGCTTTTAAAAAGCTCTTAAAATGGATCTCTTCTGGCAGGCCTTTCCTGAACAGATGCCCAGCCATCAGAGGAAAAAAAAAAAAACTTTGGTCCGATCCCTATCCAGCTATTTTATTGTGTTGTTTTAGTATTTATTAAGTACACTTGCCCCTCCACATTCGCGGCTTTCACACTCGTGGTTTTGATTATTTGCGGTTTAGCCCCAAGCCCCTTTGGGAAGGCTGACGAGAGGCAAGGCAACCTCCTGCCTAGGCCTTCCCCAGCCTTCCAGAGGCAGCTCCAGGAAGGCCCCGGAGTCTGCTCAGGAAGGCCGGGGCAGGTGGGCAGCCTCCCTTCTTCCCTCCCACCTGCTGCCTTCCTGGCCTTCCTGAGGGGGCTCCGGGGCTTCTAAGCCCTAGAGCCCACTCAGGAAGGCTGGGTAGAGGCAGGGCAGCCTCCCTCCCACCTGCATGCTGCCTTCCCCGGGCTTCCTCAGTGGGCTCTGGGAGGCCAGGGAGAGGCAGGGCAGCCTCCCTCCCACCCGCTGCCTTCCCCGGCCTTCCTCAGTGGGCTCTGTGGCTTCAAAGCCCCCGGATCCTTCCCAGGAAGGCCAGGGAGAGGCAAGGGAGCCTCCCTCCTACCTGCCCACTGCCTCCCCGGCCTTCCTCAGTGGGCAACCTCCTGCCTGTGCCTTCTCCAGCCTTCCAGAGGTGGCTCCAGGGCTTCTAAGGCCCGGAGCCTGCTCAGGAAGGCTGGGTAGAGGTAGGGCAGCCTCCCTTCCGCCTGCCCGCTGCCTTCCCCAGCCTTCCCCAGCAGCCTCTGGGGCTACAAAGCCCCAGAGGCCACTCAGGAAGGCCGGGGAGAGGCAGGGCAGCCTCCCTCCCTCCTGCCCACTGCCTTCCCCAGCCTTCCTCAGCGGGCTCCTGGGCTTCAAAGCCCCGGAGCCCACTCAGTAAGGCCAGGGAGAGGCAAGGCAGCCTCCCTCCCTCCCGCCTGCTGCCTTCCCCGGCCTTCCTCAGCAGGCTCCGTGGCTTCAAAGCCCCAGAGCCCACTCAGGAAGGCTGGGGAGACACAAGGCAGCCTCTCTCCTGCCTACCTGCTGCCTTCCCTGGCCTTCCTCAGCAGGCTCTGGGGCTTCAAAGCCCCGGAGGCCAGTCAGGAAGGATGGGGAGAGGCAGGCCAGCCTCCCTCCCTCCCGCCCACTGCCTTCCCCGGCCTTCCTAAGCGGGCTCCAGGGCTTCAATGCCCCAGAGGCCACTTAGGAAGGGCAGGGAGAGGCAGGGCAGCCTCCCTCCCGCCCACCCACTGCTTTCCCCAGCTTTCCTCAGTGGGGTCCAGGCCTTCAGTGCCCCAGAGCCCTCTCAGAAAGGCTGGGGAGAGGCAAGGCAGCCTCCCTCCCGCCCACCGGCTGCCTTCCCCGGCCTTCCTCAGCAGGCTCCGGGCTTCTAAGGCCCAGAGTCCCTTCAGGAAGGCTGTGGAAAGGCTGGCCAGGCTGGCCAGACACCCTCCCTCCACCTCCCTCCCTCTGGGGGGGGGGTCGTGGGAACAACATTTTTATTCGCAGTTTATCCACATTCGCAGGGGTCTCAAGACCCTAACTGCCGCAAATGTGGAGGGACGACTATATGTTTTAAATGTTTAATTATTTAATTGTATTTTAAGGGGTGGGTGGGATGGAGGGGTTTGTATCTATATTTTAAATGTTGTAAGCCACCCCAATTGCATTTTGTAGAGGGGCAGGATACAAATAAAAATACAATTGTTATTATTATTATTATTATTATTATTATTCTGTCACCATATCTTTCTTGAGCAGGACCTATTTTCTTGGAATGATAGTTTCTTGCTCAGTTCCAGAAGTTCTGAAATTTTATCAGGACTGTGACCTTGGTATTTCTGCTATTCTGGGCCAGATGACTAGAGAGCCAGAGTGAAACAGAAGCCAAATGCAGAGAGGTATACTGAAAATATACCTCTGTGTTGTACTGATTGTATACTGTGCTGGTTTAAATGTACCCCATATATACACTCGAGAGCCTACGTACTCCTTTATCATTCTGGTTGTGTAATGCTGGTACAAGGTCACTTTACGCTACAGAAGTATGTTGCTTTGGGTAAATGGGAATGATAGATAAACTGATAAAGTTCACATATCTTCTTGGTGATCTCTGTAAAATAGTAAAGGGGCAGGCAATTGCTGAAGCTCTGTGCTCAAGATTATTTGACTGGTAAAATCAATTTTGTATTCCATTCTGAATTCTTTGTTCCCTAACAGATTAAGAAGAACACCTGGCAAGATCAGTTTCTTTACCTGCTGGAAATTATCGTAAGTAGCTTTTTAATTTCTTGCAAGTAGGATGCTGTAGCCACTGATCTTTCACTATTATGCCTTAGCAAAAAGCCATATCTCCTGCTAAAATCCTTTTCTAAATTAATGAAATTCCAAACACTGGAGGAAAAAAACCAACACCATTGTTTTTACTTACTCTGATTTTAAGCATGGAGTTTCTCAGCTGAAACCAAATGAATTAATTCATGTGTATACCTGAGAAAATGAGATAGAATTTGGCTTCCTTGAAATATAAATGGCAAAATCACCCATTAGCAAATTAACTTTTTGGAAAATGATTTTTTAAATCCGTCATTTAGGGTGTATACAGCACATCAAAATAGGGAGAGAGCAAGTGCATGCACAGCAGGTAGAAAATTAAAGGGGAAAACAAATAAAAGCAAATACTTAGAAACTCTGCGGAGCCTGAGGCCCAGAATAAAGTGGCTGTCAAGTTTCATTTCAGCTTCTGCATATATGAAACATGTAGAGGAAAGCTAATTGACAAGAGGTGCACAAATACTGTAATCGCTTGAGAGACAAAATGAAAACAAAAGATCTAGGCCTCAGTGATATTAATGCCTCTGCCAAGCTTGGTTTCTGAATGTAATATTTATGCATTATTTCATGCACCAAGCTGTATTTCCAAGGCAGTACGCAGGAGTTAGCAAATAATAAGATTTGTTCATAAGTGTCCTGAAAAAGAGCTTTGGACTATTACCTTATCAAGTACATTTGATGATGCACTAAATCTACATACCGTTAACATTGTCTTCTGAATAAATATGAGTCTTAGGTATTTTGAAACACTGTATATAGTTTTAGAAGTACAGGGATAAGCAGCATGGCTGAGTAAATTATCATATGAAAGAACCTTAAAGAGGGGAGGAAAGGATTTTGTTTTTGTTTCTGTTTTGGTTTGTTACAACTGGCAGTATTATTCTATGCTGATGCAAACCAAACTAATAATGTGATAACAAGTATATACTGTACTGACGATCAGGTTGACCATTCTCCATGATTAATTAAGTGCTTTTTACGGATCTTGAAAATATATTTTGCATGCCAAAAAAAGGGGTGGGATCTGAGAGTTGTAGTCAAAAAGAAACTTTCTGAAGGTCCGACTTTGTTCTTTGCTCTTTTGGAATAGTCTAAAATAACATCTGAAACTGATGCATTGCATCTCAGAGCCAGTGGAATAAATGGGGTGTTGGGACTTTGGAGATATGTATCCTGGAACAGGATTCTTCTTCTTCATATCATTATTCAAGGAAATCCTCTGATTTTTTAATTTCAGTGATGATTAAAGCAGTAAATAAAAATTATGTTGATTAAATTGGAATGTGGTCCTGAAATAAACTCTGGGATTACTAACTAAGCTTTTGGGAGAGGGGATATTTTATTAAAGACTGATCAACTAATGCTGTAATCTAGAGAAAGTCATAGTTCACACTTTTCCTCTGCTTCTATGTCTGATCGGTACCTGAAAAATATTTTACATTGGAGGTCACAGATTTTTCCCTTCATGCGTTGGGAGACTTTGAAAAAAATGTGATTCACATGAAATATCTTGCATGTGGTTGACAGGGACTGGAATCTGAGAGTTTCTCTTGGGAAATGACTGATCTGGAAAAAGTCAATTACTTTTAGGATGGATTCACATGTTCTTATTTGTTTGTTTATTTATTAAATGTATACATCAACATTCATCAATGACCTAAACCCAGTGTATATGGACCTCTTCCCTTCTTCTTTATCCTCACCACAACCCCACATAGTAGGTCAGGATGAGAGAGAATAACTGGACTAACATCACTCAGGGAGTTTTCTGGCTGAGTGGGAACTTAAACCTGGATCTCTCAGGTTGGGATCCAACTCTCTAATCATTAAATCACACTGGCTGGCTATACCATACCATCTGCTTCAAATGAGCAAAGGTGTATTTGAGTTGCATTTTAAGACATTATAACTTAGGGGTTGTCTAGACAGTGAAAAAACTCCTCATAGAATTTGAGGAGAATACCTTTTGTTCCAACAAGAGTGCACAGTGATTCTCTGTATTCAGAAGCGGGGGGGGGGGACAAAACTCCAAAAACTACACAGGAAAAGCCTTTGCAGCTTCCCCCGCGGTTTTTTAAAAATCCAGGGGGAATGTGCATTGTATACTCATTAGGACAACCAAATCGCAGCACAACGCATTCCTGGATAAGAGTGGAAGTGGAGACCAATTCATTAGACATACATGGGGGGGGGGCAGGCTTGCTGGCAAAGAAGTGGCCAGTACCATTTTGGAGTTTTGCCATAGTGATCGTGTGCTTTTTTGCTGCACTGAGGTGACCAAACAGATTTTTAAAAGGAAGGTTGCACTTGTGCACCTTACATTTACAGTTAAAAAAAAAAAAAAACAACCTGTGCAACAGTGGCAACTTGTTGAGAATAATAATGTGAGCAATTCACTCCTGGTCACCATTTTGATTCATAGGCATGGCTCATGTGAACATCAAACACAGATAGCTTCACATACCAGCTATTTTGTAAAGAAACAAAACAAAACAAAAAACCCTGTGGAGACAAATGAATGGTGCTGTGAATTTGCATTAATGCACAGCAATCAGCATTATAGCTTCTCATCTAGGTAAACCCTAAGTTTCTAGGACCAATGTATTGCTTTTTTTTTTGCAATTAATTACATTTATGCTCCATTTAGGCAACATGTCAACTGGACTATATCAAGGATTTTAAACCGCACAGAATGGCCCCAGGTAGAGAGCTGGGGCTAGCCCAGAGGAGGGCTGATGACAAGGAAGAAGGAGGGGAAAGGATGAATTGGGACCACAGGTAAATTGGAGAGGTGGACCAAATTGATATTACAAGAATTGGAGCGTTGATCTCTCTCCAACACCCAAGCCCCAACGAAGGAGGGATGGCTTTTTGCATTGCCCTGAGCACTCCACAATGGCATTCCTCATGTGTCAAGAGCAGTTCCTATTCCTCCTTTGTGGAGACGCCTTTGGCCCATGTTGATTTTTCTCTCTCTCCCACACATAAAACCCTCACACGCTCCTGCTGCTTTGCAGCAAGAGATGTTTTCCCTTTCAACAATTCACATACACACATACATACACACATACACAGTCCCGCTGGGCTTTGGAGACAGCGGGGGATGGACTAAAGGGATATTCAAAAATGGTGTATCCTAAATTGCCAGGCTTCTCTTGCAAGCCCACCCCCTCCAAGGTCCGACCAATCATAATTCAGCACTGCTGTGTGCCCATATCCAGGGATGTTTGCTGATTGATCAGACAACCAATAGTGCAGTTTTTCCCAGACTTTCCAAAAAAGTATGAGGAAAAAAGAGGGATGGAAAGTCACAGGTTTACTGGGACTTTTTTGCTACCCCTCCTTCCAAATAGCACGTGTCTGCCCCGATGAGTGTGAAGACTAATAGGGTTCATTCTGATTTCTTCCCGGATAATTTTTGTTGTGTAGCTGATCCCTATGAATTACACATCCAGTACTATTTCTGAACCAAAATAAATAGCAAACAGCATAAATTGTGAAAGTTTATCTTTAAAAAACAACCCAAACACAGAAATTATTTCACCAAAACATTGCACTGTATTGCTTTAGAATAAACTCTTTTTCTCCTCAGAAAAGAAGTATATCTCAAGCTGATATATTGTGTTGTAGCACAAAAGATCTAGTTGTGTCAATCACATCTAATGGAAGGTAATAAGATGTGACCATTCTAATGTGATGCATTGCAATCTTCTGCCAGGGGAACTTTAACCAAAAAAAAAAAAAGGAAAAAAAAGTGATTTCTTGGAGACGGAGCTTAAAGAAAAGCATTTTCAATCAAAGCTTGCATTCAGGCAGTGGAGAAAAACAATGGTTTGGCATTTTAGGGACAGCTGCTAAAACATCATGCCACATTCACAGCTGCATCCAATAAACAAAATGTTGTGCTTACCAGAAAAGATCTTCAGAAATTAAAATCTTTAATCTTGCAGTGTCTAAAACCACAATTAAACTCATATCCAGTCTGCAAGAGATCTCTAAAACTTTGACTGGCATCTTGCATTGCAGTGACTGATTTGTAACCTAGAGTGACAGAGCTGTAACAATCCCATATTTAGCTAAATTACATATGCACACTTGTGGCGATATTGCCATGATCATAAATGCCCCTCCCACCCACCTTAAACTCGAGGGAGCTGCTTTATGTTCCGGAGGTCTATGGCATTGATGATGTGGCCAGCTCCCCTCCACCCCAATCTTCGTCACACTGGGGCTCAAGGGTTGGAAGCAGCTGCTGCATCATTCTGAAGCCCCACACACAACTGCACCACAAACCTCTGGTGCTTGTAATGGCACCCTGAAGTTTAAGTTGGGTTTTTGAAGTCAGTTCCATAGGTAATTTGTAGTTATGTTTATGCAGCTACAAATGCAATGCAATGCAGGATGTCAGCCCTAGATTTTATCCTGCATATGAATGAAATTTTTAAAATCAATGGTTTCTTATCATAGAAACATAAGGTTATAAGGGACCATGAGGTTCATCCAGTCCGATCCCTCGCCATGCAGGAATACACAATCAAAGCACTCCTGAAAGATGGCAATCCAGCCTGTTTAAAAACCTCCAAAGAAGGAGACTCCACCACACTCCAAGGCAGTGTATTCCACTATTGAACAGCTCTTTTCATCAGGAAGTTCTTCCTAATGCTTAGGTGGAATCTCTTTTCCTGTAATTTGAGTCCATTGATCTGTGTCCTAGTCTTTGGAGCATCAGAAAACAATCTTGCACCATCCTCAATATGACATCCCTTCAAATACTTAAAGATGGCTATCATGTCACTGCTTAACCTTCTCTTCTCCAGGCCAAACATACCCAGCTCCCTAAGCCACTCCTCACAGGGCATGGCTTCCAAACCTTTCACCAGTTTGGTTGGCCTCCTCTGGTCACATTCCAGCTTGTCCATATCCTTCTTGAATTGTGGTGCCCAGAATCAGACACAGTATTCCAGGTGAAGTCTGACCAGAACAGAATAGAGTGGTACTGTACTATTACTTCCCTTGATATAGACACCATTATTGATGCAGCCTGGAATCACATTGACTTCTTTAGCTGCCACATCACACTGTTCACTCATGTTCGGCTTGTGGTGTACTAAGACTGCTAGATCCCTTTCAGGTGTACTCTGTCAACCCAGGTGTCACCCATTCTATATCTGTGCAATTCATTTTTTTTTCTGCCTAAATGTAATACATTAAATTTTTTCCTATTGCAATTCATTTTGTTATGTTTGGCCCAGCTCTCCAATCTGTTAAGGCTATTTTGAATATTTGAGTAAGCACATGATACAGATCACGATGACCATGCACTGCTAATACCTATTATTGCTTCGCACCATTACTGGTTGTTTGCTTGCTCATCCCCTTTAGGTTCAGAGAAAGAAGTGGATCAAGAAACAGGTTGCAGTGATGAAGGAAGTGAGTAGAGTAAGGAAGTTTTACAGGAAGCACTCCCAGTTTACAGAACCTGTCCATGGTCCTGTGTCTGTTTTGGCAACACAGTTCAGTACCTTGGATGGCCTTTTTATCTCGTGGAAAAACCAGAGTGAAATCACTCTCCTAAAAGAACAGAGCCAATAACTTTCTCTGATGTGCATAAAAAACCCTGTGACTATTGAGAGTTTTGGCATATCGCAGCAACTACAATCTCTCTCTAAAGCAATCTTAC
This sequence comes from Gambelia wislizenii, assembly GCA_030847615.1. Taxonomy (NCBI): domain Eukaryota; kingdom Metazoa; phylum Chordata; class Lepidosauria; order Squamata; family Crotaphytidae; genus Gambelia; species Gambelia wislizenii. The sequence continues at coordinate 142,277,611 of JAUMIR010000001.1, forward strand.
TTCAATGTTACAGTTAAGAAGAATGAAAAGGACAAAGGAAGCACCTCTTTCCCTCCCTTATTTACCCACTTTAACTTTTGATTTACTTGAAAGGAGTGGATATATATAATAGACTGGTTTCTTGTCGAAGGCTGTCAAAAAGAGACTAGGGAGTGTGTTTCAGAATTATTCCGTATTTAAAACTATTGGGTATCTCTTCATGAAAGCTTTTGCAGACAAGGTATAGCAAGACACAAATCAACCACAAAGGGATTTTTTCATGCATATTAACTTGTAATGAGTAATGATTTCTTAGTACTTCTATTCCCCCCCCCCGTTTTATTTCTGCTTTTATTATTTAATGCATCAGCTAAGTATGAGAAGCAGACATCCATCCTCTGGTTTAAAGCTGATAGGCAATAAATCTATTTAATGTCTTGCTGAGATGTTGGCTTCTAGCTGAGAAATTTGCCAACACAAATGATGTTCTGGATATATCCTATGTTTACTCACATCCTGACTTGCTTATAGCTGAAATATCAGCTGTAGTCATCTTTTCTTCAGCACAGCCATGAGGGAAAGCAGTGACTGAAGCACAGCAGAAGAACAAAACATCTCTTCTACGACTCTATCTATCTCTGCACTAATCAGGTTCTTTGTCTTGCTTCTTTCATTTTGAGCAACTGATAACATGTACTAGAATAAGACATGTCTTTGCTTTGCTATTCAGGATTGGTTTTCTTATTTGGTTTCTCATGTGCTTTCCTTCTCAATAGTCTAAAAAAGAAAAAGGGAAAAAAAAAATCTGTGATGCACATTTGTTCAGTTCAAAACTCTCTCTTTGGGATCAAGACTCTCCCAGCCTCTAGGTAGCCAGAGATATTGTGCAGTGTTGGTAGCACTGAGCTTTCCCATATTGCTCTCCTTACAATTTTCACAACATTTAAGTTCTTTATTAATACTGTCCCCTAAGTCCTGACCAAACTGAACACAAATACATCAGCTGCATTGTTATCTTCACGGCTTCACTGAAGAAGCGGTGCCTATGATATGAAATAAAGGGCTTTGGTCAGGGGTGTGACTTCCAAGTCAAACACTGCCTATCCTCAGACTACTCAGCTCCTGTGCAACCCATCAAGAAGGACAGGAAATGAATATTAAATTGATCATTTTCATTGCTAAAGAAGAAGAAAGGTATTCACAGGATTCTACATCTCAAATGCAAAAAAAATGTAGCTGCTCTTGGGTTCTATGTACTTTGACTCAGGAACAGGTGCATATGCGACTGAATGTCAGGTAGCCAGGTGCCTTGGCTTCCCTCCCTTCTCCCTTTGGTTTTGCAACCAAGGCAGAGAGCAAAAGCCCATGATGGGCTGTACCAGACATGTTTGGTGGATTGTGCCCTGCTTGAGAAGGAGCATGTGTTACAATTTGTGAGGGCCTGCCATGTGGCTCCTGTTAAAAGACACACTCTAGCAACCTTGTCTGGATCCTCTACAGCACCTAGATGACACCTTTTTGCTTTCTGTAGGTCAAGGGAAAAGTAAGATTCAAAGATTGATAAGTCCTTGTGCAGGATTCAGAAAATCAATGTAGCAGTGTCGGAGCTTGAAAAGTTTTTTGAGCTATAGCTGCCAAAGTCTCCTAGTCGCTGTGACCACTAGACCTGTTGGCTGGGGGGGGGCGGGATTCTTGGAATTGTTCTCCAAAAAAGTAACTTTTCCAACTCTGGAAGCCATTAATTCTTCAGCCCCAGCTCATGATTCAGCATGTCCTGTTCACTGCAAGGCAGGTAATTTCAAGAAAACTTTTGTTTCCAAATAGGTTCCCAGTTATTCAGGTAGCATTCTTTTAAATTCATCTTGGCAAAGATAACACAGTAGGACAGCCTTTAAAAATATAATTCACGTTGTACATAATGGATAACAGTGATTCATTCCTCAAGTACCTAGAAATTTGTTGGAGATGGCATTTCACAAGCCCTAATGGTTACATAATTTTGAGCATCAGTCTTTAAAATAGTCATGACAGATGGTTACTGGAGATAATGTGCTTTGTTATTGGCACTTGAAACACATAATTTGGGCTTTAACTGCAACTTTCAGATAGTTCTTGCATCTCCTGATTGTTAACATCTTCACTGTCTAACACACATCACCTCCCTTCTGTGAGACTTGGTTTCAGAAGATACAAGAATTTACACCTTAGGATTTCAGTTTGAACAACTTGTTGTGTGCCTTCGAATAATTTCTGACTTATGGCGACCCTAAGACAAACCTATCACGGGTTTTCTTGGCAGAATTTGAGTCTTCTGACCTTACTGAGGCCTTGAACTTGCAAGCATCTAGATTTTCCATTTACGATTTTGAAAATATACAAATTAACCCACACTGAAAAGAAAATAATATGTAAGTGAATGTCTTTCCCTCAGGAACTACTAATGATGATATATTCATTTTGCTCTGTCCAGGTCTATTGTCTCACTTTAGTCACACTCAGACCTTGGAAGCAATTCATTAAAAACTACTTTTTTTATCCCTAAATCTTTCACATTTTCAAAAATTATTTTAAAATTTGGTTTTTCAGTTTGTTAGACACAGACAACATTATTTTGGGTTAATGATTAACAGGTTTCATTAGATCAATTAATGACTGGTGGCTTTAGTGTTTTTAAATGACCTTTGAAAATCTAATGAATGATTGAATTGAATTAATTTCATAATTTTAAACAGTTTAATGCCAATGTGTCAATGTTATTTAACACCTTAACATTAATTTTATCATAGAATCGTAGAATCATACACTTGGGAAGAGGCCATGAGGGCCATCCAGTCCAACCCCCAGCTGCAATACACAATGCAGGAATACACAATGCAGAAATACTTGAAGGAATACACAATCAAAGCCTCCTCCCCCTCAACAGGTGGCCATCCAGCCTCTGTTTAAAACCCTCCAAAGAAGGAGACTCCACCAGCCTCTGAGGCAGTGCATTCCACTTCCGAACAGCTCTTACCATTAGTTCTTCCTAATGTTTACGTGGAATCTCTTTTCCTGTAGTTTTAATCCATTGTTCCATGTCCTAGTCTCTGGAGCAGCAGAAAACAAGCTTGCTCCATCCTTACTATGACATCCCTTCAAATATTTAAACATGGCTATCATGTCACCTCTTAACTTTCTCTTCTCCAGGCTAAACATATCCAGCTCCCTAAGCCACTCCTCGTGGCATAGTGTCCAGACCTTTGACCATTTTGGTCACCCTCCTCTGGACATGTTCCGGCTCGTCAATAGGTTATAATGCTAACAGTAGTGATTTCAAGCTTTGGTTAAACTACCATATTTTTTACTGCATCGGCATGGTCGTGCTGCTGTTTTCGGCCCAGATTTTGAAACATAGCTTATAAATTTTTGAGTAAGAAGCAAGTAGTAGTTCTTCTCTGAATCTCTACCATACTCCAATTATTGTTATGTGTTACAGTTGTTGATAAACAAAAGCAGATAACATATAAGCACAGATGCATTTTGGAATAGCTATACCCCTAATCTTAAGAGTGGCTGCTTCTCATAAACTTTATCATTTTACCTTTGTCAGAAATTGATAATAAAGATAAAACTCATGATAAATAAAACAAAACACTGAACCAGTGCATTGGAGCATGGATGGCAAAATTGCTTGTTTTTGTATTAACACACATTGTTCCACCTGATATTCTTCAGAAGCAGATTTCTAGAGCATGGCATGAATGTGTGTGATTAGTTTGGACTTCTGCCATTACTCCCACCATTAAAATTGGCTTTTAATCAAGCCAATTAAAAGATAACCAAGAGAAGCGAGAGTCCAAAAATATGGCATATGGTGCTGTGGCATTAAAACACACAAGAAAAACATATTGATAACTTTGAAGTGGTCGGGATGTTAAACAGAGTTGATTTTGTGTATTTGGTGAAACCTCTTGATGTGTCTTAGAATATTATCACTACTGAGTGGTCCCTCTTAGTGGAAACAGAATCTTCCATGAAGCAAGAATACTGTCCTTGTTTTTTGGAGGGTGGGTGGGTACTAAATCCCAATAGTTTAAAAAAAAAATTGTGTATGAACCTATCTAAACCTTCTTAGCCTCCTTTCCTATTAATTTAATTCTGATCTGTTACCATATTTCACATGGAAAAAGAAGAAATTCACATGGTCAGTATATGCATTGTTCAGTAAAATAAGGGCCAGAGACATTAGCAGTAGGTTTTCACTTTATGAGCAGTGCATTGCACGTACAACAGACTAATGCATTACTTGGATAAGACCAACTGAGACCACAAGGTGAAATGTTCATTAAATCAAAGTTAAATGGCAACTTAGGTACAAGTATTTATTTTAAAAAAGGATAAAAATTGTTGCAATTCTTTGATATTATGTGCTACTGCTGATTTACATAGGCACCACTAAACACAGTGTGCAAACACGAATCAAGGAACATGAGAGACACTGCAGACTGGGCCAGCCAGAAAAATCAGCAGTAGCAGAACATGTTATAAACCAACCTGGACACAAAATGCTATTTAAAAACACAGAAATTCTGGACCAGGCCAACAACTATCATGTCAGAATGCACAGAGCAGCTATTGAAATCCACAAACACCTGGACAACTTCAACAGGAAAGAAGAAACCTTAAAAGTAAACAAAATCTGGCTCCCAGTTTTGAAATACAATAGAATCAAAAGTAAACACTTTCAAAGGAATTCCACCCAGGGACAGGGAGAGTTCCAGCAGATAATGGCCCATCAACAAACCATTAGGCAAACAGACACTAATGAGCCTTGTATTTCTATACCCAGAAACTAACCATTCAATTACTCAAATTTACATATCCTTCCCAACAGGGGTTCACAGCATATAAACTCCACACACACACCTACCCACCATTCTCTGAAGATGTCAGCCACAGATGCAGGCAAAACGTCAGAAAGAGACTATTCCAAAACACGGCCTCACAGCCTGGAAAAAAACCAAGGAAACCCTTCTTTTAATTTTTAAAACAACTTTCTCCAGAACACAGATGGGGGAAGTGGGCACCTACTACTGCTTTTGGGTCTCAGAGGGCACCAGGAGTCAAATAAATGAACAAAATAGCTCCCCAATACCACCCAAAGCCTCCTGGATGATGTGGGCAATTTCTCCACATTTTTGGCTCTTTGGGCCATTACAGACCAGATAGGTCCATAAATATGGAGAAATTCCTCCCAGAGCCCATTGTGGGAATACATCCCCCCCCAGTGGTAGTTGTAGTGTGTATGTATGTGTGTATCCGTTCCTCCCTCCAACTTCCCCAAGGGGGCACACAGCCACCTAACCTCCAAAAATTGCCCACCAATGATTGAGAGTGTTAGCAATAATGCAGTAGGTCCCTGTGCTGAAAAAGATCCCTTTCCCAATTTTGCACCTTTTAAGGTTTTAAATTTTTTAACTTTATCTAATTTTTTAAATCTTCAAAATAATAGGCTGCTGTATTTACTCTCTCCCCATCCCCCAGTATGGGATAAATCAGAACAGTTTGTCAGTCTAGAGAAGCCATAGCCTTTTTTTTTTCCCCCACCCTTCTGGATCCCATTTTCTCTCTGAAGTCTATCCTGGAGCAATCTAGGTACCAGAATTTTTGTTTCCAGTGTTTACAGTCCTGCATATTACAAGAGATATGTTTAACAGCTGTTTCCCTTGAGCATAATATAAGACCCTTCTTTGGAGGTTTTTGAACAGAGGCTGGATGGCGATCTGTTGGGGATACTTTGATTGCATATTTCCTGCAGGCCAGGGGGTTGGACTTGAATGGCCCTTGTGGTCTCTTCCAACTCTATGGTTCTATGATTCTATGATGTTATGTACCTTCTGTCCCATATATAGCAGGGGTCATTCTTATGCAGGGGACCAATTAATATGCCATCAAGGTCATGTGAAAACCTTTAAATTAGATGGAGAAGTTCAAGTGCAGACTGTCCTCCATTGGCGGCACGGGGGGTGGGTGAGGAAAGGCCAAACCATACTGGGTGACACCATCAGGGGGAGGGGTAACACCACCCTTAGTGATGCCACAGCTTCCTTTTTCTTGCATTATTCTAAATTCAGAAAGGCATGGAAGCAAACACAGAATGGACTTCTTCTTAGCTCTGGAAATTCTAGTTACCCCAACAGCATGGTAAAGAACTGTACTTCAATTACTCTTGCACTATAGATGATGTGAAAGGATTGGAAAGCACAGCTACCACTAAATTTACATTTAATCACTAGGTTATATATAATTCCTGCAAAGAAGCCAGCATCTCTGATGCTGGTGTTTTATTGCTTGTGCTATGTGCTGAACTGAGCTATATCTCTCTTCTGCAGCCAAGAATTCATTTAGGCTGGCCCACTTGATACAACTCTAGTATTTACTACCTGCATGGAGTTTCAAAACCAGTGGGGTTTTCAATAAACAGGCAGGCCACATTACATGATATTTCATGACAAAGGTGCAGCAGTTAGGTTACCCACTTATAGATCATTGAAGAAGAGGAATGAGATAGCTCCAAAAACAGGACAACCGGGGGTGCATATATGTATAAATTTTGCATACATTCATTACATGTTGATATACAAATTTAGAAAGCAACTATAATTTAAATTACGTTTTTTTTAGGTGCAGCCTTCCATATGTTGTTGAACTAGTCAACATAGCTAATGGTGTCAACATAGCTAATGGTCAACATAACTAATGGTGATGGAATATGGAAATTGTTGTCCAACACATCTGAAGAACTACAAGTTGCCCACCTCCAATTTAAACAGAAATGTAGTATATCACAGTTTCAGGATGATGACAATGATGATGATGATATTTATATCACACCTTTCTCTCCGCTAACAGTCTGTACGTATGGCTGCTCAGGAACTGTGGACAGACAACTCCAAGGCCCCTGTTATTTTGTCTTATAATTCTTTACCTTTAAATCAGACTTGCCCTAGAGGGCCCGTTACATTGAACATATGGCCACTGTGTCACATAAAAGTTTAAAACTGTTTTAAATGTTTAATTATATTTTAATGATATTTTTTGTAATTTTTGAATCTGTACTGTATTGTCACTTGGTAAGCCACTTCAAGTTCTGGTTTTAATGAAGCTAATGATCATGACAGTACATGTACTCAACTTGGTGAGTGACCAACTCATGGAACACTGAATCAAGACACTGTGGTTTACCATATTTTTATCTCTCCCAGTATTGCAAGATTATCTAAGTGAGTTATAATAAAAGAAAGTGAACCAATTCAAAATATAAAGTAGTAAAAAATTAGTACACTAAAAATAATTTAAACATTCTAAAAATACACATTAAGCATTGTATAATTTTAAAGGTTGAAATTATAACCGTATAAAACCTGTTATAATATAGACATGTATCTGTCTATATCAGCTAAGGTAATTAGGTCTCAAATGCTTTTATACAAAGCCAGATTAAAACCTGGCAACAAAATGAGGCTAACGTTCATGCCAGTTGGACCTCCAAGGGGAAGACATTCTACATCTGGGGTGGAAGGCTGTGAAGGCCCTCTCCCATGTCTGCACACAATGTGTTGTTCCCATTGGCCCACAGAGGAGGGCCCTTCAAGCAGATCGTAGTTCTCAGGCAGGCAATTACATGAAGAGGTGCTCCTTCAAGTATCAGCATGTATCAAATTTACTTTATAAGGGTGAAATTACTTGAAAAAGAGTGAAATTCTGCCAGTCTTTGGGTTTGTCTACACTTGTTTACATTATGCTCCGGACTGTCCCTAGACTGACCATGATGGTGGCCACACACACCATGCTGAATCTGGTGCAATGGGACATCCTTGTCCACACAGGCCAGCTGGGCTGACACCACATTGGCCCCACTGTCCCATCCCGTTTTCTGCCGCTACCGGACAGGTGATCAAGAAAGCGGGGGCCTTTATCTGCTCCTTGTTGATTGCACAGGTGCCCTGTTCTGACCTCAGGAGAAGCAACAATGCCAGCCAGGCTCTCACAGGGAGTTGCTTGGCCGGTGAGGTGGCAGCTCCGATGGGGATCTATCCCCTTCACTGTGTTACTCACTGCAGGGTAAGGGAGATGGTGCTGTGTTTGCATGCGGACAACTGAATCAGGCCAAATTGAACCCTTACAGTTCTCCAAAAGAACCCAGGGTTTTCCTTGACCTTGCTTAGTTCAGAGCAAAGTTGGATTAATGTCAAAAAATGTGAGTCCTCCCTGGAAGTAGCCATACATCATCTGGACTGCCAGCACCAGATTCAGGGTGAGTCTACTTCTTTCTTTCTTTCTTTCTTTCTTTCTTTCTTTCTTTCTTTCTTTCTTTCTGGTGTAGACAACCCTTTGGGTCCCATTCATATTTTCAATACATGGGACCAAGGAAAGAGCTGACATAAGAGGGGAGATAGCCCAGAAAATGCCATCAGGGCTGTTGAATAAAAAGTTAACATAGGAGATTATCAGACGTGGCCAAAACTGCATCAGAAGATTGCTAGAATAACAGGAAGGGATGACCTCACCAGATGACGTCATCCTCCAATGTTCTGGGGGCGTAGCACGGGCGTCAGTAAAGTGTCCGTTTTGATTAGTGGCTTCTCCCCATCAATGGAAAAAGGAAGCCTCGTCCACAGCAGCGCTACACCCCCGGAAAGGCAGAAGGATGTGGCATCTAGTAATGTCTCCCTTTCTATTCTTTTAGTGATCTTCTGATGCAGTTGGGAACGTGATTTTTTTGCGCATTCCCCCACATCTGATAATCTCCTTACTTTTATAGGTGTGTCTTTGTAAAAGCACAACATGGAAACCAGTTTTTTAAGCTACCATACACATGAAGTTGCATTCTTTTTATTTGTAGGGACATTATCATAATAGCATCCAAAAATGTTGTAATTCTGCAAATGAAGATAGTGGGAACATTGTGGCATTATAACACTTATTATCACACATAGCTGTAATCATGTGAAAGAAATGCCATGGAATTATCACACGAAGACCACTAGCACTCCAAGAATGGGAATTTACTTCCATGATTTGGTATGGGCAAGATTTTGGTGGTTCTCGTGAGAGGACATGAGCATGCTTAAAATTCCAAAAAACCTTTAATTAACTAAGTAAATGAACACACAAGCACTGAAACAAACCTTAAAATGTGCAAACTAAAGGAGACAGTTAATAAAAAGAGCATCCTTTGCTTTGTTTTAGCATTCTCACCTGGAAGTTTTCTTACTGAGGACCACCTATTCCTACTGTAATCTCATGATTACAAGGGGACGTGGTTTTGCACGCAGTCAACAGTGTGAAAAGAGTGATATTGACAATCTACTGATGGCTTGTCTTGTGGATGAGAAAGAATGCCTTTTTTGCAGCTGGAGCATGGAGTAGTAACACAGAGATGACAATGTCATGTGATAGTGGGGCCCATTTGCACTACCCTGACATCGTAATCCTGCGATTTTTGCCACGTCTGATAATGTCCTAAGATTTCCAGGATATACAGAATTATGACAACAGATTCTAATACTTGATAGATCAGTTGCATAACTAGTCCTCTGGGCCACCATGTTTTGTAGTTGTATCTGACCTTACCCATATCCAATGTATACCTGTCTTTTCAATGACATCCTCTTTACCTAGCTGCATAGCAATGTATAAATAAACAGCAATTTATGGGTACAGTTTGTATTTAAAATGACAGAGTTCCTGTCAAGCTCTTCATCAGCTCCTAGCTGGCATCGGAATAATCATCCTTCACTGGGTTGTCTTCCTTTATGATATCAATTAGCAAACAATCTGTTTTCCTGGCACATGGCACAATTAGGATGCAAAACAGAGAGGCCTGTGAAGCAAAGCATATTTCAGGTGGAATGCCTGTTTCCCCCAAGAAAAGAGGAAATTGATTTCACCTTGCCAAAGCTGGCATGTAAGAAAAAATATCAAAGGGACAACACCAGGCATATTTACACACTGTCTCCTGTTTTATGGGAGCTGACATGATATTTCACTTTTAAATGATATTTAAAAAGCATTGCTCTGACTGGAGCTGTCTTTTGTTTCATCAGCTTCTCACCGCATTATCACTTCAAAGGGCTGCAAATATGTCTCCACATGCACTAGAGGGCACAAGTGGGCTATTTTCTAGCTTCCCAGCACAATTTGCATTAGAAGAACCTCTCCAAGGATGCTTTAAGCTTACCCATTTGATAGCTGGATATTCAAGATGGGAGAGAAATATGCACTTGTTAGATGTTTCTTTACTTTTATATGCTGCTGCCTGTTTAGATCATGTATTGGTTTATTAAATGTCTAGCACCAAAAGGCACTGTTTTGCAGAGGTTGCGTGCCCACAGAACTTCTTTTCAGCTGGTGCTTGAGGGATAACCAAACAAATGGGGTTCATAGCTTTCAGTAGTAATATAAGGAGATTTTCAGACTACACTGTTATAGTGTTACTATTCCACTTTAGCTGCTCTGGCTCCCTGCTGTGGAATTCTGGGGTTTGTAGTCTAATGAGGCCTAAGATCTCTCTGGCTGAGAGTTCTAAATGCCCCTCCCTAAACTGCAAATCCCAGGATTCAAGAGGAGGCAGCCATAGCAAATAAAGTGGAATAGTAATACTATAACAGTGTTGTCTGAAAATCTCCTAAGACTAAGTCTGTTCCCTCCTTTCTTCCCATCCCAAATAGATTTGCTTTCTTACATTGGGATGAATTACTTCTCCCCACAATATGTTATATGTAGGACTGCAACCTGCTTAAAGAATTAATCACATGAGCTCTTGTTGGGGAATAAGTTGATGAATACATTAACTGCTCGATTAAATGTGCATACATAGGCAAAGCATATCTAAAATAACATGCCTCTTTTGTTTTTAGGTAGTGCACATGTGTGTTGTAGTGGATGTCACCTTAGAAGAGGCTTTCTTGCTGCATATGACTAAAGACAAAATGATTCTTCTTAGCACAGTGTCATGCCCTGTGAGCCTGAGGAGGGTAGAGTCAGAGGAGGAGGAGGACATGGCAGGGAATGGCCTTAGGGACACTGGCACAGGTTTATCTACACCTGTGCCAGCAGGGAACCCTGCCAACCTAGAGGCTCAAGCAGAAGAAGAGCCTGGTCCAAGTGGATTGGCATCAGTCCCAGCAGAGAGTCCTGCCAATTCAGATAAAGATAAAGAAGAGAGGGACTTGCTTCCACCGTTGTATACCCAGCAGCGAGCTCAAAAGGAAGCTCAAAGGAAGTCTCCAAGGCTTTCTGAGAAAACCTGCTTGTTAAGAAACACCTGACAAAGCCTTAATTGCTTTATATATGCTGAGAGAGGCAATGGAGGCTTTGTCAGAGATCAGCTGATCTTCCTGGAGAAAGCTTCCTGCTGACTTGTTGTCTTAATCCTTGCTGACTTGACTCGTGCCTTGACCTCGGACTGTTCCTGACTACACTGTTGCCTGATCCTGCTGACCCACGGACTGACTTCTTGACTATGCTGCCTTCTGTAAGCCTTGACCTTTGGACTGTATTCTGGATGCTTCTCTGTGTGCCTTCTTGCCTGTTTTGCTGCTTCTTCAAGAAATGGAACCTTGCTTATTCCGAACCTTATCTGGCTCCCCTGAATTAATTTGGTTATCACTGGGGGTTGGCTGCTTTCCCAGATCTTGTTTATCCTACTGGCATTTTGGGCTGCTTTCCTGGACACACAGCTATATAATCTGTAGTCTTATACACATATCTGTTAAAAAATTATCATGTTTCCAAAGAAATCTTTTATCCACCTGTGACCAACAGCTAGTGAGCCAGTGAGGACATGGTACTCCAGGAGCCAATCCTCTGTGAGGATGTAGAAGGAGGAGGGGCTTCTGGAGGAGATAAAGGTGGAGTGAGTGAGGAAAATTTCAGTTTCAGTCAGTTTCAGTTTCAGTTTAAGTTGAGTTCCTAGTTTGAAGAGTTAAGATGAGGCTTTGAGTTATTCAAGACAGTCAGAGGCTTAGATAAAGAGCTAATATTTGTGCAGGCCCAATAATTGTTTTATACAGTTACATGTTTTATTTGTTGACAATAAACGTTCTTTTGTTAATAAGAAACATCGAGCCTGGTGTGAGTGATTCTCAGGGAAGGAGACACAGACAGGAATACATAGGCACACCTGAGTGCTTGTGCTATACCACTGGAAGACATAGTTTGTCTGTGACATGGAGGTCGGGCGTCACAAATTAGTGACAGGGCGGGTGGTGGAAATCCCCTCTTCTCCACAAAATGGTGGCAGCGATGGGATAAGAAAGGCACCCGCACCACTAGGCAGGTGCCTGGCATCACCCCCCCCCCCGAGTAATCAGCAGCACTTTTCATTTGCTTATTTTTTTAAAAAAAAAATCAATTACCCCAAGCAATCAGTCAGTTGAATGGTGCAGCCTACTTGTATGTTGAGCAGCATAACAGAAATGGATTAAATTATGACTGGGATACTATTGTAATTCCTTTATTTGATTCCCTTTCTAACACAGGCTAGATTCCTACCATGGACTAGGTAATGGAGGTCAGATTCAGAAGCTCTTCATTGAAAGAGGGGATATTGCTTGCCAGTAAGATGCTAAGTATCCCTCTGTAGCCGCTCTGTGTTCTTTTCAACTGGCACAGGTTCATCAAAACTTTCACCTCCAAGTGACTGATAATTGGCCTTTGTGGTTTAGACAACCCTTTCCTTTCATTGTCATGGAAGTCAGAGCTTGAAAAAAACATCTCTGACAGGCCAGTCCCTCTGCAATAATCCAATCCAGTGAGAGTTATGGAAATGATTTGAATGGGATTCTGATTGTCCATGTATTTTGAAAACTCTGGTACTCTTCTCCCTTTGTTCATTGCCTCTCTGTGTGGGGAAGGTCTTGCTACCTAACATTCAGTGGTGCCTTTTGAGCAAAGCTATTTTTATTTATTTTTATTTATTTATTTATACCCCGCTCTTCAGCCTCAAGGCTATCAGAGCGGCTTACAAATTGTTTTAAGCAATAGCTATTTACACATCTACACTGCGTTAAGCAGTTTCCAATGTGTGTTAGCTAATTGCCCCCCACAAGCTGGGTACTCATTTTACCGACCTACGAAAGGATGGAAGGCTGAGTGAACCTTGGAGCCCGCTGGAATCGAACTTGCAACGTGGTGACTTGCAGGACTGGCATTTAACCACTGCGCCACCAGGGCCTTATGAAAATCTGTTGTTTAAAGCAGGTTAATTAACTCACTAATGTATCCCAGTTGTCCCCTAAAAGTGCTCTAATAGAACTAGTTGACTGGTAAAATTAGTTAATACACAGAAAGGATCTGTCAAGTTTCTGACAGCTAAATAAGAGCTTTGAAACCCATTTTAAAAATCTAATTGGTAACCATTATTAAAAAAAACCCAAAAGCCCAACCCCAAAGGCATTATAGTTACCCCTTTAAAAGTAACTTTACTTTTTCATGTCTTAAAAGTACCATAACCAAAATAGTTACTGGATTCCACAAAGCACTGATTTATGATAGAAAACAATCTTTCCTCTCACTTTTGTTGTGTGTCATTGGATGATTTCCAACTTATGGTGACCCTAATTGAACCTATCATGGGGTTTTCTGAGGCTGAGAGTGTGTGACTTGGCCAAGGTCACCCAGTGGTTTTTCATGGTTGAGCAGCGATGGTCTCCAAAGTCGTAGTCCAACACTCAATCTATTCCTCATTGTTGTCCCTGTACTTACATCAGAATGTGAAGAAGCAGCACATGGCACAGGATGAGACAGCATTTGAACCATGTGCTATTCCTTGGCACCTCCATAAGTATGAAAGCAAGTAACAAGTTACAGTTACAATGCAAAAGGAGTAACGTTATCTATCAGCAAGTAAAAATTAAAATATAATATAGTTATATAATAGCTATTGGAGAAAGGGATTCATTATTAGCAACAAGTTATTTATGGGGTATTTCCAAGATCTGACCTAAACTACCGAGAGGCAAAAATCAGCAAGGAAGCATGTAACAACTTCAAGTTAGAGAACTAAAAGAGTGTGGGTTTTTAGCTAGGCAACATAATGACTTAAAACATTAAATTATCACCAAATAGACTTGATAGTGCAGTTTTTTTTAACTACGTGAGCAATTGTCTTCCAATGAAGACTAACCCTCCTCCATATGATGATAAGGTGTCAATAAGTGTACAGTTACCTTATACTAGTTGTAAACTAATGTGGAGGAGTATGTAATATAAAGATACTATTTGGAGAACATTTAAGACTTTCACCATCACACTTCTTGTCATTTTCTTTCATGTGGGTTGCAGTGTGACATGTCCCCTATAATACTGTGAGATCTGCTCTCACTCCCACATCCCATCTTGGGTTCTAGCAAGGACCAAAATTGAGGAATGATCCAAAAAAACAAAAACAAAAAAAACCCTGTGAAATGTCCTTTAGGAGGGCATCTCAAATAGGATGTTTGTTCATCTGAAAGATTGCTTGTTTGTTTAGATTTCTAACCAGCCTCTCCAAATTCCCACTTCACCGTAAAATGTCAAAATATAGAGGGATTGACACCTTAGAGGTGTCAATAAGCCATAGGATCACACTGAAACCTGGGCTTCTGATGATCTTCTTGCATATAACATGCAATTCTCAATATTAAATTTTTTTGCCAGAAACTTCTCACAGATCCTTGTCAACATGCGAAGTTTTTCCACATCTTACATACATTTCTTAAAACTAGTTATTATTGACCACCCAGTCAAGACCAAGAATGAGAAAATCTTTTTTTTTCTTACCTCAAAATCCTGTGCAATTTTGCTAAAGTAGTAGTATCCAAATTTACTTTAAAACGTGATGCCATTTTATCAACACCATGAATCAGGACTTTATCAGACGAATCTCTAAAAACGTTTCTGTCCCACCATATTCTGAAGCATAATTGTCCTGGCACAATAACCCTTTTTATCATATGTACCTGTAATGCTGAGAAAAAAGCAGTCCCAGCATTACTGGAGCACAAATGATAGCACTCTTTACTTCTGTGTTTGTGATCTCAGCAGTTCTCATGAGAAGACACGAGCATGGTTAAAAGTAAAAAAAAAAAACAAAAAAAACCCCACACAGCTAAATTAAAACACAAAACTGAAACACAAGCACTGAAACACAGCCAGACCCAGAATAAAGCATAGGAATGAAGAAAAACAGCCACCCAAAGGGAAGGTATTTTTACCATACATCAAAGGAGTCACAGACAGAATAGGGAAACTGATGAGGAAACACAACCTCCAAACGATCTACAGACCAACCAAGAAAATCTAAGAAATGCTACGCTCAGCAAAGGACAAAAGAGACCCTCTCACAGCTGCAGGAGTTTACCGCATACCATGCAGCTATGGACAAGTTTACATAGGGACCACTAAATGCAGTGTGCAAACACGAATCAAGGAACATGAGAAACACTGCAGACTGGGCCAGCCAGAAAAATCAGCAGGAGGAAAACATGTGATAAACCAACCTGGACACAAAATGTTATTTGAAAACACTGGAATTCTGGACCAGGCCAACAACTATCATGTCAAGAATGCACAGGAAATCTATTGAAGTCCACAAACACCTGGACAATTTCAACAGGAAGGAGGAAACCCTACAAGGAAACAAAATTTAGCTACCAGTCCTGAAAAACACCAAAATCAAAAGTCAACACATGCAAATGAACTCCACCCAGAGACAGGGGGATTCCCAGCAGGCAATGGACCATTAGCCAAACAGACACTAATCCTCCTTGCATATCTCCCCCCAGGAACTAGCCATCCAAATACACAAAGGTACATATCTTCTCCAACAGGAACTCACAGTATATAACCCCACCCACCTCCTACGACACCATTCTCTGAAGATGCCAGCCACAGATGCAGGCGAAATGTCAGGAATCAACTCTTTTAGAACCTCACAGCCCAGAAACCCCCCCCCCGCCACACACACAAAAAAAACCACTGAAACACACTTAAAAACTTCAAAGTAAACTGGGGAAGTTCATAAAAATAGTGTCCTGTGCCTGGCTTCCACATTCTCACCCGGAAGTGTTCTGGAGGGACCGCCCATTGATGCTGTATTCACGAGAGAAAAATGGCATACAGTTTCAAAGAGAAGGCTAAAGGCACATGAGAAGGCTAAAGGCAATACTGAGATAAAAATGCCATGGCAGCTCTATTGACGGCTTGGCCTGTCAATAAAAAAGAATGCCTTATTCACAGCAGTGGAATGCCTTTCACATTCATTAGGCATAGCTATGATGCCATATTTGCCACATCTGATGAAGTCCTCCATCTAAGGCCAATTCCACACTACACAAATAATCCAGTGATTGGCTCCCTCCTATAGAATCCTAAGATTTGTAGTTTGGTAAAGCACCAGCACTCTTTGGCAGAAAAGGCTTTCTCTGGCTTTTCTTTGCAAATGAAGATTTCAGGAAGGACTCATCCTGTGCTTTCTGCAAGCGCGCTGATGACTAAAAAGGTCAATCCGAGATAAACAAGTCCGGTTGCAGAAAGCACAGCAGAGGGTTTCCTTGGGTGATGTTTCTGGGTTGTGATTCTTTCTGCATTGTTGTTTCTCTTCAAGACTTGTTCAGCGTGAGTTCTCAAATAAGGCTGCAGCATTGTGGATAGTGCGTCTCCATGCCTTCTGATGTGAGGCCAGGGCAGACCATTCTTGGTGATCAATTTGGCCGAGCCTGAGATGTTGTTTTTGCCGATGGCAATGTGGGCAGAGAAGGCTAAAGAGCTTGTAAAACTACAAATCCCAGGATTCTATAAGAAGGAGCCATAGCAAATAATCCACTTTCAAACTGGATTACTTGTATAGTGTAGATTTGGCCTAAGAAATGATTGCTCTTTAAGGGCTCATCTACATTGGTCAGAATAAACCAGCTTCCTGCCGTTGTATTCTGGTCCAGGATCAGGCCTGCTCCCCCACTGTTACCTCAATGAAATGGGATGGAGTACATACAGACACACTATCTCTGCTGCTGCCACTGCTGCCATCTGTGTTGCACTCTCTGAAGCCAGATAGGAGACCCTCAGCATGTGATGAAGGCCCCCTGCACATGACCAGCCTTGGTCACATGCTGTGGGACTCCCACCTGGCTTTGGACAGTGTGACTTGGATGGCAGTGGTGGCAGCTGCAAAGAGAGGCTGGAGTGCCCGTATGGACTCCTGTAGTCCCATGGGGCCCAATCTGTTTTTTCTTAAATGAACATTTCCCCCCAAATATTTTGATGGAACAGTTTAATGGATTTTATTCCATCTTCCCCCTGTCTTTGCCCCAGGCATAATCAGGACAGCCCAGGGCAAAATACGGCAAAGCCCTGCATAATGTTATGATGGGGGCAAGATGGGGTAAATGATTTATTTATTTATTTAATATGCTGCCTTTCTCCCAGAATGGGACCCATCTAGACAAGCCCTAAGTGTGTCCTACTTGGGAAAAGGAATTTCCATGGAAGTGATGAAATCCTTTCAGTCAAGTAGGACGTATGTTATTTGCCTTCAAATTCTGCATTGTTGCTCATTTAAAGAGCTAGGACTGTAAAACTAAAAATATGATCACTGCTAAGTAAGAGTATTAAAACAAGAAAAGGTTAATTAAGACAAAAACAGATCACTGAATCTTCAATAAGCAGTAATGTCCAGCTCTCTTATTTGATATCTTTTTAAGTGAACATACCACGTACTGATCCTGGGATCTTACTCATGCATAAAGTATATTATTTCAGTTCAAATAACATAGAAAATTGTACACTCTGTTCATGTGCTATTTCACAAAATGCTCCATTCTATTAAATGGGATGGATGGAGGCTCCTCCTCAAGCCACACTACTTCCTGAAGACAACACTTGAATGGGCTAGAAGTCCACTTCCAGGTTTGGAAAATCTTTAATTCTGAGGAAAACAAGGTGTGCTTTTATATGTAGGGGGAACAACCATCTCATTTTAAACAAGATTATGAAGATTATCGGATGGACTCTAAAGTCTGTTGCAGGAATGGAACAGGATCAAGAAAGGATTTCCCTTTCTGACAACATCATTTCGTTCCTGTGTTGCTCTCGTTCCGCCCCTGGGGTATCTCAAAAATGGGGAAACATCGTTAATAGACCACCTGTTCTGTTTCTGTAACGGAATCATGAGTGGTCTGAACAATGCCCCATTCCTGTCTTGTTATGCTGGCAGAATGCCAGCCGCAGGGGGTGCCAGACACTTCCGGGTGTGATCGGGATGACAAGGTAAGTAAAACTCCTTGAAGAAACCCCCCCCCCACACACTCCTACCTAACCATTATCTGAAGATGCCAGCCACAGATGCAGGTGAAACATCAGAAATAAACTCTTCCAGAATACAGCCTCATAGCCTGGAAAAAAAGCCAAGGAAAATCTATGGATGCCGGCCGTGAAAGCCTTCGACTTCACACAGATGAAAAGCACTTTTGAAATAGCCTTGTTTAAAATTGCATCTTGCTGTTTAATGTCACAAACATCAGGATTAAACAAAAATGAGGTCTTGCTACTGGCCCTGCCCCAACATTAAACCCAATTGCCTTGATTCTCTTCCCCACCCCTCACAAAAGCTTAATTAGAAAGGAGGCTTTGCTACCTAAGAGATGATTCTATTTGGAACCACCCGTTCTGCCACCTTGCTTTATCAGACCCATCTATGAAACAGCTGTCTGGAAAGGGAACTAGCCTTCTATGGGATTATGTCTTCTCTTTTGGCATTGGACCAGGACGTGGGAGAGAGAGTGTTTGTTTGAGGAAGGAGATATGCATTTGGTGTTTGGATTTTTCTCTTTTGTTTTAGCGTTATCCAAAGACTACTGTTTTAAATGTTTGTGAGCTAGATTTCATTGTTTTGTATTTTTCATTTGCTTTCATCTTGGTGAACTGCTTGGGGTGGCTGAAATATGACAAAGAAACAAATAGTAACAAAAACAAAACATATAGAACATAGCATATCCTTAGTAATAGATGCCAGCCTTTAGAGGTTTTAAAATTCTCATGTGCGTAAGCCAAATGGCAATTTTTAAAATTTAGGTATTTGTTTATTGCTCTCAGCCTCTCAAGTGAAAATTCTATTTTAAAGCAGACCAGTCCAACTTTTTATAAACAATATTTTAAGACTCACATAATTATAACAAACAAAGGCTGTAGGAAACAGTTTAGTCCTGACTAGCTACTGGAAGCCCATGAGGGATAGAGCCAGCCTGATATGGCTCAGCAGGGAGTTCCCTAGCCAGGGCAGAAAAAAACTTGACTTGGGGTTGTAATGGTAAATTTTGAAGTGCAGGCATGCATCATGACATTCCCTATAGCCACCCCAAAAGGAAATAGCAAAAATGCAGGCAGCTGGGTTGCTCATTTGTATAGTATCTCCATCAGGAAGGAGCAGCTCTTTTGTGAAGCTAATGGCTCAGGACTTCCCATGCAAAAATACTCTGCATTACAATAGATCACATTGATATTTCATTGCTGGGAAATACATTTCCCCTTCAGCTATTGTGATGTTTGTAGCTAAACCCAGAGGGAACAGAGAAGTTGAGTGAGGTGGCAGCCTGCTGTTGAAAACGTTCCTGCACTTCAGCACTGAGAGCCTTGGCTCTAATGTGCCGCTAATGTACCACAAAGCTAATCACTTTGGCACCAGTAGCACTAGTGCCTTGAGCAAGTGACTGTGTCAACCCCACACTGCATGGGAAGATTCCTTGAACCTATAGGATTTCTAGTTCTGACCCTCTACAGTAAAGAGCAGAAAAGAGCAGTACTGCAGCCTGAAGCAATATAGATACCAGTGCCAACAAAGTTAGGGAATTCAAAGTCATGTTTTCTACAACAACTGTAAATCAGCCAGCTTCTATAAAACAAAAAGGGAAAAGGAAGGCAGATGGAGATAACAGATTATTCTCCAAGGGTCCTAAGCTATTCTTCATTTTAAACAGCTCCTTAGCCCAAGTGGTGAGCTTTTCTCCTGATAGAGAACAATAACCTCAAATAAGTAACATAGAGTAGAGGGAAGAAGACAAAGATAAATGCTAAATATAAGTGGTTTCCTGAAGAGTCAAATATAAGGAGGGAAAGGGGGGAAAGGTACTTGCAGCCTTACCAGCAATAGTATGTCATGGTGAGGGATGACCCTTAAATTTCTGATTAAGAGCATGGCACTGCAGTCAGGAGAAAGTTCAAATAGTTTCAGCCCTGCCAAGTCCTCTAATACAAGGGTAGTCCTCGCAATGGAGGCTGCATGGTGTTTCCTTCCATTTATTGTTTCACAAACAAAGAGAATGAAAATGAATACTCACATCCCTCTAGACCTGAAATAGCAACTCCTTTCCTTGTAGTTTGTCTCAGGCACCAGAGCCATATAGCCACTGAACACTAAACTTATTGTATCTACAATCTATCCTCTTCTAATTGTCCATCCTTTCAGTTTAAGCATACTGTTCCAGAGGCTGTTTGAAATAACAGTGGCTGTATCCACAAGCATCTTGATTATTCCCTTCCTCCAATAATCTGAAGCCATTAGAATGTCCAAATTTCTGGACACCTTCTCCTCATCCGTCACCACATTTACTTTTAACTGAAAGAACACACAAAAGCCAGTGTGGGGTAGTGATTAGAATGTGGGACTGGGATCTAAGGGCTTGTTTACACTGACAGGAAAATCCAGTTTTCCTTTGGGTTATTCTGGTCCACAGTGACCATAGGTTTGTCCACATGATAGTCACACACACTGAGGCAAGTTCAGGATCACTCCCTTTTGAACTCACCACAGTCTGATAAATCACAGTATGTGCAGCCACATGACAAAGGCTTCTCTGTTTTCCCCCTCCCCCATGCACAAGAATGTATATATATATATATATATATATATATGTCTTTTCCCACAGATTAGAGGTGTTTCAGACATCTTATTAAGTGGAGGTAGATGCAGCTAAAGATATGGATATGTTGGTAAGTGCTTCTCCGAACAATTGCCACATATGCAAAATAAATGGCAATGAACGACCTACTAAAAAGAGAAATTGAAACAGGGAAAGAGATAGCCTGGCTGAAGGAACATCCTCCAGAGTTCTTCTGCCCACCTGCCAAAATCCACTACCTCCTTGCTGCACACTGACATCACTGTTAAGCACAGTCCACACAAACATGCAAATATCTAGATTTTCTGCTCAAAGCCAAAGTAAATCCCAACTCTTTGACTCAGATTAAAGCCCCGAGGTGCTAAAAAGACCAGGATTCAAGCCGTATATAATCTGGACAGCTCACGGTGAAAATGGGGTGAGATTGTTTCATTTGGCCCATGTAGACAAGCACTAAGACTGAAATCAAGTTTATGTCTCCAGTCATGCACAAAGCCAACTGCATCTATTTTACTTACAATTCATGTGGTATCCAAAAGGTCTCTTGGGACACCCCAGTTGGGAAGGAGAAAGGAGGAGGAAGAAAGGGCTTAGATGGTGTGGATTTGCCAAACACATGTAATCATTAAAAAATGGTCCTAAAAAGAATCTCCTTGGATAATTTGTATATTGACTCAAAAGTGAGACCCATCAACAGACCTCAATCCCCAACAAGTGCATGCAGGATTATAGTTGAAATTCCAAAGAATGTTTAAAAATGGACTCAGGTGACTGTCAACAGGATGGACTTTGTCCTACATGTCAGCTCAAGAGTAAGGAGGAAGTTCCACAGAGTTCAGTAAGACTTGTTCCTGGATGCAGGACTACAGCCTTATTCAGAATTTAACCTGCTTATTAATGTCTTGGCCATGTTATAAAACCTGAAGATATTTGTGATTTGAGATTAGTAATTAAATAAATACATCATTTTGCTTGTAGGTAATTAAATGTTATAATTATTTTTCAAATTAATCAATTAGTCATTTAATCATGACTACTCTGGCACCAGATACTGTCTGATCTTGGAAGCTAAGTAGGGTCAGCTCTGGTTAGTACTTGGATGGGAAACTGCCAACAAATGCCAGTTACTGTGGGCTATATTCCAGAGGAAGGAACTGGCAAAACCACCTCTAAATATTCCCTGCCTAAGAAAACCCTATGAAATTCATGAGTCGTAAGTCGACAGACAACTTGAAGCAACATACACACACACACACACACACACACAAACACACACACACTTTTCACATATTGCAGTGCCATCAGCATCCTCACATGCCCATTTTAACTCCACTATGAAGCTTTATTACCACTTTAACCCTCATGCACTAAGACAGGATATTTTAGTTCCCCAAAGTCATATTTTAGTGCTGAATCCACACAGAAATATGTAGTCCAGAAACAAGGCTGCTGGCATAGGAAGGATGGATGCATGTGTTTGTTCCAGGCCATTTGCTTTGCTGTTCTAGGAGGTTGTGTGGGAAGAAGAGCTGTGCTTACAGGCTGACCTGCCCTTAAACCAGCCTAAGTGCTTGAATAGGGGGTTACATGATACTGGATAGTTTCATACACAAGTATACCTCAGATCCCAGTGTAATGCCCTAATAGGAATCTGGCCCATGGATTCCATGGACATTGTCATTTACACAGTTGTAAAAAAATGCCCCCAACCTTATGTTCCCTATGATGAACAGTTTTTTTTGGGGGGGGGGCTGCAAGGATCCCTTCCTCCAGTCCCAACAAATCCCCCTTTTTTGCTATGGGAATACTTTATTTTTTAAAATCCCAGCAAAGGTAACATACTGCCTTTTTTTTTTTTTAAAGCAAACTGTGATTGAGTGGAGCAGAAATATTGTACTCTGGGTGGTTAGTAAATTCATCCCATTTGGGAGAAGTTGACATTTCTTTTGGAATTCGTTGTAACCAGAAAAATACTCCACAAAATTAGAATCTTCATTCTAGTTTTTATTTTATTTTGTCTGATATTATTTTACTTTTAGGACTTTTTCAGATGGTACTTACTGCGCTAGGAGGTCTCACAAGAGGCACGGTGTTGCACAGCAGGGGGTCCATTTCGGACGCCGCCGTCCCTCTTCCAAAATCATCTGTTTCACTTCCATGAAGGACTGGAAGCAGCCCCGGCATATTTTAATCACAGGCAACTTCTGTGATTAAAATATGGTGTGGCCGCTTCCAATTCTTCACAGAAGTGACACCGATGATTTTGGAAGAGGAACAGCAGCATCCAAAACAGACCCCCTGCCGCGTGACAGCGCCATGCCTCTCATAAGACCGCCTGGCGTTGTAAGTACCATCTGAAAAAGTCCTTACTCTCTTTGTTATTTTCTGGCTCTGGGTATTTGGGTGGATTCTGTACACATACATTCTGCGCACATATAGACCTCTTTGGAAATAGGGCACAATTTATATAACACAATTCATTGATTTTTTTTTAAATCAGGGTCAGACAATTCACCCTCCCCAGTTCTGACCATGTACAGTAAAGGTATGTGTGTGTTTCTGAAAATCCTAATGTATGAGGTTTAACTCACCTTGGCAGCAGAAATTCATTTCTTCCACTTCATAGTACTGGGCCATGTTCTTCTTCTATCAGCATTGTTCCGGTTAGAATCACAGACCCTTTGGCAATGTATTATTTTCCTTTAAAATAAATAAATAAATAAAGAACAGATAATTGCAAAATGTTTTAATAAACGGCTTCTGACTTCAGTAACTAACATTTTCAAATTCATTTCCTTTGTGACTTAAAAACAAGTGTTTATTTAGAAAATGCCTTCAGCAAGGATTCGTTGGGGGATTTATTTTATGTCATAGATTAAATTATTTCTTGTTTATTCTCCTCACTTGAAATGCATAATTAATATTTCACAGCATGCTCAGATTAGTAGTTACATTTTCTTCTTTGCTTAATTTTTAAAAGTCACTTATGGTGCTCTTACTGAGACTTAGCCTTACTGCTCTCACAGTGCAATCTGTAAATCAGGTTAAATATTTGAGCAAGTGAGCGCTAAAGCTTCTTTTAAATCAAGAACACTCACTTAGAAAGTTGTCTTCAAGGGAGACATCCAGATAGGACCAATCTGGGGTACTTGGTAGTAGCTCTTGACTTCTGATACCACTATGCAATGGGAACTTCCAGAGACACTATTCTTTCTGCAAGTACACACAAGTAAGACACTAGTATGGACAACTGGCTTCTTTCTACACTCAAAAGGAGTGCAGAAGAAAGAAGAGCAGTTAAGTCTCTCCTGGTGTAAAGAGACACTTCTCTGAGAGACTTTTCTTGCATTTAGTACATTTTATAAAAAGCTCTTTTCAAATCTCTTTTGACAAGTTGATATTTACAGGCATACCTCAGTTAACAAAGCCCCTAACAAGAAAGCATTTTTTTTTACAAAGTTTTTTTATGGAAACTCAGCTCCTTCGCCCCCCCTTATCTGTCTAGATGGAACACACACACACACACACACACACACATCAACATCTGCATTGAGTGTGGTGAAGGTGGCAGGAAAAACACAGACTTTGCAGTAGTGTGTCTGTAGTAAAGATTGTAATAAAGTTTGAGCTAGGAAAGAATGAGATTCTAGTTGTGTTAGCATACCCTACAACCCCTGCCCTGTGATTTCATAACTGCACATATTGGACACCTTTCATGGTCACAGTGACTGAGGATGTTTGGGATCAAGCTGACTGGAGGACAGTTGAGGTCATGATGGCTTGAGACGCGACCAGATCATGAAAACCCAGATAGGATTCTGTGGAAAACCCAGTAGTTAATGGATCTATGCTAATCCTTCCAAACATGCAATCAGTGACCATTCCATGCCCATAACCTACAGAATTCTTTCCTATACACCCTACCTGTCCAAACATTAAGAGGTTGTTGCAAATCCCATCAATGTTTTGTTACTCTAGAGCTAAGGCAATCACCCCATTACGGATCCCCCTGTCTGTTCCATCAGAAAACCATTTAGGCTTTGTCATAATTAACACATCCCTCCAGAGCATGAAATAGGATATAAATATCCTAGATCTGACCCTAACCACATGTGCCACAGACTGGACCCACCATTCAGTGTGTCACAGCCAGTGTGTCACAAATGGCCCCCTCCATTCTCTTTCTCAATGGACTGGATTCCCTGTACCACCTCAGACACTGTCTGAGTCCCTCTGCTGTATGGACCTCTTTCTCTGGGACTGATAACTATCACCCTTCCATCCCTGACTTCTCTCTGTCCAACCCTTTTTTGCCTTTCTCTTCAATAGCCTTGTATGGTTCTTAAGAGTTTATGTTCTTGTTCTTTACTTTATCTCCTGTGTTAATGCAAATAAAATGCTTTGTTTAATTTTAACTGGTGTGTTCTTTTACAGTTAGTACTGGTATACATAGGTAGAAAGATTCCCAAAGTTACCATTCTCTCGCAGGCATCCTTTTATAATTCCCCCAAATCTTAAGGCAACACTGGCATTGTGGGTGAGACATTGATGTCCCTCCCACCTCTTAGGGTAACAGTCAATCGTACTGTAGCTGTGTGCCTGTCTACAGCAGGCAAGGTAACTAGCAGCTGCCCCCAGAATCTTACTATGCATGCATGAATAGTCTCTCTCTCTCTCTCTGGCTTTTCTTTGCAAACGAAGATTCAGAAAGGACTCATCCCATGCTTCTGCAAGTGTGCTGATGACTGAAAAGGCCAATCCAAGATAAACAAGTCTGGTTGCAGAAAGCACAGCAGAAGGTCTCCTTGGGTGATGTTTCCGGGTTGTGATTCTTTCTGCATTGTCATTTCTCTTCAAGACTTGTTCGGCGTGAGTTCTCAAATAAGGCTGCAGCATTGTGGATAGTGCATCTCCATGGCTCCCAATGTGAGGCCAGGATGAGGCCATTGTTGGTGATTAATTTGGCCGAGCCTGAGATGTTGTTTCAGGGAGTCGTTTTGGAGCACCCCTCTTACGCTGACCCGTAGCAAGTTCACCGTAGAGTACTATTTTTGGGAGGTGATGGTCCTCCATCCTAGAAACGTGCCCTGCCCAGTGCAGCTGTGTTCTCAATATCATGGCCTCAATGCTGGTGATCCCTGCTTCCTCAAGGACAGCAACATTCATCACATAGTCAGTCCAGTGTATATTTAAGATTGTATGTATACAGCGCTGATGAATGCGTCCGAGGAGTTGTAAGTGTAGTACAACAGAAAGAAAAGGGGAAAGCAAATAGGCCTTCCTCATCAGTTACCCCCAACATGTTTTTTTTAAAGCAGAGAGCGATAATTTTGGGCTGCTGGCAAACTGCAGAAATAATGCAGTTTGATACCGCTTTAACTGCCATGGCTCAATGCTATGGAATTCTGGGATTTGTAGTGTTGTGAGGTATTTAGCCTTCTCTGTCAGAGAGCTCTGGTGCCACAGCAAACTGCAAATCCCAGAATTTCATAGGATGGAGCCATGCTAGTTAAAGTGATGTCAAACTGCTTTATTTCTGCAGTGTGTCAGCACCTTGGCCACCAAAATGGGAATCGTAAGAAAAGTGGAAGCTGGTGAAAGAAGAAAAATCATCCCTCAATGCATTTTGGCAGAAGAAGAACAACAGCGAGGCCAAAACATGACACCTGACCACGCTAGTCCCAGCTTCCATTGACTGCAAATTGGAACTCATGGTAAATTGCAATTGCTCTTCTTTCCTTGGTCTGGTTCTTTACATGTTATAGGCAAATGCCTGCATAAAGTCTATAGGAAACATCTGCAGAAAATCTGTCTCAAAGCTACAAGGGGAAACCAAACTAGAATTCACACAAATGGAACAAACTTTATGGATGGTATTTTAACAATATGCTGCTATGTATAAAAATAATCTAAACTATGAAATTATTAAACAGCTTTCCATTTGTCAGAACCCAAGATGACTAGTTTATAGAATGTGGCCCTTGTTATGGTTCACATTTCAGACTCATATATCACATCATAGAAGATGTATGGAACTTAGCTGCAGTCAAACAGAGGATTTTGTCAGACGCAGCAAAAACCACATCTTAAAGATGTGACGATAACAGTAACGGGTGAAATTATCAGACAACGTCATTATCCAGCCATTCCAGGGACGTAATGC
The DNA here is from genome assembly GCA_030847615.1 of Gambelia wislizenii. Classification (NCBI taxonomy): domain Eukaryota; kingdom Metazoa; phylum Chordata; class Lepidosauria; order Squamata; family Crotaphytidae; genus Gambelia; species Gambelia wislizenii. The sequence goes on from JAUMIR010000001.1 coordinate 142,304,671, forward strand.
AGGCATGAATAAGGCATCACTTTTTATTGCTGGCTTAGCCTGTCAATAAAAAAGTGATACTTTGTCCACGCCAGTGCTACACCCTGGGAATGGCTGAATGAGGATGATGTCTGATAATTTTGCCCTTTGTGTTATTGTCACATCCTAAATGACATGGCTTTTTGGTGCAATTCACCTCGTCTGATAAGTGCAGAGCAGGCCTAGCCCTGTGACTTCACTGATAGCCCTTTAATTTTAGCTGTCCTACAAATACTAATCATATGAAGGGAGCTTGGAACTTCCTTCATCAGGAAGAAAATTGTGATTTCCACAAGAAGAGTAGAACAGAAATTGATTTGATCAGATTTTCTTCTACTGATGTTTTCCTTCCATTATCCACCACACTGGAGGATACTTTTCATTCAAAGTAGAAAATTTTGTGGGAAAGATTGCAGAGTTATTTAACAGTAAGCAGATGGGAATGTGTTATTTTAGACCCCTGAAGACCTTGAGACTGTAGACTACCTCCTGTATAGTCACTCTTCATTTGCATGTACAGTTGTCCCTTCATATTTGCTGGGGTTTGGTTCCAGGACCCCCCGTGGATACCAAAATCCATGAATACTCAAGTCCCATTATATGCAATGGCACAGCAAAATGGTGTCCCTTATATAAGATGGCAAAATCAAGATTTGCTTTCTAGATTGTTATTTTTTTACAGAATATTTTCAAGCTGTAAATACTTAAATCCATGGATACCAACTCTGTGGATACGGAGGGACAACTGTAATTTCAAAGACACTTCATACATTGTGTTTTACACTGAAGGCTGCTGAAAACCACTTAAGGCTGGCTGTATTGCCTGTGGGAGTTATAACATTCATAAACCTTACTATAAATGCTGTCTTACTCCTACTATGGACATTCACCCCCGGGCATAAATAGTTGCCATTTGATCTGGCCAATGTTATGTCCAAGAAGAGGCTGTAACAATTACAGTCTTCAGAGGAACACTACCATTGCTTTGTTTTGTTTTGGCAGGCATAATTTCTCAGGGGGAAAGGGCCTTGCACAATGTGCTCTATTATCAATTTGTTGTTTTCTTTTTAATGATAAAAGTTTTAACTATTTTTAATGTTATTGATAATTTAATTTCACTTGTAACTTTTGTATGATGTGATTAACTAACACACATTGGAAATTGTTTAATGCAGTGTAGATGTGTAAATAGCTATTGCTTAAAACAATTTGTAAGCCGCTCTGATAGCCTTGTGGCTGAAGAGCGGGGTATAAATAACTTATTAAAAAAAAATTATTGCTGTATTTGGGTGTGTCCAGACTGATTAAAAAGTCCTAGATTTTGTTCCTGTTCTTTCCAATTTTACACTGGTTTAAAATAAACTGACCTGGAGAGCTGGTATAAAAAAATCTCTGATTGTACCAGGAGCTGACAGAAAATATTCTAGGATAAGCAAAATGTGTATGGATCTCCAAAATAAAATTGGAAAGAACAGGAACAAAATCTGGGGCGTTCTGATCAGATACAAAGGGGTGTGTAGTTGAAGGTGTTGTTGTTTTATATTTACATCTTGCTTGTCTCCCAATAATGGGATGGAAGGCAGATTTCAGCATATTTTAAAACAAGGAAAGAATGGAGTCACCTCCAAGTCCCATCTCATGGTTGATAGTATTGAAAGATGCTGAGTGGTCCAAAAATCAACAGGAGAACCAACACTCCTCCTGGCCATTTCCCAGTGTAGGTAAGGGCAGCAAAGGGTAAAATAGTCCTGGCCTCAGGCCCGCCCCTGTCTCCTCCTAGCCAGGGCGTAGCCATGCCCTGGCCAACCCCTGCGCTCATCTCCATGCCCATCATTAAAACACCTCCCCCAGATCTACCATTCTTTAAGATCGGGGGGTGTGTGTCTGTTCCCAGTGTAGGTTACCCACCAAAGTGATCAAAGCTGTTTCTGTCCCATAACCAAGCCTGAAACCAACTGAAATGGATTTAAATAATCTGTCTCATCCAGGAATTTCGGGAGCTGAGAAGCCACCACAAGCTCTAGAAGCTTGCCCCAAAAATGGAATATTGGAGGCTGGCCTATAGTTATCTGATATAGTAGGATATAGGGAAGTATGTGTGTGTGTGCGTGTGTGTGTGTGGTTTTTGTAAAGAAGGGCTCTTACAACAGCCTCACTCAGACATGACATGGTGGGACTCTGCCTTGTTGTAAAGAGACATTAGTCACTTCAATTATGCACTCAGCCAGTCCTCCATGTTTAATAAGCCAGGAGGGGCAACAGTCTAGCACACATGTGGTGGCTCTCAGCTCTCCAAGGATCCTCTCTACATCTTTGGACTGCACACATCAAAAAGTATTAATCAACATGGGACAAGCAGGAAGGATTGCACCAACCAGTCCTGTATCATCTCCAGTGTCCAAGTCAGAACATGCTAGGGAGCATGGTCAAAGATGGCAGTAGGAGAAACCTGAACTGCTAGGTGGGAAAAGGCCAGCAATTCCGTTCTCTCACTAAAACACACAGAGTCATTGTCACACATACAGTAGTTCTTCCCCCCTCATATACAGAGGATATGCATGTAGGGAGCTAAAACTTCATCTTCCTGTGTGTCTTTCTCTTCAGCTAATTTGAACCCTGTTTAGCAAGCTGACAGGAATAAGATTGTAATGGGAAGGAAACTGCATGGAGAAAGGCTTTCCCCTCACACCATTCCTCCTGTCTCCCTATTTCTCCATCTTGCTTGCCAAACAGCTATTTGTTGGCCAGATTGAGAAGGGGGTGGGGATTTAGTGGGACAGGAAAATTCAGGGAAGAAATACAGTCGTCCCTTCACATTCGCGGGGGTTCCGTTCCGCGGACCCCCGCGAATGTGAAAAATCCGCGAATAACAAACACCCCTCCCCCTCCCTGCCCAGGCCTTCGCGGGGCCTTGCTAGGCCCCGCGGAGGTCTCCCCGGCCCTCCCTCCCTCCCTGCCCAGGCCTTCGCGGGGCCTTCCTAGGCCCCATGGAGGCGTCCCCGGCCCTCCCTCCCTCCCTGCCCAGGCCTTCGCGGGGCCTTGCTAGGCCCCGCGGAGGTCTCCCCGGCCCTCCCTCCCTCCCTGCCCAGGCCTTCGCGGGGCCTTCCTAGGCCCTGCGGAGGCGTCCCCGGCCCTCCCTCCCTCCCTGCCCAGGCCTTCGCGGGGCCTTCCTAGGCCCCGCGGAGGCGTCCCCGGCCCTCCCTCCCTCCCTCCCCAGGCCTTCGCGGGGCCTCCGGAGGGCCTCCGGGGGTCCCGCGAAGACCTTCGCACCGCTCCCCAGGCCTTCGCGGGGCCTCCGGAGGGCCTCCGGGGGTCCCGCGAAGGCCTCCCCACCCCTCCCCAGGCCTTCGCGGGGCCTCCGGAGGGCCTCCGGGGGCCCCGCGAAGGCCTTCGCACCGCTCCCCAGGCCTTCGTGGGGCCTCCAGAGGGCCTCCGGGGGTCCCGCGAAGGCCTCCCCACCTCTCCCCAGGCCTTCGTGGGGCCTCCGGAGGGCGTCCGGGGGTCCCGCGAAGGCCTCCCCACCCCTCCCCAGGCCTTCGCGGGGCCTCCGGAGGGCCTCCGGGGGTCCCGCGAAGGCCTCCCCACCTCTCCCCAGGCCTTCGCGGGGCCTCTGGAGGGCCTCCGGGGGTCCCGCAAAGGCCTCCCCACCCCTCCCCCGGCCTTCGCGGGGCCTCCGGAGGGCTTCCGGGGGTCCCGCGAAGGCCTCCCCACCCCTCCCCCGGCCTTCGCGGGGCCTCCGGAGGGCCTCCGGGGGTCCCGCGAAGGCCTCCCCACCCCTCCCCAGGCCTTCGCGGGGCCTCTGGAGGGCCTCCGGGGGTCCCGCGAAGGCCTTCGCACCGCTCCCCAGGCCTTCGCGGGGCCTCCGGTGGGCCTCCGGGGGTCCTGCAAAGGCCTCCCCACCCCTCCCCAGGCCTTCGCGGGACCTCCGGTGGGCCTCCGGGTGTCCCGCGAAGGCCTCCCCACCCCTCCCCAGGTCTTTCACGGGGCCTCTGGAGGCCCCGTGTCGCGGTTTTGGGGGGGCCGGGGGGCCCTCCCAAAACCGCGAATAACCGAAACCGCAAATGTCAAGTTCGCGAATGTGGAGGGACAACTGTACAAGTGCATTAAAGGTCTTCAAGTGCTGCATCAGGCCTGTTGGGCTGCAGGTTGCCCGCATGTGATGTATTAATGGCTGTAGCATACAATGTCACCCTCACATTAGGACAGAAAAATAGTAAAGAGCTTCTGCTATGTTTTACTCATAAGGAGGATGAATTATGTCTGCAGGCCTAGGATGATGGTGATGCAACAGAGGGAACAGGACCAAACGGTATTGGCTTACTCTTCCACACACATGTTTGCAAACTTGGAAGCACTTAAACACCTAAAAGAGTCTTTGATGAGACACATCATACAGACCACATGTTGGTCACATGACAAGGGCAATTCCCAAACGAAATATACTATTGTTCACACAACAACTTTTCCCTGACTTACTTGCCATATAGACTTGAAGATTTAAAGGGTTCATCTGAAGAAAAACAACAGCTCATATTATGTGTCTGCACATGTTACAGTGAGAATGATACTAATAATCTAGGTTGCTATAAGAAACACTATAGTTGGAATATAAGGATATCTTTATTTCATACTACTTTTTGAAGCCCTCTTGGCTGTACTAATAGATATCTTCAAATTTTATAGTTATATAGGGTGAAGGAACAGCCTAATGCATGATGAAGTCAGTTTTCACCTATTCACCTGTTTTCCCCTTTGCAATTAAATCTACCAATGTAGGCACAAATCATCCCTTACCGTACAGGCCATACCACCAAGTCAGAATGAACAGTTAGGTTTCATTTTAGTATGAGTTTATAGAAATCTTCATGCCCATCCATCTTGGAAAAAAATGTACTGGTCTCAAGAGCATGCTTAGTCTTAGGGCTCAGCTACACAAGTTGTAGAAGTTGTTGAAGATGTGACCAGATATCTAGCCTTTTTCAATTTCCCATTAAAAAGTTGGCCATGGGTATTGGGAGAGTCATTCAGTTTGGACTGTGGCAATGGCAGGGGAGAATGAAGAGCTTAACTCTTTCCTTTTATACTAATTTGATTATTTAATTTACCTCAAGATGCAATATGACCAGTCAATGAACATATATGTGTGCCTGTATGGTTTCCCTGACAGACAAGATAACTAGGGTAGGGGCTTAGATCAGGAAAACACCTCCTCCAGTGCCAAAGTGCCGATTCCATCCTTCACCCTCCACAGTGGCCTTTAAATCAAATAAGGAGATCTGATCATGATTGTCTGCTGTAGGGAACTTATCCAGGACAGTTGGTCATTCCACTCTATGTTTTAGTTTGAAGTTTAAAGGCGTTATCTAAGGTAAAGAAACTATTTTGGAGTTTGTGCTCAGCACCTTGAAGTTCAGACTAAAACCTAGAGCAGAGTCCCACTGACATGGGAGCCTCTAGTTGTCAGTGGTGCCCATTCATGCATCACAAAAAAAGAAAAAGGAAATGCATTATCACAAGAGAAGGTGCTGATCTGAATAAAATGACAGAATGCTTATTTATAGTCTATATGCAAATCTACAAATAATTATTATACTTTAAGTATCCATCATGGGTAAGTAATCTGTGTGCTGGCTCAGAATGCTGTCCAGGTGCTTTCCATGTGAATTTTCCCGTCTTATGATTCTTACAGTATATTTATCTTTCAATCAGACTTGGACAAGACAGTATTTCAAACAGAGGACTTCATCCAATGTCACCTTCATTCAATGTCTTATCTAATTTAACATTTATTTGGCTGAACAACTGCTGTTTTTGCCACTGGGTGGAAACAAAAACCTAACACTCAGGATATTATAAGAAGAAAGCATGTGCTAGTGAAAAAGGAGCTAATGCTGTTAATCAGAGTCTGGCACAATGCTTTAAATATATAGAACACATTTAGCTAAAAAGGTCTTCTTGTGCACTCTGGGAACTATAATGTTTAATAATTTGTTCAAAACCTTAAATTATGTTCCCATCTGGCAGTAAACCAGTAGACCAAACCAAGTAATCAATACATAAAAATGAATTCCTTACCCTTCATTTTTTGCAACAGAACTGCTCCCTTAAGTGTGCGCGTTCATGCACATACATACATGCACAAATATGGCTGCTTTCTTGGGCACATTTTTTACCTGCTCCATTTGGCATTTAAGGATTTTTATTTATTTATTTATTTTGTCTCAGGACAAATAGGTGCAAATAAAATTTTCCTTTTAGAGAGGCACTTGCATATCTAATACACATTTGTCTAAAGTGGAAATAAAACAGAAGGTTGTTCATATCTAAAGTCACACAGCAGCTAAGAAATATAATCCCATTATGGTTTCTCCACTTAGACATTTGCAGGATTGTATTCAAAGTCATTATAAAAGTACCACATTTATACTTGCCTGGTTTGAAATCAGATCATTTTAAATGGCATCAAATTAATCAAAGATGTGTTTCCATAAAATCCATAAAACCAATGAGTTCCTACAATATTTATCTTGGCTGCTAAGAGGATTATAAAGGTTAAAGTGAGAAAAGATAAATGCATCATTTCACCAAAAAGGCAAAGATGTGAAACAGCTGAGGAATGGCTAATTTCAGAAGGCTACAGAGTTTTGAGGAGTACACAGAAATACATATTTAAGCTACTATGTTTTTCTTCTTCAGCTGGACAAAAATAGATTCTATAGCACTTTCTTTGTTGTTCCTTTGTATTTAATGTAATTACACTTGTGAGGCATTTAGTCTTACATTAAGAAATGATTTCTACATCTTTTATGAAGTAAAAAGTTAAGTCGGAAATAACTTCATGCTACACAGTAAAGAAGAATGTATCCTTTTCAAACACCCTGGCAGAAAGTACATTTCTGTGAAGTAATCTAAAAAATTGTGTTTAGGTGTATTTCTTCACTATTTTTATGCAGAAGCTCTTTTCAATATAATTGTCTTGCAATACATTTCAAGTGAAAAGTGATTTTAATGGTGGCCGTATTCTGATAAAAATGGGAGTGTTGGTGTTACCAACCTGGGGCTTGTCTATACGGTGAAAATACTCCTCATAGAATTCGAGAATGCCTTTCATCCCAATGAGATCCCACATCATTTTGCCATATTTAGAAGTGGGGGAAGACTCAAAATACTCCATGGGAAAAGCCTTTGTGACTTTTCCTATATTTTTTGTTAAAAGCTCCAAAGGAAATGTGCATTCCCACTCGTTGGGACAAAGGATTTGCTTTGCCGCACATATGCAAAAAGAGCAGAAGTGGAAAGATTATTGGTCAGACATGCGCAAGGGGTGGATCTTGCTGGCAAGGCAAGTGCTCAGAGCTGCCATGTTGTATTTCTGCAATAGTGATCATGCGCTGAGGCGATGAAACAGCCATCCCCCCCTTATTTTCTGTTTATTTAAACAGAATATCTCACTTCTGCGCCTTGGATTTGCTTTTTTAAAAAATACTGCTTGGAGACAGCAACTGGTGACAATAAAAACATGAGTAATTCACTTGTGCCCACCATCCTGATTTGCAGGCATGCCCATTTGAACAACAAACGCATATGGCTTTGCATGCCTGCAATCTTGTAAAACAACAACACATGGAGACAAATGAAAGCTGCTGCAAACTGACATTACTGTGCGTCAATCCACATTTTGTTGCCTTGTATAGATGAGCCCTCAGTCTTTTATGCTCAGAAGAGCTGAGCTCCACATCAGCAGTGACTGGGATGATGGGAGGTTGTGGAATGGAAATAGCTGGCTTCATCAGGTCTTATGATCTGAGTTTTTCAGTCCATATTGCTGATGGCCTGTGAAAGTCATTGTTTGGTCTTAGAGGTGAGAACAGGGCCTGATTCTTTCTAGGAGTCCCCCTCCTCTCTCTTTTCCAAGGAGCTTCCCAGCGGGTTCCTGCCTTCTCTTTGCAACTGGCATCAGAACTGGAGGCCACTGCCAGGAAGGATAAAGGCTGGGCAGCTCGTCTTCTCTTCCTTATTGTGAACAGCCATCCTTATTGTCTCCTGGTGCTGTGCTGTCCCTGTGCAAAACTCATATGACCGCCATCTTGATTCGTGGCCATGTGAATATCGCTGACGGAGAACTTTACATACATTCAATTTTGCTAAAACACTGTGGAGACAGAGGAAGGACTTTTTCGGACAAGTAAAATGCAGCACAAGCAGCCTCACCACGTTGCGAGGCTGCAGCGCTGCAGGGCGTCCCTTTCGGATGACGCCCATCCCTGCTGGTACTGTTGCAGTACCGCAGGGACATTTGAGTGGAATATTTTGGTGATTTTTACTCACAATCAACGACAGTACCAGCAGGGACGGGCGTCATCCGAAAGGGACACCCTGCAGCGCTGCAGCCTTGCAGTGTGGCAAGGCTGCTTGCGCTGCATTTTACTTGTCCGAAAAAGTCCGAACACTGCTGTGAATTGCCTATAATGCACACGTATGTGCATTATTTCATCCTGTATAGATAGGGCCTTGGTTTCATTTCTATAGGCTGCACCAATTCTACTGGGTTGTGGGAAGTCAGTCAGTGCCAGTAGTGAGGTATGAGGATTGTTGTTTGGAAAACATCAGCCCAGACTTGGTTGGAGGGGAAACCCCTTTTAAAAATAAGACAACAATGGAGTTTATGGATTCTCCCCTTACAATCTTTCAAAGGAACTTTGGGAGTAGCCTAGATTGCCCACTGGAGAATGAAAGAGAGGACATGCTTCACGAAAAAGAAGGAAACAATTTGTATAACATTTATATGTAGTAATTTATAAGTACAGTTGCTATATATTTTCAACAGAAATGTGACACATCTTACTAAAATAGGGATGACTGTGTCCAGGTGATCTATTCAGAGGTTGGAACTTTCTAAAAGTAGTTCATTCTTATTATTTATTGCAGAGTCTGAAAACTAACCCAGTGTTACTAAGCATCACAATGTTAAAATAGGTACATATTATTTAAAAAAGAAACTATTTATTTATTCTTTGTTTTGATATCCCACTTTTGTCCTAATGAAAGACCAAAGGTGGCTTGTAATATGAATAATACAGAATACAGAAAAAAAAGCAAATAATCATAATATAGAAGAACAATTAAACAAGATATTTTATTAAAACTGGCACTAAAGCAAACTGTTAGCTTGTGTGAATTGAGGGTTATTTGTCTGCTTTGAGAAGGAGAGCAGAGAGGGTGTCAACCTAGCTACCTGTGGGAAGGAGTTCCACAGCCAACAGCACACGTGAAGACTCTCTCTCACACACCAAACATGGTACTGAAAGAAATCCTCCCCAAAAGATCTCAACACTCAGGGATCCTTATGTGGAACAATATGGTCTTTTGTACAGTCTGGACCCAAACCATGGAAGATTGATAAAGGAATGGCATAAAACATCACATATTTCTGTCAAAATGACTTTTACAAATAACTTTATGAAACAGCTAGAAATGTATTAATTACAATTATAATGGTTGCTATAGACAAGCCCCAGGTTGGTAACACCAACACTCCCATGTTTATCAGTTCTCAAGAGGTCTGATCCTTCCTCCCATTCTCTCTTTTGAGAGCATTCTGTGTTGGTGTTTCCCTAAAGATTTTGCCATATAAGGTACATCTTTATAATTTTTCCACTGTTAGAACTGAAGCATTTTTGGAATATGAGGTACTTGTGGGAAGGTCACCAAAGATCAGAAATTACCATTGGTTTGTCATCTGAAGTTTGTGAAATAATACAGTTCTGTTAAGACCTCAAAAGCAATTTCCTTTCATACTTGTCCACTATCCCACTGGTGCAAGGAATAATGCTCATTTGCCAGGCTAATAGAGTCCCTGGTTGAAGCTGATACATTCAATATTAGTGTGATTTACTCATGCCCTTTGTAACATGGGATTGTACCACATGATAGTATCTCCTACCCTGATGTCATTGGATTGACATAGGGGTTAGGTAGAGTCTCTGTGGTTTTCTAAGGATGGGGTCAAATACAGATTTTCACCCCCTAAAAATTGTTCACCCCTGAACCAAACAAAATGGGGAAATTCTTATATATCAAACAGGTCTTGTCTACACAGGCAATATACCTCATCTTGCTCTTGTCTCAGAGCCCTGAAGTCCTGATGACCATTCTGATGAGAGGGTCTCATCACCAGGGTAGAGACAGGGCTAGGACAGGGTAGAGCCTGATGCAACATTTTAGAATAATACTTGTTTTATACTATTTCCACCAGGAGGAAATGGATTGGGCCTCGTGTGTCCACAGCTGGCCCTCGCTGCCGCCGCCATGTCCCTGGATCTCTTGGAAGGCAGGAAGGAGTCCAGCAGCATGTAACCAAGGCTGGTCACATGCAGGGGGTCTTGGTCATATGTTGTGGGCCCCCTTCCTGCCTTCTGAGACAGTGATGAAAATTGCGGTGGCAGTGGGACTTCCTCCTGTCCCATGGAGGGAATGGGGGAACAACAGGCCTGATCTGCAGCCAGGATATGCCATCAGGGAGCCAGCATATCCTGGCTCATTTAGATGAGCCCACAGTTTGTAAAAGGAAGCTCTCTTATACTTGGAGCACAAAACCTCTAAATTTACCTTACATTATATTATTTTGTGTGAATGCATGCAGTCCTGTTTAATTCCAATCATTGGTAAGTTTAGAAACATGCATGAGAAGTATTTTTCATATATTCTACAATACACAGAGATTTAGCTGCATGACTCCCATCAAAACTAATAAAGCCCCTATGGCTTAATCCTTTTACACTACTTGGGAAACCTAGCCTTCAGTATAATTCTAGTAAAACTCAATCCATTCAGGTTGTCTAATGATGAAAAGAATGACCCACCAAGGAATTCTGCAAACAAAATAATTGAAACACTAATTTGCTTCTTTCCTTGAACTGATAAATCACTCCCTATTTACACATGCAATCAGGTTCTTGGAATTTGTCCTTTTAATGCTTCTCTCTGAATTATTTAGCATTTATCTTGCAATGCTGAAAATTAACATTCAAATCCCTTATAATAGTATTAGACTGATATGGTTTTCTATAGATGGTTGTTTGTTTTGGGGTCCATGGAGGGAAATAACAAAGCAAACATTTTCATTCTGATACCAATTCTTCATACCATGCAGGTTTAAATTAAAGACTAACATATCCAGATTCACTTTCTATATGTATGAAATGGAGAAAACAAAAACAGTTGTATTATGTTTTTCCTTGGTTTTTTTCTGGGCTGGAAGACTGTGTTCTGGAAGAATTTTTTTCTGACATTTCATCTGCATCTGTGACTGGCATCTTCAGAGAACCATCAGAAAGAGACTCTTCCAGAACATGGCCTCACAGCCCGAAAAAAACCCAAGCAAAATCTATGGATGCCGGCCATGAAAGCCTTCGACTTCACAGTTGTATTACGCCTTAGGATCTGCCATACTGCGTAAATGGCTCAAACAATCAGGTACCCATTTCTTTCAAATGATGCACAGAATCATCAGAATTTCAAAATGTTACTTTGTTGGAACTCATTCAAGTTCTTGGCAAATGCGCTTCAGATTTTGCCAGATGCTGACTGGGAAATGTAGTCCAAAAGTGTAACTTCCCTGGACTCTGGGAAGACAGAGTGTCATTTCCTGAGGATCTTAAACAGGAGAATATGATCTTTCAGATAATCTGGTCCCAAGTTGTGGAGGAATTTCTAGGTCATGGGTTGCACTCTAGTTTGTGTCCCAAAATGGAGTAGATGGCAGTTAATCTATTTTAATATTGGCACCCATACTCACTATCACTAATCCCAATCAAAAGTCTGTTGAGAGCATTTTAAATTAGTTGAAGTTCCCAAACACATTTAAAAGGTAGCCCCAGGGAGGGAATATTACAATAGTCCAAATGAACAAGAGGCAATGAAGGTAGAGATCAAAGCATTTAGTGGAAACTGTGACACAAGAGGAAAATATTGGGTGCTTAAAGAAAACAGCCAAATCCCAGATTCCATTTTAAAAAGTGCATTAAACTTAAGGGTAAAGGGACCAGAGGGAAATCAAGCATGGTAACAATATAAAAAGAGGTAGGGCCCCCGAGACTTACCTGGGGGGAGTTTGCCTGCTGCAGGGCTGGTGTCTGCCACAATAAGCTGCCATTTTCTGAGCTGCCAGCTTCTTCCTCCCAAGCCTCCCCCATTTTTGCGGGTTTGGGAGGAAGCAGCCAATTGATGGCATAAGGAGGAGATGCTTCCCTGGGGCTGGACACTGAAGCCAAAGGCTTCACTCTGGTGTACTGGGAAGATTACGTTAAAAGTTGTGGCTGGTGGAAGAGGACAACAACAGAAACAATTCTACCTACAGATAGGAATGAAATTCAAAAAGTGTTCAGGAATCAACATTAAGCCATCACATTTTCAGGTGGTGGCTAACAAGACCAATGATTCATGCTTTCCATCAAAAGAAAGCTAGAAAGAAGAACTGAGATTTGGAGGATGCCTTCTCTTTGCCACTGGTAAGGCTCAGAAGGGAAAGTCTGCAGATGGCTGCTGCTACTGAAAACTTGGGGTCTGTGATACAAAACAAACTTATGCAAAACTTTGGCATAAGCTTTCAGTGAAATAACATTCACTAGGATTTCCCAGTTATTTCTGGGTGGCAGTGTAAGAGTAAGAGTGAACGGCATAAAACACTACAAACTGCCATAAACAGGCTACATAGGTTTTCAACAAAGAATGAAACTGTTGGTTTTGAAATACTTCATCGGATCCCCTAGTGGTTATTCCAGTTTCACAGTTGTGGCCATAGTTGCAAAACCAGAGCTATGCACAATAAAATAGTACAAAAACTACTTTGTAATGCAAAATTTTATAAATCTTTAAAACATTTTTTTTTTTAAGTGAAAATGGCTATGTTAGTTTTGATAGTTTCAGAAAGACCCTGCACTGGGTAGGTCAGATATTGAGTTGTGGGTAGCACTGCAGTGAATGAGATGTAACTCAAGCCATGGCTAATCATTCATATTGATATAAATGGGACTAAATTCAGGGGTTATTTATGGTTGTTATTGTTGTGTTCCTTCAAGTTGTTTCCAACTTATAGTTGCCCAAAGGCAACCCTGTTTCTTGACATGATTTGTTCAGAGGGGGGTTGCATTTACCTTCCTCTGAGGCTGAGACAGTGTGACTTGTCCAAGGTCACCCAGTGGGTTTCCATGGTTGAGCAGAGATTCAAACCCAGTGCTCCTGTCTTGGGACTTTTTCGGATGAGTCTTTTACAGCGCAAGCAGCCTTGTCGCGTTGCGAGGCTGCTGCGCTGCAGAGTGTCCCTTTCGGATGACGCTCTCCCCTGCCGGTAGTGTTGCATTACTGCGGGGATACTGCGTTATATTCAGCAGTTTTCTAATCACGATAAACTTTCGTGATTAGAAAACTGCCGAATATAACGCTGCAGTGTCCCCGCGGTAAAGCAACAGTACCATCAGAGGAGAGTGTCATCCAAAAGGGACGCTCTGCAGTGCAGCAGCCTCGCAACGTGACGAGGCTGCTTGCACTGTAAAAGACTCATCCGAAAAAGTCCATAATCAAACCACTACACCACACTGGCTCTTGTTAGTTATGGAGGGAGGACAAATGTGGGTAGTGTCCCGCAAATGCCCTTCCCAATGAGATTTTCCATCAGTCTCTAGATTTCTAGCATTGCCTTAACTTAAAATTTCAGTCAAATTTTTAGAAATACAGTTTATGCATCCAAAGAAGAGGGGGTAGCGATAATTAACCAGGGGCTGGTTTACATGGCAGGTTGTATTGCGTTAAGTTGCGCTTTAGCGCTTTCCCGCATCAGTGGTGGGTAGTTTACATGGTATATGTTTACACAGCTATATTTTGTGGCTCTTTGATTTTTTCCGCTTTGAGTTCACACAGCCAAAAGTGCTGGGGGCATGGCCAAGCATTGGAGAGGGAAAGGAATGCCATAGGAATGTCTGCCCTGGCCCGAACTCTGTGCTTAACAGCTTAGAGGCAGCCCCCCTTACCCCACTCCCTTCCCACAAATCAAATGGAAGGTTTTCCTCCTTGCTTAACAGCATTTTCTGCCAAATAGAGGAAAGACAGAGAGAGAGAGGGGAAAAATAGAAGTGCAGCTCTGATGCACCCCTTCGTGATATGGTTTCTCTCCCTCCCCCATGCACAGGATCACAGCTGATGAACTGAGCTTTTACATACTTGCAAAACAGCAGAGAGGATGAGAAGGAATGCTCCCTGAATGAAAATTGTTCGGAATCCTTTTTGTTTGCAAACTGGCTTGCAAAATAGCAGAGAGGATTTTTCAAAGTTTCCTCTAATTGCTACTGTCTTTCCCTCCCTCCCTGCCCCTCTTTTAAGCCCACCCCTGCATCATCAACCAATCACAATGCAGCTCTGCTGTAGCCCTTAGCGGAATGGTTGTTTACACTGCCACTAATGCACTACATTGCAAATATACCTGCAAAAGTAGCAACATCCCTTGCCACGCTATATTTGGGTGTTTTACCTCCCCCCCTTCTGAATGAGACGATGCTGTGCTGCGATCCGTGGGAACTATAAGCTATCTTAGCGGTATATTTAGAGGAATATTTGCCCATGTCAACGACCCACAGGGGAACACAAACAAGCCAATATAAGAGTTTTAAATGTGAACAGTTTTCAGTGTCTCACTCTGCTACAAAGTTGAGGACTGAAGAAAAATTTCAGGGGGAGCAGAATTCTTAGAGGAGGGCATGCCCTCATTTGGCCACCACCCTGTAGCTACGTCCCTGACCTAACTGCAACTGATTTGGTCTGGATTCACTCCACTGCCCTTAAACAGGAAGAAACTAGCAATTACCAGTTCACAGAAGCCTAGAACTTTCTTAATCTTGGCTTGAATCAAGTTGTGAAGGAAGTGGGGGGAACCCACACCTCGCTATTTCTGCTATAGCTGTGCTGCTAGCTTAGCTTTGTTGTGAAATGAAAATTAATGGTTTTAACAGGCTTGAATTGAAAGGCATTCCTAGGAGAGGGGGATTAAAATAAAGGAGACAAACAGTGCAGTGTTGTTTTTGAAAGAAAATGATTTTGCTAAAGGAGAACAGGAATAATTATGTTTTTATTACATTTAAAAATCAGGTCAATGTGGTATTTCAACCACCAATAAATGACACTTCAATTTAAATATGGATAACAGAGGAAAGTCTGCTAAACCATAATTAGGTGACTGTTTTGAATAGCAAACTAAACCTCTTTCCTTGATAACACGCCATTCCGTGCTGCTAGACCTTTCTTAGTATTTCATATGTGTAAAATGTATTTTTAATTGTGTAATTATATGCTTGCTTACTTCTGCAAAGCTATTTTAAACAGAATAATCTCAGCAGCAATGTAATAAAATAAAATCTGTCAATGAAAATAATTGGTGCGATTTTCATAGCAGGAGACAGATTTTTATGGAAAGCTGGAAAGGATCTTAAAGAGAAAGCAGTCTAGCCTCTAGTTTCTTATCCGTATTTGAAATGATCTCTGTCTCCAATGAATTACAGCCTTTCCAGTCTACTGATTATCTTCTGAAAAGGCAAGGTGTTTCAGTTAGGAAAGCATCCACTACTGCTAAGTCTAGCACTTGATCTGGGGCAGGGGTAGAGGGGTAAATACATGTCTATCTGAAAGCTATTCATATATTATTTTTAAAAACCCACATTTTGAATTGTAAGTTTTTTGAGATACTTACCTTAAGAATGCCTAAATCCTAAATCTAATTTGAGTCTCTAAGGTATTCATAAAAATAATAGAAGTCTGGCTACATGTTACTTTCATTTTGTGAGGAGAATCCCCAGCTGAATCACTTTCTGAAAGCTTTCATCCATAGACAGGGATAGGTGGAATAGATAATAGAAACTACTAGCAGTCTCCATCCATCTGGTTATTTCTGCTTATCTTTTCTCCTTAGCTGAAACTGTCTCTGGCTCCCCGCTCCTCCCACCACAGGGAGAATCGGATGCTAAAGAAGGTAAGCATGGAGAGCCAGTGTGGTCTCTTGGCTTGCTTTTTGGGCTGGGATTTGGGAAACTGAGGGTCTAGTCCCAGTTGAGCCAAGCAATTCATTAGGTGATCTTGGGCCAGTCATTCTCTCTTAGGCCCAGTGGGCTGTTGTGAGGATAAGGTGAGGCTGGGATGTCTTGAGCTTCATTGGAGAAAAAGTTAGATGGAATATCTTCATCTTTATCCTTGGAGAAAAGTTGCCTGTTTCCAAAGAAGTGTTCATAAATTTAACAGAATCTGGCTTAATGGTGGCTAACTTTATTATTACATGCCAGGGAGGATTTCAGTATAGAGATGTAGGACTTTATCAGACCACCCTCCATTAATGTTCCTTTGCTGGCATATTTTGCTGCATTTTATGCCTGCAAAAGACCCCCCCCCCAAGACCTTACTTTGCTCATGTTAAAGAGGCAGCCCAGGCACTAATGGAGAGTGAACAGAGCTCCATTCACTTCGTGGTTTCAGATCTCACAGATTCTCGTGAGAAGACGCAAGCACGGCAAATTCAAAACATAAAGTAAAATAAAGAGATGAAATGTGCACACAAGCAGAGGAAGACACATTAAAAGCCCCAAGTAAACCAGGGAGGTAAAAAAAAATCCCCTACCTGGCTGTCCTGATTTCACCTGGAAGTGTTCTGGCATTGATGCTCTATTCATGAGAGGAAAATGGTGCAAAGTTTTAAACACCAGCAATGCTGGCAAAAAGGCACCACAGGAGATCAATTGACGGCTGGGGCTGTCAATAAAAAAGTACACCTTATTAATGGCACATGATCATGAAAGGACAACATCATCTGTTATGTGCACCCTTTTGTGATCATTAGGCATCCTTATGACGCCATATTTGCCGCATCTGATAAAGTCTGTAAACCCTTGTTTTTCTCATTCTTGTACATGAGAATAGGGTATTTCCTGCCTCTTTCCACAAATATTCTTCTATTTGTAAGAACAATGTGTCCCCATACCCATGTGGCCAGAGGGTGCTATGGGGGTAGGGGATATTTGCTGGCCTCCCTGTGAAGAGACCAGGATGCAGCATGCTTGGTGTGTTTTTCACACCAAGAAGATCACATGAGTGGGCGAAAGCAGAGGTTACTTAAGCCTCATCCCCCTGCTCATGTGCCTATTACCCCCTTGTTCTTGCAACCCACCCAGCTGCCCTCTGTGCAGTGTGAGTTCATCTGGTTGCTTTGGGGCAACATCCACCCCTCTGCTGTTTTTTCACCCACCTACCCTACACTGTATCTGTGGGACTGGATTAATTGGCTTTTGTTGGGTCATTAAATAGGCTGTCACCTGACAGGTAATGGAGAGAATTCTATAGCTGGTATACACCTTGGCACCTTTTTGGTGAAAGGTTGAGCTCTGGGATTTCCACCACAGGTTCTGCAACCTAGGAAGGCAGTAATCTTTGAGAACTCCTGGAGAAGAGGAGAAGTCCCAGCAGACTTGAGGAGGGCAAATGTTGTCCCCATCTTGAAAAAGGGAAAAAAAAAAGAGGATCCCAACAATTATCGTCCAGTTAGTCTGACATCAATACCAGGGAAGATTCTAGAGCAGATCATTAAACAGGGAGTCTGTGAACATTTAGAAGGCAATGCCATAATCAAAAAAAGTCAACATGGGTTTCAGAGAAACAAGTCATGCCAGACTAATCTGATCTCTTTTTTTGATAAAATGACCAGCTTGGTAGATGAAGGGAAAGCTGTGGATATCACATACCTTGATTTCAGTAAGGCCTTTGACAAGGATCCCCGTGACATTCTTGCAAACAAGCTTGTAAAATGTGGGCTAGACAAGTTAACTTTTAAATGAATTTGTAATTGGTTGACAGGCCGAGCCAAAAGGGTGCTCAGCATTGTCTCCTATTCGTCTTGGAAATATGTGCCCAGTGGGGTACCACAGGGTTCTGTCCTGGGCCCAGTGCTATTCAACACCTTTATCAATGACTTGGATGATGGAATTAGGGGCATACTTATCAAATTTGCAGATGACACCAAATTAGTAGGAGTAGATAATACCCTAGAGGAAAGGATCAAAATTCAAAATGACCTGGATAGACTGGAAAACTGGGCCAAAGCTAACAAAATGAAATTCAATATGGAGAAATATAAGGTACAGCACTTAGGGTGGAAAAATGAAATGCATAGATACAGGATGGGGAAGACCTGGCTGAACAAGACTACGTGCGAAAGGGATCTAGGAATCCTAGTAGACCACAAGTTGAACATGAGTCAACAGTGTGATGCGGCAGCTAAAAAGGCCAATGTGATTTTGGGCTGCATCAATAGAAGTATAGTGTCTAGATCAAGGGAAGTAATAGTGCCACTCTATTCTGCCTTGGTCAGGCCTCACCTAGAATACTGTGTCCAGTTCTAGGCACCACAATTCAAAAAGGATATTGACAAATTGGAGCATGTCCAAAGAAGGGCGACTAAAATGGTGAAAGGCCTGGAAACCATGCCCTATGAGGAGAGACTTAGGGAGCTCGGTATGTTTAGCCTGGAAAAAAGATGGTTAAGGGGCGATATGATAGCCCTGTTTAAGTATTTGAAGGGGTGTCACATTGAGGATGGAGCAGGCTTGTTTTCTGCTGCTCCAGAGACTCGAACATGGAACAATGGATATAAGCTCCAGGAACAGAGATTAACCTCAACATTAGGTGGAACTTTTTGACAGTAAGAGCTATTTGGCAGTGAAACAAACTCCCTCAGAGCGTGGTGGGGTCTCCTTCCATGGAGGTCTTTAAACAGAGGCTGGATTGCCATCTGCCAGGGATGCTTTGATCCTGATTTCCTGCATGGCAGGGGGTTGGATTGGATGGCCCTTGTGGTCTCTTCCAACTCTACAATTCTATGATTCTATGATTCTAAGTGGGAAAGAAGTCTGCTCTTGGGGCTGGCCTGGGTCCTTGCTCTGTCTTATAATGTATTGTGTCTTAGGAAAGAGCAATCTGGGTTTTTCTTTCCAGACTATGATTGGCTGGGGAGCAGCCCCATAACTTGGGAATGCCCTTGGGTCAGGTGTTTTCACCCAAGGGAAAGCAGAGGAGGTTGTCACAAGGTGGACACTTGGTCTTAGCTGGACCTGCACCAGGTTGCTCCCCCTCTTTAGCTCGTCCACAGTTTGTTATATTTATATAGGCTTAGGTCAAATAAATTGGCCCTTATTTAACCCAATTCTTGTGTCTGGTCCCATTATTTCAGGGTTGGCCATCAATGTTTTTACAATGTATGCATTCGAACGAAGTAGTGACTAACATAATTTTTACTTGAAAGCTGAGTAGGATTCTTCACTTAGGTTAGCAGCACACAACAGCAGGTGCTTTTGGTGGACATCTTTATTCATCAAGATTTTAAAATGATGCATAAAATCCTTTAGAATAGGGTCCATATTTTTAGGGCAGACACAGTGGTCAGACATAGTTTAAAGAGCTACTTCCATCTGAGTTTTCAAAAAGCTTTATAATGCAGGCATAAAATACTGCCAGAATGCACTGAATCCCACCAGAGAAATTAATACTGACTAATACATCGTTACTGACAAGATGCCACTATATATTTGAAAGTGGTTCCATTTCTCAGAAGCAATAATTGGCGGGGGGCATGCCTGTGTTTCATCATGGTGGGTTCATTTTAACCTTCCGTGCTATTTGAGTAACCTGTACATATATGTACATATTTTATTGGTCACTGTTTATGTGGTCAATATTTGTGTGTACTCAAGAGTATGAAGAAGAAATTAGAGGTATCAGGGCACTAGGGATTATGAGACATTAGACAAAAACTGGGCTCCTTTCATTCTTTGATAATATACTGTATATTCAGAAATGATTAGGGTTAAATCTTTGTTTTTCCCTTTGTTGCTCAAAACATCTATTTGTCTCAGATTGTAAATCATTTGGGAACAGTGCGTGCATATGTCTCTCTCTCTCTCTCTCTCTGTTTTATTTCAATGTTAGCGTTCTAATGGTGGGCACAATCAGCTCAAGATGCTAATGACACTGCAGCAAGTGGCCTGTCCTTTAGATACTTACAGTGGGAAAGCCGACTGCAGTGGCAGCACTGGTATGTGTGTGTGCAATGAGGCTGAACAGGTGACACCATTGGAGGGAGGGGTGACACCGGCCTTAGGTAACGCAACAGGTGGAGTGTGCCTATAATGTATAGATCCAGTGGTCCTTCCTAGAACTGTTTATTCACAGACTACTCATGCTCAGAATGTAAGTGTACTGACAATATGATGAATAGTCGCCAGGAGTTCTGGTGTTCAAAGACCTTAGTTGTCCACCAGAAATCTCTATTTGCGATTCTGCTTTGAGGGTATTGGTGGATCAAAAGTGGCATAAAACACAGGCACTGTGCCATAGTGGTTAAAGTATGGGACTGGACTTGGGAAATCCAGGCCCCATTGAGCCATGAAGCTCACTTGGGCACCTTGAGTCAATTATTCTAGGGCAAGGTGTTGGAATGTGTGGTGGCCTCACAGCTCCAGGCATTTCACAGATTGTCTAGATCCATTTCAATCTGGCTTCAGGCCTGGCTATGGGACATAAACAGCTTTGGTCACCTTGATGGATGACATACGCAGAGAACTAGACAGGGAGATTATGCCCCTGTTGGTTCTGCAGGATCTCTCAGTGGCTTTTGATACCATGACCATGGGTTGCCTTGCTGGGATGGGGCTGAGGAGCACTGTTTTACATTGACTCTAGTCCTTCTTGAGGAGCAGACCCAGAAGATGGTGTGGGTGGATGCCTGTTTGACAGCCTGGCAGCTAGCCTGTGATGTCCCTCAGGGCTAAGTTCTGTCACCCATGCTGTTTAATATCTATATGAAACCACTGGGAGAGGTCATCTAGAGTTTGGGGATTCAGTTTTGGGATTGTTTTAATTGTTTTCTATTTGTTTGCATTGATGTTACTTGATGGCTTTTGATATATGACAGGATATAAATATTTTAACAGCTAAATAACTATGTTATAACTATGAAGTAGGCGGGTCAGGCTGAGATTTATTTATTTATTTATTGGTTTTATATTTTGCTTTTCTCCAGCTTACAATAATTCTAAAAATACAACTAAAATGTTACAAAATTTTAAAAAAGAATTAAACAATTACCACTAAATAATTACCATTATTAAAACATAGTGAAAACACAACATACATTAAAAACATAATTTCAATCAAATTTTCAAACATTAAAAGAGTTTTAAAGCACCACATAAATTAAAATTCATATTTCAAAAGCCTACCTAAATAAAAATGTCTTCACTTGCCAGCAAAAAGAGAGCAGGGAGGGGGCCAACCGGACTTTCTGTGGAAGGGAGTGCCACAGTTTAGGAGAAGTTATGAAGAAGGCTCTCTCCTGGTTCTGCACCAACCACACCTGCAAAAGTGGTGGGACTGAGAGAAAGCCCTCTCCTGCTGATCTTAATACTTGGGCTGGCTTGCATAGGGAGATACGACTTTTCAGATAGTCTGGACCCAAAACCAGCACTTTGAATTCTGCCTGGAAATGGGCTGGAAGCCAATGCAGTGGTTTGAACCAAGTGTGTGTGCGTGTGTGTGTGTGTCACATGATCCCTGTAGCCAGCCCCAGTCAACTGCCTGCCCACAGTATTTTGGACCCACTGAAATTTTCAAACAGTTTTCAAAGGCAGCTCCACATAGGGTGTGTTACAGTAGTCCAAACAGGATGTAATCAAGGCATGTGTCACCATAGCCATATCCAACCTGCCAAGGAATGGGCACAGCTGGTGCACTAGTTTTAATTGTGCAAATGCAGAAATGCCAAAACCTGAGCATCCAGGCTCAGCTCTGAGTCCAGGAGCACAGTCAAGCTGCGAACCTGAGATTTCAGGGGGAGTATGACCCCATCCAGCATAGGCTGAATCCCTGTTCCCTGATCTGCCTTCCAACTAACTATCAGGATCTGCCTCTCCCTGCAGGACTAGGCCTTGGTTGTGGAAAGTCTTGAAGGGACCAGGGCCAAGGTGTCAGGCACAGCCAACTGCACTCATGCAGCGTACCTGAAGCAGCCAGGGGAACTGCTGTTTAAGAGCAGCATTCTCCCCTCAGCCTTTCCCACAACAACATGGTCTTCTGTGCTGTCTGTAGCTGCTCCTTGCTCCTGGACTTTGATCTCTTGCCTTGCCAATTGTGTTTGGACCTTTGCTTGCTTCTTGGATCTGCCTTTGCTTCTGTTCCCTGGATACCTGGTATATGTTTGACCTCGGCTTGTATTTGGACTCTGGCTTCTTTGGACTTGTCTCTCATATACCTGACCAGGCAATCCCTTCCTGGACTTGCTTTTGCCACTGGTCCTCTGTACTCCTGATATGTGTTTGACCTTGGTTTGTTTTTGGACTTTGGCTTGCCTTCGTTCTTACCTGGACTTTGGACTCTGTCTTCCATGCCCCTGACCTGGCCCCTGCCTTCTTGATCTGCCTTGCCTCTGACCCTCAGGTTCTGGTTCTCTGTCTTCCTGCCCGGCATCCCAGCTCTAAGACCCTGCTGCCCCTGCCCAGATCCTGACACTACTCAGGAGCACCTCTGTCTTTCTGGATTAACTTTCAATTTGTTCACCCTTATCAAGTCCATTATTGCCAGCAGACACTGGTTTAATACAGAAACAGCTTCCTTGGAGTCGAGTGGAAAGGTGAAATAGAGTTTAGAAATTTAGAAAGAATCTAAAGAGACTAAAAATATAATCAATACAGTTAACAAGTTAAAAGAGATTTAAAAGAAAAGGCTTGATGAATAGTTATGTTTTTACTTGATGCCTAAATGAAATCAGTGTTGGTGCCAGTCAGGCCTCCAAGGGGAGGGCATTCTACAATTGGGGTGCATGGCAGAGAAGGTCCTCCCTCACATTCTCACACAGTGTATTGGCCTCACTGGTGGGACACAAAGGCAGGGAACCTCTCCGCAGCAGACCTCAGTCCTCTGTCAGACACACATAAGAAGAGACACTTCCTCAACGATTGAAGTCCTAAGCAGTTTAATGTGGGGAGGAGGTGGAGAGGCAGTGAATTCACCAGAGAAAAGCAAGGTATTAATGGAATGAATAAAATAGAAAATAAATGAAATTTGAAATAGAGGAAGAGCTTTTAGAAGCCGTGGATCCTTTTCATACAGTAGCCTATATGCCTAAGCAAAGAAACCAGTAAATAACTCACTTCAAGTCCTTCTGCTTCAATCTAACTGAATTGTGGATTGGTCTGCCTAGTATTTCATTGCTACAAGCAATTTCTGCACACTTTGACTATTCTATCCAATAACAAAAGCAGCTTGGTCCCTAAGCTGCAACTCAACAATGCCACCACCATTTACAGCAAATATATAACACTATGTGGCAGGGGTGACCTGGCAAATTTGTCACTGTTGAAAAATTTACAAGTTGGCTTTAAAAAGTGCTCATGATTGCTACTGTAGTCCTGGTGAGTTTGTGAGTGGGCATTCACAATGTGTAATTGTCACACATTGAGCACTCTGTAGTTCTTAGCTGTGAAGGTTTTCAGATTGATTTGAAACTGACGAACGCACTTGCAAACTGCTGATTGTGAGCACCCGTTCAGCAGACAAGATAAATACTTAAGAGCACCTGCATTACTTTAACAGCATTTACTAACTGGACTGACTGAGTGCTTTGCACTGATGCTCTTTCATGCTCTAGGGTAGGAATATTTATTATTCACAGGGCACTTTGTCAAGGTGAAGAGTTGAAACTCTGACTATTTCATTTAGCTAGACAGTCAGCTGCCTAACCCAACATATACACATGTAGGAAACCCCTTCCTGTAAGATCTACTTCCAACTTTTCAATGGATATAGTCAGTTCACATATACATGGAAAATCCATTCACATCAACAGCTCCATTGATGATGGGTGGGAAGTGTGCTGGTGGACTTGAATTCTTACATGCATAGGAAGTCAAAACATTGAAAGTTCCAGCTACAAATTAAATGATAAATTGCAATCCAACATATGCATTTCATATGCATGCAAAATATTTTACTTGCACCTCTACAGAGTTTTCTTTTGTTTACTACTCATATTTGAGCTGCTAAGCAGATTTCAGGATTAAAATGTGTTTTCCTGTGTACTATTTATTTATTTATTTATACCCCGCTCTTCAGCCACAAGGTTATCAGAGCGGCTTACAAATTGGTTTTTTAAGAATAGCTATTTACACATCTACACTGCATTAAACAGTTTCCAATGTGTGTTAGCTAATTGCCCCCACAAGCCAGGTACTCATTTTACCGACCTACGAAAGGATGGAAGGCTGAGTGAACCTTGGAGCCCACTGGAATCGAACTTACAATGTGGTGACTTGCAGTACTGGCATTTAACCACTGCGCCACCAGGGCTCCCTCTGAAATCTGAAAGAAGAAAACCATACGACCACAAAACTCATGTTCAAGCATCATATTTTCAGGAGATGAGACTACAGTGGTCGGCAAATATTTGTAGAGCTAAATATAGCTTCAGAGATGTTTTATGGTCCCCCCCCTTTCTATCTGGTGAGAAGTAGGAAGCACCCATTCCTGCGTTCCTGGGAATCTACATTTTTTTGGGGGGGGGCCTGCAAATCTCCAGATCCCCCAGCCAGCATAGTCATGCTGGGCTGTTTCAGTGAGCTGCAGCTTTCAAAAGTAACTTTTCCAAGCTCAGGCATATGTATACAGCAGACCCCCTATTTTTGACCAACTTCCCCTCTATATACCATATGAGCAAAAAAGGGGCCAGGAAACTGGAAGCCAAGCTGGTTCACTGTGGTCTCTAGTTCATGACTGCCCTTATTTTCCATCCATGGCTTATATGCATGGGCAGGAATACCCTGGGTATAGCCTGGAGTATTCTAGTCCTGGGCTTGTGGTCTCCCCTCCCCCATTACCTGTCCTTCCATTGGGGCAAGGCAGGGGTGTCCAACCCCCCCCCCATGTGCTTCTCTTCCCCATGCAGGTCGCGTCTTCTGAAGCCAGGAACAACATGCCTGGCCATGGGACTTTATCAGCCTAGCATCTAAAAATGATGTAATTATGTGAATGAGGCATTATTACACTTAGTATTGCATGTTGCTTTAATCGTGTGAAAGAACCGCCATGGAATTATTGCACGGCCACGACTAACACTTTAAGAATGGAACTTTACTTCTGTGATTTAGCATGGGCAAGATTTCGGCAGTTTTCATAAGCAGATGTGAGCGCATTTAAAAACACCAAAGCCCCCTTAATTTGCAATGTAAATAAACACAGGACCACTTAAACAAACCTAAAAATATGCAAACAAACCAGGACCATTCATAAAAAGAGTGTCCTGTGGATAGTTTTCATGCTCTCACCCAGAGGTTTTCTCACTGGAAATGGGAAGAAGGGAAAGAGAACTGCCTATTCATGCTATAATCTCATGATTACAGCGGGACAGGTTTTCACATGCTCTTCAATACCATGAAAAGAGTCCTACTGGGGGCTAGTGACGGCTTGTCCTGTCAATTAAAAGCATCATCTTATTTGTGGCTGGAGCAGACTGACCAAGCAAACATGACCCCATGATGTGATAGCAGAAACCATTCGCACTACCATAACGTTGTAATCATGCAATTTTTCCGCATCTGATAAAGTCCATGGTCACATGGCTGGGTGCCTTGTGGTGACCTCAGCAGATGTGACACATGCAACTTGGCTAGGAAATGGCTGCTCCAGGCACCCCATGGGCCGCGTGTGCAGACACCACCCCCCGTTGTGGTAATGGAACTCATCATTTCCTCTGGAAGAATCACAGCAAATGATGAGGTATTTTAAACTACATGTCAGTTTCATTTTAAGGGGTATTTGCTCCAGATTCTTGTTGGAAATGGCAGGACATCATCCAGACAGTTTGGCCAAGGATTGGGGCAAGAACCCTGTGTTGCCTGGACTGCTGGGTGCAGGAATTGGGTGTGGGGGAGGCCATTTCATTTGGCCCATGCAGACAAGGCCCATGGTAGAAAAACTATTTCATAGAATCATAGAATTGTAGAGTTGGAAGCGACCATGAGGGCCATCCAGTCCACCCCCCTGACATGCAGGAAATCATCACAATTAAAGCATCCCTGACAGATGGCCATCCAGCCTCTGTTTGAAGACCGTCGAGGAAGGAGACCCCACCATGCTCTGAGGGAGTGTGTTCCACTGCCGAATACATCTTACTGTCAAAAAGTTCTTCCTAATGTTGAGGTGGAATCTCTGTTCCTGGAGCTTCCATTCATTGCTCCGTGTTCTAGTCTCTGGAGCAGCAGAAAACAAGCTTGCTCCATCCTCAATGTGACTCCCTTTCAAATACTTAAACAGGGCTATCATATCGCCCCTTAACCATCTTTTTTCCAGGCTAAACATACCCAGCTCTCTAAGTCTCTCCTCACAAGGCATGGTTTCCAGATCTTTCACCATTTTAGTTGCCCTTCTCTGGACACGCTCCAGTTTGTCAATATCCTTTTTGAATTGTGGTGCCCAGAACTGGACACAGTATTCTAAGTGAGGACTGACCAAGGCAGAATAGAGTGGTACTATTACTTCCCTTGATCTAGACACTATACTTCTATTGATGCAGCCCAAAATCGCATTGGCCTTTCTAGCTGCCGCATCACACTGTTGACTCATGTTCAACTTGTGGTCTACTAGGACTCCTAGATCCCTTTCGCATGTAGTCTCATTCAGCCAGGTCTCTCCCATCCTATATCTATGCATTTCATTTTTCCACCCTAACTGCAGTACCTTACATTTCTCCGTATTTCATCTAACTGACTCCACTCAAGTTGCTTGCCAACATTCCAAAGAAGTGTTACCTAAGTGTTATGTAATGTGAAGTGTGATTCTCTGCTTATATCCAGGAGTCAGAGGTAAGCACTGATGAATTCAGTAGGACCTACTGCCAGATAAGTCTATATTAGACTGCAGTCCTAATGGTTTATCTGCTTGAGACATTGCATTGCTGTTAATTAACACTTAATCAATGGCATTTTCCTTCACCAGAGATCTGCAGCATGTTTAGTTAATTTCAAAGCACATTGGGGTCATTAATAACTAAATTCCTACCATTATGATGGTTTATTATGTTTAATAGTCACTGTAATGTTTGCTGAATGGAAACATCTCCCCAAATGCACACAGCAATTAATATGTTTTCATAATGGTTCTAACAATAAAAAGAGATGGTGTAGAGAGTTGCTGGCATGTCCTCCCATTAGGTTTTAGTCAAAACATATGTGAGTTGACACATGCCGTTGCTAACTGAAGTGTGCTTCTGAAGAAAGTGGCTGACATTTGCAGTGTGGAAGTCTGTTATTTAAATGTGAATGGGTTTTGTTTGCTCTTAATTTATCAGCATGAGATGTGCAATTATGGCTTGCAAAACAACATTTGAGGAGTTTCAGTTTTACTCCATGCTGTTTAACTAGGATAAAAGAGATCATCCCCATTTCTTTTCTTCTTTTTTTCCCCTTTCTTCTTTCTTTCTTCTTTTGGATAGATGTTCACAGCATAGTTTCAATTTAGCACTATATTTAAAAAAGGATGAATAAAACAATTACCTCTTAAAATTATAATTAACATTTGATGCTCCTGGATTAGCATCTAGGATGGGGTAGGCAATTCATGCTTTGAGTCCCATGTTGGGAGAAAGGAGAGATATAAATTAAACAAGCGAACAAACTTGAGGCCCTTTGGATGTTATTGGACTCTAACTCCCCTCATCTCTCACCTTTGGCTTTGTTGGCTAGAGCTGATGGACATTCAGAGCCCAAAATCTTGATTACATTTGATTACATTAGTTTGAACCTGTATGCCAGGCAACCAGTTTAATTGCACCCTTTCCTAAGTAAACCAATTCTTCTTTCTTTGGAAGATAGGCAGGGTGAAATTGGGCTTATCCAAATTACTACCTGCTTTCCTACCCATGGTTTTAACACTTTGATACCAATTTTGGAGAGGACCAATGGTTTCTAAGAAATCTGGAAAGGCTTGGGAGAGGTTTAATTTTCTATGGCGTATACAATTTTGTTTTAGTTCAACATTTAAAATTGGTTTTGCATGATTTTTAAGCAATATAAAGACTTGTATACAAAACAATCAGGATATGACATGACTCATTTGAAAACATGATAATGGTTGGTAAAGTGGAAGGCAGTAGGAAAAGAGAGTACACTACAGGTGGATTGGTTCAATCAAAGAAGCCATGGCCTTGAATTAGCAAAACATGAGCAGGGCAGTTATTGGTGATCTTGGAGATGTCTTTTTCATAGGGTTACCATAAACTGAAGTTGACTTGAAGCAAATAACAACAAAAAGTAATACAAAACAATACTGAAATGACAGCATACAACGTACACACTAAGCCCTCTTTAAAGGAGGTTTAATACACTAGTTATTGTGTCTGTGTGTGCCTTCAAGTTGCCTGTCAATTAATTTCATAGGGTTTTCTTTGGCAAGGAATACTCAGAGGTGGTTTTGCCAGTTCCTTCCTCTGAAACATAGCTTACAGCACCTGGTACTTGTTGGTAGTCTCCCATTCAAGTATTAACCAGGGCTGACCCTACTTAGCTTCCAAATCAGACAGGATCTGATGCCATTAGTAACTTTTATATCTTGACTTTTGTCTAGTGAGTTAAAAGCAGTGTACAGGTCTCTCTTCCTCTCCGTGTTATCATCACATAATGCTTGGTAGGTCAGGCTGAGTGATAATGACTGGTTATGGAAATCTAATGAAATCTAATCGTCTGATCTGTGTGCCTTTTGCATTTATGTGGTCTCATTATATTTAGTGCGTCTGATAAAGTCCTTAGATAGAAATTTCACTTTCCATGAATGGAAGGGTGAAAGGCTCTTTTTCACCACTGAGGTGAGATCAGATGACAATTTTTTCCAGTTCCTACTTTTTCTACAGTAACGACCTGCACCATCTGGGAAGATCCCAGCTCTTCGTACCAGGTTGACAGAGGGCAAAGGGGACTAAAGGGGGAACTGAAGAAAGCCGCTTTGCTCCGTCCATTGGCAGGACTGTGTCTGAGTGGAAATCTGTTCTGTTTTTCTTCATACTTTGTGTGGGCTGTCATGGCATCTGCTGGGGAAGAATATCTGCTTTCTCACTGGAGCTGGAAACTGGGACTGCTCCCACACTGCAGAAATAATGCAGTTTGATACTGCTTTAACTGCCATGGCTCAATGCCATGGAATTCTGGGATTTGCAGTTTTGTGAGACATTTAGCATCCTGTTCTATGTCAGAGAGCTATGGTGCCACAACAAACTACAAATCCCAGAATTCCATAACGATGGAGCCATGACTGCTAAAGTAGTGTCAAACTGCATTATTTATGCAATGTGGCAGCAGCTTGAGTCTGCATGTTCATTTATCTTCCCTCCAAGTCCTTTAAAAGCTACGTATCTCCTCACAGGTATAAGCCCTTAGCATGAGCTGGAGGGCAAGAGCTTTTTGCCTCTGGCTGAAGGCCTGACGCCTCTATGAGAATGATTCGTTTCCATAACCAAGGACTTGGAGGACATTGAGAATTATGTTTGGGAAATGTATTTGCTCACACTGAAGAAATCTGTTGCCCTGCTTCCCCACAAGCAATCTAGAATGGAAGACTTCTTTAAGGAAAAAAAGGAAGATAGGAGTACAAAGAGTCAGTTACAAAGTAAAAGATGTTAAGGAAAATGCAACATGGGACATACAGTGAAAGAAATAAAATATGTATGTGAAAGTCACAATGACTAAGCAAGAGCAATTATGAAGCCACACAGGTGAAACTGCTAATGTAATCTAGAAGTCCTGAGAGCCAAGGACAGAGGTACTGAATGCACAATGGAAACACCTGAGAATCATTAAGTGTACAAGGTGAAATGTTGAAATACATGGGTTGGTCTTAAGTATGGGTGGAACTACGTGGACCAATCAGAATGGAAGTACACACCCACTGGATGATAAACAATGGCTATAAAATTGCAATGTTTGCCAATGTATTGTGGTGGAGTAGAGGTGGAGTAGTTTGGAGATATTGTGAAGTAGTGTGTAGAGATTGTGATTTGTTGACCATATAGTATATTTATATAGAAGAATAAAGTAGGTTTTATATAAAACTACTGAGTTGCCTGAGTGAATCCTGGAGACGTTTTGGAGACACCTGGAGAAGAGTGAGAAGGCTTGGAGAGTTTGTCAGGATCTTCAGCCTATTCTCTGAAACTCTGCTGCTTTGAAGGAAAGCATTAACCACTGATCTAAGCTGGTCGGCTCTGCTGCATAACAAGGTGGTGAGTTTGAGCCAGAGGTGAAGAGCTACAACTCCCATCATCCCTGACAAAAGAGTGTTAGGACTTTATCAGACCACCCTCCTTTTCCTGTTCTTTTGCTGGCATAATTTGTGATGTTTTTATGCTGGCAAAAAAACCCATTTACCACACTTGCCTTCCATCCCATCCAAAGGCAGCCCTGGCAATGATGGAGGAGTGAACAGAGCTCCTGGAATGAAATTTCACTCTCTGGAATGAAATTTCAGTGATTCTTGCGAGAAGATATGAGTGCAGGAAATTCAAAAATAAAAGCAAAAACATCACACAAAAAGTACAGGAAAGCACAAAAACATACTTTAAAAGTCCCAAGATACCACGTGTGTGTGTGTATGTCTTAAAAAGAGCATCCCCTACTTGGCTGTTGCAATCTCACCCGGAAGTGTGAGAATGGGTGTTTCCCGTCAATAAAAGTGGCATGTTTCTTGTGCCTGCAGCATGGAGGAAGCACAGGGGAAGGTCAGGAGGAGGACGTCATGCAGTGCCATTCTTCTCCCAACCTCATCAGGTCCCCCCCCCCATTTGAAAAAGTCCTAGGAGTCCCAAGTAAATTGGGGGGGGTGTCATAAAAAGAGCGTCTAATACCTGGCTGTTGCGATTTCACATGGTAGTGTTTGCCCATTGATGCTGAATTCATGTGAGTACAGTGGCACACAGATTCAAACGCCAGCAATGCTGGCAACAAATTGCCATGGCTGATCTATTGATGGCTTTGGCTGTCAATAAAAAAGTATGGCTTTTGGACTTTACATGATCACAAAAGCATGACGATATTGTCTGGTATGCACACCTTTCCGCAATCATTAGGTGTCCTTGTGACACCGTATTTGACTAGTCTGATAAAGTCCTTAAAACTTGAGGAAATGGTGAAGGGTTTAAGAGGACAGCATGAGTTTGAAGAATAATGATTAAGCAATAATCAGCATCCTGGGAGTTGTACTGGAAATACTTCTTGTTCTCCATCTGAATTCAAGAGAAAAAACTTTAGTTGTGGAATCAATAGAGGGGAATAAAGTCCCTACAATTGATTCAGCCCCCAAAATGGGATTCAGAATGCCTTGGGACTGACTGTTTACCATCTTTCCAAGTGAGTACTCACCAGATTGGCAAACTAAGTGCTTTGTACAGCATTTGTTAACTTTGCAGAGACCCTAGGTCAAAATCTCTTAATTTGGAGAAGAGCTATGTCTACAGTACTTGGATCAGTCAAACATGAAACTGACAATGAGTTACAGTAGAAACAGAAGGGAAGATATTGTGATCAAAGAAATCACATACATGTAGAAGAGTAAAGATTCAAACAGAACTTACCTTATGTTTATTAAGTGGCTAACTCAGTAACTAAAAAATAAATAATCCTCAAGAGTCTCTCACACACTGGCCCACCACACCTCTCTCACAGCCTGCTGTGAACAACTTCCTCATCACTTCGCAAGTAAAATTGCATGGATCCATTCTGACTTGGATGCTGTAGTTAGTATAGATCTAGGGCTTGTCTACACTAAGGCAATAAACTGAACTTACCCCAGACCCAGTGTGATGTGCCCAGAAACCACAGGAAACATGGGAATTTCCAGGCTGTTTGGAATTTCCAGGCTGTCTGAATTTACATAACTCCAGAGTGCCTCTGGTTCTCTTGCTGTCTGGAGAGCTGGACTGGATTTGATTCAGCCCAATCCAGTTGTCAACATGCAAATGCACTGTCATCTACCTTACCCAATGCCAAACAGTGCAGGGAAGGGGATGGATCCTTTTCAGAGCCACTGCCACTTCTGCTGCCTCTCTGGCCAAGCAGATTCCTGTGAGACCTGTCCATCACCATAGTTTCTGCTGAGGTCAGAACGGGGTGCCCATGCAATAAAAGAGGAGTGGGTAGAGCGACGTGTACTTGTTGATCACATGTCTGGATGCCCCATTCTGACCTCAGCAGAAGCAACAGTATCAGCCAGGTTCTTACATGAAGTTGCTTGGCCGATGAGGCAGCAGTGGTGGCAGCACTGGAGACAAGGGGACGGCCCAGTGGTGCCTATGCGATGTCAGCCTGGCTGGCTTATCTGGACTTTGGCATAGATTTGCTATCATATTGAATCTGGGGCCAGTCCAGAGCATAATGCCAGATTAAGGTGTCAGTGTAGATGAGCCCCTATTGAATGTAAGTTTGCCCCCTTCTAGGTTAGGGGTAATGGCTACTCTCCAATTAGTATAGCGCAAGGATAGGGATAAGATTCTTGGAGATATGGGAGGCTAGACTGGTGTCCTCCATGGTGTCCTCCATGGTGTCCTTTTGAAGATAGCCAAATACTTTTTTTTTCTTTTTCTTTTTGCTTTGCTTTGAGAGTTATTTATTAACTAACTACTGCTGTGATAAGGTGCTGTATTGTCTGATTTTTTTGTTGCTGGTTTTAGTTGGTATGTTTTCTCTTGTATGCCTTAATGATGTGGGAGTTTATCTGTGTGTATTTTAATTTCTGTCTCAGTTCTAAGAAAAAAAGTGGGATATAAATAAATTAAAGAATAAGAACAACAACCATTTGGATTTAACCAAAATTGCATCAAGGTAGGCATGTCCATTCTATGGTAAGGTTGCCACTTTGTCAGTAGGGGTGTATAGAATGTATAACTATGGGTATATTGAAAGTATTATAACATACTTGTACATATTGTTAAGACTTTGGTAACATACCCAAACACAATGAGCATTAGTATTTTTTTAACAGTGGAAACTGTCTTTTCTCCCACCATGCCTAGAGCTCTGTGTCTAGCAGATGAGTGGTAGGTAGAAACTCAGTAGGCTCCATTCTCCCCAGCATCTTGAGGTAGAATATGTTGCTTCCATACTCACATAATAAGTAAAGATGCACTGACTGAACTTCACCCCTTTATGAGATGCAAGACTGGAGAGTGATGTCTAGTAGTTTTGAAATAAAAGGAAGCAAAATGGAGGAGACCACCGTCAGATAAAAAGCAGTCATATTATTGCCTCTACTGCAAAGCTACCAAGAGCTATGCAGAGACCAGGCCCAATCTGCCTCAGAGATGTGCAAAATCATTCAAGTTTTAATGGTTTCCCTTTATTTTCAGGACATGCTTTCTTCTAGGGACAGGTGGTTTCAGATTTCAATGAATCTTACCCACTCTGGCAGAAGCCTTTTTCAGCTGTTTTCAAGGCTAAATGGTAATACAGGTATATATGCTGTAGCACTTATCTTAAACTGTAGTTTAAACTGTTGCTAGGTAACAAGGTGCTGGCAACCCATATATCGTAGCATACCTTGAGACCACCTATAGGCTACAATGAGATGTAATTTTTTTTTCAATTTTTAACAAAAGTTGCAAACATTTTACATTACTACTAGGATAATTATCCTTGACATAGGTTTACCAGGTGTCCTTTATTATAAGGGAATTCCCTTATTTGAAGGCTGGAAAACTTGTCCTTTATGACATGTGTTCCTTATTATGAAGGATGTCCCCTATTAGACAGTTGGAAAGCTCTTCCTTTTATATAGACTGAACAAGATGCCACACAAACAATCCCATATTTGGGGGGGGGGGTTGGGCCCTTCATACAGACAAAAATGTGTCCATCATAACATTTATGAATATGGATAATATGCTAATTTTTAAAGAAAAACATATGGCTAAGTTACCTGAAATCAATACCTTCATTTGGTATTTTGGTAGAACAAAAACTTGTTAGCTACTTCCTGATTGTCAACCCAGCATGAATTTTGAATTTTGACTGTCCCTTATTGTAATTTTGAAAACCTTGGCAACTCTACCTTGACATAAAACACAGAGAGAAGTGTGTGGGGGCAGGGAGGAGGAAGCTCCCAAAAGGTGTAGTACAAATACAGAAAACAGTCAACAGAGATGAAGATCCTATGTGAGAGCTGGCAAAGTATAAATATCTGCCAACATAGCTACACTGGTACTGCAGAGGTCTGTGTCAGTGCTTCCAGCTTCAGCTCTATCCTTTCCCAGCCCTTGTTGGCTGTGTGGTGTCCCTAGGTGCTGTCTAGGTGTTGCTGTGCAACTGGAGAAGGAAGCAGTGCCATTGCCCTACGGCGTAAGGTTACCAAGAGTGCAAACCAAAGCACCTCTATAGTTAATCAGTTGTCAGTAGGAGATGTACCCAGGGAGTCAATGGGATGCTCTTGAACATCAGGTCAAATATGTTGCAGAAGCAGGTATATGGTATACCTTAGGAGATTTTCAGATGGAGACTATACAGAGACCACCTCGCCAGCTATTTTCTGCCCCACTCCAGTGCCTGTAGCACTTCAAAAAAATATACTAATTCAGACCTACCCTTAAAAGCGAGACAGAAACTGCTCCCCTCCCCTCCAGCAGTCCAGGAAGTGAATGGAGCTCTTTCCAAGCCCCATTCATGTCCTTATTTGAAATATCAAGCCATTCTCACAAGAGAATGAGCATTCAGGAAATTGGGGGGGGGGGAAGAAAAGCTTTTTAAATGACAGCAAGCAGAAAAATAAAGTAAAAAAAAATCCAAGTAACTCGGGGAGGGGGGAAAGGGGTGTCACTTACCTGGATGTCCCAATTGCACCTGGAAGTATTCGGCAGGGACCTCCCATCGTGGCTGGCATTGTGCCAGCAGAACAGGGCACAGGTTCAGACACCCATGATTCCATTATGGAAACAGAATGGATGACCTATTGACGGCTTAAGCCATCAATAAAAAAGAATGAGGGCAAAATGGAAGGGGCACGGGACAAAGACGATGTCCTGACATTCCTGGAATGCCATATTAAGGGTGTCCAATAATCTCCTTAGAAAGCACTTATACTGGCATAACTTATACTGGCATCAACAACAGGATTCTGACCACTGCTGAAACTGATAACACTAGACATTTGTTAGTGGATGCAGATAGTGCAATATAGCAAGAAGCACAAAGGAGTGTGCAAGAGTTTTGTTTTGTGATTCCATCCATTTCTCCCCCAAACCACCCTGTACCAATGGCCCAGAATGATGCAATATCCAGGGCATTCTGGATAAATAAATAAAAGATCCAGGAGGTGTTAGCCAAAATAGGCTGCACGACTATAAGTGACAGCAAAGTCCCAGAATCTCCTGAAACTCATGGTACAAGCAGGCAGCCAGTATCAATCAGGTGGTCCTACCCTGATGTGAGATTCACAAACATGTGCTTCTCTACATGTACCAACAGGGCTTCAGCAGAACATGGAAATAGCATGTTACAATAAGTGGCATTACCTCTGACATGTTGCTTCTTGGTTGATGACATTACTAGCAACATTACTTTTAAAAGTAACATAATTCATTTTGTTACCTTTCCAGTGCTCCTAAAACATTTTTGATATTTTTGTGTTAGTGAATTTGGGCCTGTTTTTTTTAAAATTAAGACTAGGGGTCGTTTACATGGCAAAATAAATCCTCAAAGAATGCGACAAGAAGCCTGATAGTTCCCACACATTTCGAAGCAACAACGCCCTTTTCAGAAGGAGGGGGTGCAAAAAACCCATAAGTTGCACAGTATCAGCTTTCACTAGTTTTCCACACTTTTTTGATTAAGTTCGCAAAAATGCGCATAATTAATTGTGGGAACTAACGATCGTGTAAACTGGCATCTGTCTTTTCGAATTACTGTGAGCAGAGCTGAATCCTGATTGGTTAGAGTGACCATTCTGCTTTATCCGAATAGACTGAGGGGTTGGAGAGAAGAAATTCACTTTCCTTCTTCTTGCAACCCACTTTGGAAAATCGAGCCCTTCCTGTCTGTCCTTGGGGGGTGGGAAGATGCTTCGCTTCTTCGCTGGTGTGTGTGTGTGTATGTGTGTGTGTGCATTCGTGTGTGCTGGGAAACAGCCGATCGCATGTTCGTTCTTTTGTTTGTTTGTCCTTCCATTCACTTGCCTTTATTCAAGGCTTCGGAGAGAGTGAAAACAATTAGGAATGAGGCAAGCCCTAGTTCTGTGGTGTATGTTTGTGTGTGCAT
The DNA here is from genome assembly GCA_030847615.1 of Gambelia wislizenii. NCBI lineage: Eukaryota > Metazoa > Chordata > Lepidosauria > Squamata > Crotaphytidae > Gambelia > Gambelia wislizenii. The sequence continues at coordinate 142,341,045 of JAUMIR010000001.1, forward strand.
GCATGAAGGGAAGTGAAGATCGCTCCACCATGTTTTTGCTTGTTCGTGCTTTCATTGACTCCTTTCTTTATAGAAGCCTTTCGGGGCTGGGGAAGACGGGGGGGGGGGAAGTTTGACAGATCGCTCTTTCGATCCCTTGTTTGTTTGTCCTTTTTCTTTCCTCTCATTATTTATGGTCTCCATAACCCCCTCCTTGCTCCCTCCCCGCCTCCTGCCTGGCTTTAATCATCTGGAGGCGATCCTCCCCCACCTTTGCCTGTGTGAACTAAGGAAAACAGAAAGTTGCTGGATGTGGCTTCATCATCCGAAAATGCCAGGAGTCGTGTGATTTATGCACTCCTGATGCGAAAGAACGGTAATCCGGAATCTTGCGAGCTTTTTCCTGTCGTGGAACCAGCCCCTATGTTTAAAAAAAACCAAAAAGCGACTAAAAGCAACTTTTTTGTAAGGAGTAACATAAAGTCTTGTTCTTTTAATAAAACATAACTATTATATAATGTGTTACTTGAAACAGAGAATGTGGGAGAGTAAAGAGTGTGGAGGAAAGATTAATAAGTAATTTATAGATTTTTTTAAAGAATGTTTTTAGAATGTTTTGAGCTCCAGGATTTAGCTTCCTACCACCAGTGAATGATGGCTGGATATGAATAAGATAACAAAAATGAACCCATTCACACTCATTTGTTACTTTTGACGTTCATTCAGTAATGAATGAAATCTGAAGCAATTTGATGACACACGTTTCAGTTCTTTTCTCTACTAAAACATTCATGCACAGCCCTACAAAGGATTATGTCATTGGAATATTTACTTTAAGGCAGAGTTATATTTCATTCACTATGAATACTTACCACACATTTTTAGTGGCCATAATACAGGTATTCCCACAATATGGACTCTGGAGTTTACCATATAATATGACAAAAAATGTAGTGCCATCACTTTTGAAGATGTTTCTTAAGATGATGTTTTAAACCAATATTCGGAATGTGCATGTTTTCACTTTGGTCAGAGGTGTTGCTTCAGTGGGCAGTGGCATTCTCTGGACATTGCAATAATAGTATGGATTTTTTGCTGTAGAGTTTGGTACATTAATAAAGTGACAAATGTTCTCTCTCTCTCTCTCTCTCTGTGTGTGTGTGTGTGTGTGTGTGTGCGCACTTTAAAAAAAACCCTTCTGTCTGATTCATAAAGCATAAGTATCCCTATATTTCAACCTCTCCTCTTAACTGTGTTTTATGCTTTTACATAAATTATGTTCCAAATAAAAGTGAGGAATGGATATGAGTGTTATAAATGAGCAATTGGAATATGCAAATAATGTTTGGGCTGGAATAACAGATTATGGGAGCACATTATATTTAACAGTCACATAATTTATAATAATGGTTCATAGGAAGAATAATCAGTGCAGTGTTTTTTAAATCTCACTTTAGTGTTCAGAGCACATTTATTAGTCTAGATTTTGAAGGCAGAAAAGTAGCACATTCATCATCAATTTATATGTAAGTTGCACTCTTATAGATTTCAGTCAGTGTGCTTTAGGTTGTAAAGTAGTCATTTAAAATGCTCCTTTGCTAATTTCATGAGACTGAAGAATTTTTCCCTTGTTTTCCTTTTTGTTGATGTATACCTGCCTAAACTATCAACCACAATGACAGCTGACTATAGGATACTTACCTACACATTTTTTTTATCCTGCACCTGTGCATATGCATATGTGAACCAGCCTTAAGTGTGCATGTATATACATAAGGGGGGGGAGAATATAACCCATATCCCACAGCTCATTCTTCATGCAACATTTTACAAGTGCTCACCATTCTATGTCTAAAAGGACCTAGACAAGTAACACTATGGATTGTTCTGCTTTTTGGTTTTGCTGGAAAATGTAATTCTTTTAAATGGAGAATAATATTGTGCTTACTTGTTACATACTTTAAAAAATATAATGGTGAAGATTATTATATTACCATTTCCTGAATCAATTTGCTACATGCTCTAAAGGGCTTAATTCATTTCAGAATGCTATAACACAGCACAGTAATGGGCCATAGTTGGTGGTTTTAGATTCTATTTACCTTTGTCTAGGAGGAGACTTTTTTGTGCAAAATCTGCCATCCATTACCATTAAACTCCTCATCCAGGCTGCTGACATAACAGGTACAATGTGATTTTTACATACTTCGACTTCCTCTGGATTAATGAAGAGGAATTACAAGTCTGTTATATCCCTAAGCAGTTCTTCAGGAATAGAATGGCTAAAATGGACAACCATTTTAATGAGTAAAAATGAGAGGACATCATCAAGAAATTCATCTCATTATCAACGTCTGCAGTGGAGATAAATGAGAGATACCAAGAGTTGGAAGATGATAAAATGAAGGAAAACAAAATTGTATTGGTAAATGTACAGTTCAGCTTCTTGGTGGTTTGACTGAATCTGATTGCCATTTTGATTATGAGAAAAACTATGTAATGAGAATAGGAAGTCATTTAATTGCAGAATCCAAGATGGCCATTAAATCTATCTTGTTCTACTTTTATGTTTGGTTAATTTTGATTTTGTGTGTATGTGTCTTAATGGAACAAACAATGATTTTCTGAGCAAGTATCTATACTGGAAGTAAGTAGTTAAAAGCTATGAGTTATTTATAATAAATTCATTTCCCTAAGAATGAAGATAAAATAACATTATATTAGGTTAATCTCTCTCTCTTTCTCTCTCTCTGGCTTTTCTTCCCAAATGAAGATTCAGGAAGGTCTCATCCCGCACTTTCTACAAGCACGCTGATGACTAAAAAGGCCAATCCAAGATAAACAAGTCCGGTTGCAGAAAGCACAGCAGAAGGTCACCTTGGGTGATGTTTCCGGGTTGTGATTCTTTCTGCGTTGTTGTTTCTCTTCAAGACTTGTTCGGCATGAGTTCTCAAATAAGGCTGCAGCATTGTGGATAGTGCATCTCCATGCCAATGGAGGCTAGGGCAGACCATTCTTGGTGATCAATTTGGCTGAGCCTGAGATGTTGTTTCAGGGAGCCCTTGTATCGCTTTTTTGGAATGCCTCTCTTACGCTGACCTGTGGCGAGTTCATCGTAGAGTACTATTTTTGGGAGGCGATGGTCCTCCATCTTAGAAACGTGCCCTGCCCAGTGCAGCTGTGTTCTCAATATTATGGCCTCAATGCTGGTGATCCCTGCTTCCTCAAGGACAGCAACATTCGTCACATAGTCAGTCCAGTGTATATTTAGGATTGTGCGCATACAGCGCTGATGAAAGCGTTCGAGGAATTGTAAGTGGTGGCGATAGGTGGCCCATGTTTCAGACCCATAAAGGAGAATAGACAGTACAATGGTTCTATGAACAAATCCCTTCCTTCTGTGATGTAACTGTAATTTTAGTTATATTTATCATTATTCAGTGTGACCTCACTAAATAGTGGAGGAGGAATATCACATGGTTTAAGTGCTGGCTCATGCAGTTTCTCATGTTGCTGCTTCATATTTTGTTGTGGGTGTGGATAAGATGACAAAGTAGATGGGAGGTATTTTATACTATAGGCCAGCAACTGTCAACATTCAACTTTTTTTAAAAAAGTAACTATTTTAATTTCTTTTGAGAAATAGGAGATCATGTAAGATATAGCCTTGCTTTTAAAGAAACATCGTAGGACTTCAGAAGCCTTGTTTACCTCTATGCTTCCTCAAAATACCTGGAAGAGGAGTGGACTCATATATACTAGCCTTACCGCTGACATTTTCAACTCCATTAGCTGTAGCCTGAGACTCTCACATTCAACTGCTCACAGTCCTCATTAGGATTGGGAGCCCTGCATGACTGGGGTTGCATGTAGGATATGTGAAGACTCTTCCATCTGATAATTGAGAACGTCAGTGGTGGAATGAGTTGGGGATGATGGGAGATGAAATGTATAGGCAGCCTTCTTCTGTATTTTCTGAGAATTTGTGGGGACAAACACCGGAACAGGGTAGAATTCAGAACTACACTGACAATAAAAAAAGAAATTGATTCACTGAGCTATGGTACTTTAGCTTTCCATAATTCAGTACAAGAACACTCTGGGAAATAAAGTTGGTAGATAGGTTGCACAGCTGTAGGATTTTTACTGGTTTGGCTCCTATGTCTTAACTGCACTTTGACAGGAGAACTGCCAAAGCTTTTCCCAGTATAGGCTACTTAGTGGGAAGAGCTTTCCCTTTTTAATTTTCTGTATATTGGTAACTCTCATTACATGGCATTTTAAGGAAAACCAGTAGCAGAAACATAAGGATCACATTATTCTTTATGTCCCTGCCTGGTCACTATGATCCTCAGGGCCTGCCCAGGACAAGCTGTTACACCACCCCCAAGCACCCTCAGAAAGCAACAGGACTGGAAATTAAATGTTATTTCCATGCTGGTAATAGGACAGCATCCTCCACTCCACCTGAAGCTAACCTGCTGACTCCAGGGTGCACAGGGTGGACTGTGTGCTACATGCAACTCTATCCCCTGACATTAAAGGTGGTCACTGGACTCAATGATGGGCTAGAGGTCTGCTAGTCAGATGATTTCCCCACTCTTAGTGGTGCCACCTGACACTGAGGTTTTTAATGTCTATGGCATCAGTGACTGCAGTTTTCATAGAATCAGAGTTAAAAGGGACCCCAAGGGCTATTTGGTCCAAATTCCTTCCATATAGGATTCCAAAACGAAAACACTCCAAAAAGATATCCATCCAAACTCTGCTAAATGCATCCAATGCATCTTCTACACTTTGTGTGTGGGTCTGTAAACAGAAACATGTAGAAAAGTTATGGCTGGACATGACATTGTTCCTGAAGTGAAAATGAAAACAGAACGTAATGATTCTGGGCTCATCTAAACTAGAAAGGATATGCCAGCTTCCCACCTGTGTATCCTGACTCTGAACTTGGCCCATCCCACCCAGTTACTTGGAGAAAACAGGCTGGAGTTGAAACAGTATGCTGGCACATCAACTGTAGCTGCCACCTCTGCCATTTCCCCACTAATGCAGAAGCCAGGCAGAGGTTCTGCAACATGTGACTGCAGGCCCCCTCCATGTGACCAGCCACAGTCATATGTTGAGGAACCCCTGCCTGGCTTCTGGAAGAGCTAGGGAGCTGGCAGCAGCAGGGAGGAGCAGCATGTCAGACAGGATTCTGTGAAAACACAGGGCCCAAACCACTTCTTCCCAGGTAAACTCAGTGACCACTGAACCTTCATGACCCATCTGCTGGCTTCTCAACAAGAGTGCCCCATTTTCAGGGTTTACTTAGGTCATGGATCTTTCTTTCAAGCTTCAAGCTTAAAATTGCATAAATATACTATATGTGCAATAACTATCCTTGTAATAATTTAATCAAGACTTAACTATTTTTCCTTATTTTCCACAGCTTTAATTCTCATGTATTGATAGTCTCCTCCTCCTCCTCCTCCTCCTCCTTCCATCTAGCTGAAGTTCCTGATCGTCTACAATTGGATACCTCTACCTGTCTAACAAGCTCTTGATTACTGGGAACATTCCTAAGAGCCTGCTTGCTGTTATCTGCTATCTTTGGACATCTCTCTGTTCTCTGTCTGATCAGTAACCACCAGTGAAATAGTCCTGTGGGGAGGTATTGCCTTCTAGGCATTATATGTCAGTTATGCTGCTTCAATTTCTCTGCCCAACTGCTTCAGCTCCCCGCCCCACCTCTCCCTCTAAGATGCATATTGAATGTCATCACTTGTCAGAAGATGAAATGGAAATGGATCCACTGGAAATAATGACTTGCAGAATCATACCCTGTCACCACATCTTCTAGGAAAGCTCTCCAAATTTCACAACAGGTGTAAAATTAATCTGCCATCACTTCAGAGATAGTTCTCCAGTTAGAAGTGTGCTTGGTAGATTTCAGCAAATGCATTTGAACAATATACAGGGAATGGAGTCATGGTTCGCTTACACCTCAACATGTTATGGCCTCTGAGTTGCTGAGCACCCTACAGCCAGTGTTTCTTGTAGATTTATGAACTGCACTGCTAGCACTTTTAAAAATTAAAACAAATACTACAAAGGAGGTAGCAAATGAATGAGATGTTCATTTGTGCTGCTCTCCATTTTTCAAATGCTTCACTTAAAAAATCTGTTGGAAACTTATTATCCTTGAGAGGTTACCATTTAGTCAGTTATGTCAAGCTTCCCACCATTTGTGGCTCTTTTAAGTGCTTCTCATTTATTTTATTTTGTTGTGTGTAACATTGTGCCAAGGCTTGCATTTCCAAAAGCATAGACATATGCACCTTCCAGCTGTATGAAAGCATTTTATATTTTACACAGTAGTGTTGGTATTTCCAAAGCTGTATGTAACCTTAGGCTTGTCTAGACAGGCCAAATGAAATGGCCTCCCCCTCCCACCCTTTTCTGTGCCCAGAAGTCCAGACAATTCAGGGGGTTGCCCTGATCCTAGTCCAGATTGCCCAGATGACATCTGGACAGTTCCAATGAGAATCTGGAGCAAACACTCCTTAAAACAGTGCAGAAAACTCACTGTTTAAAAACTCACTGTTTGCTCTGGTTCTTCTGGAGAAAATGAAGACTTGCATTACCGCAATGGGATGTTTGTGTCTGCACAGGCTTTTCCTGGCCTGGTAATGTGTGTTGTATCTGCTGAGATTATCACAAGACACCCAGGCATGTGACCACAGTCGAGCACCTTGTTCCTGGCCTCAGAAGACATGACCAGTGCAGGGAAGAGACGTGCCAGTTTGAGCAGGTGTGAGGGCACCCCTCCATTGCTGCAAGAGAAGGGTGGGTAACATGAAGGAAATCCCATGCACCTGGGAGTGAAATACTCCATCTAGAATATGGATTATTCTGGCTGTTGTAGACAAGCCCTTAGTGAAGAGAATTCATTTTCTTTACTGATGACACAACCACTCCTTGAGTAGAGCTCTGACTAAAATGCTCTTGCCATGGGAAGGGATGTGTGATCTTTGCCAATTACTACACCCGTCTGCAGTCTCTCTTCTGCTGATCCAGAGATCTGAAGGGATTTTTTTGGGGAGGGCACTAGAGAACTGTAAAGAGGACATTGATAAAGGTTCTCTCATCTCCCACTGCACCAATGGAAATGTTCTGTTGGACTGGAAGATTTCTACATATCAAAGCAGCTCTTCTTACCTACAGAAGGTGAAACCAGAATTCAAGCTAGTCTCTCTCTGGCTTCTCTTCGCAAACGAAGATTCAGGAAGGACTCATCCCGCACTTTCTGCAAGCGCGCTGATGAGTAAAAAGGCCAATCCGAGCTAGTATATGAGGAACAAACCATGCACTGGATTCTATCAAGCTTGCTAATATCTTTCTTGAAGACTAAGAACGCCACACTGTCTTTTCCTGAAGTATTGGAATTGGTGAATTATGACTATGCACTCTTTTTGTTTAGGGTTACCAGATCTCAGGTACTGGCTGAATTCTCAGATAATTGCTGTGGTTCTCTAGATGTCCTGGTAGGGAGGTAAATCTCAGGGTGAGCATCAATACAGGACAAGAAAGTTGGTATGTGTAGTATGTGTGGTGCCTTTAAAGCCTGGGCACCCATCTCCACTGATTCCCAGATGGCAACACAATTCTCTGGCTCAGTGTCAAGGAGTATCTATATGTGTTGCAACAATGATTCACAAAATGCCAGGAATGAAGGGAGGGGACTAGGGAAAGAGATGGATGTTTGGAATAACCTAAGCAGCAGAGTGCTAGCATGATGAGTGTTGTACAAGTCTTGGTAGCAATGGTGCAAGGTCTGAGGTGGAAGCAACTTGAGGCTAGCAGTGAGCCTACTGCAAACACTAGCAGCAGCATAGGGGCTGGTAAAATTTTCCATATGCCTTCCATGTGGTAAGTCCATGTGGGATGGAAGCCTTAGCAGGAATGGTTATAACTGCAGCAGCTGCTTGGTGCATTTTATATTTAACAACAACAACAACAACAACAACAACAACAACAGAAGAAGAAGAAGAAGACAAACAAACACAAAAAAGCTTTTTCCTCCTCAAATCTGGGTTGCCATATTGCCTGGTTATGTGGAGCTTACCCAAATTGTGGGCCCATTTATTCAGTTTGCTTGCATGCCTGTTTCCACAACCAGCTAACCCAGAAGGAGTTCTGTCCCACCTGCCACCCCTTGTTTGTCCTGCCTTTGTGATATCACAAGGCCCTGTCCTTTTGACAACAAAAAGCCCTGTCCCTGGTCTCAGGTTTTGGCCCTCAAATAGCAGGCAGTGGAATGGGGCTGAACTGGAGACCCTATGTGTGATTAATACCCCCCAAACCATGTATTTAGAATTGAAATGTTTTATGAATTTATCACATTGGTACCTCCTCCTCCTCCTCCTCCTCCTCCTCCTCCTCCTCCTCCTTCTTCTTCTTCCAAAGCACTCTGGATGGCACAATAAAGGCCATTTGTACTTCTCATAACAATAGTTTGCATACCCTCCAACTGTCATGATTTGACAAGGACAGCCCTGATTAATCCTCAACTGCTTTTAAAATGTCCCAGTTTCTCTCTCCTTCTACTTTTCCCCTCACCCTGCCTTACCTCAAAGATTGCAGATTGAGTGCAAAGTGTCTGAGTGTTATCCCAGGCCAAATCTGTGACAATTGCGAGTTGTGCCTTATGCGCAATGAAACAATACACAAGGGTGGAGGTCCAACAAAGGTTTATTCTACTGTGTAGTGAAAGGTGCAAGGGGATAAGTTGCCAAAGTGAGCACACCAGACACAGCTCATATTTTAGAATTTGACAGGGAAATTAGTAAGCAGAGTCATTAGTACATCACCTACAAGGACTGTCTATTAAATAACAAGACTGCATTTCTACCTTTCAGACAAATCAGGGAGAAGTGAGTGTGAACACTTGAGTCTCAGAGTACTGGCTGAACATGTCTGAACCTGCATGAAACTGTATCAACACTCTTGGCTGTTCAGTTAATTGTCAGTTGTCATTTAAAGCAGCTGTGTTGTCTGTTGTGTGCCAGGAAAATGTTAAGTTTAAAAGTCAAGCAACATGTCAATTTGAAATTTTTAGTAAAATTGAACAAAACACCAATGGAATCTTATCAAATGCTTACTGAGGCCTACAGGGAAGACTACATGTCTCATGTGCATGTGTTTGAGTGGCACAAAAGATTCAGAGAAGGATGTGAGAATGTGGAAAACGAAGAATGCCCTGGAACTTGAACTTCCACTTCAAGAATCGAAGAAATTGGGTGGGGGGACAGCCAGATTGTTCGAGGAGATCTCCGACTCAGTGTCCGAATGATAGCTGAAGCCATGAACATTGACAAAGACACTGCGTGGAAAATTTTGCATGAGGATCTCAACATGAGAAAAGATGCGCCAATATGGTCCCTAGGGTTCTCATACCAGAATAAAAAGAGTGCTGCAAGGAAATTTGCGCTGACATTCTGCAGCAACTTGAGGTGGACCCAAAGATTTTTTTTAAAAAAATCATTACTTGTGATGAAACCTGGATTTTCCAGTATGATCCTGAGACAAAATGACAGTCAATCCACTAGAAAACACCATCACCACCAAAAATGGAAAACAACAACAACAACAACATCAAAGTAAATCCACATTCAAAGCCATGCTCATTTTTTTTTTTTTACATCAAGGGCACAGTTTTGGCAGAATGGGTTCCAGAAGGAATAACAGTGAACCAGCATAATTATAAAGAAGTTTTGACAAAGCTGAGAGAAAGAGTCAGAAATAAAAGGCCCTAACTATGGGGAAATGGTTTCATTCTTCACCAAGACAATGCACTTGCTCACATATCATTTTCTGTGAAGCAGTTTTTGGCTAATAAATGCATTACTACACTTGAACATCCACCATATTTGTCAGATTTGGCACCATTCAACTTTTTTCTCTTCCCTAAAGTGAAATTGGTGCTTAAGGGAACATATTTTGAGGTAATTGATGCAGTATGAAGAAAACTGCAGATGTATTGAAACAGGTGAGAGAAACTGATCTGCTCCATGGCTTCGACCAGTGGAAAAGAAGACTACATCAGTGTGTGAGTGTGAATATGGAGTATATTGAAGGGTACAAACATTAGAATTGTAATACATATAAATAAAGATGGGTTACTGTATCAGTCTCATTATTTAATAGACAGGCCTCATATATGTCACCACCTCATGATTTCATATCTTGCATATATATGCAACCTAAGTCATGTACCCCCATCCCATAATAATCTGTAGGGGTGCTTCTTAATATGTTATCTTTCCACCTCTGGACATGATTTTTAGTACACTAATGATCACTTTTAGTGAACCAACTGCTATATAAGTGTACTTGGGCCTTATTGCTGGTGTTCCGGGAGCATCTTCATTTTTCAGCAAAGGGTGTTGGTATTCAGTTCAGCAATTAACTTTTCTGAAACTCTCACTACACCATCATGAGGAAGGATTTTATCAGACCACCCCCCCCAAAAAAAGTTCTTTTGCCAGCATATTTTGAAACATTTTGATGCCAGTAAAATAACCCCCTCCCCATCAGACTTACCTTAACCACTGTCAGAAAGGCATCACCAGCAGTAATGGAGCACGAATAGAGTTCCGTTTACTTCCAGGTTCCAAATCTCACCGATTTTCGTGAAAAAACACTAACATGGCAAATTCAAAAATAAAAGGAAAAACAAGACATAAAACATAAACACAAGCACATAAACACACTTTAAAAGTCCCAAGTACATGGGGGGAGTCATAAAAGAGTGTCCTCTACCTGGCTGTCATGATCTCTCCCAGAAGTGTTCTATCATTGATGCAGCATTCACGTGAGCATAATGGTGCGAGGATTCAAATGCTGGCAATGCCAGCAACAAAGCGCTACAGCAGATCTATTGACAGCTTCGGCTGTCAATAAAAAGGAACAGGTTTTAGACTTTGCATGATCATGAAAGGATGACCTCATCTGGTATGTGCACCCTTTCACAATCATTAGGCATCATTATGATGCCATATTTGCCACTTCTGATAAAGTCCGAGGTCTGTTCTTCTCCATTAATAACTTTTGCCATCTTGACCCCTGTCTGATGTGACACAATTACACTTTTTCTAGTTTTTGTCTTGAAATGTTGGAGAATGTGAGTTACTGTGGGAAATACTGAAGGATCCAGATTACCCAGTTTGCCTCTGAGTGGCAGGGCCGGTTTAACCAGTCTGCCAAATCAGCATTGGCGGGGGCCCCGAGGTCAAGAGGGCCCCCTGTTGACCTGGGAGGAGTGGCTGCTTTGTAGTCCCCTCCTACCCTCCTCCTCCAAAACCTCCTGCTGGCTTTTTTTTTAAAAAAACAAACCAGTGTGTCCCAAAAGAGAAAGAGAAAGAAGCAGCAGCCCTCTGTAGCAGAAGCTGGAGGGAGTTTGCTGCTGCAAAATGCAAACCAGCCAGGCACAGAGTGGTGTGTGTGTGTGTGTGTGTGTGTGTGAGAGAGAGAGAGAGAGAGAGAGAGAGAGAGAGAGGGAGGGAATTTGAAGGTTGTCTCTTTCCCTTGGAAAGAGCTTCTTTCTTTCTTTCTTTCTTTCTTTCTTTCTTTCTTTCTTTCTTCCTTCCTTCCTTCCTCCCTTCCTCCCTTCCCTTCCCTTCCCTTCCCTTCCCTTCCCTTCCCTTCCCTTCCCTTCCCTTCCCTTCACATAGATCCCCCCCCACCCCATTTTTCCAGCTGCTTTTAACCTGTCTTGGTTCCTCTTCCCTCCCTTCCCCCCTTGGTCTTCTTCAGCTTCCTCCCCTTGCTGCCAACTGAGTTCAGCCTGCAAAAGAAATTTGTGTGTGTTTGTGTATGTGCCTTCAAGTCATTTCTGACTAAGGCGAACCTACCATGGGGTTTTCTAGGCAAGGTTTGTTCAAAGGGGGTGCACCTTTGCCTTCCTTTGAGGCTGAGAAAATGTGACTTGCCCAAGGTCACCCAGTGGGTATTCATGGTTGAGTAAGGATTCAAACCCTGGTCTCCATAGTCATAGTGCAATGCTGAAACTTCTACAACACTCTAGCTCTTTTAACAGAAGAATATAAAGAATATAAATTAAAATTTGGAGTAATATTACTGGGAACAATGGTTTTATTGTTGTCACTAAAACACCAGTATCCCATTAGTGTTATGTGAGAGGCATTGGCCTAGAGCAGTGGTTCTTAACCTTTTCTTTACCAGGGACCCCCTTTAAATATCTTTTGTTGCCCCAAGACTTAACCTCAAGATTTAAAACCCTAATAATAATAGCTAACAACAACAATATAATTACACCATCCATTAAACTTTCCCTCAGAGGTACTCTTGCTTCTTCCTGCAAGTTTGTGGCTGGAGTGGATTGAATGGCAATGTGCAGGCCAAGCCAGCCAGCCTTTGCCTTGGTTCCTGTCATGTGGCTGCTCCACTACAGGGAGGAGGTGGGCCAAGCAGCCTTCAAGCCTTTGTGGACCCCCTGTGAGGATATTGCGGACCCCAAGTTAAGAACCACTGGGCTACAGAATGCTGGAAAAGGAACAATGCAACCAGACCTTAAGAAGGGTGCTGGCAGGGGGATTCTGGGAGGTGTAATCCAATAGCAACAACAACAACAACAACAACAACAACACCCTGCCCCTCTGTTAAAAACAATTGGGGCGGCTTACAAAAATTAAAATACAAATACAGATTAAAATCCCTAAACACCACCCACCCCCACCCTCCCCCATAAAGATATTAAACCAATATAAATTAAAAACAACTAATCTAAAATCTCATTAATAAAAATAATAAATAGCCAGCAGACTAAAAAGGAAGCCAGGAGCTCCTGAGGCCGGGATCTAACTAGGAAAGGCCTGCCGAAGACATAATCTGTCTTTAGTGCTTTTTTAAAGCTACTCAGGCTCATCATCTGATGGCTCTCGTTCGGCAAGCCATTCCATAATTTGGGGGTGATTACCGAAAAGGCCCTCTGAGAGGTTGCAGACAGCCTAGATTGTTGTGGCAGAAGCAAATTCCTCCCAGAGGACCGGAGTGTGTGGGGAGGATTGTATAGGAGGAGGCGGTTGCAAAGATAATTTGGACCCAAGCCATTTAGGTCTTTAAAGGTAATAACCAACACTTTATACTGGGCCCGGAAACTGATAGCAGCCAGTGGAGAGATTTTAATACTGGAGTTATATGGTTTCTCAAAGATGTTCCCGAGACCACTCTGGCTGCCATATTTTATACCAACTGAAGTTTCCAGACCAAGCGTGAGGGTAGCCCCACGTAGAGCGCATTGCAGAAATCTAGATGAGAGGTTACCAGCGCGTGCACCACAGTCTCAAGGTCCCTTACTTCCAAGAGCTCATAGGGCTGGAAGGGACCCCAACAGTCATCCCATCCGATCAGCTTCTGCCCTGCAGGAACACACAATCCAAGCATTCCTGACAGATGGCCATCCAACCTATGTTTAAAAAAGCCCAAAGAAGGAGACTCCACCACACTCCAAGGCAGCAGTATATTCCACTTTCAAACAGCTCTTACTGTCAGGAGGTTCTTCCTAATATTCAGGTGGAATCTCTTTTCCTGTAGTTTGAACCCATGGCTCCGTGTCCTAGTCTCTGGAGCAGTAGAAAACAAGCTTGCTCCTTCCTCAGTATGATATCCCTTCAAATATTTAAACATGTCTATCACGTCACCTCTTAACCTTCTCTTCTCCAGGCTAAGCATACCCAGCTCCCTAAGCCATTCCTCATAGGACGTAATGGCTTCCAGACCTCCCACCATGTTTCTCAATATCTTTCTTGAATTGTTGTGCCCATAACTGGATACAGTATTCCAGGTGAGGTCTGACCAAAGCAGAATGGAGTGATACTATTACTTCCTTGATCTAGACACCACTCCTATAAATGCAGCCTAGAATCGCATTGGCATTTTTTGCTGCTGCATTACACTGTTAACTCATGTTCAGCTTGTAGTCCACTCTTTCTTTTCTTTGAGGAAATCTACACCATTACGTTAATTGCTAATAAACAAAAAATATTATGTTAGTGCCTACAATATAGTTTTTAAACTAAATTATTGGTGGCAAATTATGTAATACAGTAGGCCCCTCTTATCCACTAGAGATTGGTTCGGGAGGGGGGCGTGGATTCTGAAAACCATGAATAATAGTGAGTGCCATTGAAAATAATGGGACTTCTGGTTTAAAATACCATAGAGTTGCCTTGGAGGGCCTAGAAAATGGCTGGGGAGGACACATTTTCTAGGAAGACTCTATGGTAGGTGTGCTGTTTTGTGTCCTGTGGATAATGAATCCGTGGATATGGGGGTCCTACTGTAATCTGAACATCCTGTACAGTGAATAGGTTAGGTTACATTGACCTGAGATAAACATATGGGGGCCCCAAAATAAAGCATTGCAGGGCCCCCCAAAATTCCTTAAACTGGCCCTGCTGAGTGGGGTGCTTCCACTTGTGGTCAGCCTACTTTATTCATTTTCTCTTTCCTCTTTTTTAAAAGTTAAGGTAGAAAATTAATTAATTGATCTTTTTCACTGGGACTTTTCTGAACGCATATGTGGTTGTTGCAATATTCCCATGTTTGCAAATGTCTGAATGCTAAGGATGCTGTATCCTGTTCAGAACATATAAATGAAGATAGACCTAAACCTCTGGTACATTTCAGCTCTGTTTTCTGTTCTTGATAACTAAGGACTTTATCAGAATAGCCCCTTTAAACATTCTTTCGCCGATATAAAAAGACCCATTTTTATGCCAGTGAAATAATGCTCCCCCCCCCTGCACTTACCTTTCTCACCTGGCAAAGGCAGCCCTGACAATAAAGAGGAAGTTTCAAATCCTGTGAGACTTCATTGCACAGGAAATTCAAAAATAAAAACAAAACAAACACATTAAAAGTTTAAAAAACACACACCTTAACACACTTTCAAAATCCCAAGTAATCCAGGGAGGGTCATTGAAAAAGGAAAAACTTACCTGAATGTCCTGATCTCACCAGGAAGTGTTCATGATGGAATGGCTATTCTCACTGCAGTGATTTAAATGGCCTGAGGTTTTGCGCACTGGCAATGCTGGCACTAAAGTGCAATGGGGATCTATAGACATCTTCAGCTGTCAATAAGAAGATTTTGACAGGACATAAATGTGAGAGGGCAATGTTGTTGTCTGACCTGTGTGGCCTTTTGCGTTTATGTGGCATTGTTATGATGCTGTATTTTGTGCATCTGATAAAGTCCCAAGTCTCTCTCATGATTAAGTAGGGATTGAAATCTGAGGACTTTGGACTTTTTCAGATGGGGATGTTTCACTTACACAGCCCCATTTCAGACAGCCCTGTCCTCCTCCTGACCTCCTCCCGACCTTCCCCCATGCTGCTCGCACCACTTTTTATTGACAGAAGTTCTCTGTCAATACAAAGCAACACCAGCAGCATGGAGGAAGGTCGGGAGGGGGACGGAGGAGGAGTGTGTCATCTGAAATGGGGCTCTGCAAGCAAAAAACTATTCTGGCCTAAATCCTACTGTTTGACCTACCTAGAATAGACACATTGAATCAAGTGCCTTTATTTAAATGTTGACTCATCATCTAACGATAGATTCAATAGGCCTACTCTACTTGGGACTAACAACAAAATTCCAGCCTCTGTCCCCGAGTTGTAATCTTATACATAGAAGTAAGGGCTAGTAAACATATTGGCTTTTATTTTTGAGTGGGTATGTACAGAAGTGCACTGTGAAGATTTTTGATCCATATGTATGTATGCATACATATACATGCATGTATACACACACACAAAGTTCAGTGTCCCTTATCCAAAATGCTTGGAGATACAACTGGATTCCTGGGAAACAGCTTGGATTAAGAATATAAAATTTACAAAGAATAATAACATATAAGAAAATTATTATAAGATAATGAATTTGTGGTACATGACCCAGAAAAAATAAGTAAAATATATGAGAACAACTCCAACAATTGTTGGAAACATGGAAACTCAAAAGGCACATATTATCATGTTTGGTGGAATTGCAAAAGAATAAAGAAATTTTGGAGAAAAATAGATAAGTTGATAACCAAAACACTGAAGATTGAATATCCATTGGAACCCGAGATATACTTGTTAAACATGTTACATAATATAGACAGAGAAATAAGGAAAAAAATATAAGAAAATACTATTATATGCAGTTACGGCTGCTAGATGGTAATTGCAAAACTGTGGAAAGGTGAGGAAGTCCCAACAACTAAAGACTGGATTGAGAATTTTTTTAACTGTACGAGATGGATAAGTTATCCATTATTATAGATGAGGAAAAAACATTAAGAGAATTACAAGATTGGCAAGAAATGTTTTCGTTATGGGAAAACTACTGGGGGAATAATTGGTTGATGGGAGAAAAAAAATAAATTAATAATGAAGAATTGTGGAAAACAGATGAAGCGAGAGAGATGGTTAGTGGTGGGAGAATTAGGGAGTTATCAATAGCCAAGAGGAAAATGAGATGAAGGAAGCTATTTTGTTTGTTTTGTTTTTATGTGTTATGTTTTAATTAGTATGAATAAAGATAATAATAATAATAATAATAATAATACCAAAATGCTTGGGGCCAGCATTGTTTGAAATTTTGGATTTTTTCAGATTTTGGAATATTTGCATATACCATACATAAGGAGATATCTTGGAGAGGGGACCCAAGTCTAAACACAACTTTCATTTATGTTTTATATACACCTTATAGACATAGCCTGAAAGTAATTTTATACACAATATTTTTAATAATTTTGTGCATGAAAAAAGTTTGCATACACTGAACTTGTTGTATCACCAAGGCTGGCATCATTCCTCCCCCCCAAAGGTGTCACGTGGTGCGGTTTGGCTTCTCCGCACCCCTAGTGCCGCCACTGCATTTGAACCATCAGAAAGCAAAGATGTTACTTTCTCAGCCAGCCATGTGAACAATTTTGGATTTTGGATTATTTTGGATATTGGATTTCCAGATAAGGGATACTCTATCTGTCTATCTATCTATCTATCTATCTATCAATCTATCTCACACGTCCTGTGACATCATAATTGTTTTCTTTAGCCTCCAGAGTTCTCTTTTCAAATCTTCCATGTGCTGACCCCTTCAGCAGTTCTTTCTTCCTTTTTGACATCATTTCTTCAGTCTTATCCCATTGAGTTTCTTATGCAGTGGCTACTTCCAATTTTAGGAATCGCTTTCTTTTCTTATTCTTTTAGCAACATTTTTAAAGGCTCATATCTTGTTTTAGAAGACTTTAAAAATCATTACAAACAAAATTAATTCCCCAGACTCCAAACCACCATTCCAACTTTTTTTAAAAAATGCTGAATCAAATCTTCCACAGTTAAATGTTACTAGTTTGGCATGTAATTGAAGGTCTTATTTTTAGTGTTTACTTTTCAAACCAAACTATAAAAATAATTACAAAATGTTACCAGCACGAGACACTTTTTGATGTTTATTATAGATTAGCAATTATGTACTTTTGATATGAAGCATTTGAAGGTTTCAATACATTAGCCTGTGACCACAATCAATTTAAGCAACAATTACATGTCATTATTGAATAAGGCAGAAATCCTATGCTCTCTTACCCTCAAGTAAGGAGCATTGAATGCTGTAAGATTTATTTATGAGCAAAGCTTTGCAAGTTACTTTTATGAAGAACAAGTCTTCTAATATTTCACAGATGAAAACTGAGACACATGTAGTTAAGCAACACCACAATGTGGTCAAGATGGCAGAAGTTGTTAATGGGTAAGAACAAACAAGCTAGGAGAAGCTGCAACAGATTGCTTTTGCCTGAGTCACTTTGAACTCAGTCTGAAACAATTGAAGTAAGCTGAGGGGGGGGGGAAGGAAACTGGAAGGATAGAGAAACTGGGACAATTTATAAGCAGCTGAAAAAGTGAGACAACAGAAACCAAATCAGGACAGTTGGAGGATATGAAAGAATGTATGTACTGTATAAATAATTGTAATAGTAACTGAAAAGTGGTAGGATGATATATGATATATGGGTAAACTTGTTAGGATTGTTCTGTTAGCTTGCAATTCAATGTCCACTTATCTGGGAAGAAAACCCACAGACCCCTATGGAATTTATTTACAAATAAGGATCTGCAGGACTGTTTTGTCAGTGTGAGTCTAGGGAACTGTAAGTAGTTAAACAAAGTTTGATGTTTTAAACTAATGATATACCCAGTGAATGGAGAATGCTTCAGCGCATTACAGGAGTTTAAACTGTTTATTTTGAACTAAGCTTGATACCTTTGTGATTCTATTTCTCTTTGAAACAGCATTTTTTTTTTTAGAAAAGGAGTCTGAAATAATACTTTTTTTCCTTCAGATGGGAAATTTCTACTGAGGCTAATTTTTCTTTGCTTTTATTATTAAAAAGTGTCTGAAAGTTCAGTTTTGATTGAGGCCCAGCACGTCTTTCATAAATGTACAATGTACAGTAATGATAAGGTTCCTTAAGTTCATTAAAAAGGAGAGAAAAATGAAACACAATTTTAAATGGAAGAACATTGCCAACTAAACCATTCTGATCAGTCCCAAGCTTATTTCACCTTATTCCATAAGAACTTACATCACTACTTAGCAGACTCGTCCACTTGCTTGATATAGGCCTGTTTTCACATGACTACCTACATTCAAAATCTTATTGCCCAGCTAAATGTGTAGAAGTGCTTCCAGTGGGAAACTTTCTGTTTTGAGGTGGTATGAATAGATATGAAGTTTTTTATTATGGAGTTTATAGATTTTGACACTACACTGTTACAGTGTTACTATTCCACTTTAACTGCTCTGTCTTCCTCCTGTGAAATTCTGGGGTTTGTAGTTCAGTGTGGCCAAAGAGCTCTCTGTCTGAGAATTGTAAATGCCCTTTCCTAAACTGCAAATCCTAGGATTCCACAGGAAGCAGCCATAGCAAATAAAGTGGAATAGTAACACTATAATAGTGTAGTGTGAAAGGAGATTTTCACACGGGGCCAAAATGCCCCATTCCTGACCCGCCACCTCCTTTCCCATTCCTGCCACGGAATAATGTAAATCTTTAACATACTTACCTTAATTCCGCAGCAGGAATGGGCTCCCCCTCCCCTTGCTGGCCGGCCGTATATGCAGCTGTCATAAGGCTGCTTTTATGACCAGCCATCTGAAACGTTATCGTGTTATCGCGTGATAATGGCCGGTTGGTAAATTTAAAAAACAAAACTCCCCCAAACATAAAATCAGTTCACCAAGCACAAAAACACACTTTAAATCACACAATCAAAACAGGGAGGGTAAAATAAAGGGTGCCACTTACCTGGATGTCCACATCGTACCAGGATGTACTTGGAATGGACCTCACCTCTGCAGCTGTCATTTCGGAACAGGAAGGAGACTCCTATTCACACACCCATGATTGTATGATAGTGACTGAATGGGAGGTCTATTCATGATGAAAAATCATGATTACATTGTTCCGGAACAGTCACGGGAGTAGGATTGATGCAGGACAGAACGGGGTTAAAATCGTCCGAAAGGGAAAACCTTTCCCGACCCTGTTCTGTTCCTGCCACGGCATATATAGCCCATGTGAAAATCTCCTAAATCTCCTTTAAATGCTGATAGTTACCTCAGATTTTCAATCATCACTTGATGTTGCAGTCCTAAAGATACAGTGGTACAGAACTAAAAAAAGGTAATCTTTTTGGACTACAGTTCCAAGAAACCCTGGCCAAGCTGACTGAAAGGTTCTGGGAGCTGTAGTAAAAAAAGAAAAAAGAAAGAAAAAAGAAAGAGTTACTCTTCCAAACTCTGGCAACGGAATCACAAATCATCTATATTTAGGGCTACCAGGTCAACAGCATTTCAGGCCCTGCAATCCAGATCCAAAGCCAAGGATATGGATTTTAATTTAACAAGGGGAAAGACCTTGAACAACAGTTGTAAAATCATGTATCAGGCACCTTGGGGCACTGTAAAGACTGGCATCTACCATAAAAGCTTATGCTAAATAAAACTTATTAATCTTTACATTGCCACAAGATTCTTTTTTTGTTTTGTTGCAACATTCATTCTGCTATTACTTCACTTGTCATTTCTAATTCAGTCATCCAATTCAGTAGTCTAATGTTAGCTATTAGTGAGATTCAGTTCACCACAGCTGTTGTTCAATGTCCACCCATTGTGAGGGAAGAGGGTGCATTTCACTGGAATGAACAGCTGCTTTTGGAAATTGCTTACACTGCTCATATTCAAAGGACATTTATGAGATATAACTACTTTATAGTGAAAAATTGATGTAAATATCTCATGCCAGCCTGAACCCCATGCACTGACTACTGTATTTGAGCTTCTCACTGTGTGTGCCTTTGTAGAGTTGCCAGCTATTCAACTTCGCCCTGGTCCTGTGTCTCATTAAAGTAGCTGTTCAGCAGGTTCTTTGATAGAAGTTAGGAAGCATTCACATTGACCTCCGTGCCCTGGAAAGCTTCACCTGCCATTTGCCACAGATCAAGGTATTATTAGAAGGCACAAGAGAAAACCAGATAGTTCTTCTTTTCTTGGTCAGCTGGCAATCCTCCTATGTGATGGAGTGTAGGATAAAACAGAGGGAGAGCGAGCAAGGCCATTTGACAAATTTTAGACAGGAGAGTAATTTATAATGAGAAGCTACATTCAACATCTCATGGCTCTTTGCCTTTCTTTGAGGTGACAGAAACAAGATCTTGTAAACATCTCTGATTTCCCTACACTTGGATCAATACTGCAGATAAATGCTCCTGATCTGAAATAATTCATTTCCTCCCTTTTAGTTTAATGGTTAAAAAATTCAGTTTGATGACAGGGAAGGAAGGAGGGTGTTTTTGGAATTTATAAAACAGCAAGCTTACATGTATATATATATGCATGCCTCATTGAAGACAGAGGAACTTACTTCTGAGTAACCACAGACAGAGTCAGGCTGTGGAGTTCCCACTGCCAGATGATGGAGAAAGTCCCTGTGGCAGGAAAAATAAATGGGCTAATCTTGCAGCACGTTGGAGGTTACCATGAGAGAAAATGATTAGAGGAAAACAAGCCCACACACCAGTAAAATCAAAAAGACCTGAAATTGAAAAGAGGGCTAAGTGAAGAGAAGCATTCCACTCACCTTTCTCCCTGCCTCTCCCCCCTGTAAAACATACTAGCTGTCATGGTTGTGGTTATTAACTGCCCTTAAGTTGACCTTGACTCATGGCGACCCTGTCAATGAGAAATCTCCAAGACATCCTATCCTCAACAGCTCTGCTCAGATCTTGAAGGAGGCTCAGGGCCATGGCCTCCTTGACTGAATCTATCCATCTGGGATCTGGTCTTCCTCTTCCTACTGCCTTCTACCTTTCCAAGCATTATTGTCTTTTCCAGTGAGCTGTGTATTCTCATGATGTGGCAAAAATACAACAGCCTCAATTTAGTCATCTTGGCTTCTAGGGAGAGTTCAGGATTGACTTGTTCTAGGACCCATTTGTTTGTCTTTTTGGCCATTCACAGTATCTGCAGAACTCTTCTCCAGCAACACATCTCAAAAGAGTTGATTTTCTTTCTGTCAGTTTTCTTTACCATCCAACTCTCATATCCATACATAGTAATGGGAAATATGATTGTATGGACAATCCTAACTTTACTGTGCAGTTCAGGACAATCAAATGTAGTGGCACACCAATGTCTTTAAGAGCAATCCATAGCTTTTCATGATCTATGCAGTCAAAGGCTTTGCTATAGTCTATAAAGCACATGATGATTTTTATCTGGAGTTCTTTGGTGTTCGCCATTATCCAACATATGTTTGCATTATGATCCCTAGTGCTTCTTCCTTTCCTGAACCCAGCGTGCACCTTTGGAATTTCTCTCGTGTCCTCACCTATGATGGTGGTGGGACCAAGAGAAAGCCTTCCCCTGATGATCTTAGTGCCCTTTCAGGTTTGTATGGAGAGATAGGGTCTTTCAAGCACTATCTTGTGCTTGAACTGGTAGTCAGTGAAGCTGGTTTAACAAGGGAGTTATAAGCTCCCAATAACTGGCTCTGGTCAGCATTCTGACTACAGCATTTTGGACCCACTGAAGTTTCCAAATAGTAGATTTTTCTTGTTTGTTTGTTTTTTTCCTGGGCTGTGAGGATTTAAAGATGCCATTCTCTGAAGATGCCAGCCACAGATGCAGGTGAATCTTCAGAAGTAAACTCTTCCAGAACACGGCCTCACCGCCGGAAAAAAACCCAAGGAAAATCTATGGATGCTGTCTGTGAAAGCCTTCGACTTCACATTTTCCAAACAGTTCTTCCCATGTGTCATTCATCCTTTCCTCTCTTTTATATAGATCTTCTGTTTATTGCTTCCATCATCTTTTTATTTTATCTTGGTTGTGTACTATGTTCCTCTGTTAATCGTAGCGTATCCTCACCCTTGGGTTAAATTTCCCTTTGATTTCCTGCATCTTGTGGAAGACGTCTCTTGTTCTTTTCTGTTGTTGTTGTTGTCATCTTCTATTTCTCTGCAATGATTATTGTAGTACTTATCATTATCCCTGCACACTAATCATTGAAAATTTGCATTCATGGTTCTGGCACTATTCCCATCCTATCTGTTTTTTGCTTCTTGTCTGTCCTTTACTGCTTGAAATATTTTGTCTGTCATCCATTGATTCTTCTCCTTCTTTTTGGTTACTGATAGCATTTTTCTGCATTCCTCCTTGACTATGTGTCTGGCTTCGGTCCATACTTCATCTGCTTCCTGGTCAATTAGGCTTAATAATGCAAATCTTAATAATCTTAATAATGCAATATTGATCCTATTTTAGGGAGGTGAAATATAATCTAAACATTTCATTAAGAATGTGTGTATATGTGCACACATCCGCACACATTCATGAATGTGAGTTTGGTTGCACAGCGGATTCTACTTAAAATTGGGTGTGCTTTAAAGTAGAGTTGCCTGATCTTAGGGCCTGGCCCTGAATCATAGGGCCTGGACCTTTTTCTCCAGTCCCCAGGGGAGGGAAATAAAATCGGGGCCTTGAAAAGTGTGTGTGTATCTATATTTTCTCATATATTTTTCTACCAATTAATTTGCAGACAAGATACAAAGTGTTGGTTGTTACCTTTAAAGCCCTATGTGCTTTGGGTCCAGGTTATCTACGGGATTGCTTTCTCCCATATGATCCATCCTGTGCACTCAGATTTTCAGGGGGACATTTAGTTCAGTCGGTCAGGACCAGGCTGCAACTGTTAACCAGAGGATTTTTATTTCAGCCACCCCCAAATTGCGGAATGACCTGCCAGAAGAGATCTCACAGCTGGGTAAACAATCTCTTGTGGTGGGCCTATACAGATGTTTTTTAAATTATGAGTTTTTTAAAAGTATGAATTGAATGTTTTAAATGTGTATGGTTTTAAAATTGACGTTATGCTCTTTTAACTGATTATGTATTTTGGGCTTTTTGTTTTTCACTGTGTTATGTGTCTATTTGTTGTTGCAGACTTGCGAAGAAACTGTCCACTTGAAATTCTTTCAGGGGTGTTATGTTCAAAATCCAAGATTACTAAATTTGCTTTGAACAGCATTGAACACCTGTAGGTGTCAGCACATGTGTCAAAGTTGAGAATTTTCACACACAGCAGTTGATGCACCAAAGACAACTTGTGTGATATTCAGTGTATACTTGTGGAAATGCTTCATTGTACATGTGCAGTCTTTTAGTAAGTTAGTGAAATGTTAGTTTGGAGTTTTTGCAGGATTCTACCATTTCCTTTTCTTTGGATGCTTAAACTCTACTTCCAAATGCTCAGCTGCCGTGGTAGAAATTTAGAGATTGAAGGAAAAATTCATTTGAGGGGGCAGAATTCTGGGCTGTGTGTGTGTGTGTGATCCCATCTTTTACCCACCCCCATTTTTACATGCCCCCTTTCAGTGTGTTTTTCAGCTGTGCCAAAGTAATCTGGCTTTGCTAGCAATGTATTTGGAACCTGACAGTGTCATTGCCTGAGAGAGTATCTCTGCACCAGGCATAGGTAACCTGATGCCTTCTAGAAATGTTGGACTACACTTACCAAAAACCCTAGTCAGCATGGCCAATGTAAACAATTATGGGATCTTCAGTCCAAAACATCTGCAGGACCAGTTCGTCTACCCATGCTCTATACTGTACACATCCAGGGCTGATTAAAATAAAAGGAAGCAATGCTATTCTTGATTGCAAAGTATAACATGGTACCACCCTGAACATACCTGTGAAGAGCTATGTTTGAAGGCATGCATGAGAAGCAGCCACTGGGCTGGGCCTCAGTGAGAATGAACCTGAGAGAATGACAGTTAAGAGAGAGCAGTTCGATGAATCAGGTGTGAGAGATTGTTGGGAGTGAACTGTTATGAGAGAAAGGTGTGTGAATCATTTGAGAGAGACTATAGAGAAAGTAGATGTCTGAGTGTGGTATGTCACTAACTGAAAGAGACAGTGTTAATATTTGGTATTATACATTTTTGGGATTTGTTACTACATGGATATAATAAACCAAAGAAGTTCTTTTGTTAACTGTTTCACTGACTCATCTTGAATTGTTTCCCTTAAAAATAAGGGGAAGTCACCCTAACCAAAAGAATACACACTGTTAGATAAATCTATCTACTGAGTGGGTCACCTGGAGACTCAGGCCCCAATCCAAAAAGGGATGCCAGAGGGGGACCTAGATTAGGGTGGCTGTGACAGGCAGCCAGAACTGTGAACTGTGGGGCCAGTCTGGGGAAGCCAATGTCACAGTACCCAACCTCATTTGATTTCAAAAATTAAGCTGGGTCTGGCCTGGTTAATACCATGGGAGACTACCAGTTAACACCAGGGGTCTCCAGGTAGAGCTGGGAATGAATCATGCCTGAAACCCTGGAAAACCATTACTTCAAGTCAGAATTGACAACACTGGACCAAATGGACCATGGTCTGATTCAGAATAAGGAAACTTCCTATGCTCCTACAAGAAAGGAATAGCAAGAGAAGAAATCAGCTTTACAGTCAGTATTCACTCATTGATACAATTTCTGCTCTGGTGTTTAGTCTTACCCCAGAGTCAGGCAAAGTCTCAAATGGGCAGTTCAGGGTTTCAAGTATCATCATCAGTGTTTCAGACAACACCAGCTTTTCAGGACATGGTGAGCTCAACACAGGGGTCTTCCCTCCCTTGTTTGTTGCTGGACATCTCCATAAGTTTGGCCTTCTGAGTCCATTCAGGTGTTCAGCTGGCGCATTTGGTTCAAGCATGGTAGGATGAGGTGATCCTCTGCTCAGACCATGGGCCATTGGTACTGCAGTCTCTGCAAACAAGCACTGTGGAACCCAGTTCTTTCTCCTTTGTTCCTTTGATGTCCCTTCCTTCGCTTATTCAGAGTACACTGTTCATTCCACCACACTTGGTTTTTCCTCTCTATTTCCAGTAATGAATTTATCTCTTCTTTCTTGTTTCCTGAGTCCATTCTGTGCTTCTCCCTTTGTGCTCCTGCTCTGCTTCCCAAAGCCATGTCCAACAATGTTTTCTATTTCTCCTTTTCAGCTCCCAAACTCTCTCTCTCGTTGCTTAAATAGGCACCTGCTCCACTAGCAGTTACCTCAAATATTTCAAGGACGGAGGATGATGGGGTGTGTGTGTAGGGTGGTTTTTTTTTTTGAGCTTTTAAAAAATTGTGTATAATTCTAACATTGAAAAACGCATGCCTTTTAAACCACATTACGTATCAACAGTAGGTTGACATGTTCTAATTTTCTGGAGCCCTTTCACACTACACAATTATATTTCTATGATTCCACTTCAACTGCCATGGCTGCTTCCTGTGGAATCCTGGGGCTTGCAGTTTGGTCAGGCACTAGAGCTCTCTGGCAGTGCTCACAGTGCTGCAAATTCAGGACTCCATAGGATGTTGCTTTGGCAGGTAAAGTGGAATCATAATGCTGTAACTGTGCAGTGTGAAAAGGCCTCTGTAGATATGCCAAAAGCAATGTTTATATTTTTTTCAAAATTCATTTTGGGGAAAAAAAAAACTTAATTTGTCCTTCCCTCAACCAAATCAATGCCAACATTTCAGTATATTCTGGAAGCATTAGCAAAAATGTTGAACAAGCATGTCTGAATGGACTTGCTGGACACAGGCTAACCTGCTGAGTGTATTGAAGGATTAGAAGTAGAGTGGCATTAAAAATCACAAAGCAGTTAATTCTGTGATCTGGGTGTGTGTGTGGGTGGGAAGAAAACAAACAAACTTGAAAAACAGCAGGTAAAATTCCACAAGTTCTTTCTTCCTTCCCTCCCATCCCAGCTCCAGAGAAAACATGAAACTACATTTGTATGTATGATATTATGTTGAACTCCTACTGAACATGGCTATAAAGTTTTTCCTTAA
Organism: Gambelia wislizenii; assembly: GCA_030847615.1. NCBI lineage: Eukaryota > Metazoa > Chordata > Lepidosauria > Squamata > Crotaphytidae > Gambelia > Gambelia wislizenii. The sequence goes on from JAUMIR010000001.1 coordinate 142,367,499, forward strand.
AAAAAAAAAAACAGAACTAGCAGAAAGATGTATAAACTACTTGATCCTTCAAGCAACTAACTGCTTTGTTCCTCCACCTCAGCTGGATTCAAGAGCATATGAAACATCTTAAAGACTCAGCATGTATTGGTTTCAGAAGCCAGAAAAGCCCAAAAGTTATGTCCAACATTCTTCAAGCCCTCAGGCTTCATAACTAGAAGGTGGGTGTTACTATGTAAGTACCATCACTTTGGACTTAAAACTTTAAAAGTTGATCTGCATCAGATGGAATGAAACCATTTTAAACTCACAGATCACTATCCTTAACAGACTAGGGCTCACACGATCTGCACTGGATTCTGTGTTTGAATGTAGCAACATAGTTTGATGGTATAAATAATTTTATTTTGCAATACCTAAATAAATACAGGTCATGTAGTAGCCATTCCAACTCTAATGTCTATTTGCTGAATGCTGTAATCTTACAATCACTATTTGGTGTCAGACTAGATAGCCCATGAGACTCTGGAACTCTGCAAAGTCTTTTTCCTTTAACTCTCAGGCCTAGTCAATTTTCCTTACTAATCAACTCTATGTTCCAGAAACATATGATATGCTGATGTAAACAAATTCTTTCTCTAATAATGGTTGAACTGTACCTAAATGTTCATAAGTTATCTTGCCTTGAACTATCAACAATTGTTTCAAGGAAGAGAAATTGCTGACACCAAAGACACCAAAGAGAAGGAGGAGGGAATTGTTTTTTTTGCATACTGTATAAAAGTAGTCTGTAAAAACAGCTCTGGGTTCTGACTCTATGGAAGATATTCCAGTCAGGCCCACCGGTGTAATAAAACTCACTTTCCAATCCATGGCTCTGGTGTTCCATGATTTCTGCATCAGTCATACTGCTATCCAAGTTTTATGGAGCATGTGACCTGATTGCCCAGGTGGGCAAATACACAGATGCAAGTATATCACCTGGAAGATCATCCTAAAATGCATTACTCAGATGTAAGTTCTTATGATCCAATGGGATGGGTCCTCCCATCCTTGGGATTGCAACCTTGGATTGATTGATAGATGGATTTTTTTTTATTTTACTATTTTCCACAGAAAACTGTTTTAGAGGGTTGGACTAGATGGCCCTTGTGGTCTCTTCCAACTCTGTGATGCTATGATTCTATGTAAGAAAATGTTAATCTTTTGCCACCAGGTGATCAGTAGTAACTATTTGCACATTCAAACCACCCTTTGAAACTGCAATACTTGAGGGATTATTCTACATATGTGAACCCTCAGGTTTCATAACCCCATGCTTTCATGGAGCTGCATTCACTTCCTGGAAAGGAAATCCTGGCCATTCTCGTGAAAGCATGATTGCGTGGGAAATTCAAAAATAAAAATAAAAGGTAAAAAAGTACACCAAGCACAAAAATACATTTAAAAAGCCCATGTAACCCTGGGAGGGGGGGAAAGTGTGTCATTTACCTTGATGTCCCAATCTCAACCGGAAGTGTTTGGCAGGGACCTCCGAGGGACACAGGCATCATGCCAGCATAATGAGGCACCTTTTCACTCACCCATCATTCCGTTACAGAAACGGAAGAACGGTAATTTCATGGCTTAGTCCATGAATAAAAAGGAGCATGGGGGGAACAGAAGGGGCATGGGAACATAATGACACAGGGATGATGACGTCTGAAAGGGAAGCCCTTTTGCGATCTCCTTTCATCCCTGTGGTGGGATATTTAGGTCATCTGATCCTCTCCTACAACTCCCCAAATCACACAGTCACTAGGGCTTCTGGGAGATTTAGTCCAAAAGTAAAGTTTCCAAACTTGGGTTGACTTGCAGGACCCTTGAAGCTCATGGGATCTAACTTTGGAAGTCTCTCCTCATATTTCAGTTAGATTCTAGAATAAAGAGATACTGCAATTTGTGATCCATTTCTTTTATCATCAAACCATTAAGAACCCATTTTATCAAAATCAGAGCATAAAATGGATAAAATGTTTCTGATTGCATTATAGTATCATAGAATCATGCATCTGGGACCACAAGGGGCGTCTAGTCCAACACCCTGCTATGTAGGAATACACAACACACTGCTAAAAGATACCCATCCAAACTCTGTTTAAGGACCTCCAAAGATGAAGAGTCCACCACCCTCCAAAGCAGTCCATTCCATAGCCAAGCATTCTTACAGTATGAAAAGTTCTTTCTAAAGTTTAGGTGGAATCTCTTTTCTTATCATTTGAATCTAGTCTCTGGAGCAGCAAAAAACAAGCAAGTTTCATCTTAAACATGACATTCCTTCAGATATTTAAAGATGGCTATCGTGTCAGTTCTCATCACTGTCATATTGCCTCTCGTTATATTTTAATGAAATTCAAAAAGCACTTGATAAACACAGTACTTATATCTCACTGTGGTTATAAAGCTAGCTGCAATAACCTGTTCAATATAATATGTAAGGACTGAGTCTTTTTTTTTTTTTTATGAATCCTACCGCCATTGACTTGTGGTAAAATTATGTCTGTTTTCCTTCTAGCATCTGGCCTCTTTTTGTTACCTAAAGCATGAATTTGGCAATGCACATTTGATATGATAACATATATTCTTTTCTAAGTTATTTATCATGCTGAATACCAACAGTTCAGGAATTATAAAAAAAAAAATCCAGAATGTCTGTGTTTGGAATAAACATATGTTCTGACACTTGGAGAAATAATAGGTAGGAGTGGAACATATTATAGACCCTTAGAAAAAATCAAAACAAACTTGGTATTAAATAAACTATAATGTATTCCATTAAGTATAATTCTGTAATCATGCAAATGCTGGAGAGATGACTTAGCTTTGCCTTTAGTGTCCTTGTTGCTATGGTTATATTTTTTAACTACCACTCTAAATTACTGCTGTGCCACTTAAAATGTTCGCTTTTCATTTGATTATATTAAAATATCCGCAGCAGTATCTGGCTTTTTAATTGGTATTTAGAGGCAAGGTGAAATTTGTTTGCATTTTAAACACTAAATCCACTTAATATGAAATTTATATTTAAATGTGCTGTCAAGATAGTAAAGTCTCAGAACCTGTACTCATATACATATATATATGAGAGAGGTGGTAGGAAGCAGGCCCCTGGCTCCTTTCACACTTCATAGTTATAACACTGTGATCCCACTGATGCAGCTGCATTCTAGCAATTTATAGTTTGGTGAGGTACTAGAGCTTCCTAGCTGAGAACTCTAACTACCCATACCTAAACTGCAAATACCAGGATTCCATAGGATGTTGCCATGGCTGTTACGGTATGAATCACAATTCTGTAAATGCAGTGTGAGAAGGTCATTATCAACATGGCTTCCTTGTCAATGGAAATGACAATTCTGTTCCAGGTTTCCTTAGAGCTGACTACAGCAGAGGAAGAGGAGAAGAGGGACCATTGCATGTGGAAGAAAGTGAACCTTACAGATGAGTTCCTATCTTCCCAGAGTTATCAGTACCATTGTACTTATAATGCTGATGCATTCCATGTACTATTCACTTGCCTTGGAAACAAGAAGAGAGGACAGCCCATTTTCTCAAGCAGAAAGAAAATATTTGAACACACCAACTGCATGCCTATATTTTTTATATACTGTATATTCTGGCATATAAGAAGACTGGGCATATAAGATAACCCCCCAATTTTCCAGTAAAAATCTAGAGTTTGGCATATATTCACCATATACGACCACCCCCCAAACAACTGATTTGGATATTCTGGGTCAGTTTGGGGAGGGGGAAGTGTGGCTGGAGGGGGGAAGGCTTTAGGGAGGGTGGAAGGGTGGCTGGAGGGGGGCTTCCTAGCCAACCACCCCCTCCCCAAAGCCGCGATCGGGAGCCCAGTCGTGGCTTCGGGGAGGGTGAATGGATGGCTCGAGGGGGGGCTTTCCAGAAATGTTTGCCCCCTCCTCTATCTTCAGTTGCTCCCCAAAGGGGGAGAAGGCAGCGGAGGGGGCGAATGAACTGGGAAGCACTTTGCATCACCCCCCCTGCCCGATCTCCTGCCTCTTTGCTCCATTTGTGAAAGGAGTGAAGAGGCAGGAGATCGGATGGCGGGGTGAAGCAAAGTGTATCCGGTGTATAAGACGATCCCTGATTTTGGAGGCTATTACCCCTTACTTTTGGTCCGTGTGGGAACCAACGATACTGCAAGGCACAGCTTTCCGAAGATCAGAAGAGATTATGAGGCTCTAGGGAGGAAGCTGAAAGAAATGGATGCACAGGTTGTCATCTTGTCTCTTCTGCAAGTTGAAGGGCATGGTCCAGGAAGGGAGAGGAAAACAACTGGCTCCGTAGATGGTGTCGCCGAGAACATGGCTGTGCTTCCATGAGGGGGGACTTCTGGCAAGAGATGGGGTGCATCTCACAACAGTTGGCAGAAACGTTTTTGCCTACAGTCTCAAGAATTTGATCAGGAGGGCTTTAAACTGAGTCACATGGGGGAGGGAGACACTATTCTGGAAGGCAAAAGGGCTGGATAAAATAGTCAAACTGTAATAAAGGGAACAAGGCAAACAGTGCAAGGACCCAACAGTGGGAGACAAAAACACTTGCACAGGCAGCAAGTAAAGGGAACACATGGTCTTAGATGTCTCTGCACTAATGCACAGAACATGGGTAATATGCAAGATGAACTTGAACTCCTAGCACTACAAAGCAAGTATGATACAATAGGCATTACTGAAACCTGATGCGGGAGCTAAAAAGGCCAATGCGATTTTGGGCTGTATCAATAGAAGTATAGTGTCCAGATCAAGGGAAGTAATAGTGCCGCTCTATTCTGCCTTGGTCAGACCTCACCTAGAATACTGTGTCCAGTTCTGGGCACCACAATTCAAAAAGGATATTGACAAATTGGAGCATGTCCAGAGGAGGGCGACTAAAATGGTGAAAGGTCTGGAAAGCATGCCTTATGAGGAGAGACTTAGGGAGCTGGGTATGTTTAGCCTGGAAAAAAGACAGTTAAGAGGCGATATGATAGCCCTGTTAAAGTATTTGATGGGGTGTCACGTTGAGGATGGAGAAGGCTTGTTTTCTGCTGCTCCAGAGACTGGAACACGGACCAATGAATGCAAGCTCCAGGAACAGAGATTCCACCTCAACATTAGGAGGAACTTTCTGACAGTAAGAGCTGTTCGGCAGTGGAACAAACTCCCTCGGAGCATGGGAGGATCTCCTCCCTTGGAGGTCTTTAAACAGGCTGGATTGCCATCTGTCAGGGATGCTTTGATCGTGATTTCCTGCGGGGCAGGGGTTTGGACTGGATGGCCCTTGTGGTCTCTTCCAACTCTGCAATTCTATGATTCTATGATTCTATGATTCTATGATAAGGTGGCCCCTAGTCTTGCACAGCTGCCCACCCTTGTCTTAGAGTGGCTAACAAACAAATATGTTTGAATGTTATGGGAAAATATTTCAGCTTCTACTTTTTTTCAGAACTGTGCCTGAACCCTATTAAAAAAAATCTCCCTACATCTCTGTGTATCTGTATCTATTTCCTGTAACTCTCACACTATTTGTTTTCAGAGGAAATTCTTGTTTGTTCTGTTCCTTTCTGCCTGCCTTTCCTTCTTTTCTACTTTCCCTTGAGGGGGAAAAAAACCCTTGAAAGAGCTGAGACTAGATGATTTTTCTTTCAGATGCACAGCCAGCAAAACGTACTCCTGCAGGAGCCCGATAAGTGTTTTTTAAATTTCTTTACTATGGTAGAAGTTGTGAACTTTCCCCTTTAGCCTTGATAAGGGTTGGGATTTTACAAATGCTGCATCTGTATTTTTGTGTGTGATGAGGTTGTCCTTGAGCAAACTGATCTTATAATTTGCTAGGCAGGTCAATGATCAATCTTACATAGGAGCAGGAAAAAGAAGCAGAAAATAGCACACATTCATAATTCATAGTGACCGGCATCTTAAAGTGCTTTAAAGATACATTAAAAGAGATCTGAGGGTAGTAATGAGTTATTCTGTGGCATTTGGCTTTTTTGTGCAAGTTATTATCATAGGCTTTTTAAAAACAGATTAACTTACTCTAGCTTGTTTGCAGGATCTGAAGGAACATCTTAGGCAACCATATATATAAAACACAGTTTTGTTCCTATAGCAAGGCACTCCAGGAGATAAGGTGATATGCAGGTAGAACATAAAATGGGGCATACTGCAGATGTTGAATTAAGGGCTGCACTGATAATTTTGGAACCATCACTGCAAACCCTGAACAGAAGAGTCTTCATTGTATTCCCTAAATAATCATTTATAGTGCTCAAGTCATGAAATGAAAACATATTGTCAGTGGTTTGCCAAGTAGAAGGACCAAAAATCCATCCTTTACCATAAATATCTGTTAAAATAATTTTTATTCAGTAGAAAGGTACATCAACATAAACACACAACAAGAAAGGACCGACATATATTTAGACACATGACAATTGACAACAACCCCTTTCCCCCACCCTCCTAATAAAAAATAAGACTTCCTACATACTCTCTAACTGTTTTCTTGGTTAATATTATTACATTCCACATCTCTTACTTATTATTTTCTTATTTTAACTTAATTCTTTACAATAATAATAATCCACATTCGTTTCCTTAGCATAATACACAAAAAAGAAGAAAATGTCTTAATTTCTAACTATCAAACCCAGCAACACTAGTTTCCCCTCTTGTTTATTTAACATACTATATAAATGGTTTCCAAGTTTTCATAAAAAAAACCCTCACCCTTTACCATAAATTTCATTGAGACCATGTAGTTAATGGAATATCATTAATTTAAATATGCAGCCTCAGAACAGATATAGAGTCAAAGAAAGGTTCCCATGATGTGAAGGCTTGCTTGTGGAGAGGTGGTTACAAAATGGTAAAGAGTCCATCTCTCCTTAGCCAAGTTACATCACTGGTCAAGGTAAGTGGCAAATACTAATAAGATGGGTTGACTGTGCCTCCAGTTACTGTGTTGAGGTCAGAGGAGCTATGGATGCAGCTCCCCCTACCCATTTAATTTTGGTCACCTGGAGAAGTAACCCTCTTTTGTCACCTTTCTCTTTCACACTCCTATGTTGTCCACTCCTCTTTCCTTCCCTGAATTGCTTAAATTTTCTCATGAGTAGCTTTGCCTCCTCCATGAGTAACCTTGATTGCACATGGTAATCAATCAATCAATTAATTAATTGCACATGGTAATGAATACACTGACTTCTGTGAAGAAAATCTGCTGGAGTCTACAGGCCTGACTTCTATTTGCAAAGTTTTTTTATTTTGCTTAAATTCCTTTTTGTGTTATAGGCCTCTGAAACTATACAGGGATGACCTAATTCATGCACCTGTGTTGTTTATTCACTTATTAGCGGTGCTAGGAAAAGCACAGAACCTAGTTCATTACTGAGTACTGGTTTCATCTGGGTCAATAAAATTTGTATAAATGCCAAAAACAAGAATGTTCAAACCTGTTGTGGTACTCATTAGCTAACTGGGGGCCATCTGAACTAGAGCATCTGAGTTCCATCTTGTTGTATGTTTCCTGCTTGACTGGAATCCTATGCTGAGAAGTGTATATTTTGCCTTGGACATGTAATAGGGAGTTTAGATTTCTTATTTTATCATGTCTGTGTTATTGTTCATGTGATGGGTCTCTGTGTATTCCCCCCCCCCGTCTAATGCTATGCAATTAAACAGTGCATCATTTAATTTGGTTTGTGTATGCACTTGTAATATTGGTTAGTTCAAATTGAATAGTGAAGCAGCCTTGACTGTTTGGTCATTGGTAAAAGCTGTTTTGTATTTGTAGATATTTGTCCTGGTTCCAGCAGAGCCTCAAGAGTATATGAAAAGGTCTAAATTCCACCACACCCTCCTGGATTTTACACTGAATGGAGATGATGGAAGAGCTTGACAACTTTGGTGTTTGACTTGGTTAGCTTTTTGGGTTGGCTGGTTTGTCTGATAGCCTGGATGCGTACCCTAATGGGGCTGTGCAAGAGGAATTAGACCCCAGGTAAAGATGTGGTGGTGGTGGCAGTGGTGGCTCCCATGTCAGTGGAGCAGTGAATCCACTCCAGGTTTTAATCTAGGCTTTAATGGAGCTCTCTGGGGTGCTGAACCCTTTCCCAAAAAGGTCCAGTGCCTTGGATAGTGCCAGTGCCATGGATAGCCAGCCACATCCTGGAATGGATTTATTACCCCAGTGATATGGGATAGCTCCCAGCTACCAAGTGGTGGACCATATGGCCAGGACCAAGCGTTGTCATGTCCTACCAGTGGCCCCTGGATTGTCACAGTTATATATTCTAGATCGGTTCAGTTGGCTTCAAAAGGTCTTACTTTCAACATAACTGGAGTTGGACAACTGTTTATGAAGTCACTCCTCCAAGTCTCTGTTGGAAGGAATAGTTTTTGGTGCTGTGTGGATAATAGACTCTGTCTTGCAATTACCATCAGTTTCTCCATTTTCTGATTATTTGCAAAACAATAAACATTTGGGCAGAAGTTAATTGTTCCTGTTCAAACATTTGACACATTCTTCATTACTTTTAGTGCATGCGAGTCTTTCACCAAGGTACAGTTATAATTAAGACTGATGAAATCATTAGACTTGCTGTAAACATTACGTTTATCTAAATAGAGTTTGGCAATGTTTTAAAGGTCTTCTGTCAGGTTCATTCAACATTTAATTATTTGTTGTTGATGCAGAATTTCAGTATGATTGTTGTCATTTGTCATTACATTCTATAGTAGGTACACTGGCTAATTTTATTTTTATGGTTGGTGGTCCCAAGAAAGCTCAATTTAAATGTGTAGGAGCAATGATAATATATCTGAAGTTTTAAAATTGCCTTCTGGAATGAGCAAGCTCTGCTTTTTCATGATTCTTGATGCATGGCCAAGAATAATGGAAATGCTGTAGAAATAGTGCACGTGGAAAGCCATAGAAACAATCTCAGCTTTTCTTTCAGATCACACTAAATTAAATCATGATACAATAGCAAACCCACACCTCTGATAGGTTTTTCCCAATTGACACTTTCAAATAAAATGCAAGTGGCAGATGCTCCTGTGGTTTTGCACATATGCATATTTCTTTTATGCAAAGGGATCTTGTAGCACCTCTGAGACTGAGAGAAAGATGTTGGAACACAAGCTTTCGTAGACTTAGGCCTTTTCTAGATGGGCTACATACTCTGCCTTGCCCCTATCTCAGAGCCCTGCAGTCCAGACAGTGCAGGGTATTTACCCAGTTTTGCCCTTGTGCAGTCTTCACAACCCCCACGTCAGTGACAGGGCCAAGACTGGACAGGGGAAAAGACAAGGTAAGACCCATTACACCATTTTAAAATAATACTGGTAAAATCTGCTCCGGCCAACAGAAAATGGATCAGGCCCTGCATGACCACAGAAGCCCATTATGGCTTGTCAGCCCACTGCTGCAGCTGCTATCTGCTGTTGCTCTTCCAGATCCAGGAAGCAGGCCTGCAGCATGTGACCAGGCTGGTTACATGCAGGGGACATTGCTCACATGCTGCACACCACCTTTCTGGCTTTGGGGAGTGGGATGCGGGTGGCGGTGGCAGCTGCAGTGATGGACCAGTTTGACGATCTGGAGTTCCTCCCATTTTGTTCCAGTGATGGGGAAGGAACAGGCCTAATCCACAGGCATGATACTGTATTGGTTTATGTCCAGTCACATGACCACAGTGGCTGTGGGGATTTTTTTTTGTTCCCACTATTAATGCACACATTCACATGTTTTCTATCATTCTGGCCACCAACCTGCACTCTTATTTGATTGGGTGCGTGCCTGGGTGGTTACCTCAGCTCTCATATGTGTTGCCTTCACCCCCTATAATTTGCTGCCTCATTTTAAAAATTTAATTCCTAGGAAAGTGGATGTAGAATTGACAGCATATAGTGCAATCTTATACAGGCCTATTCAGACATAAGTCTTACTAAATTTAATCATGCTTACTCCCAAGAAAGTGTTTTATAGTGCTTGCCCCATGAGATCCCCCCATCACCCTACTTAAAAGGACATCTAAAGGCAAGCAAATATTCAAAGATTAAGCTTCAAAGCTCCATATACTGCATGTCCAGAGTGCAAAGAAAAAAAATAAGAAAAATGGTGCTGACCCTTCCAGTCCTTCATTGGCAAGCAAGAGCCTGGGGGACACATCTCCAGAAATGTCATGCCACCCAATCACCTGTCAGTCACCACGCTCCCCCAGTATCTCCCATCCCCATTCATGGATGAAACCATATGTTGTTGTTTTTTAAAAAAAAGATTCTTCCCAAAAACAGTGAGGTAAACTGGAGGATGTTTTTTAAATCACCTTAAAGCCCCCAGGTATCAGAAAGAAGTGTTTTCATGATGGAACAAGAGCAACGTCATATATTCCAACAGGACTGAAATCAACGTAAGGTCACTTTATTTTCCCCCTGTAGCTTCAGCCCTGGTGATCTTCAAAAGGTGGTGTAACATAGGGCTTGGTTACGGGGTGAAAAAAAACCGTGAAGAATTCGCCAAGATTCCTAATTGTTTACATGCATTACGCCACAAAGTCGCCTCTTTCAGAAGGAGGGGGTGCACAAAAACCCATTAGTAACGCAAGAAAGGATTTCGGGACCTTTCCCAACTTTTTTGAAAAGTAGCGCATTTTCGATAGTCTGAACAAGCATTACACTACGTGCTGTGTGAATTAACAGCAATCTTTCGATACATTCACAGCAGAGCTTTGCCATGATTGGCTGAACTCACCAGGGAGGGGTGTGGACAAGGAGGGGATGGAGGAAAGATCCATGTTGTTTCCAGCCATGAAAAAGACTGTGAGTGCTAGCCTTGTGTGTGTGTGTGTGTTTCCTTCTCTCCCTCCCATATTGTTACTTTCAGTGTGTGAATGATCGTTGTCTCCCCTCCTGAGATCGTGTCCCTTCCCTTCTCCGTCTTGTGCTTAGCCGCGAAAAAGACTGGAGTGCTAGCCTTGTGTGTGTGTGCCTTTCCTTCTCTCCCTCCCTCCTTGCTATCTTGTGCCCAGCTGCTGCAATCTGAAGAATTAAGCAAGCCTTTTCCAGTCTCTCTTGTGTGTGTGTGAATGTTTGTCTCAGACATTCCTGTGGTATCAGAGGATGTGTTTGGGAGGCCAAGCCCCCATCTCAGTCTTTGTGTGAATATCAAAGCGGAAAACAGCTAAAAAATAAACCGATAGACCAATTAAGCAATATATCATCTGAATGATGCAGTACAGCTGCGAAACAGCGATAAAGCTCAAATTACCGCAATAAAAACTGTCATGTAACTGAAGCCATATTTTTAGTTAGCCTTTTCAGTTGTGTCTTTTAGTTTGTTGGCCTGATAAAGATATTGTTCCAGTGTGTAGTCTGGATATATTTTATTATAACACAGAAGTAGTCTGGAAAAAGGAATATGGAATGAACCAATACAGTGAAACTAAAGCATGTCCCTAAACACAGAAAGCATGTCCGCCTAACCCAAACCTGCGAAGTCTCCCTTCAAAGAGAAGATCAATGTGCATTGTCCCATATACTTAGTTCTGATAGATTTGTCATCTCCAAGTTCCAGCCTATAAAAGAGGCTTCTTTCACATGCATGACCAATTCCTTTTATGGCCATTGCAAAGTAACTCCTATTTTCAGCCTGGGTATTTTGGTTCATTTGCTAATAGGGTCATGAGGTTTTGAGGTGTTTACATGATTTCTAAGCTGGTGTAACATCAGATCTTCTATGAAGTACTGGGCTAAATTTCCTATCTGTCTATTTCCATCTTTTGTAGTGTTTACTTTTTCCATCCCTCAGATAAGACTTTTCTCCCTCCCTCCCTCCCTCTTTCTGGCCTTCCCTCAGGCCCCTTAGCTGCACCTTTCTTCCTCTTGTGCACACATTATACCTTCACTTAGTCCTACAGTCCCAAATCAGCATTTGAAAGGTGATATTCTTTCATCCTTAAACTTTAGGTAGTTTACCTCTTTAAATACTCCATCAGGCTGTCTTCTCTTGGCTTTATCCTTTTTCATATCTAATGATGGAGGCAAGTGGTCAAAAAATAAACATCTGAAGATAATGGTGGAGGATATTTAGAAAAAATTCTGCCATGTGGCAAAAGAGATCTCTAGGAGATCTCCCTTTTGAAACAAAGACAGCAATCATCAATAGTGTGCATGCAAAATGCACTCTAGTACAGAACAAAGTCTTTTCCCACTTCTAGGACTGCATTTCCCAATCTGATATCCTCCAAATGTATTGAATTATAATTCTTACCATCCCAGTGGCATCTGGTGGCTTCCATAGCAGTCAGGTGATGAATTTGTTCCTGGTGTTAGCCCAAACTTTGAGCAGCTATCCAAACTGATGGATCCTGTCCCCCAAATAGGTTCAGAACCTTGGGTAGCTCCATGAAAGTTAAGACATAGAAGATTATCAGACGTAGCTAATGTGGTGCCAGAATAATGACATCGGAATGTAAAAGGATGCCAATATCACACGATGTTGTCCTTTTGCATTCTGCTGTCGTTATTCTGGTGTTTCTTTTTATTGATGGGATGAGCTGTGAATAGATCACCCATCCTGTTTTGGTGCCGGCATTGCCGGCGTGTGAAACCTTGCACCATTTAACTCACGTGAATGCAGCATCAATGGCCGGTCCAACACAAACAAGTCCAGATCGCGACATTCAGGTAAGTGATGCACTTTAAAAAACTTTCCCTGGTTTACTTGGAAGTTTTAAAATGTGTGTATGTGCTTTTTGTCACTTTTAATGTTTTATTTTTTGTTTTATGTTTGAGTTTCCTGCACAATGAAGTCTTGCAAGTTTTCAAAGGAGGAAGTGAATGGGGCTCTGTTCACTTCCTCTTCATTGCCAGGGAAGTCTTCTGCTGGAAGAGAAAGTAAGTGCAATGGGGGGGCATTCTTTTGCTGGCATAAAAATTGACTTTTTTATGCTGGCAAAAGAATGTTTATAGGGGATCATCTGATAAAGTCCTAAAATTGATGTGGAACCTACCAACCAACATTACACCTCCCCATGCTGTTGTCCAGCACATTTGCTACACTGTGAAAAACTTTTCTCATAAACCTTGTCAGCTGAAAGCATGAAGAAAGTGGCAGGTCATGTCTCATATGTCGGTGTTCAATGGTTTTCTGTGTTTTCTACATGTACGCTATTTGTACATGCTCTGAATATGTAGAGCCATTGAAAGTGTGGAAGTTGGTGAAGGAAACATACAAATACAAGATTGCATCATAGTATTTGCTATAATGGAGCTCCTCAAATATTGGGGCTGGATTTGTACCCAGATTTTATAGTTACATCCAGATGGTAATGAAGAGAATTCTGTGAGCATCTATCTAGGCTCTGTCTGCCTTTGAAGTACTAGCCAGCTTAGTTTACTTAAGGGAAAATCTTGTTTTAAATGATGCAGAAAAATATGCTGTCTAAAACAATAAGGAAACTAAGATAAAACAAAAAAAACTTTTTGAATTACTGACAGTATTTTCCTATAACTTGTCTCTGTGTAATTGCTACATAATGATCCTTAAATAGCAGGAGACAAGATCACTATGTAACGGTGTTCAGCCTGTCATGCCATTTAATCTTGCTTCTCAATGTTCTTTTATGTTTATCTTGGAAATTAATATTTGCCTACCATTTCTGTCTTTGGGTTCAAGCCATTATTGACATTGAAAGGTTTGCTTTTCCCATTGTCTTATGAACATAGGAATCGGAGTAACCGGCTCTTATGTGTTTACATTAAAAGATCATTGCCCTCAGGAATGAGATAGATCTCCCAGATTATCCTCTCATGCTGATTGTCACTGCTTACTTTGGCAAGAAAAGAAAAAGGATAAAATCGCTTTCAGGGAAGAAAAAAAACACACACATCAAGCCATATCTCTTTAGCACCTGCTGTTTCTCCTGGCAGTGTTTGACACTGTTGACCAAGGAATTTTCCATAATTTGATTCACTCTCTTCCACTCTGCTTTGAGTCTAATTTATCTTGATGTGCAGTAGTAAGCTTAAACATTCACAGACAATACTCACAGAAACCCACGCTTTTCAGTGGCTGCCATTAGGACATATTTTTTTCTCAGTCTTCTCCAACATTTTCAGGTAGGCAAGCAACAGCCAAGTGCAATTAGCACGTGTATATAATCAGCATGGCACAGTCTCCTACCAAGACAGTAATGCTCATAATATATAATTCTTAAAATGCCCTGGACCTTGATGCTACAGAAACAATGTTTGCTATCTCCAGTGACTTACCCAGTTCAGCCTTTTGCTATCCTCAAGGACTGTCTCAAAGCTATGGGAGCCTGGAAATTTAATCTTTTGATCTTCTGCTGTTGTGTTACAGTCTTCAATCTTTTCACTAGCCTCTAGGGAAATCCAAAAATGTGCACTGAGATGCATTTGCTCACCACAAAGCCCTGTACTACAAATTTGGCCTCCTATGTTAACCATCTATTTCACTCTGTCATTCCACATTCAATTTCTTGGTCTAAATCTGCTAAATGACCTGCAATCAAGAGCTATACTAAGCACCCCTAGTTTGTATTTTCCCATTCCAAACCCAGAGGTGTAGCTATGGTGAGGAGCAAAAAGAAGGCATTGCCTCCAAATGAGACCCACACACACACACACATGAAATTTTCTTTCCATTCCCAAATGTCTTCCATTCCAGACAGTATGACGTTGGAAGTCATTAAAACAGGAAACTCTTATATTTGCTGTGCTTGCATTGCCTTAGTAATTCTCCCTGTCTTTTTTTTTTAAATGGACACCTAAATTGCATTTCTAAATGTTCAACTGAACTTTTAAGTTACTGCAATGCTAGAAATTTGGGGACTGTAGGAAATCTTCATTTTGGGGGTAGAATTCTTATTTGGGGCAACAACTCCATTTGGTTCCCTGCACCTACACCTCCACATTTTGTCACTGTACTTTCAGATATGAAGAAAGCATTCCCCTCAAAGTCCTTCTGTACAAATACACTTCTTTAATTTTGGTCAAACATGTTCCTTATGGAAAATGAAGACTGGTGGCCCATATTTCTTTTCATGTTGCCATTGTCAGGCTGAATCAAGTCTGTCACCTTCTGCATTCATGAGCTCTTATAACAGGTAGAAGAATGACGCACACACAAGGCAGATATATGAAGAGAATGAGCCAGAAATGATGGTTCACGATAGTAATAGGGTAGTCACACATCACCTAAAACAATTAAACACAACATAGCTTGTGTGGTTGCTTAGTCTGCTGTCCAGGTACTAACTAAGGTCAACTTAAAGGCTTCCTATCTCCTTATGGTCCTTTATCTTCAACTCAGACTTGGACTTTAAAGCTGATCAAACAGAGGACAGTTCTGTGGCAGCCCTTTAAACAGAGGATTGTCCTCTGTGAAACAGGACATGTAGCCATGCTATAGGACACCTTTGTAAAGCAAGGAGACCTCCATTCTTTTTATCACTGAGAGATGGGAAAGGAAAGCAAAAGCTGCAAGTTGTTTGACCAGAGCTTCCATTTCCATTGTTCAAAGCCATAACTTGTGGATGCAATACCATAATATAGTCTCATTCCATGCCATCCCAACCTCACCAAACTTTACCCATTTCACTCCCATTTCTATATATATGTTTGCTTTTTATTTATTTATAGACCATCTTTTGGTTCTAAATTGTCCTATTTAATACAAATCGTCTAATTTAATATCCAAGAGGTTTGTGATATTGTGTGTGTGTGTGTGTGAAAGACTAGGCAGATAACAGAAAGATAGTAATATGCTAAGGATGCTGAAGTAAAGAATAGCATTGTTGCTTGGTTTTTCCATAGCAATTACTGTAATATATAGAGAACAAACTGATCCAGTTAAGAAGAAATAAACAGATAGTCATTGTCGAGGAAGTTGCTTTTATTTTTGTACTAAGAACTGATTATGGGAACATGCTAATTTCCAAATTTGGAATAGAATTTCATGGTATTCCTCAACAACCACACACAAAAATACATACAATTCAGATTCCAGTTTGAGAATATCATGGCTCCCAAAACTTTTTTGAATCAATTACTGATCTTATACTTAATGGAAAGGCCAAAGTTGTTGAAAGACTAGTCTTAAAAATACAAGGCTTCCACAGAGGATATACCTAGAAAGAAGGAAGACATAACTTCCTACAGCAGCAACTCATTACATAAATTCTGGAAGCTCCACAGTTCTTAGTACTGTTATTATTACTATCTGCCAAGAAGAGAAAAAATGGTCAAAGGCAGCCAAGCTGTTGATTCCTTCCCAAGGATCAGAATCCTTGTGCAGTGGAGGAGCATTGCCCTGGAACAGATTGTTCCCAATTCCCAGAGTTGTTCCAGAATAATACCATGGCACATGATCTGAGAGATCTTGAAGAAATTGTCAGAGTATGATGGGATATGCAATCTGATAAATTCATGCTGTAAAGAGATACAGAAAAAACCAACATGCTTGCCTACAGGGGGCATACTAGTGTAAACAGGGCTTCAGTTGTCCTATGTTATGGGCACGTAGCCTTGAAGGCTTGTAATCTGCATGGAAACTGTATGTATGTCTCACTGAGGCAGGATGTTTACTGTATGTGTTTTGAAGCTCTATAACCAGTCTCTAAGCTATGCAGTGGCTGAAGCTGCTAAGTCCTGACTATTGCGACAGAGAGGATTCTCTGTTGTTTCTGTATGTATCTTAAATGTTTCAGTAAAGTTTAGTTGTTTAGATACCACCTGAGTGTCTGTATGCTTTATTTGACACTTTAAGGTTAATGCTGGGGCAAATGAGTTTTTTCTGCTACTCTGCTACAATTTTTTCTGCCTGGATCTCTATGAGCATGTATAGAGTGTCCAGTGCACTATATTGTGTCAATAATAATATATAATAAGGTTGAACTCTCCTTGTTCTTCTTCCTGCATGGGTCAAATATTAGGGAAACACAATTGTTTCAGCAACAACTCAAGGCTAAATGTCTCACTGAAGATGGATCATTTGGAAAAAATTTCCAAGTGATTACAAAGAGGCCCACTCTTTTGGTATTAGATGCAGTTAAAAAAAATGCACTGGCTATTTATTGTGTGTGTGTATGCCTTCAAGTCATGTCCAACTTATGACAGCCCTCAGAGTTTTGAATTTTTTTAGACTCCTGGGAGAGGCTGCTTGTTGCAGTGGGTGGAGCTTCCGTGAGTTTGAATTTTTTTAGACTCCTGGGAGAGGCTGCTTGTTGCAGTGGGTGGAGCTTCTGTGAGTTTGAATTTTTTTAGACTCCTGGGAGAGGCTGCTTGTTGCAGTGGGTGGAGCTTCTGTGAGTTTGAATTTTTTTAAACTCCTGGGAGAGGCTGCTTGTTGCAGAGGGTGGAGCTTCTGTGAGTTTGAGTGGCCAAGCCCCCCCCCCAAAAAAAGCATACTTAAAAGTACAGCATAGGGTTTTCAGCATTAACTAAGAGTTCTTAGATTACCTAAAAACTCTCACCATTGACACCGAGGGGACTGTGGCGGCCAACTGCAATACTTGTGCGATGTTTGTCTTCTTGGCTACAGACGTGGGGAACTTCACATGTACCAAGTGCAAGTTGGTAGCCCTCTTGGAGGAGAAAGTCCAGCAGCTAGAGACACGGGTAGCTACACTTTAACAGATTCAGGAGCAAGAGGTTTTCCTGGACATAACAGAACAAACAATCTTGGATGGGGACCGCACAGAGGAACTGGCTGTGGAGGAGGGGGTCACTCCACAGACACAGGAAGTAGACAGCTGTAAGAATGTCACACATAGAACAAGAAAATCTAGGCATACTTCGAGCAGCTTGCAGCTACAGAATCAATTCGAAGCCCTCTCTCTTATCAAGGACAATGAGGAAGAACAGCATGGACAGACTTCAGGGGCAGAGCAGGGGACCTTGAGAGGACCACCGCAAGGAACAGCAGCTGTGAAGCCTCGGTGGAGGCGTGTGGTGGTGGTGGGAGACTCCTTGCTGCGAGGTACAGAAGCAGTGGTTTGTGGGCCTGACAAGATGTCTCGGGAGGTGTGTTGTCTCCCTTGGGCAAAGATCCGTGATGTGATGGAGCAGCTAACAAGACTCGTCAAGCCTACGGATCATTACCCCTTCCTTTTGGTCCATGTGGGAACCAACAATACTGCAAGGCACAGCTTTCTGAAGATCAGAAGAAATTATGAGGTTCTGGTGAGGAAGCTGAAAGAAATGGATGCACAGGTTGTCATCTCATCTCTTCTGCCAGTTGAAGGGCATGGTCCAGGAAGGGAGACGAAAATAGCTGATGTAAACAACTGGCTCCGTAGATGGTGTCACCGAGAACAATTTGGATTCTTGGATCATGGGCTGCACTTCCATGAGGGGGGACTTCTGGCAAGAGGTGGGGTGCATCTCACACCAGCTGGCAGAAACGTTTTTGCCTACAGTCTCAAGAATTTGATCAGGAGGGCTTTAAACTGAGTCACATGGGGGAGGGAGACAGTATTCTGGAAGGCAAAAGGGCTGGAGAAAATAGTCAAACTGTCATAGAGGGAACGAGGCAAACAGCGCAAGGACCCAACAGTGGGAGGAAAAAAAACTTGCACAGGCAGCAAGTAAAGGGAACACATGGTTTAAGATGTCTCTACACTAATGCACAGAGCATGGGAAATAAGCAAGGTGAACTTGAACTCCTAGCACTACAAAACAAATATGATATAATAGGCGTTACTGAAACCTGGTGGGATGAGTCTCATGATTGGAATGTAGGAATAGAGGGGTATAACCTTTATAAGAGAAACAGGCCAAACAGGAAAGGAGGAGGAATAGCATTATATGTCAAGGATATTTACACCAGTGAAGAGATCCATGACATCAATACTGGAAGCCAGGTGGAGAGCATCTGGATAAAAATTAAAGGGGAGGGAAACAACAGGGATGTTATTGTGGGACTCTACTACAGACCCCCAAGTCAGATGGAGGAATTGGATGATGCCTTTCTAGAACAGATGAACACACACACAGAAAGGAGAGATGTAGTAGTGGTGGGTGACTTCAACTATCCTGATATTTGCTGGCAATCTAACTCAACCAAAACTTCAAGGTCTAGCAAATTCCTTACTTGCCTGGAAGACAATTTCATGGTCCAAAAGGTGGAAGAGGCAACAAGGGGGTCAGCTATTTTAGATCTGATCCTAAACAACAGCGATGACCTGGTTAACGGGGTGCAAGTGGTGGGATCCTTAGATGAGAGTGATCATGTTCTCCTGGAGTTTGTTATACAATGGAAAGGAGAAGCCAGGCATAGACAGACACACATTCTAGACTTTAGGAGAGCTGATTTCAATAAACTCAGGGAAATACTGGGGGTGATCCCATGGTCAGGAATACTAAAAGAGAAGAGACCTCAAGATGGATGGGACTTTCTCAAAAGGGAGATACTGAAGGCACAATTTCAAACAGTACCATTGAGGAAGAAAAATGGGAGGTGTCTCAAGAAACCAGGATGTTTGACTAAAGAAATATCAACAGAGCTAAGTTTTAAATGGAACATGTATAAGAAATGGAAAAAGGGGGAAATCACCAAAGAAGAATTCAAACAGATAGCGAACACATGTAGGAGTAAAGTCAGAAAAGCTAAAGCACAGAATGAGCTCAGGCTTGCTAGAGAGGTTAAGAACAATAAAAAGGGGTTTTTTTTGGTATGTCCGCAGCAAAAGGAGGAAGAAGGAAATGGTAGGGCGACTACACAGAGAAGATGGCAAAATGCTAACAGGGGACAGAGAAAAGGCAGAATTACTCAACACCTTCTTTGCCTCAGTGTTTTCAGAAAAGGTAAAGGGGGACCAACCTGAGGATAAAGGTACAGAAGACACAACAGGGGAAATCCAACACAGAATAAGGAAAGAGGTAGTACAGGAATACCTTCTTAATCTAAATGAATTTAAATCTCCAGGACCAGATGAACTACACCCGAGTATTAAAAGAGCTGCAAATATAATCTCAGAGCCATTGGCAATAATCTTTGAGAACTCCTGGAGAACAGGAGAAGTCCCAGCAGACTGGAGGAGGGCAAACGTTGTCCCCATCTTCAAAAAGGGGAAAAAAGAGGACCCCAACAATTATCGTCCAGTTAGTCTGACATCAATACCAGGGAAGATTCTAGAGCAGATCATTAAACAGAGAGTCTGTGAACATTTAGAAGACAATGCCATAATCACAAAAAGTCAACATGGGTTTCAGAGTAACAAGTCATGCCAGACTAATCTGATCTCTTTTTTTTGATAAAATGACCAGCTTGGTAGATGAAGGGAACGCTGTGGACATCGCATACCTTGATTTCAGTAAGGCCTTTGACAAGGTTCCCCATAACATTCTTGCAAACAAGCTTTTAAAATGTGGGCTAGACAAGTTAACAGTTCAATGGATTTGTAATTGATTGACCGGCCAAACCCAAAGGGTGCTCAGCAATGGCTCCTCTTCATCTTGGAAAGATGTGACCAGTGGGGTGCCACAAGGTTCTGTCCTCGGCCCAGTGCTATTCAACATCTTTATCAATGACTTGGATGAGGGAATTAGGGGCATACTTACAAAATTTGCAGATGAGACCAAATTAGGAGGAGTAGCTAATACCCTGGAGGACAGGATCAAAATTCAAGATGACCTGGATAAACTGGAGAGCTGGGCCAAAGCTAACAAAGTGAAATTCAATACGGAGAAATGTAAAGTACTGCACTTAGGGCGTAAAAATGAAATGCATCGATATAGGATGGGAGAGACCTGGCTGAATGAGACTACGTGCGAAAGGGATCTAGGAGTCCTAGTAGACCACAAGTTAAACATGAACCAACAGTGCGATGCGGCAGCTAAAAAGGCCAATGCGACTTCGGGCTGTATCAATAGAAGTATAGTGTCTAGATCAAGGGAAGTAATAGTGCCACTCTATTCTGCCTTGGTCAGACCTCACTTAGAATACTGTGTCCAGTTCTGGGCACCACAATTCAAAAAGGATATTGACAAATTGGAGCGTGTCCAGAGAAGGGCAACTAAAATGGTGAAAGGTCTGGAAATGATGCCTTATGAGGAGAGACTTAGGGAGGTGGGTATGTTTAGCCTGGAAAAAAGACAGTTAAGAGGCGATAGGATAGCCCTGTTTAAGTATTTGAAGGGGTGTCACATTGAGGATGGAGCAAGCTTGTTTTCTGCTGCTCCAGAGACTGGAACACAGAGCAATGGATGCAAGCTCCAGGAACAGAGATTCCACCTCAACATTAGGAAGAACTTTTTGACTGTCAGAGCTGTTCGGCAGTGGAACGCACTCCCTCGGAGCGTGGTGGGGTCTCCTTCCTTGGAGGTCTTTAAACAGAGGCTGGATGGCCATCTGTTGGGGATGCTTTGATCATGATTTCCTGCATGGCAGGGGGTTGGACTGGGTGGCCCTCGTGGTCTCTTCCAACTCTGCAATTCTATGATTCTATGATTCTATGAGTGTGTGACTTGGCCAAATAATTAAATGTTTAATTATTTAATTGTATATTAAGGGGTGGGTGGGATGGAGGAGTTTGTCTGTATATTTTAATGTTGTAAGCCGCCCCGATTGCATTTTGTAGAGGGGTGGGATACTACTACTACTACTAATAATAATAATAATAATATAGGCCACCTAGTGGGTTTTCATGGCTGAATAGCCATTTGAACCCTGGTTTCCAAAGTCATTGCCCAACACTTAAACGAGTTTTCATTTATTTTCTTATTTGCTGGCTATCAGCTATCTTCAGTCTTTTTGTACAAGCCATTCAGTGAAATTACTTCTTAATGAACTGTGTTAAATATTTAAAACATGGAGACCTACTCTTTTACTTTTAATTGCATTTATTGAGTTTTTAAAAGGCAAATAATGTGTTAATTTAGACTGTTTTAGCTTTAATGCATATAAGTAGGTACTGGATCATGACTTTTCTCTGGTGTGCACATGCTTCAGAACGAACAATGTGGAAGGAGAAGGTACAGATTTTCATTTTTCATATGGGAAAGTGCTGGACTGTGCAGATCAATTGTTCTGCAACATCTTCATTTTCAAAAGATGTTATTCATAGCAGAATTTATACTGTTTCAGAGTAGCTTAGCTCATTCTTGCTCTTATATACTTTGAATTGTTCTGATATTTTGTTTTCCAAGTTCTTGCTAACATTTTGTTTTGTCTCTTTTGCTCTTTTCTTTCTTAAGTAAAATCCAATTCCCACTGCTTTGGTCAACAGTTTCTCATCTTGATACAAAGTGCTGATTATGTTTCCTACTTAATTTAACTCATAATACTGATTGCATTGCTCCATTTAGGTTTGCTTCTTGTCCATCAATCCTTCCTCCCTGAAAACATACAGATGACACTAGAGACTTGAAGTGCAGTCAGGAGTTTAAATGGCAAAGAAGGATCTCTGGATTTTTAAATTCCTTATGATTTCTGGAAATAATGTCAGCCAGTGGCAGCACTGTGGGGGTTGGGGTTTGTGAGAGGCCAAACTGCACTAGCTGACACTGTCAGGGGGAGGGATGAGACCAGACTTAGTGACATCAAAGATGTCAGCATTTTTGCTGACCCAAAGCAGAAATAAAGGGACTAGACATAAGAACATAGGTTGCGTAAGGTCCACTTTATTGACCTATTAAAGTATCTAACTAATTGAAACTGTATGAAAAGCAACAGAAGGGAAAACATGGTGAGAGAACAACTAATGCAGTAGGTCTCCACTGGATCCCCTCCTTGGCTTCCCTTGGGTGAACACCAGAGCCCCAAGGAGAATCCAATACCTGGGTTGCTCCCTGGCTGGCCATAATGGACAATGTCTCCCCCAAGTTGCATGACTTAAAATGAGAGCACAGTCCCTGGGCCAGCCCTGACGGTAGTTTCCTTCGCCACCCCCTGGTCCCATGACCTAAACAGGCAGTTCCAGAGGCCATCCCTTTACAACAATTGGTGCCATAGGTGTTCACTGTAATCATACATTTCTCCCCACCACTGTCTGTCACATACAAGGGGCAAGCACCTGGTTAGCCACACCAGACCAGCCATGAAGTTTCTCACCCCCTGCTGCAAGTCACCCCAAAACAAGATATTGCTCTCCTCAGAGAGGTGAACACCATCAGCTCTTTAAAGTTCAGACCTCTGAAATACTATTTGGGAATGTAGTAAAAAATACCCCATCCCTTTCATCAATACATTCTTAAATCCCCCATAGTCCCATCTGTGGCCCCGGTCCAAACAATGTGGCTCACCCTAATCCTGCCAAACTTGGCAGGGAGGAATGGCTGACTATAATCAATGCACTCCAGGCCATTGTGGTCAAATAATTTGAAAGTCACAGGCTGTTTGGATAATCAGGACTTTCCCCTTTAGCAAAGCAAGGTCCTTACTTCCAAGCGAATGACCAGAATGTGCAGAGGATCCCCTTGTACTTCCTGAACAACAAAGGAAGCAAACCATGATATCACAGGTCTCTATCCCCTAGCCACTCAACTGTGCTTCATCAATCAGGACCAGCTGCAACCTCAAATGGCATGTTAGCACCCATCGTGCTCCCCAACGCCCATAGATCAAAACATGGAACCTCTCCAAGCAGAACATAGAATCAGAAACACAACTTTGGTGAACAAACAATTTTAACATTTGAGAATGCAAATATACCTCTTATAAGCTGAAGACCTCCATCACCCCAGCTTCTGAATGGTACCCCTGTCCATGCCCATTGCAGATGCTACTGAGGCAGGTCTGATTCTAAAAGAATGAGCCCCAAATCAAACTCTACTCAGGCCCAATCTGGACAGCCTTAGCACTAACCACTCAAAAGTGATATCTGGTGAGAGGAGAATTATCTGCATGGCAGAATAAGGGACTAGCCTGAAGGCCCCTAACCTGTAAGAATTCATGCAGTACAAATACAGGATATAATGCAGAATTGTGCCAGTTCTCGCCTGGTCTGTCTTAGAGGAACAATTAGTGAGGACTACCAGCCATTTCTGTATCTGAACATCCTTATATTCAAGCACCTTACCAGAGATATCCCTTCTAGATGATACCACTAACTCACTGATGTGCAAAGGTCCACAAAATATTCAAGGGAACCTGCATGAAACAGCAAAACTTCATAATATGAGGAGCAGATATTGGCCCAAAGGCCACCCAAGCCCCTCAATACAGCTAGAAAGAGGGGTTCATGCCTATCAACCACCGTCTCCATCTCCCAGGCTCCCCCTTCCAGCATTTTATGAACCCTAAAATAACCTGTGCTATCTGAAAATCCCAGAGTCTTAGCTTAAAAGGCCTGCCTCTAATGGACTGTGGTGACAACCCCTTTTCCCTAAGGTGAACCCAGAACTGTAAAATGTGCAACACCAGTAATGGCCAACCTACCTAAAGTCCCTGCTGCTTTCTAAAATGGTTAAATTCCCTCATTGTCCTAAGATAACTCTCCCTAGTGCCTGGGGCAAGTGCAAGAGTAATGGTTGCATTAATTACCTCATCATCCCTCCAAGCTTCCAGAGGACTGGTGGCATCAGGTCTAGAAGAGGTGCTGAATCTGGATAACTAATTTGGTTAGTTATCTTTGAATTCCCCACACCACATACTGGCTGCTTAGAAGGTGGCCACTTAGCTGGCCCTTTGTCTCAAGAACAACAACATTTATTTCTTGCCCGCCTCTTCCTATGGATCGTGGCAGGGAACAACAATTTAACACATAAACATAATGTTAATTAAAAACACATATCAGTTAAAAACATATCCATTTAAAAACAGGTAAGACAAAGACATTTTAAAACATTCAGTACACAGTTTAAAATTCACACTTTAAATTAATTTGGATTGGCCTGCCAGTAGAGACTAGTCTTTAGAATCATAGAATCATAGAATAATAGAATTGTAGAGTTGGAAGAGACCACGAGGGCCATCCAGTCCAACCCCCTGCCACACAGGAAATCTTGATCAAAGTATCCCCGACAGATGGCAATCCAGCCTCTGTTTAAAGACCTCCAAGAAAGGAGACCCCACCACGTTCTGAGGGAGTGTGTTCCACTGCCGAACAGCTCTTACTGTCAAAAAGTTCTTCCTAATGTTGAGATGGAATCTCTGTTCCTGGAGCATGCATCCATTGCTCCATGTTCCAGTCTCTGGAGCAGCAGAAAACAAGCTTGCTCCATCTTCAGTGTGACATCCCTTCAAATACTTAAACAGGGCTATCATATCGCCTCTTAACCGTCTTTTTTCCAGGCTAAACATGCCCAGCTCCCTAAGTCTCTCCTCATAAGGCATCATTTCCAGACCTTTCACCATTTTAGTTGCCCTTCTCTGGACATGCTCCAATTTGTCAATATCCTTTTTTAATTGTGGTGCCCAGTACTGGACACAGTATTCTAGGTGAGGCCTGACCAAGGCAGAATAGAGCGGCACTATTACTTCCCTTGATCTAGACACTATCCTTCTATTGATACAACCCAAAATCGCATTTGCCTTTTTAGCTGCTGCATCACACTGTTGACTCATGTTCAACTTGTGGTCTACTAGGACTCCTTTAATACTGCTTTAAATTCTGACATTGTATTTAGCTGTCATATCTCTTCCAGCAGGCCATTCCAGAGTCCAGGGGTGGCTGGGTGACAGTTGCCAACCTAGTCCTAGCTGACTAGAGCAAATATCCCCAGAGGACCTAAGTGTACAACACAGATTATATGGGAGAAGGTGATGTCATAGGTAACCTACAAGACCAATGTCTTTTTAAAAACCCATAGCATCCCTAATCAGGGCAATAGTTCTAGTCCAACTCTCACACTTTCAAATGTGACCTTACCAGGATTGCTGGGGTACAAAGGGGGCCTATGAAGCCTGCAGAAGCCTAGCAAGGACCTATGAAGCCTACCAAGTTGTAATCAGGCCTGCAGAGACCTAATAAGGAGCTAGAGGTCTGCAGAGGCCTAGCTGGTCCTAAGAGGCCTGCAGGAGCTTAATCAGTGTCCCTCAGGAAAATGAAGGCCTAAAAAGGACTAACTGGGGCCAGCGAGACCTAAAGAAGCCCAAAAAGGTCTTAAGAGGCCTACAAAAGCTTAATTGGGGTGTCACTCCATTCTCCTTGGGATGGCAGCCTCAGGACTTCAACAATCAGGCAAGGGAGACAAGTGTTTCTTGACAGGAAGCCATTTATTTTACAGAATAATATACTTATGCATGCAGGTGCCTGCTTGTGGGCCCCTTTGCTTTAGTCAAGTCAGACTTTTTATACCCTAGCTGTTGCATTACAGATCATAAGCTCACTTGTGTCATTCTTTTCAGAGTACTGATAAACCATTATTGTCTAATTCAAATTCTGTTTTTCTCTTTACCATGTACAATTGCATCCCTGTCCCAGAGCAGATGTTCAGACCAGATGTTTCCACAATCATCTATCTAAAATTTCTTTGTTCCTATCTGTTCCTTCCTTGCTGGCACTAATTTCTCTCAATCACCTCCATTTCCTCTTGTATGATCTCACCACTAGTTGAATGAGTCTTTGACCATTCATATCATTGCATGAGCCTTTGATCAATCAAAATGCTGTATGAGCATTTTGATCATTCACACCATTGCTGTTTCTTAAGTCTACCTTCCCTAACATATTATTTATTAGACACCTGTATGTTCTCTTACACTGTTCTATCAAAGCCTAAATCCTACTACCTGTTAGCATATCATTTGAAACAATATATATTTTAAACTGCCTTTTCCAGCATCTGCTAATGTCTATCTATCTACGGATTATTTTTTGTTACTTTCAAGCCATGTCCTGTCAACATGATGGGCTGCCTTGTTCATTGTAAATGATCTGAATCCCATCATGGTTCTCTCTCTAGAGACCACTTGCTATAATTGTAGCT
This sequence comes from Gambelia wislizenii, assembly GCA_030847615.1. Classification (NCBI taxonomy): domain Eukaryota; kingdom Metazoa; phylum Chordata; class Lepidosauria; order Squamata; family Crotaphytidae; genus Gambelia; species Gambelia wislizenii. The sequence goes on from JAUMIR010000001.1 coordinate 142,394,420, forward strand.
AATTGACTTGTGGAAATCTAGAATGAGGGATGTCTGATAAAGGAACATTGTTTTGAATATCTTTGCCACCAAAATGGTGGGTGTCTTCATCTCCATTATGTGTATTTCTCTCTTTTCTTACAGGAGCCTATGAGATCTGTAAAGGCCCACTGGTGCAATAGTCTGATGGTTACTATACTCCCTGATATGCCTTTCCTTGCACTATGGGTATTTCTCTACATCATGCCTCAATATTAATGTCATCCTGTTTCTTCTTAGATAGTCATTTCCAGAATAAACAATAAGTAATTATCTGAGTGATAGTGTTCTATTCCTGTCCACTCTAGTTCACTCACACAAAATATTATAGTGTCTCCATGTTCCATTTGTTGTTTTAAAATGTCTAGCTTTCCCTGATCTATGCTTCTTACTGTATATTCCATGTTTTTATTATATGAGTTGGCAGCTTCCAGGCCTTCCTTTTCTCATGCAACCCCCTCCTCAGCAACAACCATGTGTATATTTGTGTAGAATAATTCATAAAACACTTTGGGACATGCACATACAGGAAGCCGTTTCACAATACACAATTATAGAACTATGATTCCACTTTAATGGCCATGACATCCTCTACAATCCTGAGATTTGCAGTTTAGGGAAAGGCATTAGAATTCTCATTCAGAGAGCTCTAATGCCTCACAAACTTCCAGATTCCATACGATGGAACCAAGGAGATTATCAGACATGGGGAAAGGTGGCAAAAAAGTGTCCCCAACTGCATCAGAAGAACACAACAAGAACAGAAAGGGCAACAGCCATTCCTGGGGCATAGTGCTGGTGTGGACAAGGCTTCACTTTTGTATTGACGGAGCTAAGTCACCAGTACAAATGGACAAATTATTCACACCCACTCTATGCCCCTGGAAAACTGAAAGATGACGTTGTCTGGTAACGTTGCCCATTTCTGTTCCTGTCACAGTCTTCTGACATGGTTTTTGCCATGTCTGAAAATCTCCCATGGCAGTTGAATGGAATCATTCCAGTATAATTGTGTAGTGTGTGGAAGGGCCCTGGGTGAGTCAACATTATCATCTCTTTATCAAATTCTTGTTAACTGGGTTTCCAAAATGTCTGGAAACTCATTATTTTAAATACTAAAGGAATAACAATGAATATTCTTTCTGTCATTATCTTGAACTGATGCGAATCAATAAAGACACACCCCATTTTTAAAACACTTTTCTTTACTGAGATGTCAGGAAAGAGAGCAAAGAGAAAGGAAAATTATATTAAAATCTACATCTTTCCTGAACTTTAACTTAGAGATATTTTCTAAAGGAAAAAAGGAAGAACATTCAGTTGAGCAATAGTGCCTTTAGTTCTTTGTTTTCTTTTGCTCTTTTGCTCTAGTGGCTAACTTATCTAGTGGAGTCTGTGTGAAATGGAATGTAACAAAGAAATAATAATTTCTGAACTTTTTGTGTGCTGTCAAGTAATTCCTACTTACAAACTACAATGCTCACACAACTGTAATTTTTAATTGGAATTGTTTATAAGGTTCTTCCTTAACAGAGCATTTGAATGGTGCAATTTCCATAATAATATAATCATTTGCATATTTATTAGTTTCATTTAATTTGCTGTGAAGTATTTTAATGTGGGATGAGGGTGATCTTTAACCACATTATTTCAGTGTTCAGTGTGACTGTAATCCAAATAGTGGCCAATGTGTAGATGACACATAATATTAACCAGCAAGATATGATTTTTATATAAACTGATCTGTGCTATTTTTTCCTAAATCACTGCATTCATTTAGCCATATCATTATGAACATGTTGGCATTAAAACTTTCAGAATTATCTGGAGAAAAAAAAATATAATTCCTTTCCACAATTCTTCAGACCTTGAGAGGTTCATGAACTTTGCACATTTTAAAAATCCCCATTAAACAATGCTATTGAGTTTATTATTTACCTTTTCCCATCTTGCTTAAGGAATAGTTACAAAAGGCTTGATTTAAAATATTTTATAATGAAAATAATGTGCTAGTGCACCTTGTGGACCAGGGCTGGCAATTGCAGGCATTATGGGGGAGGGGGAGGGAGCTGCACTGATCCTTTTCTATTGACCCTAGAGGGACTTCTATTGCCATTTTTGACTACTCCCCAAGTTTGAGGGTCATATATTTATTTTACCTCAAATAGACTCTACTATCTCCCCTGAGGGAGGGTGCCACTGTGTTTCAGGACCCTTTCACATGCACCTCACCAGTTGCAAGCCTGAGACTTATTTCCAGTCTAGCATATTCCATCTCAGAGGGTTTTCCCTCTGAGTTCTCATGGCTAGACCACTTCTCAGGAGCCATAGAGGATATGTGGGCTGAATAGGGATGTATTGTTCATTAAGGAGATTACCAGACGTGGTGGAATGTGGCAAAAAACTGCATTCCAAACTGTGTCAGAATAACAGGAGGAGAACATGAAGGGTTTCATCATCATGTGCCTGAATCCTCAACCATTCCCAGGGTGTAGGTCATGTAGCTCTGCCACAGACCAGGGTGTCCTTTTTTTATTGATGGGGACAAGCCACCAATAAAAAGGGATGCCTTACTCATGACTGTGCAATGCCCCTGGGATTGTGAAGGATGTTGTTGTTTGATAATCTCACTCATTCCTGTTCTCGTGATATTCTGACATGATTTTTTTGTGGGAGCATTGAGACACCTGGCACAGCCTGGGGACAAACCAACCCAGGTGTAGCCAAACAGCAGTACCACGTCAGCAGAATGAACAAAAATAAAACATAAACAAAGTCAGCAGCTATCAGCTGTCTCAATGCTCTGACCCACTTTTCACACAAAAAGAAAAAGACCCACAGACTGAGATGTTCTTCCAAAGATATCAGGAGGCTTTTATTTTCAATTCCACTGTGTACAAAATAGTATATACAAACAGATCTCAATGTCTTATCAGCAATTCTCCAAACAATAGTTCAACCAATATAGTTCCAACCTATCAATATAAATACATCAACAATCCTCTTTGCTATCGCACCCAAACTCACTCCCACAAACTGTGTGTCTTCTGGTTCTGTTATATAGGGTGTTACCTGTCAGTCCTCTGCTTTACTCAGCTAAATAGAAAACAGCATATTCTGAGCATAAAACATCATTTTCTGCACAGGAATTAATATTTCTGTGTTAAAATATTGTTTTCCACACAGAAAATGCTGTTTCCTGCATAAAAATGCTGTTTTCTATGTAAATCAACCATGTGAAAATTTTACTCAGAAACAAAATCCTCAATTACTGCTTTTTCTATCCACAACTTTTATGTGCAGAAAAAGCTGTAATTGGGGACATTGTCTGCATAAAATTCATACATGGTTTATTTGCATAAAAAGTCCCCAATTAAAAAGTCCCTAAACTAGAAAGATTCTCATCAGTCCAGAATTTATCTTGTCAGGGTTTCTTAACAGGGCTTTTGACCATTTAAAAAAATATTTTCAAATATTCTTTCTATCCCTATGGCTGAGATGCTGGTTGACTGAGTGTTTCAGGAGAGATTACAGGATCTAGAATTAGAGGACGAATTATTTGGGTAAATATATATATCAAAGGCTAAGAGGGGGGTCATGATGGGCCTCAAATGCCACAAAATGACCAGTGGTACACTCACTGACAATTGCTAGGGAGAAGCTCTCACAGGTAATGTCAATGAAAGCAGTGACAGTAAATTAAACAAAAGTGTCTGACAGCAATCTTGCCAGTAAGGGTCTGTTTGCAAGGGAGATACTCAGGACAGAAATCAAACCATGTTCTTACAATCAAGCAAGGTTGTCAAGGTTCATTGAACCTGGCAGGGTTGCCAGCCAATCCACAGGTCAGGAATCTAGAGCAGAACTGTAGGAACTCCAAGCCAGAGCCGGAAATCTGACAGTTGTTCCCAGCAGGGAACATGTGTCAGAGTTCTGTCTTAAATGGTTTACAGCCAGCTGTCCTTGATTAAGAGCACTTCTCCTGTTGTTTGACAAGGAGCCTCATGGACTGCCCTTGTTCTACTCTTCTCTCTTCCCTTGATCTAGACACTATACTCCTATTAATGCAGCCTAGAATTGCATTGGTTTTTTAGCTGCTGCTTCACACTGCTGACTCATGCTTGGCTTGTGGTCCACTAAGACTCCTAGGTCCCTTTCACATGTATTGCCATATAGCCAGGTGTCATCCATCCTGTATCTGTGCATTTCATTTTTACTGTCCAAGTATAGTATCCTACATTTCTCGCTGTTGAAATTAATTTTGTTAGTTTTGGCCCAGCTTTCTAATCTCCTAAGGTCATTTGGGATTCTGCTCCTGTCCTCTGGGGTATTAGCTACCCTTCCTAATTTGGTGTCATCTGCAAACTAGATAAGTTTGCCTTCTATCCCCTTACCCGAGTCATTAATAAAGATGTTGAATAGCACTGGGCCCAGGACAGAACCCTATGGCACCCCACTGGTAGCTTCTCTCCAGGATGAGGAGGAGCCATTGGTGACTACCTTGGAGTTCGGTCAGTCAACCAATTACAAATCCACCTAACAGTTGCATTGTTTAGCCCACAGGTTACTAACTTTTTTGCAAGAATATCATGGGGGACCTTGTCAAAAGCCTTACTGGCTTACTCATAATAGTTGTCTGATGGAGACCTCATTAATATTTCTTCCTTACTTTTTATCTCATCAAGAATCAAATTTATTTTTTCTTGTTCCTTTTTTAAAAATTCAGACTTATGCTGGGTGTAGCACACACACCCCCGGCTAAAGCTTTACTCATATCCCAAACTATTGTGATATCCATACCTTTATTCAGATAAGTCTCAAAGATTCTTTTATTTTCTTTTTTCCAGTCCTCCACAACCATCTCCTTCTTTAACAATATTCAACTAGTCTCCCTTTAAAAGTAACTTTTTTTCCTTTTAAAAGTTAATCACTGGATTATGATCTGAAAAAGTCTTTGGTAATATCCCCACCTTATGAACCTTAGTAGCTAAGGTTTTAGAAATCAAGATCATATCTATTTTTGAAAAAAATATTTATGTCTCTCATAAAAGTATGTATATCCTCTAGCATCACTGTTTTTATAATTCCATATATCAACAAGCTCCAAAGTGTTCATTGAATGGGAAAAATATTTTGGTAACTTGCCTTGTGAAATTTTAATAATTTTTTTTCTCAGACCATCTGTCTTTTTGGGAGGGAACTACTGCATTTCAATCACCTATGAGACACCAATTTGTATATGATAAATGCAACAGCTTTCCCATAAAATGCTACTTTATCTTAATTAGGGGAATACATTCCCAGCACCAAAGCCTTAATTCCCTGCATATTTATTAACACCCCAATATGTCTACCATATTCATCAGTTGGTTTCAGTTTTGAACATAGTTGAGGGTTTGTGTACAAAGCAACTCCACTTCTTTTTTAACCCTCCTGTGTTGAATTCTTCACCTAAACATTTATAAATCAAATACTTTGAATCCTTTTAAAAATATGTGTTTCTTGTAAACAAATTGCATCCTGTTTGTATTTTTTCAAATGATGTTTTTTTTCTCTTTTGAGGACTATTTGCCAGATTTATATTTCATGTTAAAATTTTGTAAACCATAATTAAGCATGTAATTTAGAAGGATGAATATCTGTGGCACCTAGTGTACAAAGGTCCTCTTCCTTGTTATGATGCAATTCTACTATAGTTTAATCTGGCACTGCCATTTCCACTTGCATTTCATCCATATCCCCTCTAGATTCTTCCAAAAATTCTATTTTTTTCTGAACAGAATTCATTCAAAACCGTTGCTGTTTAAAGGTAAAATCCACTCATTCCAGCTTGCCCCATCTAAATGGGATCTTTTTCTGTTTAAGCACATCTGTCAAAAAAGTAGTCCTTTGTTTTACATAATATCCTAATGGGAACTTCTTTAAGCACTATGACATCTGCATTGTCAATCTGCAATCTAGTCTCAAAGTGCCACTGTAAGACTTTAAACTATTTCTGACAAAGTGAACAAGTACATCCCTTGGAACATTCCTCAATGTTGTAAATCTTGAGTTAATTCTATACACTTTGTCAGTCTCTCCTTCCATATTACTCTTATCTCTTTCTATAAAATTTGCTAGAGATTTAACAATCAGAATATTCCAAAATCACTCTAGATCACAAGCAAAATTCCTTTTCTCTCCATTCTAGCAATTCTACGAAATTATCCAAATCTTTTTCAATCCATTTATTTTTAATTTCAGTTTTACTTTCAAAATTTCCACTTTTACATTAATTTGTTTAACATTTGAAACTAGTTTACTATTACTATAATTTCTTTCACCTCCTTGTACATAACATCTTTCAACTCCTGTTTCATTTTTCAAATCTTCAAATTTTCCATTTCATTCCTCAGAGATCTGATCTCTTCAAATATCTTCTGTAACATTTGTGGAGAACTAGCCCATTCTGGAGGCTGATCTATATACATCTTCCTCATTTCAGTAGCTGTCATATTCAGGATATATATATATATATATATATATATATTGCAGGATTAATACAGTAGGCAACCCCCCTCCCATATTTGCCATTCTGCGAAGTTAGCAATTTTGTCCCATTGGAGTCTCCAAAGTCAATAATGCCATCTGGCTATTCTTAGTCTTATCTTCTTTTAAAACAAACAATTTATATTCCCATGGAAGTCTGGTTTCCCTATCCATTTGACTTTAAAATTCTTAATGTTTTCATTTAAAAAGTAAGAAGTCTTCTACCTTTTAAAATCACTGTCCCCTTTATCCAGTTATAACCTTGTTGAGTCACATTGCTGTATCATAGTTCTCATCTGTGACAAATTCACATGAGCTCAAGACTTTTACATACCACCAAGTGCAAAATAATACAATCACTAAGTATTGTTACAATACTTTAAAGATTTTCATGGTGCAATTTATATGTGTCTTCTACTAAATCTAGTAGTTCCAACTGGTCTGGGTCTCTAGAAACTGGCTGTGTTCAGTGGGTTTTACTTCCACATAAGTACATACAAGATTGCAGTGGATGCAGGAGACCTGGAAGACATGTATGAAGTATTATCACAGTGGCAGGATCCCATCATTGCATTCAGCTTTCAAGAAAATCTGCATGTATGCTGTTCTAAGAAACAGCAGCTATCTCAATGTCACTTTCTGTTATGCATGGACATTTTGTCCCATCTGAAAAAGGCTACTTTCTGAACCATTTAAAAGTGAGTTTTAAGCACTCATACATAAGCCTTTGTCAACCAGGTTTAATGCTTGGACTCTATTTTACATGTCATGCTCTCCATTACTTCTTATCTGCACAGACTGATACTTTTTTTGGCCAAGAATTGGTGGAAATTAGCTGATGTTTATCATAGAACATAGAATCATAGACTTGGAAGAGACCACATCCAGTCCAACCCCTTGCCATGCAGGAATACACAATCAAATCATTCCCGACAGATGGGCATCCAGCCTCTGTTTAAGGACCTCCAAAGAAGGAGATTCCACCACACTACGAGGCAGTGTATTCCAATTCCGAACAGCTCTTACTGTCAGGAAGTTCTTCCTAATGTTTAGGTGGCATCCCTTTTCCTGTAGTTTGAACCCATTGCTCTGTGTCCTAGTCTCTGGAGCAGCAGAAAACAAGCCTGCTCCATCCTTAGTATGACATTTCTTCAAATATTTAAACATGGCTATCATGTACCTCTCAGCCTTCTCTTCTCCAGACTAAACATGCCCAGCTCCCTAAGCCACTTCTCATAGGGCATTGGCTTCCAGACCTCCTACCATTCTGGTCGCCCTCCTCTGGACACGTTCCAGCTTCTCAATATCCTTCCTGAATTGTGGAGCACAGAACTGGACACAGTATTCCAGGTGAGGTCTGACTAAAGCAGAATAGAGTGGCACTATTACTTTCCTCGATGTAGGTACTATACTCCTATTAATGCAGCCTAGAATCACATTGGCTTTTTTAGTTGTGTAACCATTTATCTTACATATGGGTCTTCCAAAATACCACTTATTTCTTTCCTGCATTACAAAATAAGTACTCTGAACATTTAAGCCTTTGTGGTTTGACCAAAGAAGTAAACTACCAAAGGACAAATTAAGGATTGTTTAACAAAAATAATATTCATTCAGGAAAAAAAAATGGCCATTAGGATGGATGGAGATATACATACATACATGTGCACACATACACACATTCTAAATAGCTACAGTTTGATTTACAGGTAATTTTGTGATTTGTAATTACTATAAATAAGTATTAGTATTTTTATCTTCTAAAAATAATTTCTTTTAGAAATATTATTATATAACAACACATTAAGGTATGGGTTTCTTAATTATGGAATAATTGCTTGCAAACTTATTTTAAAAATTAGAAAATATAAAAGTATATTTTCGAGATTGAGAGTCCAATCAGACTTCTGGACACTATTTAGAGAGACTCATATTTTGGGGCTCTACAAGTCAGTTTCACTATTTTTGCCACAAATTCAGACTTACCTAATCACATATAGATAGTAAGGTGATCTGCTTGTTTTCCAACCAGATTCCAACTTTTCTTTTCCGAAAAAAAGAAAAATCAAAGAATTCTGTATTTGTATTTATATACATTTTCAATAGTCTAACAGGCTAAGTGCATCCAGTACACTAGGATCTGATATAAATTAAAAATTAAAAATGCTTATCATAGCACTAGGAAGGAAGATGCAAAATAATCCCTTTGGCTACGTTATGAAAATGTATTCCCGAGCATTCTGGTAGATTTTTCAAAGGAAAAAGATGTCTTCCTATATAAATTAATCATAAGTGTTCAGAAACTAAATTAATGTCATGGCAAGGGCTTCAGATGTCAGGATTTTGCAAAGGAAATTATTTCAGCTTCAACTAAGAAATCAAAGGTTATGATAAGAGGCGACACATCCTTGAAGATTAAAAGTGGGTTCAAATAAGAATAGATTTGGAGCTGAAGTGGAAATTTTCTAATGAAAAGACATATCTTTTTGTCAGAAGGTATTCCTGACAAAGTTCTGCAAACAAGGTTAATGATATTGGTTTATTTATGGAAATTATTGGAATGCTGAACAAGTTAGCTCAATAACAATATAAAAGGGAAGGGAAGGGAAAAGAAGGGAAAGGAAAAGAAAAGGAAGGAAGAAGAAATACTGGTAGGTATACATAGAGTCAGTTCTCACAAGTAAAATAATGCACTGGAAGTAAGGGATGTTTATCAACTAAAGATAGATATGAAGTCGAAGGCTTTCACGGCCTTTCCTTGGTTTTATGCCGGGTTGTGAGGCTGTGTTCTGGAAGATTTTACTTCTGACGGTTGACCTGCATCTGTGCCTGGCATCTTCAGAGAATGGTTGGGTAGGAGTGTGTGTGGAGTTTATATCCTGTGAACCCCTGTTGGGGTGTATATGTAAATTTGAGTATTTGAATGGTTAGTTTCTGGGTATAGAAATGCAAGGAGGATTAGTGTCTGTTTGGCTAATGGTTGGTTGATGGCCCATTATCTGCTGGACATCCTCCTGTCCCTGGGTGCAATTCCTTTGTAAGTATTGAGTTTTGATTCTATTGTTTTTCAAAACTGGAAGCCAGATTTTGTTTACTTTTAGGGATTTTTCTTTCCTGTTGAAGTTGTCCAGGTGTTTGTAGATTTCAATAGCTTGAACTGTGCATTCTGACATGATTGTTGTTGGCCTGGTCCAGAATTTCTGTGTTTTTGAATAACATTTTGTTTCCAGGTTGGTTTATAACATGTTCTGCTACTGCTGATTTTTCTGGCTGGCCCAGTCTGCAGTGTCTCTTATGTTCCTTGATTCGTGTTTGCACACTGCATTTAGTGGTCCCTATGTAAACATGCCCACAGCTGCCTGGTATGCGGTAAACTCCTGCAGCTGTGAGAGGGTCTCTTTTGTCCTTCGCTGAGCATAGCATTTCTTGGATTTTCTTGGTTGGTCTGTAGATTGTTTGGAGGTTGTGTTTCCTCATCAATTTCCCCATTCTGTCTGTGACTCCTTTGATGCATGGTAAAAATACCTTCCCTTTAGGTGGCTGTTTTTCTTCTTCATTCCTGTGGGGTTTTTTTTTCTGGGTTTGGCTGCTCTTGTGATGTCTGATCTGGAGTAACAATTAGCCTGTAGGGCCCAGTTTAGGTGCCTCAGTTTGTCCTCCAGGTAGTAGGGTTCGCAGATCCTTTTTGCGTGGTCTACCGATGTTTTTATTGTGCTTCTTTTTTGTCCTGGGTGATGATTGGTGTTCTTGTGTAGGTAGCTGTCCATGTGTGTGTTTTCTGTATACCTTGTGGCCTAACCATTGGTTTGGTTTGTAGATGACTAGGACATCCAAGAATGGCAGTGTTCCTTCCTTTTCTTTTTCCACTGTGAATTGAATATTTGGGTGGATGCTGTTCAGGTGGTTCAGGAATGAGACCAAATCTTCTCCATGGTTCCAAATAGTGAAAGTGTCATCCACATATCGGAACCATGTTGTGAGCTATTTTGGTGCTGTTTTCAGGGCTTGCTTTTCAAAATGTTCAAAATGTAAAAATGGATACATCTGTCCCTTCTATTTCTCTTCATTTCTTATTTTCCAGTCCTCAGATCATTGTATCCCATTTCTGGTTCAGTTTATAAGATTTATTTAATTGTATATAAAAATTGTGTTTTTATTTGTTTGCATTTTTGCCATTTTTCCTTATGTGATTTTTTTTGTATTTTTCATGAGTTTTTATGCAGTTTTTTTCCTTCTTTCAACCAACCCATATTCATGCTGTCTCCATAAAAAAGTAACAAATGTATGTTCAATAGTATCATGGAAAATGTAGGGTTATTTGTAATCTAGGCTATACTGAAGTGACATTATATCTTCACAGGATGCTGAGCTCTGTTTCTGATCTGCAAATATGTATTGCACAATGGTTAGATTGTTGGAGGAGGATTGAGGAGTTTCAGTTTCAAATTCCAACACCGATGAAAGCTTATGACCTTGGGCAGTCACAGTATCTTGGAGTATTTCACCTTTATAAGGTTGTTATGAGACTAAAATGAAAGGGGAAGGAAAGCCACACATGCCCACCTAAGGCAAGGAATTAAAAGAAATCCTAAAAAATACTGATGTAATAATAGTAAGAAATAAAAATAACAAATACCACAAAGCAAAAGGTAGAATGCTCTTTGTCTGGCTCCTGAAGGGAAAAAAATAGTGATGCTAGATCAGAACTGGTCTCACACAAACCCTCACAAGTACATGGTTTTAAATTGCTTTGAAGCATTTTAATTTTTATTTATTTATTTATTTATACCCCACTCTTCAGCCAGAAGGCTATCAGAGTGGCTTACAAACTGTTTTAAGCAATAGCAATTTATACATCTACACTACATTAAGCAGTTTCCAATGTGTGTTAGCTAATTTTAACTTGTTTTAAGCTGTATTCTTTTAATTTCTTAAATTGTTTAATATGTTTTAAGTTTTCTAAAATCTCTTTTGCTGTTTTAAATTGTGGTTTTATTGCATGCTGCCCTAAGATCTTTGGATAGAGGGCAGGATATAAATATTTAAATAAATCAATAAACCAATAAGGAGCTGGAAAAGTGTGGCCTATGGGCTGCATGTGATGCCTGACACACACTTAGCAGCCTCCAAAGTCCTGAATGCCCCAAAACAAACTTACTATTCAAGAGCTCCAGCAGCACTGGAAACTGCAAAAATTTGGCAGCAGACTACAACTACTTTACAAAGAGGCTTACCTCTCCCCTGCGCCATCTGTCTCTGTGTCCCCTCTCTTTGCAATACAGTAGGATCCCCTTATCCTCTGGGGATTGGTTTTGGAGGGGTGTGTGGATACTGAAAACCATGGATAATTGCGAACATCATTGAAAATAATGGGACTTCCAGTTTAAAATACCATAGAGTTGCCTTGCAGGACCTAGAAAATTGTTAGAGAGGAGACATTTTCTAGGAAGACTCTATGGTAGCTGTGCTGTTTTGTGTCCAGTGGATAATTGAATCAGTGGGAAATTAATCAGTGGATTTGGGGTCCTACTGTAATTTGCAGATTATTGTTTTTCTCCTTCCCTTCCCAGCTTCTACTTTGCTGTCTGTCTTTTCTCTTTCTCTTTGCAAGTGCTGCAGACTGTTGCTTCTCCACTCCCACTCCAAGTTTCTGGTTCTCCTTATCTCTAGATTAACCTTTCTGTATAGCTGCATTTCTGTTAGTGTATAGGTTCTGGAGGGAAGAAGATATTGTCTATTTAAATGAACATTACTCTCTCTCTGGCTTTTCTTCGCAAACGAAGATTCAGGAAGGACTCATCCCACGCTTTCTGCAAGCGCGCTGATGACTAAAAAGGCCAATCCGAGATAAACAAGTCCGGTTGCAAAAAGCACAGCAGAAGGTCTCCTTGGGTGATGTTTTTGGGTTGTGATTCTTTCTGCGTTGTCGTTTCTCTTCAAGACTTGTTCGTCGTGAGTTCTCAAATAAGGCTGCAGCATTGTGGATAGTGCGTCTCCATGCCTCCCGATGTGAGGCCAGGGCGGACCACTGTTGGTGATCAATTTGGCCAAGCCTGAGATGTTGTTTCAGGGAGTCTTTGTATCACTTTTTTGGAGTGCCCCTCTTACGCTGACCCGTGGTGAGTTCACCGTAGAGACTTACAGTGCAGCTAATGGCTGTGATCTCTTCTGTGGAGGCTCCCTGGAGGAGAAGGTAGCAGCATTGATGGGCACTGGTTTGAAAGTAAATTCCAACTGCTGCCTTTACCCCCAAGACCTACAGCAGCAAATAGAACAACCAGCAGCAACATTTTGTTCCCAGGTGTTTTTCTCCCAAGTCACAGTTTTGTCTATATTCAAAGAGCTTCCTATAGTAGTGATAAAGTATGTTTATGTTTTTTCTAAATGACTGGGTTTCCAAGGTATATTTGTTTGAGTTTTATCCCAACCAACCAGCACAATATTTTCCATCTAGGATTATGTGGTGTGTTGCATGATTCAACAAGGAAAGTAAAACTAGAAGACATTGTTAGGGGTTGTTTGTGGAGTAAGATCTTCAGAACTCCCCTGACACCAATTAGGCCAAGAATATTTCAGTGTTGGAATTGTTAAGGTTTTGAATGTGTAGCCCTTGGAAATTTATGTCATAAAGAGATACCATATATTCCATGTATCTGTAGAGGACAAAGGTAAAGGTTAAACAGCTACGCAGTAAACTAGGCAGCTGATGTTTCTCAGCCAGCTTATCTCAGTATGACTAATAGAAGGCAGATGATGTCACCAGTCATCAACTGAATGAAGGGGAGTTGGCAGAACTTGCTAGAACAGCTAGGAAACCCTATATAAGTCATGGTGCAAGGTAGCCCACTTCACTTCTTCAACTGTCTTCTTCAACTAACTTCTTTGACTGACTGCTAACTGTAAGCTTAGCTATTAGAGCAATGATTTTGTTTATAGTTTAGGATGTAAACAATAAAGACTTAGTTTTAGATACTAAATGTGTCCATCTACTCATTGAACATTGAGCCTGCTAGAAGCATCTGGACCAAGCTTTTGCTATTCTGCTAACCTGACTGCTGGCTGGACTCCTGAACATAGACTCCAGCAGGCTGTAGCATGACAGGAGTACAGTTGTCCCTCCATATTCACGGATTTGATATCCATGGATTTAAGTATTCACGGCTTAAAAATATTCTTTAAAAAATAATAACCCAAAAAGCAAAGTTTGATTTTGTCATCTTATATTAGGAACACAATTTTTGCTATGCCATTGCATATAATGGAAGTTGAGTATTTACGGATGTTGGTATCCACGGGGGCGGGGGGTCCTAGAACCAAACACCAGCAAATATGAAGGGACACCTGTACATTGTTATGAGTTACGCTCAATAAATATGAATTGCAAGTAGATTTTGATGCTTAAGGCAGGGAGCTGCATCTCAACAAAGTTTGTACACATTGTAAAGAAGCATTTTGGGAGGACAGGGCAGTGAAAAGCCTGGACCCCTGTCCATCTTGGAAAGTCAGGCTTCATTTTAAAGCACAAACTGTAATTTCCCTCTCTCCTGCTATCAAGAAAATGGTCTCATTGAGAGCAATCAGTGCTGTCTTTTTTTATCTTCACTGTATGGAGACCTTGCATCTGACTCAGACTGGTGCACACACACACCAATTGTAAGGTATTGTGCAGCTTCCAGAGATGTTGAGCAATCCTATTTGGATTTGGAGGGGAGGAAAGGTTTATACTTAACTGGCATTGTCTTATGTGTGCAACCCTATTGTTTGTCTCCTCAGATCCTCTAAGAGTCTGTGGTGTTACTAAGGCCAATGCTACCCCTCCCTCCTATGGTGTCACCTGGTGTTATTTGGCCTCTCTGCATCCCCCTAATGCCACCACTGCTAAGAGTAATTACTAGTACCCAGAGGGTGAAAGGCAGAAATCACATTCACATCTGCCCTTTGAACACACACCAAAAAAAACACAAAAAAAACTTTGCACTCATCACTCTAAGCACATGGGGCCTTTCAAACTCTCCAAAAGAATATCAAGGTCATGTTTTGCCCGACCAGAGATTTTCCCTTCACTCCAGGTGACAACCCCTGTTACCCAAATTGCGTAGGGTCCATGGAACCCACTTGTGACCTTTGAGTTATGATATTATATTGGGAAATTTTAATTAGCTCAGACGTGTGGCTGTGAGAAGCCAGGTAACTTATGGGATCTTTACACCAGCATATACCAGTACTAACTGAGGAGACTCCAAGCCAAAGTAAAATAAAAATGTTTTTTACTTGAAGTATTCACGGAAGCATCCACACATACACTCACATTCACAAATGATCACACTAAGCTAATGAAGAATTAGGAGGAAGTATTTGGATAGAAGAATAGATTTGAGGAGAGTGCTATAATTACTTCTCTGGAGAGCAGAGATATGTGCAGCAGAGAAAGAATCAGATTTATATCTGAGGGTGATACAGCAGACAGGCATAGTGATGGTGTCTAACTGTAGAAGCACACTTTGGCTATGATTTGGTGCAATATTTATACCCTTAAGGGGTGTTTTGAGTGAGAAACCATGCTTGGGTGAGTTTCCCAGGATTAAACAATGGAAGCTTTGGCTTTGTCAGCTGCTGCTAATGATTGAAACATTAAAGTTGAGTAGTTTATGGACTCCTCTGTATTGTGGATGGGGAAAGGTGTGAAGGAAAGACATTTGTGGGGAGGAGTGTAGATAATAGATGACCACTGTCTGTTCACCATCTGTTTTTGGAGTATGACTCACTGCCAGGTGCATCCAGGAAGATTAGCACACTTCGCCATAACAACTGTCTAAGGGGGGCTTCCCTTAATTTTGTCCTGGGCATGTTTGTTTGGGGAATTTCCTAGATAACGTTGTTAGGTCTATGGGTGATCTTCGCTTGAACCTATGTTTCGGTTGGCCTGGTCTGCCTTAGACCTCATGAACTGCTTAATAAGCCAAATTATGAATTATTGGAGGGAGGGAAGTATAAGGCCAGGTAGCACCCCCAAGTTAGAAAAGGGCAATATATAGGCCAGAGAGAGAGAAGAGTCTCTCTCTCTCTCTCTCTCTCTCTGTGCACTATCTCTTTTCCAGACGCTTGCTCTCCTGAAGCTCACTCTCCAGAGGGCCTCATTCATTTTGAACCCTCCACATGGTCTCCTTCCAGATCTTCAGCCACCCAGCTTCTTCTTTGCATCAGAGGGTGAGAAAATCCATGTATATCTTATTTTGTAGTCCCTTAAGCTTGGTTGCACCCCTCTAGCCCCCTTAGATTGGTCAGGAGTAGGGGTTTTAGCATCTGTACAATTGTCCCCCCCCTTTTTCCCTTGAGAAATTGCTATTCACAGCTTGAATTGGACATAGACTGTTCTGTTGGTCTCTACTGCTGTCTTTTAAATATACAAACAAATAAATAAATAATTGTTTTTGCTGCAAAATCAGCTTGTCCTTGACCTGATCTTTTTCCCCCTTCACTCTCAATTTTACTTGGAGTCACACTGGTTAATTGCCCATTTTTAAAACCTTCAGCCTGTAAGATCCTGCTGAGAGTTATGCCTGGAACAGCTTTTACCCCAAACCAGCAAACCCATGCATTGTTCTTAACATCTGTTTGAGATTTGTAAGCCCTCAGAAACTGAATGGAGTTTGAAGGGAGTGCATTTATGAATTGGTATATTAAACTACAGATCACTTAAAAAGTGCAAAGGAAAAGTTAAAATGTATGATAAAAATGTGCTATTTGTTTATATGGGGGAATTTTTAACATTATACTTCAAGAAAATTCAGTTCAAGTTCTATAAATTTTCTATGAGGTTTGAAAGCAGCTCTTATCTCTAATTGGGGGCTTAGGTAAGGGAATTTAAACTCTATGTTGAAGTAATAGAGCACAATAGCTTCTATTGACAAATATAGAAGTATTAATCGGAAGATCGAAAACGTGCCAAGAAATTTGGCAAAAGTGATTGTGAATTGTTAGACAATATCGGAAGTGCTAAGCCACAGTTTAGTTAAGCAAACTGATCTAGGAATGAGTTTATTAAAAACTAAGGGGTCGGTTCCACGGCAACTTTTGTTGCACAAAGTATTGCATTAGCGCACTTTCGATTTTGCATTGCAGAGTTCACACGGCAAAATTTCGGTTCCTGTTTAGTTCCGCGATGTAGTTCCGATGTGCTTATAATGTGGAGTATATTAATGTGCCAATTTCTACACATCGAAATATTTCAGTTCCCACGACATCGATATTCCGCATACTTTGACAACCCTATCTATCAATCAACGAAGTACGTCATTTGTTCTAGACGTACTTCCTTCGGGATTTCCCACCACCCGTACTCCCATTGGTCATCCACTTCCCCCCTCTTGGGCTTCTGATTGTTCATCTCCTCATCTTTTATGGTCTTTGTTCTCTTCAATGGTGCCAATTAAATTGTTGCAGCCATGAAGGTTTTAGCTACGCTCATTTCCTGCTTGTATTTGGCTATTAGAGTTATGATCTCTAATTTCCCTGTATTTCTGATGCATCATTTTCGATTTCGTGCAGCATTCTTCCAGGGTTCGGTTGTGTCCACGCTTTTGCATTTCTGCGGCTATTTTTCCGAAGACATCGATATTCCAGTGTCATAGACATAGCTGCTCCTGTACTTTCTTCCCCCCCCAAAGATCCAGTAAATCAAGAGTTTCGGCATGACTCCAAGCTATTCCCCTGCCCCCCTTCTTTGTTCTCTGGACTGACTCCATTAGGAAAATGATAGATGTTTACAGGGATTCTTCAAAGCAGATAGGAAAGCCAGATGTGTAGGCGGGTTTCTGTGGCGTCACTATAAAAAACCGCCCACATCCCTAATTTTAAACATCACGAATTTAAAAATGACGGACAGTTCCCAAATGCGATAAAGCACAAACTTGCGGCACTTTTTTAAAAAAGGCGGAAAATCAGCGGTGTCATTAACTGCGCCACTTACGGGTGTTTTAGACCCCCTCCTTCTGAAAAGGGCGATGCAGATGCAGAACACGTGGGAACTATAAGAATTCTAGGCGAATTCTTTGACGATTATTTTTGCCATGTAAACGACCCCTAAGTATAAGACTGAACTTTGACATTAATGGACAACAGTGCATATGACAATGGGTTCAGGGGTTGTATTTACTGTATAAATTGCAAAACATTCTAAAGTCAACTAGAACACTCACTGAAATGTATGCATGTATTGCAATGAAAAGAAGTACATTCCAGTCTTCTGGAAGTACTGATGCATCTTCTCTGGGATGCTATGTACATTTCTTAGCATTTTAACTAGGATGCTAAGGATATCAACAAATTATAAAGAATGAGAGGTAAGCTTTCAAACTAATGAAAAGCCTTGAAGTAAAACAGTAAGAGGAAAGGCTTAATTCTAATTCCGATCTGTGGCCAAATCCACACTACACAAATAATACAATTTGAAACTGGATTATTTACCATGGCTCCTTCCTATGGAATCCTAGGATTGGTAGTTTGGTGAGGCACCAGCACACTTTAGCAGAAAAGGCTAAAGACCTTGTAAAACTACAGGCTCCAGAATTCCATAAGATAGAGCCATGGCAAAGAATCCAGTTTCTTGTGTAGTGTGGATTTGGCCTATATCAGAAGTGGGAAAATGTAGAATTAGGTTACCAGCACTAAAGAGCTAAATTCTCAATATTGTGAAGGAATACGATGCAATTTTTTTTTATCAAATAATGCTCCACATGTGTATTTTATAAAAGTTGTATATTACATGTCCTAGTGCTAAATACTTATGTTCATTTGTGAATATCTGCTGACATGAACTGCATAATCTTCTACAAATGGAGTAGTGTAGTGGCCTCTTTTGGTCTCTGTTAATGCAAACTGATTAGATCATTAGCTGGTACAAGCTCACAGAGAAATTTGTCTGTGGACTGAAGCCATTGCAGACTCCCCCTTCCGTCTTCTAGCAGTGGTCACTACTTCTGTTGATACCTGCAGCCTTCTGCAGTGATTAAAAATATTGGCAACCCTATGTATGTTTGCTTGGAAATGATCCCTACTGCATTCAGTGAGATTTAGGAGATTATCAGACGCGGCTAATGTGGTGCCATAATGACACCAGCAGAAGTCAAAAGGATGCCAATATCACACAATGTTGTCCGTTTGCAGTCTGCTGTAGTTAATATGGCATTTCTTTTTATTGATGGGCCAGTGCTGTCAATGGATCACCCGCCCTGTTTTGGTGCCAGCATTGCCAGAACACCTCTGGGTGGGATCGTGAGAAGCAGGTAGGCTATCCTCTTTTTTGTACTCTCCATGGGTTACTGTTATTTTTTTTAAGTGTGTGTATGTGCTTTTGTTAACTTTTTTGTGTTTATTTTTCTTTTTCTTTTTGAATCTCCTACGCTCACGTCTTCTTGTGAGAATGGGTGGGATTTCAGTCCAGGAAGTGAACAGAGCTCCGTTAGAGCTCCATTCATTCTTGGGCTGACTGTCAATGGAAGAGAAGGTAAGTGTGATGGGGAGGGTTATTGTGCTGCGATAGGGACAGGATTGGAGATTGTGGGACAGGAATGCTTTTTGTGTTCATGTCTGCTAATCTCTTTAGTACCAGGTAAGTATGTATAGGACTGAAGTAGTTTTTAGCTACCAGTGACTCCTAAGCTACCAGTGACTCCTTAGCAGAGATTTGAAAAGACACTGTTTTGGACTATAACCCCCAGAACCCCCAGGTGGAAAATAAAGTTAAAAAAAAATCTGCAAGCTTTGTTTATTAGGCTGGTTGATCAATATGGTATCATTTCGTATGTCACTGTGTGCTGGACAATGGAGCCCACAGTATCTCAATAATATTTCTGGACTCATAAGAAACATTTTGTTTGGATGAGTCCCAATAATACAAGTTTTACATAGATTTCTCTAGAGCCATACTCTAGAACCAAATATATTCCCTTTCCAGTAATCCATTGGGTTCATTTAGCATTCCATAATGCCCTTTAAATGTGATGCACCAAATACATTTATTTAAAAGCATCTCTGATGCTAGAGCATGCCCTCTTAAGACTCGCTACTATTTTCCTCTGACAGACTGCTGGAAAGATGTTATCTCTCATTGAGATTTCAGTGTAGCTCTTCATCAATGGGACATGGGAACTTCTCTGACTTTTCAATGGATTGCCATGGTTCCAGCAGAGCGAGCTGAAATGCACTGGCACAGGTTTGCTTGAGAGGGTATCACTTATGGTGCAATGAAAAGAGGCTTATTTTCTGTCAGCATAATCTCCACACAGTTCTTCATTTCTATTACATTCTGCTACATGCTGATTGTCACCATGGTGCTGCCTTAACCAAGGAATGAAATGTCAGGAAGCAAGGCAAAAAAAATCTTCCTATCTGCCTGCCTGCATGCCTCCTTATTGTTATGTGGTGCATTCTCAGTCCACTTGTTCTTGATGCTTTTGCTCAGGGTAACAAATACACAAAGAACATGTTAGAGTTTGAGGAACTTATACTGGACTTTGCCTACTGATTGTCCACCCTCCCCATCAGTTTTTTTCTTGCTGTTGTCACAGGGCTTGTCTACACTATTAAAAAACAATGCTCTGGAATTACTTTGTATTGGCAGCAATCTGGACGCATGATGTTCTGGCAAATCCATGGCTAGTGCAGGGCTTTTAGGAGGCTGAGGGTTGTAATCTGCAGGGTTAAAAAGGATTGTGATTTGCTGCATAGTTTCCTTGAAAATTCGGACGATCAGACGTGTGATTGGAAGATTTGCATTGGTGACAGCAGAGGAACTAGTGGTGGTTGTGGTGGAACATACAGAAGGGAATGCAGGCCACATGATTGTTCCTGTCAGGAAGTGACAATTCTCAAGAGACTCTGGGAACTTGATTGCCATTTTTTTAAAATGGTGCTGCACTTGTGAGCATATATGGATATCAGTATATCTGCTTAGTTGATATTTATATCTGCATCTGTGCACCTCTGATTACTAAATGCTTAGCGATGGACTAAGCTCAGTTCTCTCATGCTAAAGAAAAAAGGAGCCAGAGGTGTGTCCTGGACCAGGGTGGAAACTCTCAACCTCATCACCTTGTGGGCTGAAGAGAAGGTCCAGGGGCAGCTGCATGAATGCCATGGAGCATCAATGTTTTTGCAAACATCACAGCCTGAATGAGGGGAAAGGGCTATGATAGAGCAGTGGAGGAATACAGGATAAAAAGAAAGGCCTATGAGAGTGTGGCATTTGCCAAAAATGGCACTATGTTGGGTCCTTAGTACCCACTGTAGTTTGCTTCCAGGACCCCCCGAGGATACCAAAATCCGTAGATGCTCAAGTCCCATTATACACAATGGCATAGTAAAATGGTGTCCCTTATATAAACTGGCAAAATCAAGGTTTGCTTCTTGGATTTTAAAAAAATATTTTGAAAGTTGTGGATGGTGAAATCCATGGATGCCAAATCCATTGATACAGAGGGCCAACTTTACTCATGTTGTTAAGGTTCCCAACTATATCAGGCCACCCAATTGGAGTATGACAAAGAAAACAGAAAAGTGCATGTTTGCATGTTTGACTGATAAGGAATAATTAAAATAAAGGAGAGTGGCAACAGACATGTGGCTGAAAATGATTCAGGGAAACTAGCTTGTGGGTGACCATTTTACTATGAGGCGACCTCAGAATGGGGAAACATGTGGCCATTCATGCTGAATTTGCTGAGATTTACCTCAGTGTCCATAATAATAATGTAGACAACCCCAGGGTTTCCATGAATCTTGAAAACCCAGGGCACATACAGATGTTATCGTAAGTGTAGATTTGCCTACAGTTTCCTAGGCGGAGGGCAATCCAAACAGTTAACTTTCTCCATACAATTAGTGCCAAGGTTTTCCTTGTTTTTTTTCCGGGCTGTGGGGCCGTGTTCTGGAAGAGTTTACTTCTGACGTTTTGCCTGCATCTGTGGCAAGCAAATGATGCCAACCACAGATACAGGTGAAACGTCAGAAGTAAACTCTTCCAGAACAAGGCCCCACAGCCCATAAAAAACCTAAGGAAAATCTATGGATGCCAGCCATGAAAGCCTTTGACTTCATGGTGCCAAGGTTGTTTGTTGTTGTGTACCCTAGTCATTTCTGACTTATGGTGACTCTAAAGTGAACCTATCTTGGGGTTTTCTTGGCAAGGTTTGTTCAGAATGTATTGCCTTTGCCTTCCCCTGAGGCTGAGTGTGACTTGCCCAAGTGGGTTTCTATGGCCAAGTCAGGATTCGAATCCTAACCTCTCAGCGTCCCAGTACAACATTCAAACCACTACACCATACTGGCTCTGTTTGCCCTTGGTTCTCTGCCAACATTACTTTAATACTTTTAATACATTACTTTGGATTTCTGTAATGTGCTCTACATGGGGCTACCCTTGTGCCTGACTCGGAAACTTCAATTAGTTCAGAACATGGCAGCCAGGTTGATTTCTGGTGTTTCCAGAAGAGAGCATATAACACCTGTGCTAAAAGCTCTCCACTGGTTGCCTATTAGTTTCCGGGCACAGTACAAGGTGTTGGTTATGAACTTTAAAGCCCTACAGGCTTGGGTCCAACTTATCTCAGGGACCACCTCCTTCCGTACGACCCTCCCTGCACACTTCAGTTCTCTGGGAGGAATCTGTTACAGCCTATGAAAACAAGGCTGTCGGTGACCTCCCAGAGGGCCTTCTTTGCTGCCGCTCCCAGATTATGGAATGGCCTGCCGGACGAGATCTGTCTTATTACCACCTTAGACAGCTTTAAAAAAGCTGTCAAGATGGATCTTTTCCAGCAGGCCTTTCCTGAATAACTATCCCAGCCCAAGACTCCACTGTGCTTTCCCTCTGAGCTGTAATTGGATTTTTTAAAAAATTATTGTATGTTTTTTTTTCTAATTTAATATATTTTTAATTATTGTATGCTTTTAATCCTTTATAATTTAATATTATTTTAAGGGGTGGGTGGGTAGGGTATTGTAATTATGGAGTTTTTATATTGTATGCTGCCACGATTGCGTTGCAGAGGGGCGGGATAGAAATAAATTATTATTATTATTATTATTATTATTATTATGCAAATACAGTGCACTGCACAATAAATTGGTTGTTAGTTTAGGCTGTTTTATTTATTTTAATCGTCTGTGTATTTCCTCTGGGCCATGTGTCCTAAATATGCTGAAAATCACCTCTAAATAAACATGCATAGGATTTGGCCTTGCTTTCTGTCTCACATTGTTCATCACATAAGTCTGTTCATCACACATGTTCATTTTCATCTTACTGATGCTGAGTCTCTATCAGTAGGCTCTTCTCTGGGGCACTGAAGGAAGCATTCAAACTACTTTTCCAACTGATAGCTTATAATTTAATATGAAAAATCTTCAGCTCCTCAGGGAAGAAGCAAAATCTTTTAACTACACTGTGGCCTTTCCAATAACTTCTTCTTTCTAAGCCATGAACAACTTGTTTGCACTATGCTCTCATGATTAAAATGGAGCATTTCTTAATAATTAAATCATAATCCAATTGAGTGACCAATTTATTTATATTATTAATTCTGTATTCCCCTTTTGATATAGCATTTTATTTTGAAATAGGCTCTGTTATGAATGACATTTTAGACACTGATACTTTAGGGCAGGACTGGGCCAAGTGTGGCCCTCTGGCCATTGCTGAACTGCAATTCCCATTAACCCTAGCAACACGGGCAACGGGAGAAAAGCTTAATGGTTGCCGCTCAACTAAATCTGCGGGATCACACGACATCTACTGTAGGACCATTTGAATTATGAGGTACAATATTATCCTGGATCAATAGTTTATATATCTATACATGTTATATACCTATCCATGGTTTGTCCAGGTTCTTTGATGGGAGTTGAGAGATGGTGGGGTTGGATATGAGCCTTCATTCCTGGAGGCTTCCACAATTGGCAATTCTAGGTAAAATATTGTCAACATTTTTTGGAGGGTTGTGGAGGGTCCAAAGGACTATTTCTCCAATCCCTTACTTCATTTGCAGCCTGTGACTTTTTTGTCCCTGCTACAACCACCTACGCCAGTTTAGTTATACCAACATAGACCCAACAGGATTCTGGACATAGGCATCAATACTTGAATTTGATTTGAGGATGAAAAGCCTTCCACACAGGAAATAAATGGATAGCAGAGCACTCTAATAAATTATCTTGCTTTATTTTGTTTTTCCACTCTGGGCCACTGCCCTATGCAAAGCAGAATTCTAGACCAATTGTTCATCCACACTGTCCCAAACAGCAGAATCATGAGAAGAGGGTTTCCTTTCAGTTACCTGCAGTAATTACATTTGTTTATTTTGGTTTTTATTATTTATTGTTGAGATGTAGCAGAATCTATATATATAATTCTCTTGGGTATGTTGCCATTTTCAGCATGCTGATTGGCTGCTTAGGCACCTCTTGTCTGGCCAATCAGCTCTCAGCAGCATCTCCTCAGCCTGCAATCATTGCAGAGCTGTGGTCTTTCCAGTCCAAATGGAGGGGGAAGTTAGGGCCCTGCCACCACTGCCACCAAGCTGCGGCTTTGCCAGGCAGAATGGGGGGGGGGTGTCAGGGCCTTGCTGCAGCCTTACCAGGCCAAAAAGGGTGGGAAGGTAAGGTTACAGCCCTGCAGCTGCTGCCGCCACTGAGTTACAGCCTTCCGAACTGGCAGGAGGTCAGGGCCCTACCACTGCTGCTGCTGAGCTGCAGCCTTGCCAGGCCAAATGGGGGAGAGATCAGGGCCCTGCTGCCACTGCCACCAAGCTGCAGCCTTGCCAGGCCAAACGGTGCTGCTCCAACTAGCTGTACCCAGCGTCAGTAGTGCACTGAGGGTGAGTTGCTCTGTTGACCTCCCCCAGTGCTGCCATTGCCAGTTGACTGCGGACCCACACCGTCAACTGGCAGCAGTGGTGGGACACCGCTGCTGCCGCTCCAACAGGACCCATGCAGTCAATTGGCAGTGGTGGCAGTGGCACCACAGGCAGGTCAAAAGAGCAATTCACCCTCAACCCATCATCGACGTGTGTTATGTAGGGTCCAGCTAGTATACCATAATACTGATGGCTGTTCCAGAATCCTTAGGTTTTGACCTCTCTTCCCAGAGATATCTTTCAGCTTTCAGTCAGTTTTAAAGTGTACAATATTTGTTTGCTTTGTTTCTCTTGTATATTCAGGACTCAGCTATATTTGACATGGAGCAAAATAAACGAAGAAGCTATTTTAGAGTATAAGTATATATCTCATGGGAAGTAACAGAAGCCATATCCCTCCCTTATTTCCTTCTCACTAGACATTCCTAATCTTCAAGAACCAGGCTGAACTAGAACTCTTTTGAAAAAAAAAAACACTTTAAAGAAATGTACCACAACATGTACAAGTAAGAGTCATCATGGATGTCCTACCTTTTTAATTTTTGTTTTATTTTTATATTACATATTATTATCTCTTTAAATCTTACTTGAATTTGGACTTGGTAAGTATATATAATAAATAACAATTGGGGTACTATTATTACAAGTCTGGTTTTCATAGTGTTTTCATATCCAAATCACTTGTTGCCAAAATGAATTCTAATTGACTTTGGAAGAACAATATTTATTCATAACCAGTCATCTCATTCCTAAGCAGTTTGTCTCACTTGTCTCTTGAATACTGAAAATAAACAAACGTATTTTTATCTATTTTGATTACCTGTGTCAATCATATCACAAGTGCCTTGTAACCAACGTTTCCATTGTCTTTCATTGCCATCCATCATAATCATTCTGAAAAATATATTCGTCCCACAAGGCCACTGTTGTGAAATTGCTTTTGTTGCTTCTTTAGATTGCAGACATTTTGCAAAAAACAAAACAAAACAAAACAAAAACCCCGCAAGTGTCAATCCTGCTCATGTTACCAGTCAGGGTGGAAGGCAGAACCCCCTGTACTAATCAAACAATTAAAATAGTTAAGTAATTAATTTTTGAGACAGATTTGATTCTCTGCTGTCTTTCTTTGCTGACTGTATAGGAAAAAAAAAGTAAATTTTAAATGAATGTAAAACCAAAACATTATTCCTTCAAAATACACAGGATTTTGCAAAACTTGCCATGGCTAAATCTTTTTATTATTATTATTACGTTTAGTTATATAGCACCATAAGCTTTACATAGTGCTTTACAAAAAGAAAAACAACAATCCACAATAAACACAAAAAAGTGCCTATGGCGCACAATCTAAAACCACAAAAAATTTATAACATTAATAAAATATTACTATAACAGGATTAAAACAATACTATAAAAGTGTAAGTTAATACAAATAATATGGACATAAAATCAAAATGGAAGTTGGAAGGCTTCCCTAAATAGAATAGTCTTTAATTTAGACTTAATGTAGTCTAGAGAGGTGGTGGTCCCCAAATTCGTGGGAAGGAGGTTCTAAAAATAGGAGGCAGCGTGGGAGAAAGGACGTATCCGAGTAGAGGCAGAGGAAATCTTTGGCTGTATCAGCAGCCCTGAATCACTAGAGCACAGGGCACAATCAGGAACATAGGGGGAAACAAGTGCTGACAAACAGATGGGGGCCAAACCATGAAGAGCTTTGAAAGCACTTTCTGTGAAGCAGTTTTTGGCCAATAAACACATTGCTGCACTTGAACATCCTCCATATTCACCAGATTTGGCACCATGCAGCTTTTTTCTTTCCCCTAAAGTGAAATTGGTGCTTAAAGGAATACGTTTTGAGTGAACTGATGCAGTAAATGGCAGATGTGTTGACAGAGCTGACAGAAACTGATCTGCTCCATGCCTTCAACCAGTGGAAAACAAGACTGCATCAGTGTGTGAGCATGAACGGGGAGTATATTAAAGGGGACAAGCATTAGAATTGTAATACATACAATACCCAGCTTGTAGTACCCAGCTTGTGGGGGCAATTAGCTAACACACATTAGAAACTGCTTAATGCAGTTGTGTAAATTGCTATTGCTTAAAAAACAATTTGTTAGCTGCTCTGATAGCCTTGTGGCTGAAGAGCGGGGTATAAATAAATAAATAAATAAATATAAAATAAAATAATTAAAGATGGGTTATTGTAACAATCTGTATCCGTCTTGTTATTTAATAGACAGACTTCGTATCTATCATCTATCTGTCATCTGCCCATTTTATTAAATTTAGACCCAGCCTTTCTCCCACCAAGGGACTCAAGGTGGCTTACAGAATTTAAAATACAAGTTTAACTGATAATGTATTATTGCAAAAGTTTAACCCCCCCTATCAAAGTTCAGTTTTATGAAAAGCACATAGTTAAAAACAGTTTAAAAGGCATTTTAAAATAAATTTAAAAGATCATTAAAATATACAATGTAAGAACAGTGCACACTACTTTGATTACCTGTCTACTACATGATTAAAATCAATCAAAGTCCTGCCTAAATAAAATGGTTATAATCCAACAGTGGGAAGAGAGCAGTCTGGTTAGCCCTCTCCCTGTTCTCCAATGTCTCAGATAGAAAGAGATATTTCACCTCTTGTTCCGTTTGATTTCTTCTGGCAATCCTACACATGCTGAATTGAATTCAGTGAGGTAAATGGGTATAGGACTGTATCTTGAATTCAGTACATACATGGGTCAACAACTGCATCTTGAATTGGTTAGGCCAAAGATGGACCTTTGTACCACTTTGCTACATGTGTGCTCTGCAACTGAATTACAGTCAAATAAACTTGGGGGTATAGTTCTCATGGAAAAACTGACAGCACACATCAGAACATCTAGAAAGACTGTAATGAGGTAGGCCATTCTTTTTACCAAACATTTTATTAGCTACTGAAATAATATCAGTGATATATACCTCTAACTACACATTGCAGTATCTAGAAAGAGCTTTTCTTTGGTTAAATCCTGGGGTTTTAATATCATATGGGGAATGTGTGTCAGAATATCTTCATTTCTTTTTTAATTGTTCTCGATATTATTCCAAATTTATTTCTCTCATGTGTTGGTGTGACTTATTTTTTCTTTGTATTTTGATGATTTAGGAGATTATCAGACGAGAACAAAAAAAGCATTCCCATCCCGCAAACTCCTCTCCCGCCCCTCTCCTGTCCCTGTCCTGGCACGAGAAGAAAAAGTTTCAGATCTACCTTATTCCTGCTTCCATGGCAGCCCAGGAGTGAAATCCCACCAGTTCTTGTGAGAAGACGAGAGTGTGGGAAATTCAAAAATAAAAACTCTAGTAAAAAAGAAAAAGTGACAGCAAGCACAAAAACACACTTAAAACTTTACAAGTAACCTGTGGAGGGTACAAAAAAGTGTGTCACTTACCTGGATGTCCCGATCTCACCAGGAAGTGTTCTGGCATGGACTTCCCATTGATGCTGGGATTGTGCCAGCAAAACAGGCACCTTTTCACTCGCACAACATTCCATAACAGAAATGGAATGGGGGATCCATTGATAGCTTAGCCCATCAATAAAAAGCAGCACCGCCGTAATGCGAGCTGAATGGGAGCATTACGAGAGGGGAACAACGTCATGAGAAAGAGAAGCTCTTTAGCGATTTCCTGGCTTTGTGATAAAGCCATATTTAGAGCATCTGATAATCTCCTTAAATTAAAGTTTTAGATAATTAAAAAGCCACTGAACAACAATTGCTTCCTCAAAATATGTGTGTGTGTGTGTGTGTGTGTGTGTGTAGGCTACAATATAATTCTGCTTTTTACTGAGTAGCAGGACCAGCCTGTATAGCTTCCACTGTAGTCACCTTATGGAGAAGAATGTGTCATTTGAACTTTTCAAACAAAGGACACAGCAAAAGATAGATAGATAGATAGATAGATAGATATGAATTCATGCATGAATAAGTCTGAACATGTCAACATGTTTCACAACAGGTTTCACAGGGGGAGGTAATGGATTTTAAACTACCACCTTGTGTTTGGGGTGACTTAACACAGAAACATGTCTTGGCAAAAAATCTGTTTTCAAGACAATACTGATTATTAGAAAACTCCTTAACATCAAAGGCATTCATGATTAATGGCTGATTCTAGTACACATAACCAAGGCTGAAATTTGAACAAGAAATGTAAGTTTAGGAGATCAAGCTTTATAGCGATGAACCTTTTATACCAACTTCTTTTGCAGCACAAATCGTCAATTATCTTTTACACAATGTTAAAGGGACTCCAAGAGCCATGTGGGACTAAGGTAACCTTTTTTGTTTAAAAGGAATGATAATTCACACATTATCTTCCATGAATATGTTAACAAAATTTTAACAACTGCCAAATCTTTTTTATAATGTCATGTTTAAATCAGTTGGGTATTAAAATGTATTACAGTAGATGTCATCCTCTTAGTGAAAGGCCACAGTTCATCCCCTGTGTACCACTTGCCCTTATAAATGTATTAAAGGCTGTAGGTTTAACTGCAAACCAGGAAAAAGTAGGCACTTTTCCTATACTGCTATCCAGGTGCCATTGAATCCACTGGTTTATGAATATTTACTGCGTAGAGTATAGCCCTATTATGAAAGTAAAAAGATAAGGGATAGGCAACATGAACTATGATATCGACTCTATAATTAAACCAGATGACGACTTCTTCTTCTTCTTCTTCTTCTTACTTTTTAAAAAATGTGAATCCCAGTTCTGAAGCTCATCAGAGTAGGATCAAGCTCTGCTCCCCACCAGCTCTGAACTGCCATATACAGGGACAAAACTATTATTAGGCTGAGGGGTCATTTACATGGGCAAATATTCCTCTAAATATACCGCTAAGATAGCTCATAGTTCCCACAGATCGCAGCACAGCAGCGCCTCATTCAGAAGGGGGGAAGGTAAAACACCCAAATATAGCGTGGCAAGGGATGTTGCTACTTTTGCAGGTATATTTGCAATGTAGTGCATTAGTGGCAGTGTAAACAACCATTCCGCTAAGGGCTACAGCAGAGCTGCATTGTGATTGGTTGATGATGCAGGAGTGGGCTTAAAAGAGGGGCAGGGAGGGAGGGAAAGACAGTAGCGATTAGAGGAAACTTTGAAAAATCCTCTCTGCTATTTTGCAAGCCAGTTTGCAAACAAAAAGGATTCCCAACAATTTTCATTCAGGGAGCATTCCTTCTCATCCTCTCTGCTGTTTTGCAAGTATGTAAAAGCTCTGTTTGTCAGCTGTGATCCTGTGCATGGGGGAGGGAGAGAAACCATTTCACGAAGGGCTGCTATTTCCCCCTCCTCTCTCTGTCTTTCCTCTATTTGGCAGAAAATGCTGTTAAGCAAGGAGGAAAACCTTCCGTTTGATTTGTGGGAAGGGAGTTGGGGGGGAGGGGGACTGCCTCTAAGCTGTTAAGCACGGAGTTGGGGCCAGTGCAGACATTCCTATGGCATTCCTTTCCCTCTCCAATGCTTGGCCATGCCCCCAGCACTTTTGGCTGTGTGAACCTCAAAGCAGAAAAATCAAAGAGTCACAAAATATAGCTGTGTAAACATATACCATGTAAACTACCCACCACTGATGCAGGAAAGCACTAAAGCGCAACTTAACGCAATAAAACCTGCCATGTAAACCAGCCCTGAGTGAGGAGGCTTCCTCAGACAGCAGATTTACTGCCTCAGGGCAGCAAATTCTTACTTATTTAATTAGTTATTATTGTAAGGGTTTTTTGTTTGCTTTGTTTTACTGTCAGGAAAGATAAGGAGAGAAATACTTGTGGGGTTTTCTGCTTCGTGGGGCGAAATATTTCTGTTTGTTTGAGGTCCTTGATACTGACTGGTGGGAGAGAAGGGTATTTTCTGCTACACATGAGGGAGCAATATCAGTTGCTCCCCCTTCTGCACAACAATTATGTACCTCTCCATTGACGCCACCTTGTCGTGGGAGAGAGGCTTGCGTACCCTAATGATGTTTTGAGCTATGCTGGTGGTGGCATAAAGCCACTGGTAGGGTCTCCCATGCCAGACAGGTCAAAACCGAAGGGTCTGACAAAGAGCGTCAAAGGGCAGGATGGGCTCTCTAGCCTTGTGGCAACTGTCCTAGGAGAAGGAAAACTCTAATCCCAAACCCGGGCAGATGGTGCTCGTCCAACCCTGTAAAGTCAACCATCTAAGAGAAGGAAACTCTAATCAAACCTACGGCACGAGGACCTCGCTGCCACGTCCATGCTTGCAAGGCCACGGCAAATGAATCTCTGGTTTAAAGGGAGAGGCCAGTTCTGCGCACGCTGCGCTCCACCAGAAAAATCCATTGCACAGGCTCGAAGGACAAATCCAGTTCCAAAAAAGCCCTGTAGCAACTGGTGAGGGACGAAACCGGCAGGTGTAAAGATGCACTGGAAGCCGCAGCCCCAACCCTGCATGCAGGCAGTTCAGGACATTGGTCGCTCGAGACTGACCCAGGAGATGACAGTCTTGTTCGGCAGCATCCTGAATGGCCAAGCAGCCTTTTTTTAAGGAGAGCACTGCTTGCTCCATATGGAGAGGGGCCTAGAAAAGGTGGCCTAACGAAAGCTCATCCCCAACTACCTGGTTGGCTAGCTGCAGCCAACAGGAATCTTCTGATGCGGTCAAACCAAGACAAAGAAACAAAGGCACACTCCGGCCTCCAAAGGTGTAAATAAACTGACACTTGCATGCTGGAACATCAGAACCATGCAAGACTCTGAAGATAGTGGACGGCCTGAGCATCGTTCTTCCCTAATAGCCCATGAACTATCACGGCTTAATATTGACATCGCTGCTCTTAGTGAAGTTCGCTTCCATGAGGAAGGCAGCCTTAAAGAACATGGCACCGGCTACACACTTTACTGGTCTGGCAAACCCAAAACCGAAAAACAACTTTCAGGAGTAGGCTTTATGATTAAAAACTCCATTGCCTCCAAACTCAAAACCTTGCCAACAGGACACTCTGATCGCATTATTTCCTTACGCCTCCCACATGTTGTTCTCTTCAGTATATATGCCCCAACTATGCAAGCCAACCCTGTAGAGAAAGACAAATTGTACACAGACCTACGCCAATTCATACAAAAAGTCCCTGTAGAAGATAAAATTATTATCCTTGGTGACTTCAATGCCAGAGTAGGAAAGAACTCCGAAGCCTGGAAAGGTGTCTTAGGCAAGCATGGTGTTGGAAATTGCGATGATAACGGACTCCTCCTGCTAGAGTTCTGTGCAGAACAACAGCTGACTATTACAAACACAATCTTTCAGCAGAAAGATAGCTTGAAGACAACCTGGATGCATCCCCGATCCAAACATTGGCACCTCATTGACTATGTTCTAGTCCATCAGAGAGACATTCGTGATGTCCGTCATACCCGAGTGATGCCCAGTGCAGAATGCCAAACAGATCATCGCCTCGTCAGATGTAAACTAAATCTTCATCTTAAGTTCAAACTTAAGAGGGGTGGCATCTTAAAGAAGAGACTCCAAGTCAACAATCTTCAACAAGCTACCATGAGAGACAACTTCCAGGCAAACCTACAAACGAAACCTGAAGACCATCCTACAGATCCTTCTCCTACAGTGCTTTGGCAACATATCAAAAACAGTATCCTCCAGTCTGCAGAAGAATCCCTCGGGTTCTCCCACAAGAAAAATCAAGACTGGTTTGATGAAAACAACCAAGAGATCCAGGAGCTGTTGGCAAAGAAGAGAGCTGCTCACCAGGCATACCTCGCCCAGCCAACCTGTCATGTAAGAAAAGCAGTTTTCCGCCTCACATGTAGCAAACTACAACAAAAACTCCGAGACATGCAGAACAAGGAGTGGATCAATATAGCAGAAAAGACACAACACTGTGCAGATCTGGGTGATCATAGAGGATTTTATGAAGCTCTTAAAGCAGTGTTTGGACCTACTTATCAGGTCCAAAGCTCCTTATACAGTACAGATGGTCAAACATTAATTACTGATAAAGCCTCCATCCTGAATCGTTGGGCTGAACATTTTCAAAGACTCTTTAGCGCCAACTGAGTAGTCCAAGCCTCAGCTATCCAACATATGATACAAAAACAAATGAAAAATGAATTGGACATAGCACCCACTTTGGAAGAGACCCTTAAGGCCATACAGCAGATGAAAAATGGCAAGGCAGCTGAGATTGATGGAATCCCACCTGAAGTTTGGAAACACGGAGGTCATGCACGCCATGAAAAATTCCACGAATTCCTTGTGAATTGCTGGGAAAAAGGGGAACTGCCATCAGACCTCCGAGATGCAGTCATCAACACCCTGTACAAGAAAAAAGGAGCAAAATCCGACTGCTCAAACTATCGAGGCATAACACTGCTCTCTATTGCTGGACAAATCCTTGCAAGGATACTCCAGAACAGATTAGTTCCTGCTATTGCAGAAGAACTCCCTGAAAGCCAATGTGGCTTCAGAGCCAATAGGAGTACTACAGACATGGTTTTTGCCCTTAGGCAACTGCAAGAAAAATGTAGGGAGCAGAACAAGGGTCTCTATGTAACATTTGTTGACCTCACCAAAGCTTGCGACACTGTAAGTAGAAAAGGTCTGTGGCAGATCCTGGAAAGACTAGGATGTCCCCCCAAATTCCTTAAAATGATTATCTTGCTACACGAGGGCCAACGTGGTCAAGTCAGATATGGCGATGCTCTTTCAGAGCCCTTTCTAATAACTAATGGAGTGAAACAAGGTTGTGTTCTTGCACCAACTTTATTTACAATCTTCTTTAGCATGATGCTCCAAAGGGCTATGGCAGAGCTTGAAGAAGACGACGGCATCTATATACGTTACCGTACTGATGGTAGCTTGTTTAACTTAAGCCGTCTGAGGGCTCACACTAAGACTCTAAACTATCTAGTCCGTAAGCTGCTCTTCACCGATGCTGCTGCCCTTGTTGCCCACACAGAAGCAGCTCTGCAGCGCCTAACATCCTGCTTTGTAACAGCTGCAGAGCTGTTTGGGCTAGAAGTCAACTTGAAGAAAACAGAAGTTCTTTACCAGCCTGCACCACAGGACGAACACCACCATCCCCACATTGCCGTCGGCAAATCTGTGCTCAAGCCCGTTCAGCAGTTCACCTACCTCGGAAGCATCATCTCCTCAGATGCCAAGATTGACAAAGAGATTGATCACAGATTAGCAAAGGCATATAGTGCATTTGGAAGACTTCACAAAAGAGTCTGGAGCAATAAGCACCTGAGACAAAGCACAAAAATCAGTGTGTATAGAGCCATCGTACTGTCTATCCTCCTTTATGGATCTGAAACATGGGTCACCTATCGCCACCACCTACGACTCCTCGAGCGCTTTCATCAGCGCTGTCTACGCACAATCCTAAATATACACTGGACTGACTATGTGACGAATGTTGCTGTCCTTGAGCAAGCAGGGATCACCAGCATTGAGGCCATGATATTGAGAACACAGCTGCGCTGGGCAGGGCACGTTTCTAGGATGGAGGACCATCGCCTCCCAAAAATACTACTCTACGGTGAACTCGCCACAGGTCAGCGTAAGAGGGGCACTCCAAAAAAGCGATACAAAGACTCCCTGAAACAACATCTCAGGTTCGGTCAAATTGATCACCAACAGTGGTCCGCCCTGGCCTCACATCGGGAGGCATGGAGACGCACTATCCACAATGCTGCAGCCTTATTTGAGAACTCACGACGAACAAGTCTTGAAGAAAAACGACAACGCAGAAAGAATCACAACCCAAAAACATCACCCAAGGAGACCTTCTGCTGTGCTTTTTGCAACCGGACTTGTTTATCTTGGATTGGCCTTTTTAGTCATCAGCGCGCTTGCAGAAAGCGCGGGATAAGTCCTTCCTGAATCTTTGTTTGCGAAGAAAAGCCAGAGAGAGATATATACACACACTAAAAGAAAATTGTGCTATATACCACAATTTTGTTTGTATGCGTGTGGGACATGATTAATACACTTGTTAATGGATCATCATTTTGTGTGCTTTCCTGGAAAAAATGAACATAAACCCATCTTCACATAATTGTAGGATGGGTCTGCTCCTCCTAGTACAGTGATGGGAAACTATGGCTAGACCAGGCCCAATTTTCTGGCCCTAGCAGCTGCACAGATTATTCATTTTATTTTATTTCCTACTTTTTCCCTTACATAAGACCCAAAGCAGCTAACATCCAATTAAAAACAAGAAACAGTGAAAAACCTATTAATATAAAAGTTTTTTTAAAAAAACCCTAAACAATTCTGTTCAAAAGCACAAAGTTAAACCAGTTTAAAATACATTTAAAACATAGTTTAAAAAAGGAATAAAAGTACAGCCCCATTAGAACCCCATTCTTCCACATGAATTATGAGCCAAAGACCTGCCTAAATTAAGAAAAGGTCTTTTCCTGGTAGCAGAAAGAGAGAAGAGAGGGCACCAGCTGAATTTCCCATGGAAGGGAATTCTACAACCAAGAAGCCATGGAGAAGACTCTCTTCCATGTCCTCACCAAACATGCCAGTGAGGGTGGTAGGACTGGGAGAAAACCTTCCTCCAAAAATCTTAAAACTAAGGCAGGCTTATAGGGGGAGATGAGGCCTTTCAGGTAGTCAGGACCCAAGCCATATAGGATTTGAATGTCCTTCCAAAGTGGACTAGTATCCAGTGAAGCTGTTTCAACAAGGGAGTTTTGTGTTCCCTACAAGAAAGGGACTTCATTGGGGGGGTGCACAGAAAAAAGAGAGATCTGAGGAATATGAAAGGGTTTGGGCTACCAAAACAGTATGGGGATCTGCAAGTTGCAACAGGTCTACATCTTGTCTACATCTACTCTAGCGTAAAGGGATTCTGAAGAACATTATGTCACAATGAACATCTATGTGACTGCAAATAAATGATTCCAAACTTCTTTTATAATTGGACAGAGTACTTTTTAAAATGGATCATTTATTTAAAAGTGTTTGGAAGGGCATCTAGTCCAACCCTAGGCAGCCATAGGTAACGGGCTTTTATGAACACTCCTTCCCTCCTTCCTCCCCCCCCCCTCACACACACATGAATGATGTGGAAAAGACAGATAGTGCAAAAAAAAAAAAAGTCTGTGTTTGAGTGAGATTTTGAGCCTTAGTTTCTGGACTAACTGATTTGTGTGTTTTGTATTAACAAGTATGTTATTAAAAATATGACTCTCTCACTATTTCCTTGTTTTGCAGCTGCAAATTGTGCTTGGTGAATATGATTTCCATAGGTCTATAATTTGGCTGAGATTAAAAGGAGAGAGAAAGGGTACTTTTGAGGATGGATGTAGGCCAGGGATCCCTGAAAAATACATTTTAAGTGGGCCGTTGAGCCTAGTTTTCCTGTATAAGTTTGGTAATAGGCATGCTCTTTTTAAGATCTCTTTCACACTACAGAAAGATAGGACTTAGCTACCATGTTAACTGAGAGCTGGATCCTATGGTATCCTGGGAATTATAGTTTTGTGAGGCACTAGAACTCTCTGGTAGAGAATTCTATATATTTCATGGAACAATAAGTCCCAGGATTCCAACGGATCAACGTATGGCAGTTAAAGTGGTACCAAAGTGTTGTAATTGTCTAGTGTAAACTAGTGTAAAAGAAACCTAGCTTTTGTGCATACCAGACTTTGCCTTTGGTTTTCTATGCACTGAATTTTTATGAAGGTGATGTTTGTAGTGACTGCTGTTTTGTGGTATTTTTTAAAAACTTGGTAACGTCCTAGGTAGGCAAGTTTTTTTTTTTTTTGCTTTGTTTTGTTTTTAAGAAGCAGTATTTATCATTATGGTGGTAAGTATATGCTGCATTTAACTGAGGTGAAGTTCTGCTATTTTATTGTTGTTGTCAGTGTAATGAAGAAGTAGAAGAATGTGGACCTACTTCTCAACAAAGAATAGGAAGAACATTGTTACTTCACCGATTCAAAAGGTAAGTCAATGTGCTTGGTCTGCTCTACAATCATTGCAGTCCTGAAGAAGCACAGTGCTGAGTGATTTTAGAAAAGTGTCATAGCCCCCAAGGACTATTCAGTCAATTCTGTGCTGTTCACCAGACCTGTGACCCATTCCATTAGCTAACACACATTGGAAACTGCTTAATGCTGTGTAGATGTGTAAATTGCTATTGCTTAAAACAGTTTGTAAAGCTGCTCTGATAGCCTTGTGGCTGAAGAGTGGGGTATAAATAACTAATAAATAAAAAATAAAAAAATCCATGGTTGCTATGGTTGCATCTTTTGAAATTGTGAACTTGCTTGCTAAAAAAGGCGGGGGGAGATCTTCTGAGGATGGGTACTATGGAAAGACAATTCTAACAGGCTTCTCAGTCCCCCCCCCCCAATAAAAATAATAATTGCCCCAGCTGAAAACCTGAAGCTATCTGCAAGGACAGTTACTAGAATATTGGTGACTGCATCAGCTTACTTAGAAAGTCAGCTGAAAACTGAGGTACAAAAATATGTTTGCTTTTCAGTATAGCCAGATGCATCCACAGATATAACAGACACTTCACTGCCAGCAGTTGTTGCACACATGACTTTTCAGTTTCTGAAAATGCTACCTCTGAAAAGAAGGGGGGGGGAAGCTGAAGATATATTTCACATTTTCCAAAACAATGCAACATAAACAGATCTGCTTCTCCAAAAGCTATCATCCATCATCTCTGGGGGACTTTGAGCAATGACTGGCAATATCAATGAACTTACTGCTACCTGCAGGAAAGATGCCTTCTTCCTCAGGCTTGTTGTATATCACTGCATCATTCGCCGGAAAGCATTGTGAATTAAAGCACCTCACTTCAAAACACATCATGGATGTACTTATGAAAATAATAAACTCTAGCTGGGTTGCCTCCTTGCAACATAGGGAAGAAACTAGAAGAAACTGAGACATAGGACATAATGGGATGGTAGCACAAATAGGCTCCCATTATCACACAATATCGGTGTCCTCCCGTATTCAGTCCATGCTACACTCATTCATCAGGTTAATTAATGTGCAAAAGAACAATAGCCCTCAATAGCCCTCTTTTCACAGTATTGACAAGTGTGTGAAATCACATCCCGTTGTAATCATGTGATTACAGCATGAATGGGCAGTCCTCTTTCCCCCTTCCCTTTCCCAATGAGAACACATACTGCAACTTCCAGGGGAGAACATGAAGAGGACCAACAGGAAACTGTTTTAATGAACTGTTGCATTCCCTTGTTATATTTTTATGTTTGTTTAAGTGTTTATTTGGGAAGTTCTTTTGTTATGTATATGTTTTTGGTGTGTTTAAGTGAAGTCATATCTTCTTGTGAGAACAGCTGAAATCTCGCCCATGCAAAATCCAGAAAAGAAGAGAAAATTTTTCTTAAAGGCACAAACACCAGACAGCAGGAAGCATTAATACTCTGTCATTAAAAGGCAATGTGAAGACAAGTGCTACTATAGCATGAGCTGAAATCCCATTCTTAAACTGCTAGTGGTGGATGTGCAATAACTACTGAAATAATGCCACCACATTTCTGCTTTCCTCAATAGTGGAATTACAGCATTTTTAGCTGGTTGCCTGATAAACTCCATGGTACAATGACCCCGTTTCACATTTTTGTCAGTGGAGAGGGTAATTATAGTCATCCCTCCACATTCGCGGGGGTTAGGGGCACAAGACCCTGCAAATGTGGAAAAAAACACAAATAAAATTAGGCCCCCGCCTGCAACCCCCTCCACCCTTCCAAAGTGGCGATGGGGCTTTTCAAGCCCCATTGCTGCTTTGAGAAGTGCGGGGGTGGCTGGCTGAAAAGCCTCCCACCCGGACGCCACCCCCCGTGCTTCCCAAAGCAGCTGTGGGACTCTCAAGCACCATAGTCACTTTAGGAAGGTCAGGGTGGCAAGCGGGTGGGAGGTTTGCCACCCTCCACATTTCCCGAAGTGGCTGTGGACCTCTTGAGGTTGGGGGGTAGTTTGGGGTGGCGGCTGGGTGGGTGGGAGGTCGGGGGAAGGTTGGGAAGGTTGGGGGGTGGCGGCCGGGCGGCTGGTTTGCCAGCCACCCCCCGCGCTTCCCAAAGACTGGGGGGAAGGTCAGGGGGGAAGCCGGGTGGGCAGGAGGTCAGGGGAAGGTCAGGAAAGTTGGGGATGACAGCCGGGCAGCTGGGTGGCTTGCCAGCCATCCCCCTGTGCTTCATTCTCCCTATGCTTCCCTGTCCAGCCACCCCTCACCCTCCCAAAGCTGCAACAAGGCTTGAAAAGCCCCATCACTCCTTTGGGAAGGGCAGGGTGGTGGTGGCTGAAAAGCGCCTTTGCTGCAAACTCCCCACTCTCCTGGCGCTTGGCTCTCCACCCCAAATGGGGCCAATCCCCAGGAAAGTGGGGAGTTGGACACGTAGTTTGCTCGGGGAGCACTCTGTTAAAATCGGCTCCTCTCCTTTGTGTGAGGGAGAGAAGCTGATTTAAAGGGGGTGCTTGCTGAGCAAACCGCAAATAGGCAAAACCGCGAAAGTGAAAGCCACAAATATGGAGGGGCAACTGTAAAGTGAAGGATCTGGGAAGATTTTTGAACTGGTTTGAAGAAACCAGGGGTGCCAGTTACACGACAGAAATTGTCGCAGTGCTTACCGTGACTTTGTGATCACGAATCCGTCCCTCGCTGTTTATACGGTTTATGTCACTGATCTGGATATCCCAGGTGGTCCCATGACTGATATTTACATGTCCAAAGTTCTGGGGTTTTTTTAGGTTGTAGGTTTTTTTTTCCTTTGGCTGTCAATCAAGTATGTGATTACTCGTGTTTTCACAGCCTCGGTGACGCACTTCCTTTAAAGTTCCGTGCCACGAGCGATGCTATTGGCTGGCTGGGGGGGGGAGACAGGGGGGCAGAGGTTTGGTATTCCCCTCACTTCTTTAAAATGTTAACCCTTGAAGCACAGGCAGAAGGCACTTTTCAAAGACCTCAGAACAATTAAATCATCTCCTTTCCTTTTGAAAGCAAGCTGAATAGAGGCTTGGAATTTCTTTCACTTTAAGTAGAGAGATCTTTTGCTCAGACACAGGGAGATCAAGCCGAGTGTGGTGGGGTGGGGTTTCCCCTTGCCTCTTTAAAATGTTAACCCTTACAGCAAACCAGCTATAGACAGGCATTTTGAAAGGCACAGACACAGAGGAGGAATTAAAGGGTGTTCATTCGCTCAGAGGCTGGAATACCAGGGAGGTGATCAAGGCAGGGGATGAATGGGCGACCCTCTGCCCACCGCGATCTCTCTGTAACATGCAGTTGAGGAAGAGGTTAAAGCTGAAGGGTTTGCAGTGTAGAAATCCATTTAAAAAGATGATTGAGTATACGCGCATGCGCGCGCACGCACACATCAACCTTCGTGCAGCTGGAAGGGATGCCTTTGTTTTCGGCTGGTGAGGCTGGATCTGTTGAACAGGTGACTGACCCCTCCTTTTCTGGTCCCTGATCTCTAAGCCCGCCCCCAGTCACCATTTCCGGTCATCCCTAGTACCGAGACATTTTGTCCCAGGCTGTTTACATTTCTGATTTTCTGAATCCTCCAGTGACTTTTTTAAAAACCGGCACAAATCACGGGACTGGAAGTCCCGCAGGTTGAGTGATAAAAGGTGCCCCCCCCTTCCGAAAATCACATACCCGACCCAATGTATGTGTAAACTTCCAGGGATCGACACGAAGTCTTCCCACAACATTTTCATCGTGTAAATGGCACCAGGGAATGTTTAAAGACTAGCTTGTCGAACAACTCCAAGCAGACTTGGAGTGGTGGACTTAGTGTTCCTTTCAGACTAGGATGCAAAAAAAATCAAACAGTTTGAACATTGCACTGCAGGACAAAAGATAAGGATGTTTCTGGCATGGTCATTTCAGTCATTTCCCTCAAAGGTAAGCAGAGGATGTTGAAGTCACACTTGCAGGAAAAATCACTATTCCCTTTCTCTTCTCTGAATTACATTTTTGGTGAGTGGGATTTCAACAACACACATTTGTGCCACCTTCATACACATCAATTCAGAGTTTGAATTTAGTACTTCACAGACACCCAGCTCAGCTGATGTTACATAAAGTGTATAATCCTATGTCAGATGTAGAGCTGGAGAATGTGGACCTCAGAATGACTTTGTTTTAAAAGCAGGTGCAGGTCATGGATGTTTTTGAAATCTGGTTGGTGCACAAATATTTCCTTTATGTGTTTATTTTTAAAAAAACTGCCACAAAGGTAAAAATCTTACTTTGAAGCAACATACCTTTATGAGTCACTCTCTTCTTTGATGAATTTAACCAAAATAAAAATCAGAATATAGATGACTGGTGAGAATCTGGATGAATTTTGCAAATGGCAGTCTCCTCTAAGGAAGGATATTTCATAAATGTACTCCATCAAGGTTTTTTGTTTTGTTTTGTTGTTTTAAATCTGCTTTTTCCAAGAGATGGAAATGGATCCAATTTGCAGTTGGAAGACTTATGAAGAAGAATAAAAAACCCTATTTGACAGCATGGGGTCATCTGAAAAATGGGTTGAAACTCCTGAACCCCCTTGTGACAGACTGCTATGTGGACAAACAGAATAGTGTCATTTGGGAGCCAATACTCTGAGAGGAGGCAGAAAGGGTTCTGGAGGTTTAAGGGGTGTGACAGTAGAAGCTGAGGGAGAATTAGAGTGAGAAGATAAAGTGAGAGGCCTGGGGTTAGACAGTTGAAGTCAGAGGCTTGAAGAATGACAGAGGCTTGAAGTGAAGTATTGTGCAGGGAGAACGAATATTTAAACTATATTATGTTGTTCAGCAATAAATCTTTATTTATGTTTGTTGAATACATTCAGTCTGGTTATGAGTGACTTTCCATTTGAGTAGTTCACAATCTGTATAAGCATGCACACCTAAGTACAAATACTATCCATCTGATTGGGAGCTATAATTTATGTATTCTGTGACAGTAGTGGGGGGTGAAATCCCCTCTGGCACAGGCATGGTGGCAGCAAAATGAGGAGCGTCCAGGGTGATTGTGATGTAGTTTTGGCCGTGGTGTGTGGGAAGTCACAAATTTTGTGGCAGTGGTGGGATAGAAAGGCCCCTGTGTCACAAATTTGGGATAAGAAAGGCCCATGTGTCACACCCCTGTTTTAGTCAACTGGAACAATTGTTCCATATTGCTGAGGGAGGTGTTTGGTTTGACCCAGTACGGCTCTGGTTGCACTTAGTTCTACTTGTGGTCTACTAGAACTCCTAGATCCCTTTTGCATGTAGTCTCGTTCAGCCAGGTCTCCCCCATCCTATATCTATGCATTTCATTTTTCTGCCCTAAGTGCAGTACCTTACATTTCTCCATACTGAATTTCATTTTGTTAGCTTTGGCCCAGCTGTCTAGTCTATTACGGTCATTCTGAATTTTGATCCTGTCCTCTAGGGTATTAGCTACTCCTCTTAATTTGGTGTCATCTGCAAATTTGATAAATATGCCCCTAATTCTGTCATCCAAGTCATTGATAAAGATGTTGAATAGCACTGGGCCCTGTGGCACCCAACTGGTCACATCTTTCCAAGATGAAGAGGAGACACTGCTGAGCATCCTTTGGGTTCGGTCGGTCAACCAATTACAATTCCACCTAACAGTTGTATTATCTAGCCCACAGGTTACTAACTTTTTTGCAAGAATAGCATGGGGGACCTTGTCAAAGGCCTTACTGAAATCAAGGTATGAGATATCCACAGCGTTCCCTTCATCTACCAAGCTGGTAATTGAAGGGATATCACATACCTTGATTTCAGTAAGGCTTTTGACAATGTTTCCCATGACATTCTTGTCATGGGGAACGCTTTGACATTCAAGGTTCCTCCTTGACATTCAGTGGCCATTCCATGGCTAGTGAAGAGTGGCAGGAGAGGACTCCAGCTGTGTCCCTGTAGGCAGATGCAAAATAGTTATATCATCTACTAACACCTCCAGAGAACCCCAGAAGACCTCAGCAGATGTTGATGGAGACTGTCAGAAAGTTCTGCGATTCCCACTTTATGCTCCACCAGGCATGAAATGGCTATTGGGAGGTTGCAGAGCTCTACAGTAAGTCAGTGAATTGCAAGTGATAGTGTAGTGCCACATGCAGAACTACTACACTACACTAAGCCATACAGGATGTGTTTTACTGAATGGTGAAGTCCTCGACAGAACAGTTTGAGAGTAAGAACAGAAGATACCATCTCTGCTTGACAACAATGAACAGGAGCACACCACAATTTTGTTGTAAGATTTGTCATAATTTTAAATTGATTTTTTGTTTGGAGGGGGGGTTTAACACATTTTAGCCAAGTGGCCTGCCTGTATATAAACATATACATCTACACACACACACACAC
Organism: Gambelia wislizenii; assembly: GCA_030847615.1. Classification (NCBI taxonomy): domain Eukaryota; kingdom Metazoa; phylum Chordata; class Lepidosauria; order Squamata; family Crotaphytidae; genus Gambelia; species Gambelia wislizenii. The sequence goes on from JAUMIR010000001.1 coordinate 142,437,291, forward strand.
CCCACCTAATTGCTAAGAGAAGAGGAGGGGAGTGTGAATTACATTAAAAACACAGAACTCATAGTCTCAGATAAAGGGTAAGGGTAAGACATAGCTTCGTTATGCCCAGCTAGTTTACAATGACAGATTTACAGTGGTAATAGTACATCTTCAGAGCAAACAGAATCTGTATACAGCTCCCCCATCCTACATTTACTTTAAATAATTAAATAACCCACTTCCCATTTCAATTAGGCTAAACATTCCCTATAATAAATAAATAGGAATTAAATATCGTCTTGCTTCTTGCATTGCTCAAAGAACTCCCGCAGCCCAGATTGAACAACAGATAAATCGTCCATATTGTAAATGAAAAGGTAGCCTTTTAATAGAATTTTTTATTTATGGACAAATAGAGTCAATACCATTGCCCTATAGTTCACAGAAAAATATTTTGCTTTGAAAAAGAGTCACCTCGACATTTTGTGGTGTTTTAGGTGCAGTTTAATGAAGAGAGTTTTTTACTTTAATATTTACAGCTGGCACATCGATAAATCATAAACAGGAAATTCTAATTTGCCGCCAGTTATTCATGTGAGTTCCATTATAGCCACGCTGCAGGCAATGATGCACTACAAAGATTGTGCTGATGCTGATGTTATAAACCAGAAGAACAAAGTTTAAATGGTCTGTAAATGTCAGCAGAATCCCAATAGTAAATTATGACCTTGCTATCAACTCCTGAGTACCTTTCCTTACATTTTATGCATTCCACATAATGAAAGTGTAATGCTATTTGGATGACAATAAACAAAAGGAGGTTGCTGCTGACCACCTTTATGGACCAAAAGTGAATGTTAGTTGTTTATCAGCAATTCAGCTGAGTTATTTAGAGAAGTGAAATCTCTCTATCAGAAAGCTACAATATGCAGAAAATATCATTGCATGTAATATCCTTCAGGGAATTAGATTTTCCCCCCCATGCTCAGATTTACACTTCTGGGAGATATGGGACATTAAATTACATTTTCATTTCTAACTGGAAAAGGAGACTTTTCAGCCTTCATTATTTATCATGCCTTAACACCTCTGAGGAGTGTTTACATCCAAGACTCACTGAAACATCTACATCTGCTAGCAGCTTTGTTGCTAGCAGCCAAAACACAAGCTGCAGTCATGTCAAGATTATTTCAATCACCCTTTAAGGATTACTATTGATGTCTATGATATCTTAAGCCTTCGTCTTTTCAGGATTGGAGTGATACATCAAATCATTGGTGCTGAGGGAGGATAGACAGCAAGGACATGCTATCCGTTGGTCTGGATCCAAAAATGCCCTTCCATTAATAGATTAGGATATTTTTTTTCACTGCAATACTCTTTTCTCTTTCTATAGCTGTATTCAGATTTTATACAATACATTCAGACCCCTGTATCCGCAAAACCAATGTCTGTGGTTTCAGATATCTGCTGGACACAAAATAGGGATGCATACCATAGAGTCACATTGGAAAATGCGTGAAAAGGCAGCCACTCTAAGCATCTTCTAGGTCCTTCAACAAAACCCTATGGTAAGTTTTTACTGGAAGTCCTTTATTTTAATAGGGTTCACTGTTATTTGTGGTTTCTAGTATCTGTAGTAAGTCTGGGAACTGAACACCTGTGGATGCACGGGTCTGACTGTATAACTAATATTCAGGGGAGGGAGACCATCCAAACATCTTTACATCAAGAGTAATTTTCTCAAGAGGAGAACCTCATCTATGTGTGGAGGTTTTCCACACAATCCAGAAGACTTAATTTCCCATTGTTCTGGATTATGTGAAGAGAAAATCACTCACTACATATGTACAAAGAGGAGGGCAGTGCTAGCCCTGGGGCACTTTCACACCACACACTTACAGCGCTATGATTCCACCTTAACTGCCACAGCTGCATTCTGTGGAATCTTGTGATGTACAGTTTAGGGAGAGGCATTTAGAAATTTCAGCCAGAAAAGTTCTCTAGTGCCTCTGACCAAACTAAAAACCCCAAGATTCAGCAACACCAGTTAAGAAGGCATCATACCACTATAACTGTGTGATATGATTTCACATTTGTGAAATATTGTATTAGTAGGAATAGAATGCCGAGGGATGTCTTTTGTCCATTCTCCTTTTGTTTTCACCGAGGGATTCTGATCACAGAGGACTGAGGATTAACAAAAGGAAGTACTGTTGCCAACAGCTTCCAGCAGGCCTATCCAGATGGTTTTAAAACTGTAAATTTTAAACTGCTTTAATATGTATTGGTTGTATTTGTTCTTTTAAATTGATATTATGTGTTGTAATGGGTTTATGTATTTTAACTGATATATATTTTAATTGATATTGTTTTGTATAAATCTGTTGTTCCCTCCCTCGATCTTTGGGGAGAGGTGAGTAAGAAATCATCATCATCATCATCATCATATCTCTATTATTATTATTTTATTGAATTCACTTCTTCAAGCTTTAGGATTTTACAGGCAGTCTATACTAGATGCTATAGGCTTTATTTGAGAAACTGGCAAACCATCTCTGAGTATTCCTTGCCTTAGAAAACCCTAGGAAAGGCCCCAGATCAACCATGATGGCAGCCACATACACCAGGCCAAATCTGGTGCAACATCACATTATTGTCCATGTGGCCCAGCTGGGCTAACACCAGATCAGCCCTTCTGGCCCATCCCTGGTTTTCAGACCTGCCATTGCCTCTCCAGCCAAGCAGCTCCTTTCAAGAGCCTGGCCAGCATTGTTCTGAGGTCAGAATGGGGCACCCAGACATGTGACCGATAAGGAGGGGGTGCTCTATCACCTCATCATTGATCACATTGGTGCCCCATTCTGACCTTAGCAGAAATGATGACACTGTTCAGGGCCTTGCAGAGAGCTGCTTGGCTGGTGAGATGTCAGCAGAAGCTCCAACAGCACTCCTTCGCTGTGCTACTCAGTGCAGGATAAAGGAGATGGTGCTGTGTTTGCTTATGGGCAACTGGATTGGGTGAGATCGAACCTGATCCAGCTGTCCAGACAGCAAAAGAACCCGCAGTCATTCCAGAGTTTCCAGGAGTTTTCTCCAACGTTACATAGTTCAGAGCAAAGTTCCTCCCTGAAAATAGCCATACGTCATCTGGACTGCCAGCACTGGATTTGGGGTGAGTCTGCATTTTTTTTTTTTTTTTGCCAGTGTAGACTGCTATCTCTCTACCTATCTATGTACTGCTGTTAGCTATGCTACATACATTTTATTAACTCATTTGTTTCATTCATACCCCATCGTTCCTCCAGTGAGCTGAAGGCAACACTCATGGTTCTCTTCCTCCCCACTTTATCCTCATAGCAATTCAGTGAAGTGGGTCAGGCTGAGAGGGAGTGACTGGATGCAGGACAGCTGGTGAATTTCATTTCTCAGTGTGGACTGAACCTGGATTTCCCAAGTGTTATTCTAAGACTCTAACAACTGCACCATGTCACAATATTAGGCAGGATACTAGAATATTTGTTATGAAACTCTGTAAGTAATCTGTAAACACATGGTAGTTTTTATGTGTTTAAACTTAACCTGTGGAATTAGCCACAACCATTTTGTGTCCTGTTCATTTCTGTACCAGAGGATGATCTCCATTATGTGCATGGAGTATGCACTGGGGAGATACTATGGTAGATCAGAGTGACTAGAATTACATGGCCATTTGTCAAGGCAATTGAAATCAAGTTCTAAGTATGTTTTTAGCATTGGGATTCCCAGTCAGGGGGAAAAGGCTTATTTAAAATAAAGTGTCTACTGCACAATCTAGATTGTGTAGCTAATTTCCCAAATCCTTTGAATTATTCCTCCCATGAGTGTATATGACACTTTTTTTTAACCAAAAAGCAACAGGTTTTACCCACTGAGAAGCAGGAAAAAATCATACACAATTGATTCCCCTCCTCCAAGCTCTTTCTGTTGTAAAAGGAAATCTAGGACATATTTCTGACTACGATCTCAACATACATATTCAGGTTGGTGAATGGGCATGCTAACTACAACCAAAATAGAATGAAAGGACATTTTCCCCACCCCACATCTCTCTCATTCACACATACACACACACACACAGAGAGAGAGAGAGGGTGGGGATAAATAAAGCAATGACAACTCCCCCCTCCCTTTTCTTTCTATGACTCTTGAGCAAAAGAAAAGAATCCATGAAGAGAAAATGTCTCTGGAATCAAGTAGTGAATGCTAGAAATTCTCTTATACTTAAGAACATTTCTGCACACTGGTGAGAAAGAAGATTAAAGCCCTTCTGTAGGCTACACACTCAGCTGGAGGTGAGATCCCCTGCAGTGAAGACACACACATTGCAAAGAGAGTAGCAGCAGGTATGCTTGTCTGTTAGTGCAGATGAGAGCCTGGGAAAGTGAATTCTGTGAAATGTAAGCTACTGGAATGAAGAACTAGGAAATGGAAAAATATCCCTGCAAGTTTTTTTTTAATAGGATGTGCAGTTCTATATTTTAAGAGTGACTAAAGCTTACTGTGCCCTAATTCCTTTTACATTGCTTATCCAGGAGTAAGTTTGATAGAATTCAGTGGGACGTTCTTCCAAATAGATGTGCACAGGATTGCACTATAACATGTCTACTCAAAACAGAAATCTCATTGACACCAGTAAAATATAACTCCCATTTAAGAATGGATAGGGTTGCGGGGGCTCCTGTTTGCACACTCAGGCTAGGATACATAAAGCTCTTTTAAGTTATGTATTATTTGCAACTATCCAATTCCCTTTGCCTTGATTTTTCTTTTTGAACAGCTATATGACACAGTGTGCTATATCACCACAACAGTTCTTGAACTCCCATTCCCATTTTTAAAAAATGCATTGCAGTGTTTCATGGAGGAATGGCTATTTGAAAAGGACAAGCTGGTTATTTCATGAGTGAGCTGTTTTGAAAAAATGGGAATCAACACTTGTTTGTTTCTTCATCCCAGCAGTGCTAGGAAAAGTCCAAGGTGCAACCTGAAAACATTGAAACACCAGGTATAGAGCCTAATGTGAATGACTATAACTCCCCTTCGTTGCAAAAGATGATAATGTCCCGTAAAGTGAAAAGCAGTAAGAGGAAGGAAGACCATGTTATAGATGGATAGATTCACTAAATGAAGCAACATCCCTGAGTTGAAAGATCAGTAGCATTGTTAATGATCTGGGCTCATGGAGGTCTTTGTGTTCATGGCCTTGTACTGTGCCATCTGAAACCATGAACCCATTTTGGGTTCTCAAAAACAAAACTAAAACTTAATTACTGTATTCTCCTGCAGATCCCTTTCAGATTTTCTTTTTCTCTCCCCCCACCAACATTCTTCATTCTTTATATTTCTGCTGTTTGTAGAAAATGCTCATATACAATGTGATCCAAGTATTATTCTATGGATGTGTCCATTCCATAATAATTTCAGATGAATCAGGGTAAGGTCCACAGAATAAGTGGCTCTTTATCACAGCATCTGAACTGGGAACACTGAAACAAATCTCTGGAAGCCACATTTGGAGGACCAAAAGTTGCCCATTCCTGCTCCAGTATGTTCTTTACAAGAGAAAATAAACCACTTCCTGATTGTGTCACATCTTGAGTCACCACCAGTAATCAAGTCCTAAATCCAATTGCTAGATGCAACTAGAGTACACTCATTAATCAATGGGATGATGTACACAACTGTTGGCTTGTGATTCAGCAGTTGTTTCAAAGGTTATTAATGTTGGGACTAACAATTAGATATAGGCCCAAGATCTATATCTCCAATATAACTTGATCTCCCTTTTTGAATCACTATGCAGTGCTAAATGATTCCTTTACTCTTCAATCCTTATAAGACATTAAGATTAATTTAATATTAATAATTTAAAATACTGACACATACCGTATTTACTGCTCTGTGAGAGAGAGGTACAGAAAAAGAGAGAGAGGACTAAGTTTGTGTCATAAGTTTGACCCTTATGGGTGAGGCATAGCTATTCTTAGACTGTAATTTTCATTACTTCTTTCTATTGGCTATGCTGGTTGAGTTTGAAGGGAGGTCCCTCAAGATCAAAGCTATAGTAAATAAGTGATATGAGCATTTGCTCTTCACTGATACCATATGAGCTGGACTCTTCTGAGCTTATCTCTTCCCTTACAAATAGCTCAGAATGCTAGTGTCTCTTCAAAATTGCTTTGTTCAAAAGATGCAGTTAGCTGTTAGCCAGCCACAGTGGAATTAAAAAAAAAAAACTGCTTTGTGAAACATTCAAAGAAATCTTGTGTCTAAGGCCGTTAACAAATTGCTAGAAGTCTCTCTCTTTAAGCAGACACACTCTTTTCCCTCTGCTTTCACAAGAAAGTATCAGGTTACCTAGGGGCAAACCTCTTTTTTAATTGATTTATTGATTAACTTGTCAGTCACTAACTTTTAATGAAAGCAATATAGTATGGGAATCTGTGAAATAAGTACAATTTTCTGCAATGAAACAATCATATTAATCTTAAACTGGAACCCTCTGGTTAGTGCAACCAGATGATTCCATAACCCAATATTCTGCACCATTACTACATGATAGCAGCAGGACAGAATAGCATTCAAAACTAGTTTCCTTGTTCCTTGCACTTCCTGAATTAGTGAGAAATTAACCCTATCAATGTGTTGCCCATGTATAGTAGTTAACTGTCTTAGCAGCAACAGGATCTTTATAAGCTAGATAGAGATTTCTAATTTAAGTACCCAGTCCAACAATTCTAGTTATACTGCTCTGGGGGGGGGGTCACAGCTGGGCAATATTTCTTTTTTTAATCACTCACAAAAGTGTACTGGTATTTGGGTTCTCTAGAATTCTCCATCTGAATAGGTGTTCCAAAATTTAGGAGATGAGGAAGATGCAGAAAAGTGTCAAAATTAAACCAGATGTGGCAGCCATATTGTCTTCAGTTAAACCCAGTCCCAAGATGGAGACTGAACATGGAATTAGTCACTGGGAGGTGTGTAGCCTATCAGTCCAAACTGAGATGAAGCGGAACTCATGTGTGGCCATTTTTGAAAACTAAAGGTTGATTGTAAGTAAGGCTTTTTTTACAATAAAAATGATAAATAAATGATGAACACACTCTGAATTTCACTGAACAACTAAACACTAGACAAGTTTTTTTCAGAGGTTAAGGTCTACTAATTCCAGTAGACTTATGAGTTGGTTCCTCCTAAAAGACATATGTGTTTGTATGTGCCTTCAGGTCACCTGTCAACTTATGGTGACCCCATGAATTCCATAGGGTTTTTTAGGCAAGGAATATTCAGAGGTGGTTTCCCCAGTTCTTTCCTCTGGAAGAGGCTTTTTAGATCAGGAAGTGGGAGCAGAGGCTGCAGAGTGAGGGAGGGCTGTGTAAAAGAAAGAAAAGACTCATACAGCACTCTGGCCCTCCCTATGAAACGATAAGCCAAAACATAATTGAAAGATATTCCAAAGAGACTCTAGAATGCGGTCCTGGACCAATGTAGCAAATGGCACTATGGAGAAGGACTATTTTTGATGGTCTCTGTGGCTGAGAGGCCAAGAATGATTGTTTCAGGTGCAAGGCACCTTGATGCTATGCGTAAGGGGGAAGAACTAGGTGGTATTTGATGTGCTTACTATCCTCTCTGCAGCCTTTTTGGATCTTCTGCTCAGAAAGGATGGCTATATTATGGGTGACCTCTCTGAGCAAGCAGATTCTTTGGTTTTCAGCTTCTTCCAGCACCACGGCAATGGACTATTAGAATGGAGGAGCCTGGCAGTGGATAGAGGTGACAGAGGGCTTCCTTTTGGTTTGGTTAGCAGGGAGTGGGGATTGGGTCGGAGCAGAGCAGAGAACATTGCTACGCTCTGTTCCATGCCAGACTCCTTGCTTATTAGGTGGCTTGGGCAGGCCTCCCATGGTCATGGCCAGGTAGGATTGCAGACCTCATTGGGTCTTTTTTTTTTTTTTTTTAACTTTAGGCCCATTTGGGCCTTTGTTGGGAGGTAGGTTTCAAGCCCATCTAGGACTCTGTTGGCATATGGCTTAGGCCTCCTTGAGCCCAGCAGGTTCAGAGGTCTCATTAACCCTGGTGGGGCAGTAGGTTTCAGTAGGCCCCAAGAGGTTTTGGAATGGATTGGGCTTGCAAGGACTCTTTAGGTCACATGGGTAGAGTTCGGCTTTATTAGGCCTTGTTATGCCTAGCAGGATTGTAGGTGTCCATGGGTCCTTTGGAGATTGCCTTTAATTGGGATTGCTAGGGCTATTTAGACCATGTTGTTGGAGTCAAAACTGTTTGGGCCTGGTGGGATTGTAGGCCTCATAGGCCTCTTTAGGCCATGTGGCCAGGGTTAGGCCTCATTAGGCCTGGTGGGTTTGTAAACCATGATGGACCCTGAGGAATTATTGCTGCCAGGGGGATTCCTAAGCCTCACTTGGCTATGTGGAGGCGATTTTGTTAGGCCTTGGGACCTAGGAACTCAAGGCAGCTAACAATGAGTTTAAAACAATACACAACCATTAAAAATATAAATATAAATATGAAATTAAAAAAGATTAAACAATTTATAGTGTTAAAACATTAAAATGAAATAAAGCTATATACACACCTTAAAAACTAAACTGCACAGCACATACAAGTCCAGCCCCATCAGACTGTGAATGCCTGATGGCACAAGAATGTTTTTACTTGTTGCCAAAAGGAGAGCAGAGACAGGGCCACCCTGCCCTATCTAGAGAGAGAGAGTTCCAAAGCCTAGGATCAGCCACTGAGAAGGCCCTCCCCCCATGTTCCCACCAAACAAGTTAGTGAATTAGTAGTGTCAGGAAGGGAGTCATTTCTTATAAAGCATTGGAACTGAGAGATTTAGCCTGGTCAGGGTAACAAGAAGCACTGCAGATCTGCATTTCCAATTGTGCCCTATATGTACTTTGCAGAGTTACATACTGTATGTGTAGACTGGGGTTGTTATTTTCTCATGTTGACTTTTCACTCATTACCATTTTCGACCTCTAAGGCATTGCAGTGCTTGGACCTGCAAGGGTTTACCCATTTGTTAAGAATTGCCTCTACAGCTTTTTCCATGGGTCTGGTCCCACAGTCTATCCAGCACATTGGGTAATAATAATAATAATAATAATAATATTTATTTATACCCACCCCTCTGTTAAAACAATCGGGATGGCTTACAAAAATTAAAATACAATACAGATAAAAATCCCTAAACACCACCCACCCCCACCCTCCCGCATAAAAAGATATTAAACAAATATACATTAAAAAGCAACTAATCTAAAATCACATTTAAAAACAATAAATACAATAAATACCCAGCAGACTAAAAGAGGCCAGGAGACCCTGAGGCCAGGATCTAATTAGGAAAGGCCTGCCGAAAGAGATCCGTCTTTAGTGATTTTTTAAAGCTACTCAGGCTTGTCATCTGATGGATCTCGTTCAGCAGGTCATTCCACAATTTGAGGCGATTACCAAAAAGGCCCTCTGGGAGGTTGCAGATAGCCTAGATTTTTGTGGCTGAAGCAAATTCCTCCCAGAGGACCGGAGTGTGCGGGGAGGATTGTATGGGAGGAGGTGGTTCCAGAGATAAGTTGGACCCAAGCCACTTAGGGCTTTAAAGGTAATAACCAACACCTTATACTGGGCCCGGAAGCTGATAGGCAGCCAGTGGAGAGATTTTAATACTGGAGTTATATGGTCTCTCCGAGATGTTCCCAATACCACTCTGGCTGCCATATTTTGTACCAACTGAAGTTTCTGGACCAAGCATGAGGGTAGCCCCATGTAGAGCGCATTGCAGAAATCTAGACAAGAGGTTACCAGTGCGTGCACCACAGTCTCAAGGTCCCTTACTTCCAGGAAAGGGCGCAGCTGGCGTATCAGCCGAAGCTGATAACAGGCGCTCCTGACCGTTGTATTCACCTGACTCGTCATCTGAAGCGATGAATCAAGGAGCACCCCCAGACTGCGAACACAGTCCTTAAGGGAGAGCGTGACCCCTCCAGGACTGGAGGTTGCAACCCAACTCCTGGTTTTGGGGCTGCTACCATGTGCACCTCCATTTTGTCTGGATTTAATCTCAATCTGTTTTGCCTCATCCAGCCCATCACTGCTTTAAGACAATCATTAAGAGGAGAGATGCCATTGGAATTTGAAGCCAACAATCAGGACAAGGAGAAATAGATCTGGGTGTCATCTGCGTACTGATAACACCCAGCCCCATAATTCCAAATAATCTCACCCAGCGGCTCCATATAGATGTTAAACAGCATCAGGGACAGGATGGCACCCTGCAGAATGCCACAAGTAAGCTCCTTTCTACTGGAGCAGCTGTCCCCGAGCAACACCCTCTGGGGCCGGTCCGAGAGGAAGGACTGGACCCACTGGAGTGCAGTGCCTCCGATTCCTAACCCACTCAGGCGATCCAAGAGAATGCTATGATCTATCTTATTAAAAGCCGCTTAGATGTCCAAAAGCACCAACAGGGTCACACTATCCCTGTCGATGCTTAGATGCAGGTCGTCGGTCAAGGCAACCATGGCAGTCTCAACTCCAAATCCCATCCTAAAGCCAGTTTGAAATGGGTCTAGATAATCGGTTTCATCCAAGACCACTTGGAGTTGAAGCGCAATTGCCCTCTCGATCACTTTGCTCAAGAATGGTAACATAGAAACCAGCCTATAGTTGTTCATGTCCAGGGGGTTAAGGGATGATTTTTTCAGTAGCGGCCTAATGGCTGCTTCCTTTAAACAAGATGGAACACACCCTTCTCTGAGGGATGCATTAATGATGTCCTTAAGGAACACCATCAAGGTGCCCCCCCCGGATGGCCAGCCATGAAGGGCAAGGATCAAGAGGGCAGCTCATCTTCCTCACCCTACCAAGTGGCTTGTCCACATCCTTGGTACTCATAGATTGAAATTAATCCAGTAAACTTACATCAATGGAGTTGCTGGACACCTCGTCAATTGTTTCTGTCAAATTACTGGCATCTAAGTCGGCTCTTATCTGAGAGATTTTATCTGCAAAGAAGTTGTTAAACGCATCACAGCAGGCCGTCTTTGGGTTAAGCAACAGGTTCTGCGCAGGGATAACCTGTGTCATCTCCCTTACCACCCTAAACAGCTCCACTGGACGGGACTCTCCAGACACAATATGTGCAGAGGAGAAGGATCTCTGTGCTGCATGGTATGCCTCTTGATAGGACCAAAGAAAGTTCCTATGACGATTCCTTTCGGATAAGTCCTATTGGGTACTGGAGATCCTCGTCATTTAAGAGGTATGTACATTTTCTTAACTTTTTATCATGTTGCTGTTTACTATTGTAGTTTTTTCTAGATTCTAAGTTCTGTCTGGAGAGGTGGTAGGTCCTGATCTGTGGCCATAGTATGGCATACTGGGCAGTGTGCCAGGCCCAGAACTGTAATTTTTGGGACTCAGCTTGTGTTGAGTACAGCACAGTGGAGTGGCTTGAGAAAAGAAGCCTTCGCCACACCACTGGAAAAGTGGGAATGATTTGGGCTTGCTGAAGGGCAAGGCACTTATTTTACAGGTTCTGTATGATCCTCAGGTAATACAAAGTAGATGGCCAGGAATAATCCTTATGTGGTCTGCTATTTTGCCTCACCAAATTTGGCAGGATGAAGGGGACTCAACACATTGACCTAGCTCATAGAAGGGTAACCAGGGAACTTCAGAATGAATAGCATATGAGGTTGAGCCCATTTCTCCCTTATTCCACCATAGTATTTCAGTGGCTAGAGTTCTACAGGGCTGATGGTGTGCATTTACTGAAGTGGGTACTGTTGCTTCTGGGGTACCTGCAACAGGGAGTGAGGGTCTGGTGGGGAAAAGGACTAAGCAGATGCTTGTTACTTATCCATGACAGGTAGTGGGGAAGATAAAGTAAGGATATTGGTATACAGTTTGGCACACTTTTGGTAAAGGGCAGGACTCTGGAACTGCCTCCTTAGGTCCTGTGACCCAGGGGGTTGGGTGGGGAAGGAGTCTACCCTTGAGGTGGACCTGGGAGTTTTGCTCTCAATGTAAGTCCTATAACTTGGGGGTGGTGGTGGAATGCCTCAGGTCTGCTTTCCAATAGATGGCCAACTGGGGAGCAACTGAGTTATTGGATAGCCCTCAGGGTTCAGGTATTTCACCCAAGAGAATGCTGAGGAGGTTGTCAAGTATTCTGGCCTCAGCTGATCCTTCACTAGGTTGCTTCTTTCCACGTTCAACCAGGCTTAAATAGGTTTTAGGTCAAAGAAAGTGGCCCTTATTTAACCCAATTCTCTGTGTCTGGTCTTGTTATTCCATGCTTGGTCAGCAAAGCCCTGAAGATAAGACAAAACACAACAACACAAAAAAGGAAGCCTCTTTCACAGGGGATGTTTTGGGAAACAGAAGGCACTGCTATGGATGAAAAATAGCTTGAGTCAGTACTAGACAGCTTCATATGTTCCTGTGACACATGTCAAAATTGCCTGATGATGTGTGACAACTGTCAGGTATTGTAAAATCAACTGCTACATGCATGAGATTATCAAATAGTGACTACTACTGCCAGAAATGGTCAAGTGTTCTAACACCTTTGTAAGTAAAATATTTGCTATCAAAATTTATAGAGGTCTAAATTTCAACTCCATTATAGATCCCCATAGGGGATGCACAAAGGAAGACTATAAACACAAGTGCTTAATTCTTTTTTTAAATTGCTCTGGCAGATATTTATCTAAAGGACATGTTTATCTTTATAATGTGAAGCAAAAGTAGTGCTGTCACTGCTTACAGCATTTTTTTAAAAAATCTTTTTCTACTGAGCACCAGTTACTTAGGGGAACTGAACCTTACAGTGGACTTTATCAAAGCACCCCACGTTAATGTTCTTTTGCCCGCAAAAATTGTGGTGTTTTTATGCCGGCAAAAGAACCCCCCTACCACACATACCTTGAGCAGAATAAAAGAGGCTTCCCTGGCAGTAACAGAGCACAAACAGAGCTCTGTTTACCTCTGAGTTTCTGCTCTCAGCGATTCTCACCAGACGACACTAGCATAGAAGATTTAAAAATAAAAGCAAAAAACCCACACAAAAAGTACAGCAAAGCACAAAATCACACTTTAAAAGTCCAAGGTATTGGGGGGGGGGTTATAAAAAGAGTGTCCCCTACCTGGCTGTCATCTCAACTAGAGCTGTTTGTCCACTGATGCTGTAGTCACAGGAGTGCAATGGTGCGAGGATTCAAATGCCGGCAACGCCCACACAAAAGTGCCATGGTCGATCTATTGACAGCTTGGCCCATCAATAAAATAGGATGGCTTTTTGACAAGATATGATTGTGAAAGGACGTCGCTATCTGGTATGCGCACCCTTTGGTGATCATTAATCATCCTTGTGATGCCATATTTGCCTGATCTGATAAATTCCAGTGACTGGGGAACAGACTTTTACATTGAAAATCCTTAAAGACATCCCCCAGTTCAAAAAACCCCAAAAAACAAAACAAGAACAGCACTGGAAAAAAATTGCTTCTAAAACAGGAATCTGTTAAACCATATAGGCACTGTAGATGTCAGCTATTTTAGTTTTATAGGTTGGAACATGCATTTATGATAAAACTTGCTTTGTTTACATAGTCCAAACAGCAATTCATCAGCAAACAAATCTGAAAACTTGACCTTTTATCAAAGATGATAAATGTACACAACTCTCTTTACACATAAAGGACCTTTGGATATTATCTTCATTATTCTGTATTTACTGATGGGACAACATCACCACTGACGCCCACTTTTCATGGGGGAGAGGCTTGCGTACCCGAATGAAGTTTTGTGCTATGCTGGTGGTGGCATAATAGCCACCGGTAGGGCCTCCCATGCCAGACAGGTCAAAACCGAAGGGTCTGACAAAGAGTGTCATGGGCAGGATGGGCTCTCTAGCCTTATGACAACCATCCTAAGAGAAGGAAAACTCTAATCCCAAACCTGGCAGATGGTGCTCGTCCAACCCTGTAAGGTCAACCATCTAAGAGAAGGAAACGCTAATCAAACCCACAACCCGAGGACCTCATTGCTAATGTCGATGCTTGCAGGGCCACAGCAGATGAACCTTTGGTTTAAAGGGTGAGGCCAGTTCTGTGCATGCCACACTCCACCAGAAAAATCCATTGCACAGGCTCGAAGGACAAATCTAATTCCAAAAAAGCCCTGTAGCGATAGGCGAGGGATGAAACGTCAGGTGTAAAGATGCACTGGAAGCCGCAGACCGAACCCTGCATGCAGGCAGTTCAGGACTTTGGTTGCTTGAGGCTGACCCGGGAGATGACAGTCTTGTTCGGCAGCATCCTGAACAACCAAGCAGCATTTTTTAAGGAGAGCACAGCTTGCTCCATATGGAGAGGGGCCTAGAAAAGGTGATCTAACCAAAGCTCATCCCCATCTACCTGGTTGGCTAGCTGCGTCCAATGGGCATGTTCTTATGCGGTCAAACCAAGGCAAAGAAACAAAGGCACACACCGGCCTCCAAAGGTGTAAATAAACTGACACTTGCATGCTGGAACATCAGAACCATGCAAGATTCTGCAGATAGTGGATGGCCTGAATGTCACTCTGCTCTAATAGCCCATGAACTATCACAACTTAATATTGATATTGCTGCTCTTAGTGAAGTTTGTCTCCATGAGGAAGGCAGCCTTAAAGAACATGGCGCCAGCTACACACTTTACTAGTCTGGTAAGCCCAAAACTGAAAAACATCTTTCAGGAGTAGGCTTTATGATTAAAAATTCCATTGCTTCCAAACTCAAAACCTTGCCAACAGGACACTCTGATCGCATTATTTCCTTACACCTCTCATATGTTGTTCTCTTCAGTATATATACTGAAGGATGGGGTGTTTGTGTGTTTGTGTAATTGCCTGGTGGCGGCAGAGGAGCTCTTGCATTCTGGCATGCATGGTGTGTGTGTGTGTGTGTAGTGTAGTTTATATACGTGTGGTTCCATGCTGGTGGCGGAGGGGCTCTCGCATCTTTCTGCACATGGTGTGTGTATGTATTTAGTGTGGTGTGTGTGTATGTGCGATTGCATGGCAGTGGTGGAGGAGCTCTCGTGTCCTGGTGCATGTGGCGTGTCTGCATGTGTGGTTGCATGGTGGCAGCGGAGGGGTCTCATGTCCTGGCACACATGGTGTGTGTGTGTGTATGTAGCGTAGTGTGTGTGTTGCGTGGTATGGTGGGGATCTCACATCCTGGCATGCATGGTATCTGTGTGTCTACTATTGTGTGTGTATCTATGTGTCTGTGTTTATGCACAGTTGCACGGTGGTGGCGGAGGGACTCTCAGTATAAAATTAGCCATCATAGTTGATTTGAAAGGTTATATATTAATGTGTCAAATGATCGTACTTTTGACATGTTTCCTAAGTGGCCAATCAGCAGAATGGGAATGAAAACATAAAATCATCCCAAAGCATTTTATATATATAGATAACGGTGTATATTACATTGAGGCCATGATACTGAGAACACAGCTGCACTGGGCAGGGCACGTTTCTAGGAAGGAGGACCATCACATCCCAAGAATAGTATTCTATGGTGAACTCGCCACGGGTCAGCGTAAGAGCGGCACTCCAAAAAAGCGATACAAGGACTCCCTGAAACAACATCTCAGGCTCGGCCAAATTGATCAACAACAATGGTCCGCCCTGGCCTCACATCAGGAGGCATGGAGACACACCATCCATAATGCTGCAGCCTCATTTGAGAACTCACGCCAAACAAGTCTTGAAGAGAAACGACAACGCAGAAAGAATCACAACCCAAAAACATCACCCAAGGAGACCTTCTGCTGTGCTTTCTGCAACCGGACGTGTTTATCTCAGATTGGCCTTTTTAGTCATCAGCACGCTTGCAGAAAGCGCAGGATGAGTCCTTCCTGAATCTTTGTTAGCAGAGAAAAGCCAGAGAGACATTGGGTATAGCTAGTTAATGGTATTTCCCTATGTGTTGATTCACCATTCAGCAATTGATTGATTGGATCTTCTCTAGTTGGAAACTAACCAATAGAATGCCAGCCTATATTTAAAAAAAAATGCTTTAAAAACCACAGCAAAGTACAGACTGAAAACATTCATGTTTTCTCCACATATACAAATTTATGTTGCCAGTAACTGATCAATTTCTTAAAAAAAAAAAACAAACCTGCATAATAATTGCTTAGATATAGGGGAAGAGACATACTGGTTTGCTACACAGTAGTGAGGATTGGTAACTCTTCCATGGAGTCAGTAAGGAATTGAATCTCATCCCCATCCCCATCCCCATCCCCATCCCCATCCCTAATTACCAACTGGAATCCTGATATGGTTTTCTGTTTGGTTAGCTTTCATTTTCTTTTCTCTTTCATCAATATTTTGGCAGCAGAAGCTATGTGAAAATGAGAATGCTAAAGGCACTAGGGAGAACACAGGAATGTTGGAAAAAATCCACGTCAGCGAGATAAGAATATCAGGACTCTTAGAAGGCAAGAATAGCTCATGACTGGAACTACTGTTTACAAGAGGGTTGTTACAACTAATAGTGGAATATTTTTAAAAAGCCTGAATACCCTAAAGGCACCATATCTTATCTGATCTTGGAAGCTAAGCAGGGTCAGCTCCGGTTAGTACTTGGATGGGAGATGACCACAAATTTCATGTGCTGTAAGCTGTACTTCAGAGGAAAGAACTGGGAAAACCATCTCTGAGTATTCCTTGCCTAAGAAAACCCTATGGAATTCATGGGGTCACCATAAGTCAACAGGTGACCTGAAGGCACATACAAACACATATGTCTTTTAGGAGGAACCAGCTCATAAGTTCCACAAGGGGGACATGTTAAGTCATCAGGAGGCATTTCAGAGTAACTTTGGCAAAGGGCAGAGCTTGGCTATTGCTCATGCCAGTCTCTCTGGGCACCACAAGAGAAAATGTTGTCACATTCTCTTCACAGTAAACATGAAATTAAACATACTGCCTTAATAAACGTTGATCTTTTTAATGCCAATTTTTGATATCTGTCTATTAATTTCCTTACATCAGTAAGCATTCTTTTATGTAATTATAATGCAGCTGTTTATGTGAAACTTACACTTGCAGGGATATTTTTTGATATTTTAAAGCTGTTGAATTTTAGTACTTTTTGTGAACTATGTGCAACCCACTTTGAAATCCTATCCTTAGTGAATTTTAATAAGCCCAACTTTGCTTCTTTCTAATCAAATGAATGCTTATTAATGTCAACTCTCAGTATTATGATGCTGAAGGCTAGACAGAAAAGCAATATTTTGTACCAGCTCTTTACAGTATAATTTATATTTTGTCAAATCTTGATAAACAACCAGAAGCATTTCCCCCACTGCTCTGTTTATATTTCTGAAGTAAGAAGACAACATTTAGTCCTCTGGAAGATGAAAAACTGGACAATTTATAGGATGTTATATTTATCGCAAAAGTTATTGTAATCCTCAGGCTACTTTCTTTATTGTAGGTTGCTTGCATGAGGCTTGATTCTTAGTTTCGTTTCTCTGGACTAAAGCAGTTGGATGAAGTTGGACGAATAAGCTATGGACTGCCTGGGCTGGAGGGAACAAAGGGTGAGAAGCTGGCTTTGAGGCTACTCTCAGAAATGGAAGGAGAGAAATAGTTTTCTTCCCCCATCTTATCATTTTGAATGTTCAGATCAACTCTAGCAGGCTGTGCAGCCTCTTTTAAGCCCTTGTTCTCAAAGCTGATGGCAAGTACCAGAGTGTGCTTTCACCATGGTAAACAGTGGCTCTTCATTACCTACAACCTACTTTTATGGGTCATTATGTGAATTAATGTTTGAAAAGGAAAGGCTGCTCTTGAGTGCCCTTGAAGGGCTGGAAATCCTTTAGCTTGAGAACCTGCACTGAGATGGGGGTTGGACTTGAGGGCCCATGGAGCTCCTTCCAACTCTATGATTCTATGAGTATGTGTCACCTCCCCCACCCATCACCAAAGAGTCACTGTTAAAGGAAACACAGACCCTTCATACTTCATCTCCTACTCTGAAATCCTCTTTTGAATAAGTGGGAGTAACCTTCTAGAACAGGAGAAATTTCTAGAGCCACAGATATTTCCTGTTCAAAATGAAGCCTACTGTGCCTTTTTAGAGGATAGTTTATGCAAGATTAAAACTGTGTGGATACAGCAATGGACTGGATAAGGGCCAAGTTGTAACTGAATCCTGACAAGATAGGGACTTCATGGATGAGTGGTTCCTAGGTCCAGCAATGGAGAAGCTACCAGTTTCAAATAGTGTTGCCTAGTCTGGAGCATCCCAGGCCCTGAGACCTAGGGATTTCCCTACTGTTGTTTTAGAGAAGGAGGAGGAAAAAGGGATGGAACCGGTAGACTCCCTGGAGATTATATAGCAGCCATCCAAAGCAGTCTGCAGCTGACTCAGCAACATATGTAAGATGTAAGTAGAGTTGTCCTTCCATATCTGTGGATTTGGTATCCACGGATTTAAGTATTTCCGTCTTGAAAATATTCTTTAAAAAATAATAATCCAAAAAGCAAACCTTGATTTTGCCATCTTCTATAAGGGGCACCTTTTTGCTCTGCCATTGCATATAATGGGACTTGAGTATTCATGGATTTTGTTATCCACGGAGGGTCCTGGAAGCAAACCCCAGCGAATATGAAGGGACAACTGTATATACACACACGGATACACATACACACATTTTTCAAGACATTTTTCTCACTCTGAGATTCCTGTCCCTTGCCTTCATGACTAGATAAGATGGTGTAGATCCTTTGACTCAGGCTGAGGCCCTGGGACCTGGCACGCTAGTTCCAAAAGGGGTTATACTCTGCCTGAAGGACCAGGTACATAATTTGAGCTGGATCCATGATTGACCTTAGAAACCTAGCTAGACTCTCTGATGAGCACCCATATTGAACCTTTGCTTCCTGTTCACTACTGGACCATATTTATAGTCAATGTCTTAAAGAACCTAGAACCAGGTGACATAAAAGAGAATCTCCCCCTGAGCAAACAGATTAGATTTTCAGAGAAGGCCTTGTGGGTTGTACTGTAACTAGCCCTGCTACATCTCATGGCAGTGGCTAAAGTCTTATGAAACTGCTGTGCTTCTCTGGTTCTCCAGGTGGAGAGACAAATCTCACAGTCAGCAACACTGAAGGAGAAGAAAGTCTGATTTTTGTGTGTGAGGTAAATTTAAAGCAGGAGCGAGGAAACTGCTATCTGTAGGCAACAAGCAGACCCTGAAGCCATTTTTGGAAACCCAAGCACAACCCCATCACATTTTTATTTTCTTTTTTACAATGCCATTTTGCCGCATTTGCCCCAGCTGTTTCAGGCCAAGAAGAGGGCTTTTCTTCAAACAGGAAGTAAACTGGAAGTGTAAAGCCATACAAGATTTGATCCGTAGTGCAAGTGGTGGGAGGTGCTGGAAACATTTTCCTGTTTGCTGAAAAATGTTGACCCCCTTTTTTTTTTCACTTTCCCATCTGGTTCGGGGTTGCCATATTTCTTGATTCCATGAGTCTTATTCAAAATTCTGGCCTCTTTTACCTGGATAACCCCATGTTCGCTTCCCCAGTCAGCTCATCTGGATGCATTCTACTTTCTAGCCTTTGCCTGCTCTACTTTTGTACATAGCATCTCAATGACTTACTCCCTGGTCTTAGATTTTGGCCCTAAAATCTTTGGGAGTGGGATGCTGCTAACCTGGAAACTTTATCTGTGACCTATAGATTATTCCCTGGTTGTGACATGGAAGCAGGCCTTCTGTACGTTGGCACCAACTATACATCTCCCACCTCTTATGAGAGAGCTTATAAAAACCATATGCTTTGGGGTCCTATTAAAAACATCAGCCAGAATCCTGTTGGGCAGTTAAGAATGTGTAACCCAGAGTTATGCACCTGTGAGTGTGAATCCCCACTTACCAAGAAGCAGATGCTTCAATCAATGGGGGTCTGTTCGAGCAGAAGCAGCTGGCTGATGGTCCCACCCCCTCATGTGAGTGATTTCCATCAAGAGGAAAAAATGTGATGGGGGTCCTGCTTCTGTTTGTTGTACCAGAGATTGCTCATGGAAGGATGTGGGACCATCAGTCAGCTGCTTCCCAAGCAACAGGGGAACAGACCCCCATTAATCACAGTAGTGACTTCCCAGTAAGTGGGGATTGGGGGGGATCAGGATGAGATCCATTGTGCGTACTGTAACTACAGTGTTTACACATACATAAATCCCCAACAGGTTTCTGTTCATCTGTGGTGGAAAGTTCCCAGTCACTGATCTAGACCTTAATTCCTTGAATTTTTATCCCCCCCCCCAATGTTTCATTGGTATCTGTTGTGATGCTCATTCATTTTTGTTTGTAAACCTCTTTGAGATTGTGGATAGTAAATGCACTATAAATATTTTAAGTACATAATAAAGTAACAGCTGCTGCATAAATGCAACAGGAGTAGCATTTCACCAATATGATGTTCTGGTGATGTGGAAGTTCTGCCTGTTCTGGTGCTAATTAGGTCATATAGAAAAGAGAAGACAAGATAGGAACCCTGTTAGAAGTATGTGGAGGAAAGGCCATCTACTCAACGTATCTATTGTTTATTAAAGCAGTCCTTATAAGTTCAGTCTCCAGAAAGGGCACATCCTTGAGGCATGCAGCTAATCATACCAAATATGAATTTAAGAAAAGGTTTTATTCAGCACATTGCCAAAAATCTCTTCATTCATAGAGGAAACAGCTGCCACTATTACAAGATGAATTAGGTTTTTCAGTTGCCTTCAGTCAATTCCAAAAGGAATCAATGGGCAGGTGAAAAGGTTTTGTGCTCCATGGCCTGTTGCCAATAGATCTTTAAGTTAAGAAAGTCAGATTACTGAAGAAGATTTAGTGGGTACTTTCTTCAGAGGCTGAGAATCACTGCAAAACGAAGTGGAAGTACTGGGGAAAACTGTAATAATTAAAATGTTCAGATCAACTCTAGTAGGAGATGAAACCTCCCAATGACCTCCTGCTGGTAGCAGAATCCACTGTGTGATTCCCCTCTCCCCATCCTCAGCTCTGCAGTTCCCAGGGCCATGGTCAATAGTAGTCTGTGTGGCAGAGAGGAAGAGTGGACACTTTCTTCAGCTGCTCCTACTTTGTCTGATATAGGCTGCTCTTCCTTTCTGACGATGTTCTTCAGGAGGGTACTAGGTTGGCAACTGTCACCCAGAGGACTTTTTCTTTAGCTGCCCCTAGCCTGCTGGAAGAGATAAGACAGATGAATATGCTGTCTGGATTTAAAGTAGTTTTAAAGACCAGTGTCTTCCAGCAGGCCTATCCAGATGATTTTAAATTATGAATTTTAAATTGTGTATTGATTGTTTTAAAATGTCTTGGTTCTACTTGTTCTTTTAAATTGATATATGCTTTTAACTGATATGTGATTTTATGTTAATTTGTAGCCCCCCATTCCATGGGGCAAGGTGAGTAAGATAATAATAATAATAATATGCTTCCCTTCTATAGTCTCCATATTTTTTCCACATACATTTTGGTCATGTTACTTTTTTGTAACTCCCAGAATACCCCAGCCAATATGGCATCTGATCTTGTACCATAAATCTGTATAAAGAAATTGTATAATTGACATTTTATTTTCAATATCTTTTTTAATAATAATCCTTAACATAAATGTTTTCACTGCTGTGACATGCTGACTCAGAGACAGGGAGTTAGGAAATGAGAAGTAAGCTTCTGACCACTATCATGTGGGTTTTGTGGCCCACAATGGGTCCCAGGACTGGAGAAATTGGTTCCTAGATTCCCAGAATTTTTCCATCTTAACTTGAATAATACAGATTTTCTAGGAAGCCATGTTGCTAGAAGATCCCAGGTAAAGCGTGTTTGGTGTACTTAGTTGGAGTCAATGTTGGTTCACTAACAGAAGAAATGGTGAAACCATTTTCTATAGGCAAATCTTGCTATTCACATCTTTTTAGAGTTCTCTCAGCTGTGCTTTGCCTGGTGCAAATTTAATTTAAGGTCTTATGTGTATTTTGGTAACTGATTTAGCTACCTCTTCCTGTGGTGCCTAAATAGTTGCACTATAGTGTCTGGATTCTTCCATTGGGACCAGTCAGGTTATGCTAATTGTACTGAGATAATTTCAAAGAAGGTTAATGGGGAACTTTATTAAGTTAGGGGAAATGCTTTAATTTTTTTTACCAATGGGGGGCTTCATTATCACTGTTCTTTTAAACAGGTGGCTTACCAGCATGGAAGAAACCATATAGCTAAAAACATGAGAGAAAGGGAATTAAATCCCAGAACCACCTGGAAATGAGGATTTATTCCTTTCCCTGGTAAATGTTTATTTCTTATTTTTACATTGTGGCTAAGTACGACATATGAATAAAAAGAACTTCATTATAAAAATAAATAATAAAATAAGGTGGTACAATAAATCTAACATGGTTACTGGTTCCTAAATAAGATTTCAACAGTATTTGGTTTAAATCAAGGGCAGACAGAAGCAATAAGAAGAGACATAAACATGCACAGGAAACCAGAAAGTCAGATTGTCTATGTTTAATATTGGATATTTCTGTGCAGTTTCCCCAGGTGGCTAAGAAAAAAGGAGGGCATAATGTGGGAGACTGTCTACTTTCTCAGTAAAATAATTCAATCTGATATTCTGTTTGTAGGAATGTGAAAATCTTTCACTTGTTCCCATATTCACAATTTTTAAACCTCTGTTTTGGGGAGGGGAGGAAGTTGCATTTTTTAATTAAAATGGAAACCTTTACCATTTGCACTGGCGAGTTTCCACTGATACCATTTCCACTGTCAGTGTTGTTTCTGCTTGCCATGTAGGTGAGAAGATGGATCTAAGGTGTTGTCTATTAAAATGGGGAAAATGTGGATTGATGCACAGTAATGCCAATTCAAAGCAGGAATCTCTTGATTTGTCTTAACATTTTTGGGGCAGAATTGCAGGCATGTGAAGCTATCCACTTTTGTGATGTCGAAGGCTTTCACAGCTGGCATCCATAGGTTTTTCTTGGGTTTTTTTCCCGGATGATGAAGCCGTGTTCTGGAAGAGTTTATTTCTGATGTTTCGCCTGCATCTGTGGCTGGCATATTCAGAGAACGGTTGGGTAGGAGTGTGTGTGTGGGGTTTATATACTGTGAGTCCCTGTTGGGAAGTATATGTAAATTTGTGTATGTGAATGGCTAGTTTCTGGGTGGAGATATGCTAGGAGGATTAGTGTCTGTTTGGCTAATGGTTGGCTAATGGTCCATTGTCTGCTGGATAGAGTTCATTTGCATGTGTTGAGTTTTTATTTTAGTGTCTTTCAGGACTGGCAGCCAAATTTTGTTTACTTTTAGAGTTTCTTTCCTGTTGAAGTTGTCCAGGTGTCTGTAGATTTCAATGGCTTCTCTGTGCATTCTGACATGATAGTTGTTGGCCTGGTGCAGAATTTCTGTGTTTTTAAATAACATTTTATGTTCAGGTTGGTTTATAACATGGTCTGCTAGTGCTGATTTTTTCTGGCTGGCCCAGCCTGCAGTGTTTCTCATGTTCCTTGATTTGTGTTTGCACACTGCGTTTAGTGGTCCCTATGTAAGCTTGTCCACAGCAGCATGGTATGCAGTAAACTCCTGTGGCTGTGAGAGGGTCTCTTTTGTCCTTTCACTGAGTGTAGCATTTCTTGGATTTTCTTGGTTGGTCTGCAGATGATTTGGAGGTTGTGTTTCGTCATCAGTTTCCCTATTCTGTCTGTGACTCCTTTGATGTATGGTAAAAATACCTTTCCTTTGGGTGGCTGTTTTTCTTCATTCCTGTGGTTTTCTCTGGGTCTGGCTGCTCTTGTGATGTCTGATCTGGAGTAACCATTAGCCTGTTGAGTATAGTTCAGGTGCTTCAGTTCATCCTCCAGGTAGTTCGGTTCGCAGATCCTTTTTGCATGGTCTACCAATGTTTTTATTGTGCTTCGTTTTTTTGTCCTGGGTGATGACTGGAGTTCTTGTGTAGGTTCTGTTCATGTGTGTGGGTTTTCTGTATACCTTGTGACCTAATTGTTGGTTTGGTTTGCAGATGACCAGGACATCCAAGAATGGTAGTGTTCCTTCCTTTTCTTTTTCCATCATGAATTGAATATTTGGGTGGATGCTGTTCAGGTGGTTCAGAAATGAGACCAAATCTTTTTCTTTGTAGCTCCAAATGGTGAAAGTGTCATCCACATATTGGAACCATGTTGTGAGCTTTTTTGGTGCTGTTTCCAGGGCCTGCTTCTCAAAATGTTCCATGTAAAAATTTGCTATCACTGGGCACAGAGGGCTGCCCATGGCTACATGGAACCTGTGCAGAAAATACTGTTTCCTGTACAAAAGAACGATGTGCAAATTTTGCAGAGAATAAGTCCCAAATTGTAAAGATTCTCATCAGTCCAGGATTCTTATCATCAGGGTCTCTTATGATCAGGGTTTCCAAAACATCTTTTGAGTGTTTTTGAATATTCTTTCCATCCCTATTTGCAGTTTGGTGAGGCACTAGGGCAATCTGGCTGAGAATTCTAAATACCCCTCCCTACAGTGCAAACCCCAGGATTCCATAGGATGTTGCCATGACAATTAAAGTGGAATCATAGCCATATCATTGTGTAAAGATTCCCTTTTCATATTCATTACATGTTTCCCATATTGCACTGTGCAGTGTCAGTTAAACGTTATATTCATTGAACACATTTTGTTTGGATCTGCTATTTAAATGAATCACGATGATTGTCACATTTTGGATGTGTGAATTATGTAACTTGCTAAAGTTTTCTCCAAACATGTGGAAGCAGAAAAACACTGACATTACCACTCATGCCCCCTAACTGAATAATCACATTATTAAGAATATTTCCTAAGCTTTGATTTGCATCAAACAGTTTTCAGGACTATTCTAATTCCATTCATTATTCTGTGATGATGATAACATAGTAAATCAAAACTCTATACCCCATATCATTCACTGGAAAATGCTACAAAAATACACTAAATGATATTTTTAAAACATAATTCATGTTTTGACTTAAGTTCCTTTTAAAAAAACCCAATATGTAATTAATATCACAATGTTGGTCCTGATATGTAGTTCAGCTCCAGTCATACAGTCCTGTGTGCTTGATGATATCAAATATACTCTTGAAAGAAAGTATCAGAAAAATACCGCAAGATGTCATTTCCTATGTGTATCAATTGTTAGTACCTTATTAAGTATCATAAATGAAATCTAATGAAGATAGATCAGATTTAAATTAGAAATGCTTTATGTAGCCTATACATTTTTTCCTCATCATCTGCAAACTTTACTAAAATGCAAAGGCAATTTTAGTTTTGTGTCTAGAATACTATAGTCAGTAACTCTTTATGAATACACTTTGGGCAATCAGTATTTTCTTTCATACAGCAAAAATGATTTAAAAAAAGAAAGAAGCATAACACAGCAGCAAATTTTCTTCACTGTTAAGGTAAAAGGTATATTGATTGCTGATTTTTAGGCTCTTTTTACCTGAACAATGGATGCAGACTATCACATTTCCATTTTTTTCTTGTATGTCACACCTGCATGCATCTAAACATCCTTAAACAGTATGTGCAATGGAGTGGAAAGGGTTCCTAGAAAGAACAAGGCACATGCACAAAAAGTCAGTATCTCAAGTGAAAGGGCACTGCTGATATAAAGTATCCAGGGCTTAACTTCTAAACTTGTATAGTCTTTACCTAAGAATCCATTTACCTTCTGATAAATCATCCTACCACAGTGAACTGAAAGCAAAACAATCTAATAGTATCACTTCTGCAACAAAGGGATGTCTTCTACTCACATCTTTAATCAAAAATAAGCTTGGGTCCATTTATCTGTCATATCTCAAAGCAAGATGTCACTGATAATTTGATATATATCACAGGAACTTTAGTTTCTGGGCTCCACTCAGACCAGGAATCTGATTTTATGGAGTTCATTTTGGAGCACTTCTAAAGAATTCTGATGGTCAAAATTAATGACCAGACAAGGGTCTGATCTTGGCCATAAAACAAAAATGTATGTATTTTGTATATTGGTTATGCATATTCAACCTTATAACCAATACTTAAAGTAAACAAGTATATAAGAAGGGATATGTCTGTCTGGAAACCTGTCATAGAGGTAAGAAACCAAGATTCAATTCATCCCCAAGTGTTCTGGAGGATTTTTCCGTGCAGAGATATACATGGCTTTTTATGCAAAAAACACATTTTCTACAAAGAAAACTTGTTTCTTGTGCAGGAAACTGTTTTTTGCAAAGGAAACGTGGATGTGTGTTTTTTTTGGGGTGGTGGTGGTGAGTACAACCAGAATCCTGTATCAGCATATACTTGACTAAGGAACTTCTTTCTGTTCAACCGTCTAAAACCTGATCCTAGCAATGTTGTCAACATTGTAAATAGCAATTGTGAATATGAAAACTTACTATTTTGTATTCACAATAATTATTTAGTCATGACTTTGACATATTGCCATGATTGTAACTTACTACCCAACCTTCTTTAATGGTCATCAGCTGCATGGGGAGAAGGAGAACCATTCTGATGGTGATCAGAGCATGGTTGAATGATGTTTCTGTCAGGTTTTAGGAGGTCAGGCCAGGAGTATAAGCTGATATAGGATTCCCAGTCTACATCTTTTTTTTTTTTCTGTACAGAAAAAGCCTCCAGAACACTTTGTTACAATATGTATGTTACAATATGTTATGAATGTGGATGTATGGGCCTTGAAGGCTGAAGGAAAACAGGCTACCTAAAATGGAGATTCTTGCAATGCATGATACGTGACCCATGAAGCAAGGAGGCAAAGAAAGCAAGAACTCTGTCTGACCTTTCTTTATTGCTAAGGTGGATATGACAAGTAGAATGGACCAGATCAATATCAGTTCCATCTCTGGTGGAAATGGCAGGAAAGGCAGATCTGATTAACATCAAAGGAATACCTGATTGCAGCCTGCAAGGAATGTGATGGGAAGTTTCTGACCTGACACAGCCCAGGTGTGATTCAGCTGAAAAGGATTATAATAACAAGACACTTTTCACCACTGGGCATGCAAGCAATAAGTGCTAAACTTGCATCTATAGCCTTATGAAAATCTAATTTTCACGAGGTGCCTGTTTGTAAGTAAACTCTTGGTACCAAAAGTCATTGTGTGTTTGCATAATAAATGTTACATGTGATTGTACATGTCTAATAAATGTCTGATACCATGTTTAATGTATGTCTAATAAATGTTACATGAGAGGAGTGTTTAAAACCAGATCTGGTGTCCTATAGTCCTAGTGGTTGAACCTTATTCTCTCTCTCTCTCTAGATCAAAAAGAACCTTGTCACAAAAACAGTTGTTTTATAA
The DNA here is from genome assembly GCA_030847615.1 of Gambelia wislizenii. Lineage (NCBI taxonomy): Eukaryota > Metazoa > Chordata > Lepidosauria > Squamata > Crotaphytidae > Gambelia > Gambelia wislizenii. The sequence goes on from JAUMIR010000001.1 coordinate 142,464,769, forward strand.
CAACTTTAGAACATTTGAATATGGGGAGAATACTGCAGTGTGTGTGTGTGTGTGTGTGTGTTCCCCTCCAGTAGGGAGAAATCTTCAGTAATGATTCTTTCTTGCATATGAAGATGTAATAACTGTAGATTTACATACCTACCACATTGTCTCTGAAAAACTTGGATCTCATTAAGGTTGACAGTTTACACTGTTAAAAAAATTGCACAGCAAGCTTTGCATTCATAACATTTAATGTCACAAATATAAACTTTCATCACATCAGGCTAAAATAAAAGGAATAATAATAATAATAATATAAAATTTATTTATACCCTGCCCCTCTGTTAAAACAATCAGGGAGGCTTACAAAAATTAAAATACAATACAGATAAAAATCCCTACCCCCAACCCCACCCTCCCCCATTAAAAAATATTAAACAAATATAAATTAAAAGCAACTGTCTAAAATCACATTTAAAAACAATAAATACAATAAATAGCCAGCGGACTAAAAGAGGCCAGGATCCCCTGAGGCCGGGATCTAATTAGGAAAGGCCTGCTGAAAGAGATCCATCTTTAGTGCTTTTTTAAAGCTACTCAGGCTTGTCGTCTGATGGATCTTGTTTGGCAGGTCATTCCACAATTTGGGGGCGATTACCAAAAAGGCCCTCTGGGAGGTTGCAGACAGCCTAGATTTTTGTGGCTGAAGCAAATTCCTCCCAGAGGACCAGAGTGCTCCTGAATATCCCTGGATGGTTGGACATCTTCCACCTCATCCCTATCTACTGATTACAGATTTGACTTAATATCTTGTCTTACAGTGGCTGTAATCCTGTATATGATTTATGGATGTGTAAGCACCCTAGTTACAGTGCTATGCAGTGAATCCAGGCTCAGCCCTCCAAACCCCACTTACCAGGAAGCAGTCTGTTCCCCTCTTGCTCAAAAAGCAGCTGGCTTTCGTTTCTACCTCTCCTGTAAGTGACCACAGGTGTGACTGTCAGAAACAGGACCTTTGTTGCAATTCCCCTCATTCAGGAAATCACTCACACAGGGTGAGTGGGTGGGACCATCAGCTGCTTCCTGATCAACAGGGGAGTGGACCTCTATTGATTGTGGTGGCTGCTTCCCAGTAAGTGGGGATGGGGGCTTTCATGGTCCCCATGTATTCCCTAAACTAGGGGCTATATAGAGACCTAGTTTATGCATCCATAACTGCTATGGAGGATTCTGGCCAATGACTCTACTTCACACCATAAAGTGCTATAGCTGCTTCCTAATCTGGATTATTTCCTTTCATATGGGCAATCCTATTAGCATTGAATTCAGTGGGATTTACATGTGAGTAGATATGCCTATCGATGTGCTCTAGGAAAAGAGATGTGAAACTTGATGTTGATCATGAGGTTTCCCCAACTTCTTTCTCTCTGATGTACAGAGATGCAATGGTGCATATTTAGCTTGACATACTATTTCTAAGATAATATGAAAGCTTGCAAGATCAACCCATACTTTGGTGGACTTTGATCTCCATCATTGTCATTTAGGGGAGGTTACATTTCTTATGGGGAGGCAAGCCCACATGATAAATAAGCCTTTCATGTTCAATGCCGTCCAGTTCTACCAGCCTTGAAACACTGGTGGGCGGAAATGTCAACACTGACTTAAACTCACTCCATAGTCTGCCAACTGATAACAATTGACATTTTGCCCATCTGATTTGTGCTATTTTATCTCTCTGTTTCCATCAGCTGAGCTTAATAACACTTCTTTTTTTCACTCTTCCACTTTCTTAATAAAATTATCTTCCAATCATTGCTATTTGGACTGCAACCAGAACATAGAATGTAAAATATTCAGCTATGCTTGCCACTTTGTTGGCTCCCTATGCCTCAAACATTCATATCATTTTTGTCATTCATCTTGAAACCCAGTCCACAGCTTGGCACCCAGAAAATGAGTTCTATAAAAAGGGACAACAGGCCGTGTCTATAATACATAGTGGGGCAGGCACTTTATTGTTACCTCAGATGCTGTATCCTTGCACATAGCTTAGCTTGCTTCCTTTATAATCTATCACACACACTTTTTCTTATAACCTTTTGAAGTAAAACAGAGAACATTAGCCAAAGAAATTACATTATATAAAAAGATACTATCAGATGAAAGGCCCACATTTTTAATTTACTTTTGTGTTGACACAGATTTCTATCTACGATCACTTTTCCTTATCAGGCTGATGAAATAGAATTTGTGCTGTGGATATATAGAAAATTCAGAGAATGGCTATCTGTCATTGTAAAAAAATGGCCTATCTGTCATCACTGGAGACTTTATTTACTTTTAGAGGTATTTGCCTGTGCCCAGAATAACAGCCAGAGTGTCCTTGTCTTTTGTTATAAAACACTGTGGTTTGTAGAGATGAGCAGACCAATACTGTATCACCCAGCCTGTCTGGCTCTCTGTCTGCATTTTCCCAAGTATGCATATTTTACTCTGAATTATAGATGATAGACTAGAAAAAGAAATATCATTCAACCTACCACCTGGTTAAAAAAGGAGACAAGCATTGTCTTTGTTCCTCCTGAGGTCACCAAAATTAAGCCTTCACTGGTGTACCTCCTTGAACAAAAACAATTTCCTCTGCAACTTGGCAGGCTCCAAAATGGGAACTAAGTCTGCAAATTTCATCAAGCCAGTTTTGCTAAGAAATGTAAAAAGTATTAGCAGACCCGCCCATTTTTTTTAAAAAAATATATAATTTAAAAGTGCTCAGCACAAAGTCACTGGATCTGTTTGCTGGAAATTAGGCAGGATCCAATCCCTTAGAAGGTATAGTCTACTTGAATTTTCACCATGTTCTAATCAGTAGAAAAGAAGTACACATGGCCCTCAACTTTCCTGGTAAGCTAGAGGTGCAGGACCACTACAAAAGTAGGCCCTCCAAACGATATCTAATGCATACAAAATAGTATCTGTATTGGTGGTTTGGCTGTACCTCGCCATTCATGCGTTCCCTCACTCACTTACTTGTGTGGGTGGGTAGGGAGGCAGGGGAGGAGGAAGAAAGGGGACATCCATCCCCTTCCCCTCTCCCAGCTGTGTGAGTAAGTGAGAGGACACACAAGCCTTCCCTCCTTCCATTCCATTCCCCCCTCCTGCCTGCATGAGTGAGCAAGTGAATGTGCATGCCCTCCTCCTACCCCATCCAACTGCCTGCCCAGACAAATGAGTGAGTGAACACACACACATCATGCCCAGCCATCCTGTGAGTTTGATTTCCTCCCAGCAATGCTGGTGTTATCAAAGTCCTTAAAAATGGCATAGGGCAGCAGTGGAGGCAGCAGCGAATACAGTAATCCATGAATAATCAAATCCACAAATGCTTAACCTGCAAATTGTGGAGGGATGACGGTATAGCCATTTCTGATTTTCCTATCATAATCAATGGGGAAAGCAATGCATTGGGTTTTCAAAGCTAACTTCATATTAAGGCCCAAGTCAAACTGGATGACCACCAAATCAGACCAGGTCAATCTGGTCTATTTTGAACATTTTTGAACTAGAGCCCAAACTAACTATTCTGGTCAGCAAACCCACCATTAAAAATTGTACAGTGGACCCTCCTGATCCATGCACTTCAGATCCACAATTTCAAGTGACTGTGGATCATCACATCGTATACTTAAAATTGCAGTGACAAGAAATTGGATGTGCTGAAGCATCCATGCACATGTTACTATCATTTAATAGTATAGGACATGATCATACATGTTTTTTTTTTTTTGTCAACTGTAGGGAGTCCTGGAACCAAACTCACACAGATCTGGAGGGCCCACTGTATTTGGGGGGAAAAATGTGTTTAGAAATGCATATTTCGAGAGACAAAACACACACACACACACAATTAAAATAGAGGTTAGCTCCGGATTTAGGCATGTGCAATGGCTAGCAAAGGCAGGCTTCACTACTCCTTCTTTCCACAGCAATCCTTTCAGCCACCTGAAAATGCTATAGAAATGCTTGAGGACTACATTGAATCAGGTGAATGGTGGTACAGAGGGGGGTGCTATATGTATGGAGCATTTCTGTTCACAGAAGTTAGATCCTCCATTCAAACTGCATTACTCAAGTCAGCTTGGAATGGCATTTTCTTTTTATAAAATGGTTGCATTTACAAGGCCTTGGACGTAATATGTTTCCTTTATAATTACCACTTTTAAATATAACTTTTTACACCACCAGCTAGCTCCAGCTAGAGCGTACTCCTTAGGTAGCTGTCCAGCCACTTTTTGAAGATGTCCAGAGAAGGAGACACCATCACCTCTCTAGGGTATTGATTCCATTGCTGAACTACTTTCACTGTCAAGAAGTTCCTTCTAATATTCAATCAAATTCTATTCTCCTGTAAGTTAAAACCATTAGACCTTGTTATACCCTCTGAGGCAGCAGAGAACAAGCCTGCATCCTCTCTTTGTGGCAGACCTTGAAGTATTTAAAGAGTGCACTGCTGGCTCATGTTCAACTCATCATCAACAATAATCCCCAAATCCTTCTCACATGCTGAGCCAAGTATCCCCCATCCCATTCAGTTATTGTGGTCCAAATGTAGAATTTTGTATTTATATCTGTTGAATTAAATTTTATTAATTTCAGCCCAGTTTTTAGTTTATTGGGTCCTTTTGAATTCTGTTCCTATCTTCCAATGCTTTAGCTACTCCTCCCAGTTTTGCATCATCTGAAAATTTGATAAGGATTCCTCCACTCCATCATCTATATTATAGATAAAAATATTACTACTTTCCCTGTCTGGAGTGTCAGACCTAGGAAAGAACCCTGAGGCACTCCACTTGAGACCTCCATTCAATTTGAAGTACAGCCACTGATGACAACTCTTTAAGTATGGTTTTCCAACAAATGATGAACCCATCTGACAGTGTTTACATCTATTCCACATTTAATCAATTGGCTAATCAAAATATTAAAGGAGACCTTATCAAATGCTTTGGTGAAATCCAGATAGATGACATCCACAGCATTCCCGTCATCTATTAAACTATTGACCCGATTAAAAAAAAGATAGAAGATTAGTTTGTCAGAATTTGCTCTGGACAAACCCATGTTGGCTCCTACTCATCACTGCATTGTCATCAAGATACTTGCACACAGACTCCTATATAATCTGTTCTAATATTTTTCATGGTGTTGAGGTCAGGCTAAGTGGTCTGTAGTTTCTTCTTGTTTGACTTTTTTGAAGGGAGGGACAAGGTTTGTGTCATGGATATCAGCCTTTCTAATCTACGCAAATAGAAAGGAAAATTAGCAGAGCTTCAGCAGAAACATGAGGGAAGTGAGGCCCCAATTTACATACTTGGTGTAAAACACATGGAGACAGTGTTTTTAACCTATTTACAGTATTTTAATTTATGTTGTATCCTGCCTCAAGCTTTGGAGAGAGGTGGGTAAGAAATAAACATTATTTATCATCATCATCATCATCATCATGTATTCTTGGTTAGAACAGTGGGAAATTTGATCTTAGAAAATCAACAGGAAGAAAATGCCAATGAACATAAAGAGGGCTGTAACACTGAGAGAGCATCCTGGAGGACAGTTATCATCAGGAACAGACCATGCACAAGGGATTCAGAACTGCTCCAACTAATCAATCACTTCCTACATATTCCTGAAAATAACAGGAGACCAGCATCAAGACAAACTGCATACCAAGAAAGGAGTCAACCTAACCACCAACTGCAGTAAGAAGAAAATAAAGGTCAGGGATAAAGTATGCATTTTAAACATATTATAACCTTAAAATATACATTTTAAAGCACATTGGTGTGTGGTTTGTGCCAAAAACTGCACTGCAAAATTTGGAGACATATCAGATCTGAAAAATAACTGCATTTCAACCTATACATCAGTAGAGGAGATATAGATCAGGTCAGTTCACGTCTAAATGTGGACCAAACAAAACCTTCTGGCATCCCTGGGAATGGCAGGTGAAAGTGTAAAGAATATGAGATTTTTCAACAATCTTTCCTTATTTTTTTTAAATGCTCCACATGAGTTTTAATTGTTGGGGTGCTGATATAAATACATTTACTATATGAGTTTTGATTGCCTATGAAAAGGAAGTTCTTCAGTTGGTGCTATTCACATGGCACAGTGTTAAACTTTGGGATATGGTTCCATAAGTTGTAGGGATGCCCACCATCTTGGATGACTTTAAAGGGGTATTGGGGGAAAATTGTGGTGTATAAGGCTATCAGTGGCTGCTGCTCCATGGTCAGAGGCAACAACAGTTGCTGGAGAACACGAATAGAAGAGTAGGAATTGGATTGGTCCCTGTGGAAACAGAATGATGAACTGGAATGATTCCTGAGCAGATCCATTTCAGCTCTCCTGTTTTTACTTTCTTATGTTTTAGAAAAAGGCTAAGAAAGAGTCTTTGGGCTTCCTGAACATGTTTTTCTTCCTGAGCTTAATGTGAAAAAAGAAAGAACAATGCCAGTTCGTTATGTGATATGAAATTCCATCCCAGCCGCTGCTTAAAATATAAAATTAAGCAAGGCATTTCATAGCTTCTTAATCATATAAGTCCCCTTTCCTAACCTAGAGGAGTCAAAACACAACAAATGAAAAAGAAAGAAAAATAACAATTCTTTCTCATTTGGGGACTTGATTACCATAAAGGCTTTGTTTTCTTAGTTCTTCCCATTCAAAAGCAGTAAAGAAGAAAGATGAAACATCCTAAAGGAACTTCATTATTTCAGTTCTCTAGTATACAATGAGATTCTGGAAATTACTTTATTGATTGAAGATTGCTGAAAAAAAGCAAGCTTTGTAGGTATGACCAAATATTTGGGTTTTGTATTGTTTTGCATTGGGTGGGTGGGAGTTCTGTTGTTTATCAAGGAAGAAAGAAGACTTTACTGGTGCTTGGAAAAGTATGGGGAGGGAGGGAGACTACAGCTCCCAAGATCCTCAGGAAAGCCACATTGTCTGGAGTATCCTGAGCTATAATAATAAAAAAGTAAATTTTTTAATTCTAGCCTTTCCAAAGTCTCTGTCGCTTTGTCATGAACTCTAATGTGGGAGGGATAGCATCTAGGAATCTTTTTTAGTCATTTCCATTTAGTGAGAATCAAAATAGTGATCCTTTCTTCCAAACTCGTCTAATCTGTTAGTCTGGCAGCTAGCAGCTGTGATATATGCAAGTGCTATGATTTGATAAGGACATGGGTAAGACTGGTATTTGGGCCCCTCTGCACCCCCCATGGGTGCAGTCTGGAGGAGGGCAAATGTTGTCCCTGCAACTGCAGTAAGAAGAAAATAAAGGTCAGGGATAAAGTATGCATTTTAAACATATTATAATCTTAATATATACATTTTAAAGCACATTGGTGTGTGGTTTGTGCCAAAAACTGCACTGCAAAATTTGGAGACATATCAGATCTGAAAAATAACTGCATTTCAACCTATACATCAGTAGAGGAAATATAGATCAGGTCAGTTCACGTCTAAATGTGGACCAAAACGGAAGAAAACGAACACCCAAATAATCACCGCCCAGTCAGCCTGACATCAATACTAGGAAAGATTCTAGAGCAGATCATTAGACAGTCTGTAAGGACTTAGAAAGGAATGCTGTGATCACTAAAAGTTAACATGGGTCTTTGAAAAATACATCATGCCAGACTCATCTCTTTTTTGATAGAGTTACGTACTCTACGGTGAACTCGCCACGGGTCAGTGTAAGAGGGGTGCTCCAAAAAAGCGATACAAGGATTCCCTGAAACAACATCTCAGGCTCGGCCAAATTGATCACCAACAATGGTCCGCCCTGGCCTCACATTGGGAGGCATGGAGACGCACTATCCACAATGCTGCAGCCTTATTTGAGAGCTCACGCTGAACAAGTCTTGAAGAGAAGCGACAATGCAGAAAGAATCACAACCCAGAAACATCACCCAAGGAGACCTTCTGCTGTGCTTTCTGCAACCGGACATGTTTATCTCAGATTGGCCTTTTTAGTCATCAGCACGCTTGCAGAAAGTGCGGGATGAGTCCTTCCTGAATCTTCGTTTGTGAAGAAAAGCCAGAGAGAGAGAGAGAGAGAGAGAGAGAGATACTTGGCAGATGAAGGGAATGCTGTGGATGTAGTGTATCTTGATTTCAGTAAGGCCTTTGACAAAGTCCCCATGATAGTCTTACAAAAAAGTTAGTAACCTGTGGGCTAGAAAATGCAACTGTTAGGTGAATTTGTAACTGGTTGACTGACCTAACTCAAAGGGAAGCCACTAATGGCTCCTCCTCATCCTGGAGAGAAGCAACAAGTGGGGTGCCACAGGAGTCTATCCTGGGCCCAGTGCTATCCAACATCTTTATCAATGACTTGGGTGAGGGAATAGAGGGCATGCTTATCAAGTTTGGAGATGACATCAAATTAGGAGGCGTAGCTAAAACCCCATAGGACAGGATCAGAATTCCAAATTACCTTAAGAGATTAGAAAGCTGGGCCAAAACTAACAAAATGAATTTCAACAGGGAAAAATGTAGGGTACTACACTTGGGCAGTAAAAATGAAATGCACAGATATAGAATGGGTGACTCCTGGCTTGATGGCAGTACAGTAGGACCCATGTATCCACTGATTCATTATCTACTGATTCATTTATCCACTGGAAACAAAACAGTACACCTACCATAGAGTTTTCCTAGAAAATGTGCTCTCTATAGCCATTTTCTAGTTCCTTCAAGGCAACCCTATGGTATTTTAAACTGGAAGTCCCATTATTTTCAATGGTGTTCACTATTATCCACGGTTTTTGGTGTCCACCACCCCCCCCCCCCGTACCAACTCCCAGAGGATACAGGAGTCCTACTGTACATGCGAAAGGGATCTAGAAGTCTTAATGGACTACAAGCTGAACATGAGTCAGCAGTGTGATGCAGCAGCTAAAAAAGCCAATGCAATTCTAGGCTGCATCAATAGAAGTATAGTGTCTAGATCAAAGGAAGTAATAGTGCGACTCTATTCTGCTTTGGTCAGACCCCACCTAGAATACTGTGTCCAGTTCTGGGCACCACAATTCAGGAATGATATTGAGAAGCTAGAACATGTCCAGAGGAGGGCAACCAAAATGGTAGGTGTTCTGGAAGCCATGCCCTATGAAGAGTGGCTTAGGAAGCTGGGTATCTTTAGCCTGGGGAAGAGAAGGGTAAGAGGGGACATGATAGCCATTTTAAAATATTTGCAGGCATGTCATACTGAGGATGGAGCAAGCTTTTTTTCTGCTGCTCCGAATTCAAGGACATGGAGCAATGGACTCAAACTTCAGGAAAAGAGATTCCATCTAAACATTAGGAAGAACTTCCTGACAGTAAGAGCTGTTTGGCAGTGGAATGCACTGCCTCAGAGTGTGGTGGAGTCTCCTTCTTTGGAGACTTTTAAACAGAGGCTGGATGGCCATCTGTCAGGAATGCTTTGACTGTTTATTCCTGAATGGCAGAGGGTTGGATTGGATGGCTTTTGTGATCTCTTCCAACTGTATGATTTTGGAGGGATGTGGTGGGGAGATGTGCCCCCTCAAGTTCTCCTGGGGGGATAATGCAGCATCTTAGCCTCCCACAATTGCTCACACCTGGCTCAGGACATGACCTGGATCCTGACACCAATGGCTTAAAGAAGCAAACTAAAGGCTTTATTATAGCAACTCCATTCTAGGTAAGAAAGTTACGCAGGATCCTGGTCTAATCTAGGGATGAGGTGAGAGAAGGGAAGATGGAAAGGGAAGAGGTGGAAAAACATCCCTAAAAGTATTGCTTTGCATCAGAGAAGGATCACAATAGCTAGACAAGAAGGCAACACACTTTGAGCATTCAGACGATATAACTCTACTACTGCCCTCTTTTAGACATTCTTGACTCTTCATTGCTAAACGTTGTTGCATTTCTAACATTTTGTGTAGTCTGAAAAGGGCACTTTCTAAACTCTAATCTTCAAAGACGACCCAAAGGCCCCCATCTCTATTGTTCTGTCATGACTTCTACTGGTTGGGGCAGGGATTTTGAAAATAGGCTGAAGGTCTCACATGGTCTCTCTGGCTTTTCTTCACAAACGAAGATTCAGGAAGGACTCATCCTGCGCGTTCTGCAACCACACTGATGAATGAAAAGGCCAGTCCAAGATAAACATGTCTGGGTGCAGAAAGCACAGCAGAAGGTCTCCTTGGGTGATGATTCCAGGTTGTGATTCTTTCTGCGTTGTCATTTCTCTTCAAGACTTGTTCAGTGTGAGCTCTCAAATAAGGCTGCAGCATTGTGGATAGTGCGTCTCCAAGCCTCCCGATGTGAGGCCATGGCGGACCATTGTTGGTGATCAATTTGGCCGAGCCTGAGATGTTGTTGTTTCAGGGAGTCTTTGTATTTTTTTTTTGGAGTGCCCCTCTTACGCTGACCCGTGTCAAGTTCACCGTAGATTACTATTTTTGTGAGGCAATGGTCCTCCATCCAAGAAACGTGCCCTGCCCAGCGCAGCTGTGTTGTCAACATCATGGCCTCAATGCTGGTGATCCCTGCTTGCTCAAGGACAGCAACATTTGTCACATAGTCAGTCCAATGTATATTTAGGATTGTGTGTATACAGTGCTGATGAAACCTTTCGAGGAGTCGTAAGTGTTGGCGATAGGTCACCCATGTTTCAGCCCCGTAAAGGAGAACAGACAGTACAATGCCTTTATACACACTGATTTTTGTGCTTCGCCTCAGGTGTTTGTTACTCCAGACTCTTTTGTAAAGTCTTCCAAATGCGCTATATGCATTTGCTAATCTGTGATCGATCTCTTTGTCAATCTTGGCATCTGAGGAGATGATGCTTCCCAGATAGGTGAACTGCTAAATGGACTTAAGCACAGATATGCCTACGGCAATATGGGGATGGTGGTGTTCATCCTGTGTTGCAGGCTGGTAGAGAACTTCCATTTTCTTCAGGTTGATTTCCAGCCCAAACAGCTCTGCAGCTCTTGCGAAGCAGGATGTTAGGTGCTGCAGAGCTGCTTCTGTGTTGGCAACAAGGGCAGCAGCAGCAGCGAAGAGCAGCTCATGGACTAGATACGTTAGAGTCTTAGTGCGAGCCCTCAGATGGCTTAAGTTAAACAAGCTACCATCAGTATGGTAACATATATAGATGACGTCTTCTTCTTCAAGCTTTGTCGTAGCCCTTTGAAGCATCATGCTGAAGATGATTGTAAATAAAGTTGGAGGAAGAACACAACCTTGCTTCACTCCATTAGTTATTAGAAAGGGCTCTGAAAGAGCATCACCATATCTGACTTGACCGTGCTGGTCCTCATGTAGCAAGATAATCATTTTAAGTAATTTGGGGGGACATCCTAGTCTTTCCAGGAACTGCCCAGACCTTTTTTACTCACAGTGTTGAATGATTTGGTGAGGTCGACAAATGTTACATAAGTCCCTTGTTCTGCTCTCTACATTTCTCTTGCAGTTGTCTAAGGGCAAATACCATATCTGTAGTACTCCTATTGGCTCTGAAGCCACATTGGCTTTCAGGAAGAAGTTCTTCTGCAACAGCAGGAACTAATCTGTTCAGGAGCATCCTTGCAAGGATTTTTCCAGGAATAGAGGGCAGTTTTATACCTCGATAATTTGAGCAATCAGTTTTTGCTCCTTTTTTCTTGTATAGGGTGATGGTGACTGCATCTCGGAGATCTGATGGCAGTTCCCCTTTTTCCCAGCAATTCACAAGGAGTTCGTGGAATTTATCATGAAGTACATGACCTCTGTGTTTCCAAACTTCAGGTGGGATTCCATCAATTCCAACTGCCTTGCCATTTTTCATCTGCTGTATGGCGTTAAGGATCTTTTCCAAAGTGGGAGCTATGTCCAGTTCATTTTTCATCGGTTTTTGTATCATATGTTGGATAGCTGAGCCTTAGACTACTTGTTTGGCACTAAAGAGACTTTGAAAATGTTCAGCCCATCGATTCAGGATGGGGGCTTTATCAGTAATTAGTGTTTGACCATCTGTACTGTATAAGGAGCTTTGGACCTGATAAGTAGGTCTTGATAACCAGTCTTGATTTTTCTTATGGGAGAACCCGAGGGATTCTTCCACAGACTGGAGGATACTGTTTTTGATATGTTGCCAAAGCAGTGTAGGAGAAGGATCTGTAGGATGGTCTTCAAGGTGTTTTTTTTTTTTTTTTCAGATTTGCCTGGAAGTTGTCTCTCATGGTAGCTTGTTGAAGATTGTTGATTTGGAGTCTCCTCTTTAAGATGCCACCCCTCTTAGGTTTGAGTTTAAGATGAAGATTTAGTTCACATCTTACGAAGCAATGATCTGTTCGGCATTCTGCACTGGGCATCACTCAAGTATGACGGACATCGTGAATGTTTCTCTGGCAGACTAGAACATAGTCAATGAGATGCCAGTGTTTGGATCAGGGATGCATCCAGGTTGTCTTCAAGCTATCTTTCTGCTGAAAGATAGTGTTTGTAATAGTCAGCTGTTGTTCTGCACAGAACTCTAGCAAGAGGCATCTGTTAACATTACAATTTCCAACACCATGCTTGCCTAAAACACCTTTCCAGGCTTCGGAGTTCTTTCCCACTCTGGCATTGAAATCGCCAAGGATAATAAATTTATCTTCTACGGATATCTGCAGAGTCTTACATGCTTCTAATGTTCCAGCATGCAAGCGTCAGTTTATTTATACCTTTGGGGGACATTGTGTGCCTTTGTTTCTTTGCCTTTGTTCGACCGCATCAAAAGATGCCCATTGGCCGCGGCTAGCCAACCAGGTAGATGGGGATGACCTTTTGTTAGTTCACCTTTTCTAGGCTTCTCTCCATATGGAGCAAGCAGCGCTCTCCTTAAAAAAGGCTGCTTAGTTGTTCATTAAGGCTGCCGAACAAGACAGGTCCCGGGTCAGCCTCAAGCAACCAAAGTCCTGAATCGCCTGCATGCAGGGTTGGGTCTGCAGCTTCCAGTGCATCTTTACACCTGCCGTTTTGTCCCTCACTTATCACTACAGGGCTTTTTCGGAATTGGATTTATCCTTAGAGCCTGTGCAATGGATTTTTCTGGTGGAGCGCAGTGTGGTCACATGGTCTAGACTGAAGGTTACTCACTAACCTAAGTAGCCTTAAACCTACTGGCTTAAGAGGTTTCCTAGATCTGCTCTAGTTGAAGTCTGAGACAATTGCTGAGCACCCCATTCACTTTCCATGGCTATTGTCTTGCCCTTTCCTTATATTCATACAAATTAAGGTTCATATCCTTTTCTTTGCCAGTAATGATGCCACTAGATCTATTTTTTTAAGTCATTACATGTATGTCACCTTGATTGTTCGAGATTATTTGTAGGAGTAGTAGTATTACAGAAGCCAGAAAATGGCACTGGAGAAGCAACAAAGAATGGAAATAGTGTCAGGAATTATTAAGAACAGCTACAAAATGCAACACATAGGGGGTTAGAAAGGATCCACCCTGCACCCTGGTGCCTCATCACTTCTCCCTCTCCCCAATGTTTAAGGAGATAAAATAACTGCTTTTGAACATTTGAAATCTAATAATAACTTTAATAAAGCATTTCCTGTGCAAGATTTACTTCCAGTTCAGATTAAAAAAAAAAAAACAGCCTGCAAATTTCAGCTCCAATGCTGAGCCTTTTTACATGACAACTTGATAATAGATATAACTTGATTCTATAGCTAATTACTGACCTGGGCCTTTTTTGACAGAAGACTGAATTAAAAGGTAATCATAATCAACAGGCTCCATTTGTAATGGATTCCACCAGTGAACAGATAGTTTGACTGTGTCATTAATATGCATTCCTACACAGGTTTCAATTCCAGTTTTCATACATCACAGTATGTATTGTAAATGGATTGCCTTTACAGCTCATTCATACCATGGCCACCTGTTCACTTGTGTTGTGTTGTGCTGAAATGCCATGAGCCCATGTACTTAATCATTCTGGAAGTGACTGAAATGTCACATTCCTGGGAAAATCGGAAGACTAGGGGGTGAGGAGAGAGCTCTGAGATGGCTTCTTATATTTTATTAGCATACACTTGTGCTTTGCAACTTTTTAAAAATTGTTTGCAGGAAAGCAAAGAGCATCATTTTGAATTATACACCACATTTCCTTCCAATACTAACTACTTTTATTGTGATTAGAATTTTACATTAAGTGTTAATGCTTTTTACTAAGAAGCAGGTTAATTGTATCATCTATTTTCAATTAGCTCTAATAGAGTGCATGTATAGCTTCTGAGTCTATCGTGCATGTCCTCATTGAGATGGGGAAATGGAGTAAAAGCTATTATTTTGATGTTCTGATAAATTATGCCCCATATTATGTTAGATTAACAAAATGCATGACTAACGTCCCATGTACACAGGAGCTCTGACAGTTTTTCTGAATGTTAATAAATCTGAAATCTGGATGATGTCCAGCCTTGTTTTATGGTTAATGCAAATTAAATCTATGCTTTCTTCCCATTATACTTAGTAATTTGCTTTTGAATGATCAGATTTAACCGTTATTGTTGGCAACCTTTATCCCATAGCTTTCCAGATAGCTTTTCATGTCAGATGGATTTTGAAGATGGATACGTTTTATGGAGTCACATTTTGGTCATTATGTGCAATGAATGGGGCACACTTTATAGCTAGTGCTAGCTTGAAATTCACTCCAGACCTAATAACTCTTAATTTCTTTGATACAAATGTCATAATGCCACACATTCAACTTTGCTTTTGTTTTAGTGAGTTTGGTGGATGCCTTCACCACAAAATTCTAGTGAGAAACTAGATTTACTGAGAAGCCAGTTTCAGAAGAGATGGGAGAAGGGCAAGGCCCAAAGCAGCCTGCCTACAGATCTCTGTCACAGATTTCTGCTCATTATACCACTTATCCACATACTTTTTTCACCTTATAAGCCTGGATTTGCAATCAGGTTTTCTAACTGCTGAGTTGTTCATGTTCATTCCTTTAATCTTATCACCAGAGTGGTTTCAGTAAACATATGAAGTAAAAATAATCACTGGATGCACGTGCATATTGTGCTTGTTGCACTGGCTCTTCAGTATCTTACACGGTACTTATATGGCTCTGGTCAAGGCTACCTGGCAGATTGTAACTCCCCTGTATAAGCCTGCCCAAGCCCTTAGATCCTAAGGAGAGGCCCTTCACATGGTCAAGGTTGATGGGGATATGAAACAGGATCTTCTCACTGGCTGCCAAGACTCTACAACTCCCTTCTCAGACAAGCCAGAAGGACCCCCTCCTTGCTGTCCTGTTGGCAGGCTTTTAAATCAGAAAGTTTTAAAAGAAATTGGATGAGGGTGTTGTAACCAAACCTTGCTTTTTATCTTTTTAAATTTTTCTTATCTTTTAAAGCACAGATTTAATTTTTTTTAATATTGTGGATAGTTTAATTCCATTTTACTGTTCACTAAGCTATATTGTACTTCTATAAATTGTAGGCTGCCTTGAGTCACAATTTTGGAAGAAAGGTGAGATTATTATGAGCAGAAGGAGGAGTAGGATAATGGTGATAATAATAATAATTTTTGTTGTTGTTACTGGCTATCTGCGGAACTACACACATTGCATACTTCTTGTATGGGTTTTTCTTTGGAGACTGACCTGCAAGTGGTGAGGGCTGGGGAGGAAATTATGGTAGGGGATAAACATAAATGGTATAACATTACAGTGTGTTCCTTGGTTCTTGGTTGGGGCTACAGTGTTGAGGAATTAATCTCTCAGAGATTTGGAGTAGTGTGAACATTTTAACAGAAGCACAAACATAAGAACTGTAAGGAATTCAAATATATGTTGAGATCTCTTTCTGAGCATGGAATATGTACAAGGAGTAATATTTCGCAATATTACTTCAATATGAAGATAAATACAGGAAGCCCCTGCCTTTTGAAAGCTCATTAGCTGACAACTCATTCTTTCAACACTTGCAAATCAAAGACAGGTTCCATTAATTCAATGAGGAGTCCACTCTTTTGACAGTTCTTGCATATGGAGGCTTGCTTGGAACTGACTGAGCACATACATGTGTGCTGCTTGCAAAGCAAGCTAAAGTCACCAAGCCAAGTGAGAGACTTTGCAAGCAGCATATGCACAGGTGGGTGCAGGCACTTGTGGGCGTGTGCAGGTAGTCCCAAGTGGGACACCCTAATTCCCTCATGTTCCCTACATGGGTTATGCTTTTCAACCAATTCTGGTTTCTGACACTGCTGCAGTCCCTAACCTGTGAGATATGTGGGGGCTTCCCACATTCAGAATGTGCCCTAAAGATTCAGCTAAAACTTATTATTAGAGAAGGTATCCCTGACTTCCTTCCCTCATGTTAAGGTCACTGAAATACTGCACATGACCTCTAAACAATGTGGTCATCTTCAGTAGTTAGTTCCTTGTAACACACATGGTTCTTCTAGGTCCTGGTCCTATGAAGAAGCTCAATGCAGAAATCCCGAATGACCACACCTTTGCCCAACCCATGCTGCATAGAGCAATGCAAAGGATAGAATTGTTACCTGAAGAGGTGGTGCTTTAGAATTAGCACATACCTCCTTAATGGTTTTATTTACTATGGACATCCACTTAATCCTAGCTTGGGTATGCTTACTAAAATATTTCCAAGACACCTTCCCAGGTCCTTGTGAACTCCATCTGACCTTATTTTGGATCACCCCATTCTACTTGACCCCTTCAAAGTGTCCAATACTTCCAATTATGTTATAGGGAGGGGATAGTAGGACATGCTGACAGAGTGAAATCCCCCTAATAGGATGAAACAAAGGTCACTTCAACAGATTGTTCCAATATGGAGTGCTCCTGTTCAAATTTCTAGTTGTATCTTTTTCTATGATACTCCATTCTATCGTTCTGATTTTTCATGTTCTCTCCTCACCCCCAACAATCATGAAGTTCTGTACAGCCAATGAACATGCAGGAGTTTGTATTTCCTCTCCTTACCTTCCCCTCCTCACCACCACTTCTTTCTACATACTTTGTGGTTACCAATACCAGTTATTCTTTCTTCCTGAACATGGACAGTGTCATTTTGGCTATATAGGAATGATCCAGAACTGAGATTGTACATTTATATGACAAGTTTGGACCTATATGCTTACTCATTCTTTCTCTGGAAAATGTCGTCCTCTCCCCTCCACACTTATGTTATGTGTTTTTCTGTCACAGTGTCTCTAGCTTTGAAGTTATTAAGTGCAACACTTTTAACGTGCAAAGTCACCCAACCCAGTGAACAGCAATATTGAGAATGGTTAAGAATTTATTTGGATTAATGATGGAGTTGTTTTGTGAATTTGGGTTCAAGTATGCCTGGCTCTGGATTTCTATTTTTTAACACTCATGCCATTCAGTGTCACTCCTCCTGTTGTCTTCTAGAAAAGATTTGGAACATTGTTACTAGATGTTTGAAATGCTCTGTTTGAAATGTGTCCAGTTTTTGAGTAAATGTACCCTTGAAAAGGAAACAAAAAGACCACATCTTTTGCTTTGTGGGTTAACAGTCAACTAAACAGATCAACAATATGTGCTAATTCTTTCCCAATGGCAAACAACACATGCCATTATATTGCATCAGCATTGTCAAAGCTGGCTTGTCCTTTCCTTGATACTAATAAAGTTAATGAAGAGTTACAGAGCAGCTCCACAGTGTAACAAAATGCAAATACATTTGGCTTCTGCATTTGCTGAAATACTTTTTTTTCAACAAATGCCTGTCTTTTATGCTTTATTGATTTTCAGCTGGGACCTTTAGTGACAGAACAGCTTGACCACACCAAATTAGTTACAGACCAGCTGCTTTCAATGCATGTCAACACACAATTATATTTTCTTTTACTTGCTGCAAAATGAACCCAGAGAGCTAAGATAATATAGGTACTTCAAGGTCCAATTACATTTTGTTTCAATGGCATGATCTAGGACAAATCTTGCCACCAACAAAGATAGTCAACAACTCTCTGGACCGTTGGGAACATATATTTCTAGAATCAAAGAGTTGGAAGAGACTACAAGGGCCATCTAGTCCAACCCCCAGCCCTGCAGGGAAACACAATCAAAGCACTCCCAACAGATGGTCACCCAGACTCTTTTTTAAAACATCCAAAGAATGAGACTACACCACACTCTGAAGCAGCATATTCCATTGCTGAATTGGACAGCTCTTACCATCAGGAAGTTCTTCCTAATGTTTGTGTGGAATCACTTTTCCTGTACTTTGAGTCCATTGTTTTGTGTCCTAGTCTCTGGAGCAGCAGAAAACAAGCTTGCTCTGTCCTCAATATGACATCCCTTCAAACACTTAAACATGGTTATCATGTCACCTCTTACCCTTCTCTTCCCCAGGCTAAAGATAACCAGCTCCCTAAGCCGCTCCTCATAGGTTTTGGTTGCTATCCTCTGGACACATTCCAGCTTGCCAATATCCTTCTTGAACTGCAGTGCCCAACACTGGACACAGTATTCCAGGTGAGGTCTGACCAAAGCAGAATAGAGTGGCACTATTACTTCCCTTGACCTAGACACTATACTCCTATTGATGCAGCCTAGAATTGCATTGGCTTTTTGAACTGCTGCATCGCACTGTTCCCTTATGTTCAGCTTGTGGTCTACTAAGACTACTAGATCACTTTCACATGTTCTATTGTCAAGCTGGGTGTCACCAATTCTATATCTGTGCAATTCATTTTTTTCTGCCTAAATATCTTACCTTACATTTCTTCCTTTTGAAATTCATGTTGTTAGTTTTGGACCAGCACTCCAATTTCTTGAGGCCATCTTGAATTCTGATCCTGTCCTCTGGGGTATTCACTACCCCCTCCCTAATTTAATGTCATCAGCAAATTTAATAAGCATGCCCTCTATTCTATCATCCAAGTCATTTATAAAGGTGTTGAATAGCATTGAGTCCAGGACAGAACCCTGTGGCACCCTACTAGTCACTTCTCTCCACCCTTTGAGTTTGTTCAGTCAACAAATTACAAATCCAGTATTGTCTGTTCCACATTTCACTACCTTAACTGCAAGAATATCATGGAAGACTTTGTTGAAGGCATTACTGAAATCAAGATATGCTACATCCACAGCATTCCCTTTATCTACCAAGCTTGTAACCATTAAAAAAAGAGAGTAGTCTGACATGATTTGTTTTTGAGAAACCCGTGAGTTTCTTTTAGTGATCACAGCATTCCTTTCTAAGTGATTACAGACTGTGTAATGATCTGCTTTAGAATCTTTCCTCGTATTGATTTCAGGCTGATTGGGTGATAGTTGTCTGGGTCTTCTTTTTTTCTCCTTTTTGAAGTTGGGGACAACATTTGCCCTCCTCCAGTCTCTTGGGACTTCTTGTGTTCTCCAAGAATTCTCAAAGATTATTGCCAGTGGTCGATGGGCGACTTTTCCATTGTCACTCAGGAAGCAGCTCATTAATCTTTCCAACTCCTCCCCTAAGCAGCCAAGCAGAATGAGGGTACCAGCTACAATTCCTCCAGAGATCACTTATGTGAGGGTTGTTGGGAATGTCAGTCAGCTGTTTCCTGAGTGACAGGGGAACAGACCCCTATTGATCACAGCGGCTGCTGCCTGATAATCAAGAGACTTTCATGGTCCCAATGCATCCCTTGAATGAGGAATACTCTAGGTTACACATTTGTAATTGCCCAAATGGATTATGTCCTACATTTTTGTGTGTCTTGCTTTCATTAACAATAATCCTTTATTTTATTACTAAATGGTGAACTTTTGCTGTTGAACTAGGCATCTAAATCCTGCCTTCATTCTTCCTTATCTGTAAACAAGAAAATTTACAATAAATAAATAATTCTCAAACCAATGCCATAATTTATTTTGTTTGATTTATTATAGAGATTTTTGTGCATTTCTGAAATTGCACAAAATTCAAAACTATGATACATGTTGCTTTGATGCAGGAAGCAAGCAAAAGTAATAGCACCGGATGGGTGTCTTCAGTCTTTTTTTTAAAAAAAATCATCCAGCCTTCCTTTTTCTGCTTGCTCTGTGTGTTTGTGTGTGTATGCATATGTATGCGTATGCTTAGCTGCAGGAGGGGGAAAGATGCTAGTTTTGCTAAGAAACATTTTTGTTTAATTGTAGAAAATACAACAACCCCAAAAAGGTGTTTGGTGCCTTAATCTCACACTGGAAGTGGAGACTCTCTTGGGGAGTTGAAGAAACCTAAGCAGGCTGTGTAATTCAGTGAACTGTTTGTATCTTTGAATAGGTGGTTGAAAAATCCTCAGTAGGCTGTCTTGCTGTGCTGACCTAGCATCCCTTGAACAAAATCTTATTATAGCTGCAAGATTTTTGCTCATCACTTGATTGAAGCCACATTTCTACAATCTAGGATGCCGTTTCCAGTTCCTGTGGAATACCAACAGGAAAGACATTGTTCCACAACAGCTAGTACTGATGTTCCAGCTTTCCTGTACACATGTTTGCTCTTCTGTTTACTTTCCTTTTTGCCTCATATCACCTATGTACAGACGAGTCTGTCTCTCTATTGAAACTTACATACATCTGTCCAGCACCTTTTGAATGCTGGTTCTAATAGAGCTGGAATTCTTACTCCAGCTCCTGAGAACATAGCATATTGCTGACAAAAACTGTTTTGGGGTGTTTGTATCTTGCCATGTCAATTTACTAGCCCTAATAAATTTAGATTTTTAAATTTAAGAACTGTTGGCCAGAATCTTCTATGGCAGTTATGAATGCGTAACCTGGAGTTACACTCTTGTGACTGTTATGTCTTCATAGCCCCTACATAGCTCCTAGTTTAGGGGGCCTGTAGGGATCATTAAAGTCCCCCAACCTCTACTTAGTGGAGCTGCTGCAATTGATGGGGTTCTATTCCCCTGTCAGTTGGGAAGCAGCTGAAGGTCGCACTGTCTCTTGTGCAAACAATCTCTATCAAGAGGGGGAATTGTGACAAGGATCCTGCTTCTGCCTGTCACACTGGAGATCTTTCATGGGAGGGGTCAAGAACACCAGTCAGCTGCTTCCTGAGTATAAGCAGACATTTATCACAAGTGCCCAGAAAGTGGGGGTTGGGAGAATTAGACTAGGGTTCACTGTGTAGCACCGTAACTACAGTGCTAACCATAACTTACACATATGTAAATTTGATACAAAATTCTGGCCAATATTCCTTTTTGCTTCTGTTTTGTTGTTTGTAGTTAACTGCCACCAAGTTGACTTTGACTTATGGTGACCTTATGAATGAGAGATCTCCAAGTCCTCCTGTCATCAACCACTCTGCTCAGGTCTTGCAGACTTTGAGCCATGATATCTTTACACTTTAGGATCTTGTCTAGTTCCTTCAAAGCTGCCCTTCCAAATCCCAAGTCTTCTTCTGATTTCTTGACTTTCATCTCCATTCTGATTAATGATTGAGCCTGAACTATTTAAATATTTTCATTGTCTACTTTAAATTTATGTAAGTCAAAGTTACATGTGTAAGTCATCTGTTTTCATTATTTTTATTTTCTTAATGTTCAACTCTAAACCTGCCTTTGCACTTTCTTCCTTGACTTTCTTCAGTAATGTTCCAAGTCTTTGCTATCTTCTACTAGTAGTATGGTATCATCTGCATATTTTAAATTCTTGATATTTCCTCTAATTTTCATGCCTCCTTCCTCCAAGTCTAATCCTAGTTTACTAAAGATATTTTTTGGCATACAAGTTAATCAGATAGGGTCATATGATGCAGCCTTTTCTGACCCCCTTGCCAATTGGAAACCATTAAATTTCAGTAATCTGTCCAAACAGTTGCCTCTTTTCCTAAGTACAGGTTACACATCAGGATAATCAGATGTTGAATAAACAGTATGCCAATTTTTGTGTCTCCAGCATTTCTTCTGTGCATATGTACAATACCAATGTTTTTAAGCACAGGCTCCCCCAGAGAGTTTTAAACTTTTTGTGTATTTTGTTTATTTATTTTATGGCACTATATCATTAAAAAACCATTTGTCACAACATCCATGACTTAAATAGTTGCAACTGTGATCTCCTCTCTGTTGCATCAAATATTTCCATTATTAACAATGTCTTATGTTGTTAATTCTTTCAGAACATATTTCCCAGAATAAATAATTTCATTTTGATCTATGAGGACCTTGACAGTTACAGTTGCCTCTATAAATGGTTTCTACCTCTTCAAGATGTTTTTAAGTAAGCCCATTGAGAAAATATGCTTAATATTAATATGCATGATTCTGGACTGCTCAAAGCTATGTCTTTCAAGTATGTGATCTGTTTGGTTTGTTTAACATAGATAAAGAGAGAACAATTTCTTTTTCAGATTTATAGCCAAAATTACTGAATTTCACAATAAGGTTGAGGCAAGAAGGGATACACAAATGCATA
The DNA here is from genome assembly GCA_030847615.1 of Gambelia wislizenii. Taxonomy (NCBI): domain Eukaryota; kingdom Metazoa; phylum Chordata; class Lepidosauria; order Squamata; family Crotaphytidae; genus Gambelia; species Gambelia wislizenii. Next base: position 142,487,217 of record JAUMIR010000001.1, read on the forward strand.
GTCAAGTTTTACTTTCTCTCATGTTAATTATTTTTTCCCCCAAACAAAAATAATCTCATGTTCTTTCCAGCAAATTTATGAAGAAATCTGTAGATTTTGGTAAGTTCAAATAAAATTCTCAGACTTTTGCATTGGCCAGCTGCAACAGGCACAGATACTCCTAGAATGAGCATGCTTTAAGAATCTATCATATAGATGCTCTAGATGAGCAATCTTTCAGCAAAAAGAGATGGGAACCCTAATTTATAGTTTAACATGGTTGAATGCACAGGGGACTCAAAGTCAGGGATTTAACAGCTGAGTGCTCAAAATGCTCTCCCTGATAGGTGGATCTCTCAGTTATGCTTTCTCTCAATATCCTTTTTTCTTTTTTTTTCTTTTTTAAAATCTCCAGTTCTTTATGTTAAATATATGATTAAATACAATTCTCCAATTTCTTATTCAGAAATAATCCAAATGAAAGTCTTACCAACCCATAGCTAATCTTCTCTAATTTTCTCATCTGAAAATTTCAACCAGTCCTCAGAACTAGCTTGGTATGGAAGAAAAAATGCTGAACCTGAATCCTTCAATTCCACATCAGCAGCATTTGCCCGAGGAGGCCTGCAGAACAGTCATAGGGCTCCTCCTGACTGCTGATAGTTCTGACACATGCTGGGCCTTTTTTGGTCAGGATTTCACAGCTTGTAAATATTATTTCTGCTCCCACATCTAGTCATGCCCTAAACGTATTGGTGTTTTTGGCCCTGGTTCATTGTGAGATGTAGAGCAGTTTAACACTACTCTGACCTACACCTTTCTTTTGGCTGCTCTTTTCTACTGCTTGGGGTATGGCTAAGACAATAAAGTTGTGAGACATTTACCCAGGCCTGTATAGGAAACTCCTGGTACAGAACCCCCCCCCACACACACACTGCAGTTAGTTTTAAAAGTTGCTGTTAATACTGGAAATTCACAAGAAAAATACAAGGACAGAAAGGAGATTGCATGGATATCACAAAACAACATAACAACAGGTATTGCTCCCACAAACTCTCAAGGTTTTTGATCTGTCTAGAGGTGCCCATAGTTTGTTTGGGTTTTGTTTGTTTTGTTTTGTTTTCTTTCCAAAAGGTTGCAGCTGAGTCATTGTATAGTCAACATTTTTGAAAATTATAGACAGACCCACCACCACTAAATAATTGCTTTAGAGCCTATTACCTATAAAATATGTGCTCAATTTGACAGGCAAAGGATGAGAAATCTACATACTATAGTTAGTAAAGGCTATTGTGAAGCCCAGGGCCTCTTTTTTTTTTTAATGTAGAGTTTTGTCCCCAGACTAACAGAACTAGAGCAGTTAATTAGTATCTAAACATTCATGTTATTCCCCATGTGTTTATCCTCAGGGTAAATGTAAATGAAGCAAAATTGTAACTGGTAGCATTAGGGTCAGTGTCAATCTGTGAGTTGGCCTGTCCAGAACCTTCTTGGTTGTGATGTGAGCTCACATGACATCTAACTGGAGTTCTTCCTTCTACATGTTGTCTCACAAATTGAATCTGCAAGGCTACTTATATTGAGCAAAACTAGAAAGATTTCAGTCTTCAAGGCTGAACACAATAAGTAAGAAAAAGGAACTCATAAGAATGTGAAAAATCCAAAAACGCAAAGCTATAAAAAGGGAAATAGCTGGTTGGGAATACGTGAAAGCCAAATACTGTATCCAAACCCCTTCATCCCCACACAAAAATACAACTTTATAGAATCTTCCTTCAAAAGGAAATGGGCTCACTGCTTCACAGAGAATTTGTAGAACAAACAAATTACCTTTGTTTATGTCTGAGGAAGAATTGTTTGGAAGCACACCTCCAGTTAAACAAAATCTGCTGTAATGTCATGGTAAATTATATGACCACAGAATATTTCCTTATCCTGATTCAGTGAATAAAAACCAAGAGATCCACATCTTCATATCTAATCTGGCTTCCAAAGAAGGGGTACAGTGAATCCACTCTGGGTTTTAGTCCAAGATTTAAAAGAGCTGTCCAAGTTGCTGAATCAATTTTGGGGCTAGGGTTCAGCACCTGAGATAGATCCTTTGAAATTTAGACATAAACATGGAACAGCTTCACTGTGCCACTGGCACATAAATCACCAGCTGCCATGGAATCAATGCCAATACATCAGTTTTGCAAATGAATGCCAGCTTCTCAGTTGCACTTCCTTATGACCAGAGTGGGCTTTAGTCTGTATGTTAATGTATTTTGTATGGAGGTTCAATTTTCTGAGTTGTGGTACTCCTGAAAGGCACAGCACTGAGGCAATGAAACAGAAACCTCTTCTGTGGTGGAAGAAAATAACAAAGAAGCTGGAAGATAGATTTCAGCACAGGACTAGTACATGCTTGCTCCACTTACAACAGTTGCTCCTCTTTGATCGCTATTTCATTCATATGTTGACAATGCTTTTTGTCAGTAACAACTGATCTCTCCCACACAAATTTCAAGGACTACCATGGCTAATGTTCTGTAATTGCTCTTTTGGCTCTTTGAAAAATATCACAAATGAGCAGTCAGAGTAAGGTTGCAATTATCATGGGGTAAATAAATAACACTGGCTAAAGAAGAATGCAGTCTCATGAATTAGCTATTATTGTCTTGAACTGAGCTCAGTACTGCATTTACAGGGGGTCTTTATTAAAAAACAGAATACTCCAGGATATTAAAACGGGTGCAGGAAACTTTAATAATGTACTAAATGGGCAGTTCTGTTCCAAAAAGATGTAGCAGTCACAGAGCTATGAAGAAACCACACCCTTGACTGCTGCTGCATCTAAGAAGCGAACTCAAATCCATAGAAAAGTGAAACATATATTTTGCTACTGTTCAGAGGCTCCTGCCCAAAACTGAGATAAAAGCTATTACTGGCACATATGTACAGTGATTTGCATTACATTGTTAATAGTCTCCATTCACTAATTTTACCAGATAAAAATAATAAGCTCAAAAATAGGCTATTACAGTATCTCCATGGAGCTCATTTTTGAAGAAAAAGCAATTACTTTTGTCTGAATAATGCAAAGAGCAGCCATGATCAGAGAAGGTTAGGTTAAGAGTTTATTAGAGAAACATACGCCATTTAAATTAACCCAAATGACCAACATGTCAGTTCAAAAGAAACATGTGCTTTAATTTGTTAAACTGTAACCTTTGCTATATTAGAAAAATACTTTGACACAAACGCTTTACAAATGTCAGCATAAAATCCATACTCCATTTCTTCACATTGGTTTTGTGACACAGTGTTTGCTGATCTTCGACAAGGGATAAGTTACAATTGATTTCCTTCTACCCCTTACTCCTTTCTCTTGCATTTTGGGGAATTAAAGGGCAAAAATAAGCAGGGTTTTTTTTTCCAATGGACCATTCATATGGATATGCTATGGTAGGTAAACATAAATGCTTCCTAGAAATTAAAGGTCAACAGTATCTCTTCAAGAAGCTTAGAATGGTGAGCTAAAGGTTGCGGGTGGAAGAGGAAGAACTCGCAGCAAGGAAAAGTAATAGAGACACTGAAGTGGATCAAATATCAAGATATGCCAAAACAAACATTTGAACATTTTCCCCCATTGCTAAAATGCTCTTGAGGAAACCATCCTCATTTTATGTTGAGGCAGTTCAGGAACAGAGATATTAAAAATTGTGCTTACTTGTCCCTTAAAAATATGTGCCCTCACCTGTAGGCTCTAAAGCAGCCTGCTCAAATATATTGACCTCCAGGTGCATAGATAGCAACCCTCCCGCCCTGCCAAGCATCATGCCCATCCAGCATGGCTAATGGCCAAAGATGGTGGGTGTGGGAAGGCTGTTTGAAGATACTTCACACATTATTTCCTTCTTCACCATCATGGCCCTATTTTCCCTTCCTAGACATTTGGACAGAGCAGAACCACTATGTAATACAAGTCTGAATCTAAATCATGGCTAGGAGTGATTTGCTAGAAAAAAATAGAGACCTAGTCTGGATATTAAAGTGGTAGAATTCTGAACCAGCTGACCTCAGGTGAGTTGGATGCTTGAATATTTGACTATGTTTAACTGTCTTTGATGTAGTAAAGTAGCATATTGGGGACACAAAAATACTAACTCATTTTCACTGTGAAATTTAAAATGTAAGATGAGCAGTAGTGTGTGTGTGTGTGTGTGTGTTTCCGGGCTGTGAGGCTGTGTTCTAGAAGAGTTTATTCCTGACATTTCACCTGCATCTGTGGCTGACATCTTCAGAGAATGGTGGCAGTGTGGGTGTGTGGAGTTTATATACTGTAAGTCCCTGTTGATGAGGATTAGTAAGTATATAAATTTGTGTATTCAGTTGATGAGCTGTGTTGGATCAGGCCAAACATCTGTCTAGTTCAATATTCTGTTCACATAGTGGCCAATTTGTTATGCACAGGAAGTCCACCAGCAGGACATGGGTACTAACTAATTACAATATGAGGTATTAAAATTATGAGCTCTTCATTTTGATTCTGAAATGGCATAGTCCTGATTTTTATTGCCTCACTCTTATATATTCTGCAAAAATAAACCAAAAACAACTGACTCCTTGTGTAACACAGAACTAACAGTATCTACCCCAGATATTTTTGTGCACAATTAAATTGATTCCATCTCATGCCCCCTACAGAGATACATAATTGATAAGTATATTAAAATCTTCCAGTGCAATTACATATGAAGACTGCATCCATGTTATTAGTTTTTCCAGTGAGATGTGCACTCCAGCCCAATAGCACTGAGCATTATGACCAAAAAGTTGGAAGAGCTATAATATAATCAAATAGTCTGTTCAAAGCCAGACTTCCATCCAGCTTCCATAAGTATTGTTAATGCTAGATGCCTTGTGCATTTTGAATATGAGATTAAAAAGTGGAATGTATACCTTTTAAAGAAACACGTACATAAAAATACCAGACTCCAACATATCTTATTGTGCATTTGGGGGTAGGGGATGGGTTGGAAGCTCATGCAAAAAAACCAACCAGCTTTAAGCAATGGAACAAAAAACCTACACAAAGCAGGGAGAAGAAGAATATGCAGAAAAAGTAATGGAAGGGCTGGGTTTTCAAAAGTTTGGTCCACCAACTTGTCACAATTTCCTAACTTTGTTAAAGTACAGCATTGTATCAACAGAGATACTGTGGCTAAAGTGATATGTTTTGAAGTGGGAATCTCAAATTAAATTTCCCACTCCACTATTTATTTATTTGCAGATATTTATATAATGCTGATATTCAAAAATTACAAAGCAGAGTACATCAAAGCAGATATAAAATATGTGCAGTACACTGAACACACACACACACACAAAATTGAAATACAAGAAATAGATGCTTGGCTGGACTAAACAGAGAAGGCAAGCACACATACATGTGTTTGTAATATGCTGTGAAAATTAAGGAAAATTGATTCATGTCAGAGTTCTAATGGAAGATCATTCTACATAGTAAGTGCCACTACACTGAATGCCGTGCTGCAACCAACTGGCAAGTAGACACCAGGAACATGTGTGCTGAGACAGCCTCTTCCAATGATCTCAAAGATTGAGTGGGTCTAAAAGGAAGAATTTGAGGAGAATACCTCTTGTCCCAACACAATCTGGTGAAGATTTGCAGTTTTCAGAAGGAGTGGGGCCAAAATCTCCATTTACTATGCGGGAAATATCTTTGTGGCTTTTCCAGAAGTTTTTTAAATAGTGCAAGGAAATGTATTATTGCTCATTTGGACAACTGATTTACATCGCAGCACATTCTATTCTCAGGACAGAAGTGGAAAGTTGATTGGTTGGACGTGTGCGGGGGGTTGGTTTGCCAGCAATGAAGGACCAGAAGCACCATTTTGGAGTTCTGTGTTATTGACCATGCACCTTTTTTGCTGCACTGAGGCAACCAAACAGCTTTTAAAATCAGAATGTAGCACTTGTGCACCTTTGATTTACAGTTTTTTTTAAAAGTACTGTGCAGTAGCAAAAACTTGTGGAGAATAATAACATGAGTAATTCACTCTTGGCCACCATCCTGATTCGCAGGCATGGCTTAGTGTGCATTTCAAACTTTGATAACTTCACATGCCAGTAATTTTGCCAAAGAACCATGGAGACAAATGAATGCTGCTGCAAATTTGCATTAATGTGCAGGAATCAGCATTATATATTTTTGTCTAGAAAAGCCCTCAGGCAACCAGGTCCCAAGTTGTTTGGAACTTTAAAAACTGACAATTAAAGGTTAAAACTGGCCCAATAACAAACAGCCAGCCAGTACAAGTTTTACAGAAGAGGTGTTACACGATGCAGTAGATTTCTCTCCATTCAAATATGTCAATATTTGAGTCTAGGAACATGTCAACAGGAGAAAAAGTATTAGTCAACAGGAAGAAAAATGGGTGTTTTTTACCAGTGGTTGGAGGAAACATCCCTCAGAAAACCAAGTCCCAGTTTAAGATAGTGTAAATTCTTCTTTCCTTTCTGATGGTGAGGATAAAACACAGGCCTTTCCTTGTTTCCAGAATGAAGCCTTCATATCTAGGGCATTAATTGACTTTCAGATTAGAAAAATCATTAGAATGACAGGGGCTAGGTCTACACCATCTCTGAAGTTCTGTTCTTCATATATCGCACCTTCACCAGGTTACTTCAGTGGCAAAGCAAAGATAGGGCTTGCAGGGTTAAAGCAGGAAGACATTTTGATTAATGTGAACTGTATATTAGTTGCTGAGGTCCTGCTGGTGAATTTCCCATGGGCATCTGGGTTGGCACTGGTGGACTAGATAGTCTTTTGGCCTGATCCACCGTGGGTTTTTTTATACTCTTCAGAATGATACTGTCATCAGCTACCCTCCAGACCTCTGTGTTCTCTCTGAGTTTAACTGCAATCTTCATGGGAGGTGATGCAGGGGAAGATTTTCCCAGGTTGCGTTTACACAGGCAAATATTTCCCTAAATATATTGCTAAGATTGCTCGTTGTTCCCACAGATTGCACCACAGTATTGCCTCATTCAGAAGGGGGAAGGTAAAAACCCCAAATATAGTGTCTCAGGGGATCTCGCTACTTTTGACGGTTTATTTGAAAAGTAGTGTGACTTAGCACATTATTGATAGTGTAAACAACCATTTCACTAAGGGCTGTGTGAATTACCAGCAATCTTCCCAATACAGTTGCAGCACAGCTGCACTGTGATTGGTTCTTATGATGAAGGGGTGGGCTGGCTAGATGTGGAGTCAGGAGGGAGAGTCAGTAGCGATAGGAAATTAAAAATCCTTCCTTTCTACTGCTTGCTTTGGTGCCAAGGGAAGTCTGTACAGGGATCTACCGGGGGGAGGCAAAGGGTGAGATTCTTTGTTGATCAGCCGTTAACCATGGAGAAAAAACCTTCCGTCTGGAGTTTGATTTGGGGCCAGGGAGCTACGGTGGGGGAGGCAAAGGGTGAGATTCTTTGTCGATCAGCTGTTAACCATGGAGAAAAAACCTTCTGTCTGGAGTTTGATTTGAAGCCAGGGAGCTACGGTGGGGGAGGCAAAGGGTGAGATTCTTTGTCGATCAGCTGTTAACCATGGAGAAAAAACCTTCTGTCTGGAGTTTGATTTGAGGCCAGGGAGCTACCACGGGGGGGAGGCAAAGGGTGAGATTCTTTGTTGATCAGCTGTTAACCATGGAGTTGGGGCCAGGGCAGACGTTCCTATGGCATTCCTTTGCCTTCTCTCCAATGCTTGGCCACGCCCCCCCCACATTTGGCTGTCTGAATCACAAAGCGGAGAAAAACAAAGAGCAACAAAATACAGCTGTTTCCTCCATAGACCATGTAAACTACCCACCACTGGTGCAAAAAAGTGCTAAAGCGCAATTTATCATAATAAAACCTGCCGTGTAATTGCAGCCCCAGAAACAATATACTTTTGTGAGCTATCAGTGCTATAAGGCAGTTTTGTGGCCTGGATCTGAATAGGAAATTAAGATCCATTAACTTTACAATTCTTTGCTTCTGAGGTGAATTTGCCAGACCTGGTGTGTTGGTATAGCTCAATGTATAATTAGCACAGATTGGCAGAGTTAGTATAAAAGGATTAACATGTCATAATATTAACATATTAACAATAATTAAAACACTAAAAATTCCAATTCAGTTTATTATTTAAGAAAATGTCCAGTGAAAATGAACAATGTCTGAAAAGGACAAGAGAGAGAGAGAGAGTATTGAAAGAGAAACGATCTTCTCTTCCATATCAGAGTGTTAACATGACCTACTACCCCTCCTCACACGATTTCATAACTGGATATATTGGACATTTTGGGGGTCAGGCTGTCTGTAAGGTTAGGCAGACTGGAGGGCAGACAAAGGTCATCATGACCTGAGACGTGTCTAGAAACATAACAGTGGGAAAGCCCAAGTTAGGATTATGCAGAAAGCCCCCATAATGGGTTTATGCTAGCAACACAGTTGTTAAGAGGTATATACTAATCCTTTCTCCCAGCCCTGGGCATTTCAAGCAATAATTCAATCATGCAAACAAGTGACCATTCCTCAGTCCACACCCTATGGAAATCTATAATCTCTCCTCACGCTCCCTCCTGTCCACCTTTATGAGATTGTTGGAAGACTATCACTATTTTGCCACTCCCGAACTAAACCAATCACTTGAGTTTCAGTTTCTTTTATCTATCCCATGGTAAAGCTACCCAGGTTTTGTTATAACCAGCACACCCCTTGTCATGAAGGCAGCCCCATCACTCTGCAAAGGTGATGGTACTCCCATCATTCTGCAATAACCACATGTCCCATTATCTGCAAACAACAATTGTCTTGCCAGCATGGCATCAGGTAAAGAAAGGATTAACTGGCGGTGAGGGTCTAAAACACCACTTCCACAGAATCACCTAGTTAGCATCATCATGGTGTAAGATCATTAGAGAGATAATTGACCACTCAGAATGCCAGAGGGACAATTTGAAAAAAAGATTATAAAAGCTTTGTGTGAGCACATGGCTTGAGTCTGACCATGAGGTTTGAGAGACAAAGGGAGGTCTGGGACACAGACACCAGGCCCAGAGCTTAACAATGGAAGAGGCTGTTGAGCCAGCCTGGCACACCTACTGGCTCCAGCCTTCCATCTGAATCCAACAGAAGACTGCATGTTGTGAGTAGAATCTGTAGGGACTGTATTAGATGGTGTCAGGGATTTTTATGTTATTTAAGCTTTGGCTGAATGTAGCTTAAAAAAACCTGAATGCTTTGACTTTAATACTTTTGCTATTTCTGTAACTCTAAAGTGTACCTGGGGCATGGAAGGTGCCTGCCCTCATGAGAGATTTGCATGCCTTGAACTTGCTTGAATAAAACAAGTTTTTTTCTAATCTTCGTATAAGCTGATGCTGCATGCGCAAAATCCCTTGGTCATTGCTACATTTCCCTCTCTCTGGGGATAGGAGGGAGGACTCAGTTTTCCCACTGTATTCCCACTGGTTATTCAGAGACCATGCACAGCTTCTTGTTGCACTGTGTGGAAAGGGGGGTTCAACTCAGTGAGTGGTGGCAGCGTTTTGGCCTCTAGGGGTGCCCTTAAGTGTGGCTGCTCAGGGTTGTCTTTAGAGGGAAGCTAACTCTGGGGTTCCAAGCTGAGAACCCCCAAACTAGCCTTGCACCCCTCCAAGGAACAAAATAGGTTATAAATATCATAGCTCCAAACGTAGCTAATGTGACACAGCCAAGGTGTGATATAGCCAGACCTCATCATTCTCTTTTTTTTTTTTTCTGTGCTACTCTCAGGCACCAGGTTGAGAATTTTCACTGCACAGAACTCTGTTCTTCTTGAGACTGGTAATTATCACCCTATCTTCCTGGATCTTTCTCTCTATCCAACCTTTCTGCCATACTCTGCTATAGTCTTGTATCATCCATAAGAATGTATGCTGTGTATGTTAGTTTACTTTCTGTATTATTCCAAGAAAATAATTTATTTGCCTCACCCGGAACCTCCTCTGCAGTTAGTACTGGTATACATAGGTGGAAAAATTGCCAAAGTTATCCTCTTCTCACAGGCTCCTATCTGAGCTAATAATTCCCCAAATATTAAAGAAGATTTTGGCATCAAGGGTGGGATTCTAACATACCCCCACCTCTTAGGGTCCATCTTGGCTGGCCACCCAAGGGGGAGACACATCGAGAGTACTCCTTAGGGATATTATCAATGCGTCCTTCAGGGAGGGGTCCGTTCCACCCTGTCTGAAGGAAGCGGCGGTTAAGCCGCTCCTGAAAAAGCCTTCCCTGGACCCCTTGGACAGGAACAACTATAGACCAGTCTCCTTGCTGCCTTTTCTAAGCAAGGTGATTGAGAGGGCGGTCGCTTCCCAACTCCAAGCTGTCTTGGATGAAACCGATTATCTAGATCCATTTCAAACTGGCTTTAGGACGGGATATGGAGTGGAGACTGCCATGGTTGCTCTGGCTGATGACCTCCGCTTGGGTATCGACAGGGATAGTGTGACCCTGTTGGTGCTCTTGGACCTCTCAGCGGCCTTTGACACAATAGATCATTCCATCCTCTTGGATCGCCTGATGGGGTTAGGAATTGGAGGCACTGCTTTGCAGTGGTTCCGTTCCTTCCTCTCGGGCAGATCCCAGAGGGTGAGGCTCGGGGACAGCTGCTCTACCAGAATAGAGCTTAACTGTGGCGTTCCTCAGGGTGCCATCCTGTCCCCGATGCTATTTAACATCTATATGAAGCCGCTGGGAGAGATCATTCAGAGGCATGGAGTGTGTTGTCATCAGTATGCTGATGACACCCAGATATACTTCTCCATGTCTCGGTCATCAGCTTCGACTTCAGATGGCATCTCTCCTCTCAATGATTGTCTTAAAGCAGTAATGGACCGGATGAGGAAAAACAAATTGAGACTGAATCCAGACAAAACGGAGGTACTAACAGTTACAGGCCCGAAACCAGATCTGGGAATACAACTTCCAGTCCTGGATGGAACTACACTCTCCTCCAAAGACTGTGTTCGCAGTCTGGGGGTGCTCCTGGACCCGACGCTCCAGATGTCTAATCAGGTAAATGCGACGGTCAGGAGTGCCTGTTATCAACTTCGGCTGATACGCCAGCTGCGCCCTTGCCTGGAAATTAGGGACCTCGAAACTGTGGTACATGCACTGGTAACCTCCCGTCTGGATTTCTGTAATGCGCTCTACATGGGGCTACCCTTGTGCTTAACTCGGAAATTTCAACTAGTTCAGAACATGGCAGCCAGGTTGATTTCTGGTGTTTCCAGAAGAGAGCATATAACACCTGTGCTAAAAGCTCTCCACTGGCTGCCTATTCGTTTCCGGGCACAGTACAAGGTGTTGGTTATAACCTTTAAAGCCCTGCATGGCTTGGGTCCAACTTATCTCCGGGACCGCCTCCTTCCGTACGACCCTCCCCGCGCACTTCGGTCCTCTGGGAGGAATCTGTTACAGCCTATGAAAACAAGGCTGTCGGTGACCTCCCAGAGGGCCTTCTCCGCTGCTGCTCCCAGATTATGGAATGGCCTGCCGGACGAGATCCGTCTTATTAACACCTTAGACGGCTTTAAAAAAGCTGTCAAGACGGATCTTTTCCGGCAGGCCTTTCCTGAATAACTATCCCGGCCCAAGACTCGGCTGTCCTCCCTGAGCTGTAATCATTTATTATTATTATTATTATTATTATTATTATTTGGAAAAAAACCTATTGTATGTTTTAATCTTTTTCTAATTTATATATTTTTAATTTACTGTATGTTTTTACTCTTTTATAGTTTAATATTTTTTTAAGGGGGGGGTGGGCTAGGGTACTGGGACTATGGAGTTTTTATATTGTGAGCCGCCCCGATTGCGTTGCAGAGGGGTGGGATAGAAATAAAATTTTATTATTTATTATTATTATTATTAACAAGATTTCAAATGTTCCCTTAATTGTGTGACTATGAGAAACAAGAATGTGGGAGGTGTTCCGTATATTATGCAATGCTGTATGTTTGACTGTATCTCTGCTGGGCAGAAGTTGTGGGTGAATGGTTAGTGAGCACCTAGAGTCATAGAATCATAAAGTTGGAAGGGACTCATGGGAAGGGGTGAGGTCTCCTTCTCTGGACTTCTCCAAAAAGAGGCTGAAAAACTACCTTCTGGGGATGCTTTAACTGGAGAGCCTGTACTGAACAAGGGGTTGGACTAGATGGACCATGAGACCCCTTCCAACTCTGAAAACTCTGGAAAGTCTGAATGACATGCCCTATTAGGAATAGTTTTGGGAGCTAGTTATGTTTAACCTAGAGAAGAGAAAGTTAAGAGGTGATATGATAGCCATGTTTAACTACTTGAAAGGATGTCATATCAAAGAGGATGCAAGCTTGTTTTCTGTTACTGCAGAGGCAATGGACTCAAGAGACACAGAGCAATGGATTCAAACTGGAAAAGAGATCCCACCTAAACATTAGGAAGAACTTCTTGATGGTAGGAGCTATTTGGAAGTGGAATACACTGCCTCAGAGTGTGGTGGAGTCTCCTTGGTGGAGGTTTTTAAACAGAGGCTGGATGGCCATCTCTCAGGAGGTCTTTGACTGTGTATTCCTGCATGGCAGGGGGTGGGACTCGATGGTCCTCATGGTCTCTTCCAATGTTAGCATTCTATGTATCTATGACTCTAGGTGCTTACTGAACTAACCACTCACCCACAACTTCTGCCCAGCAGAGAGATAGTCATACTTACCATACTTATGGCATTGCATAATATACTGAACGTCTCCCACATTTATGTTTCTGAGAGTCACACAATTAGGGAAACTTTTGAAAATTTGAATCCCAAAATGGAAAAGGAGACAGTCTCTCTCTCTCTCTCTCTCTCCCTCCTTTTTTCAGATGTTGTTCATTTTGACTGGACATTTTCTTAAATAAAAAACTGCTGCTGAAAGGATTGTTAATTGTTGGGTTTTCTTTTTAATTTAACACCCCCCCTTACAAAGTTGTTTTAGTTCATTTGTAACAAAAAGAGAAATTAGCATGTCATTTCATAAGTAGGCAAGCAGGTCTGTGCATTAAAAAAAAGAATTTACTTTGGTTCAAAGATGAAACAGATTTAATATTTATTTCCCAAGATGTATATTGCTAATAGATGTCAGTGATGTGATACTTGAACCTTTTTGATTAAGCTCCTGTTGAACTTTAGATTGTAATAATCAACAGTCAGTACAATTTAAATTTTAGATTATTTAAGAAGTCTTTAGAAGCACAGACATTATAATATGAGATGATTATTGTAGTTGTTATGAAAGAGGCTGTTAAAATCCAGTGGGAATGTTCATCAGCATACTGTAATCAGCAACTACAGAGAATGCTTAATTATAGTTATTTAGGTGGCATGTTGATGCAGTAGTAGTGGTGCTGAAAGCAAAAAAAGTTGCATGAATTAGCACTTGGAGGATATTAAAAGGCATCAATATCAGGGTGGAATGTTGGATTATGCGGGTTGTTCATATTAATTTGCTTTTCTGTGTAAATGACTATGTTCAGCACAAAAGTGTATGCAACATACTTTCCCTCTCATCTTTGATATTTATTCAGTAGGAGAACAATTACAGTTGGTTTTTAGTTGGTTTTTTTTTAATCACTTCATGCCCAGACAATTGTCTCTGAGGGTGAAACATCTATGTGTACTTCCAAGTGAACCTTTTAATAGTTCATTTCAATCAGTATTGAAATCATAGAATCATAGAATTGCAGAGTTGGAAGAGACCACAGGGGCCATCCAGTCCAACCCCCCTGCCATGCAGGAAATCACAATCAAAGCATCCCCGACAGATGGCCATCCAGCCTCTGTTTAAAGACCTCCAAGGAAGGAGACCCCACCACGCTCCGTGGGAGTGTGTTCCACTGCCGAACAGCTCTTACTGTCAAAAAGTTCCTCCTCATATTGAGGTGGAATCTCTGTTCCTGGAGCTTGCACCCATTGCTCCGTGTTCCAGTCTCTGGAGCAGCAGAAAACAAGCCTGCTCCATCCTCAGCGTGACATCCCTTCAAATACTTAAACAGGGCTATCATATCACACATTTCTTTACATTTTTCAGTATAATTAGGTAATTGCCCAATCATTCTTGTGTGGCATGAATGTGTAGCACACTATTCTTGTGTTTCATAATCTGAACACAATCTGTTGGCCACCTGTGATCAGCCTTGCCTCAGTGTGCGTGCCTGCACAGCCCTCTGAGGACTCGACTGCCCTTCCATGATACAGCTCATGGGTTCTTCTGCCTGAGAACCCCCTAAGCTGTACTTTGAGACGCAATCTTGGGGATTCCTCTTCCTGGAAATTCCCCTAAACTGCACCCTCCTTTGGTATGCCGCCACCACCCTTTGAATTCCACACCTTTTCACACAGTCCAAAGAGAAACTGTGAGGGTTCCTTTTCTCTACTCCCTGCCACTTGCAGAAATATTACCACCTCCTCCCCGCTGTCCCAAGGAAACAGAAGTGTCCAAGCAAAACAAGGCATGTGTGCGCATCAGCTGATAGAAAGATTAGAAAAGCTATTTATTCCAAACAGAGTTCAAACATACAGATATCTCTCATGGAAGGCTCCTTCATTCCGGGTACATTCATAGAAGTTACAGATAGTTAAGCACTCAGCCAAGTGGGGAGAAAATAAACATAAATTCCCTAACGTGACTAGCTAATACATTCCTGAGCTACTCACTCACTGAGATGAAGTTCAATATCAGAGTCCTTTGTTCTTTCTTCATGTCAGCCTGAGATGTGATGTGCCCATCTCAGGACTCCCTTTGTTCTCTCCATGCCTCCTGGCTCCACAGCAGTATATTACCTTGTCTTTGAAGTTTCTGTAAGTCTTGATTGGTCCCTTGTCCCTTGTGACATATGATATCTTTGATGATGAGATTAACCCTAAAGTTAAACCTTTGTTTACCTGATTGTTGAGCTGATAGATAATAGGAACTGGAGTCCTCCCATTATCACACCACCTATAGTGGCACACTGCAGAAAGGCATGATAACAATTTCATTTATATCAATTGCCTACATCTTCAAAGCCATAGTTGTTTTATCCAAACATTTGACAGGCCACGATATGGAGCTAGTGGACTGGTTTTGTGAGCCATAAGTTCTGCTGGAGACCCCTTAGTCTGCTTTAAATCCATAAACAATTGTAGGAATCCTTGACACTGTTAGTGGAATGGAAGCCATTGCAACACATGCTGCTTCAAAATGGCTCTAGCATTATTAGAAGATCCTAGGCCATGATCAAGATGCCCCAAATGCCCCTGATTCCTGTAACAATGCAACCCTCTACATCCATCTCAAACCCCAATGGAGAGGAGCAGAGAAATCTATGCTACTGATATATCTCACAGAGTATGCTCCATCTTCCATGTTCTGACTGGATGTTCAGTTCTGTCAAACGAATGAGCATGAGTTAATGGGCCAGCCTCAAATGGTGCCACCAGGTTTGGATCAGGTCCACTTCATAGGTTGCTTCCTATATGAAATGGTTAAAATAAGGAAATAACTTTGGAACTAATTCCTACATTTAACATTATATAAATGTCTTAAAAGACCCAAATACTGGTCTTCGCTTTTCTGAAGTATTTAGAATTTCTGGAGTATTTGAAAAAACATATCTTTCTATATGAGCTTGCACATGCGCTAAGATCTGCAGGGGAAGAATTTATCATCCCATTATCATCCCAGGCACATCTGGTGAAAATATGAGAGAGTGTCTTTGGGGGGGGCTGCTCACAAGCTATGGAACACCCTTCCTTGGAAGGTCCAATTGGCTCCCTCTGTGCTGTTTTTCTGCTGGCAGGTAAAGACATTTTTATGTAAGGAAGCTTTTATTTTTTTAGTGTGTTGCAGCAGATAAAGCTTTTAATGGAGGGTGCCATGATTTTATTTTTGTTTTAAGTGTTTTAATGTTTTCAAACTGTATTTAGAAGGTGCATCTACACTACACAAATAATCCAGGTTAAAACCGGATTATTTGCCTTGGTTCCTTCCTATGGAATCCTGGGATTTGTAGCTTGGTGAGTTACAGCACTCTTTGGCAGAGGAGGCTAAAGACCTTGTAAAACTACAAATCCCAAGATTAAATAAGAAGCATTAGTCCTCTTACTGGCATTGCTCTGTGGACAAGGATTATTCTCATGTGTTAGCACAGTTGGGATGGGGTGTCCATTTGTGTTTGCCACCTGTGCTTTGCAACTTCTGTTCCCCAGGGAGCCCTGGTCGCACAGTGGTTAAACAGCCACAATGTTGTGAGTTTGATCCTACAGGGCTCCAACGGTGGCTCAGCCTTACATCCTTCCAAGGTTGGTAAAA
The DNA here is from genome assembly GCA_030847615.1 of Gambelia wislizenii. Lineage (NCBI taxonomy): Eukaryota > Metazoa > Chordata > Lepidosauria > Squamata > Crotaphytidae > Gambelia > Gambelia wislizenii. The sequence goes on from JAUMIR010000001.1 coordinate 142,503,593, forward strand.
TGAGTACCCAGCTTATTGGGGGCAATTAGCTAACACATTGTAAACTACTTAGTGAGTGCTTTGCACTGATAAGCAATATAGAAATATTAATGCTCTTGCTATTATGATGCTATTCTCTGATTTTCTTGGCAACCGTTAACCTGTCCCTGGGTCACAGGTCCAAATAAGATATATTTTTTTCAAAAATTCCCTGAAAAAAATGGACTGAAGGAGATTCTTCACCTGTTCTGCTAGATCTGCAGTATGCACTGGAGGGAGTGTGTATAAAAGGGCGGATCTATCTAAGGTATAGCTATTAGTGAGCACCTGAAGGCATCAAGACATTATTGGTGTTGTGGGAATGGTAACATTAGGAACAGGCCTGCATCATACACCCCAAACCTTGGGGAAAGTAAGTGAAGCCTCTTTCAAAACTGGAAATTATCTGGCCAGAACTATGCAGATTCAGGCTATACAATTCTTCAAGTGAAAGGCTGGGTCAGATTTGCCATTTCAACAGTGGAAAGACAACAGTGGGAACAGACAACATCCAGAACAATTTGAATATTACAGACAAGATCCCACTTTGTCTAGTTATCTAGCTTTCATAGGCATGCCTAGGTTCATGCCTATGAAAGCTACTATCATAAGAAACTTAGGTTGCAATCCTGTATACGCTAACTTGATACTCAGCAATCCTATATTCTGGATGTTAGGTAGAGAATTAGGCTGACAGCATTTAAGATGCCCTAGAATTCTTTGTTTTATCTGCTCATGATCCTTTTGGAACATATTTTTTTAAATATAGGAAGCCTGAAGCAAAATCAAGATGCTGCTTTTGAAGACCCATGTTAGTTTCAGCTTTATATATTCTGTTCCTTCTGAAAATGCTGTTTTATTGTCAACTTATATTTTCCTTTAAGAACTGTTGTTGACTCTCCCCCATTTGTTTTTTCTTCTGTCTCTCATAGGCTATAATTCTTTGCAGTAGCTGACAAGATACAAATTGACCTAAAGTTCACTTCTGCTTATAGAATGTGGGGAATTTTTGTAGCTGTGACTATAAAGGCTGTGACACTTTTCTGAACAGAAATTGAAAATATGCATGACATATGTGGAGTCAGTAGTTGTGTTAGCTGTTCAGACTTGGAATATCTTTTTCCACTTGCCGCTTGGATTGGGTCCATTCTTCAGTATTATCATAAGAAAGAGACTGAATTAGGTTGGCAATTCACATTCCAGACATGTTTGCTAATTCTTGCATTATGTTATAGCAAGGCTATAGTGGAAGAAGAAAAAGATTCATTATTGTCTTTTCAGTTATGTTGTAAATGAACCAAGAAAGCCTGCTTTTTGTGTTCTTTTTTTAACACTAGGCCTGTAACACATATTGTTACCTGGTTTCCTGAAGGAGGAACAGAAGATTTACCAGCTCTTGCATTTAATTTTTGTGCAGGAGATCTTAAAAGTGGACCACATGCTGAACATGAGTCAGCAGTATGATGCAGCAGCTTAAAAAGCCAATGCGATTCTAGGCTGCATAAATAGGAGTATAGTGTCTAGACCAAGGGAAGTAATAGTGCCATGCTATTCTGCTTTGACCAGACCTCATCTGGAATACTGTGTCCAGTTCTGGGCACCAAAATTCAAAAAGGATATCAACAAGCTGGAACTAGTCCAGAGGAGGGCGACCAGGATGGTGGGAGGTCTGGAAGCCCTACCCTATGAGGAGTGATTTAGGGAGGTGGTATTAATCTGGAGAAGAGAAGGTTAAGAGGTGACATGATAGCAATGTCTAAATATTTGAAAGATGTCATATTGAGGATGGAGCAAGCTTGTTTTCTGCTGCTCTGGAGACTAGGACATGGAGCAATGGGTTCAAACTTCAGGAAAAGAGATTCCATCTAAACATTAGGAAGAACTTCCTGACAGTAAGAGCTGTTTGGCAGTGGAATGTACTGCCTTGGAGTGTGGTGGAGTCTCCTTCTTTGGAGGTTTTTAAACAGAGGCTGATGGCCATCTGTTGGGAATGATTTGCTTGTGTATTCCTGCACAGCAGGGGGTTGGACTAGAGGGCCTTTGTGGTCTCTTCCAACTCTATGATTCTACGAAAGAAATGGGAAAAAAGAGCAATAAGAATTCCCTTTATATTACTGCCATATCTACTGTTAATTCATGAAAGAATTTTGCCCTTGGCTTTTATATGTTTAATGTGTTATAGTTTCATCCCAGCCTTCCTTTAATGGCCATCATTGTGTACCAGCTTCTCAGCTACAGATCCAATGTGACTGAAAAAAGGGAGCAAGAGGAACTGAGGTGCAGTGACAAGGTTACTGGAAGTTGCATCTTCCAATTTCAACTTTCTCTGTCAATCATCCAACTGACATGGGAGGTCATCAGGTTTTTCCCCAGCCTAATCTATTTTCACAGGGACTTGGAAGGATTAAATGTATTACATGCTGCTTTTCAGATGCTAAAAAAAGTATATATGATATTCTAAGTAACGATACCCTTCCCCATAATTACCTTCTGGATCTATCAACTTTCAATACAGCATCTGCTTGTATTCCTTTCAATAAATATAAAATAATTTTTTTAAAAAAGTTATACATCAGGCCCACATAAACTGTGACTCACCAAGGCAAAGACAGATCACATGTCTTATCCTGGGGCCTGCTTGTTGTGCAATAATCTCACTGCTTAATTTTTCCCCATGTGGCAAGCAAAAATGGAAGGTATTTTCTGTACCACATATGAACTGGAGTGTTGCATTTAGTTGGGCATGGTTACAAGTCATGTAGATTTCTACTACACTTGTATCCTATCATGGAAGCAATACAGGTCGACCCCCATATCCACAGGGGATACATTCCAAGACCCGTGGATACCTGAAACCATGGAAAATAGGGAACCGTACTATTTTCTATGAGATTAACACCAGACGTTGACTATAGAATCATACTGGCAGACCTAGAAATGCTTAGAGAGAACATATTTTTTTCAAATGTGGGGAAGTGAAACCATGGATTCTGAATCCATAGATACAGAGGATTGACCTGTATACTGATATTGTTTGGTTTTAGGCTGCAGTCATGTACCAAAGGATATCATTCTCAGCTAAGGTTATTTTGAAAAGAAGCAATGAGAAATTTTAGCAATTTTCTTCCAATTGTGAGAAAGTCTTCAAAAACTTCACAGTTTTCAAAGACCATTCACACTTTGGGACTGATTCTGTGCAAAATTTGCATGTGCTATTTTGCAGAGAACATTTTCTGCTCATGGAACAGCTTTTTTGCAGAGAAAATATTTCTGTGCAGAAAATTCTGTAGTTGGTGACTTATTTTCTACAAAATTAACACGTGGATTTTCGTGTGCAGAAAACAGCATTTTCTCCACAGGAAACAGATTTTCCACACAGAAAAAGTTGTTTCCTGTTTTGTTGTGTGTGTTGTTGGTTTTTTTTTTGTTTTTTTTTTTTGCACAAAAGATTATTTTTTCAAAGAATAAGTTGCTGATTGTATATGGTCTTTTAATGAATTTTAATGTTTTTAATGTTTAATGCATTGACTTTATAAATTGTTTAATTGCTTTTTAAATAACTCTTATATTTCTATTTTATGAATCACTTTCTACTGAGTCCCATTATTGGGAGGAAGCCAAGGTATAAATTAATAAAACAAATAAGTGTACTGAGTCCCATTATTGGGAGGAAGCCAAGGTATAAATTAATAAAACAAATAAGTTCCATGTTACTAATATTCTCATCAGTCCGGATTTCTCTTGGTTAGGATTTCCTTAAACAAATTTTCCAATCATTTTCCAAATATTTTTGAATGTTCTTTCCATCCCTATCATATATTTATTGGGGGAGTAAGTTCCATTGAAGTTTGAGAGCTTTACTTCTGAGTATGTACAGTATGTATAATATTACACTGTTCATCAATGCAGTGCCATCATCACATCTAATCTGGAAGACAACAGCAACAGATGTAATTTTATGTTATCTTTCACTGGTGATAAAATTTTTCCAACATTCTATTTTATTTCATAATAGATGGATGTTAACGTTAAGACTCCAAGAATTATTTGCCCTTCAGCTATTCTTCATTCTCTTTCCTGATCAGTATGTTGTTCTGACTTCTCACTTAAACTTTCATTGTTTAAAATGACAGAATAATTCCTAAGATTCCCTGTCACTGGGGGGGGGGGAAACCTGATGAAATAATTGTGTCATCACAGTTGTCTTCAGTTCTGTAGTTTTATGTGAAATACGTTTTTAGAATCACAAGGAAAACATAATTAGTCAAAACATCTGAGTACATCCAGAGAACAGAAGTAAGTGAAATTCTGATATGAAGTGACCCTTCATATCAGCTTTGCACTAAATATATATTTGCACTAAATATATATCTATATCTATATCTATATCTATATCTATATCTATATCTATATCTAGAAGGAGGAGAAGACAATGAGGTGGACCTAATACTCATGCCACACTGGCTCATTGTTGCAATTTTATTTCTGCTGTGCTAAATGACTTTTGTAGATGTAATGATTTCATCTGATGGTCATTCGTGCAATAGCTTTACAATTTCTTAATCTTTTTAATTGGTTTGATGCACTCTGAATGGCAACAGAGAAACCAGACCAATTGTGAATAAGTACATTTGTTTGCCAAAAATGTGCAAAATGCCCCACTCAAGCCAAGTCTGAAAATGTACTATATACAATTTCTTGATATGAATGGTTCATATTATTTTAACCCATATTTACTGTTCTTCTTTAGAAGCATAAGAAAAAACAAACCCCTCATTCTCATTCCAAACACCCAGTTCTCATCTATGTTGGCTCCCCAGTGTGTATGTGCAAAGCTAAACTGCTCTCTTCATTCAAGCAAAGGTCACATAGTTCAGAAAACTCTACAGAATCCTCATTAGTCCAGAGATTTGCTGGATTGGGTGACTGCAATAAGAAACATTGTAGCAATGAACATATCACATTGATTATAACAAAATATATTTTCCTCCTAGTGTGCTTATGATAATAACTTAACTGGCAACAAATTATACAGCTGGAGAGGTTGGTATGCTTTCTAGAGTGAGTTCATGCAGTTATTTTCTGTTGATTCTTTGCTTCGTAAATTGTCATGGCTGATGGTAGGCTTCTGTGTCATCTCCCCTATTTAAAATAGTAAGGCTGTCTGCCTGTCTCCACTATATAGAGTGAAGACCACAGAGCAGGAATCTTTTAGGTTTGCTCCAAATGCTTACAGCTGATTGGGGGTGAAGCTAAGACCAAACCACAATTGTTGTTCTTGTTGTTGTTGTTATTTCTATCCCATTTCCCCCCCCCCCAATTTGGGACTCAAAACAGTGATTTGGGACACATAAACTGTTCCCTCTCCTTATATGCCCTCCCATGAAGCAATATATTAATTGGTAATAATTCATAGATTAGGCACTAAACAACAGTTCAAGTGGGTCCTGGTTGATCTCCACAGAAGGGTTCATGTAAAGGTCACCCAGAGACCTAAATGAAATTATCTCAGAAAATTCCCCAAACTCAGACACACCCGGACTAGTTATGCGATGCCCTCTTAGACAAGTCGTTAGGCAGGAATGTGCTAATTCACCCTGGATGCACCTGGCCATGAGTCATACTCCAACACAAACAAGAGACTGGAACACTCATTACTCTGCAATAGAACTACTTCTAACATTACTTCTAACCATAGAAGGTCATCTCAAACCCATCAGTCTTATCGTTCCAACCATTAATAGCAATTAATGAAGCTGGAGCTTTCATTGTCTACGCTCTGGGAAACTAACTGAAGCATTGTTCTACACTAAAAACAAACAAACAAAAAACCCTTAAGGGTGCAATATGGGATACAAATATCATCCCAAAACACAGCCAAAGTGTGCACAGTCCTCCAGACACCATTACCCTGGTTCTGAGCACTGCCTTGGAATCCAAAGTGGAGAAAGAAGCTGTTCAGTGTTAGCAGATGCCTTCTTCCAATGATGACAAAAAACACTGCCTGCCTCCCCACACAGCCACTGTGAAATAAAATTGTTATGCCAGTGTTGCTCACTGGCAGAATTCTGTCTTACGTCCGTAAAATGTACATAGGCACTATGGATACCTTAGACACTATACTTTGGGGGATTTTATTTCCAGCCAAAATAAGCTAAATAACTCACCAAATTCCAAGTGAGGAATCATGACAATTAAAGCAGTATGAAACTAATGTAATGATATAGTTCACATATACTTCAAAGTCTGTTATTAGTAGTGGAAATATGAGGCAAAATATGCAGTCCTGCTATAGAGATCAGAGGGAGATTTAAGATCTCCATTTCAGGGTCTTTTAGGGCACAGTTCATTCTATGTCCAATCCAATTAAGCCATTCAAATGCTTGAACTGACATACGTAAGATTATACTGTTGTCTGATTTTTAAAAAAATCAAAGGTAAGAATCCTTTGCACATATTCAGATGCAAGTGATTCTTGAGTTCATTTTTCAAAACAGAAATCAGTTCTGTTGAGAGTGTTTTTCCACATATAAAGCACTTTTTCCTACATGGGTCAGCAATCCATAAAGTAACCTTAAGCCCCTGAGTCAAATCAGTACAATTGTTCTCGTTTCGTAGAAAAGATATGGCCATGAGCTCAGAATAGGGCAGTTCGGTAATTTTAGATGCTACAAGCAAGAACATAAAGTTTGTATAACTACAATTTCTCCTTTCTGTTAAAAGCACAGAAGCTCTGTGAAGAGGAAAATGTGGCAAGAAGAAGGGGTCATGGGCGTGCAACTTTGTTTATATTCTCTGAAAGCAACTTTTGAAAGCTTGCTTCTGAATGGGAAATTAGCTTTGCACACACATGCCCAGTATTTAATCATTTCATGGTCCTCCATCTAATTTTTATAATGAGCAAAATATCTGAAAAAATGTGTAGATGTGAGTCCCTAGATTTGGGAAACCAGAATAAAGCAACAAGGGGTTGAGGCTTGATGTCAGGCTCATCCCTAAATTCTGGGCTTGAGAGTGGAATTCATGGAAAACCTTGACATGAGGCTGCCTCTGGTTTGGTTCCCTTGCTTAGGCCCCTGGAATTTTGGAGTTGGGCCAGCCCGCCTTGTTGGCCTGGGAATGCTGCTCTTCACAGCGGCTCAAGGTGCAAGGAGGCCCATTCAGGTGCAAGGAGGCCCATTCCTCTCTCTCCCCCTACACACCATTCTCACGTGGTGAGGGTTTATCTGGAGGTTTGTGCTGGCTGTGTCCAGTCTCGGCTTTGTTTCATGTTCCTGACACATGTCTCCTTATTAATAAAGAATTCCTATTGAGTGAAAGTGAGCATGTGTTCTCGGTACATCACACTTGATCCTGGTGAATGTAAGGAGAGGGGGAAGGCTGAACAAACACCAGGTTGAAGAAAAAGAAGGACCTGGAAGAAAAACAATTTGAGAGGGAAAGAGAAATAGCATCAGGTTGAATAAGTGGTATGGTGGAGACAGAAAGATGCCAGCAAGAATTGAAAAAAAAAGTAGGATGAAGAAAAAATGAGAAATAGCACTGGGCTAAGAGGTCTTGAATCTATTGTAGGTCACACTGGATACTTTCACTTGTCTACAATAATGAGAGTTTGGGTCTGTCTGCTACATGGTTTCAAAACCTTTAAAGCCTGGACATCTATATGCTCCTGATGCCAAGTATATCCAATACAGAGGAAAGGGAAGGAGAGTCTTTTGTATGAATAATTGTCTTTTCCATCTAAGAATGATATAACTAAGGTGTCTAAGGAGAAAAGACTGCAATCTAAATGAGATGAAGAGATTAATAAAGCTGGATAGTCTTGCACCATTTTAGAGAGCTGACTGCCTCTCTAGGGAGTGGAAGCCCTCACTTTTTTCTATAGTTCCATGAAACTGTTTGTGTCTGAAGTAGCATCTTGAACCACTGGGTGAATATCTTCCTTAGGTAGGAAGCACAATTCTGGAGGGAGGCTTGGGAGATTTGTCCCTCCCTAACACAAGGCCTCATATGTTTCCCCCTGCAGGGCTCCTGAATTTGTCAGCACTTCAAAAAGAGAAAGCTGCTACCTGGTAAATGCAAAGAAGACTGAATGGAGGGAAAGCCTCAATGGATACTGGGGTAGAAGTGAGAAAGACCATGAAAGAGAATGGGTTGTGGCAGGGAAGGGAAGAGAGAGAGCACCAATTGTTCCTATGAATTCAGGGGAACTCTTGGTCTAGATGTTTCAGGCTAATCCTCCCTCCTTTTTGGCAATGCTGGCTGGGGCTTTGAGGAGTTGAAGTCCACACATCTGCAGGGCCAAAGAATCTGCTGCTAGTGATGAAGCTGTCAGAAACCCTTGAATATTTTTTTTTTCTGAATGGCCTGTCAGTAGCTCCAAATAATGATTCCTTCTGCAGGGCATCTAAACTCAGTAAGCAGCTTGGCAGGGGGAAGGGGAGACATTATGCTCCCTGATGAGGTAGCATCCCCCCACTACAAGGGCCTTCTTCTGAGGAGGATGCACACTGTCCTAGACCAGGTTGCACTAAAGAGAAGACCACTTCGAAAGACCCTAAAGATTAGGGAGAAGATGGCAGAATCATGTTCCAAAGAGGTCCCAATTTGGATGACATGTGGGGCATCACCAGCTTCACTGAAGGTCAAAAAGGCATGTTTGGTTTCTGTCTATTCAACAATGTGTAAGGCAAGAGTCCTTGGGAGTAATGGCTTCACCATGTAGTTGAGGCCACACTGGGCTACTAGGAGTTAAGCTTTATAGGTCTCATTTCTAAGCAGGAAGGTTGATGGAAGTACATCCTGTACTTTTTCAGTGCTCTCTTGGATACCTTGAGGTCTGCTCTAACAGAGGGATTGTCTATACAAGAAGATATAACATGGATTGCTGTGCATTAATGCAAATTTGCCCTCTCCATTGACGCCCCCTTGTCATGGGAGAGAGGCTTGCGTATCCTAATGATGTTTTGAGCTATGCTGGCAGTGGCATAATAGCCACTGGTAGGGTCTCCCATGCCAGACAGGTCAAAACCGAAGGGTCTGACAAAGAGTGTCAAAGGGCAGGATGGGCTCTCTAGCCTTGTGGCAACCGTCCTAGGAGAAGGAAAACTCTAATCCCAAACCCGGGAAGATGGTACTCGTCTAACCCTGTAAGGTCAACCATCTAAGAGAAGGAAACTCTAATCAAACCTACGGCACGAGGACCTCGCTGCCACGTCCATGCTTGCAAGGCCACGGCAGATGAATCACTGGTTTAAAGGGTGAGGCCAGTTCTGTGCACGCTGCGCTCCACCAGAAAAATCCATTGCACAGGCTCGAAGGACAAATCCAGTTCCATAAAAGCCCCGTAGTAACAGGTGAGGGACGAAACGGCAGGTGTAAAGATGCACTGGAAGCCGGAGCCCCAACCCTGCATGCAGGCGGTTCAGGACATTGGTCACTTGAGGCTGACCCGGGAGATGACAGTCTTGTTCGGCAGCATCCTGAACAACCAAGCAGCCATTTTTAAGGAGAGCACTGCTTGCTCCATATGGAGAGGGGCCTAGAAAAGGTGGCCTAACAAAAGCTCATCCCCAACTACCTGGTTGGCTAGCCGCAGCCAACGGGAATCTTCTGATGCGGTCAAACCAAGGCAAAGAAACAAAGGCACACACCGGCCTCCAAAAGTGTAAATAAACTGACATTTGCATGCTGGAACATCAGAACCATGCAAGACTCTGAAGATAGTGGACGGCCTGAGCGTCGTTCTGCCCTAATAGCCCATGAACTATCACGGCTTAATATTGACATCGCTGCTCTTAGTGAAGTTCGCTTCCATGAGGAAGGCAGCCTTAAAGAACATGGCGCCCGCCGGCTACACACTTTACTGGTCTGGCAAACCCAAAACCGAAAACCATCTTTCAGGAGTAGGCTTTATGATTAAAAACTCCATTGCCTCCAAACTCAAAACCTTGCCAACAGGACACTCTGATCGCATTATTTCCCGACACCTTCCACATGTTGTTCTCTTTAGTATATATGCCCCAACTATGCAAGCCGACCCTGTAGAGAAAGACAAATTCTACACAGACCTACGCCAACTCATACAAAAAGTCCCTGTAGAAGATAAAATTATTATCCTTGGTGACTTCAATGCCAGAGTAGGAAAGAACTCCGAAGCCTGGAATGGTGTCTTAGGCAAGCATGGTGTCGGAAATTGCAATGATAACGGACACCACCTGCTAGAGTTCTGTGCAGAACAACAGCTGACTATTACAAACACAATCTTTCAGCAGAAAGATAGCTTGAAGACAACCTGGATGCATCCCCGATCCAAACATTGGCACCTCATTGACTATGTTCTAGTCCGTCAGAGAGACATTCATGATGTCCGTCATACCCGAGTGATGCCCAGTGCACAATGCCAAACAGATCATCGCCTCGTCAGATGTAAACTATATCTTCATCTTAAGTTCAAACCTAAGAGGGGTGGCATCTTAAAGAAGAGACTCCAAGTCAACAATCTTCAGCAAGCTACCATGAGAGAAAACTTCCAGGCAAACCTACAAACGAAACTTGAAGACCATCCTACAGATCCTTCTCCTACAGTGCTTTGGCAACATATCAAAAACAGTATCCTCCAGTCTGCAGAAGAATCCCTCAGGTTCTCCCACAAGAAAAATAAAGACTGGTCTGATGACAACAACAAAGAGATCCAGGAGCTGTTGGCAAAGAAGAGAGCTGCTCACCAGGCATACCTCGCCCAGCCAACCTGCCATGTAAGAAAAGCAGCTTTCTGCCTCACATGTAGTAAACTACAACAAAAACTCTGAGACATGCAGAACAAGTGGTGGATCAATATAGCAGAAAAGACACAACACTGTGCAGATCTGGGTGATCATAGAGGATTTTATGAAGCTCTTAAAGCAGTGTGTGGACCTACTTATCAGGTCCAAAGCTTCTTATACAGTACAGATGGTCAAACATTAATTACTGATAAAGCCTCCATCCTGAATCGTTGGGCTGAAAATTTTCAAAGTCTCTTTAGTGCCAACCGAGTAGTCCAAGGCTCAGCTATCCAACATATGATACAAAAACCAATGAAAAATGAATTGGACATAGCTCCCACTTTGGAAGAGACCCTTAAGGCCATACAGCAGATGAAAAACGGCAAGGCAGCTGGGATTGATGGAATCCCACCTGAAGTTTGGAAACACGGAGGTCATGCACTCCATGAAAAATTCCACGAATTCCTTGTGAATTGCTGGGAAAAAGGGGAACTGCCATCAGACCTCCGAGATGCAGTCATCATCACCCTGTACAAGAAAAAAGGAGCAAAATCCGACTACTCAAACTATCGAGGCATAACACAGCTCTCTGTTGCTGGAAAAATCCTTGCAAGGATACTCCTGAACAGATTAGTTCCTGCTATTGCAGAAGAACTTCTCCCTGAAAGCCAATGTGGCTTCAGAGCCAATAGGAGTACTACAGACATGGTATTTGCCCTTAGGCAACTGCAAGAAAAATGTAGGGAGCAGAACAAGGGTCTCTATGTAACATTTGTCGACCTCACCAAAGCCTTCGACACTGTAAGTAGAAAAGGTCTGTGGCGGATCCTGGAAAGACTAGGATGTCCCCCCAAATTCCTTAAAATGATTATCTTGCTACACGAGGGCCAGCGTGGTCAAGTCAGATATGGCGATGCTCTTTCAGAGCCCTTTCTAATAACTAATGGAGTGAAGCAAGGTTGTGTTCTTGCACCAACTTTATTTACAATCTTCTTTACCACGATGCTCCAAAGTGCTATGGCAGAGCTTGAAGAAGACAACGGCATCTATTTACGTTACCGTACTGATGGTAGCTTGTTTAACTTAAGCCGTCTGAGGGCTCACACTAAGACTCTAAACTATCTAGTCCGTGAGCTGCTCTTCGCCGATGATGCTGTCCTTGTTGCCCACACAGAAGCAGCTCTGCAGTGCCTAACGTCCTGCTTTGCAATAGCTACAGAGCTGTTTGGGCTAGAAGTCAACCTGAAGAAAACAGAAGTTCTTTACCAGCCTGCACCACAGGACGAACACCACCATCCCCACATTGCCGTCGGCAAATCTGTGCTCAAGTCCATTCAGCAGTTCACCTACCTGGGAAGCATCATCTCCTCAGATGCCAAGATTGACAAAGAGATCGATCACAGATTAGCAAAGGCATATAGTGCATTTGGAAGACTTCACAAAAGAGTCTGGAGCAATAAACACCTGAGGCAAAGCACAAAAATCAGAGTGTATAGAGCCATTGTACTGTCTATCCTCCTTTATGGATCTGAAACATGGGTCACCTATCGCCACCACCTACGACTCCTCGAGCGCTTTCATCAGCGCTGTCTACGCACAATCCTAAATATACACTGGACTGACTATGTGACGAATGTTGCTGTCCTTGAGCAAGCAGGAATCACCAGCATTGAGGCCATGATATTGAGCACGCAGCTGCGCTGGGCAGGGCACGTTTCTAGGATGGAGGACCATCGCCTCCCAAAAATACTACTGTATGGTGAACTCGCCACGGGTCAGCATAAGAGGGGCGCTCCAAAAAAGTGATACATAGACTCCCTGAAACAACATCTCAGGTTCGGCCAAATTGATCACCAACAGTGGTCCGCCCTGGCCTCACATCGGGAGGCATGGAGACGCACTATCCACAATGCTGCAGCCTTATTTGAGAACTCATGACGAACAAGTCTTGAAGAGAAATGACAACGCAGAAAGAATTACAACCTGGAATCATCACCCAAGGAGACCTTCTGCTGTGCTTTTTGCAACCGGACTTGTTTATCTCGGATTGGCCTTTTTAGTCATCAGCGCGCTTGCAGAAAGCGCGGGATGAGTCCTTCCTGAATCTTCGTTTGCGAAAGCCAGAGGAAGTGTTCATTTGTCCCCATGGTCCTTTGGCAAAATCGGTGGTATGCGAAGCTATCCATGTTTGAAGTTCACATGCAGTCAGGAGTGAATTACTTGTGTTGTTATTCTCCACAAGTTGTTGCACCTGCACAGCATATTTTTAAACTGTAAATCAAAGGTGCAACCTTCTGCTTTAAAATGCTGTTTGGTCACCTCAGTGTAGCAAGAAAGTACATGATCAATACCGTGAAACTTCAAAATGGTGCTTCCAGCCACTTCAGTTCCAGAAAACCTGTGCCCCGTGCATGTCCGACAAATCAGCTTTCCACTTCTGCCCTCACGAGAATGCGATGTGATGCAAATTGGTTGTCCAAATGAGCAGTAATGCACATATTCCATGTACAAACAGATTCGCCTCTGGGAGTTTTTGGTCTCCCTCCTTCTGTATACAGTGAATCACCGCAGGAACTTGTTGAGACAAAAGGTATTATTGAATTCTATGAGGAGTATTTTCACTGTCTAAACAACCCCACACTCTACTTGTTCCTGAGTTTGAACTGAGTTTGCTCTTGTCATACTTGCTTTCTGGCCTGACTCTTACCAGTTTGAACCCTACACTGCCTTTGAGCCTACTTTTGGATCAAATTGTAGGAGAAAGGGAAAACTGGAGTTGGAAAAGTTAACGAAGCCCATGGAGTATTTATAATGCCACTTTAGTGAAAGATGGACACAATTTCTAGAGACTTGGAGAAAAAAATCTCCCTTTTAGTGAGCGAGACCTGCTCCAGAGTGTGATTATATAAGCCCTTTGCTTGTTTTTGCCTCTCAGCACTGGTTGGTACTTTCTGATTTAAACTCTGTATGCATTAAGGTCTAAACCCACACCACATGTTTGTAAACCAGCCAGCAATAAGAAGTGAAAGTGGCTAACAATCCAGTATAGTGTCTTTTACCTTTCTTGGTGCTCACACACCCCTCACTTGTGGCAAACATCAGTCAATCAGTCAAATGAAACCTCCCTCAAAGGAAACAACAATATTGAATGGGTGAGAAAGGTGTTTCCCCTTACCAATTGGAGTGTACCAAAATAATTTTTAAAAACTAGCTATACTTGGTGTAACATACACCGTTATCTACATATATAAATCACTTTGGTATGATTCTATGTTTCTGTTCCCATTCTGCTGATTGGCCACTTAGGAAACATGTCAAGAGTATGATCATTTGACGCATTAATATATAACCTTTCAAATCAACTAAAATGGCTAATTTGATGCCGAGAACCCCTCCGCCACCACCATGCAACTGTGTGTACACACAAGCACATAGACATACACAGAATGCCACACACACACACACATCACATGCACCAGGACATGAAAGCCCCCCCCCACCATGCAACTGAACATACACAAATATACCACACAACACACACACCACATTACACATACACACCATGTGTTCCAGGACATGAGAGCCCCTCCACTGCCACTATTCAAGCATGCATACACACACCATGTGCACCAGGACATGAGAGCTCCTCTGCCACTGCCATGCAATTGCACATACACACACAAACACCACACTAAACACATACAGACACCACACTACACACATACACATACCATGTGAAGCAGAATGCAAGAGCCCCTCTGCCACTGGCATTCAACCATGCATACATACACCATACTATACACACACACACCATGCTACACACACACACACCACACATGCCAGGATATGAGAGCCCCTCTGCTACCACCATGCAATTGCACAAACATACAAACACCCCATGCTACACACACAGCCTACACTACACAAACACACATGCTACACCCCCATGCTACACACCCTATGCTACACACATACAACCCACATGTGGCAGGATGTGAGAGTCCCTCCACCATCATGCTTAAAAAGGAGTTGAGGTTTTCCACATGTTTCCACCCCAAGGCCCAAATGGAAGGAACTGCTACAGACAGCACTGAAGTCCCAAAGACAACAAGGAAGGAACTGCTACAGACAGCACCCAGCATCCAGGGCCCAAGAGGCCCAAGGGGTCAGGCAGTATAGAAAGGCCTAAAGCCCCAGAGCCCAGGCAACACAGAAAGGCCCAAAGCCCAAGGCTCCAGGCAGCACAGAAAGGCCCCAGACCCCAGGCAGCACAGTAAAGCCCTAGGCAGCACAGAAAGTTGAAAGTCCCCAGGCTGCACAGAAAGGCCCCAGGCAGCACAGAAAGACCCCAGGCCACAGGCAGCACACACAAAAAAACCAGACAGCATAGAAAGGCCCCAGGCTCCAGGAAGCACAGAAAGGTCCCAGGCCCCAGATGACACAGAAAGTTCCCAGACCCCAGGCAGCACAGAAAAGCCCCAGGAAGCACAGAAATTTGAAAGTCCCCAGGCAGCACAGAAAAGCCCCAAGTCCCATGCAGCACAGAAAGCCCCCAGGCTCTAGGCCACACAGAAAGGCCCCATACCCCAGGCAGCAGAGAAAAACCCTAGGCAACACAGAAAGTCACAAGTCCCCAGGCCACACAGAAAGTCAAAGGTCCCCAGGCAACACAGAAAGGCCCCATAGCCCAGACAGCACAGAAAGGCCCCAGGCTCCAGGCCACACAGAAAGGCCAGGCCACACAGAAAGGCCCCATACCCCAGACTTAGGACTCTGGTGGCGCAGTAAGCTAACGCAGCCAAAACTGCAGCCAAAAACTCATGTAGATCTTGAGTTCATAAGTTCAATTCCAGGGGCCCCCAGGTCAACTCAGCCTTCCGTAAGTCGGTAAAATGAGTACCAGCATAATAAAGAGCTAGGGCGACATGCTGTGGAAGCTGTTAATTCAGTTTCCAGAAGCAGCAGTCGTTATTTAGTGTACAATGCGTTCTGCAGTGTCACTCTTGCAGCATCGTTTGCATGTCAACAGAGCCATCTACTGGCACTTGCATTGTACAATTGTCTTTATTGTCTGTACTGTCTATAAACTGTATCAAATAGTATTGCATTGAATGTTCTGTATTGAATTGTACTGCATAGTGATGTATTGTGATGCATTGTATTGTATACTTTGTAATGTTGTACCCCGCCCCGATTCTGAGGAGAGAGGCGGGTAATAAATAAGTATATAATATATAGTTGAAAGTCCCCAGACCGCACAGAAAGTCGAAGGTCCCCAGGCTGCACAGAAAGTCCCTAGGCCCCAGGCAGCATAGAAAGACCCCAGAGCCCAGACAGCACAGAAAGACCCAAGGTCCCAGGCAGCACAGAAAGGCCCCTGGCTCCAGACAATACAGAAAGGCCCCAGGCCCCAAGCCACACAGAAAGGCCCCAGTCCCCAGGCAGCACAGAAAGGCTCCAGGACCCAGGCAACACAGTGTCATGGTCAGTCAGGACTCTGAGGACTCAGAAGGCGAGGAGGCTGAGCCAGTAGCAGAAGAGCTGGATGAGTCTGAGTCTAGCCCTGAAGAACCCAGGGCTCAGCAGCCTAGCCCTCCCCCAGCTCAGGGTCCAAGCCTGGGAGACATAGTAGAGCAAGAGCAAGAGGTAGAAGAGCAGGTACCTACCTTTAGCCAAAGGAGAGCAGAGAAGGCGTGGCTTCGTCATTCCCAGGGATTAAGAGACAGAAGCTCATCAATCACCCCGCAGCTGGGAGTGGGAGCTGGGCCAACATAAGCAGCTGGGGGAAGCTGAGTTCCTTGTTTCAAGCAGTCTGTGTTACCTGGAGGAAGCCTCTGCCCGTGACTCTTCTGGAACCTTGCTATTTTGAGACTTTGGATATCTTGACCTTGGACTGCCTTCGTTGACCCACCTGCCAGAACCCTTTTGACCTTGGACTGCCTCTTCGTTCTGCACTCTCTCTGTGTGTGTACTTCTGACCCTGTAGGACTGCTACTGACAACACCAGGTACTGTGCTTTTCAACTGGGTTGTTGCCGAGCGAGGCTCCTTATCAGCTATTGAGTTGGCTTCCCGACACACAGAAAGGCCCCAGACCACACAGAAAGGTTCCAGATCCCAGACCACACAGAAAGGCCACAGACCACAGGTAGCACAGAAAAGACCCAGTCCCAAGGCAGTACAGAAAAGTCCCAGGCAGCACAGAAATTTGAAAGTCCCCAGGCAGCACAGAAAGTCCCCAGGACCCAGGCAGCACAAAAAAATCTCCAGACAGCACAGAACGGCCCCAGGCTCCAGGCAGCACAGAAGGGCCCCAGGCAGCACAGAAAGGCCCTAGGCCCCAAGCAACACAGAAAGACCTCAGGGAGCACAAAAAGGTCCCAGGCAGCACAGAAAGGCCCCAGGCTCCATGCAGCACAGAAAGGTCCCAGGCCCCAGACCACGCAGAAAGTTCCCAGATCCCAGGCAGCACAGAAATTTAAAAGGCCCCAGGCAGCACAGAAAGGTCCAAAGCCCAAGGCCACAGGCAGCACAGAAAGGCCCCAGGCTCCAGACTGCACATAAAAGCCCCAGTCCACACAGAAAGTCAAAAGGCCCCAGGCCTCACAGAAAGGCCCCAGACCCCAGGCAACACAGAGAGGCCCCAGACCCCAGGCAGCACAGAAAGTCCCAGACCCCAGACAACACAGAAAGGCCCCAGATCCCAGACAGCACAGAAAGGCCCCAAGTCCTCAGGTAGGACAGAAAGGCCCCAGTCCTCAGGCAGCACAGAAAAGCCCCAAGTCCCAGGCAGCACAGAAAGGCCCCAGGCTCCAGACCACACAGAAAGGCCCCAGATCCTGGTAGCACAGAAAGGCCCCAGTCCCCAGGCAGCACAGAAAACTCTAGGCAGCACAGAAAGTCACAAGTCCCCAGGTCACACAGAAAGTCAAAGGTCCCCAGGCCACAGAGAAACACCCCAGGCCCCAGGCCTCAGACAGCACAGAAAGGCCCCATAGCCCAGACAGCACAGAAAGGCCCTAGGCCCCAGGCAGCACAGAAAAGCCCCAAGAAGCACAAAAAGGTCCCAGGCCCCAGGCAGCACAGAAAGGCCCCAGTCCCCAGGCAGCACAGAAAGGCCCAAGGCCACATAGAAAGGCCCAAGGCCACATAGAAAGGCCCCATGCCCCAGACTGCACAGAAAGGCCCCAGGCTGCACATTCGTGGAACAACTTAAATCCCCTCTGCCACCACCATATTTAAAAAAGAATGAAACTTCCACCTGTTCCTGCCCCCAGTGTGGTGATCAGCTGCCTAAAAGAGAGCTTTGATTGGTTGGTAAGTTTCCTAAGCGGCCAATCAGCACACTGGAAACTGCAACATAATGAAGAGAATTATATTTTAAGATGTCATTCAGCCTGCATAAGAGAGACCAGTACAACTCATCCTGTGTTCAAAAAGGGTAGGAGAGAAGCTACATGGTTGAAAGAGGCTGTCGAGTGTGATGGACACTCCTTAAATTGGTGGACTTCTCCCTGGATATCCATCCTCATATTTTGTGGTGCTGATGCAATGTCAAATGTCCATCCTCTCTCTCAAAGGAAGGGGGGAAGAAGGTTTGCCAGTGAAATATAGGGCAGAGATACTATATCTTTGATAGGTGTGTGATAGATCATACAAGCAACATGTGATGAAATTCTCTCTTCTACACAACTACGGGAGACCTACAGGAGACAGGAGACCTGTCTTATATTGTATATCACAACTGTACAGGGAAGACCAATTTATCCAAAGCTTAAGCTGGCAGAGTTGCATTCCAGGAATGCATTCCAGTTGCTTTACCCACTGATGTTTTTCCCCCTTTCCCATTCCACCCACATTTTTGTGGAAGTTTGAGGAAAGGGGACAGGATGGAATCACAGAATCAGAGAGCTGTAAGGGACCTTGGAAGTAATCAAGCCCTGTGTACCATGAAGGATGCAACATCCTAACAGATGGACATCTTAATCTTTAAATACCTCTAGCAAAGGAGAGACCATAATCTTCCAAGGCAATCTGTTCCACTGTCAAACGGCTAAAAGGCATATGATATGACTTTTTAGTTTTTATTAAAAGTATTTATATAGTACTTCCCAGCCAAACTAGTACTCCTAAGCAATGTATACTTATAAGAAAACCAATGGTTCCAGTCCTACTCTGTAGTAACAGTGTGTCCATGTGGACTTCCTCCCATTTTGTGTAGGTAACAAAGGGAGGGTGGGTCAGATCCAGGGCCAGAATATGCTGGCTGGAAGCTGGAGTTTTCTGGCAGCTCTAGACAAGCCCGTTATTATTATTATTATTATTTAGGCTTAGCCTATCCAGCTCTGTCAACTGCTCCTCACAGGTCTTGGTTTCCAGACCACTCACCCCTGGTCACTTTTCTCTGGACGTGCTCTAGTTTATCAACATCCTTCTTAAATTGTGGCATCTAGAATTGGATATATTAGAAATCTGGAAACGTACAGTTCAAATGAGTCCAGATACTGAAATATTATAAAGTGAGAAGAAATTTGGATGGAGGTTGGGTACAATTCCATAAGATGTCCTGAATGATTTTTTTTTGGTGGTAGGCACACCCACACTTTCTGTTCTACAAAATATTTTCTTACGTTGCTTATAATTTGTACAACATATCCCAGGTATAATACTTTAGTGAAAACTAGGTATACATTGCAACAGTTTTCTCCAGGGTAATCAGCTTGGCAAGACATTGCACTGCACTCTGCCTTCTTGGTATACTAAATATAAATGGTAATTCAGTTTTATTCTGCTGTATTTTAAAATATCTCATTGGTTTGGTGTCTTCTTGTTGTATTTCTATGTATCAAAGAAGTATGGAGATGATGCCTTCTCAGTCATTTCTTGACTCTTGCAGAAGCCTCCTAAAAAAAAAGAGAGAGAGAGAGAGAGAGAGAAAGAGAGAGAGGTGGGGAGTAGGGGAGGGAGACGGAATAAATCTCATCCTGAGATATCTCTTTTCTTCTTCCTGTATCACACACTACATATTCCCTGACACAAGCTCTTTGACCAGATCTCCGAGGGCATCATTAACTGTACCTTCCATGTAGGAAAGTTCAGTGCTATAGCTATAGCTTACAGTAGACACTATGCCTTTATCTTATAACAAGCCAAAGCCAATTACAAATAACGAGACATTGGGGGAGGATGGGGACAAGTAAAGCTGGCAACCATACAGGGCACAGGCTAATTTACAGTATTTTCAACATGTCACAAAGCCAACACAGAACTTTTAGGCTGTCTACTTTATAATTCACAAAAGCAGTCCAGTTCAAGGGCTATTGCAAAGCTGAGTGTGGACAGTGCAGACAACAACTTTTGGGAGGAAAAATTAATGACAATCTGCATCTGTCTGTATTCAATAACACCATTGTATTGGAACATTTTTTTCCTGCATATTACATACGCACACACACGACTCCAAGAGGCTCATAGTGCTGGGCTTGTTTTGTGAACATTGATTGTACTGCATCAAAGGAACAGTTGTAGCTTTGAAGAGAAACAAAGTGACCATTATTGGTAGGTAACAAGATGCTCTGGTTGCAGGGAGAAACAAGTAATGAAGGTGTGGAGGATGAATTTGGAATCTGAGAGAACCTGGGGGGAGCACAATATTGGTGCATGTCTTCATTCTTGCTGAGAGAAGGCAAGACACTTACCAAAGCAGGAAGGAAAGGCATGACTAGATTCATTTCCACTGGGTTATATGGAAGCAAACCAAGACTAAAATGAAGTCATTTAAGGGCAAGACAATCCAAAGCTGGGTGGCAGATCCATGACTGTGTCACACTCCTGAACCATTCATGATGTGGAAGTGAACACATTACATTCAAAGAAACAAACCATTCTCCTCACTATGTCTACTCAGCATGGTTTTTGCAAGTCAGGCTGGGACACTCACAGAAATTTATGGAAAAGCAGCAAGACCATCTGCTCCCCTTGCAGGTGTTGTTGGGTCATGTTCTTGCACCACTCCCTGGTGACTCTTCCCTGCTCTGTTGGGAGTTATGAGATTCCAGCAAGATCACAAAAAGATCAATACTATACTCCAAACCTGAGACTGGGATCACAGTTTGTTCTGGATTGGGTTGAACTCCCTTTGAAAGATCAAATTTATAATGTTGAGGTGCTCCTGGGCCCAACACTGCTCTTGGAGGGTCCAGTGGCTTTGGCCAGATGGCCTTTGCCCAGCTTTGGTAGGTGTGCCAGCTGTGCTTTTTCCTAGGGAGGTCAGATCTGCCCAGAGTACATCATGTGTTGATCACATCCCAATTAGACTACTTTAATGCATGCTATGTGGGGCTGCCTTTGAAAATTGTTTGGAAGCTACGGCTGGTATAAGATGTGGTGGGAAGACTGTGATCACGTGTGTACAGTGGGCCCTTGGTATCCTCTGGTTCTAGGACACCCCCCCCATGGATACCAAAATCTGATGCTCAAGTCCCATTATATACAATGGCACAGTAAAATGGTGTCCCTTATGTCAGGAAATGACATGGATGTGACCACAAGATGGAGCTGTAAGCTTAGTAATGAAAGTAGTTAAGCTCTAGTGGGAGGTGTGTGTGTGAGTTAGCACTTGAGAGTATGCACATTTGAGATGCCTGATGTAACAGGCATTGTTTAACTGCCTATAAAAAGGAGATGGGAATTATCTCCAGTGTGGGTTGGTTGTGGATGGTGGTTGGTGAAGCGGTTTGTTGACTTGAGAGAGATTTATGAGTATTAGAGCCGGCTGTCCTATGCTCTGTATATATATTGTAAATATACTGCAAACAAAGATTAAAGCCCTTGAGTTGAGTGAAGGCAGGCCTTGTTGCTGTCTTTATTTGGCAAGCCAGAGCTCAAGGCAGTGTGGGCAGTGTGCTGGGGTAAAGGAATGTTTCCTTCTCAGCCTGAAGTCTTTTGCAGAAGTCTCTCCAGAAAACCTTCTGCTTGGCGTCCTGTCAACGTGGAACAACTCTGCAGGTGGCCGTGGTGGACACAGCATGTCTTTCTATGCCCCAACACCTTATATAAAGTGGCAAACAGCAAGATTTGCTTTTTGGATTTTTTTAGGGGGGGATATTTTCAATCCATGGATGGTTGAATCTGTCGTTAAAGAATCTATGGATAGAGATGGCTGACTGTAATTTAGAGGCTTACCACACTCCAAAGAATAGTAGCAGGGGAGCAACAATGTTGCATCTTCTGCACTGCCTTCCTGCATGATGCTGTCATTCTTTCATTCTGCTCCCATGGGGAACCGAGGTAAAACTGTTTCTTTTTGTTAACTGGAAAATCCTCTCACCCATGGGACTGGAACGAAAGAGCGCTGGAAGAATGATACCATACAGTAAGGCAGCATGGAAGACAGAACATTCCTGCTGCACTGCCACTTTTCTTTAGCATGTGTTAAGCCCCTTAAGAGACAAAATAACACTGGTCTTGTAAGAACTGCACTGGCTTTCCATTTGTTTCTGAGCCCAATTCAAAGTGCTGGTATTGACCTATTAAGCCTTGGGGCCAGGATATGAGATGACTTCCTCCCTTATAAACCTGCACAAAATATAAATCAGTATAACCTCCCTTATGTATTCCACCAAGCCATGAGGCTACACTGGTGAGTATCTGTGACAAGGCTTTTTCTGTAGCAGCTCCCTGAAGGAGGTTAGGCTGGCTGCAGCTTTTGTGAGTTTCCAGGAGACAGTGAAGACTGTGCTGCTTCACATGGCCTTTGGTTCTTAAAATTAGAGGTGCCTGGTTTGGATGTTTGTTTTTTAAAAACTGCTTCTCTGGTTTTAGAACTATTTTAAAAGAAAAGGTGTACTGGTGGATCGAGAGGCAATAAATAAATGTCTTGAATAAATATATAAAACAAACAAACAAACAAATACATACATAAGTAAATAAATGAGTATAAAAACAACAAATACAGGGTCATTATAGCCCCCTTCCAGGATGGTTTGGTCATTATGTTATTTTGGGGTGCCCACCAAGGCCTGCTTTAAAAAACCAACTAGTTAGCAAATAGTTTCCAGTTCCAAGCTGGCTTTTTCTTCTCTAACCCCCCACTCCAAATCTATTTCCATTTGTGCCATTTCTTTTGTATCATTTAAGTCATTTAAGTCAAAAGCCATCCACCTAGCACCTTCTCAAAGCTTTCTAGTGGTAGCAGCACTAAGGGGTTGCAGAGAAGCCGAACTGCACCAGGTGACACCTTCGGGGGGAGGAGTGACACCAGCCTTAGTGATACCACAGCTTTCTAAGTAAAAGAGATAAACACTATTTTATGCACATAAATCTATGGTTTGGCAGAGGACAAAAAAGCACCTGGAAGTATAATTGCTAAGTTTCAAGTGATTAGCCAGAGCCCAAACCTTAGCTGAATTTCTTTCCTGTGTTACAACATCAGCAATGTGGTAATCCCTACCTAAACCATTGATCCTAGTGTAGGAGGAGTTGTAATGCCCAATTGGATGGCCATTAGTCATTGTTTACAATGGGTTGTGCAATTTTTTGCTTCCTGAGAGGCCCCCCCCGCAAAGGATGTTTTCAAATTAGCTCACTTCCATACATAAGTACATGAGTTAAAGTAGGCATTTGATTTTCACCCAAGTTGGGTGCATAGACCTCTCCATCTGTAAAAGTATAAGTAAATAAACGAATATATATATATAAATAATGATATAGGAGGGGTGTCTTTCAGATATATGGTTAAATCTGGCAATTTCCCACCTGGAGGGGACTTAGAATGGTATAATATTGTATGGGAATCTACAGTGAAAAATGGAGAAGAGTGACAATTTTCACTTAACAAGCAAAACAGTAGTTGCCTAATGGTTCATTTCATGAGTAAGTGGCAGTCTGGGCTTTCTGCCTAGATATTTGATTTATGATGTTGTCCAGAAAATATCCCCCTTCCTCTGAAAATTACAGCAGAATTGTTTATATTGTTAGTATATTCAATTCCTGGGAAACTTGGAAGTCATACAAGCAAATTCTCTTCCAAGGAAAAGCTCTAGTAACAGACCTGAAAATACACAAACAATGAAATATCCTGCCTCTGCAGAAACTGCAGTTTACTTAGGACATTCAGAGTTCTATGAAATGGGGAAAAATGCTGAAAACATTCTAGGATTTTAAAGTTCTATTTTGTAATCCCTCCCCTTAAATTATTTTGTTGTAGTATAAAGATTAGGGGGGAAACCAGCAAATGTGAGCTTCAGAAAAGGTTATATTTCTTAGGACCATAGTGGGGAAAGAAAAGGTTAAATTCTCTATGACATGCTTACTCCGATCCAGTTATTTTATCAGATGATATCATCTTTAATAGCTAAAAAAAATCAAAGTCACATTTAAAGTCACATGTAATTTGAACGAAAGCCCAAGCCCACTGTAGAAACCCTAGGGGAGTTCCCAATGTTGTAATGTTTGTATAATTTCCTCATTATGAAATTGCAGGGTTTTTAAAAACTCTCTTGCACTGCAATGGGGCATTTTAATTCCCCAGAGTTACTGTGATGAACTCTGGCAACAGCTACTCACAGCACACAAGCTCTAAAGAATAGCAGCTTTATTGTCAGGACTTAGATGTGACCAGTCACATAGCAAAGACGACTCTGAGAGGCTTGGCACCAAAATCTCCTTCTTAATACAGAATGCAAGTTTCATTTCTCACTAGCACCTGGCTGTTATCAAAGCTAAGCAAAGCAATCCTCCCTAAAGTTTCACATATAATGACCTTGAGCTTTCCATCAGGGCATACCAGCCCTCCTTCCATCAGGCTCCTTTCATGTCAGGTCACTGGTGCAGGTACCAAGAGAGGCCTACTTATGCTAACTAAACCACATAACTACATAACCCATTATCCAAGGCACCAGGACATGACAGTTCTTACATGTCCTTACAACCAGTCCCCTTTAATAATTCATAACTTGGCAATAATTGACAGTTCATGTAGGTCCAGGGTAGACAAAGCCATCCACAGAAGGGTTCAAATAAAGGTCACCCAGAGATTTAATGAAATGGTCTCAGGAATTCCCCAAAAACAGACACACCCAGGACTGAATGAGCAAAGCTCCCTCAGACAGGCAGTCTGTCTGGCAGTGAGTCATGCTCCAAAACAAACAAGTGTCCGGAACACCCATTACTCTGCAAAGGTCTTTCTTCACACCACTGCCTACCCACAATGTGAAGGTTGCCTCAAAGCCATCAGTCTTAATGTTCACACCATTTGCAGCAATTAGCAAAGCTGTAGCTTCCATTGTTTAACTCTGGGAAACTCATTCAAGCATTGTTCTACACTCAAAACACCACTTAATGGTATGATATTGGTTATAAATATTACTCTCAAATCATACCCATGTATACACAGCTCCTCCCACCTCATTACTCTGCCAGTCTGCTGTGTGACCCTCAGAATGAAGCCTGAGTACTTCTTTGATGCATGAACCTCTGCTCTCTGGACAAGTAAAGCATAGCTCATCTTCCCCGAAATCTACTCCTCTATCCAAATACTTCATTCTAATTATTCATTAGCCTTGTGTGATAGCTGTGTGAATGTTTCCATGATTATTTCTCAATAAAAACATTTTTATTTTATTCTGGCTTGGAGTTTTCTTAGTACTGGTATACACAGGTGTAAAAATCCCAAAGTTACCCAACCTCTTGCAACCATACCTTTGAGATAATCAGAATTTCCCAATATAATATCATAATTCAGATGTCATGAGTGGGTCCCACGGACCTCATGAAATTCAAGTAACAGTTCACGTTTTGTTGTGGAATCATCCAGAAAGAAGGGGGCTTACTGGCTGGAAGGTCAGGCCTCTTTGTGGCCCGGCCGGTGGCCCCATGGTCCCAGCCCTCCATGGACAGCCACCTCAGAGCCACATGGCAGGCAAGGGGGCTGCCATGTCTGGCCCATCTCCTTCCCGGTCATCCTTGTGGCTGGGGGGATGCGGGAAAAGATAGGCTAAATGGGGTGAGTTTGCCTCGCCCCGATTGGTCAGCAGAGCCCAGAGTGGGAGGGACATCTGGCCACATTTAAGCTGGCTCTCCTGTAGCAGGCTTCGCAGTGGCTCAAAGGAGCTGAAGACCCTTCTACCCTCCCTCTGTCTCTTAGGTTGATTTATTGTATCTCTGTCGCAAGTTGCTAGGCGGGTGGCATGGACCCCGATCCAAGTAAGTGGGAAAAAGGGAGGGAAATCTCTGTCAAGTTCAAGTTTAAGTTCAAGTTCACAGAGAGCCCCCCCCACTCAAGGCTATCAACTTGTTTTCAGGGGAGGGGAGAGAGTCGAGCAGAATGGCTCAGCCATGAGCACTCTCCTCCAGAAGGGGTCAGTGGCTGCCAACAGTGAGTCATTGACCAACAAGGGGTTGGACAATGAAGGGATCTGGACCCATGCAACGGTGCCAACCATTTGCAGCCACTAGTAAGTTGCAGCCATTATCGCCAATTATTATCATCAATTATCTTTTACTAATCTGTACCTAATCATTTATGGTTATTTGTACTCAATATATTTTAGAAAGAAATTATAGTTGTCTGTGTGTTCTTTTTGGGGGATGGGAGCGGGGAGTATGGTCTGGGTCCACAAGTAGATCTACAATATAGGCATTCACCAACATTGTCACCTCAGTTATAAAAAATGTGCCCAGATTTCACCAATTTCCCATGTAGATTTTTTTCTGTAAACAAAAAGCATCTGAGGCAAATATTTTCCAAAAAAAAATATCTATTTTTCCCTGTTGGAGTAGGTTCTATTTTATCATTGTAGCTGTGTGTCTTCAAGTGGCATAGTGGTTTGAGTTCCCATGGCTGAGCAGAGACTAAAACCCTGATCTCTTGGAGTCCTAGTCCAAAACTCAAATCACTATGCATGCTGCCTTGATACTAGTGGCAATACAATGCATTGTATCGGGACAAAAGAAAACTCCAAGGTGTCCCCCCCCCACCCCATGAAACACGATGTGGCAAAGCGGAATATCCTGGTTGCCATTAGGTTGGCTCTATTCAAAGAACATTATAAATTTCTACAATGGGGGGACCTAGGAGTTCATTGGAGTTGGGGACAACTCCACTATACAAAAAGTGTCTATTTTGCTTTATTTTATCTAATTTTATTTTACTTTTACTCCACCTTATATTTTTTAGCTCTGGATGTTTGGCTGGAACACACTTGATTCTGTACACGCAGACACTCTTTTGTGTGAACACTCATCATGTTTATACACGAAAATTCTCAGTGGGTTCTGAGAATACTACATAATTCAAATAATGTAAAAGTGTTTTTTTTATTTAAAAAAGTCCTAGTGCATCTGTCTGTCTGTCGGTCTGTCTGTCTATTTGCAGGTAAACAGTGCATGCACAAAATTCTAACAATTTTAAACTGAACCCTGAATTTTCAAGTACAATAATCTCTCTCTCTCTGGCTTTTCTTTGCAAACGAAGATTCAGGAATGACTCATCCTGTGCTTTCTGCAAGCACGCTGATGACTAAAAAGGCCAATCTGAGATAATCAAGTCCGGTTGCAGAAAGCACAGCAGAAGGTCTCCTTGGGTGATGTTTCCGGGTTGTGATTCTTTCTGCATTGTTGTTTCCAAGTACAATAACATTGTAGCAAAATGAGCAAAATATCAAACACTTATAATTTTTCTTAGAAAAAAATGCATGAATTTTCTCATGACAATAGGCTTGTCTACATGGGCTAAATACCCTGTCTTGCCCCCATCTCAGAGCCATGCAGTCCTGACAACACAGGGCATTTGCCCTGTTCTGTTCCTGGGCAGTCTTCACCACAGGGCTGAGATGGGGGAAGGTGGGATAGGGCCTGATATACCATTTTATAATAATACCTGGGTTTACTCTGTTATAAGCAACAAACAACATTTCAGGCCCCATATGTCTGCAGGACCCTGGCCAAGCAGGCTTGTCCTTATTGCTGCTGTGGTCTCCCTGGCTATCCCAGAAGGCAGGAAGGAGTCCTGCAGCATGTGACCAAGGCTGTTGCTGCCCCCTTCCTGCTTTTAGAGTCAGTGAAGAAAAAGGCACTGGCAGCTGCGGCCATTCAGGGAACAGGGGAACAATTGAGAACCAGTGTATCCTGGCTCATGTAGATGAACCCTTAGATTCCGCCGGATTCATCTGGCTTTGGGAAATAATTTATATTGTGAAAATAGCACAAAGAGCTAGATAAAGCTGTCTACCTATTCTCTCTATCCTGAAACAGCTCCTTTAAAGTTTTAATAATGGTCAGTTATAATCTGAGGTCATCCACATGAAATCTATTTTGATCTCTATGTGCCTGTGTCTTCCAGTGGATTATGCCCCCATTTTTTTCCCTTATTACTGCAATGGACTTAATATTAAATATGCAACTGTGTAAATGTTATTAAGTGGATTGCAGCATCAAAACTATGTCAAAATGGTTATTTGAATTTTAGTATTGAGCTAAAACATGGACATTTACATGTTTTGCAATCAAATGTCCATGTATTACAACTAACACCCACTTACTACTTTTATAACAGAGATTTGTCTAATTTATTGTGCTTTGAAATGACAAGAAATCATGAACATTAAGCATTACACTATAATAATCCTCAAGTTTATTGAAGTGTAATTGAATGACAACTTAGGACTTCAAAAAGTTTCATTTTTGCTGGCATAAAAACAAAATGAATTATTAATTCAAGTTTTTAAAGAAGATATAGAATGTTAGTTGAGTCCTATTTTTGTTTTCCCCTTAATTAGCCGATAAGTTCTACGAAAAAGCAATCAGCTCAAGCAAGTTAATTTAAAGTCTTCATTTTCATTTAAGTAGCCAATTACATGCAATATGAAAGATTTACTAATAGCAAGTGTTCTTCAGTTTTATTTGAAAATACATGCTTATTTTCACTTGTTTTTTTAAGAATCATCAGGCAATGCAATAAGAGCACATTAATTTAACAAAGCCATTTTTATTGTTTCCATCAGTTTAATTACAGTGGTAGAAAATAAATAAAATTGATTTCCTGTACACCCATCCTTCCTCTATGGACAATATAGGAATCTATATTATTACCTTTATATATTAACAAGGAGGCATACATGTAAATAAAAATAACATTATTTCATATAAGAAAAAAAGTGTGCACTTATATTCAGCAAGTTGTATGGAGTCATGGAAAGAAGACAAAAGACAGGTAAGTTCTGTCACTACTGGGCCTACCAACTATGTTTTGAAAATGGGAGAATGAATTTCTCCCCCTTGACAGAAAAGAGATAGAAAGTGTTTGTATTACACAGTTAGAGCAGTCTCATATTGTTTTAACTGCCATGGTTTCCTCCAAAGGAATCTTGGGATTTGCTGTATGTACACAGAGAATCATCTTCTAGAGTGCTTTAGTGCCATAGTTCAGGGATGTGGACTTGACCACTCGAGCTCCAAACACTAGGATAAGATGTGGCCATGGCAACTAAAGTGGTATTAAACTGCTATAAATGTGCAGCTGTGCAGATTCAAATTCCCACCATCTTCTAATAGCTGCCTTGAATCCCATCTTGGGAGAAAGGCAGGATATAAATTCGAGAGATAGATAGATAGATAGATAGATAGATAGATAGATAGATAGATGATTTCACCAACCCTTGCATCACCAAGGGACATGTGATTGTATGAGCTTGATTTTGTTCTTGTTTTTGGAGCACCAGCCTGGTTCTGGATCAGGTATATACCAGATTGTGACCTTTACCTCTCCACTTGGAAATGCAGAGATATTTCTGAGTTCATTTCTCAAAATCGGTGCATTTTTGGTGCACATTATTCAACTGCATGCATTTTCCTAAGTCTTCTGCTGCTGACTAAAGTGTGTTTGTGCAGATGTTTCAAAAGGATGCACTTTAAAGTACACATTTTTGAAGATGTGGTTTTGTTTTGTGAATCACAGAAATAAACACATTTCTGTCCACAAATTGCATTTGAATCTGCTTTGGGGAAGTTTAAATTCTCTCCCATCTCTAATGTAGGGATGAGGGAGAGTTTATCCAATTCATACCTTCAAGACTAATACACACATTGGAACACACTTATCCACCAGAGTTTACATTTCTCTGAACTGTTATAGATATTCACATTAATTTGTATTTATATTTAAGTTTTCTTAAAATTTGCATTTGTCCAGCTCAGTAACTGAACTCACATGTTCCTCCCCACTCTCCCCCATAATTCTTTTCCCTTCCATCAGGAACTCAATGTTGAATCTCAAAATATACTTTGCTTTCCATGCATGGTACTCATATGCCAATTCAGATAACAATATTAACACATACAATACATTAACAATGATTAATGATTAACAATGATTAACAATACAGATAACATGATTAAATAGCTAAGACACATTGGAAACTGCTTAATGCAGTGTAGATGTGTAAATTGCTATTGCTTAAAACAATTTGTAAGTCACTCTGATAGCCTTGTGGCTGAAGAGCAGGGTATAAATAAATAAATAAATAAATAAATAGTAAAACAGAGCCTGGAACCACCTGGCAAGAACACATTCAGAGAAGAAACTGTAGACCTCTCTCAAGGTGTTCTCCATTTGGACCAATGTTATTGTCTCTGAAATATATATATATATATATACACACACACACATATAAAATTTGTTTTTGTTTTCTTCTTTGCTTTGTTTTATCAGTTCACATAGATTATGATATACATGTGTGTTTCACAAGCTGCTTGGTATGTATGTTTTGTTTTTTCTGAAGCTCAAGCTTTATATCTGTAATTCAGTGCATTAAATGGAAATTTAATTTAAAAATGGGGGGGAAGCTTGATATGTTTCAACCTGTGTATACTCCTAAGGCCTTCTCCAGCAGCTATTTAGAAGCAAAATTCAGAAATTTCTGGACCAGGATATCTAAAATCACTTTTGACATGTCCAGTAGATAGTCTGAGGATTCCTCATCCTGGCTCCCCCCCCTTTTTTTTTAACCAATAAACCATATTTTGAACACCATGAGATGTGTCTACAGTTTCTTCTGTTAATCATTCCTCCATGAGCAATAGTACTCATTTCTGCCCTAAAAACATGCTATACTTTCCATTCTACATGCTTAAATTTCCTTACATTACTGTGCTTACATTTCTAAAACATATGTGTGCTGATGTCTTTTATGGTGAGAAATTGCATGATAGAGCGAACTCCTGTGGAATTCACTTGGCTTAGTGTGTCAGCATGTTGTTCCTGTTAGGCCACAAGAAAGCACAATGACAAATGGAGAGAGGTGGTAGATGGAAGGTGAGACCTGGCAAAGTTAGTAAAGGAGAAAGGCCCCTTTAGCCCCCATGTCACCACACCTGACCTCAGACAAGCCTCTTCCCAAGAAAATGAAACTCTGGCTGGAGACAACCCATGGAGAAAGGTCATCTTGAAACCCATTTTGTTTTAAATTGTTGGGATGAAGGGACAAAGTCTAGAGTACATCATTTAGATCACTAGTAAGAAAGCACAATATTCTATGTACAAACAACTCTTTGGAGTGCAAAAATATTCCTGTCTAGTTTCCCTCTAAGGAGATTTTCAGACTATACTGTTATAGTGTTACTATTCCACTTTAACTGCTCTGGCTTCCTGCTGTGGGATTCTGGGGTTTGTAGTTTAGTGAGGCCTAAGATCTCTCTGGCTGTGAGTTGCAATGCCCCTCCCTAAACTGCAAATCCCAGGATTCAGCAGGAGGCAGCCATAGCAAATAAAGTGGAATAGTAACACTGTAACAGTGTTGTCTGAAAATCTAGTCTGTCTCCTATTCCAATGGCTTTTACCAGTGGCCTTTTCTTTACCAGTGACCCCCTTTAAATATCTGTTGTTGCTGTGGACTCCCAAGACTTAACTCAAGATTTAAAACCCTATCAATAACAACAACAACAACAACAAAAACAACATAATATTATATGTCTGATGATGATGATGATAATAGAATTACATCATCAATTAAACCTTCCCTCAGAGGCACTAGACAGGGAGGAAAGATTTTTCATCTGCATCTTGCTGAATATGGCTCCCCTGCCGCTTCGTGGAGCCCTGCAGCCAGGGAGCCCTCCTTGCGGGCAGGAGGAGGGAGGAGACCTGGATGTGCATGTCCTCGGTATGACCACCAGCAACGCAAGGAGAGGGGCAGGGACAGAATGTATAAAAGGACTACCTGCTCCTCTCCTCAGCCTCTTTTGTCTTGGTTGAGCAGTGGAGCAGCAACCGAGTGGCGGAGTGGCAGTAGAGCAGCGGAGCAGCAGCCAAGGGGCGGCGCAGCAGCTAAGTGGCTGTCAGCGGCTGGGGCTGCGGCCAGGGACCAAGCAGCAGACCAGTGGCTGGCACCAGTGGAGTGGCTGAGCAGCAGCCATCCGGTTCCTGGGAGGCTATAGCGGGCGGATGGCAGAGGATGACCGCAGGAGCAGGCCTTCTCCTGCCCTCTGGAGGGTCCCCCATTCAGGGGTCTACAATGGTCTCCTAGGCCAAAGGGGAGTTTGAACTGGCCCCAACAGGCCACCAATTGAGGGGGGACCCAGGGACAGTTGTTTTTGGAGTGGCAGTTAGTGGTGGCTGCAGGCCTTTAAATCAGCGGGAACCTAGTTTGCTGCATGGCAGGGTCTGGCATGCTGCAGATTGTGGGATCTAGTAGGCCACAAGTTTCGGCCCGTGGGGGGGGGATAGCATATCCGTTCAACCAGAGGCGGCTTTTTCAATTTGGTGGGCTTTGAGAGTTGCAGGGCTTGCCAGGGCAGTGTTTGAGAAGGCCTCTCAGGCTTGTGCCTGGCCGGGACCTAGTAGGACACGTGTTTGGTGGGCCTTTGGCCTGTTGTGCCTTCAAGGAAGGAGGCCTGGTAGGCATTCATATTATCCATTCTCAGGCCTCGGCCTGGTGGGCTGAGTTTGTTGGGCTTTGCAACCTAAGACACCAGGGACTCAGGTAGTTGAGCAGCCGGCCCAGTGAAGCAGGCTGAGCTTGGGCCTGGTGGCCTTGCAGGCCTTGGGCCTGCTACAGGCCATTCACATTAGTACTACTACTACTACTACTAATAATAATAGTCAAGTAATTGAAATATTACTGGATTTGTTTTTTGACAGTTTTTTCTGTAGTCCCCTCCCATATTTTGGAGCACTTGGAGGTTACAGGGGGAGGGATTGTAGCAGATTTTGTTTTGGGTCATATTACTGTTAATGCGAATTGCACTACTATAGCATAATTATAAATAACAATAACAATAATAGTAATAACAACAATAACAATTGCATAAATAAGAACAGAAGTTTAGTACTTGATCAGGCTATTGATCTGTGATTGATTCCTCTCAGATTGTAAGAGTCTGGGCCATTATAGCAGGGTGCAGAGACTTGTTTTCCCTAGTTTTAGTATCAGGCCCAAATGGCTCCCAAGAGGTAATAAGGGTAAGGGGACTGCACCTAAGTGGCCTGCAGCCCCTCTCCCTTCCCCTTCATCCAGCGATGAAGAGGAGGAGATTACTTGGAAAGCGAGCCTGGACAGGATCCAGCAGTTAGAGAGAATCCAAGGCTTCGGGGGAGGGGGACCAGGGCATCCACCTAAATGCCCAGCAAAGAAAAAGAAATTGGCTGACCAAATTCTCACACGTTTAGATGCATTGGAGAGGAAAATCCAGGGGGACGACACTTTGGGATCTAGCTTCCATACAGGGGTGACAACCTGCCATCCAGACTGGATACAGAACTTGAGCTGGGGGATGCTCTGATACCAACTGGTGAGTTACCCTCTGATCCAGCTACCCACACAACTGGGCCACTTTGGCCATGGGCTGGCTGGTCTCCGGATATACCTAATAACACACAGGGGGCAGGTTTACAAAATACACAGTCCTGTTGGCCTATGTCTCCACATGCCTTTGGTTGGGTGGGACCCCAGTGGTCCCCCTGGGGTTCTCACACCTTTAGTGGTGGAGGAGTACCCCAGCTTGGTCCTGCAACTTT
This sequence comes from Gambelia wislizenii, assembly GCA_030847615.1. Lineage (NCBI taxonomy): Eukaryota > Metazoa > Chordata > Lepidosauria > Squamata > Crotaphytidae > Gambelia > Gambelia wislizenii. The sequence goes on from JAUMIR010000001.1 coordinate 142,537,387, forward strand.
GGCAGGAACACCTCACTCACCAGAGTATGACACGGTGGCATATTCCACAATCCCATTTGGGGAAATGTCTCTTCCCCTGGGAGATCATTTGTTGCAATCCACCAGAGATAAGGTACTGAAAGGGGAATATGTGGATGTTTTCTCGCTCCTGTACAGGAAGCTGGAGAAAAAGGATAAAGATAACTTAGAGGGAAAGGACAAGGAGAAGCTTAAAAAAAGGAAAGTTGAAAGGACATGGTCCAATTGGCTGTCAGGGTTTCTGATCCTCACTGGTGTTATAGTTAAAGCACAGCCACACTGGGGAGCAGCCTTGTTTCAATATATGGATATTATTCATAGGGATTACATAGATTTCGCTGGCCCTGCATGGCTTCTTTACAATGAATCTTTTTTCATGCGGGCAGCGATTTATCTAAATCTGCGCTGGGATATGATGCATCCTCAGCTGTGGATGCAATTAATGACCCTAGCATGGTCAATCCAAGGGGAACGCACACATAGTGGCCACTTGTTGCAGAACATGGCCACCACAGGGTCAAAACCATCTTCAGCACCTAGTGTGGGTCAAAAAATGCTTTGCTGGGAGTTTAGCTCCCACGATACTTGTTCCAGGAAACCCAGTAGGTTTAGCCACAAATGCTCTATCTGTGAGGCTTCGCATTCCTTTCAGAACTATCTGAGAGGTAGAGGACAGTTTAGGGGATCCAGAGGGATCACGGATCAGGTAAAGGAAGCAGTCCCTCCAACCAGCCTCAGAATGGGCCCCAGTCCAATTAAACTAGAAGTCTTCAATAAGTGGCTAGCAGTATACCCCAACAAACAAGTGGCCACTTATCTATCACGGGGTTTTCATTTTGGATTTCGGATTCCAAATCAAGGGGCCAGGCGCCCCTTTAGGGCATGGAATCTGCAATCAGTGAAAGGTAAGGAACACATAGTTAGGGAAAAGATACACAGAGGTATCTGAAGGAATAGTAGTTGACCCCTTTTCCCATCCTCCGGTGCCTAATCTTTGGGTGTCGCCCTTGGGTACAGTACCCAAGAAGTCACCTAGGGAATTTAGATTTATACATCACTTATCATATCCGAAGGGAGAGTCAGTGCATGACTCTATCCCTTCAGATTTATGTACAGTCAGGTACACATCCTTCAATGCAGCCATACATGAGGTCTGGCGGCATGGATTTTGAGTGGAGATGGTGAAGTGTGACATCAAGTCAGCATTTTGCCTTCTCCCAGTTCACCCCAGGGACTTCGAGCTGTTGGGCTTTCAATTTGAAGGGTGGTACTATATGGACCGTGCCTTGCCTATGGTTGCTCTGTTTCTTGCAACACCTTTGAAACTTTTAGCACATTTTTAGAATGGGCCCTTAGGGTTAGAACAGGCCAGCAAGGCGTGGTCCACTATTTGGATGACTTCCTAATGATTGGGGAGCACAGGTCTGGCATGTACAGCTTCTTGCTGTGCCAGTTTGAGCAGATGGCAGGGGAACTTGGGGTTCCCCTGGCACCTGAGAAGACTGAAGGTCCCTCATAGCAACTGACCTTTTTGGGCATTGAGATAGATACTGTCAACCAACAATGTAATTTGACTGAGCTAAAAATTGTGGAGTTAAGGGACAGAGTTAGCAACTTTAAAGGTAAGCACAAGGCTACTTTGAGGGAGTTTCAGGTTCTTATTGGACACCTGAACTTTGCTTGCAAGGTGGTTGCCCCTGGCTGGGCCTTCCTCTGTTAGTTGTGTGATGCCGTTATTGGAGTTCAGCAGCCATATTATAAGGTACAGATCACCAGGGAGATCTGGGAGGATCTACAAGTTTCTGAACCATTTTAACAGCATCTCATTCTGGCATGAGGAAAATAAGTTGCAGGGTGCCCTACAGATTGCATCTGACGTTGCGTGATCTATATCGGGTTTGGGGTTTAGTTTGGTGGTTGCTGGTGTGCCAGTAGATGGCCCGCTGATTGGATTGGACTGATGTTACTTTAGATCTCACATTTTTGGAATTTTTCCTGATCCTGGTAGCTGCCACCATTTGGGCAAGAGAACTGGTGAATTCGTCAGCACATTTTTGGTGTGACAACTCAGCAACAGTCCAAGTGATAAACACCCTGACATCGAGATCCCTGAGGGTCATGGAGCTTGTGAGGGTCTTTACCTTGCAGTGCCTTAGACATAACATTTTATTTGTGGTGCAGCATGTGGTGGGCGTTAACAATGAGATTGCTGATGCTCTCTCCCGCATGCAGATGGAGCACTTCAGAGAGCTGGTTCCAGACGTGAAGCCAGAGGACGACAGGATGCTGGCAGGCCTGTGGCAGCTTGGGAGCCCAAAATTTGGAGGGCCCTAGGTATGTCTGTTGCTGTTAGCACAAGAAAGAGTTATGCCAAGGCAGTTCGAGAATTTTACCGTTCAGGGAACAGGAAGGTCTGCAGCAGGGAGTGAATGTCCCAGTGACACACATCTTGCATTTTTGTGTCTTCCTATATAGAAAAGGCTTGGCTCCTCGGTCAATCAGGAGCAGATTGGCAGCCTTAGCATTTTGGCTAAAAGCACAAGGGGCCACTGATAATACAAGGGATTCCCGTATTTGGAAGGCCTTGGAAGGATGGGCTAGGGAGAGGGGTAAAAGGTTAGACTCTAGTGTGCCTCTTTCCCCTGACATTTTGAGAGGTTTGCATCACGCATGGGTGGGGATTTGCACTTCTCCTTACGAGGCATTACTTCTCCACGCACCTGCCCTTAGGGCATTTTTTGGGGCACTGTGTGTGAGCGAATTAGTTATGGCTTCCAGATATGACACCTCGGCTAGGGCTTTTGAACTTAGGGATGTAAGGGTGACTGATCAGAAGGTCACCTTTATCTTACATTTTTCAAAGACTGACCAGCTAGGAAGGGGGAAGACTTCTAAACTGAGGCATTGTAGTAATGGCAAAATTTGCCCAGTTCTGGCCCTACAGGGATACCTATGAGTCCAGGGAGAGCATCCTGGTCCCCTGTTTGTTCATGCGGATTCTTCCCCCCCCCCTCACTAGGTATCAATGTTGGACCATGACAGCCAAGGCGTTGGAGCGGCTTGGGCTTAAGGGAGTCCGGTTTGGGACACATTCTTTTCGCGTAGAGGCCGCATCCATGGCCACGGCAATAAGCATGTCGCCAGCTGCTATCCAACAGATAGGGCAATGGAGATCCTCCTCCTATTGGAGGTATGTCCGTCCCCTATCTTACTAACTTCTCCCTCTTCCCCTTTTGTCTTCCAGGTTTTAGACCATTGATGGTGAGAAGCCAGGTGCTGATCTGCGGCCACAGTATGGTCTACTGGGTGGCCCAACAGGCCTGGTTGAGTCATTTTGGACTTCACTTCAGCCTGAGAGACAGAGGGTGGTTACTGAGTGGTTGGGGAAGAGGGGACTGCATTGGCATGGCCTCATGTCATTATTCTTTGGGGAGCATAGGGGGCCTCTGCCAGACATTCTTTTTCTCCACCTCAGTGGCAATGATTTCAGCCTTCTTAAAGGTAAGGCCTTGATAATACAGGCATCACATGATATGCAAGTAATATGGTCTGTGGTCATCATCATGTGATCTGCCATTTTGCCCAGACAGCTGTGGCGTGGGGAGGGGAACCCCTGCTTGATTGATGGGGCCAGACGGAAAGTCAATAGACAAATTGGCAAGTTCTTAGCTTTGAGGGCGGGTTATTACTTGGCATATCCCTAGATAGTGTTTGAGAGGCCCGAGCTATACAGAGCTGATGGGGCACATCTCTCTGACACTGGAAATTTAATCTTCTTGGGTAATCTTCAGCGGGGGTTGACAGGCTTATTATACAAGCTAGTGTGGGATTAAGGGACAAAGTGGATGCTTGCCCTTATCCATGGTGGGAAAGGGGGAGGCGTAGATTACGGTGTGCACCTATGGCACCGATTTCGGTGAAGGGACTATCTGTGGAAGATCTGTCTCCTTAGATTGTATGATCTGGGAGAACAGAAGGAGACCTACCTTGGGGTTGGCCTAAAGGATAATCCCCTCATCTTAATCTGTATGGATTGGGTGAGGGACTTTTAGGTTCACCTTCTAGACACGAGCCGGCTGGAGAGCAACCCCACCTCCTGGGATTACTCAACAGGGCTCAGGTGTTCGCCCGGGGAAGCTGGGGGCATAAGTCCAGAAAGGACAATTTGCCCCAGCTGCTCCCACACTAGGTTGCCTCCCTCCACTGAAGATTTAAAGGGAAATAAATATGTAGGGTTATAAATAAAGAACCATTTTATTTCACCCCATATCTGCATGTGGTCTCATTATTTCTGTGAGTCGATCTGCAAAGTTTGTGGCTGGAATGGACTGAATGGGAATGTCCAGGCCCAGCTAGCCATTCAGTCAGCCTTTGCCTTTGCTTCTGTCATGTGGCCACTCCACTGCAGGCAAGGGGTGGGCCAAGCAGTCTTCAAGCCCTCACTGACCCCCTGTGAGGATATAATGGGTCCCTGGGAGTCCATGGACCACAGGTTAAGAATGACTGCCCTATTCCACTCAAGCACCATACATAACTTGAGAGAAAGATAACAAAATACCACTCACCCATCAGCAGCAGAACACTCATTAGACATAATATTCATATAATATATGCATACACAGACATACTTTATTTGTACACCACTTGTCGCTTCCACAAGTGAGTCCAAATTGACTGGCAACATGACACAAAAACAACTCAATAATTTCAAAACACAAACCTTGTGAAACTTTATCCACCAAGAAGAGTGATGGAATAAACAAAACAAAATAATTGAACATTCTTCTTTTATTCTTCTCCAATCTACTGATTTCACCTGTATCCTTATCTGATCCCAATTCCTGAAAAAAAGTTAAGAGGTGTTAAATATTTCAAAAGTGCAAGTATTTTTTTCTTGCAAAGCAGTTTTATTTTCAGAGTTAATTGTTGCACATGGATCTTTACTGAAAACAGTAGTCCAAGTCCAGTGTTTGCCAAAGAAGGAGTGGGAGGCATTTACTGGAGATGAAATGGAGTATGTGGATGAGATGAGGTATGTTGGTGATGGATGTCAGGAGTTCTAGTCCAAAAAATGTCCTCTGAGCTCTGCCTTCTCATGCACAACTCTGTGAATTTTTTTCCCCATAAGCATGGCTTCAACACCAGATGTGAGTGGTTCAAATGGTAGAGCCTGGAATGCAAAGCCAGGGAAAGGGTGCAGGTTTTGCTTCCATTCCTACATGCATTCCATGATTCCAGCCTCTATGAATGCCTCCAGCTCTGAGATATTATTTATTTATTTTTCAGGGAGGGCAATACAGGGCCTTACCTCTTCCAAATAAGAATTCTTCCTCACCCTACTCATTCTTTTTCCTTCAGTCACCAAATTTTCTAGCATTGTAAAAACTTTAATCAAGCATTTCAGCTTAGTTATCCAAAGAAAAGGGACATGCAAAGTTACCAAAGGAATGTGAACACATCAGATACAAGCTAGATGTGAATGATTTTAAATCTCTCACACCCTGTAATGCTAGAAATTTAGAGATTGATGGAAAAATTGCGGGCGGGGAGACAGAATTCTTATTGAGGGAAAATTTTCCTATTTTGCCTCTCCCCCAGCTATATTCCTGATTTTAATATTAGATTGTAAAAACTAATAAATAAACACTAAAGAGTTATTGCATGTTTTACACATGTGCCTTTTTTGTTTCAAACTACAAAGTGAAAAGAATAAATGTGGATAAGACATAACATTAAAAAAGAACAAAAACAAAAACCAGTTCTTAGCCAGGCCACTTCTTTCAGACAGTGCATGTCTCCCCACTCCCCTGGCACCAAATCTGTATATATTGATGTCAGGCTCAGCCAAATGGATCACCAACAATGGTCCGCCCTGGCCTCACATCGGGAAGCATGGAGATGCACTATCCACAGTGCTGCAGCCTTATTTGAGAACTCACGCTGAACAAGTCTTGAAGAGAAACAACAACGCAGAAAGAATCACAACCTGGAAACATCACCCAAGGAGACCTTCTGCTGTGCTTTCTGCAACCGGACTTGTTTATCTTGGATTGGCCTTTTTAGTCATCAGTGTGCTTGCAGAAAGCATGGGATGAGTCCTTCCTGAATCTTCATTTGCGAAGAAAAGCCAGAGAGAGAGGATTGGGTATATATACTGCATAGTAGTACTACCACATTTCTTCATGCTTTTTTCTTGACAGTACCAAAGTGTACATTTCTGCAGCCAGGGTTATTTAAATGAAGCATGTTCTAGGGAGCAACTTTGCTTAGCAGGAATCATAGAGTGAAAAATACTAAATTGTCCTCCATTTCTTTCTCTCCCCCCTGCCCCCGCCAGCAAGACACTCTCTGGAGGAAAGCTTGCTATTGCTCTATAGTGAGTACACGGCAGCTGTGTGAAATATCACCAGGATGCTATACTGACATTTTGTTGATAAGATTTGCATTAAAATATAGTCCCCGAAATCCTGTTTAGCAAATAGACTGCACTGCACCACCTTTATCACTTTCAAACACACTTAGCCTTTTCATGCATAAAACTTAGAGTAACATTTCCCAGCAAACATTCTCCTAAAAGAGAAGGAATGGGAGGATGGTGGGGGGGGTGAGGGGTTGGAGAAAAGGAGTATTTCATTTATGATCAATTCCCGGTAGTGTTAGGATGAACCTAAAAATGTGAGACATTATAAATCCTTGTTTCACTCCTTTGCGTTTATTTCACTGCAAATGTCTTATGCAAATTTGGGACATTAGCATGTTCTTTTTCAACACAGTGCCTCATATATTCTTGAACAGTTCTTTCTTGCTAATTTTTCTGTTTCTTCTACTTCAGAGAAAGTATGTGTGGAAGGTTGTTCATACACACACACACACACACACACACCTTAACAGTCAATTGCCCAACTGTTTCCCCCATTTTCATACACTGGGAAACACACAAAGAACATAAATTTATCACTTTTAATTTGTCATCTTGAGATGTTTCTTGGATTCATGAAATGCATACATAACTATGGAACTGTTATTGGACATAATAGAAGAAGCTTTAAACCATTCTAAAAATGGAGGCAGGGTTATGGTGAACAGAGGTGCTGTGAACCTTCCCCCATTTATTCAAATGAGATCCAGTTAATTTTTGCTGCAGCATATGGTAATAATTTCAACAGACTGTGCAAGTTCTATGGATTCATTCACCTGCCATATTTTTAAAAATCAATTTCTGCAGCTGTTGTCAGTCATCTCTACTATTTGATCATATATTTGATCATCAACATTCAAGAATGGATTAAGCTGGAGGACATGTAACTATCTAAATATAATTAGACTCCAACTCCCATCAGTTCCAGCCAACATTGCCCAATGACCTCAGCTAATGGAATTTGTAATCCAGCAACACCTGGAAGCCCACTGGTATTTCACTTCTCCTATGCACTAACAATGAACTCAGTTTTATCAGCGTAGCCAAAATGACTCTTTCCATACACAAAAGGTAAACTGGAGGGGCTGACAGATGTAAAAAGGCTTTTAGGAGCAATTGCCAAGTGGTAAAAAAAAAATAACAATTATAATCCTGTGAAAACTGAGTATATACTGAGCTAGTCACAAAATGCAAGCTGATCGAGGGGGAGGAGTGGAGAACTTTGTGCATGTGTGTGTGTGTGTGTGTGTGTCCACATGTGTGCATCTGTGTGTAAAAATGGATTAGCACAGAAGAGGATTTGACAGGCTGGAATTCTGAGCATTTGTTCAAGCTGACACTTATGTTTCTGAAAGCAGAGTTTCCTCCCTATTTATGTGGACATATAGGCCATATCCACACCACACAAATAATCCAGTTTGAAACTGGATTATTTGCCATGGCTCCTTCCTATTGAGTCCTGGGATTTGTAGTTTTACAAGGTCTTTAGCCTTCTCTGCCAAGAGTGCTAGTGTCTCACAAAACTACAAATCCCAGTATTCCATAGGAAGGAGCCATGGCAAATAATCCACTTTCAAACTGGATTATTTGTGTAGTGCAGATTTGGCCATAGGCTGTATGCCACCACCATTCAGAGAACATGGAGGAAGAACCACTTTAAAGTTATTAAAATGAAGATGTGCTGCCTGAGTTAAAGTAAAGGGTTGAATATGAGTAATATTTGCATTATAATGGGAAAGTTATTCTCAGATGAAACAGTACTGGAGTAGCAGCTTGCTTGGGGATTTGTGTTGATCTTTGAACTTTAAGTTGCTCACAGCAAGGCTGTATTCTGACAATATTTTTTGTATCCTGACAATTATTTCTAATAATTCTAATCCTGGTGTCCTAATTTGAAATAATAACCTACAGTTTTTGCAGTTTTAGAGCAGAGAAGTGAAGAAATAAACCACAAATAAAAGTTGCACTACTCGACTCTTCATTGCATGTATGGTTTTTCTCAGTTGTTAACTCTGTAACTTGTTCTGAATATAGATCACATCACAGAATTGGATTTGGTATGTCAGATTTTCAGGCTGCTCCTGAATTTCAACTCTGTTTTGGTTCACATATGAATTAATAAAACATTATTGTTTTCTTTATCATCTTTTTTCCATGTGGGTTAGTAAACATCAAATAAATCATTGTGCAGCCTAGCATAGGTAGCATCCAGCCTTTCTACCATTCTTATGATTCCTGTCTCCTCTTCCTCCTTTTCCTTTTCTGCTGTTCATTCTCATCTATCTATCTATCTATCTATCTATCATGTTCATCCATCCATCTAGCTATCTAAATGAGTGAAAGTGCACTGAAATGTTTCAGTGGACATTATCAGAAGGGAACAAAAAAAGTGTTCCATCCCACAATCTCCTTTCATGCCCCTCTCCTGTCCCTCTCATTCCATGACAGAAATGGAATGGGGGATCCATTAATGGATCAATAAAGATTTTTTTTCATCAATAAAAAGAAGCACTGGCAAAACAACAGCTGAATGGGAGCATTACAAGAGGGGAACAACGTCATGTGAAAGGGAAGCTCTTTACCGATCTTCTGGTGTCATGGTAACACCATATTTAGAGCATCTGATAATCTCCAGTGATGGACATCAGTCTTAGTACATACATTCAACCAGGAGAGTACTGCAATAGATTGCTGGACAGGTGGGATATTGCTCATTATGTAAAAGCCTGGTCCATATGATAATGGTCTCTGCATAACTAAGTGCTCAAACAGCAAACCTAGTTCATAGAGTTATCTCCATAACAGAGGAAAAGAACTTGCATCCCCACTGCACACCATATTGCACCGCTATACAAACAGGCCCAAAACATTTTGCTGCCTTACATGAAGGATAAGATAAAGCCCCTTCCTCAGACCATCTCTCTGACTTTTCTTCACAAATGAAGATTCAGGAAGGACTCATCCCGTGCTTTCTGCAAGTGCGCTGATGACGAAAAAGGCTAATCCGAGATAAACAAGTCCGGTTGCAGAAAGCACAGCAGAAGGTCACCTTGGGTGATGTTTCCAGGTTGTGATTCTTTCTGTGTTATCATTTATCTTCAAGACTTGTTTGGCATGAGTTCTCAAATAAGGCTGCAGCATTGTGGACAGTGCATCTCCATGCCTCCCAATGTGAGGCCAGGGCGGACCATTGTTGGCGATCAATTTGGCCAAGCCTGAGATGTTGTTTCAGGGAGTCTTTATATTGCTTTTTTGGAGCGCCTCTCTTACACTGACCCATGGTGAGTTCACCGTAGAGTACTATTTTTGGGAGGCGATGGTCCTCCATCCTAGAAATGTGCCCTGCCCAGCGCAGCTCTGTTCTCAATATCATGGCCTCAGTGCTGGTGATCCCTGTTTGCTCAAGGACAGCAACATTCGTCCCATAGTCAGTCTGGTGTATATTCATCGACTCCTCGAATGCTTTCATCAGCGCTGTATATGCACAATCCTAAATATACACCAGACTGACTATGTGACCATCGCCTCCCAAAAATAGTGATCGATCTCTTTGTCAATCTTGGCATCTGAGGAGATGACGCTTCCCAGGTAGGTGAACTGCTGAACGGACTTAAGCACAGATTTGCCGATGGCAATGTGGGGATGATGGTGTTCGTCCTGTGGTGCAGGCTGGTAAAGAACTTCCATTTTCTTCAGGTTGACTTCCAGCCCAAACAGCTCTGCAGCTGTTGCAAAGCAGGATGTTAGGTGCTGCAGAGCTGCTTCTGTTTGGGCAACAAGGGCATCATCATCACAAAGAGCAGCTCATGGACTAGATAGTTTAGAGTCTTATAGCGGGCCCTCAGACGGCTTAAGTTAAACAAGCTACCATCAATATGGTAACGTATATAGATGCCGTCTTCATACAGAAGCTAACTTAGTTCAAAACTGATAAAGAGCTCCTTCTTATTCTACCACCATCAAAGAAAGTTAGTTTAGAGAGCCCAGGACAACTTGGGGAAGAGCTACTAAGTTCATAGGAACAGCTGGAAGGCTTCCTTAATGCTCACAGCATCTGCCAACTTAGACAGTCACTGCTCAAGCTCTCTATATAAACCATGGCAGAAAATTCCTTCTGGCAAAATATTGATAGTAGTTAGCTGCTATATTCCTATATGAGCCATTGTAAAACTAGAGCCATGAATACATGTGAAGATTAGAGTGTATGTTCTGTGGAGGGGAAAAAGAAAGAAAACAATCAGATAAAAGGAGACATAGGGGATTATCAGACACGGCTAATGTGGCACCAAAATGATGCCAGCAGAATGCAAAAGGACACCAATATCACACACCATTGTCTTTTTGCATTCCGCTGTTGTTATTCTGGTGTTTCTTTTTATTGATGGGCCAAAGCTGTCAATGGATCACCTGTCCCATTTTGGTGCCAGCATTGCCGGTGTCTGAAACCTTGCACCATTTTTGACTCGTGATTCCAGCATCAATGGGTGATTCTGCCAGAACACTTCTGGGTGGGATCATGAGAACCAGGTAGGCTACCCTCTTTTTTGTACCCTCCCCTGGTTACTTGTGTTTTTTTGGTTTTTTTTAGTGTGTGTATTTGCTTTTGTTAACTTGTGTGTGTATTTTTCCTTTTATTTTTGAATTTCCCACGCTTGCGTCTTTTTGTGAAAATGGGAGGGATTTCAGTCCAATAAGTGGATGGAACTCTGTTCATTCCTGGGCTGCCTTTGAATAGAAGAGAAGCTAAGTCTGATGGGGAGGGTTATTGTGTAGGTTCAGTGACAGGTCTGGAGATTGTGGGACAGGAACGTTTTGTGCGTTCCTATCTGATAATCTCCATAATCTTACATGAGTGAATGGCTCAGAGATCCTATAACTTGTGCACATAGACCACGTCAATGGTCTCATGATGAGGTGCCTCACCTAGGAAGAGATTCCTGCCATGGAATAGCACTTTAGAGAAGGAACCATGGGTGCTTTTGCAGCCCCTTGAGCCCTTATAACTGCTGAATCCAAGAGCACAGCTGAAAAACAAACTATTTTGTCACTAAAACAAGGTCCGTGTGGAAAACCTTCTTCTTTAATATTAGAACCAATCCACTTAGTAATTTACTTTAGCAACAAAATGCATTAAGTGACAAAAATGAATATGGCTTTTTCACCCATGTTGTGTGGCATGTGGCAATGAGAATTAGGCTGCAGCCTCCAATGGGATCTAGACAGGCCTTTGTCCCACCATTTCCTGCCTCAGCCATGGTGGTAAGATGTCTCTGTCTTCCTTGCTGGTGGAGTTCAAAAGTCCTGTGAATACTGCAAGCAATGCCTTGTCAAGCCCACTGTCTCTGGCCACAGCCAAAATGCAAATGCATTCTAATTACTCTAGTGGCTTTAAGGCTGCAATTACAGTACTGTTTGGAGGCATCTTTTATTTGGCCATAAAATAGTGCTCAGTTTATGAAAAATAAAAAGCTATGAATTTCAACTGATTCTTTAATAAGACCAAGGTTTTAAAAAACACCAAGGTACTTATGTCTTGTAATTACAAGAAATGAAAGTCCCCAACTAGTTTGCACTGAAATGCAACATTTACTAGCCAGCAGCAAGGTAGAGATTAGCTTTCTAATTGGATGGAATTAAAAAAGGAAGGACAGGAATGAACGCAATGATCTTAAAATAGCCCATACTTTTAATTGGATTTACATGTGAGAATTTGCTTTTTGGACATTCATGTTATGAATGTGCCTCATCCTGTAATATCAACAGGAATCTTGATAATTATTAGAACAGTATAAATTATCCCAGTTTGGAAGACTTTTGTGGGTGAATTCAGATAAACAACTGTTAATGCACTACATTGTGCATAGTGCCTGTATCCTATTGGCAAATGATGGGTACAATTCTTCCACGTTTCTACAAATGATTTGGAACTACTGACATTGGCTGCAGCACTTGAAAGTATGATAGCCACTTTTCTAACCAGTTCCAAAGTTTATGGTACTGTAGTTATGATGGTTGGTGATTTCCATGTTAAATTGCTCTCAGTTTTAATCTGAACCTCAAATGAGCTATGCAAGGTGCTTTACCCTATTGCCATCATATATTTAACATCTTGAATAACTACTTCAAGTTTTGGATAAATACCCAGAAGAGATTCACTGACTTGGAAGGCACCAGCTGCCACTTAACTGTGGTAATATAATAGGGACAGAAGGAACAAATACATTTAAAAAAAAAATTCTCTCACATTTGAATTTCATAGAGCTCAATGGGATATTTTTTTCTTAGCATACCAAAGGAAAATCAAGAACATTATTATCACAACAGAACCAAAAGGGATTCTTTCGTATCTGCACTGGCCAAATCAATGGGTGCAGTTTTCCTCACCTGAAGAGGATCATATTGGACCTGTCTGCCCTGTAACTCTTGAGGATATGGGCTGGTATTCAGTATTGCAATTACAGATTCATAACCTAGAGTTATGGGTTTGTAATTGTTCTATATTCAGTAAGGAGCTTATCACAAGAGGGAAGGGAAATGATAGTGCAGCCCAATAATAGCACCACTCAGCCCAACTTATGAGCCAGCCACCAGATTCAGCAAAGGAAGTCCATTCAGCTTCTAACTGGAGTGCAAGGAGGAGGACGTTTCTAACTCTCTCCCACCAGTAAGCAAGGTTATGGCAAGCAGAAACAGGACCCCTGTTGCAAATCCTTGGGGCCGGTTCCACGACAGGAAAAAGTTCGCCAGATTCCGGATTACCGTCCTTTCGTATCAGGAGCGCATAAATCCCACGGTGCCTGGCATTTCGAATGATCCAGACACTTTCTGTTTTGCTTAATTCACACAGGCAAAGGTGGGGGGGAATCGCCTCCAGATGATTAAAGTCAGGCAGGAGGCGGGGAGGGAGCAAGGAGGGGGTCATGGAAACCATAAATAATGAGAGGAAAGAAAAAGGACAAACAAACAAGCAATCGAAAGAGCGATCTGACAAACTCCCCCGTCTTCCCCAGCCCTGAAAGGCTTTTGTAAAGAAAGGAGTCAATGAAAGCACGAACAAGAAAAGCATAGTGGAGCAGATTGCATGCACACACAAACACACACCACAGAACTAGGGCTTGCCTCATTTGGTTTCCCTCCCTCCGAAGGCTTGAATAAAGGCAAGTGAATGGAAGGACAAACAAACAAAAGAACGAACATGCGATCGGCTGTTTTCCAGCACACACCCACACCCACACACACCCACACACCCCAGCGAAGCAGCGAAGCATCTTCCCACCCCCCCACCCCCCAAAAGATAGACAGGAAGGGCTCCGTTTTCCAAAGTGAGTTGCAAGCAGAAGGAGGGTGAATTTCTTCTCTCCAACCCTTCAGTCTATTCGGATAAAGCACTCCAACCAATCAGGATTCAGCTCTGCTCACAGTAATTCGAAAAGGCAGATGCCAGTTTACACGATCGTTAGTTCCCACGGTAAAGTATGCGCATTTTCGCGAACTTAATCAAAAAAGTGCGGAAAACTAGCGAAAGCTGATACTGCGCAACTTATGGGTTTTTTGCACCCCCTCCTTTTGAAAAGGGCGCTGTTGCTTCGAGATGTGTGGGAACTATCAGGCTTCTTGTCGCATTCTTTGAGGATTTATTTTGCCGTGGAAACGACCCCCTTGTTTCTGCCTTGCTTGCTAGGAAGAGAGGGATGGGAATGTCATCCTCCTTACACCCTCATTGACAGCTGAGGGAAATCCCTTCACCTTATCCCACAGCTAGCTCTTAAGTTGAGCTGGGGGGGAGGGGAGTTAATTCAGAAGGCAATACTTAATGATGCATATGTAATTAAGTTGCTGAACTAGGATACTGGTAGAGGAGCCCCAAAGAAATGAAGGAGCCTGACAGAAAACTTTAATTCAGAACTGTAGATATCCTTGAATATACAGAGATGCAAAGTCTTTTAAACACTTTTACACAATGCCTTCTGCCTAGATAGGCAAATCTCTAATTTCTCCAATATTCATTTAAAAAAATCTCTTCTTCTTCATGTATGAAGTACTATTCAAACTTCAATAAGTTCTTCTAAACAAAAAGAACCCAAACTATTTTATTAAATCATCCATCCCTAGTAAAGGTGGTCTTTCCTGCAAAATAAAAGAATGCTGTTGTTCATTGCCTTCAAGTTGATTTCCAAGACATCCCTGTCCTCATCTGTTCTGTTCAGGCCCTGCAAGCTCAGGGCCCTAGCCTCCTTGATTGAGTCTATCCATCTGGTATGGAGTCTTCCTCTCTTTCTAGTACCCTTTCCTGGCATTATTGTCTTTTCTAGTGAATCTTGCCTTCTCATGATATGGCTGAAGTAAGACAGCCTCAGTTTAGTCATCTTGACTTCCAGGGAGAGTTCAGGCTTGATCTGTTCTAGGATCCATTTCTTTGTCTTTTTTTCTATCTATGGTGTACTCAGCAATCTTCTCCAGCACCACATCTCAGCACACATTAAAGCAAAATCAGTACTGAAAAGGAGTGTATATGTTGGCAAAGAGTTTTGCTCAGCAGGATTGAGCCAATAGTTGTTTTAGGAGATTATCAGACGCCTGAAAAAAACAGTCCAGGAGCACACGAGGATGACATTACTGTTGTGTAAATGGGTCCTGGTTTCAGACATACTCATAATGCTTGCATGCTCCTCCTATGCTGCAGCCATGGGTAAGGTGTCACTTTTTATTGACGGGGAGGGGTCCTGCCTTACTCATGGCTGCAGCACAGGAGGAGCATGCGAGGGTGACAACAATGTCTGGAACCGGGACTCATTCAGGTGACAGTAATTTCATTCTTGCATGCTCCTGGGGTGGTTTTTGCAGCATCTGGTAATCTCCTTACACAGTGCATGAAAATTTACAAAATCTCAGAAAAAGGACTAGAGTTACAAAACAGGATATTTTCTTGGGAAATGTGCCTGTCTTACATAAGCTATATTCTATGTATTCTTAACAGCAATCAGCTATTTTTGTTACCATTTTAAAGGAGGTGTTTTATAATTGTCTTCATTTAATTAGCAACTTTGCTTTTGTTTTCCCAATTTAGTAATTCAAGGCACAGTTATATATTCAAATGAGTACCACTTTTCACTTATCCCAAATTTTAAACAGATTTGTTCCCCCCCCCCCCATTATGTTACATGTATCTTTTAGGTTTTGATAAATGATTTCACATCTGGTGGTGCTTGGTCACATCTGTGCCCAGTCTATATAGTAGCATTCCTCAGTTGTGTGTAATTAATTAGAATGCATCTGCACAATTACAAAAAAAAAAAAAAAATGATATCACTTTAACTATCATGTCTTCATCTTGGAGATTATAGTTTGATGAGATACTTACAATTTCATGTTAGAGATCTCTAGGATACTCCCTAGCAATCTAGCAGGTAATTCTGCTAGAATGCCAAAATGACATGCCAAAAAAGAAATATCAATCTGCTGTAACCGTGTACTATAGATAAGGCTGTATTCACTTACCTGAGAGGAAGTTCCCCCCAAATTCTCAGTTCTCTCTCTCTCTCTGTCTCGTATCTAACCATTCATTTAATAACCTTCTTTGAATTTATGATCTAGCCTCAAATAAATTCTCTCCTTAATGGGCAGTGGCTGATGAACCAACAATTAAGATGAAAACTTGATAAGTCACCCCCAATGTACAGTGCCTGCATTGCAAACAGAATTGGCAAGTCTAATCATACTCTTCTGCCAATAAGAGAAATGCTGTACTCTTTAGATTAGTTCAGAAATGCATGATGGGTACAATCTTCAGGCTGGTTCACATATGCATATCAATGATGTGGTAGCTGTAGCTTCAGGTTTCTCTCTCTCTCTGGCTTTTCTTCGCAAACGAAGATTCAGGAATGGGATGTCCACAATGTAATACCATGGGTCTCAGATAATCTCAATGACAATGTTACTTACTACAGGTTTTTTTAAGAGAGGGAGAGAGAATAAACAAGGTTGATTTTGGTAAAAGGCCAAAAGTTAAAAAGCCTAAATGCCTTAAAGATAGCATATCTGGTCTGACCTTGGAAGCTAAGCAGGGTCAGCCCTGGTTAGTACTTGGATGGGAAACCACCAATGAATACCAGGCACTATAGGCTATGTTTCAGAGGAAGGAGCTGGCAAAACCACTTCTGAAGATTCCTCACCTAAGAAAACCCTATGAAATTTATGGAGTTGCTCAAGTCAACAGGCAACTTGAGGACACACACATGCAAAGGATGTAAAGATTGAAAGCATCAGGAACAAGAAGTCAAGATCACAAGCTATAAGCCATCATAGCAAAGCTAATTTACACTCCATAGAATTGTAACCTGTAAAAGAGGGAGGCTGCAACATTTTAATAATAATTATTTACCATTACAGTTCTAATAATTCCAGAAGGTAGCTGGTTACCATTATGATTACAAATTTAAAACATGTATGGGCATCCAATGAATTTATTTCCAATCTATGAAAACTGATGCCAAATAAAACTTGTTAGTCTTTAAGGTACCACAAGACCCTTTGTTGGTTTTGCTGAAACAAACTACATTGCTCTATTATTCTATCATCCTTTTTATCTTTTTTACATTTTATTTGTTTTTAGTATAAACCAACAATTACAGATCAATTCATGAGACAACAGATAAACAATAATGTCTCACAGACAAATGAATATTAAGTGACAAACATAGTCAGGATGTGAAGTCAAAGGCTTACACAGCTGGCATCCATAGGTCTTTCATGGTTTTTTCCTGGGCTGTGAAGCCGTGTTTTAGAAGAGTTTATTCTCTGAAGATGCTAGTCAGAGTGCAGGCAAAACGTGAGAATTAAACTTTTCAAGAACACAGCCTCACAGCCCAGAAAAAAACTCACAAAAAAACTGTAGTCAGAATGGTTACAAATAGTAGGAAAGGAAAACCTGTATAGCTCAGGGCACAGCAGGTACATGTTTTGTATTTCTTCACTTGCACCGATGAGTCTAAGTAAGAGCAGCTGATGATATCATAGAAGTTGCAGAGGGAACAGTAAAGATGTGCAGCACATCCTTTCAGAACTGGAGCTGGGGTCCTGGGGGGTCTCAGGCACTGGCTTGTTTTGTTCACATATTGTATTAAAAGAAACCAGTCCTCTATAAAAGTAGTAGCTGGTGCGTTACCATTACCATTGGTCATATAGGCCAATTTCTCAGAGAGCCAGGTGGAAAAACCCTTTCCATCCCTGTATTGAAAGAAATCCAGTTTTTCAGTGCTTGGCTATCTCGGTCCGGGCTGCTAAGAGGAACACCAATATTTTTCTGTATTTTAAGGTACTGTTTCCACCACTATAAATTGTCAAGAGCAAAAGAGCAGAACAGAAGTTGATAGACTGTTGTGTGATAGAGGAGAGATAATGTAACACCTTATTCCAATTTTTTTGTGCTGATGAGCATTCTACCCACATATGCAAGTAGGAACCTATTGCATTGCAACCTCTCCAGCAATTAGGGGACATAGACTTGGTCATTCTGGAAAGTTGCAGAGGGGGAAGATACCATTTATGAACAATTTTCAGTGTCCCTTCTCTAACAGCTGCTGAATGTGATTTGTAAGGGGGAGAGGATATATATGTGCCCACTCAGATTCTGAAAGCATAGTGCTAATGTCAGACTGCCAGGCGGTTTGCATGAGATCACCTTCTCCATATTGATTACCAAGTATGGACTTATATATAGTCACAGCCAAACCTTTGTGTAAGAAGTTAGGTGAGTGATTGGGGGTGTTCTCTTTGTGCAATCAAGTGGTCGAAAAATGTAGTGGTTTGGTGAAGCTGGAGCCAATTCAGACGAAACAGAGAAAGTGTGCCCAAAATGTCTTGCGTTGATTTAGGTTTTCCACCTTTGAATAGGTCCCTCATGCAATGGAGTCCATGCTGTTTCCAGGGTTCATACTGAAGGAATTTATCGGGGGCCATATTGGGGTGTAGAAAAAAGGGCCATATTGGGGATGGGTTTGGGTCCAAAACTGGCATCCATTTTTGCCATATTGAAAGAGAGGTAGCAAGAAAGGGGTGGGTTATTGGTTTAAGTGTACATGCTGGAATAGAGGAGTATAACTATATGCAGTGTTCAGGAGATAAATCTGTAAGTTCAATTTCCCTTCTATTATTCACAAGTAATAAATAGTTTGTTTTCATTACTTTGAAAAAAAATATCAAAATGCTATCAGCTATGATACAAAACACACCTAAGTAATGAGCAAAGTAGCTTGGGGGGAGGAAATAATGGCATAGGCACTTCTGGATAATCATTCTGCTTCCTCAGATGAAAGTTTCCTTCAGCCCCCAATTTCTAGAATCACAGTAGCTTAAAACATCAGTTGAGAATTTAGAAGTACTGTTTAGAGATTTGAAAAAAAGGGACAGGTAATGTAATTAAGGAAATGCAAACACAGCAAGTATAAGAGTTCTGAGTGTTTATGTTTTTCAATGTCTCACTCTCTGCAATGCTAGAAATTTGGGGACTGAAGGAAACTGGACATTATCAGACAAGATCCTTAAAAGCATTCTTTGCTGGTATTAAAAAAAATAAATTTTTATGCCAAAAAAAGAATGTTCCCCACTGCACTTATCTCTAATCCTGGCAAAGGCTTCCCCAGCAATGAAAGAGGACGTCCATTCACTTCCTCATTCAAAATCCTGCATATTTTCACGAGAACACATAGTGCAGGAAATTAAAAAATAAAACTAAAAATAACACTAAAAAAGTTACACCAAGCACCTAAACACACTAAAAAAATGTACAAGTAACCCAAGGGGAGGGGTCATAAAAAGTGTGTCACTTACCTGGCTGTGTTTGCACCGGACTGGCCATTGACACTGCATTGATGTGAGTATGATGGCGTGAGGTTTCACACACTGGCAATGACAGCACAAAAGCACCATGGGGATTTATTGATGGCTTCAGGTTTTGGCCAGGACATAACCATGAAAGAGCAACATCATCAGATATGCACACCTTTTGGCAGTTATGCGGCATCGTTATGACACTGTACTTTATGCATCTGATAAAGTCCTTGGGGAGGAATAATTTTTATTTTGGGGGCAATGCCATCATTTGCCTTCTCACCTGTATCTACTCCCCTGGGGAGTTGGCAGTAGGATAAGCGATGCATTTAGGCTTACAGTTGTTAAGATTAGGAACAACATTTGTTTTAAATCTCTTGGATTTCCTGGTTCTAATGCAAAGAGAATTGCCCATGAGACAATCATGCATTCAATGCAAGTAGTAATTTTACTTCCAAGAGCCAGCTTGGTGTAGTGGTTTAAACAATGGTCTAGGACTCTGGAGACCAGGGTTTGAGTCCCAGCTCAGCCATGGAAACCACCCACTGGGTGACCTTGGGCAAGTCATTCTCTCAGCCTCAGAGGAAAGCAAAAGCAAACCCCCTCTAATCAAATCTTGCCAAGAAAACCCAATGATAGGTTCACCATAGGGTTGCCATAAGTTGTAAAATAACACAACAACAAAATGTTACTTCTGCTTCTCTGCATTATCATTCACCAAGAAGCAGCATGGGACTTTGGAAGAGGGGTCCTAATCCATTATGTTCTCTGGGACAAAAAAGTACTCCAGGGTAAAATCAATAGATGTGTCAGGAGGTTTTTAGTCACAGCATGTTTGTTTGCAGGAAGGGAAAAAAACCTGTATACAGTTACCCCTCCACATTTGCAAATTTAGCATTCGTGGTTTTGAGTATTCGTGGTTTTTGGAGGGCCTCCCCTCACCATCCCAAAAGCAGCGACTGGGCTTTAGAAGCCCTGTGGCCGCTTCGGGGGAGGGGGAGAGAAGCAGGCCAGAGGGATGGGAGAGGTGGGGAGAGGGCCTTCCGAGGCCCCCTCACCACCTTAGGAGGCCGGGCGGGGGCTGGGAGAGGCAGCGAGGGGGCCTTAAGAGGCCCTGTGAAGGCCTTGGGAGGGAGGGGGAGGGCTGGGGATGCAACCACAGGGCCTCCGGAGGGTCTCCAGAGTCCCCGTGAAGGCCTTGGGAGGGATGGGGAGGGATGGGGAGGCAGCCACAGGGCCTCTGGAGGCCCCATGAAGGCCTTGGGAGGGAGGGGGAGGGCTGGGGAGGTGACCACGGGGTCTCCGGAGGGTCTCCGGAGGCCCCGTGAAGGTCTTGGGAGGGAGGGGGAGGGCTGGAGAGGCAACTACGGGGCCTCTGGAGGGTCTCCAGAGGCCCTGTGAAGGCCTTGGGAGGGAGGGGGAGGGCTGGGGAGGCAACCACTGGGCCTCCAGAGGGTCTCCGGAAGCCCTGTGGTGGCCTGGGGAGGGAGGGGGAGGTGGGGGAAAGTGACTATGGGGCCTCTGGAGGCCCTGTGGTCACTTTACCGGGGGAGGGGGAGGGGGAGGACAGTCGTTATTCGTAGAATTTTCACATTTGCAGGGGTCTGTGGAACCTAACCCCCATGAATGTGAAGGGACGACGGTATGAGTAATGTTAAAGTGTTAAAGTGATGATGCCATCGAATGTGAATATATGCAACTCTAGTTTTTTAATAAAGTGACTCTGGTTGCCTATACTGTGGATTTAGAAAAGAAAAGAAAAGAAAAGAAAAGAAAAGAAAATGGAAACAGTACAAGAAAGGAAGGAAGGAAGGAAGGAAGGAAGGAAGGAAGGAAGGAAGGACATGCCAAATGTTGCACTAATGAAGTTTCAGTCATGAAACAGAATTTCTTCTTCATATTCTCTGGAGTAGATTTGGGAGGTTATTAATTGCTACAAGAGGAGGATAAATCTGCCTTATTAGTGGACAAGATTCTACCAGTAAATAGATACCTTTTCATCTCCCACTGCCCAAGATATTTCACTCCTGGGATTAAAATGGAATGAGCAAATATTTTCATTTGCTCCACTTCATTTTGGGTTCATTTTTTTTCCCTAGCAGTTTCAAGAAAAAGGCTGACCTTCTCAAATGTCTCATTTGCTTAACCTTTCTAAATCCCCATGAAGCCGAACTTCTTTCATGGCAAATCTCTATTGCATACAGTTTTGTTGAAGAGGATCTGGACAGCAGGCACTGAAAAATCATGGTGGATTACCAGTGTTATTGGATGCTTCTGTTAAAAGTAGGTGGGATATTTGAAAAGAGACCATGTAGGGAGGATTTTACAGTTGTTTTTAATAACTGATAATGGAAATGCTATTATGTTCTTTCATATGAATAGACTTGCTCACATTCATTAAAATAAATTTAGATTAATAGAGCACTTGGAACAAAATGGATTTAGATAGCAGGAAGCCATTTATTTAAGAAGCTTTGATGTTGTAAGTTGAGAATAATAATAATAATAATAATAATGGAAAAAACACATTAGCTGTAGCAGTGGGAGAACTCACACACAGGTATTTTGTTTCCTTGACTAGTTTCACAGGAAATACCTTTAAATGGATTAGCTGGCAGGAAAGAGGTTGTTTGTAGTTTAAGTGCACATTCTTAAATTTCTAAAATAAAAATAAAATAAGATTATTGAGATTTTCCTTCTGGCTTGATAGGCTTGAAATGCACACATAGAATTCTGATTTGGATTAATAACTTTCAGTTACAGAATATACTTTGTCATCCAGGTCATGATACCTGCTGGATCATTTTGCTGCTAAAAAATTGCAGGCAGGTAATCCAAAAATAGTTGCTCACTGTCAGGGGGGAAATCCCACAGGAAAAACTATTAATATAAATGCCTATATTTACTGTGAATTTTTTGGATTAATGTGGCTGTTCTTTCACGTTGTTATAAACACACAGCTTGAAGCTTTTGAGCCTATGCAATAGAATATTTTGCTTTATTTGCTAGATTTAAGAAAGCTTAATAAAAACGAGTTAGTAACATATGATTTGTAGATATCAGTAAATTGATGTCCACAATGTAGTTTAAATGTGAAAATGGTTCTTTGTTGACTCTAACCACTACAAACCAGAGAAGGGAAGAACTAAAGTAGTAAGGAGCATTTCAGAGATCTCTATCTTCAATGAAATGTATTTGCAGTTCATTTCTAGGTTACAGAATATTTATTATCAGAGTCTTGACTAAAACCAACATAGAGTAATGGTATCTCCCTTTCATTACTTCTTGTGTGAGGGTTGTCACTTACAGCACATACTCACGAGAATGGGCAGGATTTCCATTCCAGGAAATGAATACAGCTCCATGAGAGCTGCACTCATAATAATAATAATAATAATAATAATAAATTTTTATTTTTAACCAGCCCCTCTGCTCGGCAACCGGGACGGCGTACAACAAGATTAAAACGCAGCAAGTTAAAACAATCCTTCCCAATCCTAACCCTCCCACCCCTTAAAACTAAATTAAACTAATAGAGAATTAAAACAAAGATAAAATACAATAAATAAATAAATAAATAAATGGCAATAGAGACAGGGGAACGGGTAAGCAATCAGCTTCACTTGAGCAGGGAAATTATTCCGGGAAGGCCTTCTGGAAGAGATCCGTCTTTAGTGCTTTCTTGAAGCTATCAAGAGTAGTGATAAGATGGATCTTGTCCAGCAGGCCATTCCAAAGTCTTGAAGCCATAGAAGAGAAGGCCCTCTGGGAGGTCGCTACAGCCTAGTTTTCATAGGCTGCAGCAGGTTCCTCCCAGAGGACCGAAGTGCGCAGGGGAAGATCATATGGGATGAGGCGGTCCCGGAGATAAGATGGACCCAAGCCATATAGGGCTTTAAAGGTTAAAACCAACACCTTGTACTGTGCCCAGAAACTGATCGGTAGCCAGTGGAGA
Organism: Gambelia wislizenii; assembly: GCA_030847615.1. NCBI lineage: Eukaryota > Metazoa > Chordata > Lepidosauria > Squamata > Crotaphytidae > Gambelia > Gambelia wislizenii. The sequence goes on from JAUMIR010000001.1 coordinate 142,560,606, forward strand.
GATTTAAGCACAGGTGTTATATGATCTCTCCTAGATGTACCCGTAATTAACCTGGCTGCCATATTTTGTACCAGTTGAAGTTTCTACATGGGGTAGCCCCATGTAGAGTGAGTTACAGTAATCCAAACATGATGTTACCAAAGCATGTACCACAGTTTCCAGATCCCTTGTATCCAGGTAAGGGTGCAGCTGGCGTATCAGCCAAAGCTGATAACAGGTGCTCCTGACCATCACACTCACCTGACTAGTTATGGGAAGCGACAAATCTAGGTGTACCCCCAGACTGCGAACACAGTCCTCAGAGGAGAGTGTGACTCCATCCAGGACTGGAAGTTGTATTCCCAGACCTGGTTTCGGGCCTGTGACTGTCAGTACCTCAGTTTTGTCTGGATGTAGTCTCAATCTGTTTTTCCTCATCCAATCCATTACCGCTCTATGACAGTCATTGAGAGGAGAGACACCATCTGAGGTCTGAGCTGACAATCTGGTCATGGAGAAATATATCTGAGTGTCATCAGTGTACTGATGACACTGAGCTCCATGCCTCCGGATGATCTCTCCCAGCAGGTTCATATAAATTTTAAATAGTATTGGGGACAGGATGGCACCCTGAGGGATGCCACAATTAAGCTCAATTCTGGAAGAGCAACTGTCTCCGAGCCTCACCCTCTGGTATCTGCCCGAGAGAAAGGAACGGAACCACAGCAGAGCAGTGCCTCCAATTCCTTAATCTCACAGGCGATCCAAGAGGATGGAATGATCTATAGTGTCAAAGGCTGCTGAGAGGTCCAAGAGCACCAGCAGGGTCACACTACCCCTGTTGATGATAAGGTGGAGGTCATCAGTTAGAGTGAACATGGCAGTCTCAACTCCATATCCTGTCCTGAAGCCGGTTTCAAAAGAATCAAGATAATCGGTTTCATCCAAGATGGCTTGGAGTTGGGAAGCAACTGCCCTCTCAATCACCTTGCTTAAAAAAGAGAGCAAGGACACTGGTCTGTAATTGTTCCTGCCCAGGGGGTCCAGGGAAGGTTTTTTCAGGAGTGGGTTAACCGCTGCCTCCTTTAAACAAGATGGTACAGTACCTTCCCTGAAGGACGCATTGATTGTGTCCCATAGGAATACTCTCAATGCATCCCCCCCTGGACAACCAGCCAAGATGACAGGGATCAAAAGGGCAAGTCGTCTTCCTCACTCTTCCAAGGAGCTTGTCCACGTCATCAGTATTCACCGATTGAAATGATCCATTAAAATGCCATCAACTGACATGTTGGACGCCTCATCTATGGATTCTGTAAGAACATTGGCGTCCAAGTCGGCTCTTATCCGAGAGATTTTATCTGCAAAGTGGATGTTAAATGCATCACAGCAGGCTGTCGTTGCTTTAAGTAGGGGATTTGGCGCAGGAGGAGCCTGCATCAGCTCCCCCACCACCTTAAACAACTCTGCTGGATGGGACTCTGCAGACACAATATGTGCAGAGCAGAAGGATCTCTATGATGCACGTATTGCCTCCCAATAGGAATCAAGATGCTTCCTATGGCGAGTTCTGTCGGATAAGAGTCAAATCTTCCACCACTTGCACTCTAGCCATTGTCCAGTTCGCTTCAGTCTCCTAAGCTCCTCTGTGTACCAGGGCTTACTATTAGAGGTGGGCTGGAAAGGATGCTCGGGAGGGATTGTGTCGATAGCCTTGGTAAGATCAGTGTTCCAGATGCTGACCAAAGCCTCAACAGAATAACTGGCGTTACCAACCATAAGACCCTCTAGGGCTTTCTGGAAACCAATTGGTTCCATTAGCCTTCGAGGGCGGACTGTTCTAATAGGTCCACCACCCCTGGAGGGGCAGACAGTGGCTCTTAGTTCCATCTTGACCAGGAAGTGATCCATCCATGACAATGCGGAGGTTTTTGTAACCTCCGCCCATTGATATTCCTGTTCCGTACTGAAGATTGCATCGAGGGTATGATTTGCACAATATGTGGGCCCGTTAACCAATTGGGATAGGCCCATGTTTGTCATGGTTTCCATGAACTCCCGAGCCACACCAGTTAGATTTGACACGCTGGTCTCGAGTGGAATGTTGAATTCACCCAAAACCAAAAGTCTGGGCAACTCCAATAACAACTCAGAGATCAGCTGGGTCAGCTCAGCTAGGGAGTCTGTTAAGCAACGGGGTGGCTGGTATACCAACAGAATCCCCAAAATATCCCTGGTCTTCAGGCTAAGGTACATGCACTCGATGCAAGCTGTTTTCCGGATATACTTCCTGGTCAAGGTTAAGTTGTTTCCATGAAACAAGGCCACACTGCCCCCCACCCCCTTTCCCTTATCTGCTCACTGATTGTATACCCAACCGGGAGAGCCCACAGCCATGTCACAGCACTGGCATCTCCCAGCCAAGTCTCGGTAAAGCATGCCAGATCGGCGGCCTCATCCACTAAGAGTTCATGTATAATATGAGTCTTATTTTTAACCGACCTGACATTGCAAAGGAGCAGAGTAAGGGGCTGCGGAAAGGATGGTACACTCTCCAAATTATTCTGGGAAACAGAGTGAACTGAAGAAGGGATAGATATTAAGCATCGATCCCTTCTTCTTTTGTAACATTTCTTCACTCTGTTGCCGCCATACCTTCCCTTCCCCCACACGACCTCAGTTCCCACACCCAGACCATTCCCGGCTCCATTATATGGTGGTAATGATAAATAATCATTGTAAGCAGTTCTTGTAGCTTCAGGGTGGAAGAAGAGGGTGTGGCTCCCAGGCAAAAGCTCACCCTTCCCAGCCAGGTCTTGACACTCAGCTTATAAGCAGGTTTGTAGCTTCAGGGTGTAAGAAGGGGTGTAGCTCCCAAGCAAAAGCTCACCCTTCCCAGCTAGGTCGTGACTCTCAGCTAGTGAACAGCTCTTATAGCTCCAGGGTGGAAGAAGGGGCGTGGCTCCAAAGCACTCACTCTTGGGTTGCCAGGGGAAGGGAAAGAATCGGCAGAGGTAGGTCTGGAAACTTTTATTTTTATAGCATTACAATGACGGGAGTAGGTTGGGAGAGGAAATAGCAAGATGGGGACACTATTTTTGTCCCCATCTGATAATCTTCCTAGTGTTACAGTTTTTGCTCTTGTAATATGTTTTTATGCGTAATTTTTCCTAATACATGTTTTGATGTGTACTTTTCATTATTACACACAGATATAACTATAGAATAAATTTGTATCAGGTTGTTGGGTTGTGAACTAGGTCATAAAGTTCTGCTGAGTGTGAATTTCAGCTTGCAAAAACTTTCTCGTTCACTTAAAAGTACAGCAGGTCTGAATTTAGCACATTTGTACAAAATTGGCTCTAATAAGTTTCTTCTGCTTCTCTATAACTGGGTGACTTTTTATTTATTGGCTACAACTGCTCCACACTTTTGGAATATTATTCATTTGGAGAGGACATAGCATTTTCTTTAGCCACTAAGGCTAGTACAGCCATGGGGACAGATGGCTGCAAAAGTAGCTCCTGATTCATCTGATCAGACCAAGACAAGAAGCACTGACACCTGTTTTTCTCTTTCATTAGGGCCTAATGATGGCACTATGCATAATCTACCATTCTCAGCCATGGCATTGGTTCTGGCCTATATAGTCAGATCTCAAGGCAGTTTCTTATGGGGCACCTGTTAGCATGACCTACTACCCCCTCTCCATGATATCTCATAATTGAAAAGTTGGTCAAGTTGGCTGGGCTGATGGGAAAAGAGGTCAGGTTGAGGTCACAAGGACCTGGGAAGGTGTCTTAGATATATTTTAACAGCAAGCCCATTTTAGGATTGTGCAGAAGCCACTTGGTAAACAAACCCATTAAGGAGGTATGTGCTCATTCCTTCTTGGGCATCTCACCCATGAGTCATCCAACTAAAAAATTAAGAGACCTTTCCAACCCTAATCCAAGGAAATCTCACTTCAAACCCCCCCCCTGTCCTTCATTGTGAAGTTGACTCATTGTTCATTTCAGGTTACTTCTATTGCTGTGTTCCTATATATCTTGTGTTTACATATTGTACCACTATAGCTTTGGTTAGGTTTTAGCCCACAGTGTTCGTGTTTGTTTTTTGCTAGTTGTCATAAACCAATCAACTCCAATCTCCAGCCTTTAAGTGCAATCAGTTAAGTTTTGTTTTCCTTTATTTACCCTGTGGGAGACCCATCTAGGCTTTGTCCTAGTCAGAGTACCCCTTCAGGATATGAAGCAGGGTATAAATATTAGTCCCCCAAGAACAGAAATGTGTGCCACTGTGGATGAGCCTGGCCACTCTTTTTCTTGGCAGGCTTCCAGATCAGAACTTCTAGTGCCCCCCTCAGACAGCTGTCTGAGTACTTTGCTTTTCAAGACTAGTAACTATTACCCTATTTCCCCAAATCTCTCCCTCTACCCAGGCTTTATGCCTTGCTCCTCAATAGCCTTGTGTGGCTCTTAGGAATATGTGTTGCATGTGTGAATGCTTTTTCTGTTATTCCCAATAGAAACACTTTATTTCACTTTACACTGGAGTTCTCTGCAGTTAGTACTGGTATACACAGATGAAAAGATCCCCACAGTTACCCTCCTCTCACAGGCATACTGTTTGAGCTAATAACTTCTCCATCTAGATTTCTGGTATCATGGGTGGGTCTCTCTTTCTTAAGGTAACATGCCTCTATTCTTCTTAGTTTTCCATTTCTTCCAGCCAAAGATAGGTTTTGTGGGGTGAGGAATGCCCTTTCCCTTCTATTTAGAAAACATGAGTACAAAGAGAAAGACACACGTGCGCGTGCACACACACACAACAATTGGATTGTGGGTTGACTGAGTTTTTGATTTGTGGTGGTTTTGTTACAAAAAAATTCCCAGCAAATAATAGGGTTCTGCTTAAGCATCTAGATCTTCAAGGCTTGAATTTGAGGGCCTTGTCTGGTTGATTTATGATGAGGTTTTCCATACGCAGGGGGCTTTTGTTCATTCAGATGGGGTTAAAAAAAGATCAGGAACTTTGGTTCAGTACATGATACTTGTACACCCTATTCATGGGGACTGGTATAATATTGCTCATGTCCTGGACCAACAGGCTAATGATATCAGGAGTTTTCTGAAAATTCCATTCAAGGGCCAGTATCATGTTGAAGACATATGTATACATAATCCCAGGTTACACACATACATGTCCATTTTTGGATGCTGTGAAGGGGGTATGCAATACTTCCTTGCATAACATCCACCACTCTTCCAAGCACCTTTCAAGCACCTCCTTTCATATGATTGGTGTTGCCCAGTTCCAGCTGCTCATGGCTCTAGGATTCATGAGCAAGATACAAAATAATCTTTAAGATAATCTTTTCTCATCCATTGAGAGGCACCATGTATGAGGTGACATGGGAGATCTCTTTACATCAATATGGAGCTGGGGAGCTCCAGACACCTGTACTTTGGGAGTCTTCATAGACTAGACCTGAACCTCCTTTAGGCTTACTGTTTTAGAGTCTAGTTCTCACACAGGTTCCTTGATTATTTAATACATGTGGCCCTAGTTAACTATATTTCTTGTGTCATAGCCGTTTATTTAGCTGTCTGGATATAATGCCATGTAAAGGAGAAGATAAATGTGATATAGAAAGAAGCCTGTGTTCTTCAATGTGATGCAAGCAGACTAAAATGAAATTATTTATTAGCTTCTAGTGACACAGTAGAAAGAAATGGTGTAGTTAAATTGAACAGAAAAGATCTAGGAGAATAGTAAAGATGTCTTTCAGAGTCTTTATAATTCATTCCAAGCATATATAAAGTTAGGATGATACTATTTAGCATATTACATCTGCTGTATATAAGACCACATTTGGCATTGTCTTGGGACATATGGCAGTGTAATGTTGGCATATGTACTGTATTGTTGTTGTTGTTGTTGCAGAGGGAGGAATCTCACACAGTGATTCCTCTGATTCCTCAAAACTCACCTGTCTCTCACTGCCCTCTCCCCCAACAAAGCCATATATTGGCCAGTGGAGAGCAGGAAGCAGCCGAGAACTGTCTGTCTGTGTTCCTATAACCAGATGCATAATAGTAATGACATCCTCGGGGACTTCCTGCAGTCCTCTGGAAGTCTCAGAGGATGTTCTCATTCTGAATCTGTCTATAGGAACATAGCCATATGCCTCTTGGCTGACTTGTGCTCTCCTAAATGGGTGTGTTGGGTGTGGGTGGTCAGCCAAAGAGAGGTGGGTTTTAAGGAAGGTAACAGTGGAGAGAAGGTGAAGTTCCACCTGGGCAGAACTTTACACCCCCTCTTCTGATGTGGATTCATGGCCTGTGTATATAAAGACCAACAAAGTATTACACATAATCTTTATTGTTCATTGTTTTAGCACTTTTTAAAAATACTTCTGTTTTTTAAAAAATATCAGGGGCAGGTTGTTACCTAAAAACACAATAAATATTTAATGATAGCAACCATTGACAAGGAAACAGTACCTGGCTTCTTCCTTGATACTTCTTAATCCTATACACTATTCTTTGCTTATTGAATAGTATGCTGTTGATTTATTCTAACACTAATACATTTATATAATAAGCTTACTCCATCTCATCTTCCATGTGGAAACTATTTTTGAGGCTTGCTGTAAAGGGGGAAAAAACATCTCCTGTTATGCAATAGTTAGAACAAAGTGATAATCCCCTTTTAATTTGTATTGCCTAATTCACATTTCTCAAAATGGCAAGCAGCTGAAAGGGACCCAGAAGAATATTTGCTCCATCTGTTCATCTATCAACAGTCACATTAACTTTTTTATACTGATGCTATACTGATAGACTGATTTTTTTAAAACTGATGGTTAGTCAAAGCGGGCACTTCTAATGGTTAAAGACATAAGATGCCATTTTATTCTATCTTATTTTTACATAACTATTTAATATGTTTCCTACCTTTCTTATAAACAAATGAGATTATGCTAAACATACAGATTAAGTCTCTCTTTTCCCAAAATACAAAATATTCCAAAATCCAAAATTGTCCACATGAGTGGCTAAGACAGTGATACCTTTGCTTTCTGATGGCTCAATGTACACAAACTTTGTTTCATGCAGAAAATTATTAAAAATATTATGTATAAAATTACCTTCAGGTTGTGTACAAGGTATATATGAATCATAAATTAATTTCATGTTTAGACTTGGGTTCCATCTTCAATATATCCCATTATATATATGTAAGTATTCCAAAATCCAAAATACCTCTGGTGCCAATCATTTTGGATAAAGCAGACTCAACCTGTATATTCAAACATGTTTAAAATGCTAGATACTAATAAGACTTTTGTTACTTTTGCTGTGAGGTCAGCTGATATAACAGTATTAGATGTGGAAACTCTTCTAATTTCAAAGTGATTGTCAAAAACCATTATCAAACTGGGGGAGGAAATAATGTTGGATGGGGAAAATGGAGATCAAAAGACATCCACCCTCAATCCCATGTCAACCTGTTTATAGGCTGGATTTTGTGTAACCTATCTCTTTAGACTGAGGAACTGAAAGTTCTTTGTCGTTTGTCAGCTAACCTGCATCTGTTTGGAGGTACTTCTCATCACCTTCTGGTTACCTGGGCTCCCATTTCATGAACAATGGTATAGTCCAAACAGGTAGATTTAGCATCAGAACTCCACTAAAGCACTCTTGAGTGTGGGAATTTCAGGACATTTAACATGGGAGAACAAGCTGCAGCTTAATAATTTTTAGAGTATTTTATTACTACAATTGTCCCTTTGTATCCACAGATTTGGTATCCATGGATTTAAGTATTTATGGCTTGAAAATATTCTTTAAAAAATAATAATCCAAAAAGCAAACCTTGATTTTGCCATCTTATATAAGGGACACCATTTTGCTATGCCATTGAATATAATGGGACTTGAGTATTCACAGATTTTTTGTATCCACGGGGGGTCCTGGAACCAAACCACAGTAAATATGAAGGGATAACTAGTACACAAACATGCACACACATTCCCCTGAGAAACTATCTGCCTTGTCTAGGCAGATAATTTATACCTCATTACAGTTTAGATAATCAACCATCTCACATCCTCTTCATCTTAGCAAACATCACTAAGAAGCAAACACATAGACTTAAATTCCTAAGGAATTTGTATCTTATGCAACTTTCTAACATAATCATATGTTGAGAAATTCTATATATCACCTGCTTCACCTCTAGCAGGTATTTGTATACATTTAATTTGTAAAACTTCTATATGTCATCTGTGGATGAAACATATAGGCTTCTGTTTTATTAACAGGCATTTCAATTCATTGCAACATCCATTATATATTTCTACAAGAGGTATTTCTCTAACCAGGTAAGAAGTACACATTTAATACAGCCTATTTCATATTTATAGATGAGATTCTGTCTTTCTCTCTCATACCAGCATTGTAAGGGTATTTAGCAGCCAGGAACAGCATCAGCAGCAAAAAGGCTGTCAGAGACAACTAGGTATGACCTCATGGGAGGCTGTTATAAACAAGAAAATTGTAAAGAAAATTGGTTTTATAGATATGTCTATGGTTGCTGAAGATATTGTGATGGCCCTATGGAGAATCCATAGGAAAATGAATCCCTGACAGAAGTTATGCAAATGATTTATAGATGCATCCAAGTCACCAGAGCCAAAGAAACATACCAAAGAAGGAAGATGAGCTGAAGAAAGATGCTTAAAGAGCCCCCAGGAAAGACATGAATGGACAAGCCACTGCAAGATGTCTTATACATTTGGATTGATGAAGAAACTTCACCCCAGAAGAAAGGATGTGGGGATAGCCAGTAGAGCTGATTTGACCTAGCAGTTAAATAGTCTCAGAGATACAACAGACACCCCTGAACTGTTGCTGAAAGATTAAGGAGCTCAGGTCACTCCATATGGATAGAAGATTCTGCTTCAGCAACAAGGTCAAGGTCTTGATTCTTACTTAATATTTTCAGCATTCAAACCAAAATTGGTTGTGAATTGGCATCTGGGTTCTTTGCCTGAACAGTCAACATGACCCATCAACTAGTTGTTTACATTTCTGGGCACATATTGATGCTTATTGGCTAAACACTTCTTCCTGAAGGAAGAGTAAATCTCATATCTTAGTCCTGGAATGATGTTGTCTTAATCTTTTAGGTATATTTTCCAGACCAATCAGTATAGATTTAAAATCAGCCATTTGATCTAACTTGATGAAACTGCCATGTAGTTCACCTTCCTTGCATTTTCCACAGATCTGGACTAGAGCACTCATGGTGCAGCTGTTTAGTGCACAGCCTTTTGCTTTTCAACCTCTCCCTTGGGCTTCTCATCTTTCCCTTGTGTTACAACTGTTCTCTCCAGTTTTGAAAATGGTAGTTCACATTAGAGATGGCTAGTAGGTCTGCTGTCCTGAAGAAGCAAGTACACCCAGGATTTTACTGACACTGGGAGCACAGATGCACAGAGTTGAATGGGAACTTTCATGGTCCTGGACCCTATACCTTCTAAAGTTTGGCACTAGAAGACTTCCCATACAACTTGGAGCAATTGCAGGAGGAGGTGAGATAAAGTCTATCAAGGATTTTACTGCCCTCAAAGTGGCAGGTCCACTAGCTACCCTTGGTGAACATGAAAACAATTAAATTTTTTAAAAAGGAAAAATGCAGTGGAACATTCAACAATTGCTGTTGTTGTCATGTGCCTTCAACGGCAACCCTATCATAGAGTTTTGTTGGCAATATTTATTCAGAGGAGATTTGCCATTGTCTTCCACTTAAGTTGAAAGAGTGTGGCTTGCCCAAGGTCATCCATCCAGTAATTTTCCATGGCTGAGTTCTCCTAGAGTTCTAGTCCAACACTCAAACCACTACACCAAGCTGGATCTTACATTCTACAGTTACAACACATTCATATATACATGAGATCTCAAAAGGAAGAGAACCTTTCATGTGAGATTTGAATGAGGAACCTGTAACTTTGTGAACAAATTGCAACTTCTGTGAGGGTAAGTTTTTCATTTTTACAAATGCAAACTTGTAATTGGCATAACTTCCTAATTTTTTTTTTGTCCATTTCCAGAAACTACTCCACTGGTGGCATTTTTCAGGACTGTCATCCAGCTATTACACCTTCTCTTGCTTATGCACTGATGAAATATAAGGATGGTAGGATATATGTTCTTCTTTGTGAGTTATTCTATCTGTTCCTTTCCTTCTTTCCTTCATCAAACTATTGCCCAAAACTCTTTGCTTGTGGGAAGCCATGGTTTCCAGTTCAACTCCAGCTTGTGCTGTTTTGTATCCTAAAATAAATACCTCCTATCAGTTTTACACATTTTCAGTTAAACTTCCAGTTTAACAATTTCCTGAAGACCTCCATGTATTTTGGACTGTAACGTAGAATATTACTTCCTATTGGTCATGCTAAATGGATCTAAGCCCCAAAATGGGCATGCAGGGACACCATGTTGCTTACTTTAATTAAGCCTGTGAACATGGATGTAACTGAGATAAAAACATGTTCCACTACCATTCCATTTATTCCTGTTTCCTCCTCCTTCCTTCTCACTATTCTCCAAGTTTATATTGGCTTTTCTTTGCTTGTCTCTCCTGAACAATAAAAAGAATGTATGGTTTGAGGCCATATGATCCTTGCTCTACCTTGTTAAATGTAAGGAAGTCATCTTTGCTCATGAAAATCCTGCATATGATGTCTTCAATTCCACAGTGGAATAAATGCAAAATCCAAGGGTAATAAATAATAAAGGAATGATTACACAGTTAAATTGCACAATCTTGATTCTAAGCCATATCTGAACAGATTGTTTGTGCCAAACATGCTCTTGAATGTTGATTAGTTTGCTCTGCATATTTTTTCCTAGTAGACATGACCTTTGAAATATGATTAGATATGAAAACCAACATAAGCAACTTTTAAAGCCAAATGTCTATTCTCAATAAAATATGCTTATGGATCTGTATATAGAGATAAAGTGGGCCCACTGGGATTTGGATCTAGGACCCCCTATGGATTCCAAAATCCATGGGTGCTCAAGTTCCCTTATATGCAATTATGTAGTAAAATGGTATCACTTATATCAAATGGCAAATCAAGCTTGGATTTTTGGATTATTTTTGAGCTGTGGTTGGTTGAATCCATGGATGCAGAAACCATGGATACAGAGGACTGACTGTATATGTATATTTACAAAGAATAATCAGGTTGTAGCTGTTGGATCCTCCTTAAATCAAATCTAGCTTTTGAAAATGTGATCCTTAAGTTGATAGCAGGTGTTAATGTTAATGAAACTGTCAGATCATTGGTCACCTCTATAGAGTGATTTCCCTGAGGTCTCACTGTGTTGATTTTGTGACTGATGGTGTGTTTAGCCTTGTTATGGCATAAACAGAAAATATGGGGAAATAATGTTATAAACTTTAAAGATCAATGCTTTGTCTTAAAAAATGTCTTTGGCTGTCAGAACTGATTATTTAATCCTTATGTTGTTAAGACTTTCCTTTATGAGACAAGTGGACAACTATAGTTATCATCCCTTTATTTACTGCTTTCTGCTTTGAGGGGGAGTAGGGTGTGGAGTAGTGGTCACTGATGTTTTGTTATAGTGATATTTGACCATATTGCAACATTGTTTGACCATATTGTAAAATGTGCAACCAAAGCTCTGGGGCATGAGCAATATTCAAATGACAAGTTAAAAAAATCAGTTTCTCATGTGTTGGGAACCTTTATGAGGAGAATACTGAAGAGAGAGAAAATCTTTGTAGTTTGTCACTTATTCTACACACACACACACACACACACACACATTCATTTTGCTCAGATAGAAATTTTGCACAGAACCCATGATTTTCTAAACAAAAGAGCACATTGCTATATAGAATATTCCATGGTTTTTTGGAAAAAAATTGTACACTCCTTTTTTTTAAAGAAAGAAAGACTTAGGAGATTATCAGGCGGCCCCCATTAAAATGTTATTTCACTGGCATAAAAAAACCAACATTTTTTACACCAGCAAAAGAACGCTCCCCACTGCACTTCTGCGCGCTTCTGCATCCTCCCAGTCCCTGAGGAGGCTCCAGAGATGAGGATAGAACTGTGATTTTGGAGAGGGTCAAAAAGGGAAAACAGTGATGTATAGGGAGAACCAGAACCAGGGTCTCCTGAATACAGTGTTGCTCAGATGCACACCATGTCCCCAACATGGAAGGAAAATCAGATGCTCTGCCAAACATGTCTAACCTCTTTCCCATTGAAAGGAGGGGAGCCCCATGGAAGCAAAAGCTGGCTACAGTGTATCCACACTGTATAATTATTGCAGTTCAACATCACTTTAACTGCCATGGCTCTGTCCTACAGAATCCTGGGATTTGTAGTTTGGTGAAGCACCAGCACTCTGCCAGCAAATGCTAAAGACTTTGTAAAACTACAAATCCCATGATTCCATAGGATGGAACTATGGCACATAAAGTCATGTCAAACTCCTACAACTCTGCAGTGTGGCTACACCCTAGAAAATCATTCTGTTGATACAAGAGTATCAACTTGTATCAACAGTTGGGAGTATTTCTGCCTAAATGTTGTTTTGTCTTCCTCCTCCTCCTTTTAAAAACAAACTAGGCTATAGCATCTTTCGACTCTACTATCACATAAATATCAGGCAACACTACAGAGCTGCAATAAGTTATGTATTTGAAAAGCTAAATTTACATCTGCCCATGAAATCTTAGGTGTTCTAGTATGTTCAGCTTGTAAAGCACATAAGACGAACATGATTATGTACTTTTGTGCTTTAAAAAAGAATATCATAATGCAAAGGTACAGAGAGAAGGAATTAAGGTCACAAAGACTTTTTAAAAATTATGTAAATGATTGACTTAACAACCTAAATAACACTAATTTAAATGTCATTTTAAAATATGCAATAATTTAAGTTTTTTGTAGAAACAGCAGAACCACAGTTTTGTTAGGCACTTAACCCCTGCTTTTCAGAGAGTGGCTGCAAAAGCTTTAAGAATATATTTATATAAAGAGCTGGGGTGGGTGGGTGGGGAAAGGAGGAATTAGGAGAGGAAAAGAAAAAGGACTGGCTTCTTTCGATCGCTCTACCTGCTGGGAAAAGTTGGGCAGGTGAACAACACTGGCAGATGAGGCTGTTGGAATGTTGCAGGTGAGGACGCTGTGTAACTATTTTGCATGTAGCTTTTTATTAATTAATACAGAGTAGAAAGTGTCATTGTGTTGATGGAGCATTTTAGATAATCTGTTGAACATATCACTGATGCAATCAGCCTGCTTGAACATATACCCCCCAAAAAGTGTTTTTTACCTGTTTCCCCAAACAATTTTGAGACTACATTGCATCCGTTCATAATATATATGACACATGCAAATTTTAGACATGGCCTGCTGTTGAACTAAATGCTATTTTGAAAGCTATCATGGTGAGCACTTTTTGGATATTGTCTTTGATAATGTAATCTGCTTATATTTTGACTGTGGTATGTTGTCTGTGGAGGGGGAGGGTTGTTATGGGATAATTTGTTATTATACCATGTAAACTCTTAATAAAAATAGTTTTTTTTTAAAAAAACTGCAGCATAACTTTTTCAAGATATGTTATGAACATGTATGCACAGATAAAAAAAGGTTACACCCTGCAATGAGTGATTTTAACATGAATTTTACAGTACTAGAGATGGAAAAGATGTTTGAGGGCTTATCTACACCAGCCAGGATATGCCTGCTACCCATTGATGTATCCTGGCTCTGGCTTGTTCTTCTCCCATTAACTGAAGAAAATGGGCCAGCGTACAAACTGAAATGCTGGCCCATCACTGCTGCCACCACCATTTTAGCTGCTGATGCAGAACCAGGAGCCACCACCCCCGGCAACATGTAACTGAAGGCCCCCTGGATGTGACCATCCTTCGTGATTTGCTGAGGGACCCCTGCCTGGCTTCCGGGAGAGCCAGGGTGATGGCAGCAGCAGCAGCAAGGGATGGCATGCTGGGACTGGCTCTGGACATATGAGCCCCAACCCATTCTGTTTTGATGGTACTGGTTTAAACAGGGTACTAATGTAGTATGCGGGGAGACCATTATTGTAATGCAATACAATCTTGTGTATCCCATATTAAGTTCAGTTTAGGAATTTCCCTGCATGCATGAGTTCTTTCACACACCCCTTCTTCTTTCCCTAGGCAATTTCAGCCAACTGGTGCAATGAGTCATTCATCACATAACCTAATTTAAATATTATATTACACGTTGTCTAAGTTGCTTTTAAGATTTGTCTCCATGTGGCTGTAGCCATCTTAGCCATCGTTGTGTCTTTTAGTCAAGTCACCATGTAGCCCACATCGCTTAAGGCTGGGTGAGTTTTTTTCCTACCCTAAATCCTCTTAGTTAGTTAGGGACCTTTAAGTTTGTTTAATATGTAGATTAAGATTGATATACCTTCAGTAAACTTTTGATATGCATTTTTAAACTGATGTCTTTGTTGTTTTAATGAGTCTAATTGACTGGGTGATCAGCCAACACAATTAAATGTTAATTGAGCTGTATCTGCATTCCGATGCCTTATTCTACTTAATTTGAAAGAAAAGTGTTTTTACTTTTAAAGAAGATATTTTTATTTTTAAAAGGGCTAGATCCCTGGAATTTTTAATACATTTTTAATTTTTAGACTCATACCTCCCTGCAAATGAGGGTTATGGGCCCAGTTGAAAACTTAAAAGCTCAATTTAATTTTTGTTTTGCAAAAGTATTGTTTTTACCTGATCACTCAGCTCAGTCTCTCTCAGCTCAGCTGGAGACAAAGGCCATTAAGCAATTATGGCTAAAGTGCTTGCTCCTAGCCTCAGCTCTATTCTAAGCCTGGAGAAGCTGAATGGCCCTAATTATAAGAAATGGGCTTTTTCTTTTGAAACATATCTCAAAGCCATGGGACTTATTCATGTTTTAAATGATCGAAGACCAAATCAAGGGAGCGAACAGACTGATTTTGATAGGGACGACCAAAAGGTTTTGGCTTTTATAATTTTGGCTGTGAATGATGGACTAGTTTCTGAAATCAAAGATGAGAGAACAGCAAAAGCTGCTTGGGACACTTTGAAAAATCTCTGTGATGTTCCAACTATGGAAAGTAAAGTTGCTTTAATGATGAAGCTAGTAAACATGAAGCTAACAAATCCTAAATTTTTGAATGAGCACATTAATGATTTTAGAGCTACATTAGCAGAATTACAATCTCCTGGAGAGGAGATCCCAATGGCTATGCATTTTGGGGTGTTCTTGGCAAGTTTACCAAAGTTTTACAATCCCATAATAAATACCTTGCAATTAAAGAATGATTTAACTCTACCTGAAGCCTATATTCAGATAAGAGAATTTCAACATAGACAAAATTTGATGCAAAATTACAAGTTTGAATCCAGAAATTCTAACTTTAAGCAGCAAGTTAATTTGGCTGAAAGACAAGCAGCATTTTAAGTGGAATGCTGTCCACTCCAACCACTCATCCTTCTCTTCTGAGCCAAATGGAGGGCAATTTAAAGCTTCAAAGGGAAAACAACCATTCTCACAGCAGGGGAGAACTGGTCAAAGGCTGACACTGCAAAAGGCCAGAGAGATAGAGAAGCCAATAGTAAACAGAAATTTAACATTGGATTGGCATATGGAAAAGTAATGCAAGCTTCTGGAAATGAATATAAAGACTGTTTCCTCATAGACTCTGGAGCTAGTAACCACTTTATTAATAAAAGGGAATATTTCCAAGATTTTAATGAAGAAGTGAATTTCCCTGTGTTTCTTGCAAATGGAGATTCTGTTAAAGCGCAAGGAATGGGAAATGTGTGTTTAGCAATGAAACTGGGAGCTAGGACAGAGATATTGAGAATTATGGATGCTCTTTACACCCCCGACCTTAAGAGCTCCCACTACTCTGTAAAGATGAGTATATCAAAAGGCAACAGAGTATTTTTTTAAAAAGAATTCATGTTATGGTCTTCATGGCAAACATTTGATTTTTAAAGGCAGTCTAAAGGATTATGGCCTTTATCACATGGAGATCAGTGATTCAAATGCCAATGTTGCCACTAAGTGTAAACACAAAGACTGCATACATTTATGGCATAAAAGGTTTGCTCATTGAAATGTTGAATGCATAAAGAAATTGGGTAATCAAGAGCTAGCAAGAGATTTTCATTTCAAGAACTGTTGTGTGAATGAAGGGTGTGTGGAATGCATTAAAGTAAAATCTACTGCACCTACACACAAACCTCTCACAGAAAGACAATCTACTAAACCTCTTGAATTAATACATTCTGATCTCTGTGGACCATTTAATCAGAAATCTGTGGGTGGAAACCTCTATTTCATGACTCTCACAGATGATTTCAGCAGGTATACCCATTGCTACCTCCTAAGGGAAAAAAGTCAAGCTTTTGAACAGTTCAAAGAGTACTTTAATTACATCACTAATACATTTGGATATAAAATTCAGAATCTGAGAACAGATAATGGTACAGAATTTGTCAATACTCAATTTGATGAGTTCTTAAAGGAACATGGCATTTGACACCAGACTACTAAAATTTATAGTCCTCAAGAAAATGGACTTTCAGAGAGGCTGAACCGAACCTTAAAGGAAATGGCATTTGCAATGCTTTTAGAAGCTAACATGTCTAAAGCTTATTGGTCTGAGGCAATTCTCACAGCCACATACTTACACAATAGACTTCCAACCAGGTCTAGAAATATTACTCCATTTGAATTGTGGCATGGTGTGAAACCCAGACTGAACCATCTCAGGATTTTTGGATCTAAAGGTTATACATCCATTCCCAAACAGAAAAGAGACAAACTGGACTGTAGAAGTGAAGAGGGAATTTTTATTGGTTATGCCAAAGGTGCTTAGAAAATCCTAAACCCAGATAGATGCACAATGAAAATAACAAGTGCTGTTTATGTTGATGAAAGACCTCAATTTAATTCTAATCAAAGAAAGAATTCTATTCAGATGTGTTTGCAGTGGAAGAAGATCCTGATTCCTACCAGTAGCCACAGCATGTGCAGCTCTTTCAAGCTCTTTCCTGCAAGTGCTTCACATGCAGAAGGGGCTCCCTCAGCCCAGGACTTACCAGAGGATGGAGGACCAGACAGTGCACCACAGGAGGAGCCTGTCCAGGTGAGACAGTCTGCGAGGGGTAACAGGGGAGTGCCTCCTTTGAGATTCACCTATCTAGCCACAGGGGAAAGATTCTGGAACCCTCTGACTAGCAGAAAGAGGGATTGCCAAAGTCTGATTCTGAGAAATGGGTGAAAGCAGCAATGGAGGAAATGCAATCTTTATATAAAAATAAAACTTGGACTTTAACAGAATTGCCAAAAGACAAGAAGGCAATTGGCTGCAGATGGGTCTTTACAACAAAGCAAAGTGCAGAAGGGGAGATTGAAAGATATAAAGCCAGGCTTGCAGCTAAAAGTTACAATCAGCAATTTGGAGAAGATTTTAATGAAACTTTCTCCCCAGTAGTTACACACACAACTATTAGAACCTTATTGGCTGTTGCAGCTTAAAGAAAATGCATGTACAACATCTAGATGTGAAAACAGCATCTTTTTAATGGAGATCTAGATGAGGAACTGTACATGGAACAACCTTCAGGATTCCAAGTACCTGGAAGGAGCATCTATCGTGTAAACTTGAGAAAAGATTGTATGGATTAAAACAAGCAGCCAAGAAATGGCACAAAAAGTTAAACCAACTCCTTATCAAAGAAGGATTTACTCCAGGCACTGTTGACCAATGTGTTTACAAAAGATTCAGAAACAATAAATGGACTTACATTGCAAGTTATGTTGATGATTTGATTCTGTGCAGTCACGACAAAGCAGATAGTGAAAAGATACTCCTAAATCTCTAGAAAGAAATAGATATTAAAAGTTTGGGAGACTTATCACACTATCTTGGAGTATAAATTGTAAGAAACCATGATGGAAGCTGCTTTCTTAATCAAAAGCAAAAGATTATAGATCTTCTGGACTGTCTTGGCTTAAAAGATGCAAAGGATGCTCAAACCCCAATGGAAATAGGTTTCTTAAAGAGCAATGAGGCATCTGAACCCTTGAGAGACAGTGAAAAGTACAGAACTGCAATTGGAAAACTTCTGTACATAGCTAATTTCACCAGACCTGATATTGCAAATGCTGTTGGCATCTTATGTGAAATGGTTAACTCTCCTACTCTCCGAGATTTTGTTGCAGTGAAAAGAATTTCAAGATATCTAAAATCAACTACTGATTTCAAACTGCTGCTGCCAGCCTGTGACCAGCCACAACTGATTGCTTATGCAGATGTGGATGCGCAAATGTTAATTGAGCTGTGTCTGCATTCCAATGCCTTACTCTGCTAAATTTGAAAGAAAAGCGTTTTTACTTTTAAAGAAGATATTTTTATTTTTAAAAGGGCTAGATCCCTGGAATTTTTAAATACATATTAAATTTTTAGACTCATACCTCCCTACAATTTTCTTATCACAGTTTATTGGTCCCTACCCTAGCTTGCCCCCATTCCAGCCCCATATGTGCCCCACGGGTGGGGAAGACTGCTTGAGGGCAGATCAGGGCAAAAGCCCTGCATTGTCCAGACTGCAGGGCAATGGAACAGGGGCAAGCTGGGTATTTAGCCCATGCAGATAAGTCTTTAGATCTTCTTCAGACTTCAAGAACATATAAACCAATAAGAGTGATGCTATTAAAGGCAAAAATGTTACCCAAAATGCTTGGGTCCATTGGGACTTTTTAAAATACTGATATTAATTTGGGGAATTAATATACTTGACTTGGCAATGCAAGAGGCGGGCAATGAGCAGAACCTTGAGACCTATGTATACTGATACTAAGGAGGAAACTAGCAAAGTAGATAGTACAGTTAAGTGATCTTTACTAAGGAAATAACAACAACAATGTTCCCACACACATTCAGGCATCAAGCACTCACACAAGGCTAGAAAAATAAGTAGGGAGTATTTGGATAGAGGAATAGAATGAGGGGAGTTTTGTGGTGATACTGTACTGAGCAGAGGGGTTGTGATCATGAAGAAAACCAGCACGGTGGGCATCCAGAAGCAGGAATGGCTACACAGTCTGATGTGGAGTCAAGAGGAAGATGAACTGTGTGTTCTGCTACACAATCTGAAGTACAGTCGAGAAGCATAGGAAATGTGTGTGCTTGAGTGGAGTTTTGAAGGGGTTTTTATAGTTAATATTTCCCTTCAGGGTATGGGTTTCAGAGTGAAAGACCATGCTTCTTGGACGTTCTCAGGATAAGACAATGGGCACTCCAGAAATGTTAATGACCCTTAATGTGTTAACACTTTGGAACTGGATTTAGGAAGCAACCCTCTTTTGTGGGGAGGTAGAGGAAAAACTGCTCTTTACAAACCTTGAGTATTTCAGCTATGGTTGATTGGATTAGCCAGATGGTCTCGCACAGAGTTGCCTTTCAGGTTACCTCTCTTTGGAATTTGTAATGGCCGTTCCCTTATGCATATGTGACTCTGGTCTTGTCTATATGAGGGAGGAAAATATGAATACATCCAAAAAAGCAGGCATTCACAACAATGTGACCTGTCTTCATGGTCAAAAGAGCCCCCTAAACTCTGCATGATCCCCTAGCCAAGATGGCAGCTGTAAGTTTCCTAATTTACTCATAATTTTAAATTTGCTGCCATAATTTTTTTAAAAAAACAAAACATGGTGCGCACAAGCGATAGTTTGTATTTACAAAAGAAAAAAAGAAGGAAGGAAAGAAAGAAAGAAAGAAAGAAAGAAAGAAGGAAAGAAAGAAAGTATAAGATTGCCATTTTATCAACTTCCCGGATCGTTGCTTAGCCAAAAATCCCACATGGTAGCCAGAGGTGTTCTCCCTGTTTGCTAGCCCTGCCCCCATGCTCATCCTGCCAATCAGATTACACTGCCTCTTTGTATCTGTGTGAATGTGAGTGTTCAAACAATCACACATTCACATGTCATACGGAGCTTTTAAAATATCCGTATGAAGCCCTGGATGTGACGCACAAGGACTTTGCGGTGGATTTGGCTACCCCCTTCCAAATGACATGTATTTATGTGCATGTCCATATGAATGGATCATCAGATGTTTGCATGCTGTTTGGCTTACTTTGACTGTATAGACAGGACCTCTGTCTCAGTGTTAATCCTTGGGATTCCTGATTTTTGGGAATTCCACGTTTACTTGCCACACTTGTGGAAGGCCACAGTTGGCCAAATTATTAAATATTGCCAATTATTCTATGAATATGGAGCTGGAGGCTGTCAGGGTTTGTAACAAAAACCTGAAAACTTCCCCCCCCCCAAAACATTTAGCCACTGGGATACTTAATTTAAAAGAGAGAATTTTCCTTTTTTCCATTTAATAGATAATGCTGAAATTCTTTCCATAACCTTTGGTAAATCACTCATACATGTCAGCAAGGGACACTTCTCAGACTTTAGACTTTTATTCACTTTTCCTTTGAACATTGGCTCATTTTGGAGGAGTTTTGAACTTATTGTGCTAACTTGTTTTTATATTGAAAACATAATAATTTATTTATTTATTTCTCGATGGCTGGTGACACACTGCAAAAATAATGCAGTCTGACACCACTTTAAATGCCATGGCTCAATGCTATGTGTCAGGAGTTAGAGACTGAACTCCATTATAAATGGCAGAACAACTGCAGAACCATGCTGCATGAACTACCAAGTCATGCCTAGTCAGGCCACTAAGTCAGGCCAATGTCATTATATATATATATATATATATATATGTATGTATGAGAGTTCAGAACAGAGCTCACTTCCTTCTTCCTGTGAATGCTGAGGTCTGGTAAAGCAGTTTCTCCTTGAATTGTAAATATTTGTATATATTGCAACTGTTTGAGTTTGAAGATAAACATGTCTCCTGCTTATTTGGATATCAAACACTGTGTGAGAGTATTCTTGGGAATGGGTTGCTACTGAGACTACTGAAACAGTTTTTTTTGCTTCTGCTGGGGATTCTGTGTCTTATCATCTCCTGACCGTGGTTATAACCCCAGCTGATTGATCTCAGATTAGATAAAGTGTACCCCCCAAAAAAAATCCCAGAAACTCTTTTGTTTTGAGTGTTTTTGGCTAGTTGGCTGAGAAAAAGTTAGGTTTCAGGCAGGCCCCATAATATCTTCAAGCAACCTTGAAGTGCTGCCAGCTGCCAACTGTTTGTGTTTCATAGCTGGAGAATTGTCAATCAGCAGAATGGCAGATAATAGTCTTGTCCGCTATGAAAAGCTGGCTGATGGAAATTATTCACCATGGAGTTTATACATGGAGGCTTTATTAATTAAGGATCTGTGGCACATTTTGGAGAATAGAAGATAGCCTTTCAGATTTGGACAGTTTTGAAAACAGTTCATCAGAATTCATCCTGCCTCTCAAAACTGATATGGACTAAGAGATTTTATAACACAAAGCTGTCTACTGGAGGATGTATGAAAGCCCATTTGGAGGAAATGAGGCAGCTTTTTCAAGAGGTGACCAATAGAAGGGTGGACATTTCAGAAGCCCATAAGTGTTTTATTTTATTGGGCAGTTTGCCAAAGTAATGGGATTTCTTAATGTACAGTCTGCAGACCACCAAGGAGAGTGATTTGTCTGTAGACCTGGTAGCTGGGTATATTCTGGAATAGGTCCAATGCAAGCAATTTGATTCCTGGATGTAGGGGAATAAACAGCCACAAATTACCAGACACAATCAGAAGAGCCCTGAAACAGAGGCATCAGTGGAGGGGGGAAGAGCCTGCAGCTATGTGAAATTCTATTTCAGATGCAAAAAGCCTGGACAGTTTCAGAAGGACTGTAAGATGCCTGCACTGGATAGGAGGGGTTGCACAGCTACAGGGCAAAGGAGGGGTGCATCTTCTCAGGCTGCAAGCCATGCCTTCGTAACACAGCACCATCCTGATGGTACTGAGGAAAGAATTTGGTTACTTGATAATGGGGCCATGCACAATATGGTTAATGATTTACAGTTGTTAAGCAATGTTAAAAATGCTTCAATAACCAATATTACTCTTGCAGATGGTGCTCCCAGCAAGGTGCAGAAAATGGGCACTGCATATGTGCCATCTTTGGTAAAGATTTTGAAAATATGTTATGTGTTAACAAACTAGAGAATAGTATATTAAGTGTGTCCCAAATGACTACTGATGGTTATAAAGTGATATTTGAGGGGGAACACTGTACAGTATCAGAAAGGCATAACATGAATAATGTCTGTGCAAAAGGGATAAAGCAACATGGGTTCTATTACATGTTGCCTAAAGGGAAGGTACCAAATGTAAACCCTGCAGACAATGTGCTCCTACATGATAAGTGTGTTCTTTACTACCACAGGCTAATGGGACATGCTAGTTACAAGGGGTTAAAGAAGCTAGCAAAAGCGTGCCCTGGTTTAAGCATGAAACACTGCCCAAGGTTCTTAGGATGTGCAATGTGCAGGAAAGTTAAGGAGAAGGCTTTCTCTATTGCCAAAAAGACCCAGTGTGTCACTAATAGACCCTTTGAAGTTGTCCATGCTGATTTAGCAGGCCCCTATAAGCCCACTGAAGGGGTAACCACTATTTATTTGTTATAGTGGACAGACACACTAGGTACACCTACGTATACTTACTGAAGGAGAAAAATCAGGCTACAGACAGGTTCCGTGAGTGGGTGAACATGGTGGAATGCGAATTTCCTGCTCAAAAGGTTTCCAGTCTAGTGACAGATAGGGGAAGGTAATTCTTATCCAACAGTCTGCAGACCTTGATGCGTAGGAGGGGCATTAGACACAAGAACACAAATCCAGTGTCTCCAGGGGAGGATGGGCTTGCAGAAAAGGAAAATTGGGATGTTGAAGTGTATGATGGAGTGCATGATGGAAGATGCACAAGCTCCAGCTGGGCTGTGGGGGGAGGCAGTGAATACTGCTGCTTACCATTTAAATAGACTGTGGACATCTAGAGTCAACCAGACCCCATATTGTCTATTGTATGGTAGAGCACCAAACCTCAAGCACCTGAGGGGTTTTGGACAATATGCAAATGTACTGATTCACCCAAGCCTAACAAAGCCTGGGCAGCCTAAAGCGAGGAGGCTGCATTTCCTTGGCTATGAGGGTAATAAATATGTGTATCCTCTCCATCCTGGAAAGCTTACGTTCTCTAGGAGTGCAAACTTTGAAATTCACTCAGGGTGGGACAGATTGCATTGCAATCAGGAGGTTTTTGTTCTCTTGGGGAGGGATGTGTCAACAACTACCAAAAGTCCCACAAATGGAGGGGTTTTAATGCCTGGTGATGAAGGGGAGGCACAGGAAGAAATGCCTGGCACTTCACATGCCACTCCAAAACACACACCACCACAATCAAGCATTGAGCCTGACACAGGGAGAGATAGCAGCAGCAGTGTAAGTGAGGATGAGTCAGGCAGAACTAGGGTGCTCATCCCCAGAAGTCAATGAGGGTCAGAAAGGCTCCTGACAGATTTGTTGTTCAGGAAGCCAGGCTATCCAATGTCATGACAGAGGAGCCTGCAGATTTTCAGGATCTCCTAAAACTTCCCCAGGAAGAGCAGGAGAAGTGGAACTTGGCCATGGACTCAGAGTTCAAGACACTAGTTGAGAGGAAAGTATTCCAGGTAGTTGAGAGGCACAAAGACCAAAAGTTTGTTGGTTGCAGGTGGGTATACAAGCTTCAGGACATGCCTGATGAAACACAAAAGTATAAGGCACGCTTAGTTACAAAAGGCTTTTCGCAGGAGTGCTACACCAATTTTGACAAAACCTTTTCACCCACAGGTCTGTCTGTCACCTGATTTTTCTCCTTCAGAAAATCTTAGGTTAGTGTTAGCTGTAGCAGCCAAGAGGCAGATGGTTGTGCAACACTTTGACTTTGAAACAGCATACCTGAATGCTGATCTTGAAGTGACAGTGTTCATGGAACAGGCCCCAGGGTATGACAGTGCAGGTGAGAGCAAGGTGTACTTGTTGCACAAAGTGCTCTATGTCTTGCAACAAAGCACATGTTGCTGGAACAAGTGCATACACCAAGTTTTGGTGTCACTAGGTTACACAAGGAGCATCGCAGATGCCTGTGTGTACACCAAGCGGGCAGTTGATAGTGCTGTCATGCTAGTTATCTATCTGGATGACCTTTGTGTGGCGGCAAAGTGTGTCAGTTATGTCAAGTGGAGTTAGAAAGCCAGTTCAAGCTGAAGGACTTAGGCAGCCTGAGATGTTATCTAGGAGTATATCCAGTCAGAAAAAGAAAATTGACAGTCTTGTGGCCAAGTGTGGGCTTAGTGAGGCAAAAGTGGTCAGGACACCAATGACCACTGATTTTTTGAACTTAGAGGCTGAACAGGAGTTTGACAGGCCAGACCTGTACCACTCAGTGGTAGTCAGTCTGTTGTTTATTGCAAACAATACAAGGCCTGACATCAGTTTTGCAGTTGGGGTGGTCAGCAGAAGAGTCTGCAAGCCAAGGAGGGTAGATTGGGAAGCCCTGAAGAGGGTAGCTAGATTTCTCAAGGGGACCAGGGACATGAGCTTGAAGTTGGCAGGAAGTCAGCTGACCGTGGAATGCAATGTGGACAGTTCTTTTGCTGCTGAGACTTCAAGACAGGAAGTCAGTGACTGGGATGGTGGTCAGGTATGCACAGAGCCCCATAGTGTGGAGATCAAGAAAGCAGAACTGTGTAGCCATTAGTACAACTGAAGCTGATTTTGCTGCCTTGTCTGAGATGGCAAGTGAGGTACAATGGGTTAGACAGATGCTTGTAGACTTTGGGGAGCCGTGCCAAATGCCTGTTGAGGTGCACCAGGACTCACAAGCCTGCATAGCTATGGCAGAATCAGAAAACCTGAAATGCAGGACCACGTACATTGCAATACACTGCCAAAATGTGAGGCAGTTAGTACAAGAAGGTGTCTTGTGTCTGAAGTACTGTCCATCTGAGGACAATGTGGTAGACCTGCTCACAAAAGCCTTTCCAGCAGGAAGGCATGAGGAGTTGGCAAAGAGGCTGGGCCTTGTCACTAGTGTGTAAAGTGACAGGTGTCAAAAGGGAAGGTCATCCGACAGATGATTGATGTTCAACAGCATATGTTAATGATGTGATGTTGTGATGATAACATGTGTCCTACACAGTAGTTTGATCATTTTGGAGGGGATTGTTAGGAGTTAGAGACTGAACTCCATTATAAAATGGCTGAACAACTGCAGAACCATGCTGCATGAACTACCAAGTTATGCCTAGTCAGGCCACTAGGGGGCAATGTTATATATATATATATATATATATATATATATATATATATATATGAGAGTTCAGAACAGAACTCACCTCCTTCTTCCTGTGAATGCTGCAGCCTGGTGAATTGTAAATATTTGTATATATTGCAACTGTTTGAGTTTGAAGATAAAAGTGCCTTTTGCTTATTTGGGTGTCAAACACTCTGTGTGAGTATTCTTGGGAACGGGTTGCTACTGAGTCTACTGAGACAGGGTTTTTTGGCTTCTGCTGGGGATTGCATGTCCTATCATCCCCTGACACTATGGAATTCTGGGAATTGTAATTTTGTGAAATATTTAGCCTTCTCTGTCAGAGAGCTCTGGTGCCACAACCATCTACAAATCCCAGGATTCCATAGGATGGAGCCATGGTAGTTAAAACAGTGTCAAACTGGATTATTTCTGCAGTGTGTCAGCACTTTTTCATGCTAACGCCTTGACATTTTTGTATTCTTACAAATATCAAAGTACTGTTTTCTAGTATAGCTGAAGAGAACAGAAAAGTATGGATGTTAAACTATATTTATCTATTGTGAAGGTGACCAGTATTATGCACATTTTCAAGTCTACCTTTGTTTCGCAGAGCACAGACATGTCCATCTACTATATGTCATTTTCCTTCCCCAGATGGTTCCAATGTCATGGGTTCTGGTGACGGAGGTGGCGGGGGTAGACGGAGAAGGGAGGGAGGTGGCAGCTCACCTCCTATCTCCCTTCTCTACAGGAGGGGGTGTCCAGTGGTGTGGCATGGCTCACAGGGTGATAGATGGAGAAGGGGGGAGGAAGGAGCTCACTTCCTTTCTCCCTTCTTCGCAGGTATGTGTGTCAGCTGGTGGTGGCAAGGGCATTTGCTATTATCTGTGGAATTAACTATCAATGGTGGGGCCTGTAAACAATCCCCAGCACATACGGGGGCCTTACTGTATGATGCCATAAGCTGGGCTTACTACATCACAAGGTTGTTGTAGATGTTGAAACTCTGTACCAACCATGCAATGACTGAAGGCTTTCATGGCCGGCATCCATAGATTTTTCTTGGCTTTTTTCCGGACTGTGAGGCCGTGTTCTAGAAGAGTTTATTTCTGATGTTTCGCCTGCCACAGATGTAGCTGAAACGTCAAAAATAAACTCTTCCAGAACACGGCCTCACAGCCCAGAAAAAAATCCAAGGAAAATCCATGCAATGACCATTCCCACCACCCACATCTACCTTTCTTCAGCTGCAGGCCCCTAAACCTGGCCATTTCCTGATTGGTGGAAAGCAAGGGGAGCAGCTGGCAAGTGTGAAACTATTATCCTTTACCTTGATGCAGAGCAACAGCATCATCTGCAGGGACCTCAAGAGGATGCCTGCGAGTTCCCAGAAGGTGCTTGTTGTCAATTTCCTAACTATAGGAAGAAAGCTGGAGCTTTTCTGCAGCTTAGCTGCTCCCCACTGACTAGGAAATGGATGGGTTCAGGGGGCGGCATCTGAGAAAAGTTGGCTTTGGAGTGTGTACTGGATGGGAGTCTATCATAGCTCCATCTCATAGCTATGTCTCCTGATGTAGGACCACAACCACTCAATACATATTTAATAGGAAATAAGCTTCATTATATTCAGTTGGCTTAATTCCTGTTAAATGCACAGAAGATGGTCACTTTACATGCTCAGCCAACTTCCTAGTTTGTCCTTCTAACTCCATCCTAAAATATTTTCCCTCAGAAACGTATTTTTGGAATAGCAGTCTGCTCCAGACACTTAATAAGGCTGTTCAGACCAGAAATAGATCCTCATATGCCTTTGTAATTTTGAACAATATCCAAATCCTCATTGTTACCTGTTCCACACAAACTCTCTCCAGTGAGAGTGATACACATCAGGAGACTTGAAGAGAAAAGTAGAAAATTTAGAATGCATTCTTCCTAGAGGATCAACCTGGTGATTGAGTGGATGCTATTTGCTGGAAAACATACTTTTCCTCACTTTTCTTTTCTTCCTTGTGCTCACTGAAAATACATTATTGAATAATTGCCTTTGTTTAAAAAATAATTTAAAAAATAGAAAGTGGTCTAAAAACCTAGTACTGTTCCTGTCCAAATGAATATATACCACTCAGAGGGAAACTGATTATAGGTGTTAGGAGATTATTCAGTGCAATCAGAAGTGCTACAAAATTTTCAAGTCACTATGACAAAACGGAAGGAGGGAATGTCCTGAACTATGAATGCTGTAAAATTGGAAACAGCAAGTGCCACACTTCTGTGATGTTCTAGTTCTCATCTTCTATCGCCTCATCTATGCTCTCATACATTTTGTGATCAATGGTATATTGGATGGTGCAGTGACAAAGGCATTTTGCATTTTATCCAATTCACTCATCCCACCACAGAAATGGTGTCCCCTAAGTCCAATGGAGGGGGTATTTTCCCTTCCCACTGCAGACTCCCCCCCCCCATGCACTTACAAAACCTGCTCTGGACAACAGGGGAAGATCTGGGGGGGTGTCAAAGGCATGATGGGAGTAGGGAAAGTTTCCAATATATACTCATTCATATTGTCTTTCAGAACCAATAACTACTGTGCCATTGTCAAATGAGCTGAGTGGAGGAGTTAGGAGTTGGGCTTTTTGTTTTTTTAACATCTCAGACCAAATATCAAAGGAAGGCCAGCTAATGGTGCACACTTAAAGTTTAATGCTAATTAGGTTCATATGAATTATGTAAACATCCAAGAGTCCAATCCTTTCAGTAGAATTCATGTCTCCTGGAGTGATGAGAGCTCTTTAGATATAGGATCACATATACATATTTTAATAAAAATAACCCAGGGCTGACATCCTACACTGCAGTTACCAGAGTTACGGATCTGTAATGGCTTCATATTCAGCCATGCTCCATATTCATGATTGTGGCACTATTGACATGATCACAGATGCCCTGCAAACCTACCTTAACAGCCAGCAGTCACATTAAACAATGGAGGTCTGTTTGCTAGTGACTGGAACGCAGTAGGATGAAGTTTCCAATCCACTCCTGCCAGCTTTATCTGGTGCAAAAATTAGAAGTAGGACCCCTGACATAAGTCTTCATCATACCAGAGATCACTAATGGGAGCGGGTGGAAACATTTTACTGCCTCCTGCTCATCATTAGAACAGAACTCTGTTGTAAATGCAGCTGCTGGCTGTTAAGGTGGGTTTGGGGAATCAGGAGACAAGACATAGTTAAGCATTTATAACTATGTCTCTGATGTCGTATCTCAGTGTATGTTAGTGCAATCACAGATAAGACAGGGACTAGAAATGCAGCTTAGACCTGATTCTAATATTCATACAACACATGATGTTCACTCCCTCCAAGAATAATCTCAGATCTCTTTGTTGCTTGAGGGTTATAACTCAACCTAAATACCCTAAAGGCACAGACCTTGTCTGATCTTGGAAGCTAATCAGGGTCAGCCCTGGTTAGTACTTGGATAGGAGACCACCAATGAATAATAGGTGATGTAGGCTATATTTCAGAGGAAGGAACTGGCAAAACCACCTCTGAGTATTCACTGCATAAGAAATTCATGGGGTCACCATACGTCAACAGGTGACTTGAAGGCACAGGCGCACACACAAAGCTAAGACAATTGTAATCCATGTTTCTTTTAAAAAGCAGGTTTTAGTCTACATTTTCCTTGTGTTTCATTCTCCCTCCCATTTAAAATCCTTCTGATTCAGTGGGGGTGTTGGTGACATTGGCATAATTTTTAATTTGCATGTCATATGCCTGCATATTTTACATATTTGCATAACTCCCTGCCTATCCTCACACATTTAAGGGGCTGCATACATACACCTTAACAAAAAATTGGGGAACAATGGCTGATGTCACTTTTAGCAGGGGAAGAGGAGAAGTCTGGAAATCAACTCAAATCAATTCTGCCTATTTTGCAGGGAGAGGAGCAAGTAGAAAGTCCAAGAGCAGCTGCAACTGACCTACCAACATCAGACAGTTATAAGATTGCTCAGGAAACCACTATAAAGGGCCACAAGTGGACTATGGAGAAATGCATCAATAAAGTAAAATCTACGAGAAAGCATACTGCTCTGTGTATGGGGAGAGTTTGAGCTTCTTTTGCAACAGCATTTCCACATGTACATATGTGCAGCATCACATATTTGCCTAATATTAGGCTACTGGAGATGTTCTGATTTCTTCATGCATTGTTGCAGATGGAGCTCTCTTTGTAGACTTAGTTTGCCATTACAGTTTCAAAGTGCTTGTCAATGGCTCATTGAGCTGATGAACAGATTACCAATGGATGGACAATAAAAAACCCTCCAGGTTGAAGCCTGAGATCAGTTCTGAACCTCAGAATTTGACTTCAGCCAGTGAGTGAAAGAGTCACTCCCTAGATATTGAAGCTAGCTGGAAGAAGCTATCTTTGGTTGCTGCACTTGCTCCAGGACTACATGGGGAGAAGAGGTTCATTCTGCCAGTGATTGGAGTATATGTGAATGAAGTTTTGTCAGGTTGGGGGAAGGGTCTGGCCAGGAGAGGTTACTTAGTTAAGTATACTTAACCGATCAAAACTATTTCCTGCCCCTTTCTCACATGTTCCCTTATAAAACCTGTTTTCACAATACCCTATGATTTTTAAAAATGAGAAAATAATTGCCCAATATTCTGAAGTATAGTTAACTAACAGTACTCTACGGTGAACTCGCCACAGGTCAGCGTAAGAGGGGCGCTCCAAAAAAGCGATACAAGGACTCCCTGAAACAACATCTCAGGCTTGGCCAAAATGATCACCAACAGTGCTCCGACCTGGCCTCACATCGGGAGGCATGGAGACGCACTATCCACAATGCTTCAGCCTTATTTGAGAACTCACGCCAAACAAGTCTTGAAGAGAAACAACAACACAGAAAGAAACATCACCCAAGGAGACCCTTCTGCTGTGCTTTCTGCAACTCGACTTGTTTATCTTGGATTGGCCTTTTTAGTCATCAGTGCGCTTGCAGAAAGCATGGGATGAGTCTTTCCTGAATCTTCGTTTGTGAAGAAAAGCCAGAGAGAGAGAGAGAGTTAACTAAGGTCTTGCTACACTGCAGGGAAAAAAATGTACTCACCTTGTAGCCACTGCAAGGACACACAATGTTTTTGACAATTTAATAGGAATGCAGTTCTTATTGGGGCCTGAGAGCTTTAATTTGATTTTTTAAAAACTACCTTTCCCCCTGTACTTTACTG
Organism: Gambelia wislizenii; assembly: GCA_030847615.1. NCBI lineage: Eukaryota > Metazoa > Chordata > Lepidosauria > Squamata > Crotaphytidae > Gambelia > Gambelia wislizenii. The sequence continues at coordinate 142,591,247 of JAUMIR010000001.1, forward strand.
GAGAAAATGGTTTATTGTATGTGTGGCTGCCTCCAAGTTGGTTTTGGTCAGGTTTAGGATGGATGGTGCTCTGTTGTATTTATGTTCTGAGAGCTTGCAATTGCTATTATTTTTCAAATATGTATTTGTGTGGAGATCGGTATTAGCATATCTCCACCTATCCAATAATACCCTACTCTAAAACAACGTATATTTGTGTGCATGAGGGGATGGAGAGAAAAAAACCCCATTGTCCATATGGCCAGAAGTAATGTGGAGTATAAGACAGATGATCAAAGTAGGACCACCCTTTGACAACACATGGAGTGTTACCCAAATTTATGGGGTCCGTGGGGACCCACCTGGGACACTCAAAATATGATATTAAATGGCTGTGAGAGGCCAGGTAACTTATGGAATCTTTCCACCTGTGTACCCCAGTACTCACTGTCAAGACTCCAAGTTTAAAGTGAATAAAAATGTTTTTTTTTTACAGGGATATAAACACCAACACATTCACACATGCACTCACAAGAGACCACACAAGGCTAATGAAGAATTAAGGCAGAAATATTTGAATAGGGGAATAGAGGCAGGGAAGTTTGTGCTATTATTACCAGTCCTGAAGAGCAGAGGTTCTTGCAGAAAAGAAGACTCAGGCAAGAATCTAAGGGTGCCGCAACAGTCAGTTAGAGTGATGGTGTGAGAAGAGCTGTGCACACATGACTATTGTTTGGGGATAATATTTATACCCAATTTTGTATCCTGGAGGGATGTTTTGGTTGTAAAGCAATACTTGGATGAGTTTCCTACAGTTAAACAAAGGAATCTCCAGCTTTGTTAATTGCCACTAATGGCTGAGATACTAAGGACTTTTTCAAACATTTGAAAAAACCCACAAGGAGGTTGGGAGAAGAACAGGGCTGTTGCACTTACACAGTCTTGTTTCAGATGACACAGTCTTCCTCTGTCCTCCTCCTGACCTTCCCCTGTGCTGCTCACACCACTTTTTATTCACGGAGGTTTTCCGTCAGTAAAAAGTGGTGCAAACAGCACAGGGGAATGTCAAGAGGAGGTCGGAAGGAGGAGGACAGAGAAAGAATGTGCCATCTGAAACAGGGCTGTGTAAGCGCGACAGCCCCATTCTTCATGGTTTTTTTCAACCATTAGAAAAAGTCATAAAGTTGGTGGGATTATGGCAGCCTCCTTATTGTCGAAAAGGAGAGGTGCAAGGAAAGGCATTTGTGGGGTTGCTCAGGATAATGGGTGTTCCAGTCATTGTTTGTTTTTGGAGTATGACTCACTGCCAGGAGCATCCAAGAGGGGATTAGCACATTCAACCTTGTTGATTCTGATCCTAAGGGGCTCCACTTAATTGCATCTTGGGTGTATTTATTGGCAGGTTCCAAGAGACATCTTGGTTAGGTCCTGGGTGACCTTCACTTGAACCCAATTTCAGTTTGCCCAGGTCTACCGAGACCTTGTGAGAATGTCCAATATTGCCAGATTATGAATTATTGGAGGGAGGGGATGTAAGGCCAGGTAACATGAGTTTGCCAGTTGAAAATTTATGGCTGGTAATGCCAATCTTGCTTTATTTTCAAATTGAATGAGGTCACTTCAAATTGAAGCATTTTTCCCCCTGCAGTATAGATAAGCCTCAAGTAGCTGATATAGAATAGTGGCCAAAGTTTTTCATTTTTTAAAAAAAAAACCACCCACCCACCCCTTAAAATACAATTAAATAATTAAGCATTTAAAAATAGTTAATAAATACTAAACATGTTGGGGTGTAGAAAGACACGCTGTGTCCACCACAATCACCTGCAGAGTTGTTCCATGTCAACAGGATGCCAAGGAGAAGGTTTCTGGAGAGACTTCTGCAAAAGACTTCAGGCTGAGAAGGAAAAATTCCTTCATCCCAGCACACTGCCTTGAGCTCTGGCTTGCCAAATAAAGATAGCAACAAGGCCAGCCTTCACTCAACTTGAGGGCTCTAATCTTTCTTTGCGGTATATTTACAATATATATACAGATTATAGGACAATCTCTCTTAAACCAACAAACTGCTTCGCCAACCACCATCCACAACAAACCCACACTGGAGATAATTACCATCTCCTTTTTATAGGCAGTTAAACAATGCCTGTTACATCAGGCATCTCAGGTGTGCATACTCTCAAATGCTAACTCACACACACACCTCCCACTGGAGAATAACTACTTTCATTTCTAAGCTTACAGCTCCATCTTGTGGTCACATCCATGTCATTTCCTGACAAAACACACACACACACATACACAGAATAAAATAACTGGAATAGGGATCGGACCAATAAGATTTTTTTTTCTTCTGATGGCCAGATATCTATTCAGGAAAGGACTGTTGGAAGAGAGCTGTCTTAAGAGCTTTTTAAAAACTATTTAAGGTGGTAATGTGACGGATCTCATCCGGCAGGCTGTTCCATAATCTGGGAGTAATAGCCAAAAAGGTCCTCTGGGAGGTAGAGGAAAGCCTAGTTTGCAGCAGATTCCTCCCAGAGGACCTGAGTGCATGGGGAGGATTGTATGCAAGGAGGAGGTCCCAAAGATAGGTTGGACCCAAGCCATTTAGGGCTTTAAGGGTGATAACCAACACCCGGTACTGGGCCTGGAAACTAATGGGCAGCCAGTGAAATGATCGTAAGATCAGTGTTATATTGTCTTTTCTAGATGTACCCAAGAGCCGAGGTGTTATATTGTCTTTTCTAGATGTACCCGAGACCAGCCATATTCTGTACTAGTTGAAGTTTCTGCACCAAGCACGAGGGTAGCCCCATGTACAGTGCATTACAGAAATCAAGACGGCAGGTTACCAGAGCATGTACCACGGTCTCAAAGTCCCCGACTTCCAGGAAAGGGTGCAGCTGGCAGATCAGCCGAAGCTGATAACAGGCACTCCTGACCGTCACATTTACCTGATTTGTCATCTGGAGCGACGAGTCCAGGAGTACCCCCAAACTGCGAACACAGTCCCTGGCGGATAGTGTAACTCCATTCAGGACAGGAGGTTGTATCCTATACCTGGGTTTGGGGCTGCTACTGTGAAAACCTCTGTTTTGTCTGGATTCAGCTTCAATTTGTTTTTCCTCATCCAGTCCATTGCTGCATTAAGGCAATCATTGAGAGAAGAGACACCATCTGAAGTCAGAGACAAAGACCAAGACATGGAGAAATATATCTGGGTGTCATCAGCATACTGATAACACCCCACTCCATGCCTCCAGATAATCTCACCCAGTGGCTTCATATATACATTGAATAGCATCAGAGACAGGATGGCGCCTTGTGGGATACCACAATTAAGTTCTTTCCTTGCAGAGCAACTGTCCCCGAGCATCATCCTCTAGAATCTACCCGAGAGGAAGGAGTGAAACCACTGCAACGAAGTGCCGCCGATTCCTAACCTTCTCATGTGATCCAAGAGGATGTCATGATCTGTTGGATCAAAAGCTGCTGAGAGATCCAGTAACACCAACAGGGTCACATTACCTCTGGCGATGTTCAGGTGAAGGTCATCAGCTAAGGCAACCATGGCCATCTCAACTCCAAATCCCATCCTAAAGCCAGTTTGAAATGGATCTAGATAATCAGTTTCTTCCAAGACAGCTTGGAGTTGAAGAGCAACCACTCTCTTGATCATCTTGCTCATAAAAGGTAATAAAGAGACTGGCCTGTAGTTCTTCATATCCAGAGGGTCAAGGGAAGGTCTTTTTAGGAGCAGTCCGACCGCTGCTTCCTTCAAGCAAGATGGAATGTGACCTTCCCTAAGGGATGCATTGATGATGTCCCTGAGGAACATTCTCAAGGCATCACCACCTGGATAGCCAGCCACGAAGGGCAAGGGTCAAGAGGGCAGGTAGTCTTCCTCACTCTACCAAGGGGCTTGTTCATGTCATCAGTACTTACAGATTGAAACTGATCCAGTATAACCTCATCAACAGAGTTACTAGACACCTTGTCAATTGAATCTGCTCCAACCCTGGTGTCCAAATTGGCTCTTATCTGAGAGATTTTATCAGCAGGCCATTGTCAGGTTTTGTAATTAGTTCTGCACAGGTGGAACCTGTGCCAGTTCCCTCTAAACCCTAAACAGCTCTGCTGGGTGAAATTCTGCAGATGCAATACGTGCAGAAGAGGATTTCCTCACTGCACGTATTGTCTCTCTATAGAAACGAAGAAATTTCCTATGACGAGTCTTGTCAGACAAGAGCCGAGTTTTTCGCCAGACGCACTCTAGTCCTTGTGCAACCTGCTTCAACTTCCTAAGTTCTTCAGTATACCATGGATGGCGATTAGAAGTGGGTTGCAGAGGATGCTTGGGAGTGATTGTGTTGATAGCCTTGGTAAGGTCGGTGTTCCAGGTATTGACCAAGGCTTTGACAGAATCACCGGCATTACCAACCAATAAACCCTCTAAGGCTTTCTGGAATCCTATTGGTTCCATTAGCTTTTGAGGGCAGACCATTCTAATAGGCCCTCCACCCCCGATAGGATGGACAGTGGCTCTGAGTTCAGCCTTGATCAGGAAGTGATCCATCCATGACAATGCAGTGGTTTTAGTCACCTCCGCCCACAGATATTCCTGTTCTGTACTAAAAACCACATCGAGGGTATGACCCACACAATGAGTGGGCCTGTCAACCAATTGGGATAGGCCCATGTTTGTCATGGGCTCCATGAACTCCCGAGCTGCAACTTATAGATTTGACAAACTGGTCTCAAGTGGGGTGTTGAAGTCGCCCAGAACTAACAGTCTGCGGGCCTCCAACAGCAACTCTGAGACCAGTTGTGTCAGCTTGGTTAGGGACTCTGTTAGACAACGGGGTGGACAGTATACCAACAGAATCCCTAGACTCTCCCTGGTCTTCAGGCTCAGGTACATGCACTCGAAGTGGACCATTTTCTGGACAGGTATCCTGGTCAAGGTAAGGTTATTTTTATGAACCAGAATGACTCCGCCACCTCACCCACTTCCCCTTTCCTGCTCACTGACAGAGTACCCCGCTGGGAGGTCCTGCACCCAAGTTATGGCGCTATCCTCTCACAACCAGGTCTCAGTAAAGCAAGCCAGGTCGGCGTCCTCTTCCAAAAGAAGATCATAGCTAATGTGGGTCTTGTTTTTTACTGACCTGGCATTGCAAAGGAGCAAGGTAATGGGGGGACAGAGTGGACTGAAGGTGGGATAGCTTTCAGACTATCTTTCTGCCTTCCTTTTAACAAACTTTCACTCTGCTTCCTGTTTCTGCCATACCTTCTGTTCCCCTGCACCACTTCAATTCTTGCTCCCAGATCATGCCTGGCCACATATACTTGTCCTTTAGTCTGAAAATCTTCCAGTTCTTAAGGCTTATGGAGGAGGGAGTGGTGAGGAGCCCTGTTGGAAAGCCCTTCTCAGCTGGGAGTCCCAAGCAGAAGGCAGCCCTTTTAGGCCTTCTGGGGGAGGGAGTGGTGTGGAGCCCCTTCACAGCCAAGGTCTTGACACTCAGCTAGTAAAAGTTGTTATAGCTTCAGGATGGAAGAAGGGGGCATGGCTCCCAGGTAAAAGCTCACCCTTCCAAGCCAGCAGATGGAGGAGGGAAAGGGGGAGTTAGGCATCAAAATCAATACATATTTGGATGATACCTTTATTAGGCCAACCAAATAATACAAAATATCTCATGCTAGCTTTCAAAATTCACAGACACTGCAGAAGAGTATGATGAAAGTAGAAGAGACACAAGAGTTGTATGGTAAAAAAAATATATCTCAGGGGTATAATACCCTCCGATCTGCTGACACTTTGCTTGGTTGAACATTTTGAGGTGGAAAAGGGATGGTATAAGCTCTCTAGACATAATGGCCTTTCTGCAGCAGTTGGAATACCAAAGAAACTTGGGTGATGGCTTGGAATGTGGGTGTCTGTCCACTGTCACCATTTGCCACCACTGAAAAGAACAGGGAGCTAATTCAAATTTAGGTCAGAGCTGCCCGCCCCCACCATTCATGGGTCTAACTCTACCAAACCTTTCAACCAGTCATTAGAACCCCATTTTCAAAATGCTCTGTGAAATACTCTTTGTAGATGTCCTGCCGTTTGAAGAACACAGAAAAGATTTATTTCATCTTTATGCTATGTTTGTCCTGGAGCTGGTACTAATAGCAGTGCAGATTTATGTCTCTGTGATTCCTAGTAAACCACATTCCAGTTAGATGAATCTGTCATAACTGGATTGTGAATCATTCAGACTAAAACAAATGAAGATGTAGGCAATCACATAACTACTCTCTCTCTCTCTCTCTCTCTCTCTCTCTCTCTCTCTCTCTCTCTCTCTCTCTCTCTTCTCTGGCTTTTCTTCGCAAATGAAGATTCAGGAAGGACTCATCCCATGCTTTTTGCAAGCACGCTGATGACTAAAAAGGTCAATCCGAGATAAACAAGTCCAGTTGCAGAAAGCACAGCAGAAGGTCTCCTTGGGTGATGTTTCCAGATTGTGATTCTTTTTGCCTTGTCATTTCTCCTCAAGACTTGTTCGGTGTGAGTTCTCAAATAAGGCTGCAACATTGTGGATAGTGTGTCTCCATGCCTCCCGATGTGAGGCCAGGGTAGATCATTGTTGGTGATCAATTTGACCAAGCCTGAGATGATGTTTCAGGAAATCCTTATATCACTTTTTTGGAGCACGTCTCTTACGCTGACCCGTGGTGAGTTCACCATAGAGTAATCTTTTTGGGAGGCGATGGTCTTCCATCCAAGAAACATCTCCAAGCGTCTCCAAGCCTCCCGATGTGAGGCCGTGGCAGACCATTGTTGGTAATCAATTTGGCCGAGCCTGAGATGTTGTTTCAGGGAGTCTTTGTATCGCTTTTTTGGAGTGTCCCTCTTACGCTGACCTGTGTCAAGTTCACTGTAGATTACTATTTTTGTGAGGCAATGGTCCTCCATCCAAGAAACGTGCCCTGCCCAGCGCAGCTGCGTTCTCAATATCATGGCCTCAATGCTGGTGATCCCTGCTTGCTCTAGGACAGCAACATTCGTCACATAGTCAGTCCAGTGTATATTTAGGATTGTGTATATACAGTGCTGATGAAAGCATTCGAGGAGTCGTAAGTGTTGGCGATAGGTGACCCATGTTTCAAACCCATAAAGGAGAATAGACAGTACAATGGCTCTATACACACTGATTTTTTTGCTTCGCCTCAGGTGTTTATTGCTCCAGACTCTTTTGTGAAGTCTTCCAAATGCACTATATGCCTTTGCTTATCTGTGATTGATCTCTTTGTCAATCTTGGCATCTGAGGAGATGATGCTTCCCAGGTAGGTGAACTGGTAAATGGACTTAAGCACAGATTTGCCGATGGCAATGTGGGGATGGTGGTGTTCGTCCTGTGGTGCAGGCTGGTAAAGGACTTCTGTTTTCTTCAGGTTGACTTCGAGCCAAAACAGCTCTGCAGCTGTTGCGAAGCAAATGTTAGGTATTGCAGAGCTGCTTCTGTGTGGGCAACAAGAGCATCAGCATCAGCGAAGAGCAGCTCACGGACTAGATAGTTTAGAGTCTTAGTGTGAGCCCTCAGACGGCTTAAGTTAAACAAGCTACCATCAGTACGGTAACTTATATAGATGCCGTCGTCTTCTTCAAGCTCTGCCATAGCCCTTTGAAGCATCATGCTGAAGAAGATTATAAATAAAGTTGGAGCAAGAACACAACCTTGCTTCACTCCATTAGTTATTAGAAAGGGCTCTGAAAGAGCATCACCATATCTGACTTGACCATGCTGGCCCTCATGTAGCAAGATAATCATTTTAAGGAATTTGGGGGGGGGCATCCTATTCTTTCCAGGATCTGCCACAGACCTTTTTTACTCACAGTGTCGAAGGCTTTGGTGAGGTCGACAAATGTTACATAAAGTCCTTTGTTCTGCTCTCTACATTTTTCTTGCAGTTGTCTAAGGGCAAATACCATATCTGTAGTATTCCTGTAGTAGCCATTTCGACTCTAATGTCTATTTGCTGAATGCTGTAATCTTACCATCACTATTTGGGGTCAGACTAGATAGCCCATGAGACTCTGCCACTCTGCAAAGTCTTTTTCCTTTAACTCTTAGGCCTAGTCAATGTTCCTTACTAATCAACTCTATGTGCCAGAAATATATGATATGCTGATGTAAACAAATTATTTCTCTAATAGCGGTCGAACTTTACCCAAATGTTCCTACGTTATTTTGCCTTGATCTTTCAATAATTGTTTCAAGGAAGAGAAATTGCTGACACCAAAGACACCAGAGAGAAGGAGGAGGGGATGACTTTTTGCATACTTGTCATCACTGTATAAAAGTATTTTGTAACTACAGCTCTGGGTTCTGACTCTTTGGAAGATATTCCAGTCAGGCCCACAGGTGTAATAAAACTCACTATCCAATCCGTGGGTCTGCTGTTCCATGATTTCTGCAATACTCCTATTGGCTCTGAAGCCACATTGGCTTTCAGGGAGAAGTTCTTCTGCAATAGCAGGAACTAATCTGTTCAGGAGTATCCTTGCAAGGATTTTTCCAGCAATAGAGAGCAGTGTTATGCCTCGATAGTTTGACCAATCAGATTTTGCTCCTTTTTTTTTGTACAGGGTGATGATGACTGCATCTCGGAGATCTGATGGCACTTCCCCTTTCCCCCAGCAATTCACAAGGAGTTCGTGGAATTTATCGTGGAGTATATGACCTCCGTGTTTCCAAACTTCAGGTGGGATTCCACCAATCCCAGCTGCCTTGCTGTTTTTCATCTGCTGTATGGCCTTAAGGGTCTCTTCCAAAGTGGGAGCTATGTCCAATTCATTTTTCATTGGTTTTTGTATCATATGTTGGATAGCTGAGCCTTGGACTACTTGGTTGTCACTAAAGAGACTTTGAAAATGTTCAGCCCATTGATTCAGGATGGAGGCTTTGTTGGTAATTAATGTTTGACCATCTGTACTGTATAAGGAGCTTTGGACCTGATAAGTAGGTCCAAACATTGCTTTAAGAGCTTCATAAAAGCCTCTATGATCACCCAGATCTGCACAGCATTGTGTCTTTTCTGCTATATTGATCCACCACTTGTTCTGCATGTCTCAGAGTTTTTGTTGAAGTTTACTACATATGAGGCAGAAAGCTGCTTTTCTTACATGGCAGGTTGTTGGCTGGGCGAGGTCTGCCTGGTGAGCAGTTCTCTTTTTTGCCAACAGCTCCTGGATCTCTTGGTTGTTTTCATCAAACCAGTCTTGATTTTTCTTGTTGGAGAACCCGAGGGATTCTTCTGCAGACTGGAGGATACTGTTTTTGATATGTTGCCAAAGCACTGTGGGAGAAGGATCTGTAGGGTGGTCTTTAAGTTTTGTTTGCAGATTTGCCTGGAAGTTGTCTCTCATGGTAGCTTGTTGAAGATTGTTGACTTGGAGTCTCTTCTTTAAGATGCCACCCCTCTTAGGTTTGAACTTAAGATGAAGATTTAGTTTACATCTGATGAGGCGATGATCTGTTTGGCATTCTGCACTGGGCATCACTCGGGTATGTCGGACATCACAAATGTTTCTCTGGTGGACTAGAACATAGTCAATGAGGTGCCAATGTTTGGATCGGGATGCATCCAGGTTGTCTTCAAGCTATCTTTCTGCTGAAAGATTGTGTTTGTAATAGTCAGCTGTTGTTCTGCACAGAACTCTAGCAAGAGGCATCCGTTATCATTGCAATTTCCAACACCATGCTTGCCTAAGACACCTTTCCATGCTTCAGAGTTCTTTTCTACTCTGGCATTGAAGTCACTAAGGATAATAGTTTTATCTTCTACAGGAATTTTTTGTATGAGTTGGCATAGGTCTGTGTAGAATTTGTCTTTCTCTACAGGGTCGGCTTGCATAGTTGGGGCATATATACCCAAGAGAACAACATGTGGGAAGTGTAGGGAAATAATGTGATCAGAGTGTCCTGTTGGCAAGATTTTGAGTTTGGAGGCAATGGAGTTTTTAATCATAAGGCCTACTCCTGAAAGACTTTTTTCGGTTTTGGGTGTGCCAGACCAGTAAAGTGTGTAGCCGGCGCCGTGTTCTTTAAGGCTGCCTTCCTCATGGAGGCGAACTTCACTAACAGCAGCAATGTCAATATTAAGTTGTGACAGTTCATGGGCTATTAGGGCAGAATGCCGCTCAGGCCATCCACTATCTGCAGAGTCTCGCGTGGTTCTGATGTTCCAGCATGCAAGTGTCAGTTTATTTACACCTTTGGAGGCCAATGTGTGCCTTTGTTTCTTTGTCTTGGTTTGACCGCACCAGAAGATGCCCGTTGGCTGTGGCTAGCCAACCAGGTAGTTGGGGATGAGCTTTCATTAGGCCACCTTTTCTAGGCCCCTCTCCATATGGAGCAGGCAGTGCTCTCCTTAAAAAAGGCTGCTTGGTCATTCAGGATGCTGCTGAACAAGACTGTCATCTCCCGGGTCAGCCTCGAGCGACCAAAGTCCTGAATCGCCTGCATGCAGGGTTGGGTCTGCGGCTTCCAGTGCATCTTTACACCTGCCGTTTCGTCCCTCACCTATCGCTACAATCACATAACAATAAATACCTAATGGAACACAAACAGAATATATAGAAATTTATTTGCTCTCTTTATTCTGAGTCTGTCAGAGAAAGTTAGGTATAAATCTGGTAAATAAATTATTCAACTCTTTATCCTCATCTGTCATCATTTGATAACACCCCGCCGCCCGCTGCAAGTTTCTATACTCCTACAGCACCAAAGTCCCAAACTGTAAAGCCACTGGGTATGGGCAACCATGCCAACCTTGCCATTTAAGAGTGCTTCTTTAAAATGGCGTGCATGGCATCTAGTTGCCCTAGGTTTTGGATGAATTAAAAATAAGGGTGATGGTGTAATGTAAGCTGGCACTAGAATAAAAATAGTTTGTTATTTTTTCCCCCTTTTATATCTTGAACTTTTCATAGGCAGCAACTTAGAAAAGAAATGGGATGTTCCTCCCTACTATATAGTAATATGGCTGCTCTTTTACATGTGAAAAAAAATAAAATAATTTATAATCATCATCATTATCATCATCATCATCCTACTTTTTCTCCATCAATGGAACTCAAAGTGGTTTATACATCATTAAAGCCTGTGCAGTTTAAGAATGTAGGAAAACATCAGTAAAAATACAGGGCTAGCATCCTGTTAGTCAGTTATGGTGTCCTAAGTTAGACTCAGGACATTCTAGCTGCTTCATATTCTCATTTGCAATTGTGACAATATTGCCACACCACAATTTGGTACCCTGTGGATACAAAAAATGATGCAGCACAGACTTCCATGGCTCTGGACTGCTAACTGGCCTTTAAGGTGGGTTTCGGGAGCTGGATGGGAATTTAAAGCATCACTACAACATTGTGGCTACAGGTTTGATGCAGAATCTTGGCCTGTATATATAAAGGTTATTTTAAAAACAATTGAACAGTCTATAGCATTGAGACAATTTAAAATTCATTAAAAGACAGAATATAAAAGTCAACAAAACAGCACACCCCTCACACTAAATTCATAAAAACCTGACAGAACAGGAAAGAAGTAAAGTAGGACCCCCGTATCCCCTGGGGATTCATTCTGGGGGCCCCTGTGGATACCAAAAACCATGGATAATAGCAAACACCATTGAAAATAATGGGACTTCTGGTTTAAAATGCCAGAGTTGCCTTGGAGGACCTAGAAAATGGCTAGGGAGGACACATTTTCTAGGAAGACTCTATGGTAGGTGTGCTGCTTTGTGTCCCATGGATAATTGAATCAGTGGATATGGGGGTCCTACTGTATTTTGATTTATTTGTTATGGTACAAAAAATGGCTGCTTAGATCATGCAATGCCTACTGTCTACACATTGAACTGATTGTCAGTGTATTTCAAGACCCAGCTTAAAGTGTTGATCTTAGCATTTAAAGCCTAAGTAGTTTAGGTCCAGGTTATTTGAAGGATCCCATTTGCCCATATGAATTTGATCCCATCCTGAGATTGTCACTGAACACCCCATTTGTTTGCCTAGCTTCTAAAGCAGTTACACCAACAAGCACAAGGGACAAGAGTTTCTTCGTAGTGGCTTCCCATGTGTGAAACATGCCTCTAGTTTATGCCTGATGGGCATCATCATTAATGATCTTCAGCTGGTACCTAAATAATCACTTTATTTACTTTGAATTAGGACTTTATTGAGGCCTTTATGTATATAGTGCTATTCAAATGTGATTGATTATTTTGATTTTAAAATTGTTTTAATTAGTGATTTATCATGTTTTATGATCTTTCTGATCGGGGGGGGGTGCCCTAAAACACAATGAAACAGGTGTGGTTCCCCACCCCATCTCTTAAACTAAGATATTGAGGATCCTTGCCACTTGTCATCTTATCTGGATTCTTTCTGCAGTCACCTTTATCAACTGAGTGGCCAAATTGTGATGGTGGTAAAACCAGAAAGAGTTAACATTCCACTTGAGCTTCCTTAAGTATTGGGATCTCATAATATTTATATGGGAAATGAGCAGGCTCTTTGGTACTATTTAGGCTTTTTATTATATACATTCATAAATATACAGTTTCCTTAGGGAGAAACACAAAACACATTATGCAAATAACCCAGTTTGAAATTGGATTATTTTCCATGTCTCCTTTTGATGAAATCCTGGGGCTTGTAGTTTTAGAAGGCCTTTACACTTATCTGCCAAAGGTGCCTCATCAAACTACAAATCCCAGGAGTCCATAGGAATGAGCCATGGCAAATAATCCAGTTTCAAGCTGGATTATTTCTGTAGAGTGTATTTGACCACAGACATGTTACTGTCTGAGTGCTGAGCTTTCAATACATCATATTACATTGCATGTAAGGCCTCATACATACATCACATAACATCATATGGTTTTCCAGATGTTCACTTTCATAAGGACTGAGCCTTTATCTCTGCATCTCTTTAACAGGCCAGGCTTTTAAGATGGTCACATTGCAGAACATTATCAGCTTAAATCCTAGAATTTAAGTATCTATCCATTGTCATCATCAGGCTCTTTCATACTTTACATAATGTCTGTTAAGGCATTATACTGACATTTCATAAACACTTTCACAAATATAGAATTCTCTCTGTTGTATCATATCTACAGCCATCATAACAATACATCTAGTATTGTATTCATTCAAGTATTCATTCTTATCTGTTGAGGAAGTAACCATCTCTAACAGCTTCTATGAGCTCACAGGCATTCAAAGGTTAATCCCCTTGAACATTGTTAAATCTTAACAGCATTCATTACAGCATAAACATATATCTATCTTAGCCTAGCCTTGCAACTATCAGCATATTTCGGCAACATTTCCAGGAAGTTATCAGTCTGTTAGTTTATCAGGAACAGCATAGTTGTCATACAATGGTCTTCTGCACTGGAGACAAGCTAAATTGCAATCTGATTTGTGGCTCTATCTCAGCTGCTTCAATCTCTCCTTAACCTTGCCCAGTTGATCAGCTGTTCCACCTGGCCCAATGAGCTAGGAGGTCTCTAATTGTTTTTATCAACAATCCTCTTCTCCCGTCAAAACAAAGGTCTTTATCTAGAACTAATTGTCTAGTGCACTAGCTAAATGGGTTATTCCCAGTCAATCTACTGAATGTCTCCTCCTCATGGGGTCAGCTACATGGGATAATTATATTTGGTAAATATTGTGTTACCTCCATTTTTGTTCTGTCCCAGGTAGTGCCCACAATGCATTCACATATTTGGTGACAGTGAAAATACCCAAGTTTATAGTCCACATGGCTGCCTAACGGGATGGGGGGAGGTTGCTGAAGGCTGGGTGAATGACCTCTTGGCCAACGTCTGCCAAATGCAGCCCTGATCCTGAGGAGGGTAAGACCAGCGATAGCCAGCCAGCGAGCAAGGGATCAGCTGGGCATTCCTGCCCAGCACACAGGCCCCGATAGACCTGCCACCTGCCTGCCCATCAATCAGTCAGGAAGGCCAAGCCCTCACTTGCTCCCTCCTTCCCTTGGCCCAGCCCTTCGGCTCAGGGAGGGGGCAGCAGCTGCCTCTCAGCCAGGGCTCGGGAGGGTTGAGCCCTTTGGTAGTGGCCCTTTAGTTGCCCATCTCGTTGTGTCCCCGGCATAGAGGCTTCCTGGGACGGGCGGTCAATGTTGTGTGTACCAGGTCTGCCCCGCTCGGCCTTCACCTGTCCCACCCAGCACCCCAGACCTCTGCAGCTGCCACGGCCATGGCCACTGTCATCAGTCAGTCATGGAGGCCAATCAGGATGAACAAGGGCAGAGCAGGGCAGACCTGGCAGGCACAACACAGACCACCCATCCCGGGAAGCCTCAGCTGCTGGGAACACAGAGGGCAGCTGAAGGTCTGCTGCCAAAGGGCTCTTCCCCCTAGCCCTGGCCAACAGGCAGCCACTGCCCCATCCCTGAGCCAAAGGGCCGGGCCAAGGGAGTGACCAAGTGAGGGCTCAGCCTTCCTTCCTGACTGGCAGGCAGGTGGGCACCAGGTCCTGTGGGGCCCATGTGCCAGGGAGGGGCCCTGGCTGTTCCCTCACTTGCTCTCTGGCTATTGCCAGACCAAGAAGTAAGTGTGGGGGAAGGGGAAGGGGGTAGGGGAATGGAGAGAGGAGTAGAGCAGGCAGATGGAGGGCTGCGGCAGTGGTTGCAAAGTGGGGAGACTGGCAGGAAGAACTGCTCCATGTATCTGTGTTCATAACAATGGTAGTTCCTGCATTGCAAGGCATCCCTTGCAAGCCCTTCCCCTCCGAGGTCTGACCAATCACATTTCAGTTCTGCTATGTGCCTCTTTTTCCGAGATGGTTGCTGGTTGATCAGACAGCCAATAGTGTGGTTTTCCCCGCACTTTTAAAAAAAGACTGTGAAAAACAGCGAATGCTGTTATCATGGTTTATATGGAGTTTTCAGCCCCTCCTTTGGAATAGCATGTATCTGGCCCTCCAAGCATGAGGACCAATGATATTATTCCTGAATTGTGCCCAGATTTTATTTTATTTTTGCCATGTAGTCAAGACCCTTGATTACACTTGAACAGGCATTTTCTTATCTTATTTACATTCCAGTGGCCTGGCATTTTCCCCAAACTGGAGGTGAAGCCAGCTTCTTAATGGTTCTTGATAATTCTGAATGATATACACACATTCTCATGGAATTAACTGCTTGTATTATTTATTATGCTATGTATCTTGCACTCTATAGGTTATGGTCAGTTACATTCTGTACTTGATAGGTATATTGCCAGGCCACAAATTTGGCAACTGGCCTGTAACAAGAAGTTTCAGTCTTGAAAATAAATACATCACTGCATATATACAACATGGAGCAGTGGTCTGAGTGTTGGACTAGGACTCTGGGAGATGTCGGTTCAAATTCCTGCTCAGCATGTCCAAGGACATTTTCAGACGGCCCTTATCATGCAAGCAGCCTCCGGAGCAGTAACGAGGTTGCTGCGCGGCAGGGCGTCCTTTTTGGATGCTGCCGTCCCTCTTCCATGACCATTTGTGGCATGTACGTGAAGCTTTGGAAGTGGCCACGTCATATTTCAATCATGGAAGTTGCCCGTGATTGAAATATGATGCGGCCACTTCCAAAGCTTCATGTACATGCCACGAAGAGAGACGGTCATGGAAGAGAGACAGCAGCATCCGAAAAGGACCCCTGCCATGCAGCAGCCTCATTACTGCTCTGGAGGCTGCTTGCACGGTAAGGGCCATCTGAAAATGTCCCAAGTTACACTCCCTCAGCCTCAGAGGAAGACTATGGGAAAAACCCTCTGAACAGATGTTGCCAAGGAAACCCCATGATAGGCTAGCCTTAGGATTGTCATAAGTAAAAAAATAACTTAAAGGCACACAACAGCATAGAAACAACATCAGAGATAACCTTTCAGCTGAGTGACTTTCACTCTAGAGATCAAGTGATTCCGGCTCTGCAATCCTAACTTTAGAATTCCTACATAAAGATAAGAAAATCTGTCAATTTCATTTAGATCAATTTCTTTGTCAGTTTACAAATTTGGTGTAAGAAAAACATAGTTGTTATGAAGTTTTGTACACATTTTCCTGGAAAGCTGCCAGGAAAACCAAGGTCTAGACACTAAAGCAAGGTTGCATGCTGAGAAATACATGTGTGGCAGAGGGAGTCTCTCTGTAGTTGGAAGCTACTAAAACTGTTGTAATATCTCTATCAGCATTAGCTCACATCAATAACTCTGAATCTGGGTATACGTAAACACAGACTTCCTCCTTCACAAATACACAGGGGAAATTAAATTAAAGCATCTCTCTCTCTCTCTCTCTCTCTCTCTCTCTGGCTTTTCTTCGCAAATGAAGATTCAGGAAGGACTCATCCCAAGCTTTCTGTAAGTGCGCTGATTATTAAAAAGGCCAATCCAAGATAAACAAGTCTGGTTGCAGAAAGCACAGCAGAAGGTCTCCTTGGGTGATGTTTCCGGGTTGTGATTCTTTCTGCATTGTCGTTTCACTTCAAGACTTGTTCGGTGTGAGTTCTCAAATAAGGCTGCAGCATTGTGGATAGTGTGTCTCCATGCGCTAGGGTGGACCATTGTTGGTGATCAATTTGGCCGAGCCTGAGATGTTGTTTCAGGGAGTCCTTGTATCGCTTTTTTGGAGCGCCCCTTTTATGTTGACCCGTGGCGAGTTCACCGTAGAGTACTATTTTTGGGAGGTGATGGTTCTCCATCCTAGAAATGTGCCTTGCCCAGCCCAGCTGTGTTCTCAATATCATGGCCTCAATGCTGGAGAAAAGAGAGAAAAACCTGCAAGAATGACAAAAGATCTTTTTTAGAAATTTTCCAGGTGTGGTGATGCTGTTCTCCAATAAATCATGTTAAGATTGAAATATCAATGTTATATATATTGTACAAGGAAAAGTAATTACTCAGGATCATTCTAATGATATTAAAGTAAAACCAATTAATTGACTCTGTTCTTTTATATGAAAAATATAAATGAAGGTTCAAGGATGTGGTTAACTTGGTTTTTAGTAAATTTCCCCTTATCATCTAGTCTCTGTATTAGATGGTACAAATACATTTCCACCGCTGATTCAGTGAGGTCCAGAAGTGATTGCTTCTACCTGTAGCAGTGCTTCCACTAGTCAAAGAATGAGAGAAAGTTTGCAAAGATAAGCTGATGTTAAATATCGTGGAATGAGCTGGTGTGCACCTGAACTGCAGGAGTTCAGCTTAGAGCGAAGGCAAAGCTGATTTAACAATTCCATTATGGTCTCTTATTAACATGGCTGTTGAACGATGGCCAAGCTCTACAGTGCTGTTCACAGCAGGACAGTGGTTCTTTCAGACCTTTTCTTGTTGCACTGAAACTCTTTGCAGTTGGAGGCTTTCAAAATAAACAATCCTTTGAGCGTGGCAACAGTGCTACATCCCATTTCCAACATTTTCTCCTAGATAACAAGCGTAGGGGATGCTTAGCAATATCCTAAGGAAAATACATACAAATAGGTTGTTTTGGGTACAATAGATAAAGGACAGAGAGGTTGTTCTGCTACCATAATTTAATCTTTTGTGTGTACCACAAACACACAAAAATTCTTATGGTGGCTAGAGCAATTGGTTTTTGTTGTATTCCTGAGTAACAACAACAACAACAACATTTTATTGAGGAATAGAATCTCCGTAACATTTTATTATAGATCTGCATTCTTTGAGGAAGAATCACAGCCCTGAATACAGTCAGAAAGCCATCTATTCAGGATGTTCCAGACCTCATATTTTCTAAAATGAGAAATTACATTTTAAAAAAATATTTTGCAACTATTTATTATGAATTCCCCAATTTGTCAGTCTCTTCCCTCCACCCTGTATGTTCTGACTTGAAGTCTGAGTTGAATCATAGAATCTTAGAGCTGGAAAGGACCACAAGGGCCATCTGGTCCAACCCCCTGCCATGCAGGAATATACAACTAAAGCATTCCTGAAAGATGCCCATCCAACCTCTACTTAAAGACCTCCAGAGATGGAGAGTCCACTGTCCTCCAAGGTAATCTATTCCACTGTCAAACCACTTTTCCAGTAAAAAGAAGTTCTTCCTAAAATGTAGGTCGAATACCGTATATTCCGGCGTATCAGACGACTTTTGAGCACTCAAAAGTGCCCTCCAAAATTCACAGTCGTCCTATACGCCGGATACACTTTGCTTCGCCCACCTGCCTATCTCCTGCCTCTTCACAAACGGAGCGAAGAGGCAGGAGATGGGGCAGGGGGGTGAAGCAAAGTGTTTTGAAGATCATTCGACCCCCTCCTCTGCCTTCTCCCCCTTTGGGGAGCAACGGAAGAAAGAGGAGGGGGGCGAACATTGCGGTTTGCCGCAGCCGCCGCTCGAGCGCTTCTGCAGCGGCCGAGGCAAACCCGCGATTTGCCCCCTCTCCCCCGTTTGGCCGCACAGTCTGCGGATCCCCCTCCTGCGCTCCCTCCTGGAAGGGAGCTCAGGAGGGGCATGCGGAGGCTGCGCGGCCAAACCCGCGATTCGCCCCTTCTCCCCACCTTCCTGGAAGGTGGGGAGAAGGGGCGAACGTTCCCGGTTTGGCCGTACAGCCTCCGGATCCCCCTCCTGCGCTCTCTCCTGGAAGGGAGTGCAGGAGGGGCATGCAGAGGCTGCGTGGCCAAACCCGTGATTCGCCCCTTCTCTCCACCTTCCTAGAAGGTGGGGAGAAGGGGCGAACGTGCCCGGTTTGGCCGTACAGCCTCCGGATCCCCCTCCTGTGCTCTCTCCTGGAAGAGAACACAGGAGGGGCATGCAGAGGCTGCGTGGCCAAACCCGCGATTCGCCCCTTCTCCCCACCTTCCTGGAAGGTGGGAAGAAGGGGCGAACGTGCCCCTTTTGGGTGCACAGCCTCCGCATCCTCCTCCTGCGCTCCCTCCTGGAAGGGAGCGCAGGAGGGGCATGCGGGGACTATGCGTTGGAAGAGGGGGGTCATCTTATAGGGCGAATATATCACAAACTCTGCATTTTTCCTTAAAAATTGGGGGGGATCGTCTTATACGCCAGGTCGTCTTATACGCCAGAATATACGGTATCTTTTCTTGTAATTTGAAACCATTGGTTTGTGGTCTAGTCTCTGGAGCAGCAGAAAACAAGCTGGCTCTCTCTGCCATGTGACAGTCCTTCAGATATTTAAAGATAGCTATCATATCACCTCTCTGTCTTCTCTTCTCCAAGTTAGTTGAACATATACAACTCCTTAAGTCATTCCTCATAAGGTTTGGTTTCTACTCCCTGGATCATCTTGATAGCCCTTCTCTGGACATGTTCCAGCTTGGCAAATAACCTTCTTGAACTGTGGTGCCCAAAATGGGACACAATATTACAGATGAGGTCTTACTAAAGCAGAATAGAGTGGCATTAATACTTCCCTTAATTGGGACACTATATACAATACTCCTGTTGATGCAGCCCAGAATTGCACTGGCTTTTGTTGTTGTTGTTGCTGAAACACACTGTTAACTCATGCTTAATTTGTAGTGTACTCCTGGACCTTTCTCACATATACTGCTTTCAAGCCAGGTGTCACCCATCCTATATTTGTGCATTTCAGATGTGACACCTTACCTTTATCACAGTTGAAATTCATTTTGTTACTTTTGGCCCAGTTCTCCCCTCTTTCAAGGTCATTTTGAATTCTGATCCTGTCTTCTGGAGTATTAGCTATCTCCCCCCTGCCACAAATGGTGTCATCTATGTTAAACAACACTGCACCCAGGACAGAACCCTGAAGCACCCCACTAGCCACTTCTTTCCAGGATGAAGAGCAACCATTGGTGAGTACTCTCTTGGTGTTACTTGTTAACCAATTACAGATCCACCTAACTATAACACTCTCTAGTCTAGCCTATAGGTTACCAGCTTGCAAGAATATCATGGGGGACCTTGTCAAAAGCCTTGATGAAATCAAGCTATATTTACATCTGCAGCACTCCTTGATCTACCAGGCTTGTAACTCTATCAAAAAGAGAGAGAAATTAGTTTGGCATGACTTGTTTTTGAGAAACCCATGCTGGCTCTTAGTTATCACTTCATTCCTCTCTTAAGCATGAACAGACTGATTGTTTAATGATCTGCTATAGACCCTTTCCTCCTATTGATGTCAAGTAGTTGACTGATTGGTAGTTGCCCAGTCCTTTTTTTTGTTTATACTCTATTTTGAAGATGGGGACAGTATTTGCCCTTCTGCAATCTGCTGGAACTTTTATCCTCTAAGAATTCTCAAAGATTATTGACAGTGGATATGAGATTACATCTGCTAATTCTTTTAATACCTTTGGATGCAGCTCATCTAGCCTGAAGAGATCTGAACTCATTTAGAGTAGCTATGTTTTCCTTTACTGCCTCTTTATCTATGTGGGCTGTAGGCCCCTTACTGCATAGTTTATTCTGTTTTCACCAGTTAGAGCACTGTTTTCTTTTTGGGAGAAGACTGAGGCAAAGACAGTATTAAATAGTTCTCTCTGTCCCCTGTTAGCATTTTGCCATCTACTCTATGCTGTGGTTCTGTCATTTCCATGTTCTTTCTCTTATGCTGAACATAGACCCCCCCCACAAAAAAAAAATCACTTTTTTAAACCACTCTAGCAAGCCTCAGCTCATTCTGAACTTTAGCTTTTCTGACTTTCCCCCTACAAGTACTGGCTATTCATCTATACAGGACTACGTGCGAAAGGGATCTAGGAGTCCTAGTAGACCACAAGTTGAACATGAGTCAACAGTGTGATGCGGCCGCTAAAAAGGCCAATGTGATTTTGGGCTGCATCAATAGAAGTATAGTGTCTAGATCAAGGGAAGTAATAGTGCCACACTATTCTGCCTTGGTCAGGCCTCACCTGTGTCCAGTTCTGGGCACCACAATTCAAAAAGGATATTGACCAATTGGAGCGTGTCCAGAGGAGGGTGACTAAAATGGTGAAAGGTCTGGAAACCATGCCTTAGGGAGCTGAGTATGTTTAGCCTGGAAAAAAGGCAGTTAAGGGGCGATATGATAGCCCTGTTTAAGTATTTGAAGGGGTGTCACATTGAGGATGGAGCAAGCTTGTTTTCTCCTGCTCCAGAGACTAGAACACAGAACAATGGATGCAAGCTCCGGGAACAGAGGTTCCACCTCAACATTAAGAGGAAATTTTTGACAGTAAGAGCTGTTCGGCAATGGAATGCATTCCCTCAGAGTGTGCTGGGGTCTCCTTCCTTGGAGGTCTTTAAATAGAGGCTGGATGGCCATCTTTCAGGAATGCTTTGATCATGATTTCCTGCATGGCAGGGGGTTGGACTGGATGGCCGTTGTGGTCTCTTCCAACTCTACAATTCTATGATTCTATGATTCTATATTTCTCTTTGGTGATTTCCCCCTTTTTCATTTCTTATACATGTCTATTTTAAATCTCAGCTCATATAAAAGTGGTTTGTACATCCACCTGGGTTTATTTAGATACCGACCACTTCTTGGAATTGTTTGCAACTGTGCCTTCACTATCTCACCTTTAAGAAACTCCCATGTACTATGAAACCCTTTCCCTTTGAGCATTTCTGACCATGGGAATTCACCAAGTATATTCCTATGCTTACTAAAATCATCTTTCTTGAAGTCCAGAGTTACTGTCCAACAATGTTTGACTTTCCATTTCCTCTGTATAACAAATCCCAAGAGGACATGGTCACTCTGACCTAAGGATCCCAGTATCCTCTTGTTGCTTCCACCATCTTTTGTACAATGAAATTGTCTGCAAGGGTAGTGAGGAATTTGTTGGATCTTACACACTTGACAGTATGATTTCCAACTAATACTAGAGTGGTAGAAGTCTCTCATTGCTACTATCCCCCCCTTTTTTGAATATTTGGCCATTTGTTTTAGGGACAATCTTGTCCAAATCTTCTGGCTGGCTGGAGGCCGATAACTGTAGTAGATTCCTACAATGATGTCACTGTTATATCTCTCTCCTTTCACTTTTACCCAAAGGCTCTCAACCTGTTTTCCATGGCTGGAGTCATGGATATTCTTTTCAGTGTACACACCCTTGACAGCATAATGCTGTTTCTCCATCTATCCTGTATGGTCAATTTCTCTGGAATAGGTTTTATCTTTCCATTACTATTTTGCAATCATGAGGCTCATCACACCAGGTTTCAGTGATGCCTATTAAATCATATTTATCTTCCTGTGTTAACACTTCAAATTCTTCTTGTTTATTTCCTAAACAAGTCAAAAGAAATTCCAAATAAAGTTACATGGTATGCCTTTAAGGCAACAATGAAAGGCTTGTTCCTACAAAGAGGAGCAGAATTACATAAGCAGAGGAAAGAAAAGAAAGGTTACTAGGAGAACTTAAAGAAAAAGGAAAAAAACACATTAAGACAGAAACCTCAAAATATGAAGTCTAAGGAGAAATAAAAAGTATTCAAAATGAATTAAATCAAGAAGTAATAGGGGAAATTGCATATAAGTTAAAGAGAACCAATCAACATTACTTCGCAAATGGCAACAAAGTAGGAAGATGGCTGGCATACAGACTTAAGAAAGACATGGATAAGAAACTCATAACTGAAATTAAGAATGAGAATACAATTTATACCTTACAAAATGATATAATAAACAAATTTACTTAATATTACACAAACTTATACTCAGACAAAGAAAAAGAAGTAAGTAATGAAACAGATATAAGAAAATACATAAACAATAATAGTATAGGGAGATTCTCAGAACAGCGAGAGAAATTAGCCGGACCAATAACAGTGCAAGAGATTTCTTTGGTCATAAGGAGTCTGAAAGCTGGGAAATCTCCAGGTCCTGATGGATTTACAGCAGAATATTATAAAACATTTGAAGAAGAAATAATAGAGCATATGCATGAGATGTTAAACAAGATAAAAGAGGAAGGCATTCCTGAAACATGGAGAAAAGCAGAAATAGTACTAGTTCTAAAAAAGGGAAAGATGTGTCTGAGGTTAGGAATTACCATCCAATATCTCTACTGAATGTTGACTATAAAATCTACACAACAATTCTTGCAAACAGACTAAAACCAACATTAGCGGAATTCATTCATTCTGATCAAAATGGCTTTCTTCCGGGCAGAACACTGGTGAACAATATAAGAACGGCTTTGAATATGCTAACAAAATGAAATTCAATACAGAGAAATGTAAGGTACTGCACTTAGGGTGGAAAAATGAAATGTATAGATATAGATTTTGGTAGACCTGGCTAAACGAGACTGTGTGCGAAAGGAATCTAGGAGTCCTAGTAGACCACAAGTTGAACATGAGTCAACAGTGTGATGCGGCAGCTAAAAAAGCAAATGAGATTTTGATCTGCATCAATAGAAGTATAGTGTCTAGATCAAGGGAAGTAATAGTGCCACTCTATTCTGCCTTGGTCAGACCTCACCTAGAATATTGTGTCCAGTTCTGGGCACCACAATTCAAAAAGGATATTGACAAATTGGAGCATGTCCAGAAGAGGGCGACTAAAATGGTGAAAGGTCTGGAAACCATGGCTTATGAGGAAAGACTTAGGGAGCTCGGTATGTTTAGCCTGGAAAAAAGACGGTTAAGAGGCGATATGATAGCCCTGTTTAAGTATTTGAAGGGGTGTCACATTGAGGATGGAGTAAGCTTGTTTTCTGCTGCTCCAGAGACTAGAATGTGGAAAAATGGATGCAAGCTCCAGGAACAGAGATTCCACCTCAACATTAGGAGGAATTTTCTGACAATAAGAGCTCTTCAGCAGTGGAACACACTCCCTTGGAATGTGGTAGGGTCTTCTTCCTTGGAGGCCTTTAAACAGAGGCTGGATGGCCACCTGTCAGGGATGCTCTGATCGTGATTTCCTGCATCACAGGGGGTTGGACTGGATGGCCCTTGTGGTCTCTTCCAACTCTACAAATTCTATGATTCTATGAATGTCTTGGAGTATTATGGAAAAAAACAATGAGAAAAAAGCAGCCTTAATATTTGCAGATGCTGAGAAAGCCTTTGATAATCTTAGATGACAATTTATGAAAGGCGTCTTAGAAGAGATTGATGTAGGTCATGAGTTCTACCAGTGCATTGATCAGATTTATCAAAAACAAAAGGCACACATACTAGTAAATGGGGAGAGATCAAATCTAATCAATATTCAGAAGGGAACAAGGCAGGGTTGCCTGCTGTCATCCCTTTTATTTTT
The DNA here is from genome assembly GCA_030847615.1 of Gambelia wislizenii. Lineage (NCBI taxonomy): Eukaryota > Metazoa > Chordata > Lepidosauria > Squamata > Crotaphytidae > Gambelia > Gambelia wislizenii. Next base: position 142,615,490 of record JAUMIR010000001.1, read on the forward strand.
ACTGTCCATTGAGATTCTAAATAATCAAATTAGAGAAGATGAGACAATATCTTGATTGAAACTCAAGGGACAGGAATACAAAGTATTAGCATATGCAGATGACCCACTATTAATTATTCAAGATCCTATGACCAATATGGAGAAAGTATTAGAAATAATAAATAATTTGGGAAACTATCCGGCTTTAAAATTGATAAGGAAAAAACGGTTATAATACCCAGAAATCTATCAAAAGCTGAAGAGATCCAACTAAAAAATAACTCTGGATGTAGAACTGAAACTAAAACTAAATATTTGGGCATATGTATAAGCAAAAGAAACAGACAATTATATGAAAATAATGATAAATGAACATGGAAACAAATAAAGGAAGATCTCAAAAGATGGCAAAACATTAATTTGTCACTAATAGGGAAGATTGCCATGGTAAAAATGAATGTATTACCAAGAATGATGTTTTTGTTTCAGAATTTAATAATTCTAACCAACGAAAAACCTTTCTTAGAGAGGACGGCGGACTTAAAAAATTTCATATGGAATGGGTGCAAACCAAGAATAAAATGGACGACTTTAATTGACACAAAGAATAGAGGTGGGACTGCTCTTCCCAATTTCAAATTGTATTATACTGCATGTGGGTTGAGTTGGATCAGTGACTGGATAAAATTAAAAAATGCTAGAATCATAAACCTAGAATATGGCAACCTAAGATATGGCACTCATGCATATCTATGGCATGAGAAATCAAAAATTGACAAAGAATTCGAGAATCATACTGTTAGAGGTCTTTTAATGAAGATAAGGAGGAGCATAAAACAAAAAATTTATAGTGGTGTCCCTCTGTGGTGGTCTCCAGTGGAAACATTCCAGGCTAGATGGATACAAGAAGAGGAATGGACATATAAAGATCTGATAAAGTGGAACAACGGGAATAATTACTGTTTGAAAATGAGAGAGGAGATGCAAACCCATGGTACAAATACAATGGTTCACATATTACCAAATAAAAGACAGATTTAAAGAGAACAAAATGAAATATGGTTTTGAGAAGAAACGGAATGGAATTGATAAGATTATTTGGGATAAAGGTAAGAAAAAAATTACAAAACTTTATAAAATACTGTTGGTAAGGGAGCTGGAAAAAGAACTGTTAAAATATTCGATGGTAAAGTGGGCTAAAGATATTGTAGAAGTTATAAGTTTGAATGAATGGGAGAACACTTGGTATAAAACAAACTGCTTTACTGCAAATCAAGACTTGAAAGAGAAACATCTAAAAATTGCTAACAGGTGGTGCCTTACACCAGCAAGATTAAGTAAGATTCATAAACTACTGTCCAGGTTGGCAGCCTTGGCCTTCTGGAGTAAGGTGCAAGGCTTGCAGGATAACACATTGGATTTTAGAATTAGGAAGGCATTGGAGGCATGGGCTAGACAGAGGGGGAAAACAACAGACAATAGGCAACCCCTCTCCCCAGTGATTCTTAAAGGACTTTTCCAAGTTTGGCCCTCTCTTTGTGTGAACCCATTTGAGGTGGCGTTGCTCCACGCAGCTTCACTTATGGCTTTCTTTGGTACCTTATGAATCAGAGAGTTGGTGGTAGCTTCCAAACAGGACAAATCTGGTCTGGCCCTTAGTTTGGGGGACATCAGCATGGGCGCCAAAGAAGTCACTATCCTGATTAGGCGATCGAAAACTGACCAGCTGGGGAAGGGTGCGCGTCTTGTACTAAGGGAGTGCCAAGATAGGACCCTCTGCCCAGTAGCAGCTCTGAGGGATTATTTGAAATTGAGGCCTGCCAAGTTAGGTCCCCTATTTTGCCACGCTGACAGATCTCCCCTGACCCGGTATCAATTTTGGGCAATCACTAACAACTCTTTCGCATGCTTGGGGTTGGGCAGCATGCTTTTCTGTTCGCATTCGTTCAGAATTGGGGCCGCCTCAACAGCCGCTGCGATGGTTATGCGGCCAGAAGCAATGAAAAAACTGGGAAGATGGAAATCCAGAGCTTATAAGGGATATGTCCATCCAATTTGCTACTGACTGGATATGTTGTGGTCTGTGACTGTGTGCTCTTTTACAGATGTAAGATTCCGAGTGTTGACATGTGGCCACAGATTTGTGTATTGGGCGGCACGCCATGCCAGAAACAGCCACCTGGGTCCGCAGCTGGGTCTTGGAGATATTGCTACGGTTGAATGGCTTGGCAAGAGGGATTTGAAGTGGAATGGTCTGATCAATTTGCTGTTTCAGGAGTGTCGCGGACCTCCCCCTCATGTTCTGGTGATACATCTGGGAGGGAATGACCTGGGCCTTTGAAAGGCAGAGCCTTGACCCTCTAGGCAATCACAGATATGCAACAGATCATGGTGGCATGGCCACACGTTTCCCTGATTTGTCAGACATCATTCCATGACAGACTTACCCCAGTGAGGGGGGACACCAAGCAGTTGGACATAGCCCAGAAGAAGGTGAACAAGGCTGTTCACCGGGCAATGGACAAAGGCCTAGGCCATTTCATCCGGTACCCAGGAATTTCATACACATGCCTGGAATTTTACAGGGTTGACGGGGTCCACTTATCCGACACGGTGATCCAGTTATTTCTGGAGGGTATGTGAAGAGGGGTGAGGGGCGTGTTGGCCTCCCTTGTGGGGGATAGGGGCTAAGTAGACACTTGCCCCTTATCTGTGGCAGGGAGAGGGGAGACAAGGATCTGGCATTCACCTATGGCAACCTCAAATTGAGTGGAAGGATGGACCTTACTGAACTGTACCAGCATCTTAATGGATGGGGTGCAGCAAGGTAGGCTATCCTTAGGGCCAGCATCGGGTTACGATCCTCTTCAGAAGCTACACGGCTTGAGGGTTTGCAACCTGGTGCTGGGCCTTCCAGCAGGTGGCGCCCGAAGGGAACTCCAGGCACCGGGATCCCCTTTGGGGCTCAGGTGAGTCACCCAGGGAAGCTGGGGGATAGGTCACATGTGACCATCTGCTCCAGCTGCCCCCGCATTGGGTCTCCCCCTATTGGTTCACATACCCTAAGAAATAAACAAATAAATAGGTAAGATAACAATAAAGTGGCCCATATTTCAACCCAGTCTTCTGTGTCTTGTCTCGTTATTCCATGCATCAATCATTAACAGACTCCCCCCCCCCCCCCGGATATTTAAGAATGGTAGATCTAGGGGAGGTGTTTTAATGATGGGCAGGGAGACGAGCACAGAGGTTGGCCAGGGTGTAGACACGCCCTGGCTAGGAGGAGGCAGGAGCAGGGTTCAGGCAGGGCCTATTTTACCCTTTACCGCCCCGGCTTCCTCCTCTTTTCCACTGGATCAAACCCACCCACCCGCCTCTGCCACAGTATGAGAGTTCTGGTCACGTTCTGGGCCGGGTAGGAATTTTTACCTACTCTTTTATGGGGGGTGTTTCACCTACCACATACTGTCACTTGGGACTTGGACAATTGGCCTAGGGTGTGGTTCTTTAAATAGGTGGTCACTTGCAGGGAGTGGGGAGACAAGGATCTGGCATTCACCTATGGCAACCTCAAATTGAGTGGAAGGATGGACCTTACGGAACTGTACCAGCATCTTAATGCATGGTGTGCAGCAAGGTAGGCTATCCTTGGGGGCAGCATCGGGTTGCAACCCTTTCAGAAGCTACACGGCTTGAGGATTTGAGACCTGGTGCCAGGCCTTCCAGCAGATGGCACCGGAAGGGAACCCCAGGCACCAGGATCCCCCTCAGGGCTCAGGTGAGTCGCCCAGGGAAGCTGGGGGTTAGGTCACATGTGACCATCTGCTCCAGCTGCCCCTGCATTGGGTCTCCCCCTATTGGTTCACATACCCTAAGAAATAAACAAATAAATAGGTAAGATAACAATAAAGTGGCCCATATTTCAACCCAGTCTTCTGTGTCTTGTCTCATTATTCCATGTGTCAATCATTAAATGACATCCTCCTCCTATCAGCAGCTGAATAGTCCTCTGTCAAAACCAGCTGCTGGCTTTAAGGTGGGCTAGAGCAGGGCATTTACATAGTCTTACAATAGGACTACATAGTCGTACTGAATACACAAACCCTTATGGATCTATAACTCTAGGTTATAAATCTGTACGTGCAATACTGAATGCCAGCCATCAGTATTAAGGAGGCTTAAAGTATTTCCCCATATACACCTTTGTTCATCCTTTCTTTTCTATATTTTTGTGGGTGTGGATAGATTTGGCAACATTAATAATGGTGCAGCAGAATGTCATTCGACTATGGGGCATGAATTATTAAATATACATTTAGGAGGTGGTCCAAGGGCTGTTGTTTTCCATTTTCTCCAAGTAACTGTTTTGTGCTTTACTGGAAATATTTCTGTGACTGGCACAGTGTGGCATCATTTCATGGACTTGGGAAAATGATGCCCCCAAAGCCCATGGGAGGCAGCTACAAGAAACTGAATCATACTTGCCATTCTCAGGAACTCCCAACACAAGTAGGGGAACTAGTGTTTCTGGGAGGCAGGGACCGGAGGGCATGGCCTCAATATTTCTGTCTCCCCAGATATTTGTTTATTATAAGCAGCATGATTTTGATCATGATTTTTTGGATGAAGAACAGAGTACTCCTCAACCTGACTGTAAAAAAGAAGAAAATATGGCCAGGGAGTGACACTGGTTAATTGAAGTAACCCATTCAAAGCAAGAGAGTGGAAGCTTTCTTTTTTTTTTTTTTTCTTGGAACAGTTTCCTGTCCTGGGTTATAATTCCCACATGCTAAAACTGTTAAAAACAGAGGGGCAAAAATGTGTTTTTCTGTTCAAATCGAGGTTGGAAATTTTTGTTTAATTAGACCATACCTCCCATGTGTTTGTAAAAGAGATTAAAAATAAAGCAAGGGAAATGTGTGTTTCTCTTCAAAGGCAAGCCATTAGAAAACTTGGAATCAAATGAGAGAAATGTTTCCTCACTTGTTAGACTCTGGCTTGAATCATATTGGTTAGTCCCACCTAGAGTAGCCCATTGTCTCCAGTGCTGAATGGTGAGTCAACACTTGGGTAAATCCCAGTGACTCAGTGAGTGTACTGTAGTGGGGACTAACAACAGGGTTCAATCCATTGTAGGTTTTGGTCTGAATGACATGCTCTGAGCAACATGGCTGATGCTTAAAGGCCACAGCCCAATAGAGGTGTAATGTAGCATAAAGGCACACCATTATACTTACGCCGCACATCCTGTATATGGGATTACACCACCGCACAAGCAATCATGCAATACATACCAGGCCAATATTTGCTCCTGTTGTACAACAGTCAATAGATCCTCAGTGAAAGTGTGCTGGGGACACACTTACACAATGCCTTCTAAAAGCACAACTGCTTGCACAGGGGTTATGCTAGGAAAATTCCACTTCTACATCCATAATCAGGATATGACCCTTGTGCAACATCCTAAAAATGAAACTACTAGCATAAGGCATGTGTTACTGGCATTACACATGTTACCAACAAGACTGAGCCAAAGGCATCACCAAGGACAACCCTCCTGGGACATCATCAGGGCCGCTACTAAGGGGCTTACTGCACTCCAAAGTAAAGCAGAAGGGGAGCAGGAAGGTTCAGTCTTCTGTGCTGCCTTGCCACATGATATTGTCATTCTTCCAGTTCTATGAGGGGCCAAGGTAAAACTGTGCCTTTTTAAATGTGTTTTTCCAGTTAGCAAAAAGATACGGTTTTACCTTGGTCCCCCATGGGACTGGAATGAAAGAACAACGACATCATGTGGTAAGGTAGCATGGAGGATGGAAAGTTCATGCAGCACTGCTGCTTTTTTTTTTTTTTTTTTTTTTTGGAGTGCGGTAAGCCCCTAGTCTCAGTTTTGACCCTAAACTCTCAGTACCTGGGATGCTTCTGACCTGGTGACCCTAAAGGGCATGATGCTTCCTACCAGTATGGAATATCCTTATATTTCTATACTGATTAAAAGAACAAGGAAATTATCAACCTCAAACTCAGCCCTTTGGTGTAAATTCAAGCAGTGTATTGTGACACCCCAATAGCTCAACGTCTCTCACAATTTCAAAAGAGCATTTGTCCCTCCATGTCTACCCTAAGTGAGAAACAAAACAAAAAGGAACTTCCTCATTTAAATTTCCAAGAGTTGAAATGTCTTGACTCTGGATTCTGCTCTTGTAGTGTGAAAAAGAAAAGAAAGGAGAAGCTTACTATAAAAACGACAGTGCAGAATATTTATTAAAGTATAATCGGCCATGATGTAGTGGCATAGTTTCTCAAGAAAGGGGGAAAAGTCAATGTGATATGTATGGAAGCTCAATATATTGACATACTCCCACCTGCCTGTGATACATTGCTTACATGACAACACAGCATGCCTCCACTTTTTCTTTTCCAGCAAAGGTTATAATTCTCTGTAAATTATACAATGCACCCTATATTGATCTTGGTATGGATCTACAAAAATATCAGGGCTGGGCTGTCGTATTTGGGGGCTGCCAGTCTAAGAAGCATTTTTGCAACTGTAAAATATCGGGGGGGGCATATAAAAGGTCAAACATACTGCAACACAAAATATTATAATCTTGATTTAAAGAAAAAGCCATTGGACATTATTCATTTTGCATCATTCGGGTCCTCCTCCTTTCTATCATAGCTGTAAGGGAGGGGGAGGTTTGTTTGTTGGCTGGCCAGGAAAGAGGCCAACATAAATGGCATCATGGCATGTGTGTCATGGACAGGAGAGCAGGGGTGGGGCCAGAGTATATTTAAGAGTATATCCTCTAGATCTTCTGTTGGCCCACCCTCCCGCCGCTGACGTAGCGTGGTGTTTCACGGTTGCTTCTGGACCAGGTAAGAATTTTTACCTCAGCCTTTTGATGGGGAGGGTTTTTGCCTACCTCACACTGTGATCAGATGGATATTGGACAATTGGACAGGGTGGTGTCTTAAATAGATGGTCACTTGGCAGGTGGAAGGGGGGAAGTTTGTTAGTTGGTAAACATCTATGACACTACCTTTTGGTGAAGGGAGGTCCCTGAAACTACTCCTCTATGTCCAGCAACTAAGGTGGTAGGGAAAGGGACTTACCTTGAGACTGGCCTGGGAGATAAGCTCTCATCTCAAGTTGTGTGACTTGGGGTAGGGACTTTCAGGTTGGCCTTCCAGATGTAGGCATGCTGAGGAGTAACTGAACTTTAGGGTTACCTCTGGGGCTCAAGTGTGTTGCCCAGGGGAAGCTGGGGAGAAGGTCTGGGGAGAGATCTCCTGCCCCAGCTGCTCCCACACTAAGTTATCCCCCCTTCATTGCAGTTCCCCAGATCAAACATAACTAGGAGATGATTTAAATAAAAGTGGCCACTTTCAACCCAACTATTTGTGTCTCATCTCTTTATTTCCTGGGGTCTGTCAGCACTTCTAAGGTAACCCAGGATATAGAGCTGGCAGAAAACTGCAGAGAAAGCCTCATACTGCTGTTAGTAATTTAAAAATCAAGCAGTTTGGGTGGATGGGTGGGGAGGGGAAAAGCCACTTTGCAAGTTGATTAAAGTAGAGTGAATGGCAGTCCTGTTCTGAAAATTTCTCCTTCACCTCCAAGAAAGTAGCAGGAAATCAGCTTCTGTTTCTTCAGGGAGAGAATATTTTGGGAAAACAGATGAACAGCATTTTGTTCTATATCTGATAATTGAGTAACCTGTAGGACGGCCAACTATGTGCAATAAGAAAATGTTTCATAATGGATAGCCCTTGAGGAAATGTTAATCTAAGTTTAAAAAGAGCCCTCTTAAAGGTAGATGTTCAATATTGAAACATTTGGACCTTTGGAAAAAAATGTAAACAGTGTATCATGGAAGCATTTGCAAATGCTCCACAGTTGGCTTCCATGTCAGTGGAATGCTGAATCTTTTCTTGGTTTTAGTCAACGTTTAAAGAAGCTATACAAAGTGCTGAACGTTCATATCTCCTTTAAAGCCTGGACTAAAACTCAGAACAGATTCACCACCCGATTGATACTGGAGTCACTAATGTCAGGGATGATGGGAGTTGTAGCTCTTCACCTCTGGCTCAAACTCACCACCTTGTTATGCAGCAGAGCTGACCAGCTTAGATCAGTGGTTAATGCTTTCCTCCAAAGCAGCAGAGTGTCAGAGAATAGGCTGAAGATCCTGACAAACTCTCCAAGCCTTCTCACTCTTCACCAGGTGTCTCCAAACTCTCCAGGATTCACTCAGGCAACTCAGTAGTTTTATATAAAACCTACTTTATTCTTCTATATAAATATACTATATGGTCAACAAATTACAATCTCTACACACTACTCCACCTCTACTCAACCACAATACATTGGCAAACATTGCAATTTTATAGCCATTGTTTATCACCACCCACTAGTTAGTTTCCACCCAGTGGGTGTGTACTTCCATTCTGATTGGTCCATGTAGTTCCACCCATGCCTAAGACCAACCCATGTATTTCAACATTTCACCTTGTACACTTAATGATTCTCAGGTGTTTCCAATCTGCATTCAGTACCTCTGTCCTTGGCTCTCAGGCCTTCTAGATTACATTAGCAGTTTCACCTGTGTAGCCCCATAATTGCTCTTGCTTAGTCATTGTGACTTTCACATACATATTTTATTTCTTTCACTGTATGTCCCATGTTGCATTTTCCTTAACAATCCCCTCCGAAATAAAATATTGTATGTGTCTTACAATGTCATTCCAACCATTTGTGTCAGCCTTTCATGTTTTTCTGCTGTCAATGCTTTTGTGAACAAATCTGCTATGTTGTGTTGTGTTTCTATATATCTCAATTCTATTTCACCCTTCTGAACCATGTCTCGCACATTTTGATATCTTACACCAACATATTTTGTTCTGTTCTTCAAACTTTCAGTTTCAGCCATCGCTATGCATGACTGTGAATCTTCCAGTATTTCCACTGGTATCTTGTAACTTTCATTTAAATCATTTAACAATTGCTTAATCCACTGTACCTCATTTACTATCTCATTCAAAGCAGCGAATTCTGCTTCCGGTGTGCTTAACGCTACATTAGTTTGTTTTCTACTTCTCCAAACTATTGGACTTTCACTATATTTAATTATCATTCCTGTAACTGACTTCTTGTCTCCTAATTCGGATGCAAATGAACTGTCTACATAACAATCTAGATCTGAACTATTGTTTCTTATTATCAATTTCCTATCTAAGGTTCCTTTTAAATATCTCAATAAATGTTTTACCGCTGTCCAGTCTTCAATTTTTGGATCATTAACCCTTCTAGACAATACATTTACAGCATAAGAAATGTCTGGTCTGGTGTGGCAAGATATGAATTGTAAAGATCCTATTATACTTCTGAAGAGACTCTTGTCCTCAAACGCTCTAGTTGTTTCCTCAGACACAAAACCAGTTGTCATTGGAGCTCTTACTATTTTTGCATTCTGTAATCCACACTTTTCAATCAGTCTTTCAATTTTATTTTTCTGACTTAATAAACAATGTCCTTCTTCTGTCCATTCAACGCAAATACCTAAATAAGACTTCAATACACCTAAGTCCTTCAAAACAAACTTCTTAGACAATTCTCTTTTTACTGACTCAATTTCCTGTTTTGACTTTGCTGCTACGCACAAATCATCTACATAAATCACTAATACTATGTCTCCTTTTGTATAAACACAAGCATCTGCAATGCTCCTCTTGTAACCTAGCTTAACTAGCTCATCATTGATGCACAGATTCCACGCTCTGGCACTTTGTTTTAAACCATACAACGCTTTCTTTAATTTATATACTCTCTGACTACCATTTTCTTTGAAACCTTGTGGCTGTTCCATAAATATTTCTTCATCCAGAACCGCATTCAAGTAAGCTGTCTCAAAATCAAAATGTTCTACAACTAAATTCCTTTTTACTGCTACAGCTAGAACCATTCTCAGACTTTCTGGCTTTGCAGTTGGAGAATATGTCTTATCATAGTTCTCATACTGCTGTTGCGCAAAACCCTTAGCCACTAACCTAGCTTTATATTTGATACTTCCATCTGGCATTTCTTTCCTTTTGTATACCCATTTACAACCAATTATTTTCTTGTCTTTGGGTCTGTCAACAATTTCAAAAACATCTTTATTTACCAGGCAACCAAACTCATTATCCATTGCATCAAACCATCTTTCCTGTTCTTCACTAGGATAACTTTCCAATTCTTCAAAACTTTCAGGCTCTTCTACTGCTAAACAAGCTCTTGCCTTTGTCACAACAAACCTATCTGGAGGCTTTCTAACTCTATGACTACGCCTGGGAATAAAATCTGCTGTTCTGTCTCTTTCATCCTCACTTTCTCTACTGGGAGTTGTAGTTCTATGACTAAATCTCTTGTCTTCAGTCATTCGAGTAGTAGTAGGCCTAGATGTTATCTCATCATCAGAAGAACTACCACTGCTGCTAGGTGATGCTTCCTGCTTAACTGAAACCCCTCTGTTTCCTGAGATTGGTTCAGTTTGTGCTTCTGGCTCATTTGAACTCCCTAATCTCAAAAACACTTCTTTATTGGCATGCAGTTTGTCCCAACCAGCATGTCTCTCAAAATTTGCAGACCTAGAATACTGCACTTGTTTTCCTCCCAAATGAAACTTGTAGCTATTTCCAGAATACCCCAAAAACCTAAGCCTTTTGCTTTTGGGTTCTCCTTTCCTCCTGAAACAAGCAGGTGTGTAAACATGAGCAAATTGTCCAAAAACCCTTAAGTACTTGTAATTTGGCATTCTCCCATACAATACCCTGTAGGGAATGTCTTCAATTTCTGAATGATACAATCTGTTACTGATATGAATTGCAGTCAAAGTTGCTTCTGCCCAAAAACTATCTTTCACCCCTGCATCTGCCATCATACAAGCAGTAATTCTTTTTATATCTTGTATTTTCTTCTCTGCTAACCCATCCTCACTAGGACAAGCAGGGTTTGTAGTTTCATGCCTTATTCCCACCTTTTGAAACCAGTTAAACAATTGATTATTTAAAAATTCTCCTCCTCTATCAGTAATGATGGTGCCTACTCTGCTATCAAATTGTCTTTCCACCATTCTTACCCATGCTTTTAAACTTTGCCCAGCATCAGATTTGTTTTTCATTATTCTCACAAATGCAAACCTTGTATACCTATCAACAATTACTAGGAAATACTTGCTTCCCCCTAAGGACAAGCAATTAGCTTGGGCGACATCTGCATGTACATACTGAAATGGTCTTTGAGCAATTCTTTTTGTTTTCTTAGCTACTGGAAAAGCTCTGACCTTTACCTGTTGACATACCGTACAATCTAAGTGGTTTTTGCATTCAGCAACTTTTAAATCTGGACACATACTGATTAAATTCTTTAAACATTTGAAGCTCGCATGGCCGAATTTTCTGTGAAGCTCGTGTATGCAGTCTTTGTGGATTGGAATATTTTCTATGTTATTAGCTTCTTCAACCCTGTAGCTATCAATATTGTCCTCCAAATAATAAAGTTTGTCCTTTTTCAAACCTATGCCACGCAATTCCCCATTCAGTTTTATCTTACACATGTTCTTTTCAAAGATGACTGTGTAGTCTCTTTCTGTTAATCTGCTTACTGATAACAAATTATTTTCTAACTCCTTTACATGTAAGACATCATTAAAATTCTCTTTTAGCCCTGGAATGTACACAGTACCCATTTGTTTTACAGTACTTAGCTCTTTCCCGTCAGCCAAAACTACAGCATTTACATTAGCTGATTTTCTATTACTTATTAAATTTATATCATTACACATCGAAGATGAGGCTCCTGAATCAACTAGCCATTTAGAATTTGCATTTTGTTTTTCCTTAATCATGGTTGCAACCCCCTTTTTATTACCACTGTCCCTCAAAAATGGAGGTCTGGACTGTTTTTGATACTGCCGCGGCTGCCATCTGCTCTCTGCTTGCTTGCGTCTCTCAGCTGCAAAATGTTTACAATGTCTCTGCAGATGACCAATCTTCTTACAATAAAAGCACCTCCGTTGCTCCCTTGTAGAGGCTGCTTCCTCCTGCGTTCGCCAGTCAGGAGTTGTTTGTTGTTTTGGCACAGTCTTTAAGCTTGCTGAGTCACCCTGCTCAGACATTCTTCTCTGGTTCTCTTCCAGTATTCTGGCCACAATTAAATCTCTATTAAGCTCAGCTTCTGGCAGGTTTTGCAGGCTGTTCGTTATGTTGTCCCACGAAGAGTCTAGCGATTCTATTAAAATGTAGCATTGCTGCTCTTTGCTAATTTGCACTCCCCTCAGTTCAGCTTACACAAACAAATCTTGCATTATTTTTAAATGTTCTATCACACACTGCCCTTTAGCCATCTTTTGCCTGTATATTCTTTTAGACCATAGCATTTTTGCAAAAGCAGTTGAAGGAGTGTGTAATCTCTGCAAGGTATCCCACACATCCTTGGCAGACGTTTTATCTCTGACATCATTAATTAAGTCTTCTTCAAGCATGAGATAAAGACAGGCTTTTGCTTTACTATCTCTCTCTTGAGTGGCTTCATTAGCATCAGCTGCCAGCCCTGTTTCAACTGTTGACCACAGACCTTCCTTTACTAGTAGAGATTGGGCATAAATCTTCCAGGTAGAGTAGTTGTTTCTATTCAATTTACTAAACTTTAGAAATTCCATCTTGAATTGTGCAGTGACTCAATTTGACACAGTCCTTCTGAGTATGCACAGCCGACCCGTCTGGGCTTAAGCAAAACACAAAATGATTTACTCACGAGGCTTATCAGTGCAGCACAAACAGCTTGCTCTGATCTGTCCTCCACAAAGCTTTCTTCCACTTTCTGGAAATTTCAGCTTCTGTGGATGCTGGGTGCTCTAGTAACTGGGCCCATAACCCTTGTCAGGGATGATGGGAGTTGTAGCTCTTCACCTCTGGCTCAAACTCACCACCTTGTTATGCAGCAGAGCTGACCAGCTTAGATCAGTGGTTAATGCTTTCCTCCAAAGCAGCAGAGTGTCAGAGAATAGGCTGAAGATCCTGACAAACTCTCCAAGCCTTCTCACTCTTCACCAGGTGTCTCCAAACTCTCCAGGATTCACTCAGGCAACTCAGTAGTTTTATATAAAACCTACTTTATTCTTCTATATAAATATACTATATGGTCAACAAATTACAATCTCTACACACTACTCCACCTCTACTCAACCACAATACATTGGCAAACATTGCAATTTTATAGCCATTGTTTATCACCACCCACTAGTTAGTTTCCACCCAGTGGGTGTGTACTTCCATTCTGATTGGTCCATGTAGTTCCACCCATGCCTAAGACCAACCCATGTATTTCAACATTTCACCTTGTACACTTAATGATTCTCAGGTGTTTCCAATCTGCATTCAGTACCTCTGTCCTTGGCTCTCAGGCCTTCTAGATTACATTAGCAGTTTCACCTGTGTAGCCCCATAATTGCTCTTGCTTAGTCATTGTGACTTTCACATACATATTTTATTTCTTTCACTGTATGTCCCATGTTGCATTTTCCTTAACAACTAACTGCAACTGAGGTTGCTGAAACACTGCATAAATATTGCAATTTGACACTGCTTTAACTGCCCTGTCTCAATGTTATGGAATTCTTGGATTTGTATGGGATTCCCCACCCTGATTTAGAACATTTGAATGTAGGGTGGAAATGAAACAGAGGATCAAACTAGTGGTAGTTTCTGAAGCTATAAGACATCTGATTTTTCCTAGCATGGACTTTTCTCACCACCAGATTTTTCAGAATAGCTTGATTTATGATTGTTAAACATGGACTTCATTTGCAAGTCTGATTGCTCAGGCATGAAGTTCTGAGTGAATCAATTCCTGAAGAGAAAATGTGCTATCACCTTCCTATCACAATCTCAGCATTTCATGAAGTTTGGCCATGACAAATTCATTAATCCAGGTAGAGTTCTTTGAATCTAGGGAGATTTTCACATGGGGAAATTATTTCCCGGGGAGATTGGGAGAGAAACGGGGCTGTTCCAGGTCCAGCACCCCATTTCGCATGCCCCCTTCCTTCTCCCGATCTCCCGTCATCTTCCTTCCATGAAGCTTCCATTTCCCTCCGAGTATATTCCGTGATTTTTTACTAATGAACAACATTTGTTATAACATTTGTCATACACCAGAATCTATGCAGATCAGAGGCTCTCCCACCAAGACTATATGGACTTCCCAAGATGCACAAGGATTCCATTCCACTCCAACCCATAGTGAGTGCCATTGGATCCCCCACGTATGATTTGGCCAAGTTTCTGGCCACACAATTACAAACCCGCATAGGACAAACCCCTCACTACATCAAAGACTCAACTCACTTCATAGAAAAAATCAACAACATCAAACCTGGAGACAGACTAATCAGTTTTGATGTTGTCTCCTTGTTTGCCAAAGTCCCCATAATGGAAACCATGGCACTCATACAACAAATATTTCCTGAGGACATCACAGCCTTGTTCAAACACTGCCTCACCACAAGCTACTTCCAGTGAGATAATGAATTCTACTAACAGATGCGGGCTTGCTGCTGGGCGGCAAGCTGTTTTGCGGCCCAATCCGGCTGCCCTCCCTCCGGCCCTCCTGTCCTCGCCCCCCTTCCCTGCCCTGCTCGGCTTGGGAAGCCTGGCGGGGTGGGGTGGGGAGGGGTGCTGGCCGCATGGCGAGCCCACAGGGTGCTGCCATCTTCTCTTCTTCTTCCCAGCAGCCTTTGCTGCTGGGAGAGAGGGGGAAGGAGCAAACCAATGGAGACGGGCCTGCCTCACCCCGATTGGTTGGCGGAAGGGTGGGAAAACGGCCTACAAAAGGCCGTGCGGGGCCGGGATCAGCCCAGACGCGTGGCAGTGATGGAGGCAGCAGCAGGGCGTTCTGTTGCGGCCTGCAAAACGGCCATCTCCAGGACCCCTCCCGCAGGTATGAGGGCAGGCCGGACAGGCAGGTGGTGCCTGCGGAGGGGTAAGGGGATGGGCGGGCACAAGCTGCCAGTGGGGCGAGCCCATGGGGGGGCAGCGAGATGGTGCAAGCTGCCGTGGTGTGAGCCCATGAAGGGGGGCAGTGAGCGGGCACAAGCTGCTGCAGGGCGAGCCCACAAAGGGGGGCAGTGAGTGGGTGCAAGCCACCGTGGGGCAAGCCCACGAAGGGAGGAAGCGAGCGGGTGCAAGCGGCCATGGGGTGAGCCCATGAAGGGAGGAAGCGAGCGGGCACAAGCTGCCGGCAGGGTGAGCCCATGGTGGGGCAGCGAGCAGCCCAAGCGGCCGGCAGGGCGAGCCCACGGGGGGGAAGCAAGTGGGCGGCCCAGTTCCATGCCTCGGGCAGTGGCCACGACCCCTTTTGGGGGGCAGGGGTCTGCTCGAAGCTCAAGCTGCCATCCGGTGGTCCACCAGGGTGGTGACGGGCGGTGGAGGTAGGCAGCAGCCTCGGCGGCTCAGCCCCCAAGCGCGGCGAGCTCCCCCCCTGCCCTGATAGATGGGGTAGCCATGGGCAGCCCCCTGAGCCCAGTGATAGTAAACTTTTACATGGAACATTTTGAAAAGCAAGCCCTGGAAACAGCATCAAAAAAGCCGACAACATGGTTCCGATATGTGGAACACTGCTATTCCTGGATGTCCTAGTCATCCGGAAACCAAACCAACGGTTAGGCCACAAGGTATACAGAAAACCCCCACACACAGACAGATACCTACACAAGAACTCCAATCATCACCCAGGACAAAAATGAAGCACAATAAAAACATTGATAGACTGTGCAAAAAGGATCTGCAAACCCCACTACCTGGAGGACAAACAGAGTCATCTAAACTGGGCCCTACAGGCTTATGGTTACTCCAGATCAGACATCACAAGAGCAGCCAAACCCAGAGAAAACCACAGGAATGAAGAAAAAAATCAGCCACCCAAAGGGAGGGTGTTTTTACCATACATCAAAAAAAAAAAAAAAATCCAAGCAATGCTACACTCTGTGAAGGACAAAAGAGACCCTCTCACAGCTGCAGGAGTTTACTGCATACCATGCAGCTGTGGACAAGTTTACATAGGGACCACTAAATGCAGTGTGCAAACACAAATCAAGGAACATGAGAGACACTGCAGCCTGGGCCAACCAGAAAAATCAGACATAGCAAAACATGTTGTGAACCAATCTGGAGACAAAATGCTATTTGAAAACACAGAAATTCTAGACCAGGCCAACAACGATCATGTCAGAATGCATAGAGAAGCTATTGAAATCCACAGACACCTGGACAACTTCAACAGGAAAGAAGAAACCTTAAAAGTAAACAAGTAAACTGGCTCCCAGTTTTGAAATACAATAGAATCAAAACTCAGCACTTACAAAAGAATTCCACCTAGGGACAAGAGGATTCCCAGCAGATAATGGCCCATCAACCAACCATTAGCCAAACAGACACTAACGAGCCTTGCATTTCTATACTCAGAAACTAACCATTGAATTACACAAATTTACATATACTCCCCAACAGGGGTTCACAGCACATAAACTCCACACACACTCCTACCCAACCATTCTCTGAGGATGCCAGCCACAGATGCAGGTGAAATGTCAGAAAGAAACTATTGCAGAACACAGCTTCATAGCCTAGGAAAAAACCCCCAAGGAAAATCTATATTTGTAGATTTCAATAGCTTCTCTCTTAGCCTGTAGGGTTATTAGTCTACATTAACCTGTAGGGTTATTAGTCTACAGGCTAATGGTAACTCCAGATCAGACATCATAAGAGCAGCCAGATCCACAAAAAACCATAGGAATGAAGAAAAAGAGCCTCCCAAAGGAAAGTTATTTTTACCATAGATCAAAGGAATCATAGACAGAATAGGGAAACTGATGAGGAAAAAGAACCTCCAAACGATCAACAGACCAACCAAGAAAATTTTAGAAATGCTACGTTCAGTGAAAGGACAAAATAGACTCTTTTTACAGCTGCAGGAGTTTATCACATACCAAGCAGCTGTGGACAAGTTTACATAGAAACCACTAAATGCAGTGTGCAAATGTGAATCAAGGAACATGAGAGACTGCAGACTGGGCTAGCCAGAAAAATCAGCAGTAGCAGAACATGTTATAAACCAACCTGGACACAAAATGTTATTTGAAAACAGTGAAATTCTGGACCAGGCCAACAACTATCATGTCAGAATGCAAAGGGAAGCTATTAAAATCCACAACACCTGGAAAACTTCAACAGGAAAGAAGAAACCCTCAAAGTAAACAAAGTTGGCTGCCAGTCCTGAAAAACACTAAAATCAAAACTCAACAGATGCAAATGAACTTCACCCAGGGGCAGGGGGATTTCCAGCAGACAATGGACCATTATCCAGACACTAATACTCCTTGCATATATCTCCCACGGAGAAAGCCATTCAAGGAGATAGCTGTTCAGGAAGTAGCCATTCAAATAAACAAATTTACGTATGCTCTCCAACAGAGACTCAAAGTATATAAACTACCCCACACCCCCACACAACCATTTTCTGAAGATGCCGGCCACAGCTTCAGATGAAATATCAGGAACAAACTCTTCCAGAACATGGCCTCACAGCCTAAAACACACACACACACACACACAAAACGTATGTATGCCGGCCATGAAAGCCTTTGACTTCACACATGACACTGTTTCAAGGCACAGGAAAATAAGGGAAAATAAGAAGGTGAGTAGGTCTAAAAGATTGATGCAAATTTATACGCGCTGGGGAAACAAAAAAGTGCTCTTTATTCAAGTTATTTGCTAATGCTTTTTTTCTTTTCATACACAACGGGGCAATAGAACAAATTTGGGCAGTAAACTAAAAGAGTTTATAAAGGAGTTGCATAATATCCTAGAGTTTATCTTATGTCTTTGTCACAAATCTAGTTAAGTTGTATGTCATTGGTAAAATTATTTGTATACTACATCTTACTCCATGCCTAATAAAGTATATGTCTGGAATGCTGAAATGCCCTGACAAATTCAATGGTGGTGGGTTATTTGGTATTGCATTCCAAGGGAATCTCATTGATTCTAAGGCTGCTTGGGGAAAAAATTAATCAGATGCCAAAAGAGATAAAAATGAGAGCTGCAAAAACTATTCATACTATTCACTCGTATTTATCTTGTATTCAAGAACTCATCATATTCTTAGGGAGTTGTTTAGATGACAAAAACAAATCCAGAAAGAATGTGGGCAGAATATCTTTTGTTTAGATGAACACCTGCCGGGATTCACCATATTCAGAAGAAGGTGGGGGGCTGAAAACTTCAAGTAGTTCATGATTACAGGTATTGCTGTTTTTCATGATCTTTTAAAAAAAATGTGTGAAAATGTGCATAACAAGCTGTCTGAACATATAATTTGAAAACGGGCACATAGAAGAGCTGAAACCTGATTGGTTGGACCTCGGTGGGGGCGGACTTGCCAGGGAGGAGGCAGCTGGAGCTGCCATCATTGTTTTTGCTGGGTGAATGATCCTCTGCACGATCATTCAAGCATCAAAGCAAAAACAAAACTTTTTTAAAAAAGCAGAAAATTGCTCTTCTTCATCTGTTATTTTTTTTTTAAAAAAAAGGGGGGGGAGAATGAAGAGAGATTTCCAGGAGGCAACTCACTCGTGGTCACCATCTTTTTTGGGGGGCATGCTCCATGTAAACTGCAAACTCAGCCAAATTTACATGCCAGCCATCTTGCGGATTTATTGTGGGCACAAATGAACACTGCTGTGATAAGGGGGTAAGGCACTATTTTCCGCAATTATTTCTCCAATCTAGCTGAGGCCTAGTTCTCATGTCCATAAATAAAATTGATCCCTCCACTTTGATCCAGGTCATCTTTATTCCATCTTTTGTTTGCAATCCCTACTGACACATTGAACATAAGATTAGGTTTAATCCCACCATAAAGCGTGTCTAAATTAATGACAAACAGAATGTAATCTTCACTGATGATATCCTCCTTTTTTTTAATCTGAAAAACTAAAGCCAAAGCCATTCCAGAGTTAAACAATTTTCTAAAACATTTCCAAAATCACTCTGCACTGGAGGTCAATCTTATTATATCTAAATTTATATGCATTAGCTTTCCACTTGCTCTCCAGCTCACAATCCAAGCTATTTCTAGTTTAAGTCTGAACTCCAACCTTAACTATTCAGACATTATTAGTCCAAACAACTAGAGTCAGTGCACATGTAGAAAGTAGAAAATATTGAACCTATGGTAAAAGTGAAAGTGAAAACATGGACCTCTCATAAGCTCTTAATGCTGGGCTATTTTGACATATTAATATGTGTCTACCACCTAAAATTTACTAAAAGTTTAGTAAATTAGGTTTACTAAAGCAGCAATATATAGACTAGGGTATTCAAGACTCCAAATTAATTGCATATCATTCCAGCTTAAATAGTTAATACAAATTATCCAGGTTGAAGATTTAATCTACTGGCAAATATAGAGATGAAGGGCAAACTCTGTATCATTTTGGTATTTCCTTCTGATTCTTTGACAGGAGGATTACAGGCAGCTTGTCTAACCCATTCATGGTATAAGCCTTGCTGACCTTGTGGTGTTGGGCAGATATATATACAGTTGCCCCTCCACATTCATGAATTTAGCATTCGTGGTTTTGAGTATTTGTGGTTTTGGGAGGGCCTCCCCCCTGCCCTCCCAAAAGCAGCGACTGGGCTTTAGAAGCCCTGTGGCTGCTTCTGGAGGGGAGAGAAGCAGGCCGGAGGGGTGGGAGAGATGGGGAGGGGTCCTTCTGAGGCCCTCTCACCACCTTATGAGGCCAGGCGGGGGTGGGAGAGGCGGCAAGGGGGCCTTGGGAGGCCCCATGAAGGCCTTGGGAGGGAGTGGGGAGGGCTGGGGAGGCAACCACAGGGCCTCCGGAAGGCCTCCGGAAGCCCCGTAAAGGCCTTGGGAGGGAGGAGGGAGGGCTGGGGAGGAAACCACTGGGCCTCCAGAGGCCCTCTGGAGGCCCTGTCATGGCCTGGGGAGGGAGGTGGAGGTGGAGAGAAGCGACTATGGGGCCTCCGGAGGCCCCGTAGTCGCTTTGGCAGGGGAGGGCGGTTGTTATTCATGGAATTTTCACATTCGCAGGGGTCTGTGGAACCTAACCCCCATGAATGTGAAGGGACGACTGTATATTCCCTGCTTACCTTCACCTCTCTATGATGCCAGCTAGCTCATGTCTCTTATGTCTGTAGGACAATGTGTCTACTCTTGGTTTTAGTCCAAACTTCAGAGGACCTATCTAAAGTGTTGAACATATTTGGGGTTCAGTGATATTGTATTAGTGGGAGGAAGGTGAAATTCAAGCCCATTGGCTTCAAAGAAATTGCTAAAGCAGGGATGTGGAACCTTAGGCCCTGGGAGCAAAGATGGCCCTCCTGGCCTTGCAATGCAGTCTTGTCCCATTGCTCAGATGGTCATATCTCTTCCACTCAAGACCAGCCTTTCAACAGATATGATAGCCCAACAACTATGACATATACATTATATCATTCCAACCTACTTGGTTCTCCAGGGAGATGGGCAGGCTCTTAAGAGTGAATGTTTCAATTTCTTTTTCTCACCAGAAATGCTGTCACATACAAAAGCAGAACAGTTGTAGAAAGGCTATTAATTTCATACATTTCATAAATTTATGGCTGAAATCCTGTATGGAATCCTTTGTGTATGTGTAAGCACTTCAGTGAATCAGCAAGGTGTAGTGGTTTCAGTGTTGGACTAGGACACTTGGAGACAAGGGTTCAAATCCCCACTCAGCCATGGAAAACCATAGGTGATGTTGGGCAAGTCACACTCTCAGCCTCAGAGGAAGGCAAGGGCAAACCCCCTGTAAACAAACTCTGCCAAGAAAACCCCATGACAAATTCACCTTAAGGTCGCAATAAACCAGAAATGGTTTGAAAGTACACAACAAAAGCATGACAGTTACAGAGCTGCCCCTGGCCCTGCCTCATCAAATTGGAGTGGGGGAGGCCTGATCCAATTGGCCCAGACATCCCACCCTCCACCCTGGCCCTGGAGCATGCCAGGAAGAAGATGGGGTAACATGGCAGCTCCCAGGCTGTCAACCACACGGCTGTGGGTGCTGCCGACTCAGACTGCAAATGGCCCACCAGGCAAGCCTGGTAGCCGTGCTTCTCCTGTTGCTTGGGAAGCATTATTTCTACCCCTTCTCCCTTGTGAGTGATTGTGACAGGCAGAAAAAAGGTCCCTATTGCCGGTGGACCATTTGTGGCCCGGCCGGTGCACCCGAGTCCCTCGAAGAGGCAGTCCCTGCAGCTGCATGGCCTGACATTGTGGGCCACCATCGATGTTCCTGCTTCCTGGCATGCTCAGTGGCCGGGCATGAGGGTGCAAAAATCTGAACAATCAGGGTGAGCTGCCCTCGCCCTGATTGGCCCAGGTTGAGGCAAAGGGAGGAACTTTTGGCCGTGCTTCTGGCATGGCCAGATGACATGGACTCTGTGCCAGGGCAGGTATATAAGCCGGCCCCGGCACAGGCTCCTCAGTTTGGCTCCAAGGAGCCGAAGACCCTCCCACCCTCCCAGTATATATGTTGCTTTGTGTATTTTGCATATTATTTGTCATAATTTGCTAGGCAGATGGCATGGGCCCTGATTCGGGTAAGCAGGGAATTGGGGGTCTCCATCAAGTTCAAGGTCAAGTTCAAGTTCAAGGAGACCCCCTTTTTATGATTAACAACTTGTTTGCAGGGAAGGAGGGAGTGTCGAGCGGGGAGGCTTGGCCAAGGCTCTTTCCTCTAGGACTGGGTCAGTAGTATCCCACAGAGACCATTGGCCAACACAGGGTTGGGAATGAAGGGTTTCTGACCCATGTGATAGTACCAACCATTTGCAGTCATTAGCAAATTGCGGCCTTTTATTGCCAATATTCTTCATACTAATCTATACCTAATCTCTTATGTTTATCTTGTACTCATAAATTGGGTAGAATAGCTTGTCGTATGTGTTTTCATTAAAGGGAAGGGATTGGGAGCATATGGTCTGGGTCTGCAAGTTGGGTAAGCATCAAAGTGCCCGGCCTGGAAAATCATCTGTATTCCTTTAGCATCCAGATGAACTATCAAGCCTCTCTTGCAAGCACTGGGAAAAGAGTTAGGGCTTTATCAGACCAGTCCCCTAAACACAGTCTTGCGGGCATAACTACAGCAATTTTTATGCTGGCAAAAGAACTCCCCATACCTCACTTACCTTCCATCCTGGCAAAAAGCTTCCCCAGCAATGAATGAGGAGTGAATGGAGCTCCATTCACTTTCTCATCTGAAATCCCATGGATTCTTGTTAGAATACCTAGCATGGGATATTCAAAAATAAAACCAAAAATAACCCAAACATGTTACACTAAGCACATAAACACACTTTAAAACTTCCAAGTAACTGGAAAGGGCATCACCTACCTGGGTGCATCACCTACCTGAATGTCACGATCTCACCTGGAAGTGTTCTGGCTGGTCCGGCCATTCACACTGCATTCACGTGAGTACAATAGCACACAGATTCAGACACTAGCAATGATGGCACAAAAGGGCCACAGGGCATCAATTGACGGCTTGGGCCATCAATAAAATATGACTATTTTTAAACTGGACTTGAGTGTGAAAGGATGATGTCGTCTGGTAGGCTCACCCTTTCACAATCATTAGGCGTCTTTATGATGCCATATTTACATGGTCTGATAAAGTCCTTAGTCTTATCTTTGAAGTAACTGTTCAAGGTGCTGAGCCTACTTGGGGCATAGGACTCAACATATTGGATAACTCTTTCAAAGTATAGACTAAAACCTGGAGTGGATCTGTCAACTTAAAGACCTTGGTGCCACCAGTCTTCGTTGTCTGCCTGCTAGATATTCCTCCTTCCCATAGCGGGGGAGTGTTTATTCTCTGCAAACAGGTGTAGGGGGAGGAATTGGGGAGATGGTGCAAGAAGAACTGAGTTGGGAGATCTGGGCTGTGCTGCTTCATTTCTTGCTGTAATTCCAGTAGTGGTGGAGAGGGAAGAAGGTCACTCAGTGGAAAATAATTCCTTCCATTGCTTTCCCCACATGCCTTGAACTTTTCAGCCTGACATTGTGGGTTTTTGTAAAGGATTTTTCTTTTATTGGGAAGATCATGCAATCATGCAGTTCCATAGTTCCCCACATTATAGCACAAAGTGGTATAATCCAGGAAAACTCATAACTTCATTCATAGGTAACTAGATGACAAGTAAAGCACTGTAGAAACCTTGAGGTTGTGTATATCCTGGTGGTGAACATAAAATAATCATTTAAATATTTCACCCATGATCTACAATAGTATGGACTTGTCTCTTAAATACTCTTTCACTAAGGCTCTCACTTTAGCACTGTCAAGCTTTTTCATCCTGTTCCTGCATCGGACTAAAATAATGTTGTCCTTATACAGTATGTTAAAAAGCATATATATTTTCATGTGCATTTTTCCAAAAAGTGGATTTTTATGCAATTAGAAAGTGCACACATTTTTGTGATTTATACTTTTTCCAAGTCATTTTTACTGTGTTCTTTTATTGAACAATTGATTATACATTTTGCAAAATATGCACATTTTCTGTGCACTTTTTCAAATGTGCATATTTCTGCACTTTATTCTATACTTGGTTTTTGCAAACTGCATTACAGACATTGGAAATGTACATAGTTTGAATTCTAACTACATTTTGGTTTGCATTTAAGTTCATTTAGTGTGAATTTGATATGCTCACCCCAAAATATGAAGTGAAAAATGCTTTCACCTGTCCCTTCTCTCTACAGTTTGGGATGCCAAATGGTTGGATCCAAGCATTAGATCTGTGAATGTTGCCGATACTACTACTACAATTACTGCCACAGTGACAATAAAAGCAAACACATGGCAAAAATTCACGTAGAATATTAATGCAGAAATGGAACACAGTTACTTATGTGTGAAATTATGAAAATTGACATTAGCATAATTTGGAAAGAGAATGTTGATTGGTGTAGTTACTTCAGATCTGTTCCTTTAAAAAAAAGAAAGAAAGAAATAGCATAGTTATTTTTTAAGAAGACTGATTTTTACATGAAAGGATGGGTTAATAAGTTACAAATTGGTGAAGAAGATTTCACTGACATTTCCATTTATCTCTCAAAGGTGAAAAGTAAGACAAATTATTTCAGTGGCCCATGCATGCTTTTTCTGTATCCATTTGGTCTAGCATGCCAAGATGCTTGTTGCTCAGAGGTTTAAAATTGTCCTCTTTTTTCTTTCTTTTTTTTTGGCCTGATGTTCCAAGTGGATGCAGAGAAAATGGAAATTAAATGATTGCTCATATTTTTAAGCCATCATCCTGTAATTTAAAGCTGTTCTCATGAAGAGGATATAAATCTTAGCCTGAAGTTGAAATATAGAAATAAAACATGCATAGAGGTGGGGGGTGGGCAGGGAATCACATGCACAAATTGCATCTATCACAATTTGAGTTTTTATTTTTCAAAAGACTTTTGATTATAAATAAAACTGATGATAAAACTGAGTGATTATTGTGAAGTTTTCCTCATTTCTCACCGTTCTGTGATTAAGGTAGATAGCAATCATTTTGCCTTAAAGCTCCACATTTGATTATTAATATTATAGAGCACAAATTTATGCTGATCACCCTGCAAGTTCAGGGTGGTACACATTATTTATCCCTTCTATCCATTTATGTTTTGCTTTAATACTTTTAGAAAGTTCAACAGGTATACAAAATAGGGTATTGCCTTGTGACATAGTTATGTTAAAGATCATAACAGCACACTGAACAACATAATTTGATGCATGATATTCAGTATATAAGTCAAGGTTTGTTATGTACCTCAAAGACATCAACTTCCCACATGTTCAGTTGCTATCTCTGAGCATAAGTTGATACATGCTTGTTTATCACTTGATTATGCCATGTTCTGGAAGCTGTAGAGCCGTAGAGTTCATAGAGTTCCACAAGACTACTGCAATTGCCTACAGTGAGACATTTGTGTTAGCATATGGAAGGTTTTTTTCTATGTATTATGGGACTACAATTTACATCTGGTAAGATTTAGGAATATCAGTTTGAAGCTGTACCTGTGGCTCATACAAATTCCTCCACATATAGAGCATGAACTAGTAAAGTAAATAATATTTTAGCCTGCATTAGTAGTTAGTTTCCAAGGCATGAATAGTAATACTCCCACTTCATTCTTTGCTACACATGCCTCATCTGGAGTACTGCATTCAGTTCTGTGTGCCTCATCTTAAGAAGGATATAGGACTTTATCAGATGCTCTTAAAAAAAAAACCTGCGGAGGTCAGGAGGAGAAGGACACCACTGTCCCACTTCTGGCGGTTGATACCGCACACCTGGTCCTCCTTCCGTCCTTCCTCTATGCTTCCTCCATGCTGGAGGGATGAAAAAGATGCCACTTTTCATTGACAGAACTTTCCTCAACCCGACCTCTGCGGGGATTTTTTTTAGCCTGTCGGATAAAGTCCATAGACAAGTTGGAGCAGGTTCAGAGGACCACAAGGATGATTGGAAAGAACTTCTTCATGATAAGAATGGTTCAGCCATGGAACCAATTACCTAGAAGGGTGGTGGGTCTCTTTCTCTGGATGACTTCAAAAAGAGGCTAGGAAACTACCTGATTGGGATACTCTAGCTGGAATTCCTGCATTGAGTTGGGGGAGGGGTTTAGACTTGGTGGCCTATGGGACCCCTTTTAACTTGATGATTCTATAATTTTACTCCACATGCTTTTTTTTTTTGTGAGAGGGTAGTTTGTACTAAATGGTGCATAGAAGGCATTTCAGCTTTTTCTCATAGTGCCAAAATTCTGTGGGTAATATATGTGTGTAGTATATATGTACATATGTCTTACATGTGACTTCAGGACCTCAGGGTTGTATATGTGATTTTCCTCCAACAGCCTATGACACTGATTATAGTGAGACAGTAATTGTTACAAAATCACCCATATAGGGTAGCACAAGCACCCATTGTTTATTCTGAAAAGGGTTCATGGAAACATTCTCCAAGCAGGCCCATTACAGGCTCCCCCTTTCCCTGCTGCAAGAACCAGACATTGACCTTGTTTCAAATGTGTTCAACATGGTAGCAGTGGGGCCTTGAGATCTCTCAAACTGCCTTCTTCCCTGTGGAAATAACAGGATGAGCATCTGGCTATGACAGGTAGTATCCATTCTAGTCCTAATAGAAAGAGATGCTTAGCTGGGATGTGGAATAGTGCTTGTCCCCTCCATATGTTTCACAAGGTATGTTTCTGCACCTTGGGAATAGGGCAAAGTGAAGATGGTGGCAGCTTTGGGGGATCAAGTTGAACATGACCTGCTCATGAACACAACCTTTTCTCCAGCTGGCAAGACACAGCTTTGAAAAGTTACTTTTTTGGAGTACAATTGGCAGAATGTCCCAACCAGCATGGTCACTGTTGAAAGTGTATCATGTCCCCATTCTTCTATGTGTGCTTCATATCTGAGTGGGGATTTAACTGAGTTATTGCTAGTATATGTTGAACAGTTCATCCTTGATGGAACTCTCTCTCTCTCTAATCTTATTTACCATTGGTATATATTAAAGCAAAAGGGAGCTGTTGGATTTGCTGATCTTATTTTCACATTACAAACTGTTATAAAGGAGTTGCTAAAGAGAAATTGCATATTATAAAAAAACTGACCTATGAGAAATACGACTTAAGTAAGGCCAAGGAACAAAGCTATTGTTACACTGAAAATCCTTGTGGTTTGCTTTGAAAGCTGTAGTTTCAAAGGTGTAGTTGGTGTGTGTGTGTATGTGTGTGTAAAATGAGGGCATTGTTCCCCCAAATAAGAATTCTGTCCCCTCAATGTCACATGACATTTTCCTCCAATTCCCCCAATTTTTAGCATTGCAATAATTTAAAACCCCAGTTGAGCATTTAGAAATACAGAAAAGGGGCAGGCAAAATGTCCAAGGGCATGTGATCACAGCAAATATAAGCATTCTAGGTGTTGACAATTTTCAGTATCTCACTCTCTTCCAAGATAGAAATTTGGGAACTGAAGGAAAATTTCATGGGGGGGGGGGGAGAAGAATTCTTATTTGGGAGGGGAAAGCTCTCCTTTTGAGTCCTGTGTAGCTACACCACCCTGTAGTTATATCCGTGTTGAACTTCAGTCTCTCCTTGCTATCCCACAAGAGGCTGTGTTTTAAAAAGCACTAAACAGGACATAATGAAAAAGAATACCTAGCTGTAAAGTCAAGATGCAACTTGATCTGCTGACAAGATAACTGCCCTTAGATGTGTCTTGTATCAATGTCCCTACATGCAAGCACCAAAATCCAGCTCCACAGGTAAGAAATGAGAAATTTTCAGGGCTGTTGAACACTACACATTTTCACAGTGGATCAAGACAAAAACTATTTAGTGCAGGTGCTCCGGTAATTGTTACATTGGAAAGCTCAATATTGTTCAGTGGGCCTCTAAGTTTCATGAATGAGGGATAGACTATTGAGCTATGGCTGTAACATTGTGCTGTAGCATAGAATAAAATACAGGTCAAATGCCTCAGTTGTTATTACTTTGTCACTTACTAAGATGCTTAGGAATATTAAGATACAAAGAAGTATATTGCTATTGGTATTGTGCGTGACATACTGAAAAATGTCATGCCTAACAAAAGATACTGGAAATAACTAAATGCTAATGAGCATCACCTAAGATATTGGTATTGTGTGATATTACTACTACAAAAATATAGTCAATAAAGCAAGTTAGATCCCTATAATATTATCTAGCAGTGCATTAGATAATATCTGTTCAGCTCCAGCTGATCAATCAGGTTATGGGACAAAAGGTTATGAGAAGAGATCATGGCTGGCTTTCTGATTCTGGCAAGCTGAATAAGATTCAGAATGGTATTATTGGTGTTTTGTATTAGAGTAATATGGAAGGACTGTTACTTATTCAACAAAAAGTTATATTTAATGTTATATTGGCCACTACAAAATGTCTACAACGAAAGTTTAAGTAATTCAGGCAATTGCTGGCATTATAATTTCCCTAATGCATCTTTAAACATATGGGCCTGAATCTTATGATTAGTATGAAAGAAAGTTGACCCATTAAGTCAACATGATTAACATAAATGTCCCACTGTTTAACAACGTATTCAATGTTTTTACTCTAGATGGGACTAACAATAGGATTTAGGGATGATCCAGTTATCTCCAGTTGCAGTTTCTTTTTGAAGGGATTTTATTGTGTATGTGTGTGTACCTTCAAGTCATCTGTCAACTTATGGTAACCCCACCGCATATTGTTTCTCATGCAAGGAATACTCAGAGGTGGTTTTGCCTGTTCCTTCCTCTGAAATATAGGACTTTATCAGACACGGAAAATATGGCGTCATCACAATGTCACATAACTGTGAAAGGGTATACAGATCAGATGATGTCGCCCTTTTGCAGTTATAAAAAGCAAAAATCCCATCATTTTTAATTGATGACTTAAGCCGTCAATAGATCCCCCTGTCGCTTTTTTGCTGGCATTGCCAGCATGCCATGCCTCTGTCCCTTTAAATCTCATACTTACCCTGACAATTCCCTCTCCTGCACGAACACTTCTGGGTCAGATTGGGACATCCAGGAAAGTGACAAAGGTTTTTTTTTTTACTCTCTGGGTTACTTTTTTAAGTGTGTGTGTGTACTTGGTGTGACTTTTTGACATATAGTTTTGTTTTTGAATTTTCCACATGATGAAATTGTGCAGGATTTCAAACATGGATGTGAATGGGGTTCCATTCACTTCCTCTTCATTCATGGAGGAGCCTTTGCCGGGAAAGGGGGTGAGGGGGGGTGTTCTTTTGCTGGCACAAAAATAGGGTTGTGCCAGCAAAAGAACATTTTAAATGCTGTGTCTGATAAAGTCCGTAGCCTGCATGCAGCACCTGGTATTTGTTGGTGGTTTCCTACCCAAGTACTAACCAGAGCTGACCCTGCTTAGCTTCCATGGTGAGATGGGATCTGGTGTCTTTAGAGTATTTAGACCAGCTAGGGAATTTATTACTTATATTAATTTTGTACTGGAGCAATCTTTGAATTTTGAAGAAATATATGTGATTTTAATGTAATTTTAAATATTGTAAGCCGCCCCGATTGCATCATCATCATCATCATCTATCATTAAAATAGCTGCTTCTTTC
The DNA here is from genome assembly GCA_030847615.1 of Gambelia wislizenii. Classification (NCBI taxonomy): domain Eukaryota; kingdom Metazoa; phylum Chordata; class Lepidosauria; order Squamata; family Crotaphytidae; genus Gambelia; species Gambelia wislizenii. The sequence continues at coordinate 142,644,751 of JAUMIR010000001.1, forward strand.
ATGGAATCGCCTATTGTTCAGGGAAATGAATTTTCTATGCCCTCTTTGACTAAAAGATGTGGACCAGAATCCTCTATGGCTTCTGTTACAATGTGTAACCTAGAAATGCACACTTATGACAGTTACATATTCACGATCCCTATGGAGCTTCTAGTTGAGCTGCTGCATAGGGACCATGAAAGTTCCCCAGTCCACACTTATTGGGCAGCAATCAGGAAGCAGCTGGCTGACCTTGCCACTCCCATTGTGCGAGCAATGTCTGGTGTGAGGGGGAATTGTGAAAGGAGCCCTGATTCTGCTTGTTGCACAGGAGAGCACTTATTGGAAGAGATGGAAACAGCTGTTTCCTGAGTGATGGGGAGCAGACCCTCATTGGCTGCTACCTGGTAAGTGCGGATTGGAGGACTTCCATGGTCCCTATGGGGGGATTAGGCTAGAATTTACTGTGTAGCACCATAATTATGGTGCTTATGGATACATAAATCCCATACATTATTCCAGCCGTATACTGCAACACTGAAAAGAGAAACAGTAGTATTTTATGGATTAGGATCTTGTAGCCTTTTCGACATTTGAACATGTGACATACAAACTAAATCTAGTAATTAGTCCCCTCAAAAGCAGACCCATTAAATCAATGGAATCAGAAAGTTCTATTGATTAAATAATTCTACTTCCATTGGGGTTAATAATTGGGCTTATGTCATAGAAGGCAGCTTCATCTGGATATCTTTGGGGGATGTTTCATGACCTATTATCAAAGTCTATGTATAGATTATTTCAATTTCTGGCTGCAATCCTGTGTGGCTCAGAATAGTGTAGAACATCTGCACATGGACCTATGCTGGACTGAATCATTTGCCATCTCAACAACATATTTGCATCTGACAACGGGGACACAGCTAGATGCTCTTGTGATCCTGCCAGCTCACCATGAAGCACTGAATGATCATGGGGGGCAGGCTGGCTTCAGAAGCTTTTTAGTCAATCAGGGAAGGGCGTGTTGGGTGCTATTGATGGAGGGAGAGAGTCATAGAATCATAGAGTTGGAAGAGACCATCCAGTCCAACAATATCAATTTCCATAGTGCCCAAAAAGGGTATCCACACGTGTAAGGGTGCCAGCCACTGTACTTCTATTTATATCTGTTTATATTTTGATTTTTGCATAATAAAAAAATAATAAATGGGGAAAAGTAAAATAATAAAGTGCTGACATACCAATACTTATTTCATTCAAAGAATACTTGTGCCAAATAAACTATTTTGTTATAAGATATTAAACTTTAAATTTTAAAAAGTGGAGTGTTTGGTTAATGTGCACATTTGAGAACTAAATATAGAGCTGATAGTCACTTAAATTCTGTTCATCCAGACATCAGGTCAAATCCCCTATCAGTGCTATATTGCTGTAGCTATCATCTTTATTTCTTCTGTTTTAGATTCCTTTTAATGGCCTATAAAATGTGCATAACAACAAAATAAAACTCACATATTTTATGCTTTGAGGGCCATTAATGCTTTAACACCTTTCAAATATGTTTTGGGCTTTGTTTTGTTTTTATAAGCACTCAGCTTAAATTTTCTTTACTTGCCATTTCCTCAGTACTACTAACTTCAGTGCTATATTAACAACACAATAACCTGGCTAACCTCCTGGCTGGCACAGCCATGCTAAGGAAGGAGCCATCTTTGCCGGGTGGAGGGGAGGGGAGACCAGGCAGATTGGCAGCATGGTGCATGCGCCATGACTGGAGAGGGAGGGGTGGGGCCAGACAACCCTACCTGTCAATCAACTTTGACAACCCTACCTGTCAATCAACGAAGTACGTCATTCGTTCTAGACGTACTTCCTTTAGGAATTCCCACCACCCGTACTCCCATTGGTCATCAACTTCCCCCCTCTTGGGCTTCTGATTGGGCATCTCGTCATCTTTTATGGTCTTTGTTCTCTTCAGTGGTGCCAAGTAAATTGTTGCAGCCATGGAGGTTTTAGCTACGCTCATTTCCTGCTTGTATTTGGCTATTAGAGTTATGATCTCTAATTTCCCTGTATTTCTGACGCATCAATTTTGATTTCATGCGGCATTCTTCCGGGGTTCGGTTGTGTCCACGCTTTTGCATTTCTGCGGCTATTTTTTCTAAGACATCGATATTCCAGTGACGTAGCTGCTCCTGTACTTTCTCTTCCCCCCAAAGATCCAGTAAATCAAGAGTTTCGGCATGTCTCCAAGCTATTCCCCTGCCCCCCTTCTTTGTTCTCTGAACTGACTCCATTAGGAAAATGAAAGATATTTACAGGGATTCTTCAAAGCAGAAAGGAAAGCTGGATGTGTAGGCGGATTTCTGTGGCGTCACGATAAAAAATCACCCACATCCCTAATGTAAAACATCCCGAATGTAAAATGACGGACAGTTCCCAAATGCAATAATGCACAAATTTGCAGCACTTTTTAAAAAAAGGCAGAAAATCAGCGGTGTCATTAACTGCACCACTTATGGGTGTTTTAGACCCCCTCTTCCGAAAAGGGCGCGGCAGATACAGAACACGTGGGAACTATAAGAATTCTAGGCAAATTCTTTGAGGATTATTTTTGCCATGTAAACGACCCCTCAGTTTACTCAGAAGATCAAGGAAGTCCTGAGAGGAAAAAAATCCTGGATTAGTCTCCACAATGAGAAATTGCACTTTCTACCAAAAAGCAGTACAAATGTCAGTGACCAGATCTTGCATCATGAGACATTTGTATCGACTCTTCCAGACTGTAAAGCTCTGGCAGTTGCACCAAGGCTCCACACTGTATTAAGCATTGGTCCACAAGTTTCTTGCAACATTCCAAAACAAAAATTGAAAAACACAACTGCAATCCTACAGAAGGAGTATGGACAACCTATATGCTATAGCCCAATCAGACTGTATCCAGGAATGTTGGCTTCATACATTGAGACAGTTCATCCTAACCTTTGGAGCTCACCGCTGCCTTATCCCTATATGAGGAATTGGCTGACTAATAGACAAAGACAGACTGCCCTTGCAATTGTCTATATCTGTAGATTCTGTCACCCACTTTCTATCCCAGTATCCCCTCATTAAATTTCTGGCCTCTACCTTTTCCTCCTTTCATTTCTGATTCTCCAGGTTGTGATAAGTGAAGCCACAGATGTGTATGCATACTAAATTCCACAATGCAGCATGCAAGCCATTCCAAAACAGTAGACAAAAATATAGAACCAACTATGCCAGCGAGAGGGATTAAGCATGGGCTGGAAGCTGCATGAAGTTCCCTGCCAGCCTCAGTGCAGCTCCACAGTAAAACCATGTCTTTTGATATATCTCCCCCAAATAATTTCTGCTTCTTCTAGTCTGCTTCTCAACCAGTTCCTGATTTTGTATTGGGATCATTTCCAGTGTTTAGGTCTCAAGAATAACAAAAAGGTGCTTTGATGTCTCAATATACTCAATCCTTGCCCTGGTTTATTGTTTGGCTAAGGGTGTCTATATGAGCTTTTCTAGATCTGCAAAACATTGTTAGTGTGGTGTGATGTCAAGCACCTTAGCAGTTCACCATAAAGACTCAGGTTGGAGTGCCACAAGCCAATAAAGTCTGTTGATATATAAAAAAATAAAGAGCAAACAAACATTCATTCATATATGAATGCTCTTGTGTATTTTCTAGGAGCCATGTGGGGACAATTTTGCCACATTTCCTCTGCATTATTTTAGGCCCAGAGGCATTTTTTTTAAAAATCCAGAACTGATAGTGACTTCTGGTCACTCTGAGTTTTGAAAAAAAGCCCCCTTCCCCCAAGCCTATAATGAAAAGAGTTTAGAAATGATTTTAAACATGAGCATTTAAAATAATTAAAAATCTGGGTGTGTTTCAGTGGGAGCACTGGGCATGTGTGGCCCTCCAAGATCCACAGTAGACTGGTCCACACACCTCTGGAAGTTGCCCATCCCTGCTCCATACACAACCTTTTCTTGGCTCCTTTTCTCCAGACTTAAATCATTCCAGAGTTTACTTAGAGCTCTTAGAAATAGCCACGCTACTTCAAACAAGTTAGCTTGGGTTTTTACATGATTTTACCATTTGATGGCTGAGATTTTTTCTCACATCACATAAGGATGTATATGGTAGAGTGTGTGGTGAAATGGAAGTCTGTATTCATACTGATCTAGTATGAGAAACTCAAAAGGATAGGCCACTTTCTTTGCACATTTTTGATAGCTATTGTACATTTGAATGTACATCCCTCTATGTGTAACAGTGCTAATCCAAGTCCAAGTCCTACTGTAGCTACTAGGCACAATGCATGATACTTAAATGTTTATTTCATTTTGTTACAATGTTTTCCCTACACAAATGTAATTTCATCAAAGCTGCTTGTCCAAACAGTGAGACATAAAAATCAACTGGCAACACGCACACTGAGACAAGCTCGTTGTAAGATAAACAGATATCTTTTATCTTTTAAAGGAGCTCATTTTCTATTATCAAGTGCCACTATACAGTATTGCCTAGTTCAGGCTTTGGTGTATTGTATTGCTATTTTGAGCTTGTAGAAATCGCTGTGGAATAAATTCTACATGAATGAATGAATGAGTATTCATCTGATGTAGATGAGGATAAATATCCTGGACCACCAATTGTTGTTGAGGTGGTGATGGTGTGCCTTCAAGTTGTTTCCAACTGATGCTGACCATAAGGTGAACCTATTATGGGTTTTATGAGGTTGAGAGTGTATAACTTGCCCAGGGTCACCCAGTGGGTTTTTATGGCCAAGTGGGGATTTGAACCCTGGTCTCCGGAGTTGCAGTCCAACATTCAAACCACTATGACATGCTGGCCCCTCCCAGTTGTTATTGCTGGATTTCATCTAAATTAGAAATTATATGACAGTTAGGAGATTTGATTTTGAAAAGTTGTAATTGACATTTCAAAAAATATGTTTCTAATTTTAATAGTTTCTACTAACATCTTTTTCTAGACTCCAAAGCATTCGTTGTGATACAGCTAGAGTAGATTTTTAATGACAATGCTATTTTACTAGCCTTTAGATGGCACACAAAACTCCACTGATCTGGATTATAGGGTATTTACATAACATAATTACTGGGGTCCAAAAATGGCAGGGGGAGGGTGAAATTCTCAAAGTCTCCCCTCTCAAAAGAAAAAAAAATCCTCTCCAAAAGGGAAAAAATGCTTATATACCAACTATAAAGAAATAAAATGTATTTGATTTTCTTAAGTGTGATATAATGGTATATAATTAGCCTCCAAATCACAGACAAGGCTCTATTCATCTGGATTAGAAAGTATTAGCATAATAGAATTGCTTAGAAAAAAAAATAGAATGCCAAGAAACACTTGAGGGAGCCCAAATGCATCACAGAGATATTAATGCAAAATTATAATTAAACTGAAGCTATCATAAGTCTACCATACTATCATAATAAGATTTCATTAACTGGCCTTCATAGCATATGGGTTTTACAGTTTATATACCTCACATTAGACCTTGATTTTTTGTGAATTCAAAGGTGCCTTAGTGATTAGATGTGGGGGTGAATGTTGTTCATTGTCGTTTTCTGTATCATCAGCTCCTTCTGCCAATGGCAAATGGAACAGAGTGCTAAAGAACTCCTCTGAAATATGGTACTGGTTTTCTCCATATGAGTGGCATTGGTTAGCAACCTTATACGTGACATCTTTTACACATGCAGTGTCCCCTTCTTGTTTGCTCTGTTGACATTCATTCCATAGTTCTTTTAGTATTCATACCAATGGTAAAGCAATACCATTTGAAGGCACAGGTCAACCCCTGTATCCACAGAACCAATATCCATGGTTTCAGTTATCTGCAGCTGAAAAAAATAGGGACACATACCACAGAGTCATGCTGAAAAATACCTAGAGAGGTGTCCTCTCTAGGAATCTGTAGGTCCTTCAATGCAACTGTACAGGGCTGGTTTAAGGAATTTTGGGGGGCCCTGCAATGCTTTATTTTGGGGGGCCCATATGTTTATTTCAGGTCAATGTAACCTAACATACTCACAATACAGGATGTTCAGATTACAGTAGGACCCCCGTATCCACAGATTTATTATCCATAGGACACAAAACAGCACACCTACCATAGTCTTCCTAGAAAATGTGTCCTCTCTAGCCATTTTCTATTGTATTTTAAACCAGAAGTCCCATTATTTTCAATGGCATTCACTATTATCCATGGTTTTCAGTATCCACGCCCCCCCAATCCAATCCCCAGCAGATGGGGGGGGGCTACTGTATTACATAATTTGCCACCAATGGCTGTTGGGGTCCCTTCCAGCCCTATGATTCTATGATTCTAGGCTTCATTCAGAGCCTGGTAAAGTTACTTTTGGATTACAACTTGAATTCCCCTGCTAGCACCCTTCTCAAGGTCTGGTTGCATTGTTCCTTTTTCAGAATTCTCTAGCCCAGTGGTTCTTAACCTTGGGTCCACAATGTCTTCACAGAGGGTCCACAAAGGCTTGAAGGCTATTTGGCCGACCTCCTCCCTATAGTGGAGCAGCCACATGACAGGAGCCAAGGCAAAGTTTGGCTGGCTGGCTTGGCTTGCAAATTGCCATTCAATTCACTCCAGCCACAAACCTGTAGGAAGAAGCAAGCATGCCTCTGAGGGAAAGTTTAATGGATGGTGTAACTATATTGTTGTTAGCTATTATTATTAGGGTTTTAAATCTTGAGTTAAGTCTTGGGGCAACAAAAGATATTTAAAGGGGGTACATGGTAAAGAAAAGGTTAAGAACCACTGCTGTAGGCCAATTCATCTCACACAATACTAATGGGATACTGGTGTTTTAGTGACAACAATAAAACCATTGTTCCCAGTAATATTACTCCAAATTTTAATTTATATTCTTTATATTCTTCTGTTAAAAGAGCTAGAGTGTTGTAGAAGTTTCAGCATTGCACTATATCTGTGGAGACCAGGGTTTGAATCCTTACTCAGCCATGAAAGTCGGTGACCTTGGGCAAGTCACACTCTCTCAGCCTTAAAGAAAGGCAAAGGCACACACCAATTAAACAAATCTTGCCTAGAAACCCTATGATAGGTTTGCCTTAGTCAGAAATGACTTGAAGGCACATAAGCGAACACACAAATTCCTTTTGAGGTTGAATTCAGTTGGCAGCAAGGGGAGAAAGCTGAAGAAGACCAAGGGGGAAAAGGAGGGAGGGAAGGGAGAAAAACCAGGAAATGTTAAGAGCTGGAAAGATGGGCTGGAGGAGATCTATGTGGAGCATGGCTGCCTAATGGGGTCCCTTGGAGGGCAGAAGAGGGGGACACCCTTCTTCCCAGTAGAGGCAAGAGAAGGAGAGAAGAGAGATCAGACAAGAGAGAGAGAGGAAAGAAAGAAAGAAAGAAAGAAAGAAGCCCTTTCTGAAGAGAAAGCAGGAGGGGGGGGAAGATGACCCTCACACTTCCCTCTCCCCCACCCCACACACTCAGCCCTCTCTGACAAAAATAGAGCACACACCTGGCTTGCGTTTTGGACAATTTCCTAGGAATCTTGCTTGCTCTTTCTCTCTTTCTGTTTCTCTTTTTCTCTCCTGTTTTTGCAAGAGGGGGCCCCCTACAGTTTGTCCTGCTTGGTGGGGGTGGAGCAGAGGGAGGAAGTGCAAATGAAGGAGACAGGAGACCTGCTTTAAAAAAAAAAAGGCCAGCAGGAGGTTTTTGGCTGCTCTCTTGCTCGTGCTCTCTTTCACTTCTGTTTTTGCAGGACCCAGGAGATGGTTAGGATGGTGTGCCCCCCACCCCAGATGCAGATTTGGTGATACGCTTAAACTGGCCCTGAAACTGTACAGTATGTTTGTACAAGAAATCCTTTATTTTAATATGGTTCGCTATTATCCACAGTTTCATTTATAAATTTTAAGTCTGGGAAAGTATCCCCTGTGGATACTAGGGGTAACCTTATTATCAAACATCCACTTAAATTTGTAGAATAGGTAGTGAAATGGTAATCTTGTACCAATACTCATTTCAACAGTCAGACTTGAAACTCAAACATGGAAAAGTTCATGTTCATGAGCATGGAAAAGAAGCTCATGGAAAATAGTCCTTTGGACTACTGTTTAGGCATGTTGCCAAGGAGAGTCTGACAAATGTACTCCTGTAAAGTACATTTTTCAAGCTTTGCTAGGAACAAGCCCCAAGCTTACATGTTGTCTCCTTCATTATTCAGCAAGAAATACATTTCAGAATTTATGAGAAAGGTTTTCCCCACTCCTAATCATAGTCATTGTCTAGTTCTAGTGGTTCTATACAGCGAGAGTTCTTGATAGAAGGGATTTTTAATTGTATTCTATAGAACAATGTCCTGGTAAAATTTTAAAACCATATCTCTAAAATAACAATCATCACAATAAGAAACATTCCTCAACTTTGCATGAACTCTCAGAATGCCTGTAATAATCTTGAGGATTACCACCAAAATCTCTTTTCAGAATTTCAGAATGAGAAGTGGAAAGTGATCTAGAAAATCTAGTTCTGGTTTTATATTCTGCTTCTTCTTTGGAGTTCTTTCTGAGTCCTAGGGCAGCTGAAACAGAGTTACGCAAACTCTGTAGGGTGAAGCATTGTCTCAAAAAAGTTTGCGTAACTCTGTTTCAGCTGCCCTAGGACTCAGAAAGAACTCCAAAGAAGAAGCAGAATATAAAACCAGAACTAGATTTTCTAGATCACTTTCCACTTCTCATTCTGAAATTCTGAAAAGAGATTTTGGTGGTAACCCTCAAGATTATTACAGGCATTCTGAGAGTTCATGCAAAGTTGAGGAATGTTTCTTATTGTGATGATTGTTATTTTAGAGATATGGTTTTAAAATTTTACCAGGACATTGTTCTATAGAATACAATTAAAAATCCCTTCTATCAAGAACTCTCGCTGTATAGAACCACTAGAACTAGACAATGACTATGATTAGGAGTGGGGAAAACCTTTCTCATAAATTCTGAAATGTATTTCTAATGCTTCTTAGAGAAAGCAGCATCCCAAAGAGGCAAGAAACCTACAAGCTTGTTATTTGGTTTCATTGGGTCTACATACAGTATATTAATTCAAAATGACATTTTGCTTTGGTAAGAGATATGAAGAAGCCAATATTCTATTGTTCTGGGGTGGGCAAAGTATGACCTGTGGGCTGCATATGCCGCCCCCCCCCCCCGCACAAGTCATTTTTTGCAGTACTTCCTTACCTGAATATAATTGGAAGCATTACAATGTTAGGTATCCCTCCTTAAGTATGTGATTGTCTCACAATCTATTTTCCCACTTTAGGTTCTAGTTAACATCACAATTAAGAATTGAACATAGAACCATGTGATCATATTTGATTTCCTTGAGGCTGCCTATTTTAATTAATGTTCCTTAACTTTTTAAGAAAAACTGTTTTCTTAATTATTTGAAAATGTTTGCGGGGACAGTCTGAAAGGTAAATCCTCTAGCACTTTCTGTTACACACCACTGTGATCTTTTTGTTGTTTTCCCATCCCATAGCTCTTTTGTGGTTTATGGAATATTTCCTCTCCTCCTTCCCCTTCCATATTCTGTCTGCTCCAGATGATAAAGTATGAGGAGACTTGATGACAAGGGGTATGCAATTAAAGTGTTAGTATGGATGGAGGTCAAGTATTTTAGCTCTCTGCCTGGAACCAAGCCCACTGCAAGTCATAAAAACAAACTAAGCTGCTTTCTAGCTTATCAGATTATTTGTTCAAAAGATGGATGCCCCTAGAGAATAAAATTCTACATACACTTACTGAAGACAAAGCCCTATAAAGTCAATGGGACTTGCCCCTAAGCAAATACAGTTTGGAAGCTGCTGTTGTTGGACAGATTTGACCAGGATTATTGTGTGCTATCAAATATGCTTTGACTTCTGGTGACCTCATGAATTGCAAACCTCCAAAAAACACTATTATTAACAACCCTGTTCATTTCTTGCAAACTCAGGACTATTTTTTCCTTGACTGAGTCATTCTACCTGTAGTGTATTCTTCTTTTCTCACTACCTTCCACTCTACTGAGAATTACCATGTTTTCCAATAAGTAATGTCATCTTGAGGGCCTAAATACCCTAAAGGAACCAGATTCTCTCTGATCTTGGAAGCTAAGTAAGTTCTGCTATGGTTAGTACTTAGAAGGGAAACTGCCAATAACTACCAGGTGCTGTAGGTATTTCAGAGGAAGGAACTGGCAAAAGCAGCTCTCACTAGTCCTTCCCTAAGGAAACCCTATGAAATTCTTGGGGATGCCATAAGTTGCCAGATGACTTGATGGCACATACACACACAATGTCATTTCATGATATGTCTGAAGAACGATAGCCTCAGTTTAGCCATTTGGGCTTTTAGTGAGAATTCAAGCTTGAGTTGCTGTTGGGCCCATTTATTTATCTTTTTGTAAATCCATGGGATCCATGGAATTGTCCTCCAGCACTACCTTCCAGATGAACTTATTTTCCTTCTGCCTACTTTCTTCAGTGTTTAGCTTTCACATCCATATATAGAAACTGGAAATACTATATGGTACAGATTATCTTGATGTTGGTATTCAATGGCAAATGTTTATACCTGAGGATCTCCTTAGTTCTAAAGAAGTTTGAGTTCTCATAATATAGGTCCCTGGATTTTGCCAGCTGCTGTCAACTGTGTGTCCACACATTTCATTCTTTTTAGGGGGTTGTTTATAGTCATTTCTTGGATTTGCACTACAGCTTTTCCAAATAGGTTTTTTTAAGGGAGGCATGGATTGCTGAGGTGGTCCTGCAGTTTGAGGGGCAAATTTTCTCCTCTCTGACTTAAAAAAAACCCAACAACTTAGAGTTATAGTGTTATAGTGCAAAATTGCCATTTCACTGGTGCACTGATATACTATAACTCAAAAAGGAATGATGGATGGATGGAAGGAAGGAAGGAAGGAAGGAAGGAAGGAAGGACAGATAGACATGGCTGGCAGATAGCTGACAGTTCTCACATGGCAAAAACTTTGCCCCCTCATCTTCCACCCAAAGCTGAATCACAAAGCTGATTGACTCTGGTTCTTCTCTGAGCATCTGGCAACCTTGGCTATGCTTGACTAGAGGGGCCCCTCCCACAAGTATAATCTGATTGGGGTGGGTAGGAGGTATATATCCAGAGTTCACAGTCCCTTTCAGCATGACCTGGTTAGTACCTGGATGACAGAACCCTGGGGAATACAAGGGATATCCAGGCAGGGCTTTAAAAGAACCTGAGCCTAAACTCTGGAAAGCCAGAGTTCACAGTACTGTCCCAGATGGGGACTCCGGGTCTGACTCAGTATAAGGTAATTCCTTATGTTCCTGTCTTTAACCTATGGAAAAGGAAGTAAAAAACACCTAGAGATCTACATTCAGCCAACCCCTTATCTAGTCCATGGAGTGCCACAAGTGGCAAACAATAGTCAGCTGTGCAAGTGTTTTTGTAAAAAAGGGAAGAGAAGGCTGTCTTCAAAGGCCACAATATCTGTCCAGAGAGGTAAATTTCAATCTCCTGGACCCTAAATTTCAATAACCTGAGCCATATGGGGCTTTATAGGTCATAAACAGCACTTCAAATTGTGCTTGGAAACAAACTCGCAGCCAGTAGAGCTGTTGTAACAGGAGAGTTGTATGGTCCCTGTAACCTGTTGCAGTTAACACTCTGGCTGCAGCTCTTTGTACTAGCTGATGTTTCTGAGCACACTTCAAAGGCAGCCCCATGTAGAGCATGTTACAGTAGTCCAAATGGGACGTACCTTAGGCAGGTACCACCATGGCCAGCTCCAATGTCTCAAGGAGCAGATGCAGCTGGTGCACAACCTTTAAATGTGCAAAAGCTCCCCAGACACTGCAAAAAACTGGGGCTCCAGGTTCAAAACCAAGTCCAGGAGTACCCCCAAACTGCCAATCTGCATCTTCAAGGGAAGTGTAGTCACCTCTAACCCAGGCTACCTATTCCTTGATCTGTCTTTCGGCTGACCAGGAGCACCTACATCCTGTCAAGATTAAGTTTCAGTTTGTTCGCCCTCATATTTATATATTTACTACACTTGTTCTCTGGATACTGTTCTAAACATTATAAAAACAAACTAGACAAAATAGGTTGAGATAAGAGAGGAGCAACAAAAAACAAAACATGGGCCCAAATCCTTTCCGTTGGTTCCAACTAAAGTAGACTCATTCAGTCAACTGTTATATGGCAAGTCAACTCTACCTGGAAGTGACAATAGAATGCGGGCCATAATACATTACATGCATACATCATAGCATACAAATACAAACAGCATGTAAGAAGAAGAGTGTGATGTTTTAAAAGTGCTGAAATACTTCTTATGACATGCCTGGGAGAATAAAAAGTCTTCAGCAGTTATATAAAACAGTATACCACATCAACCAATTAAAGGTTTTTATACAGTTTTTAACATATTTTAATATTTTAATGTTTAATGTTTTAAACTTATAGATTATTTAATTATTTTAAAAATTTCTTGGTTTATTTATGTTGCAATTTTTACTTTGGTATTGTTTTTAACTTGTAGTGTTTTAAAGATGTTGCTAGCTGCTTTTATATCCATGAAAGACAGGATATAAAATAACAACAACATTTTCCTAGTTATTCATCTTTCAGTGTGGTAAATTCTGACCTAAATAAAAGGTCTGGTTCAGTGCATACTCCCCACATTTTCAGGAGTAGAGACTTTATCAGACGTTCCCTTTTAAATGTTATTTTGCCAGCATAAAAAAATCAATTTTTATGCCGGCAAAAGAACGTTCCCACCCACATTTATGTCGTTTCCCAGCAAAGCCTCTTCCAGTAATAAACAGGAAGTGAACAGAGCTCCATTCACTTCCTCTTTTGAAATTCCGCATAATGAAATCACACAGGAAATTCGAAAATAAAATAAGAAAGAAACGTCAAAAAGTAAAACTAAGCACACACACCCCCCCCACACACACACTAAAAAACCTCAAAGCAACCCAGGGAGGGTTAAAAAAAAAGTTTGTCACTTACATAGATGTCCTGATCTGACTCAGAAGTGTTCGTGCCAGTCCAGCCATTCTCAGGGTAAGTACAAGATTTAAAGGGACAGTGGCTTCACACACCAGCAATGCCAGCAAAAAAATCAGCAGGGAAATCTATTGACGGCTTAAGTCATCAATTAAAAGGTATGGGTTTGGGGCTGATTTTAACCACCAAAGGGCAGTGTTGTCTTATCTATGTGCCCTTCCGTGATTATGTGGTGTCCTTATGACATTGTATTTTCTGTGTCTGATAAAGTCCTAATTGATTTATAACTGGTCAATTGCACTAATGCTTATCTTTTAGGTGCTACTTGAAAGTTTTGTGTTTAGCAACTTTTGCTTCTCTTGCCTGACCTCTATGCCATCCCACTCCACTTCTTGAAGTTTACTAGAAGAACTGTAAGAACTTTTTTTTCACCATAGGGAATGTGTCTTCATAGCATTTTTAATATAATCAAGATTACTGAGGTACTAATCCTCATAGGTTACAGTAAATTTACAGAGTAAGCAAGCAAAGGGCAGCCATGGGTCAAAATTATCATAGCAGGAATGACAGCTAGGCAAATGCAATCCTACAAATAATATAAATATGCAGGTATAGTTTTAGAATACTGCACTTGTCCAGAGGTTGTCCAGAACCGTAAGCCCATTAACAGTTTACAGCTTTGCAAAGGCCATAAATGAAACTAAAGCATTCTAAGAACAACTTGTTATTTTAATGACTTCCATGATTTGTTCAGCTTACAGTTATTTCTTATGAAATGCAAAAGGAAGATAATCACCAATTTTCATCAAGAAATTGGATTTTCAATAATACTGCTGTTTAATTTAACAATAAGAATATTAGTCTCAGAAACAAAATACTGATATTGGTTTTTATTAGGGATGTAAAAATTATTTGAGAATCAGTGTGGTGTAGTGATTTGAGCAGTGGACTACAATTCTGGAAACCAGGGATCAAATCCCCACTCAGCCATGGAAACCCAGTGAGTGACCTTTGGCAAATCACACTCTCTCAACCGCAGAAGAAGGCAAAGGCAAACTCTGTCTGAACAAAATCTTACCAAGAAAACCTTGGATACGGCGATCCTAAGGTGAACTTAAGTCAGAAATGTTATGAAGGCACAAAACAACAAAATTTATTTGCTAATATTCGTATCGTTGACAAAAAAATATGTTGTGACACGTCAGACACTCTACCAAGCAAATAGGTAAGAGGTGTGAGATTCTTCATATTTCAGGATTCTTTCCAGAGACATTCCATTTGCAAGAAATTACACATCCTTTTCCTGTGTAATCCCCCCCCCCAAAAAATATAAGTGTGATTTTTGCACATAAAGCTTGTTTTATGCACTTTTTGCACAGGACATTTTTGCAAAGGAAGCATTTATTTTGTGCAAAATAATGTGAAAACTAAATGTTGGCTGAGATCTTGCATTGAGAGACATATGTGTATCGTGTAGCTACATCTCTGTAGCTATGTCTCCCAATGCTACACTACCTTGTAAACAGCACAGTCTCTTCTAACAATGGCTAATTACCTATTGTTGGAAGTGGGGGGAGGTCAGCAGGGAGGGCTACAGCTCTTTCCCTGTAGCTGGACATACTGTGACAGGCATCTGCAGGGACCTCTGGAGATACTCAGGAAGCACAGCTACAGTAAAAAAAACTGAACACATCCCTGCTGAGAGGTTGCACTGCATATAAGGTAGGCCTGGGTGGCTATTTTAGTCACCTGTGGTTGGAACAGAATTCTGACCTCCACCATGACCCGAAAAGTGATTTGCTATGGTGCAATTCCCAACACAAGGCAGTAGTGGTATATACTTATCTGATAACTACTACATGACATCTGCTTTCAAGGTCAAACTAGAGGTGTACTCTTTACAATAAGACTGTTTTTACCTCTACCACAGGATGGCGTCAGAAATGCATCTCAGCAACCAGCCCTGAAAAGGAAGCTCTTGTTTAATTTCCAATGACTTATCACAAAGCAAAGCACATTAAAAGAAGTATGTAGTTGGGGATAATCATATGCTATGAAAACAGACATCATTCAGTGCTTGAAGAAGCACCTCTTCTTATAATGTTTTAAATACAGTATATGTCCTAGTTTGGGACTGGGCAAAGAGTGTGATTCATAGCACACATGTAGCACCCAATGCTGCTTCTTGGGAGGGCTAAGCCCCTCCCTGACCCTCACACCTCCCATTCTATGCTGGTAGCGGTGGTGGTGGGGATCTGCTCTATGAAGCCTCCAGGAGCACTGATTTTATACAACTCTTTGAAGTGTCCTTCCTGAAATCACAAAGCTCTCATCAAAGCCCAGAATGAAAACTGGAAGTGAATCTCCACTCACTTTTCTCCTTTTCCTTTTTTGGAATAATTTCTACATTTTTACTGCTAGTGCAGCCCATGGTGGGTCCTTCAAGGCAGACCTGCCAAAGTTTTCCATCCTTGATTTAGTTTTACCTTCAATCTGAACTGGCAATAGGCTTTCTGGGGGAAAAAAAGTAATCTAGAAAACTTATTTATTTGTTTTGCATTTTTAGATTGTCTTTCCTTGTTGATACTAGGGTGATATATATTTGAAACATAAAATATAACTCAAACAAGTTTTTTTTTAAAAAAATCCCCCAAACATGCCATCAAAACAAAGAAGAGCAGGTGACTGACCGAAACACACACATATACAAAGATAAAACCAGCTATTTAAAATAGCTTATCAAACAAGAACTGACACTGAAACAATCACCGTTTTTGGCTCAGTGGCCTACGGTTCATAATGCTTGTATTCCTTGTTGCCAGGATAATAGTTGGAGAAAAGTCTATACTTTCATAACCAGGCTGAAATAGGAAGAAAACTCCTGTAGATATTTGGGTCTTGAGCCATTTGGGACTTTAAAACAGAGGTGGGCAATTGTCAGGGCACTGAGGGAAATTTTCCCTCCTCACCCCCAAAGCAAACTGAAATACCTCTATTATCCTCTGCAGCTCCTCAAAATGGCATTAGGAAGTGACATCAGACTACTTCCTGTGGCCATTTTGATAGACTGTAGAGAAAATAGATGTATTTGGGGGAGGTACTGGGTTCTAGTACGCTTGTGGAGGTCTGGTGTGGTATTTCCCTATGTTTCCATGCATTCAGTGGGTTTTCCACATGGTTTTTTTGGGGGGGGGGAACTGCCTGAAAATCACACTGATTCTTTTATGACCATTTCTATTGGCTTGAGAACTCATGAAAATGGGATCAGAGGCCTCATGCTGTGAACTGGCACCACTTCCCTGCCCCTTCTTTAAAAGTAAGTATGGCTTGAATTTGAGGACAGATGCAAGAAGGCATCAGATGAGCTTTGAACTGATCCATCTTGCTAAACATCAAGGTTAGCAAATGCACAGTCTGTGCGCTATTTGTTCCTCTCCTTGGTGCTTTCTTTTTGTTTTGTGTGTGTGTATGTGTACATGTATGTGTGTGTATGTGTCCCCCTCTGCCAATTTTTTTATCCCCAAAAAGAATTTCTGCTTCCAGACATTCCAAGTGAGTCTCTGCTAAAATAATGGGGTAGTGTAGCTCCCCTTAATTGAGGGGGGGGGGGGTAATGTGGCCTGCAATGGGTCCTAGTGCAAAAGAATTCATTCATAGCTTCCCCCACCCCAGTTTGCTCTCTTTTGTTATATATATTATAATTCTGGCTGCCACAATCTACACAAGGGTAAGGACTCTTGTGCTCTTACATGTTGACATATTATAACTAAACATAAGACATTATTTCACATAAATACCTTTATATGAGCCAAATGTTCATAATGGCTGGAGATAACACTGGGGGGGAAACTTTGTTATGTGGAATCTGACTTTTCTTCAGATCTCCTTTATTTTTTAATAGGAGATACAGCAAATGATCTGCTGCACAGGTGAATGAGCCAAGCTTAAATGTCATTCAGCACTGCTTAGGTTACATGACATTGATAGATGAAAGTGAAAATTGCCATTTCAAGTTGACCCTTTCCTGATAAAACATGGCTGCTTTGAGCACAAGTGAAATAACTACCTAAATTAGTCATCATTAGAGCCTGGCAAACTCTGGGAAGCTTGACTTTCAGCTTTGGCATGAACCTGAACTCTTCCCTCCCCCGTCCCTTTAAAAATGTGAAGCAACATTGCAGCATTTCTGTGTTTTTTCCCTCCCTATACAACAGAAAGATTCCAAACACAAATCTTTTAAAACACATACCTCAAAAATATCATTTCTCCCATCCTCCAAATGAATAGCCTTTTAGTATTTTTGCATTGCACTAGAGAGTGCACAACTCACCCACATATATTCTGGTGAGGCTTCTGCAGTATTTGAGAGCTCTTGATACTGACAAGCAATAAACGTCATTGATGTAGCAGAAGACGAATCACCCATAACAAAAAGAACTGGTTTCAGACTGTGCATGACAAATCTTTCTCTCCAGGAGACTCATATGCAGCCCTCTAATTTTTCTTTCTTTCTCTAAAATAGGATGTATACTACCTCCTGCCATTTTTTTCACTCATAGATCATATGTAATATTATTGTTTTGAAAAACATTTAAAACTATTTTAAAAAACTGTTAATCATTTCCATAGTGCATTTACACATTTGTCTCCAACACTTTCCACTCATTGTGTCTGGTCCTACAACAATATTTGATGTCTGTACTGGCACGGCAAGTCTTGAAGTATAGATGCTCCTCATGACAATTCCCATAGCTTTCCTTGAGGAGAATCCCATTTTTTTAACAAATAGAGGTAGCTGTGTTAATCCATATCACTCAACCAGGTCTACAGTAGCAGTGTTCATTTCCACCAGAAGGAGGTGTTTGGTAAAGCTTGTCTAGTCCAGCCAGAATATGCTGCCTTCTGGCCAGTGTATTCTAGTCCCAAAGCTGGCCCATTTATGCCTATTTCCATGACAAAATGGGCAGATGTCCACAGACACATGCCAGCTGCCGCATGCACACACCCCAGTTGGTATGAGCAGGTGCTTTCTCTGCTGTTGCTCATAATACTGTCTGAAGCCAGGAAGGATCCCCTCGCCATGTGAACAAGGCTGGTCACATGAAAGGGGACTTGATCTCATGCTGAGGACATCTGTTCCAGATGCAGAGCAATTCTAGTGGTGGCAGCAATGTATACAGGCCAGTGTGAAGGTATGAACCCTGTGTTCCTATACCGGACCCATCCAGGTTTTCATGCATAATTTGGGTTTTCCTGAGTGTTAATTTAAAATATTGTCAATTTGCCAGCTTCCCCCCAGCTTTGCCTTGGACATCATGAGGATTGCCCAGAGGCAAAATAGAGCAAGAGCTCTGTGTTGTTTGGTCTGCAGGGCTCAAAGCTAGGGGGAAGCTGAGGTAAGACAAGCCCTGATGGATCTTAATTGTTCACCCAGGGCCATGCCAACCCCAGATACTTTATACCAGTGCTTCTTGAGATATCTGATGTGGGAGACCAGCAGGGACCAGCACCACATTCGTGCCTATTGACTACAAATGTTTTTTTTTTCTTACTTGGAAAATCACTGTTGACCAGCAGTCAATCACTTGCAGAAAATCACTTTGAGTAGCAGTGATTTATACAATACCAAGGATAGGTCACCTCTTTGGGAAAAGGCATTTCTCCTCCCATCCAGCTACTATAAGGATTGTAGTTAAGCTCAGAGAACAGAAAAGTCTGAACGGGAGTGACAGACCAAATCAGCATCCTGGCTAATCAAAAAGTCCTGGTGCTTAGCCCCATAATCTCCAACATTTTACAGATGAAAACCAAGATACGTGCGGCCAAGCAACATGAGAGTATGGTCAAAAGGACAAAAGTTATTAATGAGGAAGAAAGCATAAGCTAGGAGGAGCTGCAGCAGTTTGCTTTTGCCTGAGGACTTTACCAGATGTTCCCTTTAAAACTTTCTTTTGCTGGCATAAAAGAATCAATTTTTATGCTGGCAAAAGAATGTTCCCCGCCACACTTACCTCCTCTCCTAGCAATGGCATGTCAAGTAATAAAGAGGAAGTGAACGGAGCTCCGTTCACTTCCTCTTTTGAAATCCCTCATTATTTCATAGGAGATTTTCAGACTACACTGTTATAGTGTTACTATTCCACTTTAATTGCTCTGGCTTCCTGCTGTGGGATTCTGGGGTTTGTAGTTTAGTGAGGCCCAAGAGCTCTCTGGCTGAGAGTTGTAAATGCCCCTCCCTAAACTGCAAATCCCAGGATTCAACAGGAGGCAGCCAGAGCAAATAAAGTGGAATAGTAACACTATAACAGTGTTGTCTGAAAATATAGATAGTATGGGAAATTAAAAAACAAAACAAAAAATAAACATGTAAAAGTCACACCAAGCACATACACACACCAAAAAAAATCCAAGTAACCTGGGGAGGGTCATAAAAAGTTCACCACTTACCTAGATGTTGCAATCTCACCTGGAAGTGATCTGCCAGGTTGGGCCATTGATCCTGCATTGATGAAATTTCAATGGCCTGAGGTTTTGCATGCCGGCAATGCCAGCAACAAAGCGGCAGGGGGATCTTTGACGGTTTAAGCCATCAATAAAATAGAATGCTTTATTGCCAATACATAAATGCAAAAGGGCGATGTCGTGTGATGTGTGTGCCCTTTTGTATTTATGTGGTGTCATTATGACACCATATTTAGTGTGTCTGATAAAGTCCTGAGTCTACCGAGAAGGAAAAGATTCTGCTCCTCTTGTCTTCTTCATCCACTGAGTTAATTGAATTCAAACTACCTTTGTACTATGATCTCAGTTTTCAGCAACTGAAGAAAGACAAAGGAGGAAAGTGGCAGGAGGAGGAAGAAGAAGGGACATTTAAATAACAGCTGTACAAGTAGACCAACAGTTGCCTGAGTGGGACTAAACCTGTCAAATCAAGATGGCTGGAGAGTGTGCCAACCCTACAAGGCCTGGTTCCACGACACAACTCCTTGAAATAATTTCCATGTTGCATTATGGACAATGAGTACAAACAGAAAGACATTGACTTCATGGGAACTGATTCAAGTGATTATTTAGCCAAAGGCCCTTGCAATCATTTTATCCCCTGCCACCAAACTCACATATTTAAATTAGTGCTGGTGAGCTGAAAATGCATCCATACTTTTAAGGCCAATATCGAGGGAAAGGCAGAATATAAATAAATAAGTAATAATTTCTAAATGGTTCCAGGTACTGCACTCCTGCAATAGAATATATGACACTGTGCTCACATAGAATAAGACATATATCTTTTGCTTCTCTGCACCAGCCAAATACCCTGGCTTTCCCCATTCCAGAGCCCTGCAATCCAGATGATGCAGGGCTTTTGCCCTGTTCTGTTCCCAGTCAGTCCTCAACACCCCCGAAGCAGATACGGGGCTGGAACAGGGGCAAGCTGGGATAGGGCCTTTTACTGCATTTTTTAAAAATGCCCAGTTTAATGCATTCCTGCTGGGACAAAAATGGATTGGGCCCTATGTGTTCAACAGAAGCCTGTTCTGGCAGGCCTGCCCTCACTCTGCCAGGTGTGGGCAGCAAGCCTGCAGCATGTGTCTAAGGTTGTTCATGTGCAGGGGCCTTATCATGTGGTGTGGCTGGCCCAGACCTGGCAGAGCAGGGAAAATACCAGCAGTTGCTGCAGCAACAAACCAGCATCCCTATGTGGACTCCAGCCCATTTTCTTCAGGTAACAGGGGCAGAACGGGCCACCTCTGCAGCCAGGATTCGCTGACAGGAAACCGGTGAATCCTGGCTGGTGTAGATGAGCCCTTCAACATGGTACGTTCAACTCATTATCACTTTTATTTTTACCAGGGAATTTTTGAACACTTTGCAGTGGGCTTCTGATAGAGAATCCTCAGTATCCTCACCAAATTTCTGAGTGTTCTTTGGGAAAAGCTATGGCTGTTAAAGTGGTTTAAGACCAATAGAAGTTCATGGTTCTGTTCGATGAATATTTTCTTTGATTCTCCCCCTCTGCCCACAGTGGAGTGTGCAGCACGTCTGTTTAAAGTTAAATGAAGAGAAACATTAACTGAAGTTTGGCAAGCACTTGTCTCTTTGCTTGTAGACAGAAATGTGCATTAGAATGCAAGCCCGCTCTTGCAAATACAGTGATGTCCTGCTTCTGATGTGCTATAGTTTGTCTGAGAATTGACTGGCTTGCATTCAGTTCCAGCTCCTTGCTGAGATCTCAAAGTGATCCACGCTGGCAGAAAAACAACAAACACTAGAAAATCAATGAGAGGTTGATTCCTACTCTTTTTCCCCCTCATGCAAGATGCCAATCACAATCTAAAAGGTAGGCGGCTCCAGAGTTGGTATGACAGCTCAGGAACACTAATATGGCTCTCTGTGTTACCTCTTTGCAGGCCTTCAGAAATGACATCAGAATGCTAAGCAAGGGTGCCTATTATAGATGCAGACTAGGACTTTTTTCCCTTTTTGATATTTAAAATTATTTTCATAACCACATCTACAAAACTTTTCTATGTATTTAAATCAATTAATTAATTTTATTATTTCAATGTGGTTTTTTCAGAAATTGTTATTTTCTTTTTTTTCATAATGTAGTACTTCTTATTCTATAAACATCTCCGCTCCATAAATCATAATTTTACTTCTATTCTTTAGAGTCTCGAGCTTTATGACCAGTAATTTTTTTTAATGTAAATGTATATATGTATATATGTGTGTGTATATATATATATATATATATATATTAATATAATATGTATGTTATTGTCTATATAAATTCTCCCCCTTGTCTAATAATCCAATCCCCCTAAACTAAAAAAAAAGACCACCACCAATCTTTTATTATCTTCTGATCTTCTAAAATACCCTTTCCCTAAATAAACTTCCTGTCTGAAACTAACTTTGCTTTACTGTCCTTTTTCTGTTTCATCTTATCACATGTTTCTATCTGTTTACTTTCGCAGAATCCATACGTTTCTCTCTGTATTGCCCCTATCTATGAACTCTTTAAAGCTATTGATTGAGATCATTATCTGTCCCAAGCTTACTATATCTCCGTTATCTCATAATCCACTAGAGTTGATGTTGTTACTTGTATTGTTATGTTAAGCTGAATTGCTATTGCCTGCTTTAGTTATTGTTTAATTAATTATTTATATGCTTGTTTGTTCAACCTTTATACTCTTTTCTTCTCTCCGTTTCCATCTCTTTTTACCATCCCTATTTTCCCCTGTTAGTGGGGAGAATTGCATTTAAAAAATATTTATTTATTTATACATTGATTGCTGCCATTCCTCCCCATTTATCCTTTAAAAATTTCGAAAAAGCTTTCCAGTCTTCATAATGTCTCCCCAATGGTTTACCCTTCAATAAAGTTGTCAATCTATCCATTTCGACCATTTCTCGAGTTTTTATGATCCAATCTTCCACCGTGGGTGTTATTTTCGCCTTCCATCTTTTTGCATATTCAATTCGCGCAGCCGTTAGCATGTAGAACAACATTTTGCCATGTTCCTTTTCCGTCTCATCATCCATCATCCCCAAAAGATAAAATTCTGGTTTGAGTGGAATATTGGTGTTTAAGATTTCATTTATAATTTTTTGTATTGTTTTCCAGTACTTTCCAGCTTCTTTACAAGTCCACCATAAATGGAAGAAGGTGCCCATTTCATGACCGCATTTCCAGCAGTTGCTTTTAGTATTTTTGTACATTCTTGATATTTTATATGGTGAATAATGCCATCTCAGATACATCTTGTAGTTCTCTCTGACATTTTGGCTTAGGGTATACTTCATCCGCTTGTTCCACATTTTCTCCCACTGCTTTAATTCAATTTGGTGACCTATATTCTGAGCCCATTTTATCATTGCTTCTTTGATAACATTGTCTTCTGTTTCCCATTCCAACAATACTTTATAAAATCTCGCAATCATATTTTTATTCCCTGCTTGGACAATTTTATCCCATACCGATTAGTTTGTTTCAACACCCTCTAATTTCTTATCCATGTTGTACCTTTCTCTTATCTGTCTATACAGATACCAGTGACACTCAATCCCCTCTGCTCCGAGTTCTTCTTGTGTTTTTATGTGTTGTTGACTATCTTTCCCCATAACCATATCTCTATATGTAATCCACTTTTTCGATGGAATACCCTCTTTACTAAAGAAGGCTTCATGAGGAGATGTCCATGCTGGGATGTTTGGGCATAATCTTTCTTTATACTTTTTCCAAATTCTTAATAATGGGCCTCTAATAACATGATTATTGAAGTCTTTGTTAATTCTGTCTTTGCCATACATAAGATAGGCATGGAAGCCAAATCTGTTATCTTCTCCCTCTATCCTCAAAAGCCTTTCATCTTCCAATGTAATCCATTCTCTTATCCATGTCAAACAACTTGCCTCATAATATAGTCTCAAATTAGGTACGCCAAAACCTCCACGTTCTCTAGCGTCTTGCATTATTTTCATTCTAACTCTTGGCTTCCTACCCGACCAAATGAACTTAGAGATGTCAGCTTGCCATTTTCTTAAATCTATCTCATTTTCAAAGGGAGATGTGCCATATTTTCAACAGTGTATACCTTTGACATTTGAACTCCAAATGGAAAGATTCCTGTAGACTTTAGGCTAATCCCTTGGAGCATTATGCTTGCCAAATTTGAGGGAGATTGGACAAAAGCTCCCTATTTGAGAGGCAATTAAAATGGAGATGACTTCCAACGAACTTCCCATTACGTTCAATAGAGATCAAGCTGATATTCCGCTGCCTATGCCTTTGCCAATTTAAATAAGAATTACACGAAACATTTAAGAATTATACTAGTCCCTAAGAACATAATACATGCCAGACTTCAAGGAGAGTAGACAAGAGCTTCACATTTGAGAGGCAATTAAATATAGGATGACATTGAATAAACTTCTCATTACTTTCAATGACAACCTACATTGGATTTTGTTGCTTATAAGTCTGGAGTCCAGCATCTAAATGGCAGGACATTTTATGGTTTTATAGTGCTCTAGTTCATGATGGACCCACCAAAATGTTAACATCTATTATGCCTATAAAAGTGTCTTCCTTCTTAGTATACTAACCCCAGGAAGACAAATCAGGTTCAACACACATCAGGGACATAGTTCTTCGAATCATAAAACAAATGTCCTTGCATTACTAAGGAAGCCTATTGCCTACACCAGTAGCAATGAAAACAACATAGCTCTGGATCCCTCTAGTAGGTTTAAATGCTTCAATGTGCAAAGTAAACTGTAAAAGTAAATCTTGCCATGTTTGGTTTTCTAGCTCTATAAAAATGCAATCAGATCTCAGCAAAACAGCTTTTAGGTTAACAATATCAAGTTCCATTTCCAATAAAGTGCAGGAAACATAATACGACAACATTAACATGTATTTATTTGGACTGGTTCTATCTTTGGAGATCTGGATGGACCCATTAGGTGAAGATAGATATAAAAAAGATGTTTCCTTTTTAATCTCCTCAGTTCATTACACATGTTAGTGTGTTTAATTACTGGCACACCCTGAAGGATTGGGATTTGTAGTTTTACAAGTTCATTCACCTTCTCTGCCAAAGAGAGCTGGTGCTTCATCAAATGACAGATCCCAGGATTCCATAGGAAGCACCATGGCAAATAATCCAGTTTCAAACTGGATTATTTGTGCAGAGTGAATTTGGCTTAAGTCACTTGATCCTGCTGTTATGTTTTTTCTGTTACCAGCAACAGCAATATCTCTTTCCTTTTAACATGCTTGTTAACTCATGCACCAAAATGTTAGGAAGCTGCAGCTGTAATGGGCCATGCCCTCAAAAGAAACACTCTTTAGGTAATATGGATGCAGTATGATATTATTTGATGTGACTAGCTCCAGCTTCACCACTACCTTGAATCTGGATGGCTGTTTGTGGCAGAGTAGGGAGACAAGTCTCAGATTTGTCTGAAATAGATGTATGGTGTCCGCAGAACAGAAACAACCATTCCATGTTATAAATACCCAGCTCCCATGCACATAAAATGACACACATGGAAGGTGCCTTGTAGCTTACCTAGTCCAGCCCCCTGTTGAATGCTGGGCAGCCACAGGTAGAACATTTCTCTTTACTCCATCTAGACATCTCCAAGACTTTTTTTTTTTGTTATTTTAGTAGTCCTGGAAACAAATTTCCTGTATGATATGTTAATATTCTGGAGATTTTCAAATGGGGACAAAAATAGCATCTCTGTCTCGCTATGTTCTCTCCCGCACCTCTCCCATCCCCATCCCGGCATGTAAACAAAAAGTTCCACACACCTACCTTTGCTGCGTCTTTCCCTCCCCCCAGCAGCTCAGGAGTAAATGGAGCTCTCACGGAGTTGCATTCATTTCCTGATTTGAAAACCTGGGCCATTCTCATGAAAGGACTGGCATGTGGGAAATTCAAAAATAAAAAGCAAATTTCAAAAGTGACAGCAAGCACAAAAACACACTTTAAAAAAACCAAATAACCGGGGGAGAGTACAAAAAATTCTGTATCACTTACCTCGATCTCCTGATCGCACCCGGAAGCATTCTGTCACTGACCTCCCACTGACGCTGGCATCACACCAGCATAATGGGACACCTTTTCACTCACCTGTCATTCTGTGACAGGAACGGAATGGGCAATCTATTCACAGCTTAGCCCGTGAATGAAAAGCAACATGGGCATAATGGAAGAAGCATGGGAGCATGATGACCTTGGAACAATGTCATGTGAAAGGGAAGCCCTTTCTTGATCTCCTGGCTTCGTCATAATTCCATATTAAGCACATCTGATAATATCCTCCAACATACCCAGAATGAGCAAGGCAGAAACAGATAGAGAAGGAGGATGGGAAATGGGGAGGAGAGAGACTTACCTTTAAGTATTTTTGAGTTTAAGGTACAGAAAAAACTCGAGCATGGAATTGGATATGTCACTGAACTGCACTGTAACTGTATGCAGATTTAGTCATAGTTGGAGATGTAAGTAAATAGTGGAGTTAGGCAGGGTATGTGTATATGTGCCTTCAAGTCACCTGACTACTTATGGCAACCCCATGGATTTCACAAGTTTTTCTTAGTCAAGGAATATTCAGAGCTGGTTTTGCCAATTCCTTCTCCTAAAATGTAGCCTTTAGCACCTGGTAATCATTGGTGGTCTCCCATCCAATTACTAAGCAGGGCTGACCACGATCAGATGCATATTCAGATGGGCTATTCCTTGTCAAAGTTTATTATCTTTGTAATAAGTGTCTAATGAAACAAAATAAAAGTGCTGTGCAGTATTATGAAGCTCTAGGCAGTGTAGATCTCCATAATACAGCACTTTTATTTTGTGTCATTGGACATTTTTATGAAGTCTGCCATTTAAGTTGTTAGGTAAAACAAATGAACTTTGACAAGGAATAGAGAGTGAGAGGAGACATACATTTGAAACTTGCCTGCATTTCAGGACAGTGGTCCCCAAGGTGGAAAGGAGGAAGAAGGAAATGATAGGGCCACTACGTAGAGAAGATGGCAAAATGCTAACAGGGGACAGAGAAAAGGCAGAATTACTCAACACCTTCTTTGCCTCAGTGTTGTCAGAAAAGGAAAAGGAGGACCAACCTGAGGAGAATGGAACAGAGGACACAATAGGGGAAATCCAGCTCAAAATAAGTAAAGAGGTAGTACAGGAATACCTTCTTAATCTAAATGAATTTAAATCTCCAGGATCAGATGAACTACATCCAAGAGTATTAAAAGAGCTGGCAAATATAATTTCAGAGCCATTGGCAATAATCTTTGAGAACTCCTGGAGAACAGGAGAAGTTCCAGCAGACTGGAGGAGGGCAAACATTGTTCCCATCTTCAAAAAGGGGAAAAAAGAGGATCCCAACAATTATCATCCAGTTAGTCTGACATCAATACCAGGGAAGATTCTAGAGGAGATCATTAAACAATGAGTTTGTGAACATTTAGAAGGCAATGCCATAATCACAAAAAGTCAACATGGGTTTCAGAGAAATAAGTCATGCCAGACTAATCTGATCTCTTTTTTTTTTTGATAAAGTTACCAGCTTGGTAGATGAAGGGAATGCTGTGGACATCGCATACCTTGATTTCAGTAAGGCCTTTGACAAGGTTCCCCATGACATTCTTGCAAACAAGCTTGTAAAATGTGGGCTAGACAAGTTAACTGTTCAATGGATTTGTAATTGGTTGACCGGCCGAACCCAAAGGGTGCTCAGCAGTGGCTCCTCTTCGTCTTGGAAAGATGTGACCAGTGGGGTTCCACAGGGTTCTATCCTGGGCCCAGTGCTATTCAACATCTTTATCAATGACTTGGATGAGGGAATTAGGGGCATACTTACCAAATTTGCAGATGACACCAAATTAGGAGGAGTACCTAATACCCTAGAGGACAGGATCAAAATTCAGAATGACCTGGATAGACTGGAGAGCTGGGCCAAAGCTAACAAAATGAAATTCAATACGGAGAAATGTAAAGTACTGCATTTAGGGCGGAAAAATGAAATGCATACATATAGGATGGGAGAGACCTGGCTGAATGAGACTACATGCGAAAGGGATCTAGGAGTCCTAGTAGACCACAAGTTGAACATGAGCCAACAGTGCGATGCGGCAGCTAAAAAGGCCAATGCGATTTTGGGCTGTATCAATAGAAGTATAGTGACTAGATCAAGGGAAGTAATAGTGCCACTCTATTCTGCCTTGGTCAGACCTCACTTAGAATACTGTGTCCAGTTCTAGGCACCACAATTCAAAAAGGATATTGACAAATTGGAGCATGTCCAAAGAAGGGCGACTAAAATGGTGAAAGGTCTGGAAATGATGCCTTATGAGGACAGACTTAGGGAGCTGGGTATGTTTAGCCTGGAAAAAAGACGGTTAAGAGGCGATATGATAGCCCTGTTTAAGTATTTGAAGGGATGTCATGCTGAGGATGGAGCAGGCTTGTTTTCTGCTGCTCCAGAGACTGGAACACGGAGCAATGGGTGCAAGCTCCAGGAACAGAGATTCCACTTCAACATGAGGAGGAACTTTTTGACAGTAAGAGCTGTTTGGCAGTGGAATGCACTCCCTCGGAGTGTGGTGAGGTCTCCTTCCTTGGAGGTCTTTAAACAGAGGCTGGATGGCCATCTGTTGGGGATGCTTTGATCGTGATTTCCTGCATGGCAGGGGGTTGGACTGGATGGCCCTCGTGGTCTCTTCCAACTCTGCAATTCTATGATTCTATGATAAGTGTTGTATCATGGAAGTTAAAAGGCCAATGGAGTGGAATGTATTCCAGGTTTTATAGTTGCATGCATTTTATCTTTATGTTTTGATATACAAACTGCTTTTTCTTCATATATCTGTGTAGGGTTTGGGTTTTTCATTTGTTTTGAACAAAAACAAAAGTGAACGAAATGCAATCACATTCATAAAAAGAAATCTGGATAGCTCCTTTTTATTGATTCTTTCTGACAGAAAAGCACTTCTTGAGCTTCAGTTTTGAGGATGTTCATTCTTTCAAGTTTTGGGAGACAGGTGAATCAGCTAAAAATATTTTGCTGAGAAGTGCTCTGATTTACAACAATAATATCTACTTATCTTATTAAAAAATTTATAAAAAGAGACAATTGATAAGCAAACATAAGGCATCAAAAGTGAATTTTTCAAAAAAGACTATAAACATGCTAAATACACACAAGGTGATGGGGCAGAGAAGAAGAGAGAAAGATTGTGGACAAAAAGATTTTCACCAGTAAGAAACATATGAAACCAGATGACAAAATATTCATCCCAGGGATCGTCTAGCCAATTTAAAGTATGAGGAGGCCCTAGAGAATGCAGCAATGAGAGGAAAGGAATAATGAACCCCAAATTGTGAAATGGATTTAGAAGACTAGAGGGCTTGAAGCCTGCATGACTAGAAAGTGTTTCTTGCACTGTATATGCTCCTGTCTATGTTGATAATTTTACCCTTCTATTAGTTTCCCTTTCCTTTGGGTTTCAGTAACAATTACCTCACAGCTATTGTGGCTCTTTCTCTCAAAGTCTGAAAAATTAAAAATTTACCTCAAGGGTTCATAATTTGAGACAATTACTTTTTGTATAAGAAAACCAGAAAGCAAAATCTTTTTACCGAATTCAAGTTTACACATTTACAGAAATTCAAGTTGCCTTAAGACAATTTGGCATGGAGAGATAGGACAGGATATGCTCCACTCATTGCAAAAGAAAGCTTTACTAAAACGAATTTTAGCATCTCACAAATACATTTTTGTTCAAGTGAATGCTAGTTTAATTCTCTTAGATGCTGTTATAGACAATGTTAGGAACTACTTCAGGCCACAGAGGCTGGAGATGTGTAGCAATAACAATTCTTCCTGAGTGCCCTGGCCATTCTCTTGTGTTGAAGCCTGGAGATGTCTGTGCCACAAAGCCTCTCCAGTATCCCTTAAACTAAGCTGGTGTGGTGAAGGATGCTATTCCATTGGCAGCCACTTTTAATCCCAATTCTTGGGGAAAAGCAGGTTACAAATAAAATGATGGATAGAGAGGGAGAGCAGTATTCATCTGAATGTCCTGACAGATTTGGCAATGGGAGGAGGCCCTGTTTTGTTCAGGCAGCAAAATATCTTGAACAGGTGTTGTTATAGAGAGATATTCCTTACAAACATTGCATAATTAGTAACTGGCCTATATTAGGGCTGTACCTGGATTAAATCATTGTAAATTGTATTGCTTCTGTTTAATTAGCAGTATTAAACTTGCTTATGGGTAAAGCAATACTTCTTTAGTACATGACATTGGCTTTCAGACAATGTGCAAGTGCCCTGTAGCACACAGGATTTGAAAGGAGGCCATCCTTCTGTGTGAGAGAAGAGATAATGTCTCTTTTAAAATGGTGTTTGCCACTAGGTAGAAGGTGGTGACCAATTTAGGCAGTCTTTAAGGGCATGTGATGGGGCCAATAGCAGGAACGCCTCAAGCCATTTTTCCTAAGACTTTCAAGAGTTCACTTCTCTTAGAGAAGAGAGTTCTGTGTGCCACATGACCTGTATTTCACTCATAGCTTAATCTGCTTAATCTGCTTCCCTCAGGAGTGATGTGATACATGATTCTACTGCAAGTGTTGAAGTAAGAGTCAGCAGCCAAACCAGTTGACCTCTGTACGTGGAACAGAAAAGTTGAGGGTCCGTTTTGTGCTTTGCTTCAGGAAGTGAATTATCTTGGGCTGGCTCTATCTACAAAAGTATTCAGCTACATGCAACCACACTTACATTCCGAAATGGTATAGACCAGACAAAAGTTTAACACTTTACTGTCATTTGTGAGAATATGTCACTTTCAGAAGGCTCACCACTGGATATTTTTATTTTATTTATATCCCATCTCTCTCCTAATATGGGATCCAAAGTGGCTTACAATGTTAAGTTAAAACAAAGCAGAGTTCATCATAGTGAAAAAGAGATGTGACCAAGGAAATTTTCATTAGTTCAAGTAAAAGGAAATACATTAGTACTTTACAGATGTCCAGTGTGGATTCATACCAAATGTGGGGACAACTGTCATTTGCCATCAAGGAAGAAAATCAAGTCCTCTGGATAAAAGAAGTGGAATATTTTCTGTTCCTGAATCAATATATGGAAACATCTGACCTTCAGGAAGCAAAAAAGTCCATACATTATAACAGCCCTTAAAATAGCACACTCATTTTCCAAGAGATAAGCCTATATATTTTTATCCTTGAGATTAATTTAAAAATGCATTTGCAGAGACACCATTACAGAGAACCTACATTACTGAAAATACAAAATGTAATTCTCTCTGTGTGTCTTTTAATCTGTCCTTTCTTTCTTGAGTACATGGATGTAATTCCTTATTATATACTTCTGAAACTTCACCATATGAAGCTATCGGGGTTTTCTTATAAAGCTATAGTCCGTCCCATCTACTGCATTCATTTAAGTAAAATGATGCATTGAATAAAAAGGTTATCTCCTCTTCCTCCTCCTCCTCCATGCACAGTATTTCCAGGCCCCCAGTGGGACTGATAAGCAATTTTACAATATTATTTCTCTTATTATTTCCAGACACACCACAGGAGAAAGCCTGCTGCCTAAAGATCAGGAAAAGGGCAAAGCAAGTTATCATACTGATAGCTACACTGCATCTATTTACATCTACATCTAATTGCATTCATTTAAAGGCACATCATGGTCAAACAAATATATTCCATAGCCACCTTGTCCCTGAAAGACCTGTGCTATCTTAGTCAGCATCCATACTTTATGTAACAGACAGATCACAACCAGCCTGACCATTCTGCTGTCTAAAGTAGAATAGTAAATAACACCTCTACCTATTCACCACCTGTTCAAAGTGCACAACAATCTAAAGCTAGTCAAGTTATTTTGCTACACAAAGTGCAAAATACCAGGGCTTGGAAATGGCC
This sequence comes from Gambelia wislizenii, assembly GCA_030847615.1. NCBI lineage: Eukaryota > Metazoa > Chordata > Lepidosauria > Squamata > Crotaphytidae > Gambelia > Gambelia wislizenii. The sequence goes on from JAUMIR010000001.1 coordinate 142,676,290, forward strand.
ATACTATCCATGCTGGCTAGGGAATACTGGGAAGTGCAGTTGAAACAGTTTTCCAGATTCAAGATGGTATCACAAATGCTTCTGCCTTTTTCTGCCAAGTAAAACTACAATAAGAATACATTAAATAAATAACCATTCGTTTTCCTTTCTTGACACCAAAAGTTAGCTGTCTGAAACAATCAGCTCATTCTGTTTATTGGTAGACCAGTCCAGATTGGAACTATATTTTCTTCAGCTCACTTAATATTACATTGATACTATGTTTAGGAGTAATGATTTGTTTTGTACAAAATTCCCCACCTTTTGATGCCACTAAAGAGCCCCAGGGACAGTTCCAACAGTCACTGTAATCTGAAACCTACAAAAAAATGTCATGTGGAGGTCAAACATGACAAGAGCTATCCTAGTGGAATAACTGAGGCAAGACAAGAGGGCTCGCCGCTGGTCGGTGGGCTTTTTTGCAGCCCAGCTGGCCGCCCTCAAAGGAACCCTCCTTCCCCCCCCGCTCCACCCCGGCTTCGGGCTCAGGGGGGAGCCACATGGCGAACCCATGGGGGTCGCCATCTTGGGCTTCTTCTTCCCAGCAGCCTTTGCTGCTGGGAGGGAAGAAGGCGGAAGGAGCCAATAGGAGTGAGCCTGCCTTGCTCCTATTGGCCAGAGGAGGGTGTGAACCAGGGCTATTTAAGCCCTTGCAGGGTCGCGCCCCTCCCAGAAGGAGGGCTGCGACGGAGGCGTGCAGAGCGCTCCATCGCAGCTGAAGAAAGGACCCCCCCCTCGGGCAGGTACGGGACCATGGAGAGCTGAGGGAAGCCAGCGGTTCAGCGGCGGAGACAGCCGGGGGCTTCGGCGGGGGGAGGGAGCAAATGGCGCCCCCTTTGGTGGCAACAATGGGTGGCAACGCGGCCGCACCGGCCATCACCTCTGGGCGGGGGAGACCTGGGGCGAGCGCAATGGCCACCATCCCCGGGCGGGAGAGACCCAGGGAGAGAGCAACGGCCTCCATCCCTGGGCGGGGGAGACCAGGTCAAGTGGAACAGCCACCATCCCTGGGTGGGGGAGACCGGGGGCGAGCGCAATGGCCTCCATCCCTGGGTGGGGGAGGCCCAGGGCGAGCCACAATGGGTGGCTGCAGGGAGCGCCACTGGACAGGCTTGGAGGGGTGGCGCGGCCATTGTTCTCTGGACCAAAGGCCCCCACAGCCATGGCTAGGGTGGGGGAGAGGGCCCCGGGCGGCGTAGTTGCCTCGGCAAGTGGGCAGTGGAAGGCTAGCACACCGGGGAATGGAACGCATGGCGAGCGGGGCTGGGCTGGGCAGGTCCACCCCCCCTGCTATGGGCCACGCTGTGACCGTGGGTCAGCACAGGCGGCCAGCCAGCCGGCGCCGACCCATGGGGAGAGAAGGGGGGTATCCAGGGGGGCTCAGCCAGCACCGCAAGGCCAACAGGGGACCCCCACTCCACTGCCACCCTGCAAGGCAGGCACCCTCCTCACCCGCATGACGGGCACTGGGAGGGGGTACCAAAGGGGGTGCAAGCCAAGCCAACCCACAAGCCCCACCCCGCCATTCACCCCTCCTGCTTCACCAGACCACTGGGCATGGCTGCTGGGTGCGGGGTGCGGGGGGGCCCTTCTCCCTTTCCCTGTTCCCAGCAGCATTGCTTCATCCACCCTCCCCAGCATCATGGCAGACAAGGAGGGGGATGAAGGACACACGGGAGTTTTTTGCCTCCACAGGTTTCGGGCCGCGGGGCGGCAGCCAGGGTTGAATAAACTTTTGAGTATTGCACAATCGAAATAAACACACCAGTGGGAAGCAGCATCACAGCAGGGGCACAACACCTCCTACCCAGGGATTGGGGGCTGTGGCGGATGCCATGGGGCCCAAACGAACACCCAAGCAACGACAAGGGGAGGAGGAACAGCCCCTGCAAGGGGCAGCGAATGTGGCCGAAAGCCCAGGGGTGGGGCCACCAGAGCAGGGGGAGGCCAGTGCCACCAGCCAGGCAGCGGCCCCGCAGCCTCCAGTGGAGGCGTTTGGGCAGTCATCCCCCACCCTTGCTGATGTCATGGGGGCCTTGTCCGTAGTCCTACAGAGAATGGACAAAGGTGCCCCGTCCGGCGCCCCATCCAGTGCCCCGTCTGGCGGCCCCACTGCCGGGCCTGCGAGTGCTGAGGCGCAGGAGGCAGGGCAGCCCAGTACCTCTTCCAGCTTAGGGGCACCCAGCAGCAGCAGCCGATCCAGGCGTTCCAGGTCTAAGGAGAGGAGTGGTTCCAGAGAATCCGGGTGGTCGGGATCCAGAGGCTCCTCCCCCAGATGGCGCAGCAAGTCGAGTGGTTGGAGAAGCCCACGCAGGAAGCGCAGACGATCCCGTTCGGGCTCCTCATCAGGTGAGTCCTCAGATGAGGACAAGTACAGGTATTGGGAGAAGGGTGCCTTCAAGCCGGGCCTGCCGGCATGGGCCCTCAAGCTCAGGAGGGCCAGGGAAGAGGCGGGAGAGGACAGGAAGGTGGATGGGAAATGCCCTGAAGGAGAGGAGCTTCGGGAAGCAAAATCTAAGGAAGACCCACATGGGGGCCACTTGGACCATAAGGTCCGCTCCAAAATCCTGCTGGGTTACTATGTGGATGTGTTCCCACTCGCACCGCCCCCTGGGGCGGAGGCAAAGGTGCACAAGAGCGACAAGAAGGACACTGAAAAAGGTGCTGTGGAACCTTTGGAGCGCACCTTTGCCAATTGGCTCAACGGGTACACGGTCTTCATGGGGGTGGTGGCACTGGTCTTCCCGGAGTGGGCGGTGCACCTGGTCAATCACCTCTGCCAGGTTCCATGGTGCGGGCGCAGGCGGGGGATGCCAACGCCATCCTGTATGACATTGAGTGCAGGAAAAAGGCATCTCGGTCCCCCATGCACAGGTGGGAGACCGTTGACTACCCCACGTGGCTTCAGGCCACAGGGCCGGGCAGACAGGAGAATGGGGATCCCCAAAAGGCAGCACGGAAGAAGGAAGGGAAGAAGCCAGTGTGCTGGGAGTACAATGGGGGCAAGTGCTCCAGGTACAAGTGCCGGTTTGACCACTCCTGCGACAGCTGTGGCAGGGGACACCCGAAGGTGAATTGTGCTCGGCAGGGCAGCAGGGGCCAGTCCTTTCGGAACAACTGCACAGCTTCAGCCGGCTCCAGAAAGGAGGCCGGAACCAGCACCACCTCCAGCAGCGGCGCCACCAAGTGAGGTGGGCGTGGAGGAGGGGGGAGCATGGCTTTCACCCCGGTCAAGCTGGAGGCCATGCTCTCCCTCTTGGCAGCTTACTCCAAGAAGCAGGCGGCGGCATACCGGGCTGAGGGATTCGAGTTCGGGTTCTGCATCCCCTTTCAGGGTGAGAGGGTAGTCACTTCCTCAGGCAACCTGAAATCAGCAGCGCAGCTGCCTGAGGTACTGGCATGCAAGATCAACAAGGAGATAGAGGCGGGGCGCATAGCGGGCCTTTTCGACCGATGCCCCATGCCGAATCTCAGAATTTCTCGGTGGTGCCCAAGAAGGCCCCGGGGGAATACTGCCTCATTCATCACCTTTCCTATCCAAAAGGGGCATCAGTCAATGATGCAATCCCACAGGAACTTTGTTCAGTGAGATACGCATCATTGGACTACGCAGTTCGCCTCTTATAGGGCTGAGGTCCGGGGGCACTCATGGCAAAATGTGATATACAGTCAGCTTTCCGGCTGCTTCCAGTGCACCCCGATGACCACTGCTTGTTGGGCTTCAAATTTCAGGGGAGAAATTACTACGACATGGCGTTGCCCATGGGCTGCTCCATCAGCTGCTCTGCATTTGAGGCATTCAGCACATTCCTCGAGTGGGCCCTGCAGTGCAGAGCAGGCTCCCCCTTTGTCACTCACTACCTGGATGACTTCCTGATGATGGGCCCGGCTGAGGGGGAGGAATGTGGGTTTCTGCTTCCTTCCTTCCAGGCACTCGCTGGTGAGCTGGGGGTTCCGTTGGCGCCAGACAAGACCATGGGTCCAATGACCTCCTTGGTGTACCTGGGGATTCAGCTCAATTCAGTGCGAGGGATCTCCAGATTGCCTGATGACAAGATCGGGGGCCTATGGGAGTTGCTGGACAACATCATGGGGAAGAAAAAAGCCACCTTGAAGGAAGTTCAATCACTCTTGGGGATTCTGAACTTTGCATGCCGGGTGGTGTCCCCTGGGAGGGCCTTCTGCTCATGCTTAGCTAGAATCACCGGGGGGGGGAGGTCAGGGCACCGCACCATCGAATCCGCCTCAAGAGAGGGGTCAAGGAGGACATGAAGGTGTGGCTCGCTTTCCTCGAGCGTTACAATGGGGTCACAACGTGGCAGGGATGCTTGGAGCTGAGGGGTGTCTTGCAGGTACACTCAGATGCTGCAGGCAGCCTGGGTTTTGGTGTATACTACGCAGGTCATTGGTGCGCCCAGCTGTGGCCACCCAAGTGGGCAGACAGGGGCGTGACCAGGGATCTCACCTTCCTCAAATTTTTCCCAATTTTGGTGGCCATCACCCTGTGGGGCAGGGACTTCAGGGACAAGAAGGTTTGCTTCTGGTGCGACAATCAGGCTGTGGTAAATGTCATCGACAGGCAGTCCTCCAGGTCCGAAAAGGTCATGCGGCTTGTGCGCAGGTTTGTGCTGGCTTGCTTGGAGGCCAACATCAGTTTCCAGGCCCGGCACATCCCGGGCGTGGATAACGAGATTGCAGATGCCTTATCTTGGTTTCAGGAGGACCGGTTCCATGTGGAGGTCAAACATGACAAGAGCTCTCCTAGTGTAATAACTGAGGCAAGACAAATAGTAATCAACCCCCATCTTCCAGGAAAAAGCAGAAACAGAAAAGAGATCCTTGAAGATGACATAGGTCTCCTCTGCCTGGGTCAGAACAGCTTTCCCTCCATCCCAACTGCCATTGCCCTGGCTGCAGAGGGAGAGAAGGAAAGTCAGGCAGAGCTCCATCTTGCCTCAGCCTAGAAGCAGAGTGGTCCTCCCTCCATTCCAATTGCCATTGCCCTGGACAAGGAGGGAGAAAAGGAAAGTCAGGCAGAGCTCCATCTTGCCTAGGCCCAGAAGCAGAATGGCCTTCCCTCCATCCCAACTGTCATTGCCCTGGCCAAGGAGAGAGAGAAGGAAAGGCTGAGCCCCATCTTCCCTCAGCCCAGAAGCAGAATGCCCCTCCCTCCATCTCAACTGCCATTGCCCTGGCTGCAGAGGAGGAGAAGGAAAGTCAGGCAGAGCTCCATCTTGCCTCGGCCTAGAAGCAAAACAGTCCTCCTTCTACCCCAACCCTCATTGCCCTGGACAAGGAGGGAGAGAAGAGAATCCTAGACTTAATCCCTTCCCCTACTGCCATCACCTTTCATTTTGTTACTCTTTTTCTTGTAAAGTGCTATGTACATTGATGGTGCTATAGAAATAAAAGATGATAACAACAACAAAAACAATAATCATATGCTGGATCCCAGCCAGCATATTCTGCTTGTAGATCAGCCCCACTGTTAACAACACAAAATGGGAGGGAGTCCAGACCGCCACATCAATCCATCCCGCAACTGCCGCTGCCGCTGTCTGCATCACTCTATCCAAATCCAGGATGCTGGCCTGGAGCACATGAGCAAGGGCCTCTGCATATGACCAGCCTGGTCACATGCTGCAGGCCTGTCTTCTGGACCCAGAGAGTATGATGCAAACAGCAGCTGTAACAATGGGTTGGCATGGCATTGTGGGCTCCTGCAGTCATACAGGGCTTGATCTTTTTTTTTCCCCCTGGCTGAAGCAGTTTTTCCCAGGTATTTTTTGAAACTGGTATAATGGGCTTTATCCTGTCTTGGCCCCATCTTTGCCCTGGGTGTTGTGTGGACTGCCCAGGGACAAAATGGGGCAACTACCATGTGCCATCTGCACTTAAGGGCTCCAAGTGGGGGACAAGATGGGGTAAATTGCCCATCTAGCCAAGGCCATAGCAGCCACACCTGTTTCCATGCTTGTGAAAACTGCATATGTCCCTACTATACTAAGAACGTAAGGATTAGGGAGGAAAAGTATATTTGAAATACATTTGAATGTATGAGAAGCTTCACAGATCAGGACTTATTCTACACAAAAGTAGCACACAACATTTTGGCACAGAAGGCAGAGTTTCTGTGGAGGAAATGGTATTTTCACTGAGTGAAAAACAATATTTAGGCTAAGAAATTTTATATTCTGTGCAGAAAATGAACAGGCATGAAATAAATATTCAAAAAGGTTTTTTAAAATTGTAAGAGGGGTATTCTCTGTAGAAAATAGTATTTATATTATTTGTATTATCTATATTATTTTCTGGATAGAAAAAGCTGTTTCCTGCACAGAAAATGTTACAATTAGAGGCTTATTCTCCACAAAATTTGTATGTGGTTCAGATGCACATAAAAAGCCTTTTCTGCACAGGAAACAGACTTTTTTCTGCATAGAAATGCCATTGGGTGTGTACAAAAGGCTGTGTGCAATGTTTTCTGCACAAACAGTCACATATGTATTATGTGCAAAATAAGTACTGAATTGCACATGTGCTTCAAAAACAGAGCAGGATAAAAATGGCTAAACTTGCTCACTGCTTTGTTCAAGAAGAAAATTTATGGAAGAATTACATCTCTAGTAGTTGAAGATTTATTCTGTACAAAATATCTTTACCTAGGTAGAAAACAGCTTCTTCTGGGTGGAAAATGATATTACAATGCAGAAGTATTGTTTTACATGCAAAAATGTTGTTTTTGCAAAAATGCCATGTGCAAATTTTGCACAGAATAAGTCCCAAAATTATGACATTCTTCAAAAACTGCACAGAAGGAAAAAAAATTGCTAAAATTATTTGCTGTTTCCTTCAAGAAGAAAATTAGCAAAGAATCCTATTCCTAATAAGGATAGCCATACTAAATCTGTCTAATCAAACTGTCTGCTTTCATAGTGGCTAACCAGATGCCAGTGGATATCATTCTGTTCTGAGATGTGCTTGATCTAGCATCACTGAGTATTGCCAATATAGAGGCAATAGTGTGAAAAGTCACTGAAGAAATCTGAATGATGAGTGGCGAACTTGTCTACAATGTCATATGGCTTCAGACTGGAGAATCACCAAGTGGATGCAAAGCAGCAACAAGAGGCACCAACCAGTGATAAGCAACACTATCGGTTCTGAGAGCTCTTCCTTCTTTGCAATAGTCTGAAATAGCCTCACTGCAGAAGCGATTAACGTGTGTCAGAATTACTGGCCACTTAACATGTTTGTTCATGTAAGATGGGTTTAGTCAAAAGATGCCCCAGTGATCTGTTGTCACATTGCTCCTTTTGTGAACTTTAGGTGTATATGCACAAACTTTTCCCCCCATCCAAGGTCAGCTAATGAGCATTTCTCCAGTTTCATTTTTCATCTTGAGTCTAAGGAGATTTTCAGACATGCCAAAATCGCTGCTTGCCGCGCGAGCAGCCTCCCGAAACTGCTGCGCGGCAAGGGTCTTCTTCGGACGACGCTGTGCCTCTGGCGAAACCGTCCGTGTCACTTCCGTGAAGCTTGGGACGGCTCCGCGCAATATTTCAATCACGGAAGCTGCCCGTGCTTGAAATATGGCGCGGAGCCGTCCCAAGCTTCACGGAAGTGACACGGACGGTTTCGCCAGAGGCACAGCGTCGTCCGAAGAAGACCCTTGCCGCGCAGCAGTTTCGGGAGGCTGCTCGCGCGGCAAGCAGCGATTTTGGCATGTCTGAAAATCTCCAGAGTCTCTAGTACATTAAATGAATTTAGGACCAGCCTAATAGAACTCTGTGAATGCCCTCCTTTTGTGTCAAAAAGATTTTCTGGCAACTCATGCCTAATTGCCTTTTCTAGAAGTCATAAGGACCTGCAAGTGTCAGGCGTTTCAGAAAAATCAAACCCTAATTTGCTATTCAATCATTTCAACCAATGTTGCCATTTGCCAAAGCAACTTTGAACACTTCCCCCCCCCCCTCCATAGAGCATACATTTATATTCCAGTTTATTTCTTTGAAGTTGAATTTCTTGGGCATTCCCTGACAGTGTTTCTAATCTCTCACAGTCTCTTTGAAGTATTTCTCTCCTGGCTAGGTTTTGCTCCTCCATCCAATTTAATATCTCTTACAATTTTCATTATTAGGATGAGCTAGTCAGCTAGACAGGCAATGGCCCCACTCTTACAAATACACGTTTAAGAACAGATTGAGTCAGTAAACACTACAAGGCAGCGAATATGTGTGCACATCAGCAAAATGGTTAGGCCTTTGAATATCTAAGCATAAATAAAGACGTAACATGTTGGTGTCACAAATAAGCCATTACAAAATTATGGCATCTTAATTGGTCCTTGTTTTTGTAATTTGTTTTAATGAAAAACTGAATTTTCACAATCATAATTATGTGTGGGAACATTAATTGCATGTATAGATAAATTCTGGCCAGTAATGAGGTAATCTGCACATGTTTGTTGAGGAGTAAAAAAGCAATGAAAACTAATGGACACCAAGATTAATGGTCACAAAAATCAGAAACTGCTCTATATGTCAGAACAGACTTGTACCCATGGAAAATGTGTCTATGTGTAGCTATCATCCCATACTTATGAACCAAAGTATTTGAGGAATTACACAGTCATCATTAACATATGTTTGTAACAGAGACAAGCAAAAATAAGGCAGTGGCTTCTACATACTTGGACAGCTGTGTAATAATGCAGAAATGTGCAGGTCTGTAAATTGACAAAAACTTGTTATTAAAGTAACAATTAAAGTGGTATCAAACTACTATAGCTGTGTACTGTAGATAGGCTCTGCATTCTGCCATCATCATAATGCCCAAGAAGCTCACAGATCCTTGCCAGGTTATTTTGACCTAAGTTTTTTAAAATTGTCATTGGGGTCCTTTTCTACTACACAGTTATAATATTATAATTCCACTTTAACTCCCATGACAACACCCTATGGAATCCAGGATTCTGTTGTTTGCTGAGGTATGTGAAGCTGTCTCCTTGAGAGCTCTAGTGTAGTTCAGTGAAGTGGGCTGGACCTGTCAAGCAGAGAATTCTCCTACCTCAACAAACCAAATATTCCAGGTTTCCATAGGATGAAACCATGGGGAGACAACCACCAATATGGGCAGTGCCAGTGCTATTACTTACAATGGGACCAGCCCAGCATTTTAAAAGAAAACAAAAGAGGGGAAAGCTTTTGCTATTAACCCTGTCTTGGAACAGCTAATGTAGAATTGTCCCTCCCACATTAAAAAAAAAAAATCAACAAAACAGCATTCCATATTCACTGTCTTTGTAGAGGGCAGTGGATTTGCAGTAAAAAAAAACTGTTTCTGATAAAGCTATGCTCATGAATGACACATTTTCTTGCCTATTTCATGTGACTGTAAAATTACTTTAATTGTCATACAGAATATTTACACTTTTCTGACATTCTCAACCACAGTATTAGCACCAGACATTTTTATTGTTTTTAATACCATAATCCATGACTATTTTAAAATTAAGGATCAGCATAAAGCATTTTGCACTGACGCACATATATCCAATGCTTCAGGCCTATATTAACTTTTAAGCTGTTCTCCATGTCACATGAATGTAACGAAGCACCATTTTATTAAGTAAGATATGACAGATGCTTCTTTTACTACACATGACAGTTTAAGCTAGGCCACTAAAGAGAAGAATGATAAGAGGAAATTCAATATGCTTTTGAACACTTATAATATTAGAGAATGTCTGAACCTTACATATATTTACTGCTTTGAATAAAGACCTAAGGACAGGTAGTCATGTCATGTTGCTTATTAGGAAATACAGAAACAGCATTTTACTCAAGGGGAAAAAAAAACAGAAAAAATGACTGAAGCATTAAGAATCAACAATAAAGCTTATGTTAAAGTTATTTCCATTTCATTATCTTCATCTGGAGTTAAAGAAATAAGTTTAAGCTATGTAGAGATTTTAAAAGGAGAAAAGAGCATTGTAATCCAGTCCCATCTTTAAAAACAATTAACTTATTTCTTTACATGTCCTCAGTATATCTAGAAGGAGCAAGAACTTAAATCTCACATCATCTCTCTCTGGCTTCTCTTCGCAAACGAAGATTCAGGAAGGACTCATCCCGCACTTTCTGCAAGCACGCTGATGACTAAAAAGGTCAATCCGAGATAAACAAGTCCAGTTGCAGAAAGCACAGCAGAAGGTCTCCTTGGGTAATGTTTCCAGATTGTGATTCTTTCTGCATTGTCATTTCTCTTCAAGACCTGTTCTGTGTGAGCTCTCAAATAAGGCTGCAGCATTGTGGATAGTGCGTCTCCATGCCTCCCGATGTGAGGCCAGGGCGGATCATTGTTGGTGATCAATTTGGCCAAGCCTGAGATGTTGTTTCAGGAAATCCTTGTATCACTTTTTTGGAGCACCTCTCTTACGCTGACCCATGGTGAGTTCACCATAGAGTATTATTTTTGGGAGGCGATGGTCTTCCATCCTAGAAACGTACCCTGCCCAGCGCAGCTGTGTTCTCAATATCATGGCCTCAATGCTGGTGATCCCTGCTTGCTCAAGGACAGCAACATTCGTCATATAGTCTTTCCAGTGTATATTTAGGATTGTGCGTATACAGCGCTGATGAAAGTGTTCGAGGAGTCGTAAGTGGTGGCGATAGGTGACCCACGTTTCAGACTCATAAAGGAGAATAGACCGTACAATGGCTCTATACACACTGACTTTTGTGCTTCGCCTCAGGTGTTTATTACTCCAGACTCTTTTTTAAAGTCTTCTGTGTGAGGCAAGAGTTTTCAACTGCAAAAGAGAAGGACAGAGATAGGTCCTTTCTGTATCTTTTGCATGACAATATTGCTCTCTCTTTGGCTGTCAAACTAAGAATAGATAAGCAAACCAAACTAAGAATAGCTAAGCAAACTAAGAATAGATAAGCAAAACTATATACAATATTCCTTCATAATTCTTAAAGCTGCAGGCATTTTAGAATACACTATACCATGGGTGAGAATTGCATGACCCTCCAGATGTTGTTGGACTGCCACTTCCATCATTCATCACCTTCACTATTCTGGGTAGGGCTGATGGGAATTGCAAGCCAAGAAAATCTGCAAGGCTACATGATTCCCACCCTTCACTATACTGTTTTCTTCCCCCTTGACTGGATACATTAGTGTTAATAACATATTAAAATAATAGAAAAAATAAGAGAGTTTTTTGGGGAGGAGGGGCTGAAGTAGCATTTGGCATTCTAAAGTTAATATTCCCCCCTCTGTCTGTCTATCTATCTGTCTGTCTGTCTCTCTGTGTGTAGCAAATGGTTAAAATACAAGTCTGAGAAGTCTAAAGGAAACTGTTTTGTTGCCCTTCTTTACTCACACATCCTTTCAGCTGTTGAAGAGACTATTAGGTGGGTTTCCAAACAGGAGTAGAAGCAGATCTTCTTCAATAGCTAATCATATATCTGGTCCCCAAAATGTGTATATCATGTGAATGTCCCTGAAGATCTTCAAATTCTCTGCACTGGTAGGTACTTTATCTTGTCTTTAGAACGACTACAAAGGAATTTACCCCAGTCCAGGTTAATATAGCTGACAGTCTCCCATATTTGAGACACTGCTTGAAAGTGTACAGATTGGGAGGTAGATAAATCACCTCTCCCTATGAAGCCAGGCCATAGCTAACAATAAGAAAAAGAGGGAGGAAGTTGCCAGAATTTCTGTAAGACACTACAAGCATTATTATCAGAAGGGGTTGGTAGAGGCAGGTAGCTGCAGGAATGTTTACATGTTAGCTCCTCTTGCTTGGCAATCTTATATGAGAGAGGCCCATTTGGGTAACTCAAGGCTTCAAGAGACCTAATAGCTATACCAAGTGGTGTAAACCTCTAACAGTCTGAAAGCTGAGAGACCCGGTGGAGCAGCGGAGGCAACGGACGACCCGGGACTCAGCTCCATAAGGGTCGCTCCTCCGAGCTTTGCAATTTGGAAAGGAGACTCCCTTTCTGCAGCAGCTTCTTCCATGTAGGAAGAAGCTCAGAAGGGGCTTGCATTTAGCCCCCGGTTATACTCCTAAGTGACCCAGAGAAGTAGCATGGATCGCAGAAGGGGAGAGACAGGGGGGAGGAAGCAGCCATTGCAAAGTAAGGCAGCTCTAGGGCTCCAAGCCTCCAGTTGCTGTTCCACTTTAAAGCAGGAATTTTAGCTTCACCAAAATTGCATCCCAAGGGATCATTGAAATTTGGCCAGAAAGGGTTCTCACCGCATGGAAGTGAAGAAAGGAGAGGAAGGAAGAGCTGTTCGAAGAGATAAGCTGGAGTGGGAGAGACAGTGAAATAGAGTAAGAGAAACAAGAGAAACAGCAGACAAGGAAAAGGAAAACAGGCAGACGTTTTATTCTGCTCTTGCTGGTTATACCTGAAATTAGAGGGGGGGGGGTGAAGGAGAATAGAAGGACATAAGCTGGCTCCAACTTAAAGAACTTAAAGAAGATACTTTTAATCTTATTAAAAACAGAGTTGAATCCTCCCTACCATTCCATTCTAACTGTGTAGAGGCAAAGCTGAGACTTCTAAGGTGCTCCAGGGTAATTCCCTTTATATAAGACCTGACCCTCAGTTGAAGGCTTGGAAAGTTGTTGAATTGGAGAGAGGAGGTGTAGAAGGGCATAAGTTGGTGCCAATCTAAAGAAGATACTTTAAATATTATTAAAATAAAGTGCTGAATCTCCCATACCATTCCATTCTAACTGCGTAGAGGCAAAGTCAAGACTCTTAAGGTGGCCCAGGGTAATTCCCTCTATATAAGACCATACACTGAGCTTTTGGCTTGGAAAGTTGCTGGATTGGAGAGGGAAGGTGTACCAGGACATAAGTTGGTGCCAACTTAAAGAAGATACATTTAGTCTTATTTTAAAAGTGTTGAATCTCCCATACCATACCATTCTAACTGCATAGAAGCAAAGTTAAGACTCTTAAGGAGGTCCAGGGTAATTCCCTTTATCTATGACCATACACTGAGCTGCTGGCTTGGAAAATTGCTGGATTGGAGAGGGGAGGTGCAGCAGGACATAAGTTGGTTCTAATTTAAAGAAGACATGTTGAGTTGAATGTTTCATACTATTCCACTCTAACTGCGTAGAGGCAACGTGCGAGACTTTTAAGGTGGTACAGGGTAAATCCCTTTATATATAGCCTTCCTCTGAGTTGCCAGATTGGAAAGGCAATATTGTAACTGTATAAAAGCCAAGACTAAAGTTTCCTAATAACTGGATACAATCCTATAGGCAATCTCCCTTAGGTTAAGCCCTGCCACAAGCAGGAGAAGCTTGTTTAGCAGCGGGATTAAGACCAGCGAACAAAGGGTGCACCAAGTGGTGTAATTACATGCAGTAGAAGAGACGGTAGTATAAATCTGAGTATTAGCCCCTTGGATTAAACCTGTTGTTAGACTGCAAAACTTGTTTGGCAGTAGGAGGAAGGCTAATTGAAACAGGGACGACTAGGGGTATCAACACTGAGAGTGAGTAGAAGGAGCAAAAAAGGAGAGGTGAAGCAAGTGAAAGAAGGCTTTGTGACTTCATATGCAGGAGTAATATCCCTCAGGTTAAGCCCTGCTACAAGCATATAGAGGTGTTATAGGGATAGCAGCGGGGTTAAAAACCAGCGAACAGAGGGATCAACAGGGAAAAAAAGGGGAGCGTGATCGTGAGTCTACGGAAACAGATGGAGGAACAGGCACAGGAAGAAGAACAGACTGGGAAGGCTGGTGGGGGGGAATTGGAAATTGTGGATGTAAAGAGGGGTATAGATAAGAAATAGAGGGTTATAGAGGGAGGAAGAATATATAAATACAGATAAGTGAAAGGAAAAGATAAGCGAATAGTAATACACTTACAAAGTAAGAGAGTTGAGACTCAAGAAAGTGAAGAGACTTGAAAGGAGGAGATGTTGGGTGTGCAGCATGAGAAGGTTGTCAAGTATACAGGAAATTAGAGAATCCTAATTAGGAAACTAATTGGTGAATAAATTAAGATTGTGAATTAAGGAAGTAGAATAGGAATACTGACACCAGGAATAGACTTAACAGGATAGCTAAGACAGCGGCCCGTGCTAAGAAAAGAAGATGGTGGCAGGAATACGGTTAAGAGCTAATACTTTGTCTCAAAGCATATCAGGGACAAGAGGATCGGGGGAAGCCACCAAACAAATGGATATAAACTTACAAATACTGGAGGAATTACGTTCATTTAAAAGGGAAACAAAGGGGGATTTTGGGAATTTGAAGAGAGAGCTAAAATCCAACATAGAAAAATTGGGGAAAAGAATGGACAAATTAATGGTGGAAGTCAAAGACATCAAGGAAGATGTCGAATCAATTAAAAATAAAACATTAAGGCTAGAAAAACAAACAGAGCTGATGAAAATAGAACAGGTGAAGGATAACAATGCAAGTTTACTGCAAGAAATAAGATACAGAGAAAAATGTATCAAACTGAGGGGACTACCAGAGAAACAAAATGAGAACCCGTATAAATGTCTAATTCCTGGGTTAGCAGAATTGATGGAGATCTCAGAAGAAACAATGGAATTGGAAATGGATAAAGTGTTCAGGATTAGTTCAGTAATAGCTCGAGAAAAGAAGCTGCCCAGGGACGTAGTGGTGTCTTACGAGAGGGAGAATAAGAGACATAATAATTCAAAGAAGTTACGAAAGTAAATTGGAAATTGATGGGAAAGAAATTCAGATATTTAAAGACCTACCAACAGAAATGCTCAAGAAGATGCAAGATTACAAATTTTTGACACAGAAACTATTGAAAGCCAATATATACTACAGATGGGAGAGGATAGAGGAATATCCTTTAACTATCAACAGAAAAGTTACAGAATAACTTCAATAGAGAAAGCAAGAGAATTTGCAGCACAATGGGCTGAGGATGATAGAAGATATGAGGAAAAGAAATGGAAGAAAAAGGCTGAAAGAGATGCAGAGGAAGACCTACCAGGAAGGGAAGCAGAACAGAAAAAAAACAGACAGAACAAGAAAAAAAGACCAGAATTTAGAAGAGCAGGAAGAGGATGAAGGGAAACAAAAGGATGTAGAAGATAACATGAATAAGAAAATAAATCCAGAGGTGGAAGAAGGACAAGCTTTGAGTGGGGAGGAAGATGACAGTGAAAGATTATGACTTCGATAAGAATGAGCACCAAGTGTAAATTACTGGAGAAGTAGAAAAAGTAGTAGTGATTAATGATTACCAAACTTTGGAACCAGAGTGAACAGCAATGGAGGGAGATGATACTAAAGAAAAGTTGTAAGGGGGAGATGGACGTAGAGAAAGTAAAAGGAAGATTGAAGATATGTAAAGAGCTTAAGTGATGACAAAGGAAATCCGAAGTGTGGAATATAAAACAAATTTAATAATCCCGGAGGGAGGAGCATAACAGGGGAGGTCTATAAGGGGGGATGGGGGGAAGGGGGGAAGGAATGGAGGAAAGCGGTATGAATAGATGAGAATAGATGGATACAACATTGACACAAATGATAAGAATATAAGAGAAGAATCCTTTATTTTTTATGTTTTGTGGAAATGTAGCAATGTTGGAAGCATGTTTTGTGTGAAAATGTTAAAATAAATAGAAAAAAAAATAACAGTCTGAAAGCTACTGTGTATACCTGTGTATAAGTCTACATAAGCATAACCTGCATAAGTTGAAGGCAGGTTTGTGGGCCAGAATTATGGATTTTTATATGACCTGTGGATGAGGTGAGTTAAAAGCTAGGGGCATGTAAGAAAGGATGTAAAAGATGAAGCAAAGGAAAATACAGTTGTCCTTTCACATTTGCTGGGGTTTGGTTTCCGAACCCCCCATGAATACCCAAATCCATGAATACTCAAGTCCCATTATATGTAATGGCATAGCAAAATGGTGTCCCTTATATAAAATGGCAAAATCAAGGTTTGCTTTTTGGATTATTATTTTTTAAAGAATATTTTCAAGCCGTGAATACTTAAAACTGTGAATGGGAAAACTGTGAATGTGGAGGGACAACTGCAATGCCAAAAAGCTTACAAAAGTCCTGCAGGCATAACTGTTTGTGCTCACCCTAAAGGCTGGCTGAATCAGGAGGGAACTAAGGTAAATAGTTGCTGTGTGATGTGTGGGGAAGGTGACCAGGGGATGGAGCTAAAAATGTGCACTGTCAAAAAGGATGTACAGGCAAAGAAAAGAAAATGGTGACTGTGTTAGCAGTGATTACAGACTTTAACTTTAATGTGATAACTTTGTCTGATTTTAAGCCAGAAAAGGTGACAAACATACATAAATGACTTATTGAAATCCTTCAAAGCCCAATTCCTCATCTCTGGAATAATGTAGGACTTTATCACATGAGGCTGAAATTGCATGATTACGATGGGATAGTAGCATGTACAGGTTCCCATTATCACATGACGTTGTCCTCCTCCCATGGTCTGTGTGCTCCACCCATTAATTATGTATAACTTTTCATTGATGGGCAAAACCCATCAATAGCTTTCAATATTGTTCTTTTCACAGTGTTGATGAGTGTGTGAAATCTTGTCCTGCTGTAATTGCATATTTACATCATGAATAAGTGGTCCTCTTTTCCCCCTCCCTTTCCAAACAAGAACATATAATTAAACTTTCAGGGGAGAATGTGAAGAGGACCAACAGAATGCTGTTTTAATAAACTGTCACTTTTACTTGATATGTTTTTATGTTTAAGTGTTTATTTGTTACATTATTTTGTTATGTATTTGTTTTTGCTGTTTTTAACTGAAATTGCATCTCCTCACAAGAATTAGCCAAAATTTCACCCATGCAAAATCATGGAAGAGAAAAAAAATTCTTAAAGGGGCATGCACAAGCCAGCATGAGGTGTTAATACTCTGTCATTAGAAGGTAATGCGAAGAGAAATGTTACTATAGAGTGATCTGAAATCAAGTTTTTAAATCACTAGTTGTGGTTGATCTCCTTGGTAAAGTGAGGAAAACGACCTGTCCCCTCGATCCCTGTCCATCTTGGCTGGACACCCAAGGGGGTGACGCATCGAGAGTACTCCTTAGGGATATTATCAATGCGTCCTTCGGGGAGGGGTCCGTTCCACCTTGTCTGAAGGAAGCAGTGGTTAAGCCGCTCCTGAAAAAGCCTTCCCTGGACCCCTTGGACAGGAACAACTATAGGCCAGTCTCTTTGCTGCCTTTTCTAAGCAAAGTGATTGAAAGGGCGGTCGCTTCCCAACTCCAAGCTGTCTTGGATGAAACCGATTATCTAGATCCATTTCAAACTGGCTTTAGGATGGGATATGGAGTGGAGACTGCCATGGTTGCTCTGGCTGATGACCTCTGCTTGGGGATCGACAGGGGTAGTGTGACCCTGTTGGTGCTCTTGGACCTCTCAGCGGCCTTTGATACAATAGACCATTCCATCCTCTTGGATTGCCTGAGGGAGTTAGGAATCGGAGGCACTGCCTTGCAGTGGTTCCGTTCCTTCCTCTCGGGCAGATCCCAGAGGGTGAGGCTTGGGGACAGTTGCTCTACTAGAATAGAGCTTAACTGTGGCGTTCCTGTCCCCGATGCTATTTAACATCTATATGAAGCCGCTGGGAGAGATCATCCGGAGGCATGGAGTGCGGTGTCATCAGTATGCTGATGACACCCAGATATACTTCTCCATGTCTCGGTCATCAGCTTCGACTTCAGATGGCGTCTCTCCTCTCAATGATTGTCTTAAAGCAGTAATGGACTGGATGAGGAAAAACAAATTGAGACTGAATCCAGACAAAACGGAGGTACTAACAGTTACAGGCCCAAAACCAGGTCTGGGAATACAACTTCCAATCCTGGATGGAACTACACTCTCCTCCAAGGATTGTGTTCGCAGTCTGGGGGTGCTCCTGGACCCGTCGCTCCAGATGACTAATCAGGTTAATGCGACGGTCAGGAGTGCCTGTTATCAACTTCAGCTGATACGCCAGCTGCGCCCTTGCCTGGAAACTAGGGACCTCGAAACTGTGGTACATGCACTGGTAACCTCCCGTCTGG
Source organism: Gambelia wislizenii (assembly GCA_030847615.1). Classification (NCBI taxonomy): domain Eukaryota; kingdom Metazoa; phylum Chordata; class Lepidosauria; order Squamata; family Crotaphytidae; genus Gambelia; species Gambelia wislizenii. The sequence goes on from JAUMIR010000001.1 coordinate 142,694,412, forward strand.
ATTTCTGTAATGCGCTCTACATGGGGCTACCCTTGTGCTTGACTCGGAAATTTCAACTAGTCCAGAACATGGCAGCCAGGTTGATTTCTGGCGTTTCCAGAAGAGAGCATATAACACTGGTGCTAAAAGCTCTCCACTGGCTGCCTATTAGTTTCCGGGCACAATACAAGGTGTTGGTTATGACCTTTAAAGCCCTACATGGCTTGGGTCCAACTTACCTCCGGGACTGCCTCCTTCCGTACAACCCATTCCACACACTTCGGTCCTCTGGGAGGAATCTGTTACAGCCTATGAAAACAAGGCTGTTGGTGACTTCCCAGAGGGCCTTCTCTGCTGCTGCTCCCAGATTATGGAATGGCCTGCTGGACGAGATCTGTCTTATTACCACCTTAGACAGCTTTAATAAAGCTGTCAAGACGGATCTTTTCCGGCAGGCCTTTCCTGAATAATTATCCCGGCCCAAGACTCAGCTGTCCTTTCTAGGCTGTGATTGTATGTTGTAATTTTTTCTTCTAATTTATATATATTTTTAATTATTGTCTGTTTTAATCCATCATAATTTAATATTATTTTAAGGGGTGGGTGGGATAGGGTATTGTTATTATGGAGTTTTTATATTGTAAGCCGACCCGATTGCATTGCAGAGGGGCGGGATATAAATAAAAATTTATTATTATTATTATTATTATTATTATTATTATTATTCCATGGTGGTAGTATCATATGATTACAGCAGCATGTGAGAATTACTGTGATCATGCCACTATGTTTCTGCTTTCCTCAACAGTGGAATTATAGAGTTTTTAGACACTCGTCTGATAAAGTCCTGAAATAGTGAAACTCTTTTTCCATGACATCATTTGCATAAACACTGTTTGCACAACTGCAATCCATTGAATCATTATCCAACATAGATTCGTCTTTGCCTTCATAAATGGCATCATCTTCTGCACCATCTATGGCATTGCTAATGCTGCATTTCAGGAAAGGCCTCTTCACCATTTCTGGTCGAACTGAATCCCAAGCATCCTTTACCCATTTTGCTTCCAAATCAATGAATGATTTCATCAGGTTCCTTCCTTTTGTTAACATTGCTTGAACAAAACACATTCATTGTTGTCACATATCATGCAGTCAGTCTCTGAAAGGTATGTTGAAACAAACATCCAGTGGCTGCAGCATTGATGTTAGGCCATTTGGAATCAATGCTAATATAGTTGCCATTTTCTTTGCTTCATCCTTGACATCCTGGATTACACAGGTGCAGAACATATCCCACACTGACAGTAATTGGCAAGATGGCCTAACCCACAAACCGTGTAGCTACCATTCAGTGTCTTCTTCATCCATCCAGCCTTTAGGGTGAACACAAACAGTTATGCCTGCCAAAATTTTAAATTTCTTTGGGATTATGTTTCTTTTAAATATTATCACTGGGCACCGGACACAGCTTTCTGCCAGCTGCCAGAAAAGATAGGATGACGGTGAAATGGGTATTTTCATGACTGGTCATTTTCACAAGCATGGTCTTTTCAACAATGCTTGCTATAAATTGATTACCAGACATACTGTATCAAAAGTCATTGGGGTTTCATCCATATTACCAATGTTAGCCATACTGATGTCATTCTTTTGTCTCTCCTTTATATTGAATCTATAGAACAAAATGACCTTTTCCTCTAATTCCTTAGGTAGCTTATGTGAGATCCTTGTTCACTGATGAAGTCACAATACATTTTAGTTCATGAACCGCATACACCAACAAGCTGATATGTTAAATTGTGCAATATCACCAGTCTCTGAATGCTTTTCTTCTTTTACCATCTGAAGTGCCCTTATCTGAATGTTTGAACAAGTCACGATGTAACCATTTTGTCTGCATTCTGTAACCTAGGCATTCAGATTCTTTGACTTTGGCATTTTTTGTAGTGAAGCCTTTTATTTTCTCCAGTCTCTTACAAGTTTTTCATCGACAATACTTTCGCAGCTACAGAATTATTGGATCCTTTTGTATGTTCAATAACTTTTAGTTTGAACAATGTTCAACAACGTCATGTAAGAAGGGCTCGTTTTCTTTTCAGAACTCATTCTGCAGAAGGCAAGAACTTATTTTTCTATTTTAAAGTACTATATTAACAACAGGATGGATCGCAGGCTTACGCTTGGATTTATTGCAATATTAAACACATATAAGTGAAGTCCTTCCTTTCTGGGGAAGATTAACATCTGGTAATGGAAGTAATATATGCAGACAAAATGGCTACCATTACATTGTGACTCACTCTAGCATTTGGATAAGGGTGATTCAGATGGCAAAAGAGGGTGAAAAGAGAGAACTTAGTCCATCCCAGCAAAACCTGAAATAACCACCAACCTCCTCTACTCTCTTGGGGCTCCATTAAGGAGAAGCACCAAAGAGCCACTGCCATTTTTGCACCCAGACATTCAAAAAGGCCAGAAGCAGTGCTGTGGTGGAGAGGATAGAGGGGGTTGGTGCTTCTTTTAGGTTCTCCTGGGATGAGTTAAGTTCTTACTTTTTCCCACTCTGCTCAGAGAAGTGGGTGGTTCCTTTTTTGATAAGAATTAAGGTACAGTATTTATATTGATCTGTGTATAAGTAAACCCAGTTTTTTTGGTAATTTTTTTAACTAAAATTTCTCAACATTTACATAAGTATATATGGTCTATAAGCAAGACAGCATACTGCCTCTTGAAAGTTCAACTTAACTCATTGCCATTCTTCCAGTGCCAAGCTTGCTAAAAATGGTAGCAGCTTGACAGGTCTGTGTTTGCTGTCCCAGAGAGGAAATAACAGGCTTAACAAGATATAGCAAGCCACTAATTTAAGCTGTCTCCCTTATACAATATTTTGTGGGTATCAATTAATAGTGCAGTGTTCAAGGATTATGAAGAAATAGGATTCAGTTCTTTGGATTTGGTTCTCTGGAATTCAACATATAGACTACCTCTGAAAAAAACAGTTAGGTGTGTCTCCAAATAGGAACCATGTGGAGAATACTTGTCCCCTGTGCTCAGTATTCTAAAATTGCATCACTGGAATGAGACATCCATAAAATGGTTGTAATGGGTCTATTCATTTAAAATGGATGCAGTCCTGATTAGAGTTTACCTAGAAGTCCTAAGGATATAGGAAAAGCTGATAAAAGTAGAATATTTTAATTATATATGTGTTTAATCTGAACTTGAATGATCAGCCCAATTCAATCCATCAGTTCCTCTACCATGTTTTAGAATGCAAATTTACTCAGATATCAAGCCTTCTTATATTCATAGACTTGTGATCACATAAAAGCATGCTCAGAGCTGACATGTTTCTCTTACCTCTTTACACTTTTCTTCCTTTTGTTTCTTTCCTTTGTTTGTTTGTTTACATAGATGATTAATTTGCCAGTATCTCAACAAGACAGGAATTTTCTATACAATATCATATGGTATAGCTTTGAATTCAAAGCCACAGACATCTATTGTTTTGCCACACTCCTTTTACAATAGAGGGAATAATTCTTGTTTTGCATTTCAGATGACATTGTGTATTAAACTGAGTGGGAACAATGAAGCAGCAGAGTAGAAACAATGAAGCAGGCTGGCTAAAATGCTTCAAGACAGCCAAGACATGCTATAGATGCTGAAGATACACAATACTGATCAGAACCAGGAAAAGCTATTGTAACCAAATGTCTTGTCTTAAAACAATTAAAAACAGGATTTCTTGTTTCAAGTCAGTCTCATAATTGTAATTGATGTGATGCTAAGTGAGCTACCTTCAAGTAAAATAGTGTGTTAAAGTGTTTATTTTTGTTGCAGTCATCTTTGCTTATCAGCTCATTCCTACATGCAGTTTGGTAACCTGGAAAGCAGTGGCGGGAGTGGTGTGACCTTCCAGAAGTTGTTGGACTGCTATTCCCAAAAGGCTTAGCTAGCAAAACCAATGACACAGAATGCTAGGAGCAGTATTTCAACATCTAGAGGGCCACACAATTCCCACTCCTGCTATAAATGAAACTTACAGTATGTGTCTACGTGCCTACTCAAAAGTATGCCCTAATCAGCTCAATGTGGCTTACTTCTAAGTAAGAGGGTATAAGATTTTAGCCTTTCTTTGATATTCAGTACTACTCAAAACAGATATTTTAATCTCTATTCATAACATTCATATAAACAGCATTACGGTATGTCAATATGACCTATGGTAATGCATTTCCAATGAAAGTGTTTTATTGCAGCCCTAAATATTGTAGTGGTGGGTCTTTATTAATACCTCTGTGGTTGAAAACATTTCATCTATGTGAGAAGGGGTAAAACAAGTTAGAAGAATGTTGTTCCCAAGATCTATCTGTAATCAATACAAAAAGGCTTCAGAGAGCTGTAAGTGGGAATAGGCTTTCTTATTTCTCAGAGAAACCATTTTATTTCACCTCTTTGTGTGTGTATATATATATGTTGATGTCTCTGGGTGTAATACAGATCTGGGGCAACATGTTGTGTTTGATTGCAACGCTGCTCTTCTTGGGAATTATATTACCTAGGAACATTTTTTTTTATTTTTATAACGTTTTGTTATATAACATACAATATAACATTTTGTCATAGAAAAGGATGGTATTACTTTAAAGTTTAAAAGAAAGTAATAAAATAAACATCTTGAGCAACATACCTTTCCAGCCATTTTCCTTGTGGCTACAAGCAATTTTAAAAAATAAGAACAAAGAAAAGATAGTGCGGTTATCAGTGTCAACCTTGGGTGGACCCAGTATGTTTGTGATGATCCAGGGCTGAGGATCTTTGCCATTGTTTGGTAGATTTTTTTAAAAAAAAAATCAGTGTGAGTTTTGGGCAGATTTTGCCCCCAAATCATGTAGAAAGCCCCCCAACACATGAAAACATACAAAAGTATCCCACTGCACCCACAGAAGCACCCCCAAATCACATTACTATCCTCCTTTTCACCTACAGTTTTCTCAAAATGATGACAAGAAGTGACATGACATGACATTGAAAGAGGCTGAAAAAGAATAGAGGTCTTTGGGCTTGAAGTCATGTGTGTGTGTGGCCTGTAGGTTGGTCTAGTTGGGAAGGTTTGTCCCTACTCCCCAAACAGTTGCCCACCCCTTGATCTAGTTCATCATGGTGTAGAGTTCTCTGAACTAGAAACCCCTTGATTTTGACTCTGGGATCCAGCCCTACCAGCAGTAATGCTCATGTGGGGTCTGTGTGTGTGGGGGGGGGGAGGTTGGGCCTTTTGGAACATTGTAAAATGAGATGGCAGTGTAGATATTCCAGCAATGTGTAAATTTCAGTCTAGCTTATCTGCATGTGCCTATCTCTGAACCATTTTATTTCTATGCCCAAAGTATTTCCCTTACTCATATCCACCTTTATGCTTTAACGAGGATGTCAGGCTGGTGATTTATTCCCAGAGCTTTTAGCTTTAATAGTTGTGTGCTGTATGTTAAATTATTGTTCTTGTGATGTACTGAACATGCATGCAGCTGTTGTGCTCTGGATGTAAATATATGATTTAAGCGAATGGGCAGCTTTTAGATATAGGACAGAATGGTTTATTCTTTTTTTCTTTTATAAGAAGAAAAATCAAATGATTTGTTTAACACATACATGAATGTCTTTGTTCTATCTCTTGTAGTATTGTTGTTTTCTTCAGAATCACCTAGAAGGTGCAATGGGGATAGAGAAAATCCCATTCAGTTTACTGGGCTTTTCTGTGAGCTATGGAATGCTAGTATTATTTTAATGTTGCTTTTATTTTATTTTTTCTATGTCATAAAGCAGGACACCTTTTAAGTCTGGTTTATGTGACTGATTAGCATTGTTTGTGTGACTGGTTTGTAAGGTACCTGGAAAGCTTGATGGTAGGGGAAAATGGCAAGCCAGACTTGCCATTAGTGGAGGAAACAAAAAAGGAAACTGATATGAGCAATAAGAGTTAGTCACTTCCATCTCCTTAAATACAGAACAGCCAATCAGGTTTCCCTGTACTAACAGCTGGACTTCTTGGCCAAGAAACCAAAAACACTGATTTATAGCCTGTCACTTTCACTCCAGATTTTCAAACTGACATCCAGCTTGACTTACTGGGTGAGTAAAAGACCTTGACTTAGAAAAGACTGTAACATTCCAAAGCTGATAGAAGAGTTATGTCACTTCTCTGATCCTGGTAATGATGAGCAATCATGATCCCACCATCTCCTGAGCAAAAACAGTGTCATGCCCTTCTTCCAGAAATTAGAAATGGACTATTACTCAAAGACTGGAGCAGTGGACATGCCAGGACTTGCTGAACCCAAGCAGAAGGATGTTCCAGAGACACAAGCCTCAGAGACAGACAATAGTGTAGTACCAGCTCTGGCAGAGGATCCTACTTCTTCAGATACAGAGGACAACTTACCTATACCCACCTTCTCAGAACAGAGACAACAAAAAGAGGGCCTGAAGCAGCAATTAGCTAAGTAGCAACTGCATTAGCTGCTAAGCTATAAATACATAGCCCTAACCTCCAAGCCTTGTTGGAGATTATCTGACCTACCTGGTGACCCATCATGTCCAAGCTTGCTGTCTTTGACCTGGACTGTGTTTGTTACTCTGAACTCTCTTTGACTGACTTGGATTCTGCTGGACAACTCTGAACTTTGTTTGCTGGACCTATGCCTTGTTATTGGTTTTTTTTTTCTTATGAACTCATATTTGCTTGCTAATAAAGTAAGTGTCTGCCTTAACACTGCCTTGATTCCTTTGCCTGTAATTAGCTTGACTGTGCTGTGCCTCTGCTATTAGCTATGCAGTAATCAGTCTTTGGCTGATTGCCTGGACAGTGTTTGGACAGACGGATACATTGTCCTGAATCTTAATTTCGTCATAGAGTGTTATGTTAGACAAGAGGCCCCTTTACACTACTACATAGTTATATCATTATAATTCCACTTCAACTGCTGCAGCAGCATTTTATGAAATCCTGGGGTTTGTAGTTTGTTGAGACACTAGCACTTTCTAGTAGAAATTTCTAGATAGCACTCCCTAAACTGCAAAACCCAGGACTCCATAGGATAGAACTGTGGGATTTAAAGTGGAACCATAGAGTTAAAATCGTGTAGTGGGCTCAAGGTAAAATGTGAAGTGTTTGATAAAAGTTGGAGAAGACTTTGCATCTCAGCTACAGACCAGCCACAGAATGGAGTGCTTCAGGAAATTCTGTTTCACCCTTGCTCTGTGTTGTAGAATGATACCAGAACCCACCTATTAGTGGAGGGCATTGGCTCTTCATGGAGATTTCCCACAGTACCAATTGAAGGAGAAAATTGTGGCCCACATTATGTTACCAGCTCCTGAGAGTGATAGCGACAAACAGTACAACTAAGCATAGTGATATGTTTGTCATACACATGAAGAAGATCACAAAAGAAAGGAACAATAGCATGTCAGTCACTCATTTTTTCAGGTTCTTTGATACATGCAGTTGTCTGTAGGGGGCAGCAGAAGCTAGACTAAAGCAAACGTCAAGTTGTCCAATATGGGGGAACAGAATTACTGATCTGTATATTCTCCCTGCATGTGGGTAAGTTATGATGGGTCTGAATTGCTGCAAAATTAACAGCATTTCCTAATTAAAATTCTGCATATTAGCAAACTCAGGTTGCATGCATTCCTTTAAAAAAAATCTAATCTCTCCTTTTATATACAAAGCTACTGAAGCTGAACAAAACCAGCGAGATAAAAATTAACACACAAATTGTTTTTCCTCCCTTTGGGCAGGAAAAATCCTGTTTACAAGGAAAATGCAATTATGTATAAATATTTATGAAAATAAAAGGGGGGAAAGTCAGGCATCAGTGATTGTGGGGTTTTGTTTTTGTCTGAAGTAGAAAAAAAATAGTAATAAAACAAAGCAACACATTTGATATAATTATTGAGATTTCTACTGAGTCCTAATGGGGTGCCCCCATTTTGGGAGGGGGGTAAATTGACCATTTTCCACAATTTTAGAGTCAATAATTAATTCAAAATAGCAAGTCAGCACCTGACAGAAAGAAATCTGGATTTTAATTAACTGAAGTTACACAGACATTCTCTTCTGCATCTACTTTGAAAATATGAAAATTAGATATTTTTATACTAAGTCAAGGCTTTTAAAAAACAAAACATTTTGTTTATGAATTGATGCAAAGAAATACAGAGAACACAAAGGAGGTAAACTGTCTTAATTATGATACTGAACAGAAAATGAAATCTAGCCAGAGGTTTAAATGGAATGACTTTACGTGAAGGACACTTGTCATTTAATGAGACTATCTGGATCCATTGTGTGAGTACAAAACTATGAAATACATTATTTTTCATCATTACTGCTCAGAGTCTTTGATGAAATAATTTCAGAAGAAGGCTACAGCTATAGGAGGAGGATACAGTACAGTTGTTATGTAGCTTATGTACCCACTTTTTTTAAAAAAAAGTTTATGTAATGTTCGTCAGCCAAATATTTCATTGGCAATAATATATGTAGATTAGAATCAAAATTAGAACCAGTGGAGTCTATATTTTTCTATATTCATTATGTTTCTTTTGTGGGGTTTCTGTATTATCATGTTCTGCTTGTGACATCTTCACTGTCAAATGTGTTCCTCTTTCAAGACTTGGCAAACACAGGAATTGGTCTTTCATACCAGAGGAAGATGGTGTGGGTATGGGTGTGCGCATGTGTGTATCTGAAGAAGTGGCTTAATATCATCCAAAGGTCTCTCCCTCCCTCCCTCCCTCCCTCTCTCTCTCTCTCTCTCTCTCTTTGGCTTTTCATCGCAAACGAAGATTCAGGAAGGAGTTGTCCCGCGCTTTCTGCAAGCGCACTGCTGACTAAAAAGGCCAATCCGAGATAAACAAGTCCAGTTGCAGAAAGGACAGCAGAAGGTCTCCTTGGGTGATGTTTCCGGGTTGTGATTCTTTCTGCGTTGTCGTTTCTCTTCAAGACTTGTTCAGTGTAAGCTCTCAAATAAGGCTGCAGCATTGTGGATAGTGCGTCTCCATGCCTCCCGATGTGAGGCCAGGGCGGACCACTGTTGGTGATCAATTTGGCCAAGCCTGAGATGTTGTTTCAGGGAGTCTTTGTATCGCTTTTTTGGAGCGCCCCTCTTACGCTGACCTGTGGTGAGTTCACCATAGAATACTATTTTGGGGAGGCGATGGTCCTCCATCCTAGAAACGTGCCCTGCCCAGCGCAGCTGTGTTCTCAATATCATGGCCTCAATGCTGGTGATCCCTGCTTGCTCAAGGACAGCAACATTCGTCACATAGTCAGTCCAGTGTATATTTAGGATTGTGCATAGACAGCACTGATGAAAGCGTTCGAGGAGTTGTAAGTGGTGGTGACAGGTGACCCATGTTTCCATGCTGAGATAAACCAGTCTTAAAGGTAATGTAGGAACTGAGGGAGCAATTCAGTCTGCCTGTCTGTCATTTTCCAGGCACAATTCAAAGTCCTGACTATCACCTATAAAGCCCTATAGAATTCAGGTCTAGGTTATCTGAAATACCAGATTTTCCATCATGAACCTGACCATGTTTTGAGATCTAATGGGGAAGCCCTTCTCTCTGTCCCACCACCCTCACAGGTACATCTGGTGGGAACATAGGAGAGGGCCTTCTTGGTGGCTGCTCCTAGGCTTTGAGATTCCCTTCCTAGAGAGGTTAGACTGGTATCATTCTTGTTATCCTTCCATTGGCAGTTGAAGATCTTTTATTTTAGCAAGACTTTGAGGGCTAATTTCTCAGGAAGAAAGGGCTTTTCAGAAGATGCTGTATTGTTTATATTTATTGTTTTCTTTTTAATGGTCATGCTTTTAACTGCTTTTAATAATGTTGACAGTTCAAGTATATTTTTCACTTTTCTATGAAGTGAAATTTTTTGGTTGTATCTGTTTCACTTTTTGTTAGCCACCTTGAGTTTTGGGGTGGCTGTGATGTGGGTTTATAGTTCAGCTGCAGATGCCTCATGAATTTAGAAAGTCCAAGGACATTATCAGATATGGCAAAATTACAGGATTACGACATCAGGTTAGCATGAATGGACCCTGCTATCGTACAATGTCATCATCTTCGCATTGTTAATCCATGCTTCAGCTACAAAAAAGTCATTCTTTCTCATTCATAGGAAAAGCCATCAATAGGTCGTCAACAGTGCTCTTTTGTCACTATTGACTGAATGCAAAATCACATCCCATTGTAATCACGAGATTATAGTGTGAATGGGCAGTCCTCACTGTGAAAACTTCTGGGTAAGAATGTGAAAATGAAGCACAGGATGCTCTTTTTATGAACTGTCCTCTTTAGTTTGCATGCTTTTAGGTTTGTTTCAGTTCTTGTGTGTTCATTTACTTTGTTAATTAAGTGTTTTTTTAGAGTTTTAAGCATGCTTACATCTTCTTGCAGGAACTACTGAAATCTCACCCATGCCAAATCACAGAAGTAAATTCCTGTTCTTAAAGTGCTCGTGGTCTTTGTGCGAGAACTCTGTGGCATTTCTTTCCCATGATTACAGCTATGTGCAATAATAAATGTTATAATGCCACGATTTTTCTGCTATCTTAATTTGTGGAATTACAGCATTTTAAGATGCTAGTGTGATAATGTCCCAAATTATAATCCTGTAAAAGATTCTCAGTTAGCAGTCTTGAAAACCGAGTATAGACTCTACCAGGTTTATGATATACTATAGGATAAGGTTTTCACTAAAGTAACACATAATTCTCATCAAACTTGCAGGTCCCCAAGAATATTATGTGGGGGACAGATATTACCTATACGAATTAACCCTTATAATATAGAATGATTTATGTTCTATAAATTAGACACAGAGTAGGGAAAACTGCTTTTAAAAGTAACTAGTTACAATTATAGTTCTAATCCCATCCCCATGTAGATTCTTTTAAAAGTTACAATTTTTGAAAAGCATTGCTTTGCTTCCCCATTTCTCAAAACTAACTAAATCAGATGAAATTTTTAAAAGGCACGTGAATGGTACAAACTACTGTCCTCTTGTAGAATACGTACTCTTCAACTTGTATGTTGTATGTTCAACTTGTCTTTGCTTCAGCACCCATATGTAGTGCAGAACATGAGGGAGCAGCACAAGCCAACATTTGAACCATGTACTATTGTCCCTCCATAATTTAGTAAAGCCACTAACTACATTTGTGCCTTCATATTTGGTGGGGTTTGGTTCCAGGACCAAATGAGTGAATACTCAAGACCCATTATATGCAATGGCATAGCAAAATGGTGTCCCTTATATAAGATGGCAAAATCAAGGTTTCCTTTTTGGATTATTATTTTTTAAAGAATATTTTCAAGCTGTGAATACTTAAATCCGTGGATACCAAATCTGTGGATAAGGAGGGACAACTGTATTTAAAATGTTAAAATAACTAATAACCTATTTATAGACGTTACACCAGAAAAGGAGTGAAAACCCTCATTCAGTTACAATCATAATAGATCTTAATTTATGTCTTAGATATTGGGAAAATAAGTTAGTCACAAGTAACTAGTATGTATTCGACACTAGTTAGTTCTAAACCTAGTGTAGAAATTTAAAAAGTTTGCATTGAGTAAGCCAACAGGTTTTAGCACATTTGCTCTGTAGGCCTTTGTGATTTCTCTTTCCATGTTTTAGAAAGCAAATACATAGGACTGTTAGCATTTCTGTTCAAAACAAGAAGTAATTATTTTGCCCCATTTTTTTCTTGGGCCTCCTCTTCAATCCCTATTCTCTCACTATCACCTTTAGTCCTTCCCATTAACTTGCCAAGTCAAAACATATCACATTCTGTTTAATGCCATTCTGTTTAATTAACATAATAATCTCTCTCTCCCCTCTCACTACCCACATTCCAGCCAATATCAACCAACTGCTTAACATGCTTTAAATGCCTTCTGTTTGTACAATCTTAAAGAGGAAAGAGCATGATCCTTAGAAATGTCCAAACCCTGGGTTTAGATTTTAAAAATTCAACCAGATAGGAGGAACTTTAAAAAACATTATATTTTGAGGGTATACCATTAAACGCTTTTATTACTTCCCTTTTAAATGAAGATGAGGAACTCTGGCCTTCTCCACCTTTGAATCTGGCCCTTTGTAATTTGTCTTTTGCCCCCAATTAAACTGGCACCAGCCTGCTTTATGTCTCAGCCTCGGATGTCCCCCCCCCACTCCATTACTAATATAGCATTAAATAGGAATGAACATCAACAGTAGCGGAAAGATATTAAATAAAGATTTTATGTGTATTTCCAAGAGTAAAGAATATTTTTGCTTTATTGCTTCATTTCAGATTTTTTCTTATCCCACCTTGTCTTCTCATGTTAAGGCACTCCAGGCAGTTAGCACAATTAAAACAAAAAAAACTTACGTGAACAATATCATAATTTTAAAGAATACAACTTATAAAAGCAAAAAAAGCAGTAAAAAGATAACTACCAAATACAAAGACATAAAGAAGACTTTAAAAAGAATGTTTGTGCGCCTTCGAGTTGTTGAACAAATTATGGGGTTTTCTTGGTAAGATTTATTCAGAGGTTTTGCCTTTGCCTTCCTCTGAGGATGAGAGAGTATGACTTGCCTAAGGTCACCTAGTGGCTTTACATGGCTAAGCAGGGATTTAAACCCTGGTCTCCGGAATCCTAGTCCAATGCTCAAACCACTGACTTAGGAGTTTCTACTACTTGTTCTTAGTTTAGGAGTTTGCTACAGGCCACCAAACCAAGAAGAGGTGGTGGATGATACTTTTCAGAAACAAATCGCAGAAATCTTCAAGATGCAAGCATTAGTAGTTATGGGGGACTTCAATTACCCTGATATCTGCTTCGAAACTAACTCTGATAAGCATAGGCTCCCCAACAAATTCATGATGTGCCTTGCAGATAATTTCCTATTTCAAAAGGTAGAGGAAGGAACAAGGGGATTGGCAATCTTGGACCTGATCCTAACCAATAGGGAGGAGCTGGCCACTGGAAGCAAAGTCAGTACTTTAGAGGGAAGTGACCATGTAATGCTAGAATTCATACACACCAAGGATGGGAGTTCTTGAAGAAGGAGTTGCAAAAAGTACAATCACAAACAATCCCATGGAAAAAGAAAAATTGGAAACATCTGAAAAATGGCTGCACAACAAACTCAAGGAGGGAGTAAGAAGAAAAATGAGTATGGAAGGAAGAATGACTCACCAAGAAAGAGTACAGCTGTACAGCCCAACCTTGCAGGAATAGTGTAAGGAGTGTAAGGAAAGCTAAAGCTCAAAAAGAGCTGACTAGCCAGGAAAACAAGGAGGAAAAAAGCAGGTTTTTCAGATACATCTGAGGCAAGAGGATGACCAAAGAGCCTGGGGGGGAGGGGGTGGCTGCCATTCAATAAGGATGATAAAATGCTAACAGATCACAATGAAAGACAGAACAACTCAATACCTATTTTGCTTTACATTCTCCCAAAAAGAGAACTGTGTCCTGCCATACAGCAGCAGAGAACTTAGCAAGGGATCTGGTTTGTGAATCAAGATTGACGAGGAGTTAGGCATCACCTAGCTAACCTAAATGAGTTCAAATCTGCAGGGTGAGAAAACTGCATCCCAGAATACTGAAGGAACTTGCTAATATACCATTTGCTCTGAACCAGACAGACAGACACTTTATTTTGGTCATTGGCCAATATTGCTCTGAACCATTTGCCATCATTTTTGAGAAATTTTGGGGGAAAGGTGAGGTGCCAAAGGACTGAAGAAGGGCAAACATTGTTTTCCTCTTTAAAGATGAAGAAGAAGAAGACCCAGCAAACTACAGACAGGTCAGCCTGACCTTAATACCAGGAAAAATGTTAGAACAGATTATACAGGAGTCTGCCTGCCAGTATCTTGATGAAAATGCTTTGATCAGCATGGGTTTATCAAGAACAAATCCTGCCAAACTAATTATGCATCTTCCCCCCCCCCCATTAGGTCACTAGTTTCGTAGACGGTGGGAAGGGTGTGGATGCCATTTATTTGGATTTCAGCAAAGCATTTGATTAGGTCCCCTATAATACTTTGATTAGCAAATTGATTAAATGTTGAATAGATGGGAACACTGGTCAAATGGATCCATAATTGTTTGGAAACATGTGCTCAATGGTTGTGCTTCAAACTGGAAGGAGGTCTTAAGTGGAATGCCTCAGGGTTTTGTCCTAGGGCCATTACGCTTCAACATTTTAACCAATGACCTAGATGATGGGGTGGATGGAATCCTTATGAATTTTTCAGATAACACAAAACTGGGGTGGGTGGGATTGCTAAGCCAGTGGCTTAGGAAGAGAATTAAAAAAACATAGATAAACTAGAAAATTGGACAGATATTAAAATGAAATTCAATAGAGATAAATGCAAAATTCTACATTTAGGCCACAAAACCAAAAGGTCTGGTATCAGATGAGGGATACATGGCTCAGCAGTACTATATGGGAAAATGATCTTGGTATTATTGTTGATGATGAGCTGAACATGAACCAGCAGTGTGATGCTAAAGCAAAGAAGGCAAATGCTATTTTAACCTGCATTAATAGAATCATAGTTTTCAAGTCAAGAGAAGTAATCTCTCTCTGGCTTTTCTTCGTGAACAAAGATTCAGGAAGGACTCATCCCATGATTTCTGCAAGCGCGCTGATGACTGAAAAGGCCAATCCAAGATAAACATGCCCGGTTGCAGAAAGCACAGCAGAAGATTTTCTTAGGTGATGTTTCCAGGTTGAGATTCTTTCTGCGTTGTCGTTTCTCTTCAAGACTTGTTCAGTGTAAGCTCTCAAATAAAGCTGCAGCATTGTGGATAGTACATCTCCATGCCTCCCGATGGGAGGCCATGGCGGACCATTGTTGGTGATCAATTTGGCCAAGCCTGAGATGTTGTTTGAGGGAGTCCTTGTATTGCTTTTTTTGGAGCGCCCCTCTTACGCTGACCCATGAAGAATTCACCGTAGAATACTATTTTGGGGTGGCGATGGTCCTCCATCCTAGAAACATGCCCTGCCTAGTGCAGCTGTGTTCTCAGTATCATGGCCTCAATGCTGGTGATCCCTGCTTGCTCAAGGACAGCAACATTTGTCACATAGTCAGTCCAGTGTACATTTAGGATTGTGCATATACAGCGCTGGTGAAAGGGTTCGAGGAGTCATAAGTGTTGGTGATAGGTGACCCATGTTTCAGACTCATAAAGGAGAATAGACAGTACAATGGCTCTATACACACTGATTTTTGTGCTTCGCCTCAGGCGTTTGTTACTCCACACTCTTTTGTAAAGTCTTCCAAATGTGCTATATGCCTTTGCTAATCTGTGATTGATCTCTTTCTCAATCTTGGCATCTGAGGAGATGATGCTTCCCAGGTAGATGAACTGCTGAATGGACTTAAGCACAGAATTGCCGACAGCAATGTGGGGATGGTGGTGTTCGTCCTGTGGTGCAGGCTGGTAAAGAACTTCTGTTTTCTTCAGGTTGACTTCTAGCCCAAACAGCTCTGCAGCTGTTGTGAAGCAGGATGTTAGGTGCTGCAGAGTTGCTTCTGTGTGGGCAACAAGGGCTGCATCATCAGCGAAGAGCAGCTCATGGACTAGATAGTTTAGAGTCTTAGTGTGAGCCCTCAGACGGCTTAAGTTAAACAAGCTACCATCAATACGGTAACATATTAGATGCCCTCTTCTTCTTCAAGCTCTGCCATAGCCCTTTGGAGCATCATGCTGAAGAAGATTGTAAATAAAGTTGGTGCAAGAACACAACCTTGCTTCACTCCATTAGTTATTAGAAAGGGCTATGAAAGAGCATCGCCATATCTGACTAGACCGTGCTGGCCCTCATAGAATCATAGAATCATAGAATCATAGAATTGCAGAGTTGGAAGAGACCACGAAGGCCATCCAGTCCAACCCCCTGCCACGCAGGAAATCACAATCAAAGCATCCCCGACAGATGGCCATCCAGCCTCTGTTTAAAGACCTCCAAGGAAGGAGACCCCACCACGCTCCGAGGGAGTGTGTTCCACTGCCGAACAGCTCTGACTGTCAAAAAGTTCCTCCTCATGTTGAGGTGGAATCTCTGTTCCTGGAGCTTGCACCCATTGCTCCGTGTTCCAGTCTCTGGAGCAGCAGAAAACAAGCCTGCTCCATCCTCAGCGTGACATCCCTTCAAATACTTAAACAGGGCTATCATATCGCCTCTAAACCGTCTTTTTTCCAGGCTAAACATACCCAGCTCCCTAAGTCTCTCCTCATAAGGCACTGTTTCCAGACCTTTCACCATTTTAGTTGCCCTTCTCTGGACACGCTCCAATTTGTCAATATCCTTTCTGAATTGTGGTGCCCAGAACTGGACACAGTATTCTAAGTGAGGTCTGACCAAGGCAGAATAGAGTGGCACTATTACTTCCCTTGATCTGGACACTATACTTCTATTGATACAGCCCAAAATTGCATTGGCCTTTTTAGCTGCCGCATCACACTGTTGGCTCATGTTCAACTTGTGGTCTACTAGGACTCCTAGATCCCTTTCGCACATAGTCTCATTCAGCCAGGTCTCTCCCATCCTATATTTATGCATTTCATTTTTCCGCCCTAAATGCAGTACTTTACATTTCTCCGTATTGAATTTCATTTTGTTAGCTTTGGCCCAGCTCTCCAGTCTATCCAGGTCATTCTGAATTTTGATCCTGTCCTCTAGGGTATTAGCTACTCCTCCCAATTTGGTGTCATCTGCAAATTTGATAAGTATGCCCCTAATTCCCTCATCTAAGTCATTGATAAAGATGTTGAATAGCACTGGGCCCAGGACAGAACCCTGTGGCACCCCACTGGTCACATCTTTCCAAGACGAAGAGGAGCCACTGCTGAGCACCCTTTGGGTTCGGCCGGTCAACCAATTACAAATCCATTGAACAGTTAACTTGTCTAGCCCACATTCTACAAGCTTGTTTGCAAGAATGTCATGGGGAACCTTGTCAAAGGCCTTACTGAAATCAAGGTATGCAATGTCCACAGCATTCCCTTCATCTACCAAGCTGGTAACTTTATCATGTAGCAAGATAATCATTTTGAGGAATTTGGGGGGGGGGTTGACATCCTAGTCTTTCCAGGATCTGCCACGGACCTTTTCTACTCACAGTGTCGAAGGCTTTGGTGAGGTCGAGAAATGTTACATAGAGTCCCTTGTTCTTCTCTCTACATTGCCCTTGCAGTTGTCTAAGGGCAAATACCATGTCTGTAGTACTCCTATTAGCTCTGAAGCCACATTGGTTTTCAGGGAGAAGTTCTTCTGCAATAGCAGGAACTAATCTATTCAGGAGTATCCTTGCAAGGATTTTTCCAGTGAAGTAATAGTCCCCTTATATTCTGCCATGGTCAGGCCTCCTCTGGAGTGCTTCTTTCAGTTCTGGTTGTCTAATACAGTAGCATCCTCATATCCATGGGGGATTGGTTCCCCCCCCCCCCAGGAATACTGAAATCCATAGGTAACAGTGAATGCCAGACTTTCCTCGTTGCCAGCACCACCGGAAGACTCCTTCTCACTCCCACCTCCATCCACGTCTGCCACCACCACTAGAAGCCCCATGGAGAAGGGAGAAAGGAGGAGAGCTCTTCTCCTCCACCCTTCCCATCCAACCCCCTACCATCACCATCCACAGATAACTGAATAAGCAGATGGCAAATCAGCAGATATGGAGGTGTTACTGTATTAAGAAAGTTATAGACAAATTGGTGCAGGCTCAGAGAAGGTCAATAAAGATGAGAACAGATATGGAGAACAAAAGATATGAAGAAAGTTTGAAGAACCTTTGCATGTTCAGCTCGTGAAGAGAAGATTGAGGAGTGACATGATTGCATTCTTTACAAACCTCAAGAGCTGTTACAGAGGGGAGGGGGAAGGCTTGCTCCCTTCTGCCCCATAAGTTAAGACCAGGTGTAGTGGTCTGACATTATAGAAGAGTAGATTTTGATTGAACACTAGAAGTACCTTCTTGACAGACAATTCACAAAAATTGTTTTCCTGTTACTGGCCTTAAAAGCTATTGTATGTAAAATATCCCTGATAGTCAGTCATTATAATCATTCATATCTGGACCAATGCTGTTATTTCTGTCAAGAGGATCACATGTATGGATCCACATAGATGTTGGACTTTTCCTCAAGGGCATCTGATCCATCTCCCCTAACCAGTTGTAGGACTTTTTCAAACGGGGTGAAAACGCCCCAAGGACGTTGGGAAAAAAACGGGGCTGTCATGCTTGCAGCACCCCATTTGAGACGCCACCGTCCTCCTCTGTCCTCCTCCCGACCTTCTCCGTCCTCTATCAATAAAAAGCGGTGCCCCCAGCATGGAGGAAACATGGGGGAAAGTCAGGAGGAGGACAGAGGAGGATGGTGGCGTCTGAAATGGGGCACTGTAAGTGCAACAGCCCCGTTCTTCTCCCAGCCTCCTCGGGTTTTTTTTTACCCTGCTTGAAAAAGTCCGTAGACACTCTAGAGAAGATTTTCCAAATTTATTGATCTCTGGATTTTTTTTTTCTGGGGATGAATGATGACTCTCATCATCCCTGACCATTGGCCATGCTGTCTGTGGCTGATGGAAGGTATAGTACAAAATACTTGGAAAATGTCAGGTCAGGAAGGACATCTGTGAGTATTTGGCATGGACCTGCTATCTGAATTTGAATGGTGATGCACCATGCTTATTCATTCTCCTAGCCCCTAGAGAGAGGTGGCTGCTAAAAGATATGTGTATTATGGGAAGTACAGAGGCTGTTCTGGAACAGAGGCAAATAAAAGCAGAGAAAGGGGGAAGGAAGGAGGTGAGATTTATCAAAAGACTGAGACCATCTTTACATATTAGTGTCTCCCTCTGAATATTTGATGTGATTTTTCAGAGCTTCTACCTTATTTGGACCTTATATCTTATATGCATACACCATAAACATGCCATGGTTCCATTGGCGGCACTAGGAGTGTCCAGGGAGGCCAAACCTCACCAGGTGACACTGTCAGAGGGAGGGTGGGGACACCAGCCTTAGTAATGCCACAGCATAGATCTTCAATGCTTTCTTCTCCAAATGATACTCATCCTTTAGGAAGCACTGGTCTTGGAATTTCTCACAATCCAGGGAAGTAGAATGCATGCAAATAATATTTACTCTGTATTAAGCAAGTAATACAATTAAATATTGCACCAACATTTTGAAGCAAAGGCCTGTGGGCAGTATGCACCCACAATGTAGATTAAGCTTCTTGCTCCTCTTACTTCCCTTTAAAAGACCTTTTTGCACTCAGTATGTCCCAAACCAGTGCTTCTGAGCATCTGAAAACATGGCATTTTCTTTCTTTCTTTTTTAAAAATAATATTTATTTATCCAAAGAAGTCGTTAATACTTCATACAAAATCATAAATTTTACACATTCACAGTCAACTAACTCATCCTTTAAACCACTAACATATAATATATCTCCCATTGATGATGTACAGTTAACATCTTCTCTTTTCTCTTGTTTGCCAATGTTCTTCTGGGGAGGAAGCCATTCTGGTCTGGGTGTATAAAATCTGCTAATGAAAACATGGCATTTTCAATTCAGTTAAACTTCCAAAGACTGGAATTACTTTTATAAGTGCAGGCACAACCATTGTAAAGAAAACATCACTGAAGACAAGGTTTTTCTCTCTCAAAGTTGCATATGGAAGCATTTCCTTCTCCTGCTGAAGGGTATATTTACAGCTGTTAATATTTGGAAGGTTCGTTCTGTGGTGAGAACCTTTGCTTGCCAAGGAAACCATAGTTTTATTACTATGAAGGCATCAAGGAGACTCTAGAGATAATACTGAAAGCTCCTAAAAGCATTTCAACCTCTGTTTCTTCTACCAAAACACTATATTTAACAGTAACAAAATTAACAGCCGGAGAATTGAATCACATAATGACTGTAGAGATTTTGCAGTTTGCATTTTTCATTGGCTTTGTCCCTAGTGCTCTCAATGTGTCTTGCAGAATTCCACAACTAAACATGCAACATTTTTTTTTAGAACACACACACACACACTTTTAATATCTAACTGGGGAATAGATCTTGCCATTTACTGCAGGTCCTTTGGTTCTTCTCAACCAGACACAGGAGTTAGGTTTGCAGCATTGATCTTGAAACCACAGTTGTAGATTTAATAGCTTATAGAAAAACAGCATTTGTAAACTTCTCTCCACTTATCCTGCAGAGATTAATTTCCACACCAATTTCCCACACTTGGCAAATAGGATTTGGTTGTCAGTAAAGTATCCAATATATGGGTCATTGTATTTAGGGATGGGTGACAAATTTGTTTGGTTCAGATTTTAATACAAACGTACCCAGCTTGCATCTCTTGGACTCATTGTAGACTTGAATATACATTGCAGTTGAAATCAGTACATTTTGGAGCTTGCGATATGATCTGGGTACCAAAAATTGGGAATTTGTATATACAGAAATAAATCTGTCTGTTTGTGTATATCTGTGTGCACACAAAAATGTATTAGTACATATATACCCACAAATACATTTGAAAATTATGCAAACATGTACAAAAATATATATAGAATATGTGTCCATTTGAAGAAAAAAAAGTGTACCTCCTCATTCTCCTAACTAAACCTTCTATACTCTCATCACAAACATAAAATTTGCATAATATAGGGGAAAGTGTAATAATAGTGCTGAATATATGAATAAGACTTGTAATTTTTTTTCTTTCCCTATTTGTAAATTGTAAATATTATTTAGCTAATTTAATTTAGTTCTATATCTTTTTTGTTTTTTCTGTTTTTATGTCTTGTTTTGTATTATATATATGTATTATAAATAAAATTTAAAAAAAAAGAAAAGAAAAAAAAGTGTACCCAAACACTCTTTAATCAATGGAAGAATCTATCAAATTATATACTTATAGACAAATTTTCACAAAAATGCATCCATTTTGAAAAATGCCCATGAAAAACATTTGAATTTCCCTGTGGGAAAAGGAGGGACAAAACACTCACAATCTGATATAGACATGAAACATGGTAAGTTTACTGCTTGAAAAGCCTGACAAAATTAATTTTGACACATTCACATAACCCTAATTATATCTTACTAGCTATACCTGGCGTAACATACACCATTATCAATATACATAACCTTTTTGTACGTTTCCATTCCTACTCTGCTGATTGGCCACTTAAGAAACTTGTCAAGAATATGATCATTTGACACATTAATATATAACCTTTCAAATCAACTATAATGGTGAGTTTCATGCCAAGAGCCCCTCTTCCGCCACCATGCAACCGCACATACAGACACACACACACACCACTCACACCATGATGTGAGAGCCCCTCCACCACCATGGAACTCCACACACACACCCCATCCTGCACACACACCCACACACGACAGGATACAAGAGTCCCTCTGGCACTGCCATGCAACCATGTGTGTAAACACACATACCACACATGCCAGGACATGAGAGCCCCTCTGCTACTGTCATGCAATCACACACACACACACACACAAACATCATGCTACACACACACCACATGCAGCAGGATGCAAGAGCCCCTCCATGGTGGTAGCATGCAAGCACACACACACCACACACACACCACATGAACCAGGATGTGAGATACACTCTACTTCCATGTTTAAAAAGGACTTGAAGATTTCCACATGTTTCCACCCCCAGTGTACTGTCCAACAAGAGGTTTTGATTGGTTGGGCAATTTCCTACTATTAGGGTCTGGGGCATGGGTGGCAGGGTCTAGGAGCAGAGACACCAGGGCTGCGTTAGGAACATAAGAGACAGAGTGTCCAAACTCCAGGCAGGGTCAAAGTTAAGCCAATGTTCAAAAACAGTCCAACGTCAGAGCATATACCAGGTATCTAGGTCCCAAAAGCAAGGAGCAGCTACAGATAACACAAAAGGCCCATGGCCAATAGCAAAGCACTAAAGACCCAAGGGGTCCAAGGCCCAGCTACAGACAGCACAAAAAGCCATGTTATGATGTCCAAGACTGATGGCCAAATGCCGCTCTTAAATAGCAGTTCCCCTGGCTGCTTCAGGTCTGCTGCATGATTGCAGCCAGCTGCATCTGATAGCTGGGCCCTGGTTCTTCCAAGAATTCCCACAGCCAGGGCCTGAGTCTGCAAAGAGGCTGTGCTGGCTGCTGCAACCAGGGGCCTAGTCCTGCAAGGAGATGCAGATCCTGACATCTAAGCAGCCAATCAGCACACTGAAAACAGCAACATAACCAATTATACAGTAGTCCCTCCATATCCATGGATTTGGTATCCATGGATTTAAATATTCATGGATTGAAAATAATCTTTAAAAAATAATAATCTGAAAAGCAGACCTTGATTTTGCCATCTCATATAAGGGACACCATTTTGCTATGCCATTGCATATAATGGGACTTGATTATTCACAGATTTTGGTATCCATGGGGGGTTCTGGAACCAAACCCCAGCGAATATGAAGGGACAATTGTATATATAGATTGATTAAATTTAAATGCCAAAGAGTTTTCCTAACTGTTGAATGTTAACTACTATGCAGGATTCTAGGGAATGGGAGATTATTACCCTTGTATGCCTGAGTCTGTTTCTTTTTTCCCAAAAGTAACATGGATGGGAAGTGTGGCATAGTCTCTTTGTTCCACTCCTGTTTTACATTCATAAATCTGGGTCTAGCATGCATGCACGCACGCACGCATGCACACACACACACACACACACTTCCTATTTTTACATATTGCCATGTTTCTCTCTGGAAACAAAACCTTGTTTACAAGAACACTCCATATTACATATTCTAAGATGAATGGAAGCTTCTAATTTAATTACATTTAATTAAATTGCATTATTGCTAATTAAAGTTAATTAAACTACTCATTAGAATCTTGCTGCTAGAAAATTCTCACCTTAAAGTTGGTCTTTTGTGTCCTTTGGATTAAAAAAAGAAGGGAAAAACCTGTCTGGATTTCTGTGAAATAGCACAGCAGGTTTCCTGCTTGTGAAGGCAGTGACCAACTTCAGCTTTTTAGGTGATGATTAAGCACAAATGGTTAGTTAACAACAACATTTAAATGAATGTGGTAGAGTAACTTCTCACTCTACCAGTTATTTCTGCTCTTCATTAAGATGCTAAACTCTACCTACAATGCTTCTCTCTCAGCATATTGTTATACCAAAGGTATTCAGTGTGTGACCTGTGGGACTCATGCATATCCCCTCTCTGGCTTTTCTTCGCAAACGAAGATTCAGGAAGGACTCATCCCGCGCTTTCTGCAAGCGCGCTGATGACTAAAAAGGCCAATCCAAGATAAACAAGTCCGGTTGCAAAAAGCACAGCAGAAGGTCTCCTTGGGTGATGTTTTTGGGTTGTGATTCTTTCTGCGTTGTCGTTTCTCTTCAAGACTTGTTCATCGTGAGTTCTCAAATAAGGCTGCAGCATTGTGGATAGATCCGTCAGATAACAAGCCGAATGAGATCCGTCAGATAACAAGCCTGAGTGGCTTTAAAAAAGCACTAAAGACGGATCTCTTTTGGCAGGCCTTTCCTAATTAGATCCCGGCCTCAGGGGATCCTGGTCTCTTCTAGGCTGCTGGCCATTTATTATATTTTATTGTATTTATAGTTTTAAATGTGATTTTAGATTAGTTGTTTTAATTAATATTTGTTTAATGTTTTTTTATGGGGGAGGGTGGGAGTGGGGGTGTTTAGGGATTTTATTTGTATTGTATTTTAAATTTTGTAAGCCGCCCCGATTGTTTTAACAGAGGGGCGGGTATAAATAAATATTATTATTATTATTATTATTATTTACGATAGTGCGTCTCCATGCCTCCCGATGTGATCCCGATGGTGATCAATTTGGCCAAGCCTGAGATGTTGTTTCAGGGAGTCTTTGTATCGCTTTTTTGGAGCGCCCCTGTTACGCTGCCCCGTGGCGAGTTCGCCGTAGAGTAGTATTTTTGGGAGGCGATGGTCCTCCATCCTAGAAACGTGCCCTGCAAACCACAAACTTCTCTAGAACTCTTTTGATGATGGGAGGTTGATGCAATCCCTCCCCCCTCCAATGCCTAAATAATTTCTGTAAATAAGTTCATTTTTGACTCTTGGAAGCTTCTAGGCATGTTGATTTTGCCATAACCTGCCCCAAGGCCCTCAAAAGCACCTCCTCATATGTTTGTAGTAAAAATGGAGGTAACCATAACTTGACATGAGCTTGTAGCAGATGTTTCACCATGTATCCAACTCTATGATTCTATGATTGATGTAATGGAATGTTTTTGGTTTTCATCCAAGTGGTAATGTGCAATTTCAATTTAAAAAATCAAAATTCCAAAAAGAGGAGACTGAAGTGAAAAAGGAAGTTTGCCACAGAATGATCCAATCATAGAATTGGAAGAAACCACAAGGACCACCCAGTCCAACCCCCTGCCATGCAGGAATACACAATCAAAGCATTCCTGACAGATGGCCACCCAGCCTGTGTAAAAACCTCCAAAGAAGGAGATTGCACTACACTCTGAGGCCGTGCATTCCACTGCTGAATAGCTCTTACTGTCAGGAAGTTCTTCTAAATGTTTAGATGGAATCTCTTTTCCTGTAGTTTGAGTCCATTACTCCATGTCCTAGTCTCTGGAGCCACAGAAAACAAGCTCCATCCTCAGTATGACATCCCTTCAAATATTTAAACATTGTGATCATGTCCCCTCTTAACCTTCTCTTCCCCAGGCTAAACATACCCAGCCAGCTCCCCAAGCCACTCCTCATTGGGCATGGCTTCCAGAACTCCCACCATTTTGGTCACCCTAACTCATAACTCATCAGTACATTGGGGTAGACACTTCAAGATTTTATAGACCGTTGGGGTTGTTATTCAAGCTCCAATGGCCAGTTTCAAGCCAACATTTCAAATACGGTGATCTTAGAAGCAAAAGAGAAGGCCTAATATAATTCACCATGATATAATTTTTAAAGTGGCTAGAAAACAGGAGTGAGATTGTCAAGACATTGCTGCCAATATTCCCAGGCAGTAAAAAGAAGAAAACTATAGATGCTAGTTTTCTTTTCTTTTTTTCTTTTTCCTAACAGAGGTTAAGACAAATAATCAATTTATTCTTCTCAGTAGTTTAACACAAATTGTTATTTTTTAAATTCTCCTGATTGAAAAACTGTGCAGTTTTCTCCTGTGAAAAATGGTGCAATTTAAGTGCAATGAACAACTTTTCAGTTAACCTAAGGATGAAAAAATGTAGAGGAAAAATTAACAAAAACTGTGCAGTGCGGAAGCAGGGAGTCCATTATAAAATAAAGCGAAAGATATCATGGAGCAGAGAGAATGGAGTACTGGGAAAATGAGGGAGTTGGATAGAATGAAAATGAAGCAGAGCTTCGGTTGTGGCCATAGCAGCTGCTCCTGCAACCTGGACTCTTCTTCTCTTTTTGCTATTAGGTGCTATGTGTATGTCCCCTGTATAGAATGTCTGTTGACTGGGGCCAAGAGGTGGGTAATGTTGGCAGGCAGGGAAATGGGGATGAGCTAATAGGAGAGCCACAGAGGAATGGAGACTAATCAGATGGAACATACAGACAGCACCCGACAGCAGAAACAGAACAGTTCAGGCAGCAGAAGAAGCCACTGCTGTCCCTTACATTCTTAGCTAAGACATAGCTGCTAAGACTGCTGGGTTAAAAAAAAAAGTGGGGAAATGGGAGATACATACTTTTCAGGTGGTACATAATAATAAAAGGAGGAGGGGATAAAGTGATAAAACTGCAATAAATATTGTAGCAGAAGAATAAAATCTTAGTGCTGCCTATTAAAAGCCACAACATGTTTGATCTGTTGGCTGAAACTCCAAAGAATAGATGCCAGATAGGAACCGTGCAACAAGAAAACAGACAGCTTTGGTCTGGATCCTGTTACTAGTCCCTACTAGAGTGAACACATTGAAAGGGGATTAATATGTATATTGTCAGCAACTGATTCAATGAGACTAAACTATTTAGGGATAATCAATAGGATTGTGGACTATATCTCAAGTTTCCTCCTGACTTTTCTGAATTTGGAGCCATCTTGTTTGAGATGATAATGGTTGATTAGGCAAGGATAAACTAGGGGCTCATCTACACTAGCCAGGATGCACCAGCTCCCCACTAGCATATGCTGGTTGCAGAGGTGGCCCTTCTCCCCCCTCTGTTACCTGGAGAAAGTGGGCCAGAGTCTACACAGGATACCGACCTATCACTGAAGCCACTGCTGCCACCACCATTTTATCCACTAACACAGAAGCCAGGAAGGGGGCCGTCAATATGTGACTGAAGGCCCCCTGTATGCAACTAGCCTCAGTCACATGCTGAGGGACTCTTGCCTGGCTTCTAGGAGAGCCAGGGAGCTGGTGATGGCAGTGAGGGATGGAATTCTGGGATGGGCTCCTGAGGACATGCAGAGCCTGATCCAGGGGTACCAGATCAAAACAGGTACAGTTGTCCCTCCATATTCATGGATTTGGCTCCGTAGATGGTGTCACCAAGAACAAATTGGATTCTTGGATCATGGACTGCGCTTCCATGCGGGGGGACTTCTGGCAAGAGATGGGGTGCATCTTACAAAAGTTGGAAGAAATATTTTTGCCTACAGTCTCAAGAATTTGATCAGGAGGGCTTTAAACTGAGTCAAATGGGGGAGGGAGACAGTATTCTGGAAGGCAAAGAGGCTGGAGAAAATAGTCAAACTGTCATAGAGGGAACAAGGCAAACAGCGCAAGGACCCAACAGTGGGAGGCAAAAAAACTTGCACAGGAAGCAAGTAAAGGGAACACATGGTCTCAGATGTCTCTACACTAATGCACAGAGCATGGGAAATAAGCAAGATGAACTTGAACTCCTCGCACTACAAAACAAATATGATATAATAGGCATTACTGAAACCTGGTGGGACGAGTCTCATGATTGGAATGTAGGAATAGAGGGGTATAACCTTTATAGGAGAAACAGGCCAAACAGGAAAGGAGGAGGAACAGCATTATATGTCAGGGATATTTACACCAGTGAAGTGATCCACAACATCAATACTGGAAGCCAGGTGGAGAGCGTCTGGATAAAAATTAAAGGGGAGGGAAACAACAGGGATGTTATTGTGGGACTCTACTACAGACCCCCAAATCAGACGGAGGAATTGGATGTTGCCTTTCTAGAACAGATGAACACACATGCAGAAAGGAGAGATGTAGTAGTGATGGGGGACTTCAACTATCCTGATATTTGCTGGCAATCTAACTCAGCCAAAACTACAAGGTCTAGCAAATTCCTTACATGCCTGGAAGACAATTTCATGGTCCAAAAGGTGGAAGAGGCAACAAGGGGGTCAGCTATTTTAGATCTGATCCTAACCAACAGAGATGACCTGGTTAATGGGGTACAAGTGGTGAGATCCTTAGGTGAGAGTGATCATGTTCTCCTGGAGTTTGTTATACAATGGAAAGGAGAAGCCAGGCATAGTCAGACACACATTCTTGACTTTAGGAGAGCTGATTTCAATAAACTCAGGGAAATACTGGGGGTGCTCCCATGGTCAGCAATACTAAAAGAGAAGAGACCTCAAGACGGATGGGACTTTCTCAAACAGGAGATACTGAAGGCACAATTTCAAACAGTACCATTGAGGAACAAAAATGGGAGGTGTCTCAAGAAACCAGGATGGATGACTAAAGAACCTTCAATGGAGCTAAGTTTTAAACGGAACATGTATAGGAAATGGAAAGGGGGGGAAATCACCAAAGAAGAATTCAAACAGATAGCGAACACGTGTAGGAGTAAAGTCAGAAAAGCTAAAGCACAGAATGAGCTCAGGCTTGCTAGGGAGGTTAAGAACAATAAAAAGGGTTTTTGGGGGTATGTCCGCAGCAAAAGGAGGAAGAAGGAAATGATAGGGCCACTACGTGGAGAAGACGGCAAAATGCTAACAGGGGACAGAGAAAAGGCAGAATTACTCAACACCTTCTTTGCCTCAGTGTTTTCAGAAAAGGAAAAGGAGGACCAACCTGAGGAGAATGGAACAGAGGACACAATAGGGGAAATCCAGCTCAAAATAAGTAAAGAGGTAGTACAGGAATACCTTCTTAATCTAAATGAATTTAAATCTCCAGGACCAGATGAACTGCATCCAAGAGTATTAAAAGAGCTGGCAAATATAATCTCAGAGCCATTGGCAATAATATTTGAGAACTCCTGGAGAACAGGAGAAGTCCCAGCAGACTGGAGGAGGGCAAACGTAGTTCCCATCTTCAAAAAGGGGAAAATAGAGGATCCCAACAATTTTCATCCAGTTAGTCTGACATCAATACCAGGGAAGATTCTAGAGCAGATCATTAAACAGAGAGTCTGTGAACATTTAGAAGGCAATGCCAACATCACAAAAATTCAACATGGGTTTCAGAGAAACAAGTCATGCCAGACTAATCTGATCTCTTTTTTTGATAAAGTTACCAGCTTGGTAGATGAAGGGAATGCTGTGGACATCGCATACCTTGATTTCAGTAAGGCCTTTGACAAGGTTCCCCATGACATTCTTGCAAACAAGCTTGTAGAATGTGGGCTAGACAAGTTAACTGTTCAATGGATTTGTAATTGGTTGACCGGCCGAACCCAAAGGGTGCTCAGCATTGGCTCCTTTTCGTCTTGGAAAGATGTGACCAGTGGGGTGCCACAGGGTTCTGTCCTGGGCCCAGTGTTATTCAACATCTTTATCAATGACTTGGATGATGGAATTAGGGGCATACTTATTAAATTTGCAGATGACACCAAATTGGGAGGAGTAGCTAATACCCTAGAGGACAGGATCAAAATTCAGAATGACCTGGATAGACTGGAGAGCTGGGCCAAAGCTAACAAAATGAAATTCAATACGGAGAAATGTAAAGTACTGCATTTAGGGTAGAAAAATGAAATGCATAAATATAGGATGGGAGAGACCTGGCTGAATGAGACTACGTGCGAAAGGGATCTAGGAGTCCTAGTAGACCACAAGTTGAACATGAGCCAACAGTGTGATGCGGCAGCTAAAAAGGCCAATGCGATTTTGGGCTGTATCAATAGAAGTATAGTGACTAGATCAAGGGAAGTAATAGTGCCACTCTATTCTGCCTTGGTCAGACCTCACTTAGAATACTGTGTCCAGTTCTGGGCACCACAATTCAGAAAGGATATTGACAAATTGGAGCGTGTCCAGAGAAGGGCAACTAAAATGGTGAAAGGTCTGGAAACGATGCCTTATGAGGAGAGACT
Source organism: Gambelia wislizenii (assembly GCA_030847615.1). Classification (NCBI taxonomy): domain Eukaryota; kingdom Metazoa; phylum Chordata; class Lepidosauria; order Squamata; family Crotaphytidae; genus Gambelia; species Gambelia wislizenii. The sequence continues at coordinate 142,723,794 of JAUMIR010000001.1, forward strand.
TAGGGAGCTGGGTATGTTTAGCCTGGAAAAAAGATGGTTAAGAGGCGATATGATAGCCCTGTTTAGGTATTTGAAGGGATGTCACGCTGAGGATGGAGCAAGCTTGTTTTCTGCTGCTCCAGAGACTGGAACACGGAGCAATGGGTGCAAGCTCCAGGAACAGAGATTCCACCTCAACATGAGGAGGAACTTTTTGACAGTAAGAGCTGTTCGGCAGTGGAACACACTCCCTCGGAGCGTGGTGGGGTCTCCTTCCTTGGAGGTCTTTAAACAGAGGCTGGATGGCCATCTGTCAGGGATGCTTTGATGAAGATTTCCTGCGTGGCAGGGGGGTTGGACTGGATGGCCCTCGTGGTCTCTTCCAACTCTGCAATTCTATGATTCTATGATTCTATGATTCTAAGTATTCATGGCTTGAAAATAGTCTTTAAAAAAAATAATCCAAAAAAGCAAACCTTGATTTTGTCATCTTATATAAGGGACACCATTTTGCTATGCCATTGCATATAAGGGAACTTGAGTATTCACGGATTTGGTTATTCCCGGGGGCGTCCTGGAACCAAACCCCAGCAAATGTGAAGGGACAACTGTATTTTTTTTAATGTGGCAAAAGGGCCTATTGCTCCAGTTGCATCCCTGTATCTGCCCTGGGGGTTGTTTGGATTGACAGGGGGAAGATTGGGGTAAATGCCCTGCATCATTTGGACTTTAGAGCTCTGGAAGGAGGGAAGCTGAGGTATTTGACCAGTGCAGAGAAGCCCTAGGTCACTGATACTAGCATATAAGAAGCTATCTTATACAGAGTCACACTATTGGCAGTGTCTTTCTGGGTATTCAGAAGTTTTTCACACTTGGCTACAAAAGCCAGAGACGAATCCTGAGACCACCTGCATTCAACGCACATGCTTTCCTATCATACTATGGTCCCTCTCAAAAAGTCTGCAGTTTAAATTATTAGCAATTGATGTCTATCAAAAGAAAAAGTTGATTCTTTTTCAAAAAGTCAAAAACAAAGTTGCAAAAGAAACAAGTATGAATGAGTCAGGATGGGTGTTACTAATCTTAAAACAGTATTTTTCCATGGGGACAGCTTTTCAGACTTTTATGAAATTACAAAGATACAAAGGAATTCAAAATATCTGTCAGAGTGTTCTAAACCTGAAGCTGATATTTTCTCCAATCCCTGGAGGAAGCAGCAGGATCTTTGAAAAGCTTGAAAAAACAAACCAAAATCCAAAGCTAACACTGAGTTGGAGCTATACTCTAATAGCAAATGAGTAAACAAAATTGGTCTTGTACTAGTATTTATCTTTTCAATGTCTATGATAGAAATCCACATGTGACAGAAACAATGAACAGTATCCAGTGCTGAATGTCTGCTTGTGCAACAGTGGACTTCTCTCTTTTCTCTCTTGAAGATATCCAAGCTCCTGAAAAACCTGCTCCAGAGGGCTGGGCCACTTTACACAACCTGTTTATGAATTGCTCCTAGGATGTGGAGTGGAGAGAAGAGAAGTCCTGTGATATATGTGAGCTTTACATTGAATTAAGTTCATTGAATTTACATTGAATTAAGTTCAATGTCATTAGCAATCATGCCATCATTAAAAAAAATGAAATGCCAGATTCCTTGTCACTCCTCCTGCCATGCTGGTAATAAAAAGTTAGTTTATATCTTATCCCATCCCTGTACCTCAGTCTTTTCCATCACTTATGCATTATGTTTTTAGCAGGCTCTTCTCTCTGTCCCATCACCCTAACACAGTGTTTCTCAACCAGGTTTCCCTGGAATCCTAGGATTCCCCAAGAGGTTGCTGGGGTTCCTCAAGAGATTGTGATTGTGGGGAGAAAGCAATATCAGTATATAGAATAATGTTTATGCAGATGTTCCCTGTGACCAAAAAATATTTCAAGGGTTCTACCAAGATAAAAAGGTTGAGAAAGGCTTCATAGGTATATCTAGTGGGAACATGGGAGACGGCCTTCTCAGTGGCTGCCCCCAGGCTCTGGAACTCCCTTCCCAGAGAAGTGAGACTGGCACCCTCCCTACTTTATTTTTGCAGACAAGTAAAGACTTTCTATTTTGACAAGCCCTTAATGAATGTCTATATGAGGCGTATCTTACCTAAACAATGTGCTGAATCTTGCTAATTGTGCTGGTATCTCTGTGTGTGAGTCCATGTGTTTAATGATGTATGTGTTAATCTGGTCTTAGTTTTTGCTTGTTTAATCTCATTTTAACTTTCGTATTTTGTGAATTTGGCCCCGTCTACATGACTTACACAGGACAAATTCTTCCCCACTTCCACAGGACAAATTCAATGCACATCTTAACTTACTGCTAAAGTGTAGTTATTCAGCATTTCTTACTAGCAAGATGCCCACCGTCTATATGCTGAAATGGACCCATACAGATAAACTAAAACTGAGTGAGTGCTGGCCAAGATACGTAATTTTAACTGCACATAAAGAAAAAGAAGTCTAGGCAATACTTTCATTTTCAAATGAAAGAACAAGCATTTTGAAAAAGCTTCTCTTCAGTGGGCAAAATTATGACAGTTTCTGTAGATTTTTGAAGAATTTTTCACATATTTGAACTTTGGTCCAAAATGCACCAAAAAAAACCTGTTTTATGAACCAAAATATGTTTTGTGGAATTATTATTATTTTTTTGGCACAAATTATTTTTTATTGTTGCAAAAATGGTTCCAAAATGTGAAAAATCTTATGGCAGATTTTTCACATCCATATTTGGAACTGAGCACCTATGATTTCAGTAAAACCCATGCCAGAGGAAGTTATTTCTGTGAAGTAATTTAAGACTTCTAGTACTATACCTTTTGCAATGTACTGAGAAAGGTACAGTATTGATTTTGCTCCACTGTGCAGGATTTCAGGGTTGCACAGTTTTGAATGATTCTCTGCATATTGGAACTTTGCTTATGAGAGGAAAAAATTGTATATTTGCAAATAATATGGATTTGTGTAAAAATATTTTCGTGTGCAAATGATTTTTTTCCCCAAATAGAAATTCCAACCCCCCCCCCCCTCACAGCAGCTGAACATTTTCTTGATGGGAGTGTATCAATGTGTTGAAACACCATTTTCACATTGAGGATGAAAAAGTTCTGAATATTCTTTATATTTTGATTCTAAACATACAAAAAATAATGCTTGAATCACTGTTCCTCCTTTTGTATCACATTACAAAGCCACCCTCCCCAGTTTTCAAAAGAAGCTACTACAGTGATGCAGGGAATTCCCAGCCCTATTTGTAAGATGAAGCTAGTCCTGCAGTTTCAGAGCACATACCTACTCTGTACCCAAAGAAATATGGACAGAATGGGTCTCCATACCTAACTGCTGCCAGTTAAGTTCCTTCCATCCTCATATTTCGCACATACTTCTTGGCTTCTATAGAATAACAGAAATACTAACAGCAGAATGGCTACTGGGAACAGGATGTAGCTTAGAGCATGATATTTTCCACTAATCTTTTTGGGAGTCAAGATGTTACTTAAATTTGCAGTCACCTGATTTTTGATATGAACTTATCCAGTTTGCATAATCTCATATGAAATGAGTACCACTTACCCAGAAAATTATTTTCTGGCTTAGGTTTGAGTTGGTGTGCTTCAGGGATACTGGGAAATGTATTTTTCATGGGGCATTGATATTCATACTGTGGATATATGGAGTATTCCTGGTTATTATTTATTAAATAAAGAGATATTCTCCTTTATGGGTTGAAGATGTCTTGTCTACTCTGCTTACTTTTTGTGATTTTTCAGAAAGTTTTACATTCTTTCTAAAAATGTATACTTTGATAACTGTTCTCTCTACTGAGGTATTAGTTATGATTGGCTATGGTCCAGAAAGTTTCTTCACAAAACAAGCAAAGACGGAAGCTCATTCAAAAGCCAGTTAACTGAATGGTTCCCTGGGGAGATCAAAGAATAAAAAGATGAGCAAATGTCCTAAAAGGACTAAAGCAAAGAATAAAGTATTTAAGCACTTTATGAGTACTGAGTCCATTGTCATTTCTTTTGTGAAGCCTGTCGGCACAACTTAGTACAGCTATTAAGCAAGTACTCAATATAGATTTTATCCCAGCAAACTTTTTTGCAAGTTTTAAATTGGGTGTGCCAAAACTGTCTGGATGCAAAAACTTAACCTCAGCAATCTTACGGTGTTTCCCTATATGCTCGGGGGTCTTAAGGACCCTCAAAATATCAACATTAATTTGGGGAAATAATATACTCAGCTTGGCTATGGGAGAGGGGGCAACAGATAGCAGAATCTTTTGACCTATGTTTACCAGTACTAAGGAGGAGATGCTAAGCTAGATTGTACAACAATTGATCTTTATTTGAGAAAACAATAATAACATTCACACACACACATTCAGACTTCAAACATTCATACAAGGCTAGCGAATAAAGCAGGAAATATTGGGATAGAGAAATAGAGATGGGAGTTATTTGTGGGAGATATGACATGTGTCTTCTAGAGATGAGGTTGCAGAATAAACCAGCAGAGTGAGGGTCCCGATCAGGAATGGCTACACAGTCTGATGTGGCATCTAAAAGCAGGGGAATGGTGTGCATGAGTGGAGTTTTAGAAGGGTTTTTATAGTAAATATTTGCCTTCCAGGGATGGGATTTAGAGTGGAAGACAATGTTTCTCAGAGTTGCTCAAGGTGAAACAAAGGTACCCCAGAAATGTTAATAGAATCTTAATGTGTGGATACTTTGTGATTTAATGGAGGAAGCAACTTCCTTTGTTTGGAGAAAGGACAAAGGAATGGGGATCATTACAGGTATGAGTATCTCAGTGTTGGCTGATGGGATTAGCCAGGTGTTCAGACCTTCAGATGCCTCACAAATTAGAATTTTGGGCAGCCCCTCCTTGATGTCATACCTGACTGAGTCTGAGTGCTAGTCTTTGGAATTTATTGGAATGTTCCAGCTTTAATGGCCACACTTGTGGAAGACCACATTTTACCTAATTAAATATTACCAATGTATTATTAATATGGGGCAGGGGGTGTCAGGATAGGTAACAATCATGTTTAAATTACCAAATTAAGATGCAGTGCTTTATTCAGTGGTTGAAGAAGTGGCTTACTGTGAGAAAATTGAAATGATGCTTAACTTTCCTGAACCACAGCAAGCCTATCTGACACCCCTTTATTTAACAGCATGATTTGCATATAAAGATAGATGCTGAAGTATGTAGACCTGATATTTCCAATTTGGACATCACACACTCAGAGTAAACTTATGAGAATTCACTTCCAAATAAATATGCATAAAAGCAACCTACCCAACACGGAGCAGGATAAGGGGATGACAAGGGAAGCCTCTTTGGAAAGTATGGGATTGTTCTTTGTGAAACAAAATGGAACCAGCATTTTCATCATGCCTAATGCTTCTGTGCCAAAGGCCATCCAAGAAGTTTAAAAGCATTGGAGCGCACCCTCATGGTCAATCAGTAATTGGGAGTGATGGAGGGTGCTTGTGGTCACCATATGGCTCCTGAGTTACCATCTGGGAAAAAGGAACAGCCATCATGCTCACAGATCCCCACTGAATATGGTGAAGGTCTGGGTGGGAGGGCAGTTGCTATTTTTTCCCCAGACTGTGTAACTGCAGCCAGATGGTGCCCAAGAGCCCCCATCCACTAATTGGTTGTGTATGTGTGCTCCAGTGCCATCAAGCTGAGGTTCTGGGGGGGATGGGAGATCATTGCATAAGGAGAAAGCTAGATATCTCCTTCCACAATGTTAAAAAAGTACATACTGTGGTATAATGGGAGGCAATGCCAGTGTACGTTATCAGTGGTGCCATAATGATGCCAGAGAAATGCAAAAGGATGCCAATGTCAGATGATGTCCTTTTGCGTTCCACTGGCATCATTATGGCATTTCTTTTTATTGATGGGTCCAGCTGTCAATAGATTGCCCATCCCGTTTTGGTGCCAGCATTGCCAGCATGTGGAACCTTGGACCATTTAACTCACGTGAATGCAGCATCAATGGGTGGTCCTGCCAGAACACTTCTGTTTGAGATTGGGACATCCAGGAAAGTGACACACTTTTTATGACCCTCCCTGGGTTACTTGTACATTTTAAAGTGTGTTTTTGTGCTTGGTGTAACTTTTGTGTGTGTGTTTTGCTTTTTATTTTTGTATTTCCTGAGCTCACGTCTTCTTGCAAGAATGGGTAGGATTTCAGTCCAGGAAGTGAATGGAGCTCTGTTAGAGCTCTGTTCATTCCTGGGCTGCCTGTTGATGGGAGAGAAGGTAAGTGTGATGGAGAGGGTTATTGTGCCAGGACAGGGCTGGGATTGAAGAATGTGGGAGAGGAATGCTTTTTGCATTCCTGCCTGATAATCTCCTTTATCTCCAAGCACCTTTGAACTAAATCCAATTGTTAGTCCCAATTAGACTTGTTGAATCCATGGAAACTTGGTAAGGCAACACATGCACATTCTATTGATTCAGGTGGGTTACTGTAGTTGGGACTAATGACAGGATTTAGAATGTTTATACTGAGAAATACTGAGAATAAATAACTATATACTCTGTGCATTTGCAGACTATAAAGCAAGAAAACAAAGCTATTTTTCTAACATAATCTTAGAAACTGGACAATAAGTAAGTGTAATGCTTGTGAGCTGTAGCTGAAGAGGAATTTCTTCTGGAAAGAAAACTGCAGTTGCTCTTTAATTTCACCATGCTGAAAAGCAACATGAAGACCACTCCTATGCATGTTTCTGGCCCTCACAGCATCTTCAAATATTTTTTTGGTGCCTTCTTAAAACTACAGGTATGGCAGTTTGCAACTAATTTCTTGAACTTTTAAACTCTCTGGACAGTGAAACTAAAAGAAGCATTCACTGAGGGGGGTTTTCCCTCATGGACATAAGAGATTCTGCAGCAATTTCTTAGGGCAGGGCTCACAATTGGTGGTAGTAGTAGTAGTAGTAGCAGCAGCAGCAAGACACCTTTCATCTCAGCCCCAAGGTCATGAAGTGACAATATTGCAATGCTCCCCTCTAAGGTTTTGTTTTGTTTTGTCTTATCTGTTTAGTTTTTTGCTGACAATGAAAGTTACAGCAGCAGCAATTATATTGGCAACCTGGCCAGATGGCAGGATCGGCCCCTGATGGTGCATGTCCCTGTCATTTTCAGTTATTTTCCTGTAATGTTGATACTAATAGTGTTTTCTTTCTTGGTACTTTCTAATGATTTTTTTTAAAAACCATCGGTGGTGGTAGTGATGGTGGTGATACGGTCTCGACTGGTTTGGGACAAAGATAAGGATGAAGCTGCAAAGTCGGCCTGGGAAAATAAACCTGGTCAGTGTAAGGTAATGTCATATTGGGGAATGGTGGTTAGCCAATGGTATTAGAGCCTGCCAGAATTTATAGATTGTAATATGGCTTTAATATAGTGTATTCAGTTAAGTTTCCATTCTCAGCAACAACCTTGTACAGTATGCTTCTTGGATTTCTGACAATAAAGTTTTCTGAAGAACTCTGAAACTGTTGTTACTGAGTCTGGGAATGCAAAGACATGACACCACATTTTATACCCTCCACAGTGCCTAAGACCTACTTAATACCATTATAGGAAAATGGGAGCCATTGCAATGCTACACAATACAGCACAATATAATGTAATGCAACACAATGAAATCATAGTGGAAATCACTTAGAGACAATTCTGAGAACTGCCCCCCTTTTTCTAGGTCAGTGAAAGAAAGTAAAATCTCAGGAATTTTCCTCAGGAAGTAGGCCCTTTAGGTCTTTGGACCTCCAGATTTCTATATTCCAGAATCCCTGATCCTTGAATATATTGGCTAGGGCTTCTGGAAGCTGAGGTCCAAAATAACTAGAAGACCAAATGTTTAAAAGCTATGCTTTACATCAATTACCCTGAGCTTTGGGATGAATTATCCTGTGATCTGCAATTTTTCTTCTCCATTGGACGTCTTCAAAGTATGGAAGCACTTTTCTATTTCGACCTTTTCTCTATTTGGTGCTCTTTCATTTGTCTTACTTTTCTGAAAGATGGGACCTGAAAGGTACCCAAGTCTGAAACAGGGTTCAGATAGAGCAGATGAATGAGGACACTCCATGTTGAGGTAATGGAATATTAATGTAAACTTAGAATGCTTGCTTCAAATCACTTTGCTTTCTTACTTTCAAGGCCTGACTCTATCTGTAGATCTGATTTTAGATGTACTATGTGGAATATGAAACATTAGCAAAGATTTTAACCAGCCTTCCCCAAGATGCCACTCTCCAGATGTGTGGGATTTCAGATCCCACAATACCTAGGCATGTGGGCAATACCAACTGAGGTTGATGGAAGCTATAGCCAGACAGTATTGCATCAGGGAAAGTTGGTTTAGATTCATGCAACAGAGGCTATGTGAATGAGTCACAGCTGCCCATGCTCAATTTTGCAAAAGAATTGCAAACTTGCTGAACTTTTGTTGGGGAGAGAGATTGGAAGAACTGATTCAACAGTCCAGACATCCCAGTTTTTCTTCTGATCAGGTGGATTCTATCATTTTTTTTAAAAAAAAAATAATGTACAGATGTAGTCTAGACTGGTGGACTAGGCTGTGAAACATCAAACACAGCATTTATTTGGGAAGTTTCCATACTAATTACTATCTAGCTAAGAAAAGTCACAGAATACCCTGCTTCCCTAATTGGATAGGAGTGATTACATGGGATAGCTAAATGCTTAGAGACTTAAAATCCTAACTCAAAATGTACTGAAATGAGGGAATTATAAAGCTAACAGGGTGAAAACTGGAAAGGGTTCCTGTACCTTTAGCCATTATATAGAAGGGGGAATCTCAGTAGGTTGTTCTTGCTACCTAGTTATGTGGAAAACATCCCTTGCTGAAATTCCCTGTTCTACACAGCTGTTAAAGTACAGGAATCCTCTTTGGTTTTCAATCTGAGGGACAACTGTAGGAGGTTAGGATTGGGCAAAAGTTCCTTCTTCTAGCAGAAATGACAACTGGACAGTAGAAGCTACAGACAATTGTCGAGACCACATTTACTTTGTGCTTTGTTTCTCGGACCCCTTCCCAGAAATCTCAGAAGCCTAAAGGAATAGGTAGCCTTCTCTTCCCATATCAACTAAGAAGGACTATTCTTTCCCTCCCTCACCACAGGCATAGCCACAAACATATTTGTGTGGCTCCCACTACTTCCTTAGCCTTCACTAGTGGAGTTGTGATGATATACTGTAGTTACCCAACAGGATCTTGGCCTTAGTGAATTATTGGTTGACTTGCTCATCACGTACTTTACATAACACTTTAACCCAAAGATCTTCAAAGTTTGTCTTCTAAAAGACATTGTGTGTTAAGGGAAGAGGCTTCTGAACTTCATAGTTGTTTTCCAAGAAGAAAAAGAGTTCAATTGTACTATCTGAAAATGCAAACTAAATTATACTAAAAGAGATATAAAACGGATGACATCTACATATAAATTGCTTTTGGAACCTAAGGGGACACAGATTTGGTCTGTATTATGTTAAGACTCCATCACATTGCCTAATGGATTAGTTTTTATTAACCACAATAAAACAGCATGAGGTTTTTCTTCAAGAGAAAGTGAACACTAGTGAAACTAGATAATTAATTACAATAAACTTTTATTTGTTCTCCAACATACACATAAACTGGTTGTACTGAATAAGCTGTATCTTGCCCGCTCCATTATTATTATTTTTTTAAAGAATCCCAATCCCCCCCCCACTAGGCGCAGCCGTATGGGGCGGGGATTGATCTTTGCCTCTCGGGAGGGGCGAAGACCGAGTGCTCTGACGTCCGGCATGCATCCCGGTGTCTGGAGAGGGGGCAGGGCTGAGCCGGAGGCCTATTTAAGGCTGCCCTCCCCTCCCCTCTCCCTCTCTTCTTTCTGGTTGAATTGAGCAGCGACGTGATCCTTATTCTCTAGCAGGGAGTACCGGTTGGGTGGGGGGGCTCCCACACTCTTGGGGAGGGAGTCGGGCTGCTTGGTGGGACACGTGGCGGCTTGCCCGGATCACTGGCTGCTTTGCCGCGTTGTTGGGGAGGGAGTTGGGCTGCTTGGTGGGACGCGTGGTGGTTAGCACCCGCTTTCTCCGTGCAGCGTGCGGCTGCACTGCAGCCGTTTCCCCTTAGCCTCCAGTCATCTGTGGGGCCCGTAACGGGGCAGTGGTGCCCGCTTTCTCCGCGCAGCGTGTAGCTATGCTGCAGCTATTTCTCCATGTCTGGTGCCTTAGCCTCCAGTCATCTGCGGGGCCCGTAGCGGGCCGGTGGCGCCTGCTTTCTCCGTGCAATGCACGGCTGCGCTGCGGGGCCCATGGCGGGCCAGAGGGGGGTCTGGCGGCTGATTGCGGCCTCATGGGCCGGTGACAGTGCGAGTACGTTCGGGGGGCTGGAGGCGGCGGGAGTTCGAGGGGTTCATTTGCAGGCCGGTTTGTTCTGGACCAGGCCTCATTTTTCTGTTGCGAGGCCTCATGGCTTATCTGCATAGGCCTCAATTTACAGGTCGGTTCGTTGCTGGGCCAGGCCTCAATTTTCAGTTGGGTGGCCTCGTGGTTTATCTTTCTTGCATCAGGCCCCCTGTTGGTGTGCACTATATTGTGCACCATATTGTCTGCCTCTGCATCAGGCCCTCTGTTGGTCACCATATTATCTCCATATTATCTGCCTCCTGCATCAGGCCCCCTGTTGGTCTGCTAGTACATCACATTGCCATTCATCCACACTGCCATTGGGACAATATAATATTGATAATAATAATAACAATAATAATAATAATTGCCAATATCTATTAATTGGTTGTGCTTTGTGGTTAGGCGCGCCATGACGCCCAAGAAGGGCAAGTCGGGGGGCAAGGGCAAGGGCCCTGCACCCAAGCCGAGCAAGCCCCATCAACCTATGGTGCCCAATTCATCTAGCGATAGTGAGGATGATATCCCATGGCATGCTATATTAGTTGGATTGGTAAATTGGAGGAGATTCATGGGTTTCCCAGGGCACCGGATCCGATTGTGGGTAAGCATGGTAAGAAACGTAAGATTTCTCATGATATTCTTGCTCGTTTGGATGCTCTAGAGCAAAAGGCACAGCCTGGTGGGGCATCGGGATCCAAAGATGTTGGTCGTTCCGTGGAGGAGGCATCACCAGCCATTGTGGACTAGTCTGCGGATACAGCGGGACCTTCTGATACAGCGGGACCTTCTGATTTGGGAGGTGAGTTCACTGGCAACTATGCTGCACAATTGGCCAGATTATCCTGGCCGTGGGGGAGCATGCCAATAGCTAATCAGGGTGATGGGACCCTTGCGGTTGGTATCAGTGTGGCACCGTGCCTGAGTTGGGCTATGCCTCATGCCCCGCTGACCTGGGCAATTCCCCAATGGTACAATTTGACGCCATGGGGGATGGGGCCATATTCAGTTGGTCAATCCATTAACCAGCCAGGTTCAGGCCTACCTGGTAACCAGCTGGTTTTGGGGATCTTGCCAACAGCTGGTTACGATGCAGTGACTTATGGGGCCATACCATTTGGTGATTTGGCCTTACCATTGGGTGATCATCTCTTGCAGTCCACTCGAGAAAAAATTATTAAAATTATTAAGGGTGAATATGTTGATGTCTTCACTTTGCTGTATTGAGAGCTGGAGAGGAAAGATAAAGATGAATTAGATGATAAGGAGAAGGAGACGATCAAGAAAAGGAAAGTAGAACACACTTGGTCTAATTGGCTATCGGGCTTTTTGATATTCACTGGGTTCTCGTTAAAGATCAACCTCAACACGCTGCGGCCCTCATTTGATACATAGACATCATTCACAGGGCCTATACTGATTATGCTGGCCCTGCATGGCTATTGTACAATGAGGCCTTTCATATGAGGGCCACTGTCTATCCCTCGCTTCGATGGGATATGATGCACCCACAATTGTGGATGCAGCTTATGACCCCGGCGCAGCCGATGCAGGGGGATAGGACCCACAGTGGCCATCTTGTACAAAAGATGCCAGGGGTGCCTCTCCAAAGGGCTGCACCTGGAACCACCCCTTTATAAAGCAACCATTATCACACTATGTCCACGGTGGGAGGGTGGGTCAATTCAACCAGAAAGAAGAGAGGGAGAGGGGAGGGCAGAGCAGCCTTAAATAGGCCTCCAGCTCAGCCCTGCCCCCTCTCCAGATGCCAGGACGCATGCCCGATGTCAGAGCACTCGGTTTTCACCCCTCCCGAGAGGCAAAGACCAATCCCCGCCCCACACGGCTGCACCGAGTGGGGGGGGATTGGAATTGCCACTCAACTCGGGAAATAAGAGACCAGACACAAGATATATGGAAGAAATCAAGGGTCTTTATTGAACCCTACCTATTTAAGCCCTCTAGGATCTTCCTTGGGGGAGGAGGCAACCTACTGAGGGAGCAGCTGAGGCTGTAGGTCTAACTGAGACCTTACCCCCCAGCTTTCCCGGGCGAGCACCTGAGCCTTCGAGAGGAACCCCACATTGGGGTTGCTCTCAAGCCAGCCCGCGTCTGGAAGCCCAACCCAAAAGTCCCCCACTCAAGCCACATGGATTAGTATGGGGGATTATAACTTGGGCCAGCCCCAAGGTGGGTCTTCTTCCCTTCCGCTAAGTCCCATGACTTTATTGGTCACTCCAGAGACCCTCCCTTCACTCAAATAGGTGCCAAGGTGCACACCAAATCTACGCCTCCCCAAAATTTCAGGCCATAAATAGGGTCAAGCGTCCGCTTAGTCCCTATATCCCCACCAGCCTGTCCAAAAGGTCCCTCACGCCCCCTGAAGATCTGCCAGAAAAATCGCATTTCCTGCATCCGAAAGATATACCCCATAAGTTCAGTAGAACTTGGGCCTCTGAAATATTATGGTGGGATGTACTACCCCAAGCCCTTGGCAAGAGCATTCTTAATTTCTCTGTTAGCTCTGTGCCACACTCTGGAGATTTTCAGACATGCCAAAATCCCTGTTTGCCGCGCAAGCAGCCTCCCGAAACTGCCGCGCGGCAAGGGTCTTCTTCGGACGACGCTGTGCCTCTGGCGAAACCGTCCGTGTCACTTCCGTGAAGCTTGGGATGGCTCCGCGCAATATTTCAATCACGGAGGCTGCCCGTGCTTGAAATATGGCGCTGAGCCGTCCCAAGCTTCACGGAAGTGACACGGACGGTTTCGCCAGAGGCACAGCGTCGTCCGAAGAAGACCCTTGCCGCGCAGCAGTTTTGGGAGGCTGCTCGCGCGGCAAACAGGGATTTTGGCATGTCTGAAAATCTCCTCTGTCAATCAAGCGGGGATCTCCATCCCCTCTCCAAACTTGCCTGGGTAAAATGGCAGACCACATGATGGCAACTTCCATCCAACGTGACCGGATTAGTCCCATGTCATTGATCGCCTGAAGGAATAAAGCCTTCCCTTTTAATAAACCCAAATCATTTCCACCCAGGTGGATAATGAGAACATCAGGAGGGTGTCTGTGGCGTTCGTCAAATAACAAAGGCAACAGGCCATGCCAACGGAGGCCCCTCCTGCCAACCCACTCAACAATAAACTGGTGCCCCAGGGCGAGGTGAGGTCCAAGATGGCTTATTCGGGCCTGTCGCGCTGTCCAGTAGACCATACTGTGGCCGCATACGAACACCCGCCGTCTCACCAATGCTAACCTGGGACCTGTAAAGAACAAGAAAGAGAACATGTTAACATTGCAGTGGTCGGACATACCTTCGATATGCGGAGGATCGCCAACGGCCAATCCTTTTAATCGCCTGGGGCTGAAATCCAAGAGCAGCTGCTGCTCCACTCAGAAAAGAGTGCATTGCAAAACGCCTACCTTTCAGTCCCAGCTGTTCCAAGGCCTTGGATGTCACTGCCCAAAACTGAAACTTGGTTAGTGGGAAACTGTTGGCATGCACAAACAGTGGTCTAGGTCCAGGCCCCCTTACATACACATACTGCCTCAAAGCTCTCACAGGGCAGATGTCCCTTTGGGTGCATGCATAAAGCCTGCATTCAGCTCCTAAGCTCATTTGATCTGTTTTAGAAGATCGTAGCCTCAGGAGCACCTGCTGGTCACCCCACACTACATCTCGCAGCTCCAAGGCCCGGCTAGTCCAATAATTCTTGGAGGCCTGCACCAGCTCACTGACGCATAAGGTGCCAAAAAATGCCATGAGCGCTGCCACATGAAAAAGCAATATCTCGTAGGGCGAAGTGCAAATGTCAGGCCAGGTACCAAAAAGTCCCCGCAGGACCACTGGGGAAATGAGGCCCTATTGTCCCTCACTTTCCCTCTCTCCCTGACCCAGCCTTCTAAAACTCTGTGTATTCTAAAATGATTGGTAGTGTCTTCGAACCCCCCAGCCTTTTGCCAGAAGGCCAAAGCAGATAACTTCGAGCATATGGATTGTGGGGCCAACCCTCTGCGGTGCAAATGAACACAAAACTTTAGCAACAGTGACACAGGTACAGACGTGCCCGGATGCCACCCAAACTGCAGCCCAAACTGGCTGAACTCACGTGCAGCGCAAGTATAGTTCTTTCTAGTGGATGGTGCCAAGGACATACCTAACGCCCTGATCACCTCGACCTCCCAATCATTCACAGGTCTGCCAGCATCGGCTTGCTTTCGGGCATCGTGTCGGGAGCCAATTCCCTGAAGCGCTCCATCTGCATGTGGGAAAGAGCATCGGCAATACCATTGTCAACACTCGCCACATGCTGAGCCACAAACAAAATGTTGTGCTTTAGGCATTGCAAAGTGAAGGCGCGAACCAGCCGCATGACCCGGGAGGATCTGGAAGTCAAGGAGTTCATGACGTGGACTGTGGACATGTCGCACCAAAAGTGCACAGTAGAATTTGCTAGTTCCGCCGGCCAGATGTAAACAGCAACCAAAATTGGAAAAAAATCCAGAAAAGTTAGGTCCCCAACCAAGTCAGACATAACCCACTCATGTGGCTACTGACTAGCACACCAACGGCCCGTGAAATAAACTCCAAAACCTACAGTGCCAGATGCATCCGAAGCAATTTGCAGCGCTCCTCATAATTTCCTGTTTTCCCGCCAAAAAGAAACCCCATTGAACTGCTCAAGAAATTCCCGCCACACATGAAGATCATCACGGATATCAAATGTGATGCGAATCATATGGTGAGGCAGAGAAACACCCTGAATGGCATCACATAATCGGCGTAAAAAGGCTCGGCCAGATGCTCCAACTTTACAAGTAAAATTCAGGTGTCCAATTAGAACCTGGAACTCTCTCAGGCTAGCCTTCTTATGGGCCATAAAATCCAAAACCCTCACGGACAGATCAACTACTCTGGCAGGCGCCAGGCGGCAAAGTTGTTTGACTGTGTCAATCTCAATGCCTAAATATGTAAGTTGCCTGGCTGGACCTTCTGTCTTCTCTGGGGCCAGGGGAACCACAACTCCTCAGAAAGTAGTTCAAACTGGCGCAATAAATAATTGCATCGGCCCGAGCTTGCTTCGCCAATAAACAGAAAATCGTCCAGGTAGTGTACCACACTGGACGTACCTGTCCTGGCCTTAAGTGCCCAATCAAAAAATGTGCTAAACGTCTCAAATGCATTGCACGAAACTGAGCAACCCATGGGAAGAGCCCTATCCATATAAAAAAGGCCCTCAAAAGAAAAAAACCCAAAAGCTCAAAATCCCCGGGGTGCACCGGCAAGAGGCGAAAAGTGGACTTAATATCTCATTTGGCCAGCTCCGCTCCCAGGCCATGCCCACGGACTTCCCAAATGACAGCATCAAATTAGGTGTATTTAACTGTACACAATTCAAAGGGGATAAAATCATTCACCGATTCCCCCTTAGGGTAGGACAAATGATGAATTAACCTAAACGCCCCTGGTGCCTTCTGGGGGGAGACATGCAACCCCAAGGGGGAGACATGCAACTTAGGCACCGGTGGCTTTGTAAAGGGTCCCACAACCCTACCTTCCAAAACTTCCTTCTCAATCTTGGCCCTGACAATTGACTCCATACCCTTAATGGACCTCAAATTGTGGGCATTGTAGGCCCATCTAGGGCCCTGAAAAGGAATTCTAAACCCAACTTTGAAACCATTATACAAATAACTAGCAGCTTCCTTATTAGGATAAAACCTAAGCAAATGGCTCAATACTGTTAACTTAATTGGGCTGGGACCCTTTTTGAGCTGTAGCAGTGCTTCCCACACCCTTGGGTCCACCTTGACCCCCCTCTTGAACCTCGAAAGGAACCTCTCGCTCTGGGACAGTTGCGAAATGAATGTGAATCCCCACAGATAGAGCACTCATGGCTGTACCTGCAAGGCTTCTGGGTGCAGCCCCCATGAAGAGAAGTCCCAGCACAAGAGCCTCTGACTTTACAATAAACTTTTATTTGTACTCCAACATACACATAAACTGGTTGTACTGAATAAGCTGTATCTTGCCCACTCCATTATTATTATTTTTTTAAAGAAAAGGGTTTTAACCCTGTTTACCAAAGAATCAACTCTTATTGCCTTTCCCATGAGAGGCCATGAAGGGTAAAACTATTGACTAGAAGAAAAAACACTTTCAGGACATAAATTCCTCAGTGATCGCAGTCCAAGAAGGTCAGAATATACTGTATGCTGTTTTTCACTGTGTTTCTGTCTGATAGCTTATTGGTTAAAGCAGACATTTGTTCAAACTACTGTATGCTGCATGTACATTTAACCTTTTGCATTCGGAATCAGCCATAGTTGATGACAACAAACCAATGAGTTCATTCTATCTGTGCTGCCACTTCAATAACATAAAAATGAATATGTATTTGATTATAGTAAAAAAACTTCTGCCTCATCATCATCATCATCATCCTGCCCTTTAAGTGGACTTTCCCAGGGTTTTTTTTAAAAAATCATAACAGTCTGTTTCTGTGGTGTTATTTTTTTTAAAAAAAATATGTGCAGTAGAAGTAGTGTTTATTTAGAAGCTAAATAATTTGTTATTTATTTATTTATTTATTTTGTAGTCTGTCCTTTATTATAAAAACCTTCCCCAGGAGGCTTCCAACACATCATCATCATCATCATCATTTCTATCCCGCCCCTCTGCAACGCAATCGGGGTGGCTTACATCATAAAATGATGTATAAACAACAATTAAACTTTAAAGGAATAAATCAGAATAATAAAGAGATTAATAAGTGCCAATAATAAAACTACAGAAATTCACAACAAAACCCCAACAACAAACACATAAACCAACAACCCCCCTCAACAAATAGTTACAGCAAAGGTAGATGAAAGGGCCTAAATAACCTAGGTACCAGATCCCATGAGATCTTGGAAGCTAAACACGGTCCGCTGTGGTCAGTACTTGGATGGGAGATTGTCAATGAATACCAGGTGCTGTAGGCTATATTTCAGAGGAAGGAACTGGCAAAACCATCTCTGATTATTCCTTTCATAGAAAACCCTATGGATTTCATGGGGTTGCCATAAGTCAACAGGTGTCTTGCTCGTACATAGCCACACAATGCTAAATGATATGAACAACAGTCAATAACAATCCTATAAATAGCTACCAAAAACAATAGCAAAAGCAAAGAATAAAAACTGAAAACAGTTTTCCAACAGAAGACAATATTAAACCAAGAGATGCCACGGGGCCATTTAAAATAACAATAATGACACTTAATGCACTTCCATTAGAACTAAGTTCAACAAATACACACCACACCCAAACTCAGGACCACCATCCATTTGAGCCTTTTCTTTTCCTCCAGCCCTATTCTTCTATTTTTTTTGGGGAAAACTGTTCCTCCAGATTATTTCATTACCTGAGGAAAGCTTTCTGTGCTTAACCTCTGCATGGCAGTCTCCTGATCTACATTGCAATCCCGAAGTGAGACTTTAGGTGTAATCATTTTCTGGGGTATCTGAGGCCAACAGTTACCACAGCATGCAATTGAAATTAAGATCCTTACCACACTGTTCCATGTGATAATAGGAAGACCCCATCTCCTATTATCTTCCAGCACAGCATTAAGTAAACAAAGGGTTAGCTAGAGGTGGGAGAAAGGTAACACCTTTCTGTGCAATCATCACAGAAGTTGCAGGTCATCAGGGACAAATGACCAATCAAGACTTACAGCATGGCGATCTTCCAGAAATGTCCAGGATAAACTAATAAAAACTGCCTCAGGTCCTTGAGGCAGGCAGAAGAACAAAAGAGTCCTGAGTTGGGGGGAACCTCATCTCAGGTGAGAGAGACAACAAAGAAGCATCCTGAGGCAAGGACCCACATCGGCTGGGAGGAAGGCTGTTTTGAGATGGGCCCAAAGGCACTAGCTCACAGCCTCCTCTGAATTCAACAGACTGAGCTTCATATCAGTGAGTAGATCAGGAACTGTACCAATTAGATTATGTTAGAGAATTATTTTTATTTTTCCACCTTGGCTGGAAATGACTAAACTCTTCTGTAACTTGTAACTTAAGTGTACCTGGGAAGGGGGAGCTTCCCATAAGAGAAATATCATCTGGTGACAATTTTGTTTAGACTAAAGTCTTTTTCTATCTTTCTATCAGCGAATGCTTCAGGCGCCTATTTGCTCAGTCATTTCCTCCCTCTAGGTTCAGAAGTGAGGGAGTGACATCCCTGCAGAGTTAGGGGCACAACTATCCAACCCTCACAGTCTCCCTTTGGGCTATGTTTAAAGGATTCAAGAGATCAAAGGGTGGTAGCAGCTAGAATAAAAAGGGCAGCTTAGGGGTTCTCAAGAACCTGAAGAACCCCTGAACTGTATCAAATACCCGAATTGGGTGGGGTGCATGGGACCCACTTGTGACCTCTGAGTTATGATATTATATTTGGGGATTTTAATTATCTCAAAGGTATGGTTGCAAGATGTCAGATAACTTTGGGATCATTACACCTATGTATACCAGTACTAACTGAGGAGACTACAAGCCAGTATAAAATAAAAATGTTTTTTATTAAACAATAATCATAGAAGCGTTCACACATGCACTCACTCTCACAAGCTATCACACAAGACTAACGAAGAATTAGGAGGAAGTATTTGGAAAGAGGAATAGATTTCAGGGATGAGCTATAATTTACCTGTCCGAAGAGCAGAGGTTGTGCAGCAAACAAATGCTGAGGCTTGATGCTGAGGGTCATATAGCAGACTGAAAGAGTAATAAGGCATATGGAGCTGTGCAAACATAGCTATTATATGATTTAATATTTATACCCAATATCATACCCTTAAGTCAGTTTCCCAGAGTTAAACAATGGAAGGTCTGACTTCATTAATTGCTGTTAATGGTTGGGACATTACGACTGATAGGTTTGATATAATAAACCAAATAAGTTTGTTTGTTAACTGTTCCACTGACTCATCTTGCATTATTGCCCTAATAATAAAGGGAAAGTTCACACTAACCAAAAGGATACACTTGTGTAAATAAATCTATCCATAGGAAGAATCACCTGGAGACTCAGGCCCCAAGTCCAGATAAAGGATTAATATAAGGCTACCTGCAGTAGGGTGGCATTGACAGGCAGCCAATGCTGAGGGTTGAGGGCAGCTTGGCTGGCATTATGTCACAGGACATTTACAGCGATATAAGATAATACCCGGTTTACTCCAGTTCCACCAGATCAGGCCCTGCATGTCCACAGGAGCCCACTGAGTACACCACCCCTCCCTGCCGCCGCCAACTCCTTGGCTCTTCCAGAAGCCCAGCAGGGGTCCTGCAGAATGTAATTGAGGCTGGTCACATTCAGTGGGTCTGCAGTCACATGATGCAGGACTCCTGTCTGGCTTCACACATTAGCAAGAAAATGGCAGAAGCAGTGGTGGTGGTGGTAGCTTCAGCAATGAGCTGACAACCTGATTGGATTCTGGCCTGTCTTTTGCAGGTAATGGCGGAGGGATGAATGGGCTACTTCTGCAGCCGGGATACACTGGATAACTAGCATATCCTGGTTAATGTAAATAAGACCATTGTCTAATTATACCACTTCTGGTTTTCTTAATATTTGGCCTTCTTTCACCAAGGATGAAGTCTTGCTTTCACATTGCCCAGAATACAATGATACCAATGTATCAGCATCGTACACTTCAAGCAGACATTCTGGGATAGGAGAAAAATAAGCAAATGCTTCTGTTCAAATTCTTGAGAAAAAGAACTCAGTGGGCCTACTCTACAGTGTGCCTATTGTGACTACTCCCATCAAATTGCTGCATTCTGCTTAGGTTGTTCGGGGAATTGTTTCTCATCACATGGTCCATGAATCACAGGCACCTTTCCTATAGCTTCCCCCATTCAAGTGTACAAAAACCTACCCTTTTCAGAATATGTTAAGACTGAGGCAGTTGCTTCCAATACCTGGCAGATGATGTTTTCCTATGAGGGACATGATTAAAAGTTCTAGAATCTAGAATCTAGAGGTTAATTAACACTTTATGTGTTGTTTTTCTAGTCAGAAATTTTTTTTTCTTGAGAATGGACCTCTGTTGTTAGTGACTTCCCTTCCCAAAGATAAGTTTGGGTCCTTGGAGAAGGGAGGTAGCAGCAAAGACAACAGTAGTGGATTCTACAGATGTTTTTTCCAACTGTAATACTCCCAAAGTTTTGGTACTTGCTAGGACAAATACCAGGCTGATCACTGTCCTTATTGAACCTCAGGCAAGACTTCCCACTATCATCAAATTTGTCTCACCACACATTGATTGTACTTAGTTTCTGGGTTTCTTTGTACAGAGTATATGGCTGTGTTCCATGCAGGCATCATGGTGGAACACAGAGCCTTAAGTCCAATTTCTAGTCCCTGCTACTGTAGGCTAATGGAATCAATTGCTAAAAAGCAAGTCAAAATGTGTGTCAATGAATCTATTTAATCTATTGGGAATTAGGAATAAAATAATAGAATTGTAAAGTTGGAAGAGGCTGCATGAGCCATCTAGCAGCCTCTGACTACCTTCCTGCAGGTATAGACAATTTTTATGATCATCACAACAAAAGCAGATTAGAGTTATTCAGATCTTAGAGTGGAGCATGTGTGTCAGGCTAGTCTGGGGGCTCTCAGCTTGGAACCTCCAGAGTTAGTGTCCCTCTAAAGCAATGGTTCTCAACCTGTGGGTCTCCAGTTGTTGTTGGACTACAGTTCCCAGAAACTCCAGACAGCAAAGCCAATAGTGAGGGATTCTGGGAAGTGTAGTCCAACAACATCTGGGGACTCACAGGTTGAGAGCCACTGCTATAAAGGCAACCATGAGCAGCCTCACTCAAGGGCACCCCCAGAGCCCAAAACGCTGCCACCACTCACTGAGTTGAACCCCCCTTTATACACAGTGCAGCGAGAAGCTGTGTAGGGTCTCTGAATATCCAGTGGGACTACTTGCCACTGTAGAACCAACCAACTCCTCCCTCCTATCCCAAGAGAGAGGGAAATGTAGCAACGACCAAGAGATAAGGCATGTGCAGCATCAGCTTATAGGAAGATTAGAAAAAGCTTATTTCATTCAAGCAAGTTCAAGGCATGCAAATCTCTCATGAGGGCAGGCACCTTCCATGCCCCCAGGTACACTTTAGAGTTACAGAAATAGCAAAAGTATTAAAGTCAAAGCATTCAGTTTTTAAGGTACATTCAGCCAAAGTTTAAGAAAGTAACATAAAATTCCCTGATGCCATCTAATACAATCCCTAAAGATTTTACTCAGGATATGCAGTCTTCTGTTGGATTCAGATGGAAGGCTGGAGCCAGTTGATGTGCCAGGCCAGCTCAACAGCCTCTACCATTGTTAAGCTCTGGGCCTGGTGTCTGCATCCCAGACCCTCCTTTGTCTCTCAAACCTCTTGGTCTGCCCATCCATGTGCTCACACAGAGCATGTATAGGGTGTTTTTTCCCCAAATTGTTCCTCTGGCATTCTGAGTGGTCAATTATCTCTCTAGTTATCTGATGTCATTGCTGATGCTGACCTGGAGGTGTTACCTTTCCTCCAGAGCTCCAGGTAAGCCCAAAGTTATTAACCCTTTGTTTATCTGATTGTTGAGTTTGCAGCTGCCTGATCGCTGAATTTCAGGATAATGGGAGATGCCATCCCCCATTATCACAATGTGAAACTGAGGTAGAAAAAAGCCATTTACATTTCCAAGATATAATATTGCATAAAACCTGGTGTTGAGGAGCCAGATGTGTAAGGTTTCTTGTCTTTCACCTGCACATGAATAGTACTATAGAATCATAGAATTACATAGAGCTGGAAGGGACCATAGAGCTGGAAGGGACCACAAGGGCCATATAATCCAACCCCCTGGCATTCAGGAATACATAACTAAAGCATTCTAGAAAGATGCCCATACAAACTCTGCTTAAAGACTTCCAAAGAAGGAAAGTCACCATCATTGGAGCCAATCTCTTTCACTGTCAAACCATTCTTAGAGTAAAGAAATTATTCCTAATATTTAGGAATTAGAATTTGAAACTATTGCTTCACATTATATTTTCTGGAGGAGCAGAAAAGAAACTCTACATGGCATCCCTTCAGATATTTAAAGATAGCTATCATGTTGCATCTCAGTCTTCTCTTCTGCAAAAATTCCTCATAAGGTTTGGTTTTCAGAACTTGATCATCTTGGTCACTTGTCTCTGAACATATTCCAACTTGTCAATAGCCTTCTAGAAATGTGGTGCCCAGAGCTGAACACAGTATTTCAGGTGAGCTCTGATCAAAGCAGAATAGAATGGCACTACAGCGTCTCTTGATCTGGTCACTATACTTCTACTGATGCATCCGAGAATTGCATTGGCTATTTTAGCATCCACATGTTTAGCTTTACAATGTAACTCATGTTTAGCTTGTCTACTAAGACCCGAGATAGTTTTCTTATGTACTGTTCTCAATCCAGGTGCTAGCCATCCTATATTTGTGTATTTCATTTTACCTGCCGAGATGTTGTACCTTACATTTATCCCTGTTGATATTGTTTTTAGTTTTGGACCAGCTCTTCAACCTATCAAGGTCATCTTGAATTCTGATCCTGTCCTCTGGACTACCCCCTTCCATTTGGTATCATCTGCAAATAGCATTCCTCCTATTCCATCAAGTATGATATTTACAAATATTTTGAACAACAGTGGACCAGGGACAGAACCTCAAGGCATTCCACTAGTCACTTCTCTCCTACCAAGTTTGTAATTCTATCGAGAGAGAGAGAAGATTAGCATGGCATGACTTGTTTTTGAGAAAACCATGTTAGTGCTTAGTAATCAATAATCATACTGTTCTTGTCTAATGTCTTTATCAGATGAGCCCCTTAAAATGTTTTTTTGGCTGGCATAAAAAAAATCCATTTTTATGCCAGCAAAACAATGTTTCCCACCCATGTGGGATATTTTTTAAAAAGTTAAACTTTTAAAAAGCACTGGAACACACTTTAAAAGTCCCAAGTAAACTGGGGAGGGTCTTAATCTCACCCAGAAGTGTTCTGGCCAGACCGGCCATTGATGCTGCATTCATGTGGGTTAAGTGGCATGAGGTTTCACATGCTGGCAATCCTGGCACTAAAACACCACTGGGGATCTATTGACAGCTTCAGGTACATATTTTGGCAGGACATAAATGTGAAAGGGTGTTGTCATCTGATATGCACACCCTTTTGCATTTATGTGGTGTTGTTATGACACTGTATTTAGTGCATCTGATAAAGCCCTAAGTTTTCACAGAATAACTGTTATAAAATCATCTGCCCTATAACCTTTCCTGGTACTAACATCAAGCTGACAAGTCAGTACAACAATAGAATATGGGCCACATTTAAAATAAAAATTAACAACATCCAGGTAATTAGAAATACTACCGACAATGTTATTAAAGAGCTCATATGATAAGGGCAGTGGGAGAAGCCCTACTCATTGGCTCATCATTAAAATCTGTGAAGTTGGCTAGAACTAGTCTTAGGAATTTCTCAATTGTAGCTCCTGCTGCATGGAACAGTCTACTAAAAAATATTTGGTTTGTAAGAAAGTTTTGAATGATTGTGGAGGGGATGGCTTTTTGACTGAAAGGGTTTTTTTTTTAAAAATTATTATTGTTGTTGTTGTTATAGATGCTGGTTTTGTTACTGGTTTATTCTTCTGTTTCAATTTTTGATTTCATGAGCTTGTTGTATTGATACAGTATTAGATGTTCTATATTGAGCATTGGCTTGAGATGGCCGAATTCTTGAAAGCTGGCTAAGATATGCATTAAACAAGGAAACAAATAAATGGATCCCCTTTGCAACTAGATGGCCCCTGCTCAGTTAGAAGGATCAGACTATAGGAATCTTTGTTACAACATATAAAACAGCATGGCTTAAGAGAAAGTCAACAAAGCTATCAAATATATTGTTTCCAATTTCACATGTACAGGGGGAAACTGCGGTTGGAAAACCTAACATAAATTGTGTGCAGGTTTGCCACTGGGCAGGAGAGTCTTTAACTATTAGAATGTCAGTCTATTGATCAGAGAAAGCCATGTAGTAAAAAGGTCCCCTAGCTAGCAAAGCTGAGGTTTAAAGTGATTACAAAGTAGGTGAACATACACTCTTCTTAATACCTGTGTGCACCTGTTTCAAATAAATCAGATCTGAACCCTGGAAGGGGTCTCACTTTAAACTAAAATTATTTACCACCTTTCATTACCAGGAATGCTACAGAAGAAACATTGATTTCATAAAAGTATGTTAGTAATGAAGCTCTGAACTACTGAAAAAAGCCCAGTAATAGAAAACATAAGAGAATTACAGCTTTCAGACTTTTTTTTCTGAAGGGATTGTTCAATCCCTCCCCCACCATCAAAAAGCTGGCTTTAAAGTTAAGAGTCTCCCAGGTAACAAATTAGTTCTGTCTTTCTTAGAACTAAAATGTGGAAAATAGTAAGTCAGTTCCTAGAACTTCATAAAGGAAAAGAAAGACATCCTTAGTGATTTTGATGTACATTCCCTGCTCTGAAAGCAAAGTTTAGAAGCTAGTGACTGAACATTCCTAGGACTTTATCAGATGCAGCAAATATGGCATCATAATGATGCCTAATTAACATGAAAGGGCACATATATCATATGACATCACCCTTTCACAATTTTTTATTGTCCAAAATCCTTTCTTTTTTATTGATGGGCCAAGCAACCAATAGATGTCAGGACGGTTTTTTGCTGGTATTGCCAGCATTTGAAAGCTTGTGCCACTGTGTTCACGTGAATACAGTGTCAATGGCCAGAATGCTTTGGGTGAGATTGTGAAAACCACATAGGGGATGCTCTTTTTAGCTGGTTCACTTTTTAGTTTTAAGGTATGTGTCTGTGCTTGTGTGTACATTTTGTGTCTGTATTTTTCTTTATTTTTAAAATTTACCATGCTCACATCTTCTCGCAAGAAGATCTCTAAGATCTCAAACCCAGAAGTAAATGGAGCTCCATTTATGTTGGGGCTGCTTTTTTAACACTGCTCAAGGTAGGTCTGATAGGAAGGGTTCTTTTGCTGGTATAAAAATACCACAACATATGCTGGCAAAAGAACGTTTATGGAGGTTAGTCTGATAAAGTCCCTAGTCTACTCTACTTAGAATTATGCATTTTTCTTCTAACAGACCACCAGACTGGTATGATAGCTATTGTTGCTTCTGTTCTAGTTATCTGAGGCCTTAGAAATGTATTTATTAATATTACTAAAAAGTAATGGTTTTTACTTTATTAAATGTATGGGATTTACAATATAATCATTTATCAATTGTACTGACAACTGTACTAGTGGAAGGATTTTCTGTTTCCTTCTCCAACCCTTCCACTTTGTCCTTTCCTTCTACTATATCCTTTGCAAGGGAGACCATTAAATATTTTTCCTGTTCCTTACCCACCTAAAATGGAAAAAGATGAGGGAACTTATGGAGTAGAAGCATGGAAGGGAAGGTATTCAAGTACTGGGGTACATGCTCCTGGGTTCTCTGATAAACTAGGACAACATCTTGATCCATAACAGTCAAACTGTTTTCTCTAACTATAAGGCAGAGTTCCCTTATGGTCAGCAGGCTTATTTGCTGACATACAGCCAATTAGGGAGGACCAGTGAGTGTTCCAAGCAAATATTGAAGCACCCACTATGGTAAGATGGAGCCATTGGAAGGGGCTTGAGGGCTGTTTCACAAGCATGAAACTCTTCAGGTAAAAGGCAGCTCCATCTTTATCTGGCTAAACAAGACAGCAGAGTACCACATGCAAAAGAAGAAAACACTGGCTCTGCAAATGTGGATTAGGCATCAGAAGAGTGTGATAGCACTAGGAAAGACTCGTGAGGAATAGGTTATGTGCCAGGTGACCCTAGGTGGATCTTAGAGCCATATGGTAGTTCCTTGATTAAAACATACAGTGTGACCTCTGTTTAAAAACCTCCAAAGAAGGTGGCTCCACCACACTACAAGGAAGTATATTCCACTGCCAAACAGCTCTTAGGAGATTTTCGGACGCTGTGAATAAAAAACAGCGCGGCCGCATCCAATACTAGCCGCAACAGTCACAGACGCCGCCGAGAGAGAAATGGCATCGTCCGAAATGGACCCCTTGCTGCGCAGTAGCCTCATTACTGCACCGGAGGCTGATTGCACTGCAAGAGGCTGAAAGAGGAGTCTGAAAATCTCCTTAGTGTCAGGAAGGTCTTCCTAATGTTTAGGTGGAATCTCTTTCCCTGTAGTTTGAGTCCATTTCTCCGTGTCCTAGTCTCTGGAGCAGCAGAAAACAAACTTGCTCCATCCTCAGTATGACATCCCTTCAAATATTTAAATATGGCTATCATAACCCTAACCTTCTCTTTTCCAGGCTAAACATTCCCAGAGGGAAGAGGGAATCCAAAGCATAAACAAGAGACAATGCAGGAGGTGGTAAGGTTATGTGAAAGGGCAGGTACAGTAAGGAAAGAGGAAAATGAATAACTCGTGAGACGAAAGAAGTGAAAGACATAGAAACATGGGAATGTATGGGGTAGTATACTAAATAATCAATGCACACAGGATTTTGTTGAGGCACTTCTTCTGAAATATATTGCCAGTGAAATGTTTCTGTGAGAGATACATTATTTGTTTGTTTGGGACATTTATAACCTTACCCTTTGGCTAAAAATGAGTCCCAGAGTAGCTTAGAAATGGTTAATTCGACAGTCCCTGTCTTCAGGCTTACAACTGAAATAGATATGACACATAAGGAATAAAGATGGGGAAGCAAATAGGGGGAAACAAATTAGGTTTAGCAGCAATGAAGTGTCACATTAGTGTACTAAACCTCTGAGCATATTAAGAGGTTTGGCAGCAAAGAATTTGTAGCAAGGTTTTGTTTCTTCAGGCAGAAGAATAAAGAGACAGACACAACTTTGTGCCTAAGAAACTACACTTTACTAAAGCATAAATAAAGAAATATCTTCAGTAGTAGAGAGCATGTCTTCATAGTACAGAGATTCAAAACAGAACTGAACATACATTCACAGAGCAGCATAAGACATCCAGTCCTTTTAACTTTATAGAGAAAGATAAAGATTCCCTCATACCAAAGAGATATAACAATCCCCAGACTTCAGGACTCCTAGCTCAAGCTCTGAAGGTCATACTTGACATGTGATTAATCTCAATATACAAGCTAATTCTAGCAAGCTTTTGAACTCATTTCTGCACCCTATAGGCAATTATATTACACTGCAGCTCTTTACAGCATACATCTACTAACTGCATGTCCCATCATCCATGACATGAAGTCTCGACACAGTGGAGCTGCGCCTGGCTGCTCAGGGAAGGACTCTCAAAAGCACCTGCACTCAGGCATGTTGGAGAGCTCTGTAAAAGATTTTTTTATTGGTAATACATGGTAGGCTGAGAAATGGTGATGATTTTTGGGAGGGGAGATATGCCCTTATCCTCTAATATTGTAAAATCTGTAACATGCAAAATGCCATATTTGTGATAGTTGCAAAAAAAGATTGGACACATATTTCATGTTTATAACGTGATACATGTTATGGAGAACACTGAAGTTAGAATACTTTAAGTCATATTTTATTATGATTGGCTATAGCATGATATATTTCTTTCTGTTTATAGGCATTTTGACTATATGTTTCCAGTTTTGACCATATTATTTTATGTATTGATTCTTAATTTATTTTCCATGGTTTTAGAGTTCATATGGAATAGTTTGTGGGAGTAATGCTTTTAAACCAATAAATGATGAAAACAGGGAAGCCCCATCTCAAATGCTCACTCACTTTAACTTAAAATATTCCAGTACTTAAAATATTTCATTACTTTAAATACTTTGTACTAAAGTTGTTTCTACGCAAAATTTCTACACAAGCTCTATTGCACAGAGTTTGTAATGGAGACTCATGAATGAAGCCTTATGAGCTCTTGCTAAATTCCACACATTTTGTATTTGTATTATATGTGCACTGTGTGCACTTTGTTTTGCATGAAAATGTGTAAAACACATTGCTAGGCAATAGTACCTAGTGGTCTTGTAAACCACAACAGTACTATCCTGTAGTGATTAATCTTGTCAGTGATAAGACCATCATCTTGACAGTTACACTTTATCTTTTCAGTAAACGCATTTTCTCTTTTGGAAAATTGACAGGAAGTACATCCCTTATAGCTAATGGTTTTTATCACTCTAGCTTACATATGATGGATTTGCTTCTAAATATCCTCAAGGGTGAGATTTGCTGTCAGCATTTTCCTGGCTTTTATTCCCTGAATTTGGAAATGGTGGAAAGCATTCTTCCTGTGTCTTAATCTGCTCCTGCAAACAATAGCCAGCTTTGTTTAAAAGCTGCACCACACACAGCAAGTCATCTTCTAAAGACAGTGAGCCCATTCACATTAAACAAATATAGTGCTATATTCCACCTTAACTGCCATGGCAATATCTTATGGAATCCTGGAGTGTGGTGAGGCACTAGAACTTTCTGGCTAGAAATTCTAAATCTCTCTCCCTAAAATGCAGATCCTGGGATTCCACAGGATGTTACTATGTCATTTAAAGTGGAATATGACATGATAATTGTGTAGTGTGAATGAGCCCAGTGTGAAATGATTTGCAGCGGATACCCATCAGGTGAAAATTTGCATTTTAGTTAATTTTTTTAAAAAAAATTAAAATCAAATTTATTTATGTTCAGACTGGAAAGACCTATGGATTTTAAAAAATGGATGTGGGAAAAATAGAACAGATAGATTTGTTGATCCAGACCCAGGGTTAGACTGCTTAGCAATTCAATATTAGACTTGAAGCCCTTGTATTCAGATGTCTTAGTGCTGAATGGCAGTTGCTATCTCTTTTTTCTAACAGGCTTTCATTGTTAACATCTGCTTGGAAGTAAGGTATAATATGACCTTCTCTGTGCTAGGAATAGCTGAACTTCTTGAATTTGACCAGTGCAGGTAGAGATAACAAGAATAACAACAACAGAAACAATAATAATATTTATATTCCATCTTTTTCCAGTTCAGAGCTTTTTCTGCAGACAATGAAAATATTCCTCATAGAATTTGCAGAGAATAGAATCAAAGAATCATAGAGTTGGAATAGACCATGAGGGCCATCTAGTCCAACCCCCTGCCATGCAGGAATAAACAATCAAAATATTCCCAACAGCGGGCCATCCAGCCCCTGGTTAAAAACCTCTAGAGAAGGAGACTCCACTACACTCCAAGGCATCGCATTCTATGATGTGTCCCAACGTGATCTAAAAGAGATTCATGGTATTTGGAAGTAGGGGGACTAAAAATTCCACAAACTGTGCAGTAAAAGGATTAACATTTTTCCCCAAAGTGTCCCAGAAAATGCATACAGATGAGTATTTTTGCATATGTGGACGTCCGAATTCGCATCACCGCATTTTCTCTCTATTGCCCTTTATCAGAGCATGTGGACACTCCATTCAAATATATGCAATCAGATACATATTGGCAAATAAAAATGGTGGAGACAAAATAGCAAACCAAAAAAGGCCCTACAGCCAGAACACCCAAGACATATGATGAAAAAACCAAACTGAAGGGTTCTGCCAAAAAATAACCAGGATAAACCAATCTCACATCCAATTATAAAAGAGCAACAATATGAAGAAATAAAAGGATAACTAAAACCTGGAGCAGAGAAGCCAATAAAATTAAATTTTTGAAAGGGTAAAAATACCCCACTAGAAAGTATACAAATGCTACAAATAAGTATCTAAAGATAATAAAAATACCAAAAATCAAGGCCAAAAAAAAGCCCTCTGACCCCTGAAGTAGATGAGTCAGTAAAATTACTAAAAGGGTGACAATACCCCACTGAAAAGTATGCAAATACTAAAAATAAAATATTATAATAATAGTAAATAATAAAAATTCAAGGCCAGATGCATTTCGACTAGAGTCTTCCTCAGTGGCCTACAAGCATTCTATATATATATATATATATATATATATACACACACACACACACACACACACACACACAGTTGTCCCTCCACATTCGCGAACTTAGCATTCATGGTTTTGAATATTCACGGGTTTTGGGAGTGCAGGGGGCCCTCCCAAAACCCGCAAATATTCAAAACCGCAAACGCTACGTTCGCGAATGTGGAGGGACAACTGTGTGTGTGTGTGTATATATATATATATAATATATATATATATATATATATATATAAAATCAGTGACACGGGGCCTCTGGAGGTCCCGTTAAGGCCTTGGGCAGGAGGGGGGAGGGCCGGGGAGGCGATCATGGGGCCTCCAGAGATGCTCCGGAGGCCCCATGAAGGCCTTGGTCGGGTGGAGGGAGGGCCGGGGAAGCCTCCACGGGGCTTGTGGAGCATCTCCGGAGGCCCCATGAAGGCCTTGGTCGGGAGGGGGGAGGGCCGGGGAGGTGATCATGGGGCCTCTGGAGATGCTCCGTGATTAAAATATGGCTCTGCGGCTTCCGAAGCTTCACAGAAGTGACACGGATGGTTTCAGGAGAGGGACAACGGTGTCCGAAAACGCCCCCCTGCTGCGCAAGATCGCCGTCCCTCTCCCGAAAGCTCCTCCCGCGCTAGGCATGCTGAAACGCGGTTTGAAAATCTCCTAAGAGAAAGGGACCAATAGCACAGATGGGTGTTTAACTAGCTTTGTTGCAAGACATTACCATGTACTTAACAGTAAGGAAGTAATGTCTGGATAAGGGGAGAAGATGGCAAAATGCTAAAAGGGGACTGAGGAAAGGAAGAGCTATTCAACACCTTCTTTGCCTTGGTCTTCTCCTAGAAGAAGAACACTGCTCAACCTGGAGAAAATGGAGCAGATGATGCAGTAAGGGAAATGCAGCATAGAATAGGTAAAGAGGTTGTTCAGGAATACCTCACCAGTATAAATGAATTCAAGTCTCCAGGGCCAGATAAACTACATTCAAGAGTACTAAAAGAACTGGCAGAAGTGATCTCAGAACCACTGGCAATAATCTTTGAGAAATCCTAGAGAACAGGAGAGGTCCCATCTTATCTCTCTCTCTCTTTTTTTTTTTTTGATAGAGTTACATACTTGGTAGATGAAGGGAATGCTGGGAATGTAGTGTATCTTGATTTCAGTAAGGCTTTTGACAAAGTCCCCCATGATATCCTTGAAAAAAGTTTAGTAACATGAGTGCTAGACAATGCAACTGTTAGGTGGATTTGTAATTGGTTGAAGGGCTGAATCCAAAGTGTAGTCACCAACAGCTCCTCTTCATCCTGGAGAGAAGTGGCCAGCAGGGTGCCACAGGGTTCTGTCCTGGGCCCAGTGCTATTCAACATCTTTATCAATGACTTGGATGAGAGAATAGAGGGCATACTTATCAAGTGTGCAGAAGACACCAAATTAGTAGAGGTAGCTAATACCCCAGAGGACAGGATCAGAATCCAAAATGACCTGAACAGACTAGAAGGGTGGGCCAATACTAACAAAATGAAATTCAACAGGGAGAAATGTAGGATATTATGCTTGGGCAGTAAAAATGAAAAGCACAGATATAGATGGGTGATACCTGGCTTGATGGCAGTACCTGCGAAAGGGATCTAGGAGTCTTAGTGGACCACAAACTGAACACGAGTCAGCAGTGTGGCACAGCAGCTAAAAAAAGCCAATGCAATTCTAGTCTGCATCAATTTGAGTATAGTGTCTAGATGAAGGGAAGTAATAGTGCCACTGTATTCTGCTTTGGTCAGACCTCACCTGGTATACTGTGTCCAGTTATGGGCACCACAATCCAAGTAAGATATGGACAAGTTGGAACAAGTTGCAACATTGAAAACTTTCAATGGAGCTAAGTTTTAAACGGAACATGTATAGGAAATGGAAAAGGGGGGAAATCACCAAAGAAGAATTCAAACAGATAGCGAACACGTGTAGGAGTAAAGTCAGAAAAGCTAAAGCGCAGAATGAGCTCAGGCTTGCTAGGGAGGTTAAGAACAATAAAAAGGGGTTTTTGGGGTATGTCCGCAGGAAAAGGAGGAAGAAGGAAATGATAGGGCCGCTACGTGGAGAAGATGGCAAAATGCTAACAGGGGACAGAGAAAAGGCAGAATTACTCAACACCTTCTTTGCCTCAGTGTTTTCAGAAAAGGAAAAGGGGGACCAACCTGAGGATAATGGAACAGAGGACACAATAGGGGAAATCCAGCTCAAAATAAGTAAAGAGGTATAACAGGAATACCTTCTTAATCTAAATGAATTTAAATCTCCAGGACCAGATGAACTACATCCAAGAGTATTAAAAGAGCTGGCAAATATAATCTCAGAGCCATTGGCAATAATCTTTGAGAACTCCTGGAGAACAGGAGAAGTCCCAGCAGACTGGAGGAGGGCAAACGTAGTTCCCATCTTCAAAAAGGGGAAAAAAGAGGATCCCAACAATTATCATCCAGTTAGTCTGACATCAATACCAGGGAAGATTCTAGAGCAGATCATTAAACAGAGAGTCTGTGAACATTTAGAAGACAATGCCATAATCACAAAAAGTCAACATGGGTTTCAGAGAAACAAGTCATGCCAGACTAATCTGATCTCTTTTTTTGATAAAGTTACCAGCTTGGTAGATGAAGGGAATGCTGTGGACATCGCATACCTTGATTTCAGTAAGGCCTTTGACAAGGTTCCCCATGACATTCTTGCAAACAAGCTTGTAAAATGTGGGCTAGACAAGTTAACTGTTCAATGGATTTGCAATTGGTTGACCGGCCGAACCCAAAGGGTGCTCAGCAGTGGCTCCTCTTCGTCTTGGAAAGATGTGACCAGTGGAGTGCCACAGGGTTCTGTCCTGGGCCCAGTGCTATTCAACATCTTTATCAATGACTTGGATGAGGGAATTAGGGGCATACTTATCAAATTTGCAGATGACACCAAATTAGGAGGAGTAGCTCATACCCTAGAGGACAGGATCAAAATTCAGAATGACCTGGATAGACTGGAGAGCTGGGCCAAAGCTAACAAAATGAAATTCAATACGGAGAAATGTAAAGTACTGCATTTAGGGCGGAAAAATGAAATGCATACATATAGGATGGGAGAGACCTGGCTGAATGAGACTACGTGCAAAAGGGATCTAGGAGTCCTAGTAGACCACAAGTTGAACATGAGCCAACAGTGTGATGCGGCAGCTTAAAAGGCCAATGCGATTTTGGGCTGTATCAATAGAAGTACAGTGTCTAGATCAAGGGAAGTAATAGTGCCAGTCTATTCTGCCTTGGTCAGACCTCACTTAGAATACTGTGTCCAGTTCTGGGCACCACAATTCAAAAAGGATATTGACAAATTGGAGCGTGTCCAGAGAAGGGCAACTAAAATGGTGAAAGGTCTGGAAACGATGCCTTATGAGGAGAGACTTAGGGAGCTGGATATGTTTAGCCTGGAAAAAAGATGGTTAAGAGGCGATATGATAGCCCTGTTTAAGTATTTGAAGGGATGTCACGCTGAGGATGGAGCAGGCTTGTTTTCTGCTGCTCCAGAGACTGGAACACAGAGCAATGGGTGCAAGCTCCAGGAACAGAGATTCCACCTCAACATGAGGAGGAACTTTTTGACAGTAAGAGCTGTTCGACAGTGGAACACACTCCCTCGGAGCATGGTGGGGTCTCCTTCCTTGGAGGTCTTTAAACAAAGGCTGGATTGCCATCTGTCAGGGATGCTTTGATCAAGATTTCCTGCGTGGCAGGGGGGTTGGACTGGATGGCCCTCGTGGTCTCTTCCAACTCTGCAATTCTATGATTCTATGATTCTATGATTCTATGATATCCAGAGGAGGGCAAGCAAAATGGTAGGAAATCTGAAAGACATGCCCTATGAGGAGCGTCTTAGGGAGCTGGGTCTGTTTAGCCAGGGGAAGAGAAGGTTAAGAGGTGACCTGATAGCCATGTTTAAATATTTGAAGGGATGCTGTACTGAGCATGGAACAAGCTTGTTTTCTGCAGCTCCAGAGACTAGAACATGGAGCAATAGACTCATACTACAGGAAAAGAAATTCCATCTAAACATTAGGAAGAACTTCCTGACCATAAGAGCTGTTCAGAAGTTGAATGCACTGCCTCAGAGTGTTGTGGAGTCTCCTTTTTTTGATCTTTTTAAGCAGAGGCTGTATGTCCATCTCACAGGAATGCTTTGATTGCTTATTCCTGCATGGCAGGGGGTTAGACTGCCATTGTGGTTTCTTCCAACTCGATGATTCCATGATCCTACTGAGTATACACTGCAGAGTTCTTGATGTGACAATTATCCACGTTAAGTGGTCACAGATCAGCATGGCTATTGCCTACAATAGCATATCTGAGGTAAATCTCCATACATGGGAGGTATTCTTACTTAATGTCCACCTGATTGCTCCCTATATCATGGTAATATTAATTGTTGAATAGTTGTTAATATTTACAAAGTGTGGCCTGTCTTTCCCTAGAGCAACTTGAGAGATTTGGTTTTAGTCACTGGTTTTAAGTCTTCTCTGTCCTGGACCAGACAACATTCAAGTGTAACCAGCAATCCCATGTAGGACACACATTCACATACCAGTGTTAGCAGGGATATACAGATACAGGAAACATGGAAATAAGAATTTATAAAAACTCATAGATTTATTCCTGGAAAGAACCTGAAGGCTAAAATTTCTGCATCCAGGAGACAGCAAAACTGACACATTTTCTGATTACTACTTGGTGATTTTTCTAGAAAGGTTAAATTACAGAGGCTATAATCTTATGTATACTCACTTGGGAACTGGTCCCACTGAATTTAGTGAATGAAGTAAGTTTATATGCATGAAACAGGGTTACATAATAACGACATTCTACTAAAGAACCATTATGGTATGTGAAAATTGTGTCATTTTTGTTCTTCTCCTGAAATATAATATGTTGAGTTATTCCTGACAAATACATTTTCACTGAATGGTACTTTGCCTTTATATTTATATTTGTAGCATCTAGGAAATAAAAATTGGAAGGAAGGTTTTACTATCTAAACAAAGTACACCCATTCACCACTCAGCATCAATATATTCAGCCTTCTTTTTATTAGCCTGCCAATATTCTGCAAACAAACAAGACAAAAATCCATTCTGCCTAGCAACACTAAAATACCTAAATTTGGACTATATACTACATTTCACTAACAAATGAACAAAGGGCTAAATTTTTGGAGTGAGCTGTCCATCCTTCTCAGACATTGGCTGCCCTAAACTATTTTCTGAAAAATAATATACCGGTAGGTCTTGATCCAACATTTCCCACTATACCTGTACCCTAAGGCATGCCCTCCTGTGCGTGTAACATTTTGTCTTTTCATTCATATCATATTATGTTTCAATTCCAGCACTGTAGTCTCATATACCATTATTTTAAAAAATAAATGCAGTATATTATATAAAAACATCCTGATATATGGTTTAAGTCCTACAGAATTTTACAAGATTGGGAAATACTGTAATATTTAAATTCCATTATTGTTTAATTTATCTTATATTTACCAATATACTTGCATTTCTGACATAGACTCTAAAAATGTTTCCTATTACTGGGGGGGGGTCTCTTTCTCTTATTTGTACATGTTCCTTTAGAGGGTTGTTTTTTATTTTGATTTTGCATGTTTGGACGTATTAAATTTGCCATTTTTGCTATTTCTCATCCTTTTAACAACCAGGTTTTAACAATGGCTACATTGTCATTTTTGCTTTGGCTCCACTGCTCAATTTGAGGTGATAGTGGGGCTGAAGTCCCATTTGTTGCGCTTTCAAGAATTAGAATGACTGATATGGACATGTAGCTTGAGTCACTACATTAGTGATACCAGGGCAGAACTATATAGGCTTTATAACCCCTGCCTCTTTCACTGCTACTCATTTGGGAGGAGAACATCAAAAATGGAAGAGCAGATCTTAGGCCCAAAGCCTGTTTCCAGCCTCTAGCTCCTGAAAAGATGTAGAGTGACAGCCTTTCTTCACTTCTCAGCTGCCACTTGCAGCATGGGCAGGGCAACATTTGGAGTGGCAGACAATGGATCTTTTCTGTCACCACGCTGGTAGGGACTTGAGCTTTGAGGCAATTTAGGTCCTGTCATGGCAATACTATTTTTGTTCAACCCTCCTGAAGGGCAGTGGAGGGAGCTGTGATCCCAGGTAGGGCAAACCAGGCCCAGCAAGGCTTTGAGGCCTTGTAAGAAAAGGGAATCTCTCCTCTCCCTGCCTCGTTTATTCAATTCCATTGGGAATCTGAGGCAACCAGAAAGAATTTGTCTTTCTGTACATTTCCCAGAAATAATTCAGCCTTATAACCTGAGCCCTTTTAGTGATAGCTTATGGGCTGTTAGGAGACCGGAGCCCTAATTGGGGGTTTTCATCTTCAGGCACCTAAAACTTGATGGGTGGTACATTTTAAACCTAAGTGGATGACAATAGCCAATATTCTGGGCTATTGTGTGTATTTGTGTAATGGTTACATTTGTATAGATTTAAATGTAGGTTAGTGATTGACCTTGTTGACTTCATAAGCACTAGCAATACGGCTCCAAAGAAAAGCCGGGGAAAAGGAAGGGGAAGCAAACAGCTAAAAGGCCTCCTGCTAAGATGCCCCCCATCTCTTTCTCTCCTGAGGAGGAAGCCCCCAATTGGTACATTATTTTGGTACATTCAAACATTCTCAAAAGAGAAAGAGTGGACCCACCCCATATGAGCCTAGCAGAATGTTGATGCTTAACAGAAACTAGGAGCTCTCAGGAGATTATCAGATGTGGGGAAACATGGCAAAAAACCATATCCCAAACCACATCAGAAGAATGTGATGAGAACAGAAAGGGTGATCCTATCAGATATCCATGTCCTCAGCCATTCCCAGGTGTAGCACTGGTGCAGATGAGACTTCAGTGTTTTATTGATGGAGCTAAGCCTCCAATAAATCAGGACACCTGTGCTATGCCCCCAGACCGCTGAAGGACAATGTTGTCTGATAATGTCACCTGTTTCTGTTGTCATTGCAGTCTTCTGAGATGCTTTTCGTTACATCTGATAATCTCCAAAGTCAGAAAAAGTAACTGAACAAATTCACTTGTCTTCCTTAGGAAAGGGGATATACCATGAACAGGAAGTAGAGGTAGTTAAAGTGGGGGTCAGAGCAGCTATGGCCATCAAGACCAAAATGACAAAGGCTGCAGTAATCAAGAACACACAGAGTCATCAACAATAGACAGAGCATCTGTGGAGCCACGTATCATAGATTAGTTTGTGTAAATGGAAGAACCTGCAGGTAGAGTGAGTCATGAACCATCCAAAGGTGAGGGACCCAAAATTCACTCTGAAGCTGGGGAAGCAAATCAGATAGAAGGATATGAAGAAGAAATGCTGAAATATTTTCCATACAGAAAAGTCTGTTTCCTACACAGAAAATTCTGATTTCTGCAGGGAAAAAACACACCATGTGGGATATTTTTGCAGAATTGCAAACAGATTTTGAAAACCGTTGTTTTCAAAGACTTTCTCAGAGCAGAAAGAACATTGTGAAGTATATTTGTTGCTATCTTTGACAAGAAACTTAGTGAAGAATTACATCCCTGGCTCCAACTGAGCTGAAGATGGCCCAGACACCTCCCTAAGCACTCTTGTGCTTTGGCTATCTCAAAGGGAGTCACAACACTTGTTTGTCTCAAGTGAATGCAAACACAGAGCCAGGGCAAGAGACTTGTTCTTTGGGGTCCCAGAGACAGCCTACTGTTCCACTGTCACCTTGGACCACCTCTGGTACATGGGGAATAGGAACACAATTCTCTAGTCTTCAAACATTTGGGCAAGCAATGGGTGAAACATGGACCCCACAAGGATCCAGACAGCCTATATCACAACAGATATCCCACTCAAGTAGCTTTTAGAACTGGTTATAACTGCATGTCAATATAGGCAAACATTTGTTAATATTAAGATTGTAGTATGTGGCAATACTAACATTTTATATATGTACACTTGATGATCTCTTTGTTAGAATCCCTAGTAACTTGCTAATAGTTAAAAATGCAGTATCTGCAGCATTTTAAAGCAATCATATAATACACATTTGTTGGAATGCTGCAAATACACAGTTTCCTGACTAAATGATTGCTCCATTCTATAAAGCCTGTTTTCCTGCTGAGGTACATGCAGAGTATCATTAATGTTGATGGGATTTCCATAAGCACATCAAAGCAAAATGAAGCCCCTCTGTGCATTTGCTCTGGCAGCATAGATGAGAGGGGCAGTGGCTCTTCCCAGGCATGCTAAATGATTTACATTTTGGAAAGTGTTTGCAATCGAACCAGTTTGAAAATGACATTTGGATTGATTCAAAATATAGACCCACCTGGCTCAGTTATAAAATTAGCTTGAGCAGAAAAATAAATTTAAAGATAAGAGGTTGCAAAAGGAGATGCTAAGCACTGTTAAATTGTAAGGCAGGAATATTCTTTATAGGTATTTGCAATCTGCCTTACAAAATAAAGTGCTATGTTTCAGGTTTTATATTTTTCTGTATTCTAAATGAAATCTTAAACTGCACATCATCATTAAAAGTTAAGTTCTTTCTCTCTGATTGCTTTCAAATGATAACCCCTTACATAACTTACTGGGAGGGAGACATTTTGCATTTCATCCCTGTCAAATAATTTTCATCTCCTCCTTGAAGAGAATAAATCAAAACTCTCAAGCAGAAATCTCTCATGGTTTAGTTTGAATTTGCATCTTCAGTAATTTGCATAGAGAGAGTGTGAGACTTAAATGTCTCCCAGAAAATATGTGGGACTGAAAGGACTCAGACCTGGTTATTCCTGGTAATTTTCTTCTCTCATCCTGTATAAAGCATACAACATATCAATTGTAATTGTTCCCAGATGAAGCCTGTGATGTAACTTGAAGCTGGAGACCACAGGTTATGGTTAACAGTGGTCCAAATAATTGTTCACATTTTAAATGTATAGGGCTCACAAAACATACATGTTCACGCAACAACCATTTGAGGAATGAGTGAATGGGATGGGAGGGGTCAGCAAACATAAAAAGACAAGTCTTGGGTTGAAACTGATCACAATCTTTTATTAGCTTACAATAGGCTTAGAATGGTATTGAGCCTGGATACAGTCATCACGTAATTTGAATACTAGCTGATTATTCATGCCACAAGATCTGGGGATAATGATGAATATGGTGGTGGTGGTGATGATGGGGATAGAGACAATGAAAATGATGGTTATTGGCTGGAAATCTACATGCACTACATAGTTACGTAACCACATTAGTTGTGTAGCTAAGTAGTATCTACCAACTTATCACACACACACCCTCCAACCTACTTTACTGAACATCAGCTGCCTGGAGAAAAATGGTCCTTTCTGCTGGTGATTGGGGCACAGGTGAATGAAATTTCCAACCACCTCCTACCAGCCAGCAATGCTGCAACAAGAACATGTGGCAGAAATCCTGCTTCTGAGCATCACAGCCTTGCTCACTGGTGGGGGGGGGCAGTTATGTTTGTGACAATAATGCCACAATTATGACTAGATAGGGACTCTAAATATGGATGTGCTATGGATGCCTAACTCCAAGTTACACGTCTGTAAGCCTGATCCTGAATTCTAGCCATCATCTTCCTCTTCTTCATCTTTCCTTTATATTGTGCCTTTTTGCCAATACTGGGAAGATTATCAGATGTGAAAAAAACCAGAAGATCAGAAGAAGAACAGGAACGGGTGACATTATCAGACAACGTTGTGCTTCAGCATCCTGAGGGCATAGCACCATCTTGACTAAGGCTTCCCTTTTTATTTGCTTCTTGTCCCCATCAATAAAAAAGGGAAGCCTCATCCATGGCAGCGCTACACCCCAGGAATGGCTGAGGACACAGATACCCTTTTTGTTCTCCTCCTGTTCTTCTGATGCAGTTTGGAATGTACTTTTTTGCTGCCTTCCTCCACATCTGATAATCTCCTAGGACTCAAGGAAGCTTACAAATTTAAAATAAATGCATGAAAAGCACTTAAAATGACATTTTTTAAAAAAAATACTGTTGGGATTTACAGATTTATATGGAAAAATTCTGGCATGTGCCAATCATGGGCTCTTCTCGCCATTTGGGATGGGAGGCAAGTCCTGCTTGTAAAACTCCCTAGGGGAGGGGTGGGCAAAACACAGACTGTGGCTGCACATGGCTCTCTAGAACCACTTTTATGTTCCCCAGGCCCCACAGGAATAAAAATACCACCAAACCCCCTCTAGGGGATGGGGGCATTTTTAACAGGTTTCTGTCCTCCTTGGGCCATTTTAGACTTCAGAGAGGCCTTTAAAAAAACAAACAACAAAAGTGAACATGAAATTACATCTGCTCACTTCTTGTTAAAAGAGACCTAAAATGCTCCGTGGAGTCTTAAAATATGAGGCTGACAAAATATGAGGCTGACAGATGCCATTCTTTCAGGAGAAAATTACATTAAGTCTTTGGCCCAAATCCCATTGTTAGTATTAATTTAGCGTAGACATATTGAATGAATGGGGCTTACCTATGTA
The DNA here is from genome assembly GCA_030847615.1 of Gambelia wislizenii. Lineage (NCBI taxonomy): Eukaryota > Metazoa > Chordata > Lepidosauria > Squamata > Crotaphytidae > Gambelia > Gambelia wislizenii. The sequence goes on from JAUMIR010000001.1 coordinate 142,764,917, forward strand.
TTGATTCACCATTCAACAATTTGCTGAATGGTTCTACTTTAGTTAGGACTAACCCACCAGCCATAATTTACCATGTGAGGATCACTCAAACTCAACAGATTGAAATGTGGTGAAGCCATTTATGCATACATAATGTTCTACCCACCCTTCTCCTCCTTCTCCCTTCTTTTTCTTTTTTTCCCAGAAGCTGACAGGCAAGACAAGGTTGACTGGTTATTCTTCTCCTTGCCCAAGACCTAGATTATGCCCAGGGCTGGGACCTTGTCAAAACCACCAATGTAGATCATACACCACTACTCATATTATACTACAACAATTGCACTTTAAGTTCCTTAAATTATAGTGCTGACTGCTAATTGGTTAACATAATTTTCACATCATAAACAGAGTACTAAGACCACTCAACATTGTCTGCAAAACTAGTATGTGAATAGAGCCATTTATCCCATTTCTTCTATTTTATTAAAATGTCTTGTAGCAAATTTTGAAATTGTAATGAAATAAGCTTAAATGGAAATAAGTGTCATTAATATCTGATTACTTTTTGAAATGTGGGGGAGGGGGTCTAACACAAGATATAATTAATACATTCTCTTGGCAGTTTAAACAAAATACTGAAATATGGAAATAGGATATAAGCTGAATGTACTTGTTCCCAAGACAAAAGAAGCAAACGAGAAAGGGAAATTGATATAAAATTAGCCACAAAGATGGTATCTTATTTAATCTGGTTTAAGTCCACTGTAACCACAAACGGAATACTGCTCACAGGATTGATGTATATGGAGCAGAAGGAAGAGAGGGGAAGCAATTGTAACCAGTTTCTAATTGCTCCCTGAAAATTTGCTGTGGAGGATTAGATGATCTTTTGGCACAATTTTGGATATGAAGCATACTGCTACAAATGCAGTATGGATTGTGGTTCCTGCTACAAATGGAAGGAAATGGGAAACTCAGAATAGAACCCATAATTTTTGGAGACACCAACTCTTGTTTTAACTCTTCAATTAGTTTAATTTAGTTTTAAGGGGTGGGAGGGTTAGGATGGGGAGGAATTGTTTTAACTTGATGTTTTAATCTTGTTGTACGCCGCCCCGGTTGCTGAGCAGAGGGGTGGGTTAAAAATATAAATTTATTATACTATTATTATAGAATAGAACCCATCATTTTTTTAAAAAAAATGTAATGTGTTATGATGGGGATTGGACTGCCCTCAACTCTTATCATTCAATAGCACTATACAGGGTGCCCAAAACTGTCTTTACAGTTTCAACTGTATATAGAATTGAAAATGTGAAGATAATTTTTTGACACTTCTTTTCTATTTCTTGGCTGTTTAGTTAGTGTTTAGTCTATGTTGCCATCTGGTAGAAGAATCCATGAATCAGTGTGCTATCAAACTTACTTCTTTAAGCAAGACTATAGGCTTGTCTAGATGGGCAATTTATTCTGTCTTGGAGCCCTGCTGTCTTAATGATGCAAGGATTTTGCCCTGTTTTGCTCCTGGGCAGTTCTCACAACACCTGGCACAAAGATGGGGCACAAAGATGGGGAAATATGGGATAAGGCTCATTACAGCATTAAGAAAAATACCTGTTTAAATCTGTTCCAGCTGGCAAAAAATGGATTGTGTCCTGTGTGGCCCCAGGAGCCCATTCTGGCATACTAGCCCACTGCTGCAGCTCTTCTGCTTCACTCTTCCGTAGCCAGGAAGGGGGACTGCAGCATGTGACCAAGGCTGGTCACATGGAGGGGCCTTGCTCACATGCTGCAGGCCTGCTGATGTTAGAGTGTGATGCGGAGGGCAGTGGCAGCAGGGACGGCTCAGTGTGCTTATCTGGATTCATGTCCATTTTGTGCAGGCAATGGGGGAAGAATGGGCCTGATCCACAAGAAGGATATGCCAATAGGGAGCCAGGGTATTCTGGCCTGTGAAGATGAACCCTACATGGGCAATCCAAAATGATTATTCTTGCCTTTGTTTTTAATTCTGGGCTTGACAAGACATTGTTGAGGGTTTTATTTTTTAATGGCTTCAAACTCTTATTTATCTGGATAATATTTCTTTTTACTTATTGTCCACTGTGCATGCGTGGGTGCTGAGAAATAAGTGAAGCAATTATTGAAAAAGTTTTCTGTATAGTACAGGGGAAAACAGCATTCCATGTTCCATGTTTCACTGGGGTATTCCAGAATTTAGTTGAAGTGTGAAATCTCATAATGTTGTTTTTAAAAGCTACCCATAGACAGCTTGTGACAAGAAGAAAGCGAGTGTTCAGGGGAAGTAATCCCTGTTGACTATGAATGCTTGAATTTCTTGATGGACTAGCAATTGAAGGTAGCAGTCATTAAACCTCTAAGGACCTATTACAGGACAGCCAAAGGATCCAGAAAGCCAAAACACATTATTTAAAAATGCATATTAATTCATGCAGAAGAGTCCTTGTATGAAATCCTATTTCCCCCCTCAAACAGATTTGCAAACACAAAGATGAACACACAAGACACCCATTCCCATGCACAGTGGGGTTACAGTAGTGTTTTTTCTTATTATAAAATTAATGAATTTTTAAAAAATTACATGATAATATAGCTAGAAATATTTGGGTGTTCTCAGAATTTTTGAGCTTTGAAATATGGTGAATCAACCAAAATAAGACAGAGGATACCACTTCAGTTGTGGGCTTTATCTCTTCAGAATGAAGATAACAGCAAAGATCTGTATATGTAGTTATTTAATTCAATATAGATAACGTTTGGGGTCCTGGGCGGGGGAGAGAAGGCCTGTTTGACATTTTTTTTAAAAAAACCCATTATTTGACAGGCTTATTGTGCTGTGGGCAAGGACAGTTTAAGTCTTGCCAGAGATAAGATGGAGTGTGTGTGTGTGTGTGTGTGGAGGACCACTTGACTTGACTTGACATAAGTGATAAAAGTGTCCGTTGTCTTTACCTTCTTGGTAACAGCATGTTCAGGTGCCAAAGGACTGCAATTATAACAAGTATGTTTTCCAACAGTTGTTATTAACAGAGTAGTAATCTTGTGCGGATGGAACCAATGATAAAGGACAAGCTATTCATTTTACAAACAGACAAAAGAAATAATTGGAGGGCTGACCTAATTTAATGTATGGGTGAAGTGCATATAAGACAACTGCATTGATTGGTTCATTTGTCAAGAAATGACTATTATTTCCCCTGTTTTGAGCAAAAAGTGTCCTTCTAAGACACTATTGTGCATCCAAAGTGGATACAATCCAGCCAATGCTAACCACTTTTAAATCCCAGCAACAGCCATTAAAGAATATGCTTTCAGGGCAATCCTATGCAAGTTTTTGTTGGTCTTGCTGCAGACATAAGATTTCAGCCTTAAATGTTTTCCACTGAAACCAACAAGAATAGCTAAAGTATGCTCACTGATAGTAGCCAGTGTTGGTTGTTTCGTTACTTTGCTTAACAGTCACATGGATTCACTCCACAGTGAATTTCCCACCATTCATTTAATTTTGTGTGTTACTTATCTCTTAAACTCAGAAGAGGAGCCCTTTTGTAGAACAAACCGAAACCACTTCATGCAGTCATTCAATTTATACCCACACTTTCTAATAAGAGCTCAGGGTAGTTAACAATCTTACATAAAAACACACTTTATTTATTTATTTATTTATTTATTTATTGGATTTATATCTCACCTTTCTCCCAAGATTGTATTCAAGGCAGCTAACAATACAGTTAAAATCATACACATTACACAAGACTAACATTTCAAACAGAGACAGCATGGTGTAGTGATTTGAGCATTGGACTATGATGTGAGAGATCAGGGTTTGAATCACCATTCAGCCATGGAAACCCACTGGGAAACCTTGGGCAAGTCACATTCTCTCAGCCTCAAAGTCAATCCCCCTCTGAACAATCCTTGACAAGAAAACCCTGTAATCATTTCCTTTTAGGGTCACCATAAGTTGGAAATGACCTGAAGGTATACAACAACAACAAAATTACAGATATCTTGAATCATGTATCACAAATACCTGCCAAAATACAAAAAAAAGCATTTCAAACAAGAGTCAGTTAAACACAAATTAAACACTTCTCATTCTTCAAAAGCTTGCATGATAGATGTGCTCGTATATTCTGGGATAGAAGACGACTGGGCGTATAAGACGCCCCCCCAATTTTTAAGTTAAAATATAGAGTTTGCCACCCTCCATCCAGCCGGCCAGCCGGCTGGAAATCCTGCCCCCCACCAGCCAGCCAGCTCAGTGGCTGTAGATGATGGAATAGTCTGTGAAATTAAAGGACTGAGAACAGCTAAAAAAGCATGAGATACTTTGAAAAATGTCTGTAGTGCTCAATCTTTGGAAAGTAAGGTTGCATTAATAATTAAGTTGGTTAATACGAAGCTGGTTAATATGAAGCTATCAGATCCCACATTTTTGAATGAGCACATTAATGATTTTAGAGCCACTTGCAAACTCCTGGAGAGGAAATCCCCAAAGCTATGCAAATGGAAATATTCCTGGCAAGTTTACCAAAATACAATCCCATAATAAATACCTTGCAATTAAAGAATGTTTTAACTCTGCCAGAAGCTTTTATTCAGATAAGAGAATTTCACCATAAACAAAACTTGATGTCCTTTTAAAGACTGCTTCTCTTCTCTCCTGAGCTAAATGGAGAGGAATTTAACACTTCAAAGGCAAAGCAGTCATTCTCACAGCAGGGGGAAGGATCTGCTGGGGAAATTGCCCAGGGAATTTAACACTTCAAAGGCAAGGCAGTCATTCTCATAGCAGGGGGAAAAGATCTGCTGGGCATATAAGATGACCCCCCACTCTTGAGGAGATTTTCAAGTGTTAAAAAGCAGTCTTATACACCAGAATAGTTATTTAAATGGTGCCTAAAAGAGGGCAATTGGATCACTAATGGAAGGGCATTCCACAATTAGAGTGCCACACCACCAAAGCCCTATGACACATGACAGATATTTTGACTATATGTAATGTTAATACCACAGTATGCATGTTCAGTTAGGAAGAACGTTTCTTCTGGATCCCAAGAGGAGTAACTTTATTGCTTCTAATGGAGTTTAAATTTTACTGCCCTTTGCCCCAGTCCCCATATGGCCATGAAAGGAGTGGCCATTGCCTGCATTGAGACCCCTCCAGACCAAGTGAATTACAACACAACAACATCTGATACAAGATATATATACAAGATGATACAAGACTCCAACATAGTCACCTTTCCCCCTCTTTTCTTGCTCTTTATGATTTTTTTGGACATCTTTTGCCTGATGAATATGCCAGTACAGCTTTGAGAACTTGCATGGTGTGTTTTGTTCATCTCAGTAAGCCAATGAAGGTATTGTTCTATTGTGGATTGTTTTAGTTTCCTTGATGGGTCAATCTATTTACTTGATTATCTACTTGATGGGCAGGTCAATATATTTTGTTACCTGAAGTGAAATATCAATGGCACCTTTCCCAAGTCAATGTGTATAGCATACAACATGAGGCAGAAATTCCCATAAAAGTATCTCACCATCTGTGGCAGGAAAAATAAAATAATGATAAACTGAATAAATAACATTTTGTTGCAAAAATATGCTCCTCAAGGCAGCTATTTCATCATGATTAATGGCAGTAGAGAGTATTTGAAGAGAGTGGGACTCTGCTTAAGCTGTAACTGAGTCAAAGTACATTTTTAACCTTATTTGATTATCCCATGAATTGTTCTTAAAGCTCTGGTGTTACCTTCCCTGACACCCCCTGCCCCATATCTATAATAAATTAGCAATACATTTAATTGAATCAATTGTGGCCTTCCAACATAACGAGACCATTAAAGCTGGGAAATTCCAAAACCCAGGAATCCCTACAGAGAAGTGTTTAGACTAAGTCAGGAATGCATTCAGGAGGGGCCAAGCCCAAATTCCAAAGAAATGGTAATTTGCAGGGCAACATCCCACCCAAACACCTGGCTAATCCTATCAGCCTAAACAGGGATACTCATATCTGAGCAGAACCCTCATATCTCTCACCTTCCCTCAAACAAAGAGAGTTGCTTCTTCTATTCAATTCCAAAGTATCAGCACCTTGTCATTAGTATATCTAGAGTGTCCATTGTCTTACCTTGGGAACCCCCAAGAAGCATCGTCTTTCACTCTAAACTCGCCATCCCCTGGAGGAAATTATTGGCCATTTAAACCCCTTCAAAACAACACCAATATGTCTTCAGCTCCTTCTCCTACATCCATGCTGCCAGTTTACTGACAGACCATCAGAGTGCAACTCTGAGACCTGTTGCTGTAGGAATTTCTGTTCTACAGGACAGGTGTCATATCTTCCCCAAACAACTCCATCGATCCCAGTCCATCCTACTTTATTCACTAGCTTTGCATGATTGCATGAAGCCTGAGTGTGTGTGTGAGTGGTGTCATTATTTCCTGAATAAAAATCAAATAAGTGTACTATCTAGCTTAATTTCTCCTCCTGATTACCGATATACAAGGGTCAAAAGATCCTGCCTTCTGTTGCCCCCTTTCACATAGCCAAGCCGAGTATATTAATTCCCCAAATTAATATCAACATTTTGAGGGTCCTTAAGACCCCCAAGCATTCAGAGTAACATTGGAACTTTTTCTTGTTCTTCTGAGAATGAACTGGAAAGAAATACAGAAATTTCAGTGAAAGAGTCCAAAACAAGTGATATACAGAAGCACTTTGTGATATCATATATTTAAACTATTCTTCCCCATGGAAAGACATGTTTAACAGACTGATCAAAATTGAAAATTAAATGCAAATACTTGTTATCCAATGCTAAGTATTTGTTGCAGCAGAGTGTCAGTCCCATGGAAACTTGAGTTCAAATCCTCACTCATACAATGAATTTCAACCAGTCACTAACCTCCCTCAGAATGACAATTTGCTGATAAAAAGGACAAATTGACTTTCTATGTCACCTTGACACTGGAGGAACATTGGAATAACAACAGTAATGAATGTTTCTGATAATGAATATAAATATAGAATGTCACATATAAGATTGTGGCTCCAATTCTATGTACTATATGTTAATTATTCAACTTAAATCCAAGACTACTATAATTTATATTTTGAAACTGAAATCTGGACAAGAGGTATGGATTCTGCAGACATATATGCTGTACTTAGTTCCACCACTGTTGTTGAAAAGTATTCAAGGATAAAGAAGGATGAGTAGAAGGAAGACAAACTACTTACACTTCCATGTATTGGAGAATGGGAAAGATAGCAGCCTATCTCACAAGCAGAGTAATTAATATCTGCAAACAGAAGGTGAGCAATAACCAGCCCAAAACCACTATCACACACACACCACACCACACACACACACAACAAATAAAACAGGCCTTGTCTTCTTTGGTTAAAAATATATGAAGTAGGCTTACTTACAAATATTGAAGGCTTCATAAAATCTCAGTGAGAAGCTATGTAACATGTGCTCTTTGAACATGGAGAAGAGAGAGAGAAGTGCAGACTATAAAACTGAGGACAAATGAACTGAAACTAACTGGAGACTAACTGATGCAGGAAGAGAAAGGGGGCTTATGACCAGCAAAATAAATAAATAAATAAATAAATGACATGAATACATGTTCTACCTAAGCTTTTAGAGAGACCACAGACTAGCAATTGCTGAGTATAGGCATGCTAAGGTTTATATCTCTAACACCATCAAGGGTTGCAACTGCATGGAGTTATTCTAGAACCTCTTCAGGTTCAAATGACTTATTCCATGTGTCATAGGGAGACTCTGAAAATAGACCACAGCTGAGTTAAAACCAATAAAACTCAACAGCCAGGTGTCAAAAGTAAAAGAATAGTTAATCTGTCTGCAGAAGAAGATCAATAGCTCAGAAGCAGGAGGACCCCATTTGTTTACTCTCAAGCATTTTTATACCCTTACAAAAACAAGTCAGTTCAACTACAAGGCTATTATTTTCTACTACGCAAATAACATAAGCAGATGCATCTGTCAAAACAGGCAATAGTTCATCTATAAGCTACAACACTATTCTCAAGATGTAACTGATCATGCTATTTCAGCAAACAAATGGCATGATCTTTGCACGCACCATTATCTCACCACTCCTACTTCCTCCTGCAAGCTTTACTACTGTATATACATGACTATTTTCTTTACCTGAAACGGCTTTTTCTGTTCCTATTCTTTGACTGCCCTTCTCATATGCAAGCCCTGTAATATTTCTGTGTCAGTCTCTAATCAGATGAAAAGGGCTCTCCACCGCAGAAAGCTTTGAGGATTACATGCAACTACTGTATTACAGGGATGGGACGCTGTGAATGGTGTGAGGACTAGTTTTAGCTCTCATGGATTTCATAGGGTTTTCTTAGGCAAGAAATACTCAGAGGTGGTACTGAAATATAGCCTACACTGCCTGGTATTCATTGGCAGTCTCCCATCCAAGAACTAACCAGGGCTGATCCCACTTAGCTTCCATGTTCAGGTGGGATCTGGTGTCTTTAGGGCATTTAGGCCCCAGATATTACCAGAAATCTGTTTCTGCATATGAATTCTGGGGTTTTTGGAGTGTTGATATGTTAAGAGAGTGTTTTGTACTAAGCTATCACACCCGGAGAACTCACAAAGTATTGGCTGACTATGTTCCACCTCTTTTTACTATGGAGGGGCTGGGGAGGTCCAAAGTAAGCCAGAGGGACAGTAGAAATGGCTCTGGGGATACAGGCAGTTCACAGACTGCACTTTGCCTATAGGAGTTACATTACAATGAGCATAATCATGGCTTTCACAGTCTTCTAATATCACATCTTGTTATAATGTTACACATTAAAAAATATATGGTGACCATGTCTTATGTAAAAGAAATCCAAAATACACAAAGCAGCAATACCTTTATTGGAACAACTCTAAAGCATAAAATGTGTCATGCAAGTTTTTGAAGATTCAATGGCTTCTTCATCAGACAAAGATGTTTACATTCATACAGGAGAAGAAAGGGGACAATATTAGAGTCAAAGGTCTACATTTTGTCTCAGATGTTACTCTGTTATCAGCTAAGATGGTATTGAGGGATTTTAGTGCAGCCAGAGGCCACTCCCCTTGGCCATATGTGGACTAGGGACAAAGAGCAGTAAAAGACAGGTTATAACATTTCAACTCCATTAGCAACTGAAAGGTAAGTTACCCTAAGGTTGCATGATTCATTTTATGCTTTGGAGTTGGTCCAAAAAGGGTATCGCTGCTTTGTGGATTTTGGATTTTTTTTTTGTATATTGCTGCATGGCCAACACAGCTACTCCTGAACAGCTGTCCTATGTGTAGTTCTTCTTTCTTTTAAACAAATCAGTGAATTTCCTAACCCAGATGTTCCTTCACTCCCAAAACCACCAGTACAAAACAAAAGAAAGGTAGGATTTCAAATAAACCTGAATATACTGTGTAGAGATATCAGTCTTTGCTTATTTCATTTTTACAGGCAAGTGTGAACTATTTCAAAAATTGCTGGGTGAGGTTGTGAGGATTTTGCATGTTTTGAGAGGGAATTTTGAGAAAAAAATGTTTGCATGAGAGGAAGAGGCCAGGGGCGGCAAGGAGCTAAATGGTGCAGGCTCCACCCCTGCCTCCTCCCAGACATGGTGTGGCTACGCCATGGCCAATCCTGGCTCTTTCCATGCAATCATTGAAACACCTCCCCCAGCTCAACCATTGCTGCTGATTCGGGGCAGGGGGTTGGCTGTTTTGCACAAAAAAAATTCTGCACACTTTTTTTGTGGTATAAAACATTTTTTCCTGTATAATTTCCCTAAGGCTTCCAGGGCTCTATGGGAATTACCATATAGTCATAGAATGTTGACATGATTGTAGAGTTACTTGCTGGTGTTGTTGCTGCTGCTGCTGCTGGGGTAGAAGTGAAGAAGAAACCTGAGGCTACTGATAATTTAAAAATGATTTCACAAGTGATTTTCCCCTTGATCAGCTTTTTCTCAAGGGAGAGGGCAAAAAGGGATTGGGATGGGACATATTTCATAGACAAGAATTAGAAAATTGAGTGTGAGAGAGGGAGGGAGGGAGGGAGGCAGAAGTAAAGCCCACTCTCTTCAGTACCATTTACTCACAAGTATGCACAGGACTGTAGACTGGATCAATGATGTCGGTATACTCTTTACACACTTGCTTCAAATGGAAGTTGTTACTCATAAACGAAATAATAACATGAATGATGTTCCAAATACATTTTCATATCTGAACACACCCAAAGAATTACAACAACAACAACAGAGCTAGGAATACTTGCCTTCAGGGCTATAGTTGCCAATAAGTTTTGAGACCCAGGAACAGAGATTCCACCTCAACATTAGGAGGAACTTTTTGACAGTAAGAGCTGTTTGGCAGTAGAACACACTCCCTCGGAGCGTGGTGGGGTCTCCTTCCTTGGAGGTCTTTAAACAGAGGCTGGATTGCCATCTGTCGGGGATGTTTTGATTGTGATTTCTGCGTGGCAGGGGGTTGGACTGGATGGCCCTCGTGGTCTCTTCCAACTCTGCAATTCTATGATTCTATGAACAACAGCAGCAGCAGCAGCAGAAGAAGAAGAAGAAGAAGAAGAAGAAGAAGAAGAAGAAGAAGAAACCAGGCTGAAGTTGATTCCTTACCTCAAGTCTCAGTTCTTTATTTGCATGAAAATTCAAAACAAAGCTAAACCATTCAGATGAACAGAGACAAGGGTTCTGAATGCTCCTGCACCCTCTAAATGCCTTTCAGTGACCCCATGTGGCATATTGCCATAATCAGAAAACTCTTCCCTTCAAGATAAAATAAAAAATTCTTGCCATTTTTGACACAACAATATTACATCAAAAAGATGGCAGTTATAAATGAAAAAATATTCGGCACCTCAAAAGAAGCAGCTGGTCACTCCAAGTCATATACCCTCACATATCTGGGGGAGTCTGCTATGTGAGATGGTCCTCTTTTTGATGAGATCTGAAGCTATTTCTACATGCAAGGGGCAGTCAAATGTGTCAACCTGTGCCAGTTATAATGAATATTGGACAAAAGAATAAGGAAATGGCTCTCTGTATCCCAAAACAAGCAGTGGCTTACCCCAGATCATATACCCACACATCCATAGGAGTTTTCTCTAAGACAGCTCTGATTTCAAGGCAACCTAAAGCTGTTTCAGGGCCAAGGGCACATTCAAACACACCAACATTTACCAGATAAATGAAAATCAGGAAGTGGCTATCTGAACCCCAAAATACTTATAGTGTCACCCCAAATCATACACCCTCACATCCACAGGAGTCTGTTCTTTGAGATGGTACTCATTTCAGTTTAACCCAAAGCCATTTCTAGGTGTAAGGCATGTTCAAACTTGTCCACTTGTGACCAAATCTAAATGATTTGGCTCTGTTTTGAAGTTTCATGTGAATAAGGAACTGGGAATAAGGAACTCCAATCTCATTGAATAGAAAACATTTTAAGAGGAATCTGATTCCATCAGTGCTGCATATTGTTTTATTCATTTTTATCGTTAATGCACCTGATTTGGGGATTTTACCAGGTTCACTATCATGTATACTAACTGAATCCGGCTCCTCGCCTGGCGGCTTAGCCGCTTGGGCGGAGGAGCTGCCTTTGCCGCCGTTTGCGGCTTGGAGACCTTTTCGTGGGTCGCGGGCGGCGGCGCCTGCGACCGAGGTGAGGGGCGGGGCCGGAGTATATAAAAGGCCTCCCGCCCCTCGCCTCGTCCTTCTGTTCTCCAGCAGTCGACGATAGCACTTCGTGGCGGATCAGAGGAGCGAAGCCACGAGCGCTAATCTGGACGGCGGTTTGACGGAGGGCCCTTGGGGGTGTGGGTGTGGGGTTTTTGCAGCCTCAGGAGAAGCGGTTTGGCCTCTGTCAGTGTCGGTGGTGCCGTTGGTGGCTGTGAGAGCGGCTGCGTTGCGGGCGCTTTTTCCTGCGAGGCCGCTGCCGGCTGTACGCGGCACCGGGGGCACTGGTTTGGCCGGGAGTTACGGCGCCCGTGGGTGGGGGCATTTGTACAACTTGCCAAGCGGTCACGGCTGTGGCTGTGTGGCTTCCCATCCGCGGGTTTCGCTTGGCTTGGCTGGGTTAATGGTTACTTTTTGGGGGTTCCGGCCAGGGAGTATTTCTCCACCCCCACCCTCACATTACAAGGGTCTCCTTAGCCTAGTTGTTCATTTTGGCGGGCCACCGGGGGGTTCCCTGGGCCTAGTTGTTGAAGCCCTCTGATAGAATTATATAGTGGATAAATCATATACGGTGGCCATTTTGTAGGTTGGGTCTAGCAAGGCATTGTTTATTGCCTTTGCTTCTGTTGGCAGTTTATTCTGGCGGGCCACCAGGGGGCCTTGATTGAAGCCATTTTGTGAATTCTTTATAAGTCGGCCATTTTGTGGGAGGCATTTGGTGAAGTTCGTGGCAGCCATTTTGGGGGAGTTATTTTCTCAAGGGTGGCCATTTTGTGGGAACTGTTTTGGAGTTTAGGAATTAATTTTTAGTTAATTGGTTGTACGGTTGTTATTGATTAATAGTAATATCGACAATAATAATAATAATAATAATAATATCAATAGCATTAAAATTGATAGTTGTGTGTGGGTTTGGTTGGATTAGGTAGTGCGGTTATTAGTGGTAACAGTAACATCAACAACAACAACAACAACAACAACAATAATAATAATATCAATTGCATTAAATTGCTAGTTGTGTCTGGGTTTGTACTCCTTCCTTTTCAACTTGTATTGAAGGGATAGCGTTGTTTGGTTTGTCTCATAGTATTGCAATGGCATCTAGGAAGGGGAAAGGTGGTCAGAAAGGCAAGGGAAGGGCTACCAAGCCACAACTGCCGACTTTACCAGTACCTGTTCTTGAGTCATCAAGCGATGACGAAGAGCAGTTGCCTTGGGATGCGATTATGGCGCGAATTCAACGTTTAGAAAAATTACAGGGTGTTCACCAGGAAGAGGTCGCGGTTTCTCACTCACAAGGTAAAAAGAGAAAAGTTGCTGATGAAATTCTTTCCCGTCTAGATGCTCTGGAGCGCAACATCAACCCGGATGGTGCTACAGGGTCCACACATGTCGATGATACTTCTGGGACTGAACATCTTTCAAGTAACCCGGCGGATCAGACTGTTAATGTCAACACCTTGCCTGTGGCGCCAGGTGAGCCTGTTATGCAGACATCTAATCCCATTACAGGTACATCTTGGCCCTGGGGGGCTTGGCCCCCTATGGCCCAAGGCATGGGGGACAATGCATCAGTTGCACAGGTGGAGCAGGGGTCCTGGCCAGTGCAGCCGACCGTTAATTGGGCAACGGCTCCATGGTCGCCTTGGTCGCCTTACGGGATGGCTACAATGATCCCCCCTTTTGGGATGGCTCAGGGGTCACCTTACGCACCTCAGGGTTATGATTCCGTTGCTTATTCAGCAATTCCCTTCGGGGAAATGTCCCTGCCTTTGGGTGACCATCTGCTGCAATCCACCAGGGACAAAATAGTTAAAGGTGAATATGTGGACCTTTTTTCATTGCTTTATAGGGAAGTGGAGAAGAAAGATAGAGAGGAGATGGATGAGAAAGAGAAAGAAAAATTAAAAAAGAGGAAGGTGGAGAGAAACTGGACCAATTGGCTTTCTGGTTTCCTCATTTATGCAGGGGTTGTGGTTAAGGCACACCCCCAGCGAGCAGCCTCACTGTTTCAGTATCTTGATATAATTCATAGGGCCTATGGTGATTTTGCGGGTCCAGCTTGGCTTCTTTATGATGAGGCTTTTCGAATGAGGGCGGCAATTTATCCTTCTTTGAGGTGGGACATGATGCATCCTCAGTTATGGATGCAGCTCATGACCCCGGCTCGCCCGATTCAAGGGGAGCGGACGCACAGTGGGCACTTGGTCAGGTCATCTAACACTATGGGGCAGCGTGCCACTGTTAGCACGACTCCAGTTGTTCGGCAGGTATGTTGGGAGTTTAGTTCACATGGCTTTTGTTCTAGGAAGCCCTGTAAGTTTAGTCATGAGTGTTCCATTTGTAGTGGGGGGCATTCCTTTCGGAACTGCCCTAGAGGAAAGCAGGCTAACCGGGGTGGGAGGCCCAATCAGGGAGGTAGAGGCGGAGCTTCTGCCACTCATGCTCAAAAAGGGGCCCAGCCCAATCAACAATGAAGTTTTACGGCGTTGGCTCCAGGTATATCCTGATAAGCAAGCAGCTAAGTTTCTTCTTGATGGTTTTCAGTTCGGGTTCAAGATTCCATTTCAAGGGGTTAGAAGGCCGTGTTGGGCTCGCAATTTGAAGTCCGTTTGTGGTTTGGAGCATGTTGTTAGGGACAAGATTAGAAAAGAGGTAACCGAGGGTCGTGTTCTAGGCCCCTTTTCGAGTCCCCCGGTACCCAACCTGCGGGTGTCGCCCTTGGGTGTTGTCCCCAAAAAGGCACCAGGGGAATTTAGGCTCATCCATCATTTATCGTACCCCAAAGGGGATTCGGTGAATGATGCTATTCCACATGAGCTGTGTACGGTTAGATATACGTCTTTTGACGCCGCAGTGCGGGTGGTTCGCCTTCAAGGTTGGGGGGCTGAGCTCGCAAAGTGTGATATTAAATCAGCTTTTCGACTTTTGCCAGTTCATCCGGAAGACTTTGAATTATTGGGGTTCCAGTTTGAAGGGCAGTTTTACATGGATCGGGCTCTCCCCATGGGTTGTTCGGTTTCATGCAAGGCATTTGAAACATTCAGTACCTTTTTGGAATGGGCGTTGAGAACTAGAACCGGTTTATGCAGTGTTGTTCATTATTTGGATGATTTTTTACTGGTTGGACCTTATCAATCTGGACAGTGTGCATATTTGTTGCACCAGTTTGAGGTTCTGGCAAGGGAGCTGGGGGTTCCTCTTGCACCCGAAAAAACAGAGGGCCCTGCTCAAGTTTTGACCTTTTTGGGTGTTGAAATCGACACCATTAATCAGCAATGTAGACTGTCTGCAGTTAAAGTTTCAGATTTAAGGAATAGGGTTACCCAGTTTCTGCTTATGCGTAAAGCTACCTTGCGTGAGTTTCAGGTCCTTATCGGTCATCTGAACTTTGCTTGCAGGGTAGTGGCGCCTGGGAGGGCTTTTCTTCGCCGTTTGTGTGACGCTATTAAAGGGGTGCGGCAACCATATTTTTTGATCCGTATATCCAAGGATTTAAGGGCAGATCTGCTTGTTTGGCAGCAATTTTTGGACCAATTTAATGGCGTCTCCTTTTGGCGTGAGGACTGGAAGCTCAAGGGTTATTTTCAGATAGCATCTGACGCAGCTGGTTCTACTGGTTTTGGTGTTTATTTTGGGGGACGGTGGTGCGCGAGTAGATGGCCATCTGATTGGGCGGCTTCGGATATTGTAGCCGATTTAACATTTTTGGAATTCTTTCCCATTCTTGTGGCGGCCACTATTTGGGCGGATGAATTGGCAAACTCATCTGTGCACTTCTGGTGCGACAATATGGCTACCGTCCAGGTGATAAACTCCCTTACCTCGAAGTCCCCTCGGGTGATGGTGCTCGTTAGGGCCTTTACGCTGCAGTGTTTGAAGTTTAATATCCTGTTTGTCGCTCGGCATGTGGCGGGTGTTGACAATGGTATTGCTGACGCTCTTTCCCGCATGCAGATGGAGCGGTTCAGAGAACTGGCCCCCGACGCAGCACCCGAGGGCGATCCAATGCCGGTCAGCCTGTGGAGGCTTGGGAGGCAGAACTCGTAAGGGCTTTAGGTATGTCTATGGCTCCCAGCACGTTGAAAGGATATACCAGGGCTTTGCGTGAGTTTTTTCAGTTTAGGGAGCATTTGGGTGTTGGTCAAAGAACCCCTGTGCCTTTTGATCAGCTTTTTCAGTTTTGCCTGGCACTATATCGGAGGGGCTTGGCCCCACAATCTATTAAGGTTCGATTGTCAGCGATTGCCTTTTGGCTCAAGGCCCAAGGGGTTCCTGACACTACAGGGGATTTTCGCATCCGAAAGGCTTTAGAAGGTTGGTCCAGGGAACGTGGACGTAGTAAGGATAGTAGGGTTCCCATTTCACCTTCTGTTTTGAAGGGGCTAGCTGCAATTTGGGCGGGCATTTGTAGGTCGCCTTTTGAGGTGCTGCTTTTCCACGCAGCCGCTTTGACGGCTTTTTTCGGTGCCTTGCGCATCAGTGAGCTTGTGCAGGCTTCCAAGATGGATTCTTCTCATAGGGCATTGGAGTTTAGAGATGTTCTAATGGAGAGGTACCGGGTCACTTTGGTTTTGCGCTTTTCAAAGACGGATCAGCGTGGGAAAGGCAAGCAATGCTGTCTGCTACCTTGCAGTGACTGTGAATTATGCCCAGTTCGGGCATTGCAGCAGTTTCTTGCAGTTCGTGGGCCACGGGCAGGTCCACTTTTTGTACATGAGGATTTTTCCCCCCTCAACAAATATCAATTTTGGAATGTGACATCCAGAGCACTGGGTAAGTTGGGTCTTCGTGGGGTTCGCTTTGCTACCCATTCCTTCCGGATAGGAGCTGCTTCCACAGCTGCGGCTATGGGCATGACATCTGCAACCATCCAAGGGATTGGCCGGTGGAGGTCCTCTTCTTACCGGCGTTACGTGCGACCACTCACTTACTAACTGTTGTCTTCCTCTTTTGTTTTGCAGATTCTAGTCCGATGTTCGTGAGGCTGCGGGTGCTGATTTGTGGCCACAGTATGGTGTACTGGGCGGCCCGGCAGGCCCGAATGAGTCACTATGGGCCTCATTTATGTTTGGGGAATGGGGCGACAGTTGAGTGGGTGGGAAAAAGGGGTTTACGTTGGCGTGGCCTGATGCCATTGCTGTTTGGGGAGCGCCAAGGGCCTCCACCAGATATTCTTATCCTTCATTTGGGGGGGAATGATTTGGGGCTATTGAAGGGGAAGGCCTTGGTCCTGCAGGCGCTGCACGATATACGGGTAATCAGGTCACGTTGGCCTGAAGTTACCGTTGTGTGGTCTGCCATTCTGCCAAGGAGGCAGTGGCGGGGTGAAGGGGATCCCCGTTCTCTGGATAAAGCACGTAAGGGAGCTAACAGGGAGATTAAGAACGCCATGCACAAGGGATTGGGTTATTATTTGCCTCACCCTGACATTTTGTCCAAAAGGCCCGAGCTCTACAGAGCTGACGGGGTACACCTTTCGGACGCTGGTAATTTGATCTTTTTAAATGATCTTCAGCGGGGGTTGAGGGACCTATTGGACGAGCTGGTGGGGGAAAGGGACTAAGCGGACGCTTGCCCCTTTCTGTGGCGGGAAAGGGGGAGGTGTTGCTTCGGTGGGCACCTTGGCACCAATTTTCGGTGAAGGTAGGGTCTCTGGAAGGGCCACTTCAGGTCGTGGGGCCTAAGGGGACAGAAGGAGACCCGCCTTGAGGTTGGCCTAAAGGATAATCCTTCACCCCAATCCGTGGGGCTTGGGTGAGGGCCTTTTGGGTTCACCTTCCAGACGCGGGTCAGCTGGTGAGCAACCCCTGTCAATTGGGGGTTCCTCTCCAGGACCCAGGTGTTCGCCAGGGAAGGCTGGGGGGTGTGGTCTAGGATAGACCTACCGCCCTAGCTGGTCCCTCACCAGGTTGCCTCCCCCTGCTGAAAATCTTAGAGGTAATTAAATAGGTTGAATTCAATAAATATACTTTATTTCACCCCATTTTATGTGTGTGGTCTCTTTATTCCGCAATCGTCCGGCAATCCGGCTCCTCGCCTGGCGGCTTAGCCGCTTGGGCGGAGGAGCTGCCTTTGCCGCCGTTTGCGGCTTGGAGACCTTTTCGTGGGTCGCGGGCGGCGGCGCCTGCGACCGAGGTGAGGGGCGGGGCCGGAGTATATAAAAGGCCTCCCGCCCCTCGCCTCGTCCTTCTGTTCTCCAGCAGTCGACCCACCCTCCCGCCGCTGGAATAGTGTGATAATTGGTCGCTTAGGGGCCGGGTAGGAATTTTTTCCCCCTTTTTCTCGGGGGGTTTTTCGCCTACCCCATACTAGGATAGCGGCATTTGGGAAAATTGGCCAGGGTGGTGTCTAAATAGGTTAATACCATCAAGGTGGGAAAGGGGGAGGTGTTGCTTCGGTGGGCACCTTGGCACCAATTTTCGGTGAAGGTAGGGTCTCTGGAAGGGCCACTTCAGGTCGTGGGGCCTAAGGGGACAGAAGGAGACCCGCCTTGAGGTTGGCCTAAAGGATAATCCTTCACCCCAATCCGTGGGGCTTGGGTGAGGGCCTTTTGGGTTCACCTTCCAGACGCGGGTCAGCTGGTGAGCAACCCCTGTCAATTGGGGGTTCCTCTCCAGGACCCAGGTGTTCGCCAGGGAAGGCTGGGGGGTGTGGTCTAGGATAGACCTACCGCCCTAGCTGGTCCCTCACCAGGTTGCCTCCCCCTGCTGAAAATCTTAGAGGTAATTAAATAGGTTGAATTCAATAAATATACTTTATTTCACCCCATTTTATGTGTGTGGTCTCTTTATTCCGCAATCGTCCGGCAAATGTTCTTCATCACTTTGCCAGCAAGGTGTCTTTGACCTATGATTTTTCTGAGATTTTTTTTTTCTCTGAGCATTTTTTACCTCTCTCCCACAAAGAGGGCCTTTTTGGCAAATACCTGTATACTTATCCTTCTTTAAATGGAAGCTTTTATTCCTTTCTGATCCCAAATGACCTAGGACAATGCTACATATGGGACATGAAAAATGGTGAGTAGACTGTTGACAAACACATGATGGGGAGTGGAGAAATGGAAGAAGCTGTGCTGCTGTTATCTTGATGGGTATCCCTGACTCTGAAACCTGGTTGAAAAATTTCTCCCACCCCAGAAAATAATTGGCAAAATGATAGTCTTAACTGCAATGTCTGCAAATAGGGTGAAGGAATTTGAGAGAACATTTTCACTTTGCTATAGCCCTCAAACAAATGTTGTTATACATCTCATGCCTCTTCAGTGTGTAGGAATTATAAGGTCAAAGACACAGGCACAAAAGGCATTTTAATAAGCACCTCATTTCTGAATAGCTCTGACAAAGTCTGCATTACATTTCCTTTTGTCCTTATCTTTCATTTATCTGATTGGGTAATTTAGAGGTGTACTATCACATCCGTTAACTGGGGGAGGCCCTTCATTAGCTTGCCCACATAGTGGTTCATGGCAACTCATCATTTTTGTACAGAAGACTTTTGTGC
Organism: Gambelia wislizenii; assembly: GCA_030847615.1. Taxonomy (NCBI): domain Eukaryota; kingdom Metazoa; phylum Chordata; class Lepidosauria; order Squamata; family Crotaphytidae; genus Gambelia; species Gambelia wislizenii. Next base: position 142,784,166 of record JAUMIR010000001.1, read on the forward strand.
CTCACTGTATAAGTAAGTGAATAGGTATGAAAGCTATTTCTGTTATTCCACACGTGAATACTGGAAGTGGGGAAAATGTTCTAGTGTTTAATGAACTGACCTTATTATTGAACAAACTCCTTCTGCCTAGACCTCTGGGCACAATCGAATACAACTTATTATAAAACAAATCCAGATTGCTTTAGTTTTCTGCTTCAGTAAGTAATCCTTTACTGTGACTAACAAAGGCAGAGGGCTTGGAAGAAAAAGTATATCCTAATAGGGTTTTGCACAAATTAAAACACATCACATTTCTCACTGGAAGCATAAAGATGCAATAATAAAGCTTGTAGCTCCACAAACTGCCTGAAATAAATAACACATAAATGATACACAGAGAGATAAGGAGCCCATGTGCAACAGCTAAGAATTCACTGAAGTGAAGAGTAAGGATCATCAGTGATTAATTCCTGTTATATATTCCTCTTTTGGGGGAACTCACAGATTTATTCCAAAAATTATCATTTAGCTACCTTGCAAATGATTTGAAAGAAGCGTTTCAAGTATCTTTATCAGTATATTCTTCTTAGGGGAAACTCTGGATACATTTTTCTTTTCCAGTCTCATGAGATAAGAAGGTTACATCTCTCCCTCTTTAATTCTCTACTCTGGGAGTCCTCATGAGGGCAACAAAATGATATTTAGAAATGCATTTTTTTTTTAAATAGGAAAAGTTAAAAATAAACCACAGTCTAGCAGCAATGTAAGAGGCAGGTATAAATAAAGAGAAGGAAATATAGGGAGCTGCTTGTTCACAAGACAATTCTATAAATGTTTATTCAGAAGTAGGTCCCACTGACATTCAGATTAAGTAAGTATAGGATTACAGACTTTGTCTATGGGCTCATCTAGACAAGGGGGGAAAAAAACAGAGTACTTTGTAGTATTGACATATCACAAGCAGCAGCAACATGTCTTAATGGTTTTTCTGGCCTTGGAGGCCCCCATAAACCTCACATTCCAGATGGAAGCTGTGAGTGATTTACTTGTGTTAGTTCTTTGCTGCCACCATTTTGTGTTTTTTTAAAGTGGTCAAAGGTGTGCTGGAGTGATTTTCCCATTTTATAGGAAAGCAAAACAAAAAATAACCATCCTATTTTATTGCCTTAGCAAGGTGAAAATCCAACATGGCACCAACGGATGCTTGCCCTGCTAGCAAGCCCTGTGCCTGCTGTCACCCGGCCAATTAGCTTTGTGCTTCCCTTTGAATTTCCTGTTGTTTGATTGTTCAAACAAGCAGGAATGTGCACCCTCCCCAAGGTTTTTTTAAAAAACATGGGGAAAGCCATGAAGACTTTTAACATGTTGGTTTTGCTGAACCCCCCCCCCCCGCCTTCCAAATAGTGTGGATTGGTGCAGGAACCCATTTAGACAGGTAGGATTCCCAGTGAATTCCATGTGGAGCTTTTTCACCATTCAGACAATGCCTATATCTTCTTTTCTATCCCCAGAGGTAAATGGAAGCATCTTTTTAGGGTCTTAAGCAGTGGTACTGTACAACAGCTGTTATCTTATTAATTTCCCTAGAAATGCAGAAAAACTGAAATCTTCATCATGTAGATCATAAACTCTAAAATGGTCTATAGCTCTCCTATCTTGATAACAGACCGACAGTCCCAAAGTATTTGTAATTTAATATTTGATGTAGAAAAGGCATGCATTCCACAGACCGACCACCTAAATATTAGGCAGAGAATACTCTGTCTCAACTCAGGATTTAAATTTGGATTAAAATATTATTCTTTCTAACCTGATATATTTATGTTACTGGGCAATGTTAGGAGAAGATCATAAAATATTTTTCAGACATGAAATTGGTGAAGGAAATGCCTCACCTGTGTTTTGCCTCCAATTCTGAATTTGAAGTGGTCTGATGATTACACATTTCTTTCATTACAAACAAAACAAAACAAAACAAAAAACCCTTACATTAGTCATATAGATGCCTGGCATGCATCCATGAAGACTGGGCAAGCAAAAGCAGCCAGAGCATTTAATGGCTAAAGGTCAACCGAGAAGACAGATTGAGAGAAACAGCAGAGAACAGATGACCTCTCAGTTGATATTATGTCCAATAAAATACACAAAGGAATTTTTCTAAATGTGTACAATATATGAAAGAGTTTGGATTCTTAGGCAACCACAACACCACAGTCCATGCAAAAGAGAGAGGTGCCTGCAGGTACAGAGGTACCCCACACTTTGTAAAAGTACCAGTCATTAGGGGGGAAATCCTAAGGTGGGGCCCTCCCATAGAGAGAACTGAGATAGCTGAATGGGAATTGAATACTGGCAGGGGAAGGAAGATTGAAGGGGGCTGTTCCTGGATTGAATAACAGAGCATCCTGAAAAAGGGCTGGCTAATTTGAACCCTGATCAGGAACACTCTACATAGTAAAATTTAGTTGTGGTAGCACTTCCATTTCCCATCATGGCACTACTTTTCCATGGTGGTGGGATTGCATGCTCCTTTGAGGCTATGCTGATGATAGCGGTGCTGCTGGTAGGATCTACTGTACCAGACAGGCTTTTGCTGAGGAGCCAGACTAAATGTGCCAAACAGCTACTGGAAACAGCAGTTGTATGAGGAATGCATGTGTGTGTGTGTGTGTGTGTGTGTGGCTCTGGTGGAAGATGTCTCAGAGGCAACAGTGGTCTCAGAGTGTCCTGCTAACACTCATTAGTGCAATGAAGGAAGAAGCATGAAAAATCTCCTTTTGATTATGTTTTAGCAGAAAAACACTATGGGCTTCAGGGAAAACATATCAAATATAACCATAATCCAAGTTTCTGTTCCAACCAGATGCAGAAGAAGAAAAATGTGAGAGATTCCATGCTGGAGTCCGGGAGGAAACTGGTCACACACTAAACAGGACTTGTTGTTAATCATAGGCAATTGGAATGCAAAAGCAGGAAACAGAGCAGAATCAATGATTGTAGGAAAATTTGGCCAAGGATTAAGAAAAGAAGCAAAGGAGTGACCGATTAGATTTTGTGAAGCTAACAGTTTGTTTATTGCAAACAAAAGGGGCAACTGTATACATGGACATCACCTGAAGCATGCATGTGTCTCTGTGTGTATGTCCCTTCAAGTCACCTGTCTACTTATGGTGAGCCCATGAATTTTTCATAGGGTTTTCTTAGGCAAGGAATACCCAGAGGTGGTTTTGCCTGTTCCTTCCTCTGAAATATAGCCTACATGGACACCACTTGATGGCCAATATAGAAATTAACTGGACTACTTAATTGGAAGCAGAAGATGGAGAAGCTCAATTCTCTCTGTGTAAACAAGACCAGAGCAGATCATGGCACAGACCATGAACTGTTGGTATCAAAAATTAAAGCTAAAAAAGAACCAACCATCGTGCCAAAATACAACTTGAAGTAGAATATCTATCTATCTATCTATCTATCTATAATCCTCTTGGGTATGTTGCCATTTTCAGTGTGCAGATTGGCTGCTTAGGTGTCAGGGTCTGCCTCTCCTCACAGGATTAGGCCCCGGGCTGCATGGCCCTTTTGCAGACTCAGGCCCTGGCTGTGGGAGTCTTGGAAGAACCAGGGCCAAGCTATCAGACACAGTCAGCTGCAATCATGCAACATACCTGAAGCAGCCAGGGGAACTGCTATTTAAGAGTGGCATCCAGCCCTCAGTCTTGGCAACCACAGGATGGTCCTCTGTGCTGTCCGTAGTTGCTCCTTGCTTTTGGGTTGGGTCCTTGGGCCTTCTGTGCTGTCCATAGCTGCTCCTTGGCCTTGGGGTGGAAATGTGTGGAAAGTTTCAAGTCCTTTCTAAACATGATGGTGGAGGGGCTCTCACATCCTGGCATGTGTGGTGTGTGTGGCATGTGGGGTGTATGTGTGTGGCATGGGTGTGTGTGTAGCATGTTGTGGTGTGGGGTGTAACATGGTGTGTGGGTGTGCACACACAGTTCCATGACAGCAGAGAGGCTCTCGCATCCTGGCATGCATAGTGTGTGTGTGTGTGTGTGTGTGTGTGTATAGCATTGGGTGTGTCTATGTATACATGCAGTTGCATGGTGGCAGCAGAGGGGCTCTTGGCATGAAACTAGCCATTATAGTTGATTTGAAAGGTTGTATATTAATGCATCAAATTATCATACTCTTAACATGTTTCCTAAGTGGCCAATCAGCAGAGTGGGAATGGAAACATACCAAAGCATTTTATATATGTAGATAATGGTGTATGTTAGTCTGGGTATAGGTAGTTTAAAGATAAAAATCGATTTGCATTGTTTAAACCTAATTGACCAGAAGTCAGAAGAAGCTAAGGACATGTCAGGGAGGAATGCAAAAAGACACTCTCTGCAGCCCCCCTCCAAAGAAGTCTCAATGGATGATAGACAAAACTCTGCAAACAGTAAAGGAAAGACGAGAAACAAAAGTAAAAGGTAACAGAAATAGGGTCAGAACCTTGAAGGCAACTCTCCAGAGACTTGCACACAGGAACAAAAAGAACTGTTATAATAATCAATGCAGAAAAATGCAAGATCACACACACACACACAAAGAACAAGAGATCTCTTTCACAAGATTCAAGAAATCAAAGGGAAATTTAAAGCAAGAGTGGGGGTGCTCTACAACCTGTAGGGGAACACATTACATGACCAAGTACAAATAAAAGCTGGTGGAAACAGTACACTGAAAAACTATATAAAAGAGATGAAAGGATGACAGATTAATTTGAGGAAGAAACATTTGAATATGAACCTTTAGTTTTTAGAAAAGGAAGAGGAAGCTGCACTGAGGACACTTAGGAGAAATAAATTACAAGGAACAGATGGCATACCAATAGAGAAGCTTCACACTGCAGAGACAGAATCTACCCTAGTTCTAACTAAAACTTGTCAACAAATCTGGAAAACAAAACAATGGCCCACAGATTAGAAATGCTCAATATACATTCCACTCACCAAGAAAGGACACCAGGGATTGCATTAACCATGGAACCATTGCATTAATCTCCCATGCAAGCAAAGTAATACTCAAAATTCCTTGGACTGCTAAAAAACCATGTATTCCTAAAAAGACAAGTAAATGGGTCCTAGAGCAAACAAGCCTGAACTCTCCCTCAAAGCCAAGATGACTAAATTGAGACTGGTGTATTTTGGACATATCATGAAAAGGTATGACTCACTAGAAAAGAGAATAACACTTGACAGTGATGTCTCTTACCCCAAGTCTCAAGTCGAGTCTCAAGTCCCTACCTTCATGTCTCAGAGAGCTAAGTCTCAATTCCTTGCAAGATAACTTTCAAGTCAAGTCTCAAGTTGAGTCTCAACTCTGGGAGCTAACTTTAACAGAAAAAAAGGAGGTAGTGGTGGAGTGTTTGTATAGGGTTGGGGTTTCAATAACTAGAAAATCAAGAAGATGTGCACAAAGTTAGATTTTAAAAATTATCATAGGTAAGTCCAACAAGACTTTATTTAAATTGTGTTGTTAATCAAATTTATCAAGATTTCAGTGTAGGAAAAAACACATTTTTTTCCACCAGATTGACCCCCAGCCTGCTATTTTCTGTTCTCACCAGAGAAACGCTTCTGGAAGCAAATCTTGCATGCTGCTGCTCTTAGGAAATACTTTAGAAGGCTGCTTTGATGTGCAGTTGCTTCTGGGCTTGAGGCTGGAGGTTGGGTCTACTCAGAAGCCAGCCTGTCCCTGCTGCACACCAGAGGAGCCTTCTAAAGCATTTCCTAACAGCAGCAGCATGCAAGACTTCCTCCCAGAAGTATTAGGCAAATGCCTGAATATCCTGGCTGATTATGGGGGGAGGAGGGGTTGAAATCCAGGGAGGGAGCTGGCAAAGCCTCAATGAGAGCAAGACAAAGGAAAGGGAGGAGGAGGAGGAGGAGGAGGAGAGATTGCAGACTGGCTGCAGAGACACTAACTTCATTTGGGTTGACGAAGAAGCAGGAGGGATATGAGAAAAAATGGAAACACTAAATTCAAGTTTGGCTTGAGGTGCAGGTTGTTGCCTGCTTGGCAGCCTGTGAGAAATGCTTCCCTCGAGCCTGCTGAGAAGACCTTGCCTGCTGCTTAGGAAAAGGCAAGCTTTAGAGGACCTTTCCAACTCAAGCCAGTTGCTGAACTCATTTGCTGTGTTCCCATTAAAGAAACACTTCGCAAGCTCTTGGGGCGAATGTTGCCTCTGTTAGGAAATGCTTTAGAAGGTTCCTCCTCCTCCTCCAAGGCCAGCAGCTCAGTAGCTAAAAATATACAAGTCTCAAGTCAAGTTGAGTCAATGCTTGATTTATGGCAGAGTTGAGTCCAAGGGGTTGTTTACACGGTGAAATATTCCTCTAAATATACCGCTAAGATCGCTCATAGTTCCCACGGGTCGAGCCACAGTAACGCATCATTCAGAAGGGGGGTAGCCAAAATGCCCAAATGTAGCATCTCTGGCAATGTCGCAAGTTTTGCCGGTATATTTCAAAAATAGAGATACGCACAGTGATATTTTTTGTGTGAACTGTGTGTTGGTATATTTTAAAAAAAGAAACCAAACCGGAAACTGGTGCCCTGTGGGCAGTGCCATGGGAGTGGTCTTTGCCATTTGCCCACTCTTTTTTTTTGTAAAGGGGATAGAGAAAGCACATCTTCTCAGGAGCACTTTTGTTTTCAACAACGAAAGCAATGGCGTGCTCACCTCAGGTCAGAAACAGGAAAGGTGGTTGTGGCATAGCATGGGGACATGATGAGACCTTTGATTTGATAAAGTTATGGGGTGAGCAAAAGGTGCAGGAGCAGCTTCAAAGCAGCCACCACAATATAGATGTTTTTGAAAAGATTGCAGAGCAGATGCAAAGGAGAGGGCATGAGCGCACCACTGAAGAGTGCCGATCTAAGAGTAAAACACTAAGGGCTCGGTATAGGCAGGTAAAAGACCACAACTCAACCAGTGGTAATGATGCGGCTACTATGCCCTTCTTTGCTGAACTTCATGCTATAGTCTCCGGGGACTGCAGCTTAAACCCGCCACGAGTTTCGCACAGCTCTTCTGCAGATTGCAGACCATTTCCCCCCGAGCGGGCCAGGACAAGCATCTCTGCTGGCTCTGGTGGCCCGGCAAGGGACACGGAGGTGAACTCTCCCCCATTGTTTGAAGAAGACATTGGTAAGTTCAACAGCATATTGCTCTTTTAAACTTACAGTCAACGTATGCTCGTGTTCATCCACGTAAATAAGCTTCTCCTACTTCATTTCCCTTCCCACTGAAAAGAAAAGTGCTTTGCCGCGCACACTCATTTTCCCTACTTTGCGAGTGATGAATTACAAACCCTTTCCTGTGCTTTAACTACTGAGGTGATATGTGCCCTGATCCCATTTCATGAAATGTTTGCTTTTCTGTTCTGAAAATTTTAATATTTCTGATGTCTGTATTCCCAAAACATCCATTTTTAGAGAAATAGCGGTAATGTACTTTATTGCATCTGTGTTCGTCCTTGTTTGATTTTAACAGTACAATATTACTGGTAGTAAGGAAATATTTAGAAAATATTTTAAAAATGAGTTATGGACTTGAATTAAAAAGGCTTTGTCTTGATGCTAAATTGCAAGTTCCCTATTGTAATGTACCGTGGCAGCAGATGTATGTAATTGTTCCTACTGCACATTTGGGTTTTTTTAAACGGAGGAGGTCTGTGTCACGAAGCTTAATTATTTTTTGGTAGGTGTTCAAAGATAAATAATGAAGGTGGATTAATTACTGCAAAGTCGATACGTGCAGGGCAGTGATAAGTTGATGGCTTCCATCCCCTCCTTTTGGTTCTACTAATTGTGGGCAATAAAAGGGCCATAATAGGTGACCGGAAAAGCAACTTCCTTTGTTACCTGGCTTAGTTTCAATTTCAAGCAGATAAATACCCAGCCTTCCTTTAAATGTATAATGAGTGTAGTTTAAATGTTACGAACATGACCTTTCTTCCCATAATGAAAGTCTGCTTTTTATAGAAAAATATGAACCTATGCAAAAAAATTTAAAGTTTTGATGCAACTCCTGTTTGAATTTTGTAAAACTTAACCACCTCCAGCGTTCTCCACAGGTACAATAGCTAGGTCATTACTAGCATTACATGTTGATCAGATTTCATCATCTCTGTCTTTGGTGCTGTGTCTTTTAGACATACATTATGATGTTTCTGTTTGCGTGACCATGTTCCCCATTATTAAAAACACTTTTTCTTGTGTTCCTAGACTTGCAAGCAGCAACACAGACCAGCCATGAGGAAACAGTAACCCTTACGCTTGAAGAAATTGAAACTCCTACAAATTCTGGTTCTGTAATTCTGCTTGACAACCAGGACCCTGAACTAGATTTGACTGCTGAGAGGAGATCCACAGAGTTTCAAATTGCATGGAGCAGTCAACAGGCTGAGGTCAATGAAGGTGGGTGTTTAAAGTGTATACATGCACACCTGTACAGGAACAGCTATCATCATGCTATACATGCCTGGTTAATCCTCCTACTTAATCTATCTTTCTTTTTCTAATTCCAGGGGCATCAACTTCTTCACCTCTGTCTGCACTAACCCCAGGTGAAAGACTGGCACTAAGCAAAAGGAGAAAGGAATGCAAACCCACTGAACATCAGCAGCTGATGCTACACTCATCCAAATTGATGACACGCATGCTATCGCACATGGATGCTCTTGCAGAGAAAGAGCATCAGCGACTTGATAGGTTAGAGACAATTGCTGAGGAAAGGCAAAAAGTGGAAGATGCTATGTATGAATGTACCACTTCTTTCCTGCAAGCCAATTTGGAGAAGCAGACAACACTGCTCTCTGAAATGGTACAATACATTGGTACTATAGCCAATAGACAACTAGTAGTATGTACTGTGGTCAGAAAGCAGTCAAACCCTCGCCCTTCCTGTGGCCATGTTCACCCCATGCCAGATAGTGTTGAGTTATTTTCAGAACCATTGACAGAAAAGGAAAACACTGCTGCTAGTCAGCCTGCCAAAACAAGACCCACCTGTAAAATTCGAAAACCAGAGATTATGTCCCTTTAGAATACTAATTCTCAGTAAACAGGCTGTGTACAGCAAAATAGTTTACTATGTGTAATCAAAAACCCTATCTAATTTCATTTTTCCTCTGCTTTCAAAGTGTGATTTATAAGTTAGGGTGTTCTTCTATTAGGCAAGGAATGCTTTTCCTGCTGAAGTAATGCACGAAGCCGTAGGAATGTACTCCTAAGTATAACTAATTACTATACCTTGTAGAGAATACATAGCTAAGAACGACTGTATCCATTACCTTAATAAAACAAAAAAACCAATGAATACTAAGTAGTGCAAAACATATGTCTTTATTTACAACTCTCTATAGAGATATATACACATTATTTACAGTAAGCATTTATACAATACAAAAGTACTTGGAATATAAAATAAATATACATTCTAAGTAATAAAATAAATAAAATATGACATACCTGATGTCCATAGGACACTTCAGGCACTATAAACAATGATATTCCAATTCAACAATGAAAAGAACTACAATTTTTAATTAAGATAATTAAATTTACAGTCCCCCCCTCAGAAAGTCTCCTCTCAATTGATGCCAACCTAGGCTCCAGTCTCTGGGCTGAAATAGAAACATAAGAGAAGGCAGGTTAGCAAACTCTATAGAGCACAGGTTGAAGGTTCTGTCACTTTAGAAAAAATGGGAAATGTAGTACAGTTCTTTAAAAAGCAGAACTACTATATTTTACAGATATATATTGAGGTGGTTCTTCCTGTCACTATGAATTATAACTTAACAGCATATTTTATCTTATAACAATACAGAACTTGCACATCCAGTAAGGAAACATGTTTTGGATAAGTATAACATATTGCTAAATATCTGGGTACATACCTACTGCATCAGAAATAGCAGCAATGAACTGCTGACCCTCCTCCCCTCTCAGGAAATTTTGAAAATCAAATCTCCCAGGGTCAGCTGCAATACAGGAAAACATTAGTTAAGGACACTGTAAGATCTGCTAGAGAGATTGACACATACATATGATTTTCTGCTTAGCTAACACTGAGGATTCTGCAAACAAACATAGCATTCCTTTTCATAACAGTAAATACAGGAGGTATAATTAATGCTTCTGAATGTAACATCTATATAAAAAACTGTTCACTGTACTTGTTATGAAGAATACATTACAGCTTATTTCTATATAACATTATAGGTATTATGTAATCTTTCAAGGGATGACAAATTTATTAAAAAAATAATAATATGAAGTGGTGTACATTAGTAACATAGTTATTTGAAAACAGCTTTGGGCAACAGTCATTTCACAACAGAATGACTAAATAATGGGTCAAATAAATGAGGGTATTCTTAGAAAACTGCTTATATTGTCACACAATACCGGGTGCTTCATGAGCAGCCTGGGGGTGGTGGTTCCTCCTCCACCTCCCACTTTCCAGCACCTGGCTGGTCTCCTGGTCTGGGGGCTGATTTGTCAGATGATTATTCAGCCGCCTCTGCCGCCCGCCGCGCCTGGCCACACATCCCTGTGGAGTAGAAGGGCCAAACTAGCTGATTTGCAAACCAGAATGCAGTTGCAAAACGTTTTGGGATGTAGCCTAAAGCACTTACCAGCAGGTCGGCGATCCCTCCAGCTAGGTCTACCACCCGTAACCCACAGGTTGTGCATGTCCTGGTAATAGGGAGGTCGATGGCGGGGGGGAGGGCTGCCATCATAGGCCTCCCTTGCCTCAGAAAACTTGGCTTTTAAAATCTTAAACTTCGACTGTTGTGCCGATCGATTGAATCCCGCATGTCGCAGGCTGGTGGCCGCCGCAGAAAAGAAGTGGCAGTTCGTCCTATTGGAGGAGTGCATTATTCTCCTAGGACACCCCTACTGCTGGACGAGGTGTTCTAGGAGGAACAATGTCTCCTGGGACCTCCAATAGGTGATCCGCCTGGCTTCCATCCTGTGGTCGGCCATGCCAGCACTGACAACAAAAGCGCAGTGGACTTAAAACACTCTTCCGGCGGTTAGTATAGGACCGGCGCTTAACCCGTTGGCAAAATTTAAATTTGAAAGTTGCAATTTGGACCCACTGATACAATAGGCTAATTTGAATTGTTTGGGTGTATTGATACTCTTGCAGGCATTACATGCCGGAAAGGCTAATAGGCATGGATACAGTGGAACTAGTTTACAGGCGATTTAGAACCAATTGAGGAAATGAGACCAGACAGCCTTTTACTATTACAAAATGAAACATTTTTATTATAGCAGTGATGACACTGAAAAAGTAGACATCAGCTTTGATGAATTGCATGAATGCATACAGCTCCTAGGTAGCCACATTTAATTTTTATTAAACATAAACACAAACAGAATGTTCCCTGTGCATCAGCTACCTGCGTCTTCTCTCCCAGAAATAATTTGCCAGCTTCCCCCTCCTCTTGCTTAGCCTGCTCTAAATTCATAAGTGGTGCTCCAAGTGTGTTCAGAACATAACGGTTAGACCTGGAGCGTTTGGGATTGAAAATCTCACCCTTTGTCTCACAGTAATTGTGTAAAATTACGCATGCAGCAATGACAGAACATATGTTTTGTTCTGATACTTCTAGGGGTACATTTAATGCCCTCCATCTGGACTTGAGATGCCCATAACTCCGTTCTATGCAATTCCGAACCCTATTATGGGTTTTGTTGTACAGGGCTTGCTTTGGTGTTAAGCGCCCATGCCTGTATGGGGTCATTAACCACTTCCTGATGGGGTATGCTCCATCCTCCAGAACCAGCGGTGGAATACTCACACCGTCTACAGTGATACAAGGGTTGTTAGGCACATATATTCTGGCCTCCATAGCCTCAAAAAAAATAATAATAGAATTACGCAGCATGCGTGCGTCGTGCACCTTCCCGCTCCAACCGATCTCCGTGTCCACAAACAACCCTCTGTGATCACACACTCCTTGAAGCAGCACAGAGTAACTGTTTTTCCTATTAATGTAATCATTCCCCTGCCTGATTGGTGGTACTATTGTGATGTGGCATCCATCAACGGCGGCTATAACATTTGGAAAGGCCATCCTCTTGAATCCGGCCATTATCTGAAAAATTAAAAGAAGGCTGCTATTAACCTTAAGAATGCAAGGCAATATTCAAGGCACATTTTACGGCACCCTCTGAAAAATTACGGAGGCAGCTGTTCCCCGTTGAACCTTTTTTTCACATCTGTATTGAGCAGGGTAGCTCTCAGATAGATCAATAAACGGACCATTTTTTTTTAATAGCAAAGGCAGACAACAGACGAACCATTATCTAGAAAACAAATTATTGCCCAGCAGAAAATATGAATGGAATTTATTAGGAGAACTCTAATGCCGCACAATGATAGAAACGTTGTTTTAGTAGATACGGGGGGAAAGCACACAGTAGATTTTGGCCAACAGCGCATCTCAAATCCAGTTATGGTAGTAGCATTCTACGTTGTAAATTAACATAAAACACGGTATACTATTGTCTAATGATTAAGAACACATTCCACGGTATATATTAAAATGGATGTAAGATTGTAATCGTTTGGGAACATATAATTAACGCACGGTGGAAAAGCGCATAGTTGCAATTCCTTAGGAGCGCTTACAAAAATATTACAAGTAAAATACATACTGCTATATCCATCATTAAAAAAAAGAGTGTTACCTCATCAGGATCACCTGGATACATCGCTTTAGAAAGAAATACATGTTCCATGGTTAATACAACCTCCTCCAAAAATTTTGAAACTGTTGCTTTCCCCACTCCGAATAGATGACTTGTGGTAAGAAAGCAATAGCAACACGCTTCTCTGGAGGGATTGATTTCCTCATATTAGTATCCATCTTCTGAATATAAGGTCTGAGCATCTCAACTAGTTTAATGAACAATGACCTATCCATTCTAAAATTGGAAAACCAGCGCTGATCAGACCACACAGACATTACGAACTTCTCCCACCACTCTCTGGATCTCGGATACTCCCAATATAATCTCCCCCTCTTAGAGCAACGTAACAGTTCTGCCCGCATTGATGGGACAAGCTGGGAGAGAGCTAGGAGACCAGTACATGAGGATATACGCACTTTTCTTCTTTTGTACCCATTGCGACTGCCGTGACCCAAACGCAGAGCCCTGCTTGTCCTTTTTGATTTTCTGCTAAGGTACACACGCAAGTTCTCATCTATGGCACTCATTGTTGAGCATATGGTGGATAACAAGTAGAAACCACATGCAACTATCACCAGCGAGTCCATCTCATCCTCGTATGCCATTGCTCACCCAGATGTGCAGACAAAGGTAATATGGATAGACCAATAAGAGCACATCATCATCCTTTTTAGGAGAGCCAGTAGGAATGAAGGTGGCAGGAAAACTAAACGGAAATGCGTGGATAACTGCAGTCATGTGAGCTTTGATTGACAAGGCTGTCTTAGTGCATCATGGACAGTGGGAACTGAAATATGAGCAGAATAATTAATAGCGATTCATTATGAATGACGGAATACTTTCCGTGTAAACAGATTTCACGCTATATATTAAAGCAGCCAAAAAAATCATGTGAACTATGTGCCACAATAATGAATTAGCGCAATTGCGCAATTTCTTGTAATAAATCCTTCTGTGTAAACCGCCCCCAAGTCAAGTCACTGAAGTGATTTAACTCTGACTCAAGTCTGAGTCAATTGACTTGAATCCTCATCACTGATGCTTAGTGAGGTAGAAGGCAGTAGGAAGAGAGGAAGACCACATTCCAGATGGATAGACTCAATCAAGAAAGCCACTAGCCTTCAGTCTGCAAGACCTGAGCAGGGCTGTTGATGATAGGGAGATTTGTGGGGTCACCATAAGTTGAAGTCAACTTGCTGGTAGTTGACAACAGAGCTCTTCTAGTTATATAATACAAACTTCATAAGTCAATATATTATGGATATTTTTGGTATATTATTGGGTATTATTTTAGCTGCTCAAGTACAGCATGCAGTTGGATATTGAATTTTCAACCTTTAATTTTATTAACTTAAGTGAATCTTCACAGTCTGGTGTAACCTTGGCATGTGAAGCTATACATCTTCTTAATCACCTTAAATCATTAATTCTGTCTTTCCTCTGAGACTTCTCTTAATAGAAGAAAATATGCAATTGATGCTTAGTCTACTATTACTTAATGGAGGCTTTTTATTGATTTATAGCCATTATAGGTCTGAAGTCTGCTGCAGACTTCAGAGTACAGCTCAGTCAAGTAGCTGAGGCAAAAGGACAATGCAGAGTTTATCCAAAGGCCAGTAGACTGCTTTTTAGAGGTTTTTTTAAGCATTAGACCACCAGCTGAGGAGCCTGCAAAGCTCTCAGCCATTGAAAGGAAACTAGGGAAACCTGTTGCTGCAGTTTGAGTAGTAGGGAACCTGTTTACTCTCTTCACCAGATATTTATAGGAGTGGTACCATGGACAGCTTTGCCTACTGTTCAATAGCTATGTCCAGACTATTAAGTTGCTGTCATTGATGGCCTTTCACCATCATGGGGGATGGCTGGCCAGCTGGGGAGAGGCTCAACCCCTCCCACCCAGCAAGGCTCCCCCCGTGCAGCCTTGCTGGCTGGGAGGGGAACCTCTTTGTGACTCAGAGCTGCACTGGGTGGAAAGGGATAAAGTGGCTAGCAAGTCTCCCCCCCCGAGCCAGCCACCTCCATCGGACTTGTATCCGGCGTATAAGATGGCCTCTGACTTTTCAGCTGATTTTACAGGCTGAAAAAGTCATTTTATATGCTGGAATATACAGTATTCAATTTAAAACATTATTTAAATGACCACTATTTTTCTATGCTCCTATTTGATTTTATGGATACTTTTATTATTTATATTGCTTTTTAAAGCAGGTTTTATTTTTATTTTAAAAGTTGACTCGAGGATCTTTTACCAGCTATGGCAAGTAAGGCTATTTTGGTACTGCACCCTGGCCTGATACCAGACTGAAATGGGTTCAGATATTGTTTTCTGTTAAAGAATGGCTGAAGTTACATGGTAACTACATGCTCAAGCAGCTTAGCCAAACTGGATTCATTAATGATAGGACAGTATTTCTCTGGGGCCAAGGACGTTTTTTGCACTGTGAAAAATGTTAAGATTTGAGAAACTACAGTCTCCTTCTAGGCAGCAGGCACTCCCTCATCATACTGAAACCTTTACTCAATTTACTCCTGAACCGACCCAATCAGTCCATCTCTGTTACATCTTATAAGCAAGGACTGTCAAGGGCAAAGCTTTCATGTGGTGATACGAAGTAGTTGAAATACCTTGTCTGCATAATCAGGACACAACTAAAACTCATCCCAAGAATCTTGACCAGATGAAACACACTGGACACTTTCCTAGACACAGTATTAACGGAGGTGTTGAGGTCTCTTCCAACTCTATAATTCTATTATTCTATGGAGTAATATCTAAAAGCAGTCTCACATATGGTAATCGGCAGCATGGAAATTTTGTGGACTAAGCAGCAGGTGCCTCCCCACAACATTTCATGAGCTGCCATTGGTCATCAGCTGTGAAGGCTCAGAAGCACTGGTCTTTTGTGTCAGTACACTGCAGGAAATGAATTGGTTTGTATTCTACAGCTGAAGCAAAAAGAAGTCATAGGCAGATCATATATTGGTGAATACTTTCTCCATGCCTGGTGATGCACTTAAAAGGGGCTGACTCTGTGTACTTGGGCACATGCTTGCAGTGTCTATATGCCAGAGTATTCGTTTTCAGGACTACAGATCACCTGAACAGAACAGTCCTCTGAAAAGTCTGATAGTAGAGGATTATTCTGTAAAGGAATGAAGTCAGATGTGTCCTTACGTTCCAGATGGTAGGTGTCTTCATAACTGCTTACATTTCACCTACAATAGAAGATTGGACTCTTAAGGTTCATGATAAGAAGGAAATGGACAAACCAAGAGCCTCGATCAATCAAAAGTGGACAAATCAAGTGGAGAATGGTTGGAAACCAGTGGAAAAGAAAAAAAGGACTGAACTAGAGTGATAAAGAAAAATTTTTTTTGGATTAGCCAACAAATATGCTGAATTACAATCAAAGAAAATTGTAAAATTACTAATTTAAAAACTGGAAGTATGAAATAGGAACATAGATATTTAGCAAAGTTAAGTTAAAACTGGCTTTAGTAAGATCTAGCATAACTGCTTACATTTCCTACATAGTTATACTGCTCATTTTCTAAGGATTCTGTGTTGCAAGCATGCATGTAAGAAAATATAGAGGCACAGAGCCTTGGTGGCACAGTGGTTAAATGACAGTACTGCAGCCACAATGTTGTGAGTTCAATCCTGCAGGGCTCCAGGTTGACTCAGCCTTCTATCCTTCCCTAGGTCAGTAAAATGAGTACCCAGCTTGTGGGGGGAATTAGCTAACTTATTGTAAAACAGTTAGGGAGTGCTTTGACACTGATAAGCAGTAGAAAAATAGAAGTGCTATTGCTAAGTGCTATAGATCCTTCCTGGAAAATGGCACAGTTCTGTCCTTCCCCTTCTCCCTGGCATGCCACTTACTCCATGCCACCTGGGTAACCCTCATGGCCATTTACTGGCTAAGGGACAGGAGAGGCCAAACAGCATCTGGCTGCATTCTTGCAGTGAGACATGCAGTAGGTCCAAGGGGATGCCTGCTTCTTCCTGGAGCACAACCAGATGTTGCCAGACCACTCCTACTGAATGACCATGGGGTGGTGCAGAATGGAGGTAGCTGGCATGGACAAGGGGTCATTACAGATGGAGTTGTTGGGTGACTCCCTCCACAATGACCAAAAAGGGGCACACACAGTCAAAATTTACAATTATACCTGCAAACAGCCTCAAGAGGATTCTAGCCAATCACAGGGTTAACTTAGCTGTATAGAATGGCAGCTAACTGTATTTCCCTGACTTACATACCATGTTTTGTTCAAATAATATAGGGTATGTGTTTGTGTGTTTTGTATAATTTAATGTTTGAGGGAATTACTGCAACACCTAAATACCCTGAAGGCACAAGATCCTATATTACCTTGAAAGCTAATAAAGGCCAGACCTGGTTAGTACTTGGACGGGGGACCACCAATATACTGAAATACAGTATATTTCAGAGAAAGACAATGGCAAACCACCTCTTGAGCATTTCTTGCCTAAGAGAAACCTATGACATTCATGTGGTTGCCATAAAACAACAGGCAATTTGAAGGCATGTACACTCAGAGATATACTAGTAAGATGGAGAAAACATATTTAGCAGAGCAATTTTTTAAAAAAATTGAAGTATTTTCTTTCTATACAAAAAATATAAGCTGCATATGTTCAGATCACATCTGGTTTTTCTTACAATACCTTCTTTATAGACTTTAAATTCTGCAATGTTCACTCTTGATATACCGAGCTCTTTTCAGAATGTCTTTTTTTTAAAGAGTTTATAACTCATTCATATTCCTCCTGTTTGCCTGCTGCAACCTTTTGTTTAGACCAATTTGTATCTTGCTTCAAAATCTAGAACAAAATATATTAAAATTTCCAGAGTCTTTCTATGAAACAGTGAAAGTGAAAGCACTTATTTTGTATTACTTAAAGGTGGGGGGAGGAATATTGGTAAATATAATGAAATTCCTAGTCTCCAAGCCTTCATTTCTTCAGGGCACATTGTTGACTTAATTTTAAAGCCCTGTTCCAGTAATTATTGAAGGTGGCACTGCTGTGATAAAACCAGGTCTCGTTGGCTATAAACTAAATGAAAAGCACCTCAACTTCACTCTGGCTAAATTCTGCATTATTACTCATTTTTATCTCTTATTAAATTACCATAGCAACTCCACTAGATATTCTGCTTTGCTGCCTGTCTCCTCCCCCCTCCCCTTTCCTAAGGGACACAAGGAATGACAGATAGTAGATAGCAGAAGGCAGACACAAGAAACTGGAGATTATCAGAACATGTTGAGATAGGTCAATTGAATCATAAAAAGGGTTATTGCTGGTATTT
The DNA here is from genome assembly GCA_030847615.1 of Gambelia wislizenii. NCBI lineage: Eukaryota > Metazoa > Chordata > Lepidosauria > Squamata > Crotaphytidae > Gambelia > Gambelia wislizenii. The sequence goes on from JAUMIR010000001.1 coordinate 142,802,240, forward strand.
CTATGGTGTTGTGTCACTTAGAATAATCATCAAAAGGTAGTCTATCACTGACAGCAGGAAAGCTCTGAAGTGAGTCATAAAGAACAGGACTGGCACAATAGAATTATATATAAATCTCATCCCTAATATGACCTGACATAAACTGATAACTAAACGAAGGAGAGAAAGCATGTAGAGCAGGAAATGCTACACAACATACTGATAACATGATGATGTATACAGTTGCACTGCATTCCCACTTTCAGGGAAGACCATGGGCAATCCATTGTTTTCCACCACTAGAATGTGCATATTAAATGTAAGGCCAACATGCCCTGAAATCAGCTGCCACACCACACAGCTTTGGCTGAAGCTTATTTGCTTGGGAGACATACAATGGGTGCTCCTTTGCTTTGCACCACTGCCAGAGTGCTTCAAGAGTGGTGCTTTACGGGGGGGGGTTTTCACCTCCAAATGGGGGTGGAGGCTGTGGGGCTTTGAGACGAACTTTGTTGTTATCTGTAATTTATGATTTTAGATATTTCTCATTTTAGAGGTGTGTGATTTTTTTAAAAAATTAAACTTCTGATTTGAAATTAGAAAGCAAAATTTGCTCTCCCCACCCCCCGCCACTCAGTGCTTCCATCCCCAAGGTTGTGAAACATTACTTTTTTTAGCCCAGGGCTGACAGATATTAACATTGCTTTCACTTGGCAGTTTTGAAATAAAAATATATTTTGCCAAAATAACAATAGCCCACACTAGTCTTCAGTGTAGAAACGGGGAAAAAATCTGATACTACTGGGTTTGTTCCTCAGTTGTAATATAGTTTTATGTCTTGATTTTACCTGGCCATGCATTGTAAATCTTTACGATGGACTTCTATACCGGTTCATGACAGATCCCAGTTGATATAATCATGTGATCAAGCCTAGGTTAGTTACATCCATTTCTACATAGTTGCTACACCTCATGATTGTAAAGAAGAAGAATGCATTTGAAAGCTATGTTATGACAACATTCCAGGTGCAAGGAGTCCTGCGAAATTTCAGCTTGGATCCAACTGTATTATTGTGCTTGTGTAGCTCCCATTTCACAAAAGTTGTGTTTTTCAAGAATATGTGCAAGGCTAGTAGTGAATAACCCTTGTGCAAGTAGTTTTCACAGTCAGATGGCAGAATGGCAGCTACTCCTACCACTGAAAGCACCCCCTTGTAGTTGCTACAATTCTCTCCACAGTCATCTTCTGGATCCCTAGCCCTCTTTTGTGCCTGCTTTTCTTTTGACACTACAGTCATAGCTGTGCCAGAGTGGACTTACAGTGCTGGTCTCCTTTCTCCAGTCCTTAAGAAAAGAGAAATGCACAAGGAGTTCCAAGGCATAGGTGATTTTCCAAGCCAGAGTCTTGGCTCTGAAGAGTTAAAACCTGTAGCATTTACTTTCAGAGAAACATGAATACCATGAGACTGTTGTGTTGTGGTTATTTTCACTTGGGCTCTAACTTTACAGTTGTGATCCAGAGAGAATTCCTCTGAATCCTATTGTGCTTCCTTCCCATAAGTGGGTACAGTACTGATGCTTTAACCATCTAATTTTTACCCCTATTTTCATTTAACATAAAGATTCCTTTAAAAAAAAAGAAAAGAAACAGCTGTAACATGTATTGAGTTACTCAGCCATCATGTATTATATCATAAAATCACTCATTATATTATGATATCATATAATCATTAATCCAATCTGCAAAGAAACCAAATTATTCAGAAGGCAACAAAGAAATTTGCTTTAGTGATGGCAAAACTTAAAACATAACTATATTGTTTAAAATAAATAAGCAATGCTTATATTTATTTAGCTTCTCAGCGTTTACATCTTGTTTATTTATTTGCTATACTTTTATCAAGAATGGCTCTGTGTCATTTTAAATCACTATATCATTCATGATAATCCATTGTCACCAAATACTTGCATAACATGTAGAGATAGGCTATCTCATTTATTCGTGTTACTTTAAGATGATTATTCTCTAGGGCTGGGTTTTCCCCCCCCATAGATTGCAGAAACTGAGAATCACATTCCTTGGTTTAACATTAGATGTGTATTTTTTAAAAAAGAATTCCAATGTGAATTTTGCAGATGTTTAATAATGAGGCAGAAAGATTGCTAGTTCCCTCCACAGCAGCAGTGCAATTGGGAAGCATGCTTTTGTGTTTCATAATTAATGAAGACCTAGTGTAGTCAAGAATCGGTTATTCTTTTTGAACTAATATGTTCATCTTGACACTGCTGGATGCAATCACTCCATTCACTTGAAGGGAAATACTTGCAATCAACCCCACTATGAGTGAGGTGGATTTTTTTCCCATATTGTAAACAAGGACAAATCCTTCTACAAACAATGACATAGTTTCTGTTGATATTATCAAAAGCAAAATAATAATCACAGTTTGGAAATAGTATTGGCTACAACAGCCTCCTACGAAATTCAGCTGTCAACAGTTTTTATTTCACAAAGAAAAAATGTTTATGCAGATAAGTTTTGAGTATGGCAGGGGGGGGGGGAAAGTCCAGGTACAGGTTACTGAGGTGAACTAGGGCTATATTGATTGAAACCAAGCAAATCTGCTTGAGGCAGGCAAGTATGTGGGCAAATAATTCCTGAGCCAAATCCATACTACACAAATAATCCAGTTGGAAACTGGATTATTTGCTATGGCTCCTTCCTGTTGAATCCTTGGATTTGTAGTCTTTCACCTTCTCTGTCAAAGAGAGCTGGTGCTTCACCAAACTACAAATCCCAGGATTCCATAGGAAGGAGCCATGACAAATAATGCAATTTCAAACTGGTAGTGTGGATTTGGCCCTCGTTGTGCCCCAGTGACAATGGATGAGTCCACTATTCCTCCAAGGAGTGATGCCCAAACATTTGTCATTCTCCAGGCCTCATCAACACTGGCACTGGGGAACCTTCCTGTGTGATCCCTTCCCAATATGCCTAAATTCTGAGCAGGTGAGCCAAATTAATTTCAGAAGTACTCTGAATCTTGCACAGGGGTCACACAGCTTTCAGTTTTGCATCAAGAATGGCCAAACACTTCCAAAATGGTGTCAGTTGCTACTCACCAATTCTGTGCCTCAGTAGATCTGCAAAGACATACATGCTATGGGAGAACATAGGGCCATTTCATGCTACAATTCTTGCTGAGAATTCTAAATGCTCGACTTCCGGTTTCTGCTCGGTGAAGCGAGGTCGCGAGGGAAGGACGCTCCATCCCAAGCGATCAACTATTCTGGCGTTTTGTGCTATTATTATCACGGAGCACCCCCCAGCTTTGGGATAAGCTTTGGGAGATAAGGAGGAGCTCGAAGAGGCTCCCAGTCCACCCCCCCGAGTTCAGGATGGAGGTCCAGGCACTTGGGGGATGGATAGGGGAGCGAAGAGCCTACCCGCACCAGTACAGAAGCCACCCACAAGAGGGTGCGTTGGGAGCTGGGACCAAACGGCAAGAGATTCCTTTTTTTCTTTTTTTCTGGAACCTTGGAGTTTGCTCTCTTATCAATAAGAACACTAGAGCTCTTCTTTTTATTTTTATTTTTGAAATTGGAAGATTGGAAGAGGGCCCAAGAGGGTTTGTTTGGAATGATTTAGTTTTTTTTTTTTTTTTACTTCAACAAATCTGAGAACTGCAGCATGGCTGAGAGGTGAGGGGAAAAATTGGAGGTGTTTGGACTGTTTACTCTAAAATAAGAAACAGCTGTGATTGTTTGACCCCTAATCAAGAAGAATTTACTGCATATAAAATCTAAGAAAGTATATTCTGCTGCTTGTTATCTTACATTGGTCATTGATATCTCGTAAACAGCTATATGGAATACTAGTACTAGTAGTCTACTAGTACTATATGGACTCTTAAAGATATTGTGGGAAGATATTGTAGATATCGTGGAAGATATCGTGGATGATATTACTGCTAGTATTTTGGATTTTGGATAGTGGATTCGGCCTGCTGAAAAGTATATAAGAGTACAGTAAGAACACAGGAGTGGTTGATATAAACTGATAGTGGATTGACTGGATGGAGGAAAAGTGGGGAGGGGACAATTATAAGATTTTACACAAAGGCTCTATAGTTGAAAGAAAAAGGACTGTGAAATATTAAAGCTGAAAGTTGAATAAAACCTCATCTAGAAGGAAAATTAGTTAATTTTGGACTGAATTAAATGGACATTTAGAGACATTATAATCCATGGATAATATGACTACAATATTATCAACACTTAAGCTACAATAAAGACAAAACAAGCAAATTTAATAACAATACAGATTCGAAGCTGTCTTGAGATACTGCATACTGATTAAGTGGATAAGTCAGTGATTTGAAATTTGTCAACATCTACCAACATCAGGAGATCCATAACATAGGACTCGAGATCAAATTGAGGAGATTGAGGCTTGAGATTGAGAACATATTATTTAATAATAATAATAATAATAATATAATAATAAAATTTTATTTCTATCCCGCCCCTCTGCAACGCAATCGGGGCGGCTTACAATATAAAAACTCCATAGTCCCAGTACCCTAGCCCACCCCCCCTTAAAACAATATTAAACTATAAAAGATTAAAAACATACAGTAAATTAAAAATATATAAATTAGAAAATATTAAAACATACAATAGGTTTTAAAAAAAATGATTACAGCTCAAGGAGGACAGCTGAGTCTTGGGCCGGGATAGTTATTCAGGAAAGGCCTGCCGGAAAAGATCCGTCTTGACAGCTTTTTTAAAGCCGTCTAAGGTGTTAATAAGACGGATCTCGTCCGGCAGGCCATTCCATAATCTGGGAGCAGCAGCGGAGAAGGCCCTCTGGGAGGTCACCGACAGCCTTGTTTTCATAGGCTGTAACAGATTCCTCCCAGAGGACCGAAGTGCGCGGGGAGGGTCGTACGGAAGGAGGCGGTCCCGGAGATAAGTTGGACCCAAGCCAAGCAGGGCTTTAAAGGTTATAACCAACACCTTGTACTGTGCCCGGAAACGAATAGGCAGCCAGTGGAGAGCTTTTAGCACAGGTGTTATATGCTCTCTTCTGGAAACACCAGAAATCAACCTGGCTGCCATGTTCTGAACTAGTTGAAGTTTCCGAGTTAAGCACAAGGGTAGCCCCATGTAGAGCGCATTACAGAAATCCAGACGGGAGGTTACCAGTGCATGTACCACAGTTTCGAGGTCCCTAATTTCCAGGCAAGGGCGCAGCTGGCGTATCAGCCGAAGTTGATAACAGGCACTCCTGACCGTCGCATTTACCTGATTAGACATCTGGAGCGTCGGGTCCAGGAGCACCCCCAGACTGCGAACACAGTCTTTGGAGGAGAGTGTAGTTCCATCCAGGACTGGAAGTTGTATTCAATATCTTGGTTTATTGGGTAAAAAAAAGGAAAGGAAAAAGGAAAAGGGGGAAAGGAAGGGAGGAGGAGCGGAAAGAGGAAATTTCTTTAGCTTTTTTTCCTTTTTTTCTGTTTATTAAAAAGCTAATTTGATGAACTTGTTAGTTAAACTGTGAAATTTAAACGGATTTACCAAATATTGTAACCAGTTTATATAGTATTCATTGAGATTAACAATTTTTGCCTTCTTCCTTTCTGAAATAAATATCAGAATTTATGGATATACAGAAATACATATTAATGGGGGAATATATTTGGATTTCTCTCTGAAACTGTTAGACTAGTGCTATGTGATTTGGTGGTATATACGTATATGGTACATGCACTACTATATTAGAAAGCCTGCAAACATCTCATTGTAGCTCAGAAAAACAGAAAGGGCTTTAAACATAACAAAGACAGATTAAGAAGACAAAATATTTATATCTATATAAAATAAACAAACAACAAAACAAATTGATTAAGAATTAAAATTAAGATACAGAACCTATTAATTGTCTAGAATAAAGTAAATGATGGCTTCAGGAACTAGAAAAGTGGTAACACAAACACAGGTGGTAACAAGGAGAGGATCAATAGAAACCTTAAAAATATCAGAATTACACTCTTTGATCATTGAAGATCAAAGGTGAAAACGGAATTGAAAAATTTTAAACAGGAGATACGGGCAGAACTTAAAGAATTGAGGAAAGAGATAAATATGGACAATAAGAAATAAACGGAGATGTTGGGGAAAAATAGATAAGATTCATAAAGAAATAGAGGAAGTGAAAGGGGAAATCAACATATTGAAAGAAAAACAGAAGAATGGCAAATCTTGAATCAAGAATTGAGATACAGGGAAAATGTGTTAAGTTTAGAGGAATTTCAGAAAAAATAAATGAAGATTACTTGAAAGAATAACAGCGCCGTTGGCAAAGTTCATGGGATATGTTGAAGGACAATTGGAATTAGAATATGATAAATAATTTAGAGTCAACTCAACAATAGCAAAGGATAAAAAATTGCGTAGAGATATTGTTATTGCGTTTACGAGAACTAAGACGAGAGATTTATTTATACAGCGAAGTTATGAGAAGAAACTGATAATAAATGGAGATGAAGTGAAGATCTTCAAAGATGTACCATCAACCATTTTGAAAAAGAGACAGGAATATAAATTTATCACTCAATTACTAATAAAAATGGGTATAAACTACAAATGGGAATGAATAGAAGGTATATCCTTTATGTACAGACATAAAAGATATAAAATTTACTCCGTAGAGAAGGCAAAGGAATTTTGTAAGAAATATGGAAAGGGAAACGGGAAGGAGGTAAGGAAAAAAACAACCTAAAGGGAAAGCAACAGAAGTGGAAACAGAGGAAATAAAGGACGAAATAGAAATTGAAAAACAAGATAAAGAGCAACAAAGAGAAGATGATGTGAACGAGAAAGAGGAAGAAGAAACCAACTTAGAAACGGAAGAATCAGAAAACCAGAGTGGAGATGAAGAAGAAAAACCCGAAGAAGAAGGAAACCCTACAGAAACTTTAGAAGAAGATGACTTTTAAAATAACGTATCGGAATATAAAAGGACTTAACTCTGAATTTAAGCACAAACAAATAATGCATCAATTGGAAAGACTAAAATCAGATATAGTCTGCATTCAAGAAACTAGAATTAAAGAAAAAGACATAAGATTTTTTGAAGAATTCAAAATTGGGACATCTTTTCTACACTGCAATAAGCAACAAAAAGAAGAGGGGAGTGGCTTTATATGTGAGCAATAGATATCTAGCACAGGAAAGGTTTAAAGATAAAGAAGAACAAATGATAGGAATAGAATTATCCCTGCAAGGAAAAAAAAATACTGGTTGTAGGTATATATGCTCCTGACACTAATCAAGGAAAATTTTTCAAAGAGCTTCAAGAGAGAATAGAAACTTTTGATAAAGAAAACATCATAATTATTGGAGATTTCAATGGAGTCCTAGATCCAAAAAATGATAGAACAACAAAGAGTTTAAAATCTCAAGGAAAATTACCAACAAGCTTCTTTGAAATGAAGACAGATTTGAATTTAGAAGATATATGGACAGCTAAATATGGGAAGGAAAAGGGGTTTACCTTCTTCTCTGACAGATTAAAAACAATGTCTAGAATAGATTTAATACTCGCAACTAGAAATCTTGTGCCATCCATCACAAAAATGGAAATATTAATGAATACTGTCTCTGATCATAATCCAATTCAGGTCGCAATAGAAGTCCATAAAAAAGCAGGTTGCTGGAGATAGAATGAGGGTTTGTTGAGAGACGAAAAATTTCTAAATAATTAAAAGAAGATATAAAATTTTACTTTACTTTACTTTACTTTAAAGAAAACATGAATGGGGAATACCAAATGAGGGACGCGAGCAAGGCTGTCATTCATGGATTATTGATCAAGAGAGGTGTGGAGATAAAAAAAAAACAAAATCTGAAAAAATGAAATACCTTACTAAACAATTAGAAGAAAAAGAAAAAGAATTAAGAGAACATCATTTTAGGGAAAATATAATGCGACAAATTAAACTCATACAAAAACAAATCAACATGGAAGATTTGGCAACTTTAGAATGGAAGCTGAAAAAAATCAAACAGAGAAACTTTGAACAATCTAACAAATCAGGAAAATGGCTTTCATATAAAGTGAAAAAGGTATTAGATAAGAACTTAATTGTAAAAATAAACACGAAGGATAAAATATTAACAAATCAAAAGGAAATAATAGACACATTTCATGAATACTATAAGCAACTGTTTGCAGAAAAACCAAAGGGCAGAGAAAGGGAAGAACTGAGGGAAAACTACTTAAAACAACAGGATATAATGAAGATAACTACAGAACAAAAACAAAGATTGAATGAACCTATTACAATAGCAGAGATATCTACAGCTATCAGTCAATTAAGATTAAATAAATCACCAGGACCTGATGGTTTTTCAGCGATCTTTTATAAACTACTAGAAGAAGAAATAATAAACCCACTACATAAAACATTTAAAGAAATAGAGGATAAAGGAATACCAGAAATGTGGACATTAGCAAATGTAGTTTTGATTCCAAAAGAAGGCAAAGATAGGAGCATGGTGGCAAATTATAGACCCATCTCCTTACTTAATACAGATTATAAGATATTCACAATGATTTTGGCAGACAGATTGAAAAAGGTATTATCTGAAATAACACATGAAGACCAAAATGGTTTTATCCAAACAGACAGATTAAGAACAACACAAGATTGATTCTAGATATAATAGAGTACTTTGAGGTTCACAATGAAAGAAAATTAGCTATGCTTTTCCTGGACATGGAAAAAGCTTTCGATAATGTTCGGTGGGACTTCCTTTTCAAGGTAATGAAAAATATGGATTTAGGAGAGAAATTCATTAAGAATGTAGAAAAGATATACCAAAATCAATATGTACAATTGATCATTAATGGAGAAAGATCAAAACCGATTGAAGTTAATAAAGGCACCAGACAAGGGTGCCCTTTATTGCCCCTATTATTTATAATAGTATTGGAAGTCCTAAATAGGATCATAAGAAACAACAGAAACATACAGGGAGCCAAAGTGAGAGGTAAAAACTTTAAACTCCGAGCTTTTGCAGACAATTTAGTCATCTTTTTAGAAAATCTGATAGAGGATATAGATCAAACTGAAAATTATAAATGACTTTGGACAGTTATCAGGATTTAAGATTAACAAGGATAAATCAACATTCTTAATGAAAAATATGAACAAAGAAGAGGAGCAGACCTTAATGGATAAATCGGGGTGCAAAATTGAAAAGAGAGTAAGATATTTAGGACTTTGGATTACGAAAAGAAACTCTGATTTATTTGAAAATAACTATATAAAAACATGGAAAGAAATCAAAAATGAAACGGAAAGATGGAAAATAATGAACTTATCGATATTAGGAAAAATAGCGGTGTGTAAAATGATAATTTTACCTAAGATGTTGTTCTTATTTCAGAATGCCCCAATTATAATAAATGAAAAATACTGGACAAAGTGGGAGAGGGATTTAAAGAGCTCCATTTGGAACAACAAGAAAGCTAGGATCAAGTGGAAATATATGGTAGATGATAAAATCAGAGGGGGATGGGGCATGTTTGATCTTAGATTATGTTATTACTCAGATGCTCTTATATGGATATATGATTGGATTGACTTAGATAATGAACATCTATTAAGTTTGGAAGGCCACAATAATAGGTTCGGGTGGCATGCTTATCTTTGTTATGAGAGAGACAAATTGAACAAAGACTTCAGTAATCATTTTGTTAGAAGAGCTCTTCTACAAGTTTGGAAAAAATAAAAAAAAGTTTTATAACAAATTGCCATCCTGGACATCATCACAAGAAGCCTTCTAAACAAGGTGGAAAACAACTACAGAATGGTTAAGATATAAGGATATTACAAAGATAAATGAAGAGGGAAAGCTTGTCATGAAATCTAGAGAGGAATTAGAATTAACATACAAGATTAATTGGTTTACCTATTATCAACTAAAATCTAGATTTATAGAAGATGAAAAGTTGGAAAATATAGAAACTGAAGAAAATGAACTAGATACAATACTGAGATTGAGAAAGAAAAAGATGTTGGGTAAGCTATATAAACTGCTATTGAAAAGGAAATTAGAAATGGAAACAATTAAAGATTATATGCTCAGATGGGCAATAGATGTAGGTCATCCCATAGACCCTGAAACTTGGGAAAAAGCAAGATATAAAACTAATAAATTTACGACTTGTCAGAAATTAAAAGAGAACTATATGAAAATAACACACAGGTGGTACTTTACACCGAGCAGACTAAATAAAATCAATAATACGATTAGTAACAGATGCTGGAAGTGTCAGAAAAATGTGGGTACGTTGATTCATATGTGGTGGTTTTGTAAGTTTATAAAAAAAAATTGGGCTAAGATTCACAAATTCCTAGAAGACACACTACAGATTCAATTTGAAGCAAAACCCAGAACTCTTTTTGTTAAATATGACTAATATCCTTAAAAAAGAAGATGAAATAAAAAATTGGAGGATTATTCTCTATTTAATAACTGCAGCTAGACTCACAATAGCTCAGGTATGGAAATCCTCCAAACCACCGACGATAGAAGATTGGCTGGAGAAATCAAATGAAATGCTAGAATTGGATATATTGACAGGTAAGATACATAATTTACCAAAAAGGAAGGCTATAGAAAAATGGTTGGCAGTAATAAGACAATGGGAAAAGAGGGGCAGGATATATGATAAAGAACATCTTTTTTTAATGGTTTAAGGACGTATATCAATGGTTTAAAGGTATAGATATACAGATACATAGATATGTATATACATACATGCATATATATATTATAGAGATAAAAAGAGTGAACAGACAAAAGTGCCTTGAGAAGAATTATCAGAGGGCGCAGCAGGAAACAGAAGGTAAAAGCAGATTATCAGAAGTCAAGGAAGACTGAAATTTTTTCTCTTTTTTTCGTTCTAACAATACTAATACTAAGGAAGTCATTGTTGTTTTTTTCTTTTTTTATACGGTTATATGGAAAAAATGATTGTAAGATTGTAAGATTGATAAATTTGTTGGAGGTATATCTGATCTTGTAAGCTTGAACAACCTTATAACAATAAAAATTAACTGGGGAAAAAAAAAAGTATTCTAAATGCTCCTCCCTAAAATGCAAATCCCAGGATTCCATATGCTGTTGCTATGGCAGGTAAAGTAAAATCATAGTGTTATAACTATATAATAGGAAAGGACCCATAGAGTCTCTCTGTGGGTACTCAGTCTCTACCTGCATTGGAGGATACCTAGCAGGCCCTTACACAAATAAGTCAAAAATATGTAATTGCCCAAAATGGGCAATTAAACACCATTGTCTCTATAGAGCTGAATCCAAGACAGAACAATATCTGGGTGCAAAATAACCCCAGCTCTGAATTTCCTTGACTTCATACATTCTGTTCATACTGAAGTCAAGTGTTTTAGGTCTATTCTGGTTGTTAATATCTACTATTGAAATGAACAAAATCACATCCTTTGGATGTGCCTTACTATAACTAGTTATAGGGTTGCAGCATTTGATACATAAGTTCCATAGTTTGGAATATTAGGTCTGAAACTAATAATAAATGCTAGAAATTGGGAGAGTAATTTGTTGCCACTAAGACAAATAATTGAAATCATTTAATTGGTTGGATGATTGTTAATTAATTCAATAGTTAGATGTTCACTTTCAGAATGGATAATGTGATTTGCAGAAAATGGCATGGGCTTGTAACCACTGACCCCCTCGAGGCCCTTTCAATTCAAAAAACCCTCTTTTAGTTATTTTAAAGTTGCCTTCCTCCATCTGGAATTTTCCTCCAGATGGACAACAAAACCCATCATACAACTTTTGACTGAGGGTGATGGGAGTCCAATATGTTTGGAAACTTCCCGGTTGGAAAAGGCTATCAGAAAGCATGGGATCTCTTCTTGCAATAGGTACAACTGCATTTTTGTAACTGATCTGTATCTCTTCTCTCTACCTTCTGTCTATACCACCTAACCAACATGTACAGTGTTCACTTACAATACAAATACATTGTTTGTTATAGATTAATAAGGAGTGATATTAAACGTTATTACAGAATGATTTCTTTATTTCACCTAGAGGACACTGATGCCCTGCAAGTGCAGCAGTAAGTGGCTAGCTACAAAGTGAATCAAGTGTGGAAAATTCTTATTCAGAAATGATTCTGTGATGCCTTCGAGCATATGCAGAAGAAAATTCTGCACAACAGAATCACTGCAATCTTCTTTGCCTGCCAATTCCCAATCAAGAAGCATATTTTGCAAAGTTCAGTGACAGAGCATAAGTTTTTCACGCAGGAGCCTGGGATCCCAAGTTCAATCCATGGCCATCCCTATCCTAAACACTTTGCTAGCTCCTGATTTTAAAAATAAAAAAGTAAAAAATAGATTGGCTGAGAAGAAAGGAATATAGACACAGGCACACACAAACACATTACAGACTCAAAACTACCTCTGTTGGATCATGGGTGGGTGGGTGGGATATAAGCTCATTAGAAAAGAATGAAGCAATCCTATACTCATTTATCTGAGAGTAAGCTTTATTGAATTCAAAGTGACTTACTACTGAATAGACGTGGAGGAAGGCTAACAGAATCTTTTGTGTGCAAATTACAGTAGCCCCTCCACATTCGCGAACTTGACATTCGCGGTTTCGATTATTTGCGGTTTTGCGAGGGCCCCCACGGGCCCCCCCAAAACCGCGACATGGGGCCTCCAGAGGCCCCGTGAAAGCCCTGGGAGGGAGCGGGGAGGGCAGGGGAGACCTCCACGGGGCCTTCGGAGACCCTCCGGAGGCCCCGCGAAGGCCTTGGAAGGGAGGGGGGAGGGCTGGGGAGGCCTCCGTGGGGCCTTGCTAGGCCCCACGAAGGCCCGGGGAGGGAGGGGGTAGGCTGGGAGAGGCCTCCACGGGGTCTTGCTAGACCCCACGAAGGCCCGGGGAGGGAGGGGGGAGGGCCGGGAGATGCCTCCGTGGGGCCTTGCTAGGCCCCACAAAGGCCCGGGGAGGGAGGGGGGAGGCCGGGAGACACCTCCATGGGGCCTCCGGAGACGCTCCGGAGGCCCCATGAAGGCCTGGGAGGGAGCAGGGAGGGCCGTGAGAGGCCTCTGCGGGGTCTCCGGAGACTCTCCGGAGGCCCCGTTGAGGGCTTGGGCAGGAGGGGGGAGGGCTAGGGAGGCATACACGGGGCCTCGGGAGGGTCTCCAGAGGCCCCGGGAAAGCCTAGGAAGGGAGTGGGGAGGCTGGAGGAACCGACTATGGGGCCTCCAGAGGCCCCATGGTTGCTATGGTGGGGGAGGGGGAGGGCAGTCGTTATTCGCGGATTTTTCACATTCGCGGGGGTCCGTGGAACGGAACCCCCGCAAATGTGAAGGGACGACTGTATATCCCTCAGAGTGTGTTCCCTGCTGAAGCAGGGGAGTGGGTAGAAAGGAGAATGGGGTTGGGGGAAAAGAGAGAGAAAGGGAAGCATGGAGAAGACAAGACAGAGGTTGGCAAGGAAAACTTTTCACTTGCTTATCCAAGTGCCCAGTGCAGAAATATTTGGGTCTATATCAAGTGTAGCAAGTGCAATATGAGCTTGTGGTAGAAAACAGGATAGAAATACTCAGGATGCTCTTATAAGGTTAAAAAGAGGGAAACTTACATTTATCCAGAAGCTCCATCTGGGATAGGAAAGGAGATAGACCAAAAAGGATTGCCTAAATTTCAGTAGAAGAAACCTTAAAGCTGGCTCTCATGTGTGGATGGTAGCAGGGCCCGTTTAACCTGTCTGCCAAATCAGCATTGGTGGGAGGGGGCTCAAGGTCAAGAGAGGGCCCCGTGCTAGCCTCCTTAATCTGACGAAGGAGACAGCCAGGAGACAGCCAGTAGGAGCCCCCTCCTCCTCCAAAAACCTGCTGGCTTTTTTTTAAAAAACAACTGTCTCCTAAACTAAAGAGAAAGCGAAAGAAACAGCAGCCCTCCGTGGCAGAAGCTGGAGGGAGTTTGCTGCTACCACGGAGACGGTGAGTGTGTGTTTATGAGAGAGACAGGGAATTTGAGCGTTGTCTCGGAAAGGACTTCTTTCCTTCCCTTCCCTTCCCTTCCCTTCCCTTCCCTTCCCTTCCCTTCCCTTCCCTTCCCTTCCCTTCCCAACTGAGTTCAGCCTACATTTGTGTGTGTTTGCCTATGTGCCTTCAAGTCATTTCTGACTAAGGCAAACCTACCATGGGGTTTTCTAGGCAAGGTTTGTTCAAAGGGTGTGTGCCTTTGCCTTCCTTTGAAGCTGAGAGAGTGTGACTTGCCCAAGGTCAGCCAGTGGGGTATTCATGGCTGAGTAAGGATTCAAACCCTGGTCTCCATAGTCATAGTGCAATGCTGAAACTTTTACAACACTCTTAACTCTTTTAACAGAAGAATACTTTATAAAGAATATAAATTAAAATTTGGAGTAATATTACTGGGAACAATGGTTGTATTGTTGTCACTAAAACACTAGTATCCCATTAGTGTTATGTGAGAGGCATTGGCCTAGAGCAGTGGATCTTAACCTTTTCTTTACCAGGGACCCCCTTTAAATATCTTTTGTTGCCCCAAGACTTAACTCAAGATTTAAAACCCTAATAATAATAGCTAACAACAACAATACAATTACACCATCCATTAAACTTTCCCTCAGAGCCACTCTTGCTTCTTCCTGCAAGTTTGTGGCTGGAGTGGATTGAATGGCAATGTGCAGGCCAAGCCAGCCAGCCTTTGCCTTGGTTCCTGTCACGTGGCTACTCCACTACAGGGAGGAGGGGGGCCAAGCAGCCCTCAAGCCTTTGTGGACCCCCTGTGAGGACATTGCGGACCCCAAGTTAAGAACCACTGGGCTAGAGAATGCTGGAAAAGGAACAATGCAACCAGATCTTGAGAAGGGTGCTGGCAGGGGGATTCTGGGAGGTGTAATCCAAGAGTAACTTTCCCAGGCTCTGAATGCAGCCTAGAATCATAGGGCTGGAAGGGACCCCAACAGCCATCCCATCCGATTGGCTTCTGCCCTGCAGGAACGCACAATCCAAGCATTCCTGACAAATGCCCATCCAGCCTCTCCTTAAAAACCTCCAAAGAAGGTGAGTGCACCACATTCCAAGGCAGTGCATTCCACTTCTGAATAGCTCTTACTGTCAGGAACTTCTTCCTAATGTTTAGGTAGAATCTCTTTTCCTGTAGTTTGAGTCCATTGCTCCGTGTCCTAGTCTCTGGAGCAGCAGAAAACAAGCTTGCTCCTTCCTCAGTATGACACCCCTTCAAATATTTAAACATGGCTATCATGTCCCCTCCTAACTTTCTCTTCTCTGGGCTAAACATGCCCAGATCCCTAAGCCATTCCTCATAGGGCATAATGGCTTCCAGACCTCCCAACATCCTTCTTGGTATCTTTCTTGAATTGTTGTGCCCAGAACTGGAAACAATATTCCAGGTGAGGAATATTGACCAAAGCAGAATGGAGTGATACTATTACTTCCCTTGATCTAGACACTATTAATGCAGCGTAGAATCGCATTGGCATTTGCTGCTGCTGCATCACACTGCTAACTCATGTTTAGCTTGTAGTCCACTCTTTCTTTTCTTTGAGGAAATCTACATCATTACATTAATTGCTAATAAACTAAAAATATTATGTTAGTGCCAATAATATAGTTTTTAAACTAAATTATTGGTGTCAAATTATGTAATACAGTAGGCCCCTCTTATCCACTGGGGATTGGTTCGGGGTGTGTGTGTGGATTCTGAAAACCATGAATAATAGTGAACACCATTGAAAATAATGGGACTTCTGGTTCAAAATATCATAGAGTTGGCTTGGAGGGCCTAGAAAACTGCTAGGGAGGACACATTTACTAGGACGACTCTATGGTAGGTGTGCTGTTTTGTGTCCTATGGATAATGAATCCATGGATACGGGGGTCCTACTGTGATCTGAACATCCTGTATGGTGAATAGGTTAGGTTACATTGACCTGAGATAAACATATGGGGCCCCCAAAATAAAGCATTGCAGGGGCCCCAAAATTCCTTAAACCGGCCCTGGATGGTAGCCATCCTGAGGCAGACACTTCATGAGGCTCCCTTCCAAAGCAAAAGGGGAAAAAAAGACTAACTAGTTTTTGGAAGAAGGGGAAAGTGACCCCTGCAGGCAGGAAGGAAGCAAAAAGGCTTGAGTACATAGATCAAAGAATGAAACAGAGGAGATTATCAGACACATCAAAAAGCCCATCAGGAGCATGCGAGGATGATGTCACTGTACCAGGAATGGGTCCCGGTTTCACACAGCATTATTAACCTTGTGTGCTGCCTCTGTGCAGACTCTGTGCTATAGTGGAGAATAAGGTGTCGCTTCTCATTGACAGAAGTTTCTGCCAATGAAAAGCGACAGCTTGTTCTCCGCTGCAGCACAGTCTGCATGGAGGCAGCACACGAGGATGACTATGCATGTGAAACTGTGCGGTAGGTGATGCCATCCTCACGGGCTTTTTGCATGTGTCTGATAATCTCCAGAGAGGTGAAATGAAAGGACAGGCATGCTCTCTAGAATTACCTTTCATTAATCACTTCAAGCAAGCATTAATGCCTCTTTGCTTCCAACACCCAGTGCTGTGTTAGCAATAAAGCCATAGCAGAAATACAAATGGGATCATTGCAGCTCACCCAAAATGATAATATACAACCCCCCCCCAAAAAAATCAATAAAAGTTAAAGAAAAACTGAGTAGGCTCACAACCAACACAGCCACTACACGGAACGACTCCAGCTACTTCAATACAGAAGGGACACCAGCCTTCAGCCAAAAGATGCTGACATCATGAAAGGACTGGGCTCTGGAGGTTCTGAACCTACTGAACAAACCACCTCCCTTTCATTCCACTCCTCCATTCTAGTCCAGGGCTAATTTTGTCTTTCTCTCCATTCTTCTTAAATGGCTTTACAGTCCCAGATCTTCAAATGCTTCTTTGCTCTTTTTCTGTTCCTGGTCTTCAGAGGTTTCTCTGTCTCACTCCTCCTTTAGAGACAGTCATGTTATAGATTAGGCAGATCAGTCCACCTAGCAACATAGGCATGTGATGCACTTCCTCGTATCCTAATCCTCCTTCTCCTGAGACCTTCTTGTCTTTCTTTCTTACTGAATCTGACAGAAAGAAAGCCATCCCTCAATGAATTCTGCCACCTTAAATTCAATTAACTTGTTGAAATATAGGCTTAACTTCAGCATTAATCAGGATTCCCCCACACACACGCACACATTGGGGGTTAAATCAGATGAATGAGAAATTTATTGATTAGTCATTTCCAAGCTCTGCTAAAATGGGTCCTGAATTATGGGTTCAGAATTGTTTTTGAGGGCCTAAACCCAGTTATTCTTCCCAACTAGAGTATACCTATTAAATCAATGAAATAATGCTGGTGCCAAGTTCCCATTGATTTAATGTGGTTACTCTAGCTAGAACTAACAGATTTGAGCCACAGGTTCCTGGTGAATAAACCATCAGAGATTCACAACATATTGATCCATCTTGATTTTATGTTCCACATTATATTAATATAATTTTGTTTCCATAATTCCGTAGGCAGCAGTTTAGCAAAACTGCACAGCACAGCATACATGCACATTTTATATACATGTAACTGTCTACATAAGTGCAGTCTTTGGATTCAGTGCATTCATCACAAGCGTGAAGAGCTGTTTATAATTCACACAGGCAGAAGCTAGAGTCAAGGGCATTTCACATATTCTGTATGATGAAGATAAGTGCCTAAGCCATAATGATAGAGATAAGCTCCTTTGATTTCTGCAGGGCTTTCTGTTGAGTGTAAGGAAGGTATTGTAAGATTTTGATGAGAATCAGTACACTGGGGGACATAAAAATTCTTAAATAAAAATAAAAGGAAGTCTCTCAAAGAATAATTCTGAGTTTAATATAAATGATAGCTTAATCTTAAAACAGAAAGAGGGGGAGAGAGAGAGAGAGAGAGAGAGAAGATAATGTCTAGAGGCACTATTCTATCTTTTTCCTAAATTGGAGAAATAGAGAATGATGATAGATATCAAATTCCCTGAAGTCAGTGGAAAAGCTTTCATTGATTTTAATTGTTTTAGGATTAGGAAGCAGAAGCAAACTTATTGGATCAGTAATCGTCTTCACTTCAGTTAGAATAAGAAGTGTACTACATATCAACAATGAGTTCAAATTCTAGCCTTCTTATAATTCGAATTACTAGATCATTGATTAGTCCAGCAACACAACTACAATAACATTCAGTCTTAATTTTATCACTGTTATCATAGCAAAACTGCTATACAGAGCATTTAAAAAAGGCCTTCTGTTGTTGTTGTTGTTGTTAATATCTCACCTTTTCCTCAGTTTGGGATTCAAGGTGGCTTAACATCATTAAAATAAAATTAAACACAAAAGTTAAAAAGCAGTTAAACCATCATAAAACTGAAACCAGTTAAAACCAATTAAAACAAACAAACAAAAACCAATATAAAAGTCCAGTACATTACACAAGGCCTGTTTCCCCTGAAAAATCACTTCTCAAAAGCCTGCTGAAATGAAGTGTTTTCCACCACCTTGCAAAAAAAGTTTTCCACCTGCTTGAAGAAAGAAAGTAAGACAGGTGCCCATCTAACCTCTCAAGGAAGGGACTTCCAGAGCCTGGGACCAGCCACTGAAAAGTCTGCCTCCCCTGTTCCCACCAAATGTGAGAGTGGTGGGACAGAAAGCAGGATCTCCCCATAAGATCTCAAATAAATGAGCAGATTTGTACGGATACTAGTAACCTGAATCTGGACCTTATATGGTATTATTGTTCATCACAAAGGTGTCAGTTCCATGACAGGATAAAGTTTGCAAAATTCTGGATTACAGTTCTTTCGCATCAGTAGTGCATAATTCACATGAATTCTGGCTTATTTGGAAGATGTGGCAAGTTTCAGTTTTCATTAGTTTACACAGGCAAAGTTGGGGGGGGCATGGCCTCCAGATGATTAAAGCCAGGCAGGAGATGGGGTGGGGAGCAAGGAGGGGGTCAAATAATGAGAGGGAAGAAAAGCACAAACAAACAAAAGAACAGCAGAGCAATCTGTCAAGTTCCCGATCATCTTCCCTGCCCCGAAAGCCTTGAATAAAGAAAGGAGTGAAGGGAAGCACAAACAAACAAAAGCATGATGGAGCAATCGGTTGCAGCACACATGCATGCACACACACACATACACACAACACCCAAGCAGGGGCTAGCCCCATTCTGGATCATCTTCCTTGCCCTGAAAGCCTTGAATAAAGACCAAGGACTGAAGGGAAACACAAACAAAAGCATGACGGTGTGATCGGCTGGTCGCAGCACGCACATACGCACGCACACACAACCCAAGTGGGGGCTAGCCCCATTCCTAATGGTCTTCCCTGCCCCCAAAGCCTTCCTTTGAAACAGACAGGAAGGTCTCAGAGCAGATTTCCCAAAGTGGGCTACAAGCAGAAGAAGGGGCAAATGGCAGGCTCGGTGGATTTCTCTCTCCAACCCCTCCATCTATTTGGAGAAGGCACAATGGTCACTCCAACCAATCAGGATTCAGCTCTGCTTACGCTAATTCGAAAAGGTCGCTGCAAGTTCACACAGACATTTGTGAATGGTAAATTCACACGACCAATTGTGCGCATTTTTGCGAACTTTATCAAAAAAGTCGGGAAAACTAGTGAAAGCTGATACTGTGTGACTTAAGGAGTTTTCACTCCCTCTCCTTCTGAAAAGGGTGCTGTGGCTTCTAAATGTGTGGGAACTATCAGGCTTCTTGAGGATTTATTTTGCTGTGTAAATGGCCCCCAGCTCTTTGAATTCTGCTCAGAATCAGATGGGCAGCTAGGGGAGCTGTTGCAAAAAAGGGAGTTGTCTGCCCCCTATAGCCAGCCCAAGTTAACAATCTAGCTCTTCTTAAGTGTCTCATTTGTATTCTTTCTTTATGTTGATGCTTTCCCCAAGTGGCAGATATTTTACAACAAGCCTGTGAAACTTGAGGACCAACCCACAAATCTCCAAGGACTTCAGCCAAAAAAGGTTGGCTGTCTCAAATCCTGGAAGCCATCAGATCTCCCTTTCTCTTGCAATCTCCTCTTGCCTGTCAACAGGCTGTGGCTGTTGATTCTGGACTTTTCCTTTTCTTTCACAACAACAGCTTATGAAGAGCAATGCTGGATCAGACTACAGGCCTTTTTACAACAGTTTTCTGTTTGCATTGTGATCAGTCAGGTGCCTGTGGGATGCCTATCTGAAGAAGATTAATGTGGCTATATCCATTTTATGTTTCAGAGTGCTTTGAGCAAGAAAAAGCTGACTGGGGCCTAAAGGCTGACATTCTCCAATGAACAAAAATTTTGGTTCAGGAAAGCATTAGTTCATAACACCATGGTGAATCTTAACAATTATGCTGAACACCGAGGCCCAAATGTTTCATTTGAAGATGAAATATGGGACACTGAATTGGAAGACAGACATTGAAAGACCAATCTCCCCTTTGCAGATGGGCTAATGAAGGACAGCTGGAGATAAAGACAACAAATATGGTGTAGCAGTCAAGAAATCATTTTTATAATGTTTTGCATTAAATAACTTAAGTTTAAGTTTATGTTTTATTGTTTTATTCTTCTTTTATATGACAGTGCTATGACTGTACAACAGAGTAAAAATGAAGTCTATGTTAAAATAATTTTACTTTTAATTTCCAAATCTGTTTGGTTTAACTAGGTATGCCACTCAAAAGTTGTTCCTCTATTCCCAAAGCTAAAGAACCCAAGGTCTTTGTTTTAATTAAGAGTTGGGTGACAGGCAGTGGTGTCTCTAGTGTTGGTGTCACCTGGTATGGTAACTCATGATGTCACCCCCAATGACCTCCTTCTGTACCAGACCATACAGAATCCTTATCACTCCAAAGAGGCTTCTGGAACAAGTTCAGCGTTGAAAGACAAGGTGTGTGCCTCCTATGCATCTTGTAAATAAAAGCTATAAAGATGAACATGCTCGATGCTGCTGGAGTAAAATTGATTAGTCTACCAGAGCCAGAGGGACTCCACCCTTTCCTCAGCTCTACTTCACCCCCCCCCATCCTTTCCCTCCAAAGCAACAGATTAGAATAACTTACCTAACAAGAAGAGCAGAATAATACACACACACATCCTATCAGTTGCACTGTGTCTGCATCACAACACCCTTCCCTGCTTTACCTGGGACTGGGGAGGAGACTTCCCCCCCCAGTCCCCGGTAAAGCTCCTGGTTGCAAAGAGGGCCCAGCCCAGCCCAGTAGGTGGAGAAAGATGTGTGCACCGGCCATGTGACCAAGCAAGGCCACCTTGAAAGCCACAAGGTAGCAGTGAGGTCGATGGTTGGCTCCTTACCAAAACTCCTCCCAGCCAGGCCCAGGCTCTGTTCACCCCCTATCCCATCTCCAAAAAGGCAGAAGAGAAACAAGAAGCATAGATACACATACACATGCACACCCACACACACACACCTTCATGCTGTGTCTGTGACACCCCTTCCCCAATGCTCCCCCCCCTCAGTACCCAGTAAAGCACCAGGCTCCAGAGAGGGGCCCAGCCCAGGCCATCAGGAGGAGAAAGCCATGCACGTGCCCCAGCCATGTGACCAAACAAGGACACCTCACATGCTACAAGGCTGCAGCAAGGCTGATGGGTGGTTCCAGCCAGCCAGCCAGGCCCAGGCCCTCCTCACTCCCTATCCCTTCCCCAAAAAAGGTAGCAGAAGAAATTAAGAAGAGTAGATACACAAACACGCACACTTTCCATGATGCTTCTTCCCCAATGCCCCAGGCTAAAGCAGGGGAAACTACTTCAGTGCCTTCAGAAATTTTAGACTACAATTTCTTTCAGCTTCAGACAGCTGGGGATCATGGATATTATGGCTCTGTACATTTGCAGTGTGCCAAATTACCTGCTAGGGATTGTAATCAATGACTTTCTTCATTTATTTACTGATCTTATTGTATGGTTATATATGAAACTCTTTTCTTGCTGCCTGACTTTAAAAAAAAATTACAATATCTAGCACCTTTAGGCCAGCCATGTTAGTACAAACATAAATATGCAGATATTTCTACCTTATTTCTTTTGTAGTGGTTAATGTTATTTTATTTCCACCTAAGACTGAATTTAGAACTAGATAGCCTCCTACTGTACACATCTGCTTTCACCTTCCAAACAGTTGGTGGAAGTCATGCATCACCAGTGTTGTGTTTGTACTCCTCGCTATATTATCGCATCATGAAAGCTATTATATGAACAAATAGGTGGAAAAAAGAAGTGAAAACCCTTAAGCTTTCCAGCAGGAGTTCTGCTCTTTAAAAAAAATAAGTCTGAACTATTAAAATTCACATAGACTGACAACCTTCATCAAATTGTCATTGAAACCAAGAGGGCTAAACATACAGCATTGTTTTCCACTTCTTTCTACTCACAGATGATGTTGTGTCAGGTTGTCCATGTCAGGGAAGCCGGGAGCCTAGACTTTGGTGCCACCTCAGATATTGCCCTTGTCTCTTCCCCAACCCCAGGACTACGCAAAGGCAGTAACAAGTCTGACTCTTCACAACATCCATCTTCCTGTTTCCACATGTACACATTGAGGCACTGCATACCCTCTAACTGTTCCAATTTGGCAGAGACAGTCTGCATTAATCCTCTGTTGTACCACTTTTTTTCAGCTGCTTTTAAAATGTCCTAGTTTCTCTCTTCTCCTCCCATTTGTCCTCGTCTTCTTTCAGTGGCTACAAAATGAGTTCAAAGTGTGAGAAGAGTTTTCACTCAATTAACTCAAGGGGGGGAGGGAGACAAGGGGATGGGATCTTGCACTATAGGCACTGGCAAAAGCAAACTATGGAAGTCTCTCCTAGCTTGTGTGTTCTTCCTCATTCATAACTTCTGCCATCTTGACCACACACTGATGTTGCTTGACCACTTTTGTCCTGGTTTTCATCTGTGAAAAATTGGAGGCACACCCACCATTGTACTGCCAGAGTTTGTCCTGAGACATTAGAAAAGCAACATTAACAACAGCATATCACTTTATTCAGTTCAACTGAACTTTGGCCTTTAACATCCATTGCTTGAGATATCCAAAACTGAAGGTTCCTAAGCAGATTTTGAATATAGATAAGTTTACACTTCTGAATTTGTTGTTCTATTTTGAAAAAAACAAAACAAAGAAAGCCCAGAAATTAAATTAAAAACTCTTCCATTTTAAGTTGTGTTAAGGTTTTCCATGTTAGATATCTGTTAGAGGCACAGTGGTGCCACTACCTCCTCGATTCCTTTCCTCATTGAAACAAACACATGGAATCTGCAACTAAAACTATCATATACTTAAAGCTACCATTATACTTTATAGGTCCCCAGCTGGCAACCAGTATCATCCTGATGTGGCTGCACTCCTGGTATGGCTCCATTCACTTTTGGAATGTGACCAGCAGTATGCTTGCCAAAAGCTGGTTGGGATTCTGGACTGAGGTAGATTCCTCCATGTTGTAACAGTGATAGCATAAAGAATGTATATGTTTAAGGCAGAATGATGACTAGAGCATCTGTCCTTCTCATACCCCACTAGAAACTGACCACTTTAATTGGAATGATTCCTTCTTCCCCTGCATTTTCTCCTATCTCCTGGGAACCAGCCACATGAACACATATTCTACTCCATCCTGATGGCTCCTCCCATGCAGTTAACTAGATAAACTACAGAATTATGGAATTCAATGCTACAAGGAATAACTGTGACAAAGTATTGTGGCCATTGACAATTCATTTCCAATGAGGTATTAGATATTAATATAAAATGATATTGATAATTATCCAGCAGATTATGCCAATATACCTCTATCTGAATCTTTTGTGACTGGCTCTATCTGCACCAACATTTGGAGATTTGTGGGCCTAACTTTTCCAGATCTTTCAGGGGCCACCCAGGAGTAGATAATTCCAGATCTTTCAGGGGCCACCCAGGAGTAGTAGAACCCACCACACGTATACCCATCCTTTCTCTTCCCTACTGGCCATTCTACACAATTAACTACATAGGCAACAGAGGTTCCTACCAAGAAATGAGGTCTTATATATGCCACAGCCTAAAACAAGTACCGTATACCCCAGATAAATCTTATTTTTTTTAAAAAAATCTGCAAAGGTAAAGCATGCAGCAGAATCTAGTAACTAGACCTTTCCTTGACCTATGACACAGTTTCCTAAATGCCATACACACAGAAAATCAGATAATACATAAAATTTGTTCCTAGAAAACTGTATATGAAAAAAAAAGACTACCTGTCAAACTGCTGGGCAGGTAGGCACTTGTTAAAATTTAAACTCCTATAAATAAACCATTTCTTTTACCTCAAAATCAGCAGGGGTCATCTTCAATCATCAGGAGTCATCCTGAAACCTACATTGTGAACTTTTAGATCCATCTGTTGAATTGTTTCCTGAGTGTTAACTGTAGAACTTAGTGCACTTCACCAAATTTCTGGATATCATGATGGAAAGCAATTTATCCACAGACACAGTAACATAGAACTGTTACTGTGGCCTTATAGCACTTAAAAAAAAACACTGTATAACAATACATTTACCATTTTATAGATTTTAGGTACTCCTACCAAAAGATAAGATTCTATTAGAGCTTCACTGATTATTCTCCAGTTGATTTCAGGTTAGAAACTAGTATGATTGTAAGTTTTGGTGGGTAGTATTCCCCTCCCAAGGTAAGGGGACTGCACAAATATACACCCCACTCCTACTCCTCCCATCCCAAATGTTCAGATGTTTTGTTTTTCCAGTCTGTTTCTTCTTCTCCTTTTCTGGATTAGCCATGTAGGATATATTTGTCAATCAGATATGACCATGGCAAAGATGAAGTACTGTTCTCTTTCATTAATGGAATGGACTCTCTGCATAAGCAAGAGGAGGAGGGTTCCTCTTCCCCTCTTCTGCCACTCTGAAAACCCTCAAAATATACTCTGGAATGTTTTTTTTCCTGGTACAAAGTCTAAATACCCTAAAAGCACCAGATCATGTCTGATGTTGGAAGCTAAGCAGCATCAGCCAATTAGTACTTGGATGGTGTTACCTGGCTGTACACCCCCTCCCTATAATATTTCATACATTGGCAATAATTAGAAACTTCATGAGGTTTAGTAGACCAGGGTGGACCAGAAGTGGGGCCTGGTGAAAGTCACCAGGACCTAACCAAAGGTGGCATAGAAAACTACTGGCAGACATGCCCAAGATAGGATTAAGCGGATCCCCTAGAAAAAAACACCATCACAGATGTATGTGCTAATCCCTTTTTGGAATCATTGGCAATGAGCCATTCATCACAAACAAACAGTGATCAGAACCCACATTATCCTCAGAAAAGCCTTTCCTCACACCTTTCCTATACCATAATAAGGAGGTTGTCATAAACACATCAACTATAATATATCAGCCATTAACAACAAGGAGAGAAGTTACGGTTTCCTTTGTTTCATAGTGGGAAACCCTACTAAGCTTTGTTCTAAGTGCAAAACACCCTTTTGGGACATTAAATAGAGTATAAATATTAATCCCCAAACAAAAGCAATGTGTGCTACAGTTGGACACCATCACTCTGCCAGATCACTCAGCTCTAAGTCTGAGTCTTCCCCACTACATGAACCTCTACTCTTCAAGACTGGTAATTATCACCAATACTTCCTGATTCCATTCCTCTATCCACCTTTTCAGCCTTGACTCTGTATTAGCCTTGCATGGTTCTCTTGTGAGTGTGAGTGTGTGTGCATGAGAATGCTTGCATGTTATTTTCCAATCTTTAAAAAAACATTTTATTTCATTTTAACTCGGAGTTTATGCAGTTAGTACCGGTATACATCAGTGCAAAGATCCCGCAAGTTACCTGACCTCTCACAACCATACATTTGAGCTAGTATAATTCCCCCACGTAACAATGTAAATTTGGTGTCATGAGTGGGTCCCCCATGGACCCCCAGCAATTCGGACAACAATGAGAGACTGCCAATGAATACGAAGTGCTGTAGGCTATGCTTCAAGGAAGAAACTGGCAAAACCACCTTTGAGTATCCCTTTCCTAAGACAACCCTATGAAATTCATGGGGTCACCATAGGCAACTAAGTTAGGCAACTAACTTAAAGGCATGCCAGGCAGCAATTTGTCCTACCTTTGACCTCCCCTCTGAATCCAAGGCAAAACCACCAGTGTTTCCAGTAAACTCCAGAGCAAATGGTGAGCTTTCTAACCCAGGTTAAGGTGGCGATACCCCAAGTTTGGTGCAAATAGGGCTGTACATCATGTGGCCTAATTACACCAGATTTGGGGATAAGGCCATATGTCATGTGGCCATATTGTGCCATATTCGGGGAGTGTGTGGGTTTTTTTCTTTGTGTAGACATTCCCATAGACAATACATAATCTAGGCACATTCTTGTCAAAACTCTACATAGTCTAAGCACTTTCTTATAGAGGCTTTTATATAGACCCATTAATACATACACACAATAATTTACATTAAACCATCATAATCATAAGAATCTGTCCAGAGAGAAGTGGTGTTTTGCGGACCCAGACCGGAGCACCCCTCCGCCCTCTTGAATGAACACAGACACATGGTTGCAAATAACATTGTATTGGTAACAGATATGTGCATAACTTCAGAAATTAGGTTAGGTACAGGTTAGTAACAAAACACATTATGAGGTAGATAAGTTGATATTTCTATGTTACTTGGATATAGCTTGGCAATGATTTGGCCGCAACTTGCAAACAAATGGTTGGCATTAATGTATGGGTCGTGAACACAGCGCGGCCCGCTCATGTGGGCGGCGCAGGAACCGGTCCATCCCGGTTCCCTTCCCTGAAGGAGAGACCCTGGCCGAGCCACCCGCTCGACACTCTCTCCTTCCCTGAAAACAAGCATGTGTTAATAACTATTAGGCGTCTCCTTCTGAACTTGAACTTGACATTGAATTTGAACTTGCACTTGAGCTTGAACTTGGCGGAGACCCCTGAGCTCATGCTATTTTCACGACCCAATACATCCGCCCTGCAAATTGCGACATAGATAAGCCAAGAGAGGGTGGGTGGGTGCCGATCTTTTGCAGCAAACGGAGGGCGCTGCTGCCTGCTCCGTTGCCGCCTCCGATCTGGGAGGGGTGCGCTCGTGTGTGTCCCTTTATCCAGATCGGCCCAGCCAATCGGGAGCGAGCTGACTCGCTCCCGATTGGCCCGCACTCCTTTTCCCCTCCCCAGCCACAAAGGCTGCTGGGAAGGAGAAAGGGGGAAGATGGCGGCACGCATGCTGCGCCACGCGGCCATCTTCCCTCCCCACCTCTCCCCCCGCCCCTGCCTTGGCTGAGTCCACCGCGCAGGGGGCGGGGCTATGGGCAGTGGTTTGGGGCCGCCGGCTGGGCCGCAAACAGGCCCGCCGGCAAGCGGCGAGCCCCCTTGCGGACCCAGACGGGACCACCCCTCCGCCCTCTTGAATGAACACAGACACATGGTTGCAAATAACATTGTATTGGTAACAGATATGTGCATAACTTCAGAAATTAGGTTAGGTACAGGTTAGTAACAAAACACATTATGAGGTAGATAAGTTCATATTTCTATGCTACTTGGATATAGCTTGGCAATGATTTGGCCGCAACTTGCAAGCAAATGGTTGGCGTTAATGTATGGGTCGTGAACACAGCGCGGCCTGCTCATGTGGGCAGCGCAGGGACCGGTCCATCCCGGTTCCCTTCCCTGAAGGAGAGACCCTGGCCGAGCCGCCCGCTCGACGCTCTCTCCTTCCCTGAAAACAAGCATGTGTTAATAACTATTAGGGGTCTCCTTCTGAACTTGAACTTGACATTGAATTTGAACTTGCACTTGAGCTTGAACTTGGCGGAGACCCCTGAGCTCATGCTATTTTCACGACCCAATACATCCGCCACTAAGGCGTTCCCTTGGAACTGCCTTCCGCCAACCATTCCTCATCAACAGGCAGGCCTACCGGTCCCCGTGGGCCCCCCGGCCTTGCAGGCAGTGCGTGTCCTGGCCTGATGTAGGAGGCGTAAGCCCTGGAACGCCATCGGCCTAACCGCATGATTGCCTCCGTGGACATGCCAGCCTCCGCTGCCATGGTCGCCGCCCCAATCCTGAATGAATGACTGGTGAAGCCCTCAACCGGCAAGCCCAAACCTCTGAGGGCCATTTTAAAAACGCTCACACAGATCGGCCCAGCCAATCGGGAGCGAGCTGACTCGCTCCCAATTGGCCCGCACTCCTTTTCCCCTCCCCAGCCACAAAGGCGGCTGGGAAGGAGAAAGGGGGAAGATGGCGGCGCGCATGCTGCGCCACGCGGCCATCTCCCCTCCCCACCTCTCCCCCCGCCCCTGCCTCGGCTGAGTCCGCCGCGCAGGGGGCGGGGCTACAGGCGGTGGTTTGGGGCCGCTGGCCAGGCCGCAAACAGGCCCGCCGGCAAGCGGCGAGCCCCCTTCTCTCAGCCATCATTTTAGTCCTTAGAAAACAGCAAAGCAACTAGTCCTAGTAAGCAGCAGTATGAAGTAGTCATTGGAGTGCTTGCTTCTACTGGGACTGAACTGGTATTTATATTGTGGCTGGTATCTCCTTCTCTGATCATCAGCCAATCAGAAAAGTTTACTGATTCTTATCAGTACTTGCAATTAAAAGCACTGTCTCTGGTTCTGGCTATCTGCTATCAAGCATAATTAAGCCTAATTATGCTGATGAATTATACCTGGCAGGGTTCTTGCATTCCCTCCCCCTATAAAATGCTGGCTTTCTTTTCTTTATGTGACTGTTGTCATTGCTTACATTTAATGGACACCATAGCCAGACAAACATAGCCTTTGAAAACATCAAACGATTTAAACTCTGCAATTTCACCAGCCATTGTGGGATCCCTTTTAACTCTAACTTAAAATATTTTATATTCATACTCTCCAGCTGTCCTGAATTGGCAGGGACAATTCTGATTAATCCTGTGTCATCCCACTTTTTCAGCTGATTTAAAAATGTCCCAGTTTCTCCCTCTTTCTCTTTTCTCTTTATCCTCAGCTTATTTCAGTTGCTGCAAACTGAGTTTAAAGTGCTCAAGCAGTGGGCACACAATTAATTCAGCAGGGGGGAAAGGAAGGAAGGAAGGGGACAGAATCTTGTCCCCCCCCCCTGTAGGCTCAGAAAAAAAGCAAGCTACAGCAGCCTCTCCTAGCACCTGTGTTCTTCCTTATTAATAACTTTTGCCATCCTGACTTCATTTTGATGTTGCTCAGCCACACACATCCCAAGTTTGTCTGTGAAATGTTGAAGGGTATGTACATTTAATAGTTAATCTGAAGGCCTGATACTGGCAAAATATACCAACCTATATCTCTGGGAAATGACCCCAGAACAACATATCTAAGAGCATTACATATATAGATTGAGGCAAAGCCACATTTGGTAGCAGTCAGTTCCCTAAGCAGGTCTGTGGGTGAACATGCCACAGCTGTTCAGCCCAAAAGACCATTCAGTTGCCAAGACTAAGGATATTTGCCCTTTCAAGGCCATCTCCCAACCCTAGTTTGGAGGGAAGACCTTGAGGAATAAATCCTTGAAGTGTGGATGCAGGAGTTCACTAGTTCATGCTCACCTATTCCACACTGCCCTCAGAAATGTCCAAAGGCAGTAGATTATAATAAAATCATGTTGAAACAAATCAAATGGAAAATAAGTCAATTGGTCATATCAGGATCAATCAAAAGTGAAATTTTCCTATAGCTATTGATCAAATGTCCAATTAACCAAATCATGAAATGACTTCCCCAGTACATATGTAGCATAAAGAAGACAATGGAGAAGGGATCCATATATACAGAAGGTACCCCCTTAGAACCAAATCCTACTTAGTTTGTAATAGAAATGACTGGATCATCCCTGTGCTAGAGGAAGAGTAGAAGGGTAAATTGGTGCAGACGAATGCCCTGGCACAAGAGAAATGGCCAAGCCAAGAGAAACACCCTTCTAGATATGTGACAGATCCTGCTTGGTGGATTTTCCCATATATGGAGGAAAACAACCCAATTGTTTTCCTTCCTCTCACAGTAGAGGAGGGAGGGGAAAATGCCTCTGCATGACACAAAGGGGAGAGGAAGAGAAACATGACATTTTATTTGAATTTCCTTACTGTTTAGCTGCCGTAAATGCCATTTTGTGCCAAATGGGTAGAATTAAAATGGAACAAAAATTTAAAATAATTTTAAAAAGAGTAGGCTTGGCTCACATCTAGATTAAAACCATATTCCTTTTGCCTACAGAAGTACCACTTTTCTAATTCCCCATCTTGCTGTAAAAGGGGGGGGGAGTGAAAATAGATTTTGTTTTTTGTTTTTTTCTCCAAAGCAAACTTGGAGTTCTCCCTTCCAATAAATTACAGCTCACAAAATAACACTCATCATTTAGTTCTCTAAACAACAAGCCTAAAGTCTCTTCTCTTTATGAGTCTCTAGGAATTGTACTATAAATGGAATGAATAAGTCCCCCAATGCTGTACTGGCTAGACTACATTTTCACTTACTTTTGTAAGTGAAAGGAAAAAGATTGGAGGGTGTGATATATCTTCTCTTTTCTACTACATGACTACCCATAAACTAACTCAGCTTGATTTCTTGCACACAAGTTGTATAATATATTCTATACATATCTTCTATAAAGACTTCTATAATATCTGAAACAAATAAACAGAAGTGGTTGTTTTATGATGGTTTTAGACCTATTTAGATAAAATTGGAAAAAAAGAGAAAAATAAGTGTTTGATAGTCACACATCTTCACAAAGATGTAAATGCATTAAGTAATCTCAGGAGTTTATGGGTTTTTGGATTTTAAGAAAAGACAGGCATTTTTGCTATTGTTCTTTAGGCTTGCCAGCTCTCAGGATGATGGCTGAAGCCTCACGAAGTTGCTATGTTTTTCAAAGGGGTTAGTTACATGGCAGTTTTTATTGTGAGTTTGTGCATTAGTGCATTTTTGCACCAGTGCCGCATAGTTTACATGATTTAGTGTGAAATTGGTTGATCTTGTTAGTTTTCAGCTATGTAGTTCACACAAAGGTGGGGTGTGTGGCCTCCCAAGCACATCTGGCAGAAGATGCTGGGAAGCTGAGAGGGAGGGAGGGAGGGAAAGAGAGAGAGAGAGAGAGAGAGAGAGAGAGAGAGAGTGCACTGGCACCTTTCCCTCCCTCTTCCCAAAGCGAGAGGGGTGGGAGGAAGGATGGAGCCTTTCAGCCACTGAGGAGCCATCCCCTGTTGCTGAAAGCTGGCAGAAAGGAAGACAGGTCTTGGTGAGATGATCACCCAGCCGGCAGAAGCAATGGAGTTGTAGGCTCCCCTCTCGCTCTGCTTCCCTCAAGCCCCCCTTCCCCTCACCCACTTGGCCAGCGGAGCAAACTGCTTCCTCTCTCTCTCTCTCTCTCACACACACACACACACAGACACACAAGAACACGATCACAGCAGGGCAAGGGAGTGAATTGCCAGTGGAGCAGATTGCTACTCTCTCTCTCTCTCTCTCTCTCTCTCACACACACACACACACACACTCACACACACACAGGAACAGTAATTATGGATAAGTGGGGATCCCTCAGCCACAGCAGCCAAGCAAGCCGGGAGGCAGACGGCTGGCTGGATCTTTTCATTTGAGGCTCTTCGCATTCGTCGCATCTCTTGCCTTCTCCCACATAATCCTCCCCGCGCACTCCAGACCTCTGGGAGGAATTTGCTTCAGCCACAAAAATCTAGTCTGTCTGCAACGTCCCATAGGGCCTTTTCAGTAATCACCCCCAAATTATGGAATGGCCTGCCAGACGAGATCCATCAGATGACAAGCTTGAGTAGCTTTAAAAAGCACTAAAGACGGATCTCTTTCGGCAGGCCTTTCCTGATTAGATCCCAGCCTCAGGAGCTGCATCTCCTGGCCTCTTTTAGTTTCACTGGCTGTTGATTTTTGTATTTGTTTATTTATGTGATTTTAATTTAGGTGGATTTCAATTTGATACTAATTTAATATATTTTAATGGGGGAGGGTGGGGGTGGGCTTAGGGATTTTACTCAGTATTGTTATATTTTAATTGTTGTATGCCTCCCTGATTGTTTTTAACAGAGGGGCGGGGTAAAAATAAATAAATAAATAAATAATCTTGCAAGTCTGCCCCCTCCGCAGTTGGTCCAACCAATCACGGCTCAGCTCTGCTATGGCTGCTTCAGGAAGATTCCTGCTAGTTCCCACAGACTTTTGTGAAATTGTAGTTCACACAACCAATGTGCGCATTTTTGCAAACTTTATCAAAAAAGTAAGAGAAAATAGCAAAAGCTGATACTGCGTGGCTTATGGGTGTTTTTGCCCCTCTTCTTCTGAATATGGCGACTTTGATCCGAATGATGTGGGAACTATTAGGACTCTTTGTGAATTTTTAGACGATTTATTTTGCCATGTAAACGACCCTAAAGTTTCAGTAGATGGGGATGGTGAAACAAATATCAGGGTGAGTGGCACTGCAAGAGCAGAAAGTGATTTTTCTATGTGAATTGGATGTAAAGACTGGAGACCCATCTTCGCCCATTCCCAACTGGTCCCAGAAGTATCTAGCTCAGTACACATTTCCCTGGTATTTCTCATGTGTATGCACCCTGTGAATTTCTCCTGGAGCCACCCAATATTATCAGAAAAACCTGCAGTGAAGCTAATGGAAGCAGAGTGCTCTAATTCTTTGAGACACAGTTACAAAAGCTGTGCTGCAGACTAGAAACATGCACAATTACAAAGCAGTTCCTGAGTAACCTGTGGAGCTCTTGGGCTATTCTGTGTTTTGCAAGTCTACATTTTATGAGGTCATTTACAGACATAATCATGAGCAAATGTGACTTCTTTTATAGCCAAGGCAAATGAAGCATACCTTCAATTAGAAACTTCTGAAAATACACAGTGATAGCCTACTGAGAATGGAATTGCTTTTTTTTTACAACTATACAGCCACCCATTTTAGAAACCAGAGGTTTGAGATAAGTATCTTTCGCCATAAGCATCTTTCCTCTACATATACAGTGTTTCAGAGCACCTTTAGATAACACAGTGGATCTCATCATTACCAAGATACTTCTGCTCCGGTTGGTCGATTCATTCCTTGCTGTATGTTCTCACAGGATGTTTTGTGGATGTAAGATACATGTTTATCTGTTAATCATAGAATCGTAGAGTTGTAAGAGACCACGAGGGCCATCCAGTCCAACCCACTGTCATGCAGGAATCATGATCAAAGCATCCCTGACAGATGGCCATCCAGCCTCTGTTTCCAAGACCTCCAAGGAAGGAGACCCCACCACGCTCCGAGGGAGTGCGTTCCACTGTTGAACAGATCTTACTGTCAGAAAGTTCCTCCTAATGTTGAGGTGGAATCTCTGTTCCTGGAGCTTGCATGTATTGCTCTGTGCTCTAATCTCTGGAGCAGCAGAAAACAAGCTTGCTCTATCCTCAATGACACCCCTTCAAATACTTAAACAGGGCTCTATCATATCTCCCCTTAACCGTCTTTTTTCCAGGCTAAACATGCCTAGCTCCCTAAGTCTTTCCTCATAAGGCATGGTTTCCAGACCTTTCACCATTTTAGTCACCCTCCAATTTGCTCCAATTTGTCAATATCCTTTTTTAATTGTGGTGCCCAGAACTGGACATAGTATTCTAGGTGAGGCCTGACCAAGGCAGAATAGAGTGGAGCTATGACTTCCCTTGATCTAGACACTATATACTTCTATTGATGCAGCCCACAATCGCATTGGCCTTTTTAGCTGCCGCATTACACTCTTGACTCATGTTCAACTTGTGGTATACTAGGACTCCTAGATCCCTTTTGCATGTAGTCTCGTTCAACCAGGTCTCCCCCACCCTATATCTATGCATTTCATTTTTCCACCCTAAGTGCAGTACCTTACATTTCTCCATATTGAATTTCATTTTGTTAGCTTTGGCCCAGCTCGCCAGTCTATCCAGGTCATTTTGAATTTTGATCCTGCCCTCTAGGGTATTAGCTACTCCTCCTAATTTGGTGTCATCTGCAAATTTGGTAAGTATGCCCCTAATTCCCTCATCCAAGTCATTGATAAAGATGTTGAATAGCACTGGGCCTAGGACAGAACCCTGTGGCGCCCCACTGGTCACATCTTTCCAAGACGAAAAGGAGCCACTGCTGAGCACCCTTTGGGTTCGGCCAGTCAACCAATTACAAATCCATTGAACAGTTAACTTGTCTAGCCCACATTTTACAAGCTTGTTTGCAAGAATGTCATGGGGAACTTGTCAAAGGTCTTACTGAAATCAAGGTATGTGATATCCACAGCTTTCTCTTCATCTACCAAGCTGGTCATTTTATCAAAAAAAGAGAGATCAGATTAGTCTGGCATGACCTGTTTCTCTGAAACCCATGTTGACTTTTTGTGATTATGGCATTGCCTTCTAAATGTTCACAGAATCTCTGTTTAATGATCTGCTCCAGAATCGTCCCTGGTATTGATGTCAGACTAACTGGAGGATAATTGTTGGGATCCTCTTTTTTTCCCTTTTTGATAATGGGGACAACATTTGCCCTCCTCCAGTCTGCTGGGACTTATTCTGTTCTCCAGGAGTTCTCAAAGATGTTGTATGTGTGCATACATTTTAGAACTACCACCTGAATTATCTACTGGGTCATTCAAAACAAAACAAAACAAAAGTAAAATAACCACATTCACTTCTTGCTAATTTTACCTTCTTGTAAGCTGCCTCACCCAAAATAGAGTATGTTTGATCCAGAGAATCATGTGCTGAGGAATATGATCAATTAAAAATAAAGAGAGAATATCCAGAAATAGCCTTCCCCTGCTATTGTTAAAAAGATTTGTTATTTGGGGAAATATTATTTATAGCTGCTACTGTTACCATTCCTTTATGCTGCTGCTGCTGTTTATTTGTTTAGTATTTATTATGCTGTACACCACTATAGAAGCAGTTATGATGATGCTATAGAGAGAACCATTGCTGAAGGAGACTGTAAATGTCTCCTGGATGAATAGTAGAATATCAAGTTACCACTTTTAAAAATCCAGCTAGGGTTGGGATCCTGTTGGAGCACTACACAAACATTATCTTCTGTTATGCTGGCTGTAGCAGATCACCCTATCAGAGACCTTTTCAAACTACACAATTATAGCTCTACATTTCCACTTTAACTGCCATAGCAACATCCTATGAAATCCTATGAAATTCTTGGATTTGTAGTATTAGTATGCCCTACTACCCCCTCCACACAATAGCTCATAACTGAAAATATTCAGGGTCGGGTTGGCTGGTGTGAACCAAAAAGGTCAGTTGGAGATCACAATGACCTGTATTCTGTCTTAGAAATATTATGGCAAGAAAGCCCATATTAGGATTGCATGGAAGCTGAGTAAACATAGTTCTCAAGGTGGTATGCACTAATCCTTTCTTCGAGCCCTGGGTATCTCAGAAATTATTCAAGCAGTCAAACAATTAAGTGACCATTCCCGAATCAATTCCTATGAAAGTCTCTCCTATACCCCTTCCTGTACAATCTTGTGATGTTGCCGCAAACCAATCAGTTCCTATCTCCCAGCCATTAATGCAATCACTTGAGTTTTGGTTTCCTTTGTCTATCCTGTGGGAAAGCCATTCAGGCTTTGTCCTAATCAGAGTATGCCGTCAGGATATGAAACAGGTTATAAATATTAGTCCCCTGACAATAGAAATGTTTGCCACTGTGGATGAACCTGGCCACTCTCTATCTTGGTTCACCCTGGATCGAAACCTCCTGTGCCACTCTCAGACGTCTGTCTGAGTATCTTCACTGCACAAAACTCTTCTCTTCAAGATTGGTAAATATCACCCTATATTCCGAAACCAATCCCTCTATCTAATCCCTCTGTCTCACTCTGCTTTAGCCTTGTATGGTTCTTAGGAATGTGTTATTTCCAATAAAAATACTTTATTTCACTTTAAAATTGGAGTGCTTTCTACAGTTAGTATTGATATATATAGGTGAAAAGATTTCTGAAGTTACCCACTTCTTGCAGGTTTCCGTTTGAGCTATTAATTTCCCCCAGAGAATAATAGAGATTTTGGCATCATGGGTGGGTCTCTAAAGCACCCCTTACCTCTTAGGGTAACAGTAATTTCATTATGTATTTAAAATTCTCAGCCAGATAACTCTAGTGTCTCACCAAACTACAAACCCTAGAATTCCAGAGGATGTTGCCATGGCAATTAAAGTGGGATCATAGTGCTATAAATTATGTGGTGGGAAAGGGCAACAGGGTATTCACACAGAATCTAATCCTGTCACCCGTCTTGCCCCTTTACATTTAAACCATCACTAGGGTTAATTTCTTAGGGGTTCTAAGGCTGTGGAGTTACTAAAGCCAGTGTCACCCCTTTTTCTGACAGTGTCACTTGTTGCAATTTGGCTTCTCCATGTCCCCCTAGTGCCACCACTGCTCTAAGATGGCTACTACTTTGGACCAGTGTATGTGTTCTTTTTGACAGACAGAGAGACACTTTATTTTGGTCATTGACCAATAAAAATATAATCAATAAAACAAACAACACATTTAACATCAACAACTATTACTGAGCATTTGTGGGTAAAGCTTACACATAATATAACAAAATAAAATAAATAGTTTTATTCTGATTATCCAGTAAATAATGTAAATAAAAATCATCAGAATGTCCTAGGAATTTAACAAATGAAGGAGTAATCAATTGGTGGTGAATATCCCTGTAAAACTGACAATACAAAAGTATGTGGGCTGTAGTTTCTATTGCACCTTTGTCATAGGGATAATATCGAATTTGTGAAGTCGAAGGCTTCATATATTTTCATAGATTTTCCTTGGTTTTTTTCCGGGCTGTGAGGCCATGTTCTGGAATAGTTTCTTTCTGATGTTTTGCCTGCATCTGTGGCTGGCATCTTCAGAGAATGGTTGGGTAGGAGTGTATGTGTGGAGTTTATATACCGTGAACCACTGTTGGGGAGTATATGTAAATTTGTGTAATTGAATGGTTAGTTTCTGGGTATAGAAATGCAAGGCTTGTTAGTGTCTGTTTGGCTAGTGGTTGGTTGATGGGCCATTATCTGCTGGGAATCCCCATGTCTCTGGGTGGAATTCCTTTCTAAGTGTTGAGTTTTGATTCTATTGTTTTTCAAAACTGGGCCAGATTTTGTTTACTTTTAAGGTTTCTTCTTTCCTGTTGAAGTTGTCCAGGTGTTAGTGGATTTCAATAGCTTCTCTGTGCATTCTGACATGATAGCTGTTGGCCTGGTCCAGAATTTCTGTGCTTTTAAATAACATTTTGAGTTCAGGTTGATTTATAACATGTTCTGCGACTGCTGATTTTTCTGGCTGGCCCAGTCTGCAGTGTCTCTCATGTTCCTTGATTTGTGTTTGTACACTGCGTTTTGCGGTCCCTATGTAAACTTGTCCACAGCTGCATGGTATGCGGTAAACTCCTGCAGATGTGAGAGGGTCTCTTTTTGTCCTTCGCTGAGCGTAGCATTTCTTGGATTTTTCTGGTTGGTCTATAGATTGTTTGGAGGTTGTGTTTCCTCATCAATTTCCCTATTCTGTCTGTGACTCCTTTGATGTATGGTAAAAATACCTTCCCTTTGGGTGGCTGTTTTTCTTCTTCATTCCTGTGGTTTTTTTCTTGGTCTGGCTGCTCTTGTGATGTCTGATCTGGAGTAACCATTAACCTGTAGGGCCCAGTTTAGGTACCTCAGTACATTCTCCAGGTAGTAGGGTTCGCCGATCCTTTTTGCATGGTCTACCAATGTTTTTATTGTGCTTCTTTTTTGTCCTGGGTGATGATTGGAGTTCTTATGTAGGTATCTGTCCGTGGGTGTGGGTTTTCTGTATACCCTGTGACCTAACCATTGGTTTGATTTGCGGATGACTAGGACATCCAAGAATGGCAGTGTTCCTTCCTTCTGTTTTTCCATTGTGAATTGGATTTTTGGATGGATGCTGTTCAGGTGGTTCAGGAATGAGACCAAATCATCTTCTCCGTGGTTCCAAATGGTAAAAGTGTCATCCACATATCGGAACCATGTTTTGGGGTTTTTTTGGTGCTATTTCCACGGCTTGCTTTTCAAAATGTTCCATGTAAATTCCAAAGCCTACTGAACCTGCAGCATCTGAAGATACCTGCAAGACATCCCACAGTTTCAACTCCTCACACCAAAAGGAGATTCTATTCAAAAATTCCACTAAGGAAATTCCAGCTATACCACAATATCCTCCCAGATCCCTTGTGTGATCCTAATCCTACAGTGCAGTTTATAAACTCCATGTATGACATCACAGAGATGCCTGAGGAAAGGCCTGCCCAGAGCCACCACCCAGCAAGAAAAATTCAAACACTCGATGAACTCCTGAAACTCCCTAAGTGTAGCTTTCCTCTGCTTGAAAAAAGTAGAAACCCCTTTCCTTTAGGTCTTGCAGTTTCTCCCCAGACAATTTACGCAGCTGATCAGCAGTATTAAATTCAATACTTAAAAAAACCAACTGGTGTGAAGGACCAGTTGGTGTGCAGTCCTTTCTTCAGCCAGTGGTGTTCCCAGCTCCTGCACCAAGGTGAAAAAGTCAGACAGAAGTGAAGCATATTGGCCCATGCCAAACTGCCCAATAAAAAAAAAAATCATCTAAATCATGCACTAGCCCTCTTTGCCCTGACCTTGCCCATTTGAGGAAGGTACTGTATTTCTCAAAAGCAGCACATGACACTGAGCACCCCATTGGAAGTTCCTGATCCATGTAAAACATGCCACTGAGTGAGAAGCCAGTAGCTCAAAATCTCTAGGGTGTACTGGTAAAAGGCAAAATGCTGGCTTGATGTCACATTTCACCAGCTCACTTCTGCACCATGTCTACATACTTTCCTCACTGCCATATCAAAGTATGCCAAATGGTACGCAGCAGGGATGACATCTTAAGTGATGAACCTTTTGGGTGGGACAAATAGAGAATAATCTTGTATTCACCATTAGCTTTCTTTTGTACCATGCCAAGAGGAGACACAATTAAATGGGGAACAGCGGTGAAAGGAAGGGCTCAACTACCCTCCCTTTTGATACATCCTTCTGAATCTCATCCCTAACCAACTCTCCAAAAAACAGCTGACTTCAAATTCCTAGACAGAAAGGAGTGACAAATTCTCTGAAATGGAATCCTAAAACCTACCCTAAACTCTTCCTTCAAATAATGTGTTACCTCCTGATTTGGGTACAAGTGCAGCAAAGCCATTAACCAACCAAACGTAATGGAACTGGGCCCTTTTGGAGGGCCCCAAACATTTCCTACCCCCTTCTTACCTGACTGCTGCTCCCTGCCACTCCCAGATTGACTTCTTCCTTTGGGACAATTCTGAAAGGAATAAGGCCCTCCCCAGATAGAACAGTCATGTTTGAATTTACATGTGCATGCACACCCAAACCCAAACTCCCTTGAGCACCCTGAGACTGTACTGCTAAACCTTCTCAGTTCAGCACAATATGACCACTGTCTGTCCACTCACCTTGGTCAGGTGCACAGGGGTTATAATTGTCATCCACAGCTGTGAATGCATCTGGCCCCACCTGAGGGAGGGGTAAACCACAATCCTTATAGGAAAGGCCTTGTCATAAAGTAACCAGAACTGAGCCAGCAAAATCCATGTAAGCCTTATACATAATATCCAAGTACTTAATCAATGAATATGCACACCAGCACTATGTTCTAGCAACCACCCATGCATGTATAAAAGAGCTGGGCAACCAATTTGCCCAAGTCCTATCTACTTTAAATTTACATAACTTCTTTTTGTCCTTGTCATCCAAATAATCTTTGTTGTTTTTCCCCAACTCATGATAAAGCAAGGTGAATACATCCATGTATTCAGCCTGCAGTATCTTATCAATAGTGGATTGGAATAATCTGATCCCCTGAAAGAATGGCCGGATAAGGAACCGCATTGTAACCTGCATTGGATGAAGGGATCTTCACTC
The DNA here is from genome assembly GCA_030847615.1 of Gambelia wislizenii. Classification (NCBI taxonomy): domain Eukaryota; kingdom Metazoa; phylum Chordata; class Lepidosauria; order Squamata; family Crotaphytidae; genus Gambelia; species Gambelia wislizenii. Next base: position 142,842,436 of record JAUMIR010000001.1, read on the forward strand.
CCCAAGCACCAGCCTGCCATGTCAGATATGCTGTACTAGGAGGGTAACTGGGCCATGAGAAAAATCGAAGCTGAGACCATGCCCATGCAGGTTGTGAAACTGCCCCAACCTCTACAGATCCTACACTACTACTGGAACCCTGCATACTCTCTTGCCCAACAGGGGCATTCCAATGTCCCCAGGACCAGCTGTATCCCCCAAAGAACAGGGGAAATTAGGTTTACTGGGCCTGTAGGCCTACTAAGGCCTACCATATGGCTGTGGCCTTTGGCCTCTCTGAATCCTGCAGCCCAGAGGCCTATAGGCTATTAAGACGTAATACATGGCCAAGGCCTATGGGCCTCTCAGACTGCTGCTGTCCTCAGGTCTGTGGGCCTTATGATACACCAAAAGCACAAATGGGGCCCCAGTCTCCCTATCAGCTTACAAAGAATGTCCTAAAGGTTGATCAACTACAAAGAGGAAAAAATATAATAACTCCCAACAGCTCCTTGATTTAGTTCAAAGCCCTGCTATAGACCCAGCAATGCTATGACAGAGCACCAAAATGGTTCTGGCAACAACTATATCTGGCCTGAACAGTCCCCAAACCAAAAACCAGCCATATGCCAACAATCAAAACAAATGCTGGTTAACACTTGATCTCACTCAGTCTCATGCTCTCCAATCCACTAAATGCCATTTGATCAAAAAGGAAGATGAGGGGTGGCTTGAACATTTCAACCTTTCCAGAATCCCATGTTGTCCATCATAGTGCATCATACAATGACACAATTACCGTAGGCTTGGCCAGCAAAAAGTTCTTCTGGCCAGCAGCCCTCCATAGTGCAGGACGGGAGATGAATTTTCAGCAAGCACTGGAGCATTCAGTAGTTGATGATAATACCTCGGAGCAGCTGCTTTTAAGTTTTCTCTCTCTCTATCTCAGGGAGATCTGTTTTCATAAAGCTTTATTTCATCATTTTATTTAAATCTGTTGGGTTGGCAAAAGGAAGCCTTTGCACTTGAGTGGGCAGTAAATTACACTCTCCAAGAGTGCTTTTCCTCCAGAGATTTGTTTTATTTTATTATAACAAATACCAGTGATGGAGGAACCTGTACCAAGACATGTTTATATCTAAAATCATGAGCAAATTGTAATGATCTATAGTTCACATATGTAGGAAAGGAAAAGGGGAAATGTTTATAGAAATCATGTAGAGAGATTTGAATTGCTGTGAACTTATATGAACATCTGAGTCTTTAATATATTCTAAACTAAGTTCTGTGTGATCAACTTGGTGTCTTTCTGGGTATTATGAAGAGTGTTGTTATGTTGCATCTTTTCCTATCTGACATTATTACAAGAAATGATGACTTTTTTTTACACTTTGACACCTTCTGTTGCCATTGCATTATTCCAAGAAACGAGGAACTTTATCAGACCACCCTCCTCAAAAGTTCTTTTGCAGGCATATTTTGAAACATTTTTATGCCAGAAAAATAATCCCCCACCAGACCTTACCTTGCTCGCATTAAAGAGGCAGCCCAGGCACTAATGGAGAGTGAATGGAGCTCCGTTCACTTCCTGGTTTAAGATCTCACTGATTCTTGTGAGAAGACGCAAGTGTGTCAAATGCAAAAATAAAAGTAAAATAAAGTCATAAAAAGTACACACAAGCACAAAAACACACTTTAAAAATCTCAAGTACATGGGGGGGAGGTGTCATAAAATGAGTGTCCCCTACCTGGCTACTGCAATCTCACCTGGAAATGTTCTGTCATTGATGTCATATTCATGTGAGCTAAATGGCATGAGGATTCAAATGCCAGCAATGCCGGAAACAAATTGCCACAGCAGATCAATTGACAGCTTGGGCTGTCAATAAAAAAGAATGGGTTTTTCTTAATACATGATTGCAAAAGGATGGTGTTGTCTGGTATGCACCCTTTCGCCATCATTAGGCGTTCTTATGATGTCATATTTGCCGAATCTGATAAAGTTCCAGTACAATATTGTAAGAAGTTATTGTGGGATGTTCTCTAGTTTGTACTAGGAACACATACAATTTGTTAAACTGTTTATATTAGTATAAAACACTACTGACACTTAGAGCCTCTAACCCCATTGTCAACTATCTTAACAACAACAATCCTTCTTTCCATGCTGCCTCTGAGAGGCAGTTGGATGGTCCTAAATAACTTGACTCTTCACTCACTGCAGTACTGCAGGTTGTGATATACATAGATAAAAGTAACTCAGGAACCTTATTTGTGACCAATCAGCTACCTGGGCATATCCATTTTTGCTCTTCTTGCCAGACAGCAGAAAGACAATGTCAGTTATATAGTGGTTACCTGAACAGTGGGTCATTTTTCACTTAGTGTGTTACATTCTGTCCTGTAACATAAAGTGGTTCAGAGACAAAATACTGTATAACCTGCATGCAGCCAAATGTAGCTTTTCCTGAACACTTCCACCCACACAGTCTTGGACAAAGTGCCCCATGTAAACTGTTGGGGGGGGGGATCAGCCAAAAAATGTTTTTTCAATCCTGCAGACATTTGAAAGTGGCAGTTTGGGGTTTAAACTGGGCACAACCTTTTCCCAAATCCCAAAGATAAAGTTAATTTGGGCAGGGGGTAGACTTATTTCAGTTATATTTTTTTAATTTTTATTTTGGAAGGGGGCGGACTTCTAGTCCTGGTACAGGTCTAGATATACCAATGTGTCAAGGGGTCAAATGGGTCAAGTTGGTCAAAATTGGGGTGCCATGCCATCAGACATTGCCTACCTTGCCTTAAATAAAGAAAAAAAAATCTGAGGAGATTTTCAGACGTGTTTTTCAGCGTCTTGCCGCACAAGCAGGCTCTGGAGCAGTAACGAGGCGGCCGCATGGCAAGGGGTCCATTTTGGATGATGCCGTTTCTCTCTCAGCATCGTCCGTGACTCTTGCGGCTAGCATTGGAGGCGGCCGCGCTGTTTTTTACTCACGGACAATGTTAGGGGAACAATACACTAGAAGCAGACACACTGTAGAAGGTTGAAGTACCTTTTATAGGATCTAGAGCGGGGTGTGCAACTGCAGCAGATCCACAGTGGGAGTAGGGATGGAAAGAATATTCAAAAATATTAAATGGCTGAAAACGTATTCCAGGTGTTTAAAAACCCTTATGAGAAGAACCCTGGACTGAAGAGTAATCTTTGAAGTTTAGAACTTATTCTGTGCAAAAATTACATGTGGTTGTTTTGTGCACAAAGCAGCATTTTATATAGAGAGATAATAATATTTCCTGCACAGAAAATACTGTAATTGGGGATTTATTCTGTGCTTGCAGTTGATTTATGTAGAAGACAGCATTTTCTGCACAGGAAAGAGTATTTTCACTGGAGCATAAAATGTTTTTTTTCTGTGCACATAAGAAGTCCCTGATTATGAATAGGTCTTGAAAACTGCATGGTTTTCCAAGACTTTTTAGCAATGGAAAGAAAATTGTTAAAACTACTAATTGCTTCCTTTGAGAAGAAGCTTAATGAGGAATTGCATCCTGAAGTGGGAACCATAGAGACCAAATCCACACTACACAAATAATCCAGTTTGAAACTGGATTGTTTGCCCTCTTTCCTATTGAATCCTGGGATTTGTAGTTTTACAAGGTCTTTAGCCTTCTCTGCCAAAGATTGATAATGCCTCACCAAACTACAAATCCCAGGGTTCCATAGGAAGGAGCCATGACAAATAATGCAGTTTCAAACTGGGTTATTTGTGTAGTGTGGATTTGGCCTAGAGACTGTCAAAAATTTCCTAGAGAAAAACCAAAAGTAGCAGCAATCCCTTTCTTGTTTTGAATTTTTTTTGGGGCATTTTTAATGTTAAACAGTGCAGAGGACCCCTGCAACTATTTAAAATATGATCTATAACTCCTGGAGACTTCCAGGGGAGAGAATTAATCTCTCTGCTTTTTCTTGGGCAGAAAAATGGGGCAATCTAGGGATTCTGGAAGGGTTGAGGACTCCCAAAATAGTCTGGGGGGGGGGTTGTGGTCCTGATGGCCTCACTTTGCCTCTCTCGGGTAAGTTGCCAAAAACTGATTATCAGTGGGCTGGTTGTGAGACTAAACTTCAGATGGCTATTGCTCTGTTGTCAAATGTCTTTTGTGTGAAGGTTTCATGATGCATTGCCATAGGCAGAACTTGTTTATAAAAATATGGGAAAACTCTCACAGCTGAGGTGTCTTACCAGTGTTTTGAGGCCTTAGGCATATTTTACTCAAAAGAGCAGGTAGACACATATAAGGCAGTTCCTGCTGTCCTCCTCTGAGTTTCAGCAACCCTTCTAGCCTTTAGCAAAACAGTTTTAAACAAGTTTTAAACAATAACAAGGGACAAGCAACATTTCATGTTAGAATTAGATTGTGACTGGAATACTTAAAGCTGATCTATAAGTCACTGTACAAAATGGGTCCCAGGTCAGGTCAAGGAAATTATACACATATTTCCTATATATTTCTAACAACATAATAGTGAGAAGTGAAATGATATCAGACTTTGATATAAGACTATTGTGTCAAATGCTAGTTATGATTTCAGTCCCTCATTTTCACTTATGGGGAAGGGGATCACAATCACTTTTTTCCCTGGAGAAAAATGCTAGAGGTGAGAATGTGTGCCAGTTTTGGTCCCACATGTATCTAAATTGTGTTGACCTCTTCTGCATCCTGAATATAAGGAAATTTATTCATTTTCACAATCCTTTCAGAAATGACATATAGTTGTGTAAGCTGAGCAATAAAGAAAGCTGTCAGGAAGAAAAACCAAGATATTTGAAATGTGGTACTAGTGTACAGATGTAATTCTCCTCAACATTTTTTTCTTTGTTGCAGGTAGCAACAAATAATTTAAGCAATGTTCTTCCTGCTGTGAGGAAGTCTTTGAAAATCACAGTTTCAAGTATTTGCAGTTTGGGATTTATTCTGCACAAAGGTGGTTGTTTTGAGCAGAAAACAGCATTTTCTGCTTGGAACATAATATATCAATGGAGAAATTTAATTCTTGTGGAGAAAATGTTGTGGTGTCTTTTTTCCCCAAATCAACCATCTTCAAATTTTACACAGAAGAAATCCTCAATTACAGCATTTTCTACACAGGAAACAGCATTTTCTGCACAGAAAGCAGCATTTTCTACACAGGAATTAGTATTTCTTCATTGAAATATTATTTTCCATGCAGAAAATGCTGTTTCCTGCACAGAAAATGTTTTCTGTGCAACCCCCCCCCCAAAACCCTACATGTTAATTTTGTGCAAAATAAGTCCTCAGCTACAAAGATTCTCATGAGTCCAAGAGTCATCAGGATTTTTCAACACTTGAAAAATATATTTTTCAACCATTTCCCAAATATTTTGGAATATTCTTTCCATCCCTATGCTGGAGGAGAGTTCTACAAATACCAGACACTGCCCAAAAGACAAATAAATGGGTCCAAGAGCAAGCCTGAACTCATCATAAAAGCCAAAATGACTTAACTGAGACTATCATAATAGGAGGTGACATGATTCATTATAAATGTCTTGCAAGATCTGAATAGACCTGTTAATAACAGGGTGGTCTTGGAGGTCTCATTCATAATGTTGCTGTAAGGTGAAGCTGAGTTGATTGCAATTAACAGCAACAAATGTAGAGGAAATCAAGTGTACATCCAAATAATTCCTTTTTAAAACTGTATAGGTCTAAGTGTCATTTCTTATTTAGGGAAAATAACACTATCCACACACAACAGGGAACTGAGGACAAAAGGGGAGCAGAAGTCCCCAAAATCTTAAGAGAAACTCTCCAAGAAGTGGTAGCAAAAGACAGCCCAACAAGAACTGGAAAAGGGATGCTATTGATCACTAAAAGGTTGGTGTGTAGGGGAGGGGAGGAAAAACAGGTGGGAGGGGGAATGAAATGAAATTTTCTGGAGGGAGAATGCCTAATTGACTGAAACAGTGAACAGGAGTATTCTAAGTTGTAATATTGTATTGCATTTTGTATGTGTTGATTTTCCTCAGAACCTTTTTCATTGGTACATCTCATCAGGCTGATTAGTTCTACATGACTAGGAGAAAACTGAGCAGAAGGATTCCTTCTGAATTTTATTCCCTTTCAATGGAAAAAAAAGTGGGGGGGGGACAGGAACACAACTGATATTATTTCCAACTTTCAGGATCCTTGAAACTCAAATCTTGAACAGAAGAATGCTTGTCAATGGAAGAATATTTGGACTAAGTAGACTCTTTTTAAGAAGATATTCTACACAGCATAGCTACAAGAATGATAATCAATAATAGACATAAAAAAATTAATATTCCAGCTAGGGAGAAAATCTCCTTATACAGTGAAAAATGCAGAAAGCAAAGGGGTTAAAAAAGAACAGAAAGGAAATGGGGGAATGAAAACTTTTGTTGAATAAGGACAGGTTGCTTACCTGTAACTGTAGTTCTTCGAGTGGTCATCTGTGAATTGACACATAAAGGTTAATCCTGCGCCTGCGCAGTAGCATTCGGAAGTCGTTAGAGTCAATAGCCATTAGATTGAGTTTTGGCGGTAATCCCACCCACCATCCCCTTCAGGCTATATAGGCCCTCCTCGAGCCTGCCATTTTAGTTCCGAATAGCCGCAGTTGCAGCTTTTTTTTTTTTTTTGAGGAGGTAGCCTAGGACACCCAAGGGGAGGATGGGTGGGATTGTGTGAATTCACAGATGACCACTCAAAGAACTACAGTTACAGGTAAGCAACCTGTCCTTCTTCTTCGTGGTCTCTGTGAATCCACACATAAAGGGTAGATTAGCAAGCTTATACTTAGGAGGAGGGCGTGTCCTGTCTAGAAACCAAAGAAGAAGTGAAAGGAAGAGACACCACACGCCAAGTCAGGATAAGGCAAAAGGGACCCATTAGGGTCGTTTTATTTACTTAGTAGAGGTAGATGTGGTGTGGCGTCCAGGGTCTATGGACTCAGTCAAGTCCGTTGCGCAATGCAGGACATGAGGACCGCTCGCCCCAAGGCCGCGTCCTCTCTCGAGGTAGAGTCTATTTTGTACACTTTGACAAATGTCAGGGCTGTTGCCCACGTGGCCGCTCTGCAGATTTCCTGGATCGGGATCCCTTGTAGGAATGCCGTAGAGGTAGAGGTAGCTCTGGTTGAGTGGCTACGGATGCCTTCCGGCAGCCGCTTATTCACCGTTTGGTATGCTAGCTTGATCGTCGCCGTTACCCACTTCGAGAAACGCTGTGAAGATACTGGCTCGCCCTTTCTTGGGCCTGCATAGCAGATGAAGAGTCTGTTGCCCTTCCGCATCTGTAAGGTTCTGTCAATGTAGACAGTTAATGCCCTTCTGACATCCAGGTATTGGAGTGACTGTTGCCTGTCATCCAACGGTTGTTTAGGGAAGGCAGGAAGTATTATGTCCTGGTTGAGGTGAAAGCAGGATACCACTTTGGGTAGGAAGGCAATGTCCGGCCGTAAGACCACCTTGTCTGTGTGAAAGCGTGTGTAAGGGGGGTCCACCCTTAACGCACACAGCTCGCTGGCTCTTCTTGCAGATGTAATCGCGACCAGGAAAGCCGTCTTCATGGAGAGGAGGCGTAAGTCGCACGTGGTTATCGGTTCAAAGGGGGCCTTAGATAAGGCTGCTAATACTATCTCCAGGCTCCAGGCCGGGGTAGGTCCCAGTGTTGGAGGGTGTAGGTTAGTGTAGCCCTTGATGAAGGCCTTTACCTTAGGGTCTCTAAAGCAGGATGGTTTACCCAGGCGTTGGAAATGCCAGGATACCGCTGCTACATAGCTCCTGATTGAAGAGACTGCGAAGTTCTTGTCTGAGAAGGAGGCTAGAAAGTCCATCAAGTTGGAGGAGTCCGCTAGGTGTAGGGGGATCCTTTTCTCTTCTAGGAAAGAGCAAAATCTTTTCCACTTGTAGTCATAGGCCCTCAACGTTGAAGGGCGGTGCGCCGCTCTGATGATGTCTCTTGCTGCTTCTGAGAGAGGGTTCACGGTGTTATCAGCCATGCTGTTGGGTTGATCAGATTGAGGTCCGGGTGGAGGATCCGACCGTCTGCCATTGACAGGAGGTTCGGCTTCCGTGGGAGACCGTGGTACCGTCCCTGTGCCATCCTGAGGAGAGGGGCAAACCAGTGTTGTCGGGGCCACCATGGAGTTATCAGGATGCATCTGGCCCTGTCTTGGTGTAGTTTCAAAATCACTCTGGGAATGAGAGGAAAGGGGGGAAAGGCGCAAAGCAGGGGGCCCTCCCACTGCCATAGGAATGCATCCCCCAGGCTGTCCCGTGACTGGCGGCCCCTCGAGCAGAATAGCGGGAGCACTGCATTGTTCTTGGAGGCAAAGAGGTCGACTGTTGGGGTGCCCCATTGCGAGAAGAGGGAAGTGAGCATCTGCCGGTCCATAGCCCATTCGTGGTTGCTGGTGGTTGATCTGCTGAGTGCGTCCGCCAGGTTGTTGGTCTGGCCCGGGACATGTATGGCTAATAGTGTGATGTCTCGTCTCACGCACCAGTCCCAGAGCTCTAGGGTGAGCCGCAGGAGCGTCGGTGAGTGCGTTCCTCCTTGTTTGTTTATGTAGAAGACCGTTGTGGTATTGTCTGATGCCACTTGGACCACTTGTCCCATCAGGGAGGGTTCGAACGCCCTCACGGCTTTGAACACCGCTAGGAGTTCCAGAGCGTTTATGTGCAGTGTTCTCTCCTTCCGTGACCAGCGTCCCCAGACGGACAGTCCTCCGACGTGTGCTCCCCAACCTGACAGGGACACATCTGTCATGATGGTTCTTGTGGGGTTTAGTTGCTTGAAAGGTAGGCCCTGTTGGACCACCCGTGGGTTCGTCCACCAGAGGAGGGATTTCCTGAGTGGTCGGGGAATGGTCAGTCGTTTGTGTGGCCCGTGAGCATACGGGTTGAACCTTGCGATGAACCAACTTTGAAGGGGTCTCGTGTAGCCGTGCGAGGGGTGTGACCGCTGTGGTAGAGGCCATGTAGCCCAAGGTCTGCTGCATCTCTCTCACTGTGGACCTTCGTCGGTTTATGCATTTCAGCACTGCCGCTCGAAGTGTGTGGAACCGGTCATCTGGTAGGAAAGCTCTCCCTACTCTGGAATCCAGGGAGGCCCCTATAAACCTGACGCACCGCGAGGGGCGAAGGGGCGATTTCTCGTAGTTTATCACTAGTCCCAGTCGCTCTAGCCAGGTGAGGGTCAGCCTGATGTCTCTGTCCAGTTTTTCGGCCGAATGGGCCGTAAAAAGCCTGTCGTCCAACTATGGGAACACCACTACGCCTTTTTGTCTGAGCCAAGCCACTACCACTGCCATGCACTTTGTGAACACTCTTGGAGCTGTACAAAGGCCAAACAGTAAAACCTTGAACTGGAAGGCCACGCCGCCGACTGCAAAGGCGTGGAATCTCCTGTGTGAGGGCGCGATTGGGATGTGAAAGTAAGCATCCTTCAAATCCAAGGTTGCACACCAGTCTTCCGACCTCAGGAAGGGTAGTATGGATGGGAGCGTAACCATGTGGAACTTCTGTGGGTGGATGAATGAGTTCAAGTCTCGCAGGTCTAGGATGGGGCGGCCGCCTCCGTCCTTCTTTTCGATGATGAAGTATCTGGAGAGGAACAGGCCTCCCGTGCGTGAGCGGGGGACTCGCTCGATGGCGCCCTTTTGTAGGAGACTGTTGACCTCTTCCACGATGAGTGGAGACAGAGGGGTTACTCTGTGTGGGTTCGGTGGTGGAAGTTCTTCGAAGTCTATGTAGTATCCTCTCCTTATAATGTTCAGGACCCAACGGTCTGAGGTAATGAGCTGCCATGAATGGAATGCCTCTGTGAGGCGGTCTGCAGGAGAGGGTGTAGTATGGGGTGAGGAGGCAGCGTTGGTGTCTGGTGGTGGTAGTGGCTTTTCGAAGTCAAGCGCGTTGTTTGGAGGACTCCGGTTTCCATTTGGGAAATTGTGGCTTGGGCTTGAATGGTTGGAATCTTTTGTGGGGCTGGTATGAAGAGGACTGTCGTGGTCTGGAGGGTGGCGGGCTGTATCTCCTGCGGTAGGCTGATCCTGTCCTGCGAAAGGGCAGGCGTGGCCTCGTTGGGTGGTGGGTGCTGGGTAGGCCGAATTTCTTGGCCATCGACCTCATTTTCTCTGCATGTTCCAGCTTCGAGTCCGTGTCTGCGTGGAACAGACCCAGCTCGTCGAAAGGAAGGTCTTCAATGATGGAACGTGCGGTGTGTGACAGTCCAGATGATCGTAGCCATGCATGGCGACGAACCGCAATTGAGTTGGCTACAATCTTGCCTGTGCATTCTGCAGTGTGCTTTGCTACTTGTCGCTGGTATCCCGCTAGTGCAAAGCCTTCCTCCCTGAAGGAGTTGACTATTCGTTGGTCCTGTTCAGACAACTTCGAGATGTGGACCGACAAGGCGTCCCATAGGAACTTCTGGTAAGCCCCCTTTGCAGGCCGCATACGAAGTCATCTTAGTGAGGAGGCAGGCAGAAGAGTAGAATTTACGGCCTATGGCGTCTAGCTTTTTGCCCTCCTTGTCTGACGGGGTAGAGTGCAGTCTCTGGGAAGTCTTCATCTGAGCTGACTCAACCACCACCAAGTTGGGTTTTGGGTGGATCGAGAGCCATGGTGCAGAGTCTGTGCAGACTCGGTATAGATGATCTAGTCGTTTGGATGTGGGCGGTGTAGAAGACGGTGTAGCCCAGGACGACTTCAATACCTGGAGTAGGTATGGTGAGATGGATAAGGAGGGAAGGGACGGTGCCCTTTGTTGCAGGTCCTCAAATATGGGATCGTCCACTTCCTTTTCTGGCTGAGTGGTTTTGATCCGCAGAGTGCCTGCCAGTTGGTGCATAAAGTTGGCGAAAGCCTTCATATCGTCTGAAGGCGACGGTGGGTCTGGCCACGCTCCTCCCGGAGCTGGAGACAGTCTCGGTGATGGCGAAGAGGATCTCGAGTCCGAGTCTGATGAATGAGCGGAGGGGGTCCTCGAGACCGGTCTCCTCAGCGGTGTCGGGCGCCTGGGGAGTACTGTTGCTCCGGACGGTGAGCCTCTTGGTGGGGGGCTGTGCGGGACTGGTCTCTCCCGGGAAGGTGACCTCGATGGCAACCTCGACGGGGCCGGTTCTTTATCCTTGTCCAAGCCGCTCAGGGCGGTACCGGTCCCTGACTTGGGTGTAGATTCCGTTGGTGGTCTAGTGATGGGGTGGCGCTCCTTTTCTGGGGTGCGTGATAGGGACCGTGGACGTTCCCTGTGTCTTCGAGCCCTGTAGCGTGGCGAGGGGTCAAAGACGTCTTCATAGTAGGGGTCCCAGTAGTGCCCAAAAGGGTGGTACCGGTGATACCTAAGAGGGCGGTCATAATACCTACGGCCGTACCGCTTCCACAGCCACTCTTCCTCCGATGTCCCCACGTCGGAGATGTACGAGGCCGATGACCCAGACCGGGATCACAGGCATCGCGGTGAGCGGGATCGGTGTCGGCGTCTTGGGGAGCGGGACTTACAGCTCCGGTGTGGTGAGCGGGTTCGTCGCGGAGTACAGGACCGACGCGGTGACCCTTTCTGGGAGCGGGACCGACGGGGGGTGCGCGATCTCTGTAGAGACCTTTCCGTAGAGTAGTGGTGGTTCCGGGAGTGGGATCGAGACCGACGCGGAGACCTCCGAGGCTTACCTCCCCACATAAAGGTAAGCCATTAGATTGAGTTTTGGCGGTAATCCCGCCCACCATCCCCTTCAGGCTATATAGGCCCTCCTCGAGCCCGCCATTTTAGTTCCTTTTTTCCGCAATGATGTAAGCAATTCAACAGCATAATGAGAGCAATGAAGATAAAATAAAACTGTCCAGCATTACAGTAGTGAAAAAATTGCAACAGTTCAGCCTGAGTCCTATTGTTAAACATGACTTTTGAAGTAATAGGATTTACTTAGGTGTTGATACTATTGAGCAATTGATTCAATAGGTCTACTCGTGTTGAAATTAATTAATGGTGTTTGGGTCTTTAGTGATGCCCAATTAAGAGTGGCCCAGGCAATAGCAGAACAGCCAGTGCAAGTAATGCCTGGTCTGGAGAAGCCCTAATGCATTGTTCAGTGCCTTGTGGAAAAGCTACTGCAACACCTTGTACGAAACTTCTACCATTTTCAGAAGTCCACTTTTTGTCATTCTGCAAGCGCCAAATCCACTACTTTGATGCTGTTTGTGCTGGGCATTCCACAAGGCATCCCAGGGTATCCAGTTACTGACAAAATAATGAGGGCATTCACTGCAAGTGATTAGAATTTTTGAATGAATTGTCTTCCAAAGAGAAAAGACCCAAATGTTCTTGGGCTTATAAGTGGTGATACAGTCAGTAGCCATCTTGACTGGAACATAGAACAACTCTGTCAGCAGTAGTGGGTGGGAATTGAATCAGAACATGCTTTGCAAATGAATACGCTTAAACAAACATGAATGAGATGTACTTGATTAATAGTATAGAAACATGTAAATGATAGCTAATGACTTTTTCAAATAGTTGAAAAGATCCCCGAGGAGGTTGGGAGAAGAACGGGGCTGTGGTGCTTACACAACCCCATTTCAGATGATGTAGTCCTCCTCCGCCCTCCTCCCAACCTTCCCCTGTGCTGTTGGAGCCTCTTTTTAAACCTCCACCAGTAAAAAGTGGTGCAAGCAGTAGGCCAGGAGGAGGTCGGGAGGAGGATGGAGGAGAACGGAGGAGGACTGTGTCATCTGAAACGGGGCTGTGTAAGCACCACAACCCTGTTCTTCTCCCGACCTCCTTGTGGGTTTTTTCAACTGTTTGAAAAAGTCCTGTATCTGAGCAGAGGTATATCTGTTACTTTTGAATGTGGGTTGACTTTTGATTTTTAAAACTGATGTAATGGGGACGTCACATTTAAAAAAAAGTATTTTCAAAATGTGTTTTCATTGTTACTTGCTGTAAAGTTGGAATGGACTGAAATATTGAATAATGTAATAAATTAAAAAAAAATCTCTCTTACTCCAGCTTCCAGAAAGGATTGCCCTGTTCATGCTCAAAAATCATCCTCTAAGAGTGATAATCTGTTCTGGAGGCAGCAATTGGAAGGGGTGGTTTGATATACAACCCCAGCTCTTGTATGCAGATTTTTGACAAAGGGAGAGACATGTATACGCCAGAATTTTAGTTTTTTTATGTTTGCATAAGTTGCTCTACATAAAAAGCTGGACATTTTTGCAAAATGTATATTCTGCTGTGGCATAACTAAGGTGTTGCCACTGCAGTTCAGCCTCTCTGCAACCCTCCCACTCCTGATATTCTGTTTAAGCTCACAGAGTTCAAGGTTAAGGAGAAGGAAGTGGTTATAGAAGTAGAGCATGCATATGCACATTTGGCTGTGCATTCACTTGCACAAGGTTGCTATTCAACACAAGAATCAATTAGTACAATTAGCATGCAACTCCATGGATAGATATTTAAACTCTGCTACCTGGGATATGATCTTGGCCATAGCATTCATCTGGGAACACAGTTCTTCCTATGACAACAGTGGGCAACTCTCAGAGGATAGGGACCACATTAGCCTCCTAGGACACTTTGGAAGGCCACACTCGATACCAAACACACCCTATGAAAAAACACAATTTTCTCCCTAAAATGTCACCAAACACCCTTTGAGAGTGTGGAGGGAAGTTTCACCATATGCCCATTGGGCCATTCTAGGCCCAGGAGAGGTCTTTTTAAACAGTAAATTATTTGAAAATCTATAAAGTGCATCTGCTGAGCAGAATCCAGCTAGGTACTCTTCCACATTCCTTCCCCTATATGAGGCAAGAAATGTGTTAGGAAGTGATGGCTGCAGCTGAAAGCTGGAGGTTGGCAGGTGAGGGAGGACAGATAGCTTCATCCTGCTTAACAGCCCTTTACAGTACCTTATCCTGCTCCATGGTTAAATGAGACCCCTCCCAGACCAAATCTGGCAACACTACCCTAGCTGAATCAGGGCAACAGTCTCTTTTATTAATGATCTTACCATTATTATTGTCTTCTTTGTTCCCTAAAAACAATGCCTTACTTTAGCAAAGCTGTTTCAGCCAAAGATGGGTAGCTCAGTGCCTACCACAGGGTTTTAAAATGGTTTAAACACTACTGATGTTGAAGTTTCAGGCAAGGATACAGACTAATCTAAACCTTGCATCATACTTCAAGATTGTTTGCTCTTGAATCATGGTGTGCTTATGTCTTTTTTTCTTTTCTTGTGCCCAGGTAATAAGCCTCTTCCTTCTTCCAGAAATAAATTGATTTAAAACTCTAAAAGCTTTTGGGCATCCATCTATCGAAAACAGAAATCCATTATGTCAGAGCATAGGCCCTTCATTAATAGGAACTTTATATTAACACAACAGAAGAGAAGTGCTGTAAACCAAACCCTATCCATTCCTGTCAGTTTAAATAAATAGAAAGATCTTATTTTTTGTTTTTAAAAAGTTTCATTTATTTTATTTTTACTGTGGTGTTTATCTTCAGGGGGCTTTATAACCATTGTGAAAATTGCTATCATTAATTCTTAACCAGCTCAACATTAAAAAAAAAAAAAAAAAGATAAACTTTGAGGGCTTCCCAAGGCAAACTAACTCCCAGGCAGTATTTAAAATGACACTTGATTCACAATTTTTCTCAAACTTTTCCTCCCTAATTCAGAAATGCTAGAATTTTTTTTATCATGATTAATTATTGGTGTTGAAAAATCTCTTTGACATAACAAGCTACAGACTTTGCCATTTAAATCCCCAGTGTCTAAATTATTAATAGCATGTAGACAATGTTCAATGGGCAATCAAGAAGTAAACCTCCAGAGATGTGCAAATTTTGTCATGATTTCTTTCTGCATCCCCAATTACACAACCACTACAAAAAAAACCTTGTCTCTTACAAACATTATTTCAGTTGTTTCTATTAAAGCACTTAAAATGACACACACTTTGGAGTTGTGTTCATTGGAGCAAAGTAAGATGATCATAAGTTTAACCCACAGAGAGTTAGCTGAGGTTGTTCATCATTAAACTTGAATGTCAGTTCAGCTCGATATATAAGAAAACAGGAAATTAAATGAGAAAATTCTTTCAAAAACCCAGCCATTCTCAATAAATGTCATGAGGATTTCCTGTATGTTTTGTTGGATATAAATAACAGGCATACACACTCAATGTAAGTTAGGACAGTTTCATTTAAAGAGCAAAACTGACCATTGTATGTCAGGAGATAACAGGTGCACTGTTAATAGAATGGAATAAACATTTCATTATTTAGAATATGGCATTGTAGTAAAATCTCCTCCTGGTCCAGAAAATTTATTTCATTTATAAAATTTGTTTAAAAATACTAAGATGTTAACGCAAACACATTGTATATTTGAACATAGCTCAGTGAATTTGCACATTTTTGTTGTGGTGCTCTATATTGAGTCTACAAGTTCCAACACTTGTGCTACATGTTGGCAGAAGTAAGAAATTTTGGCAGAGGTAAGAAATCTCAGTTGTGAGTGTGGATCAATGGCCTGTTACACAACATATGGAATGTTTTGAACTTAGTTATATACATCTATTGAGAGACAGCATGGTATAGTAGTTTGAACATTGGACTATGACTCTGGAGACCAGGGTTCGAACCTCAGCCATGGAAGCCCACTGGGTAACCTTGGGCAAGTCACTCTCTCAAACTCAGATGAAAGCAAAGGCAAACCCACTCTGAGCAAATCTTGCCAAGAAAACCCCATGATAGGTTCACCATAGGGTTGCTATAAGTTGGAAGCTAATTGGAAGCACACCACTACCACCACCACCACCACCACAACACACACACATATATATATGAAATCCCTTTTGTGGGAATTCACAGTATTGATCCTAGGCTGGATAATGAAAATTGTGTAAGAGACAAGCCCCATTTACCATCATATCACAATGCAGGACTATCTTGTACAAATGGCAGAGAAAAGAACAACAGAAAGCTTTGCAGGGCCCATAGGCCCATAATCCCATCAGTGAAGCTACATTTAGTTACAACACCCACATCATTATAACAAAATCCCAAACCACTCTGTTACCTTGTTACAGGCTGAGCACTGATTTGGTGTTATATCTGTATATGCAAAAATTAAATCCTTGAAGCTAGAATGCTTGTGTGTTAGACTGCAATATCTTATGAACATAGACATGTGCTAGTTCTAAGCCTGTAGCCAACTTTGATCAAGTCACAGTCCAGCAATGGCTTAGGATATCCACATTATCAGCTGCACTTCATAAAAAGAGAAAGAAAACTGTAACCTATATATTGTTGACAGAACAAATCTCCAAAAGACATATTCCAGTGATTTCATGTAAATGTAAAAAAGCATGGCAAAAGGTGCTGTTAATGCCAAAAGCATGACTCCTAAAGTTATGAACAGTAACCTTCAAGCATCAGCATTCGATGCTACCAAGAAATGGCCATCCAAGCAGGAGTGGAACCACTTTCTACCACATTCAACCTGTATAGGGAATCCAGAAGAATCTAATGGGTGAAAGACACTGAAGAAACCATGATAATTAACAGGGTTGCAATTCCTCTTTCTCTCCCCTCAGCAGCTTCTTCTCCAAAAGCAGGCTTGAAACCTGACCGAAATGGATCTAGAATCATTGAATCATAGTTGGAAAAGACCACGAAGGTGATCCAGTCCAACCCCGTGCCATGCAGGAATACATAATGAAAGCACCCCTGACAGATGTCTGTCCAGCCTCTGTTTAAAAACCTCCAAAGAAGGTGATTCTACCATACTCCAAGGCAGTGTATTTTATCGTTGAACAGGTTTTTACCATCAGGAAGTTCTTCCTAATATTTAGGTGTAATCTCTTTTCCATTGCTTGAGTCCATTGCTTTTTATCCTAGTATCTGGATCAGCAGAAAACAAGCTAAATAATCAGATAATACAGGTTGAATATCCCTTATCCAGAAATGCCTTTTCCAGGTTCCAAAATCTGAAGTGCTCCAAAATCTGAAACTTTTGGAGCTACAAAATCTACGTACCTGTAATGTATTTGTGAGTCTAGAGAGAAACATGGCTGGAGAGAGATGTGAATATCTGTGAAATCCTCACAACCCAGGAACTGAATTCTGGGTTGAAATGGCAATGTTGTGGCTTGCCCTGTAAGTTCAGGGGAGATGCTGGATTTGTTGATCACTGGCCAAGGGAGATCCTGCTGCTGAGAAGCAGCCCCTTGGCAAAGAGGGGCCAGAGGATTACTCACATGTGTCCTGGGTCTCCATTTCTAGTGTTTTGCTGCCATATAGTTGTGGTGACCAAAAGGGGCTGAAACAGTGGGGACCAAGAGAGCCATTACACCTCACTGTCTTACAGCCAGCAAAGATGGCTTCAAACCTCATGCATTCAACTTTCTTAAGGTGTAGCTATTGGTCTATATCTGAGGTGTAGCTATTGGTCTATATCTAAAGATATATGATTACAGTGGTAGAGATTGAAAAAAAGATGAGTTATGTGAATCAGAAATATTTTGAATCTGCAAATAAGCCAGGCAGATGATTGGTTTATGAGTTGAGAAAAGACAGAGAAAAGAAATTAAGATTAAGGATATAGAATTGGAAAGAGTTAATTACAAGAAAAAATGATAGAACATCACTCCTCCTTATATAAAATGCAACAAATTTCAACTGAGAAGATTAAAAAAAAATAAAAGTATCTTTTAAAGTATTAAAAGAACTGGCAGACGTTATTTCTGAACCATTGCCATTAATGCTTGAGAATTCCTGGAGAACAGGAGAAGTCCCAGAAGACTGGAGGAGGGCAAATATTGTCCACATCTTCAAACAGAGGGGGGAAAGAGGAGCCAAACAATTGTTGCTCAGTCAGCCTGACATCAATACTAGGAAATATTCTTGAGCAAATCATTAAACAGTTTGTAAGCAAAGGGCTGCCATGATCACTAAAAGTCAACATGGATTTCTTAAAAAGAAGTCATACCAGACTAAACTTATCTCATTTTTTTCATAGAATCATAGAATCATAGAATTGCAGAGTTGGAAGAGACCACGAGGGCCACCCAGTCCAACCCCCTGCCATGCAGGAAATCACGATCAAAGCATCCCCGACAGATGGGAATCCAGCCTCTGTTTAAAGACCTCCAATGACGGAAACCCCACCACGCTCCGAGGGAGTGTGTTCCACTGCCGAACAGCTCTGACTGTCAAAAAGTGCCTCCTAATGTTGAGGTGGAATCTCTGTTCCTGGAGCTTGCATCCATTGCTCCATGCTCCAATCTCTAGAGCAGCAGAAAACAAGCTTGCTCCATCCTCAACGTGACCCCCCTTCAAATACTTAAACAGGGCTATCATATCGCCTCTTAACTGTCTTTTTTCCAGGCTAAACATACCCAGCTCCCTAAGTCTCTCCTCATAAGGTATGGTTTCCAGACCTGTCACCATTTTAGTTACCCTCCTCTGGACACGCTCCAATTTGTCAATATCCTTTTTGAATTCTGGTACCCAGAACTGAACACAGTATTCTAGGTGAGGTCTGACCAAGGCAGAATAGAGCGGCACTATTACTTCCCTTGATCTGGACACTATACTTCTATTGATGCAGCCCAAAATCGCATTGGTCTTTTTAGCTGCAGCATCACACTGTTGGCTCATGTTCAACTTGTGGTCTACTAGGACTCCTAGATCCCTTTCGCACGTAGTCTCATTCAGCCAGGTCTCCCCCATCCTATATCTATGCATTTCATTTTTTCGCCCTAAGTGCAGTACCTTACATTTCTCTGTATTGAATTTCATTTTGTTAGCTTTGGCCCAGCTCTCCAGTTTATCCAGGTCATTTTGAATTTTGATCCTGTCCTCCAGGGTCTTAGCTACTCCTCCTAATTTGGTGTCATCTGCAAATTTGGTAAGTATGCCCCTAATTCCCTCATCCAAGTCATTGATAAAGATGTTGAATAGCACTGGGCCCAGGACAGAACCCTGTGGCACCTCACTGGTCACATCTTTCCAAGATGAAGAGGAGCCATTGCTGAGCACCCTTTGGGTTCGGCCGGTCAACCAATTACAAATCCATTGAACAGTTAACTTGTCTAGCCCACATTCTACAAGCTTGTTTGCAGGAATGTCATGGGGAACCTTGTCAAAGGCCTTACTGAAAGCAAGGTATACGATATCCACAGTGTTCCCTTCATCTAGCAAGCTGGTAATTTTATCAAAAAAAGAGATCAGATTAGTCTGGCATGACTTGTTACTCTGAAACCCATGTTGACTTTTTGTGATTATGGCATTGCCTTCTAAATGTTCACAGACTCTCTGTTTAATGATCTGCTCCATAATCTTCCCTGGTATTGATGTCAGACTAACTGGATGATAATTGTTGGGATCCTCTTTTTTCCCCTTTTTGAAGATGGGGACAACGTTTGCCCTCCTCCAGTTTGCTGGGATTTCTCCTGTTCTCCAGGAGTTCTCAAAGATTATTGCCAATGGCTCTGAGATTATATTTGCCAGCTCTTTTAATACTCTTGGATGTAATTCATCTGGTCCTGGAGATTTAAATTCATTTAGGTTAAGAAGGTATTCCTGTACTACCTCTTTTCTTATTCTGTGCTGGATTTCCTCTGTTGTATCCTCTGTTCCCTTATCCTCAGGTTGGTCCCCCTTTAACTTTTCTGAAAACACTGAGGCAAAGAAGGTGTTGAGTAATTCTGCCTTTTCTCTGTCCCCTGTTAGCATTTTGCCATCTTCTCCACGTAGTGGCCCTACCATTTCCTTCTTCCTCCTTTTGTTGCGGACATACCCCCCCCCCCAAAACCCTTTTTATTGTTCTTAACCTCTCTAGCAAGCCTGAGCTCATTCTGTGCTTTAGCTTTTCTGACTTTACTCCTACACGTGTTCGCTATCTGTTTTAATGCTTCTTTGGTGATTTCCCCCTTTTTCCATTTCCTATACATGTTCCATTTAAAACTTAGCTCTGTTGATATTTCTTTAGTCATCCATCCTGGTTTCTTGAGACACCTCCCATTTTTCTTCCTCAATGGTACTGTTTGAAATTGTGCCTTCAGTATCTCCCTTTTGAGAAAGTCCCATCCGTCTTGAGGTCTCTTCTCTTTTAGTATTCCTGACCATGGGATCACCCCCAGTATTTCCCTGAGTTTATTGAAATCAGCTCTCCTAAAATCAAGAATGCGTGTCTGACTATGCCTGGCTTCTCCTTTCCATTGTATAACAAACTCCAGGAGAACATTATCACTCTCACCTAAGGATCCCACCACTTGCACCCCATTAACCAAGTCATCCCTGTTGGTTAGGATCAGATCTAAAATAGCTGACTCCCTTGTTGCCTCTTCGACCTTAAAGATGGTTAAGAGGGAATATGATAGCCCTGTTTAAGTATTTGAAGGGGTGTCACACTGAGGATGGAGCAGGCTTGTTTTCTGCTGCTCCAGAGACTGGAACACAGAGCAATGGGTGCAAGCTCCAGGAACAGAGTTTCCACCTCAACATCTGCATACCACTATAGACTTCACTTTGGCTGGGTGGTGGTGGTTAAGAGGCAGCACCAGAAGCCACCATGGCTACTGCTTGTGCAAAGTTTGCCTGTGAACTCATCCACACCATCTCCCTCCCTCTCACTACTCCTTTCCCTGGAAGTAGGGGAGCCCAAAGAATGTGTGTCTGGCCTTTGAAGCTTACTGCTGCCTCCACTGCTGCTCTATGCTATTTTAAATTCAGGTACCTGGGAATCTCCAAAATCTAGCGGGGGGGGGGGAATTGATATACTGAGCACCTCTGGTCCCAAGCATTTCAGATGCAGGATATTCAACCTGTATAACCAGATCACTCATGATAAGTAATTTGCAAAACTTGGTAGATCTGAGAGGCAATGATCAATGCAAGGGAATTTTATCACTGAAAAATCCACTTAAAAAACCATGTTCCCTTCCCTTTTTAAAAAACCAATAAGTCTGAAATTTGGAAGGTGTAATCCCATAGTGAAATACTATTCCTGAAAATGTCATACAGATTTCACAAGCTACAAAAGTTATAATTGTTGATCTAAATGTTTGCCAATGGGAGCAGAAAGATTTTGATTTCCAAATACAGACTTAGGTTGGATCATCTGGTCATGAAGTCCATCCAAGCTGTTTTCTGACTTGCAAAATCAGGGTCTGAACCAAGATTTGTAGCCTGTGCAGGCTCCAGTTAAGAAAGAGATTATACAGTAGTTCTTATTAGTAGTTAATAGAATCATCAGTATGCATAATATTAGGAAATGACTGAAGTCTAAGGTGCTTACCAAACAGGAACAAAAAATTGTTCCCATCCCACAATCTCCTCTCCTGCCCCTCTCCCATCCCTGTCATGCTATGATAACAAAAAGTTTCAAACCTACCTTGCCCACAACAGCTGAGGAGTGAATGGAGCTTGAATGGAGCTCCCTTCACTTCCTGGTTTGAAATCCCGGCTGCTCTCGCGAGAAGAGAAGAGCATGGGAAATTCAAAAATAAAAATCAAAATATTGTTGGGGCGTAGAAAGATGCGCTGTGTCCACCATGACCACCTGCAGAGTTGTTCCACGTCAACAGGACACCAAGGAGAAGGTTTCTGGAGAGACTTCTGCAAAAGACTTCAGGCTTAGAAGGAAAAATTCCTTCACCCCAGCACACTGCCTTGAGCTCTGGCTTGCCAAATAAAGACAGCAACAAGGCCAGCCTTCACTCAACTTGAGGGCTTTATTTGTTTGCAGTATATTTACAATATATATACAGAGTATAGGACAGCCGTTTCTAATACTCATAAATTTCTCTTAAACCAACAAACTGCTTCGCCAACCACCATCCACAACAAACCCACACTGGAGATAATTCCCATCTCCTTTTTATAGGCAGTTAAACAATGCCTGTTACATTAGGCATCTCAGGTGTGGATACTCTCAAGTGCTGACACACACACACACACACCTGCCACTGGAGCTTAACTACTTTTATTACTAAGCTTACAGCTCCATCTTGTGGTCACATCCATGTCATTTCCTGACATTCCCCTCCAAATGACATGTGGTGTGTCCCATGTGTCATTTACACCTATCCTTTTATATACTGTCACCTTATTCGCTGATAGCTATAGAGTCTGAGACTCCGTTCCCATTATTTACAATGTCACAGTGTTTTCCTAGACCTTGATAGCCCGTGCTACTGACCCATCTGGCTCTGGCTTCCCTGATGCTATCATTTGTCAATTTCCTTTTACTTACTGGCCTGACCATCCCACCAAACATATCCTGGCTATACTCTGCCACAAACACCAGAGCTTTGGTTTTCTTACACCCCTCCTGCTTAGTGCATGTTCTCCTGGCTCTTTCTGGAGTGATTTCAGTTCTTTTTACTGCTGCCACAGAAGAGGCTTCTCCCTGCTTTACTACGAAGAACTTTCCTTTCTGAGACCTCATGGGAATCAGGAATGTACCTTGACTACCCTCAGTGTCATTGCTACTAACACTGGCCTGAGTGTCTTGCCCATGAGTCTCAACTTGTTCTTGTTTCACAGTCACTATCTCTGGCTTTGGTTGCAAGTCTAATGAAGTGCTAGGCTCTTCTGGAGTACCAGGCACCTTCAAAGTGCCCTGTTTACTCAAAATTCCAGGCTGTTGTGACACACCTGGTTTCTCATCTAAGACATCCCTGGATGCATGTACCCCTCCATTTCCGTTGTTCTTATCTATCACACTGGCTTTCTGTTCTACAACAAAATTCTGGCCAGGGTATACTCTCTTCCACCCAGCATCAGTCTCAAACTTAGCACTCCTTGAATACAAAGTCCTGTTCCCATCCATCAGGAACCTATATTTATCCCGCTCATAGCCCCAAAAATGCAACTTTTGGCTTTTGGGCTGATTCTTTTTCCTGAACTGAGGAGGAATGTACACTGATGCAAATTGTCCAAACACTCTTAAGTACTTTAGGTTTGGTGCTCTTCCATACAATAAGTAGTATGGTGTTTGGTTTATCGCACTGCACCATGACCTATTTAGAATATGACAAGCGGTTCTTGTTGCTTCTCCCCACAAATTAGCTGGCGCTCCAGAATCCTCTAACATACAATCCCTTATTTGGTTTATCATCCCAATCCTACGTTCAGCCAAACCATCCTCAGCTAGACATCTAGGATTTGTAGTTTTTTGTTGGATCCCTTTCCGCCCAAACCACTGCTGCAAATTACTACTTAAGAATTCCCCACCTCTGTCAGTCACAACAGTGCCAACCTTGTAGGGAAACTCCCTATCAACAGAATTGACCCATTTTTTGATCATATCAGCAGCCTCACTTTTGGTTATGAGCATTGCCACATAGGCAAATCTGGTATGCCTATCTATTATCAATAGGGTAAACCTGCTACCCCCTCTTTACTTGATGCGCCCCTGATAAATCCGCATGTACAACCTGAAAAGGCCTCTGGGTTATGCATTTGCTCACCTTCGGTACAGGGTAAGCCTTGACCTTTACCTTTTTGCAAATAGCACAGTCCAGGTAACTTTTACAATTCTCTACCTTGAACTCTGGGCAAACCTTCTCTAGGTTTTGCAAACCTTTGAAACTTATATGGCCCATAACTCTATGAAGGTAATGAGCACACCTATCATGCAGTGGCTTATTTGTTACATTCCCACACTGCACCTGTGCTACCATTTGATAAATGTGATTTTTCTTTATGGCTTTCCCACATACTACCTTCTCCTTGGACACTATCCTCTCATCTCCTTTGAAAAGGATTTCATATCCATTACTGGTTAGGAATGCCACACTTACGAGGCTATTTTGTAGTTTTGGTGCACACAGTACATTATGAAATACCTTGTTTAAACCAGGGATTAATACAGACCCTTGACTCTCTACACTGCCAGATTCGCTATCTGCAAATACCACAGTGTCCACTGGTGCTGGCTTTGGGCTCTGTAGTTTTTCCCTATCAAGGGTCATATGGTGAGAACACCCACTGTCCAAAATCCAGACAGACTGGTCCTTTTTCTCATTTACAACTCCCTCTCCAGTAGTAGCAAACCCCCTCCCATCTTGGGGCTTGTCTTTTCTTTTTCTTTGTGAGTTCTGTCCTTTCTTTGCTGCAGAGACCTTAGGACAGTACTTTATCAAATGTCCAGTCTCTCCACAGGAATAACATCTCTGTGTTCTGCAGAAAGCAGCACTCCCTTCCTCAGACAAGGATGTGGATTGGTTGGTTGGTTGTCTCCTCCAGCTGGTCACTCCCTTGAAGCTCTCCTCTGAGTCTCTCCTCTGTGCCTCTTCCAATATTCTGGATGCCACAAGGTCGATGTTTAAATCAGCTTCGGCTACTCCTTGGAGATTGTACATCAGAAACTCCCATTCACTGTTTAGACTACTCAGGAGTATAAAAGCTTTTTGGGTTTCTTCTATTTGGATGCCACGCTTGCTGCACTCTGCAAAATTAACCTGCATCCTTTTTAAATGCACAAGCACACATTCACCTTCCTGCTGTTTACAACAATACAGCTTTCTAGTGCACAGCATTTTTGACAAGGCTCCACTGGTTGTTTGACATTCTCTAGAGCTTTCTGGACATCAAACGCTGACCTCTTATCTTTTTTATTATTCAGCCGATTCGGTTCTACAGCTAGAATAATGGAAGCTCTAGCTTTTTCATCACCTATTAATTCATCCTCATTAGCAGGGTCAGGTTGTTTCTTTACATAGTCCCATAAGTTCTGTTTTATTAGCAAAGCCTGCATGTAAATTTTCCAGGAAGCATAGTTCTTCTCAGACAGTTTTTCAAACCTGACTGCTGTTTCCATGTTTGCAGTGAGTCTGCGACTTAAACAGATGCAAACAAACACACTGATAACAGTCCGGGCAGGCTGCCAAAAACAATTAGCTTCCAAAGCAAACAGATAAGAGCAGAGTCCGTGAGTAGACACACTTAACTCACTCCTTTCCAGAACCTTTCTCTTCAGCCCTCCAGGAACACAAAACAGCTCACCAATTGCAGAACTATATCTCCCACAGCTTCTCAAGCATTGTCCACACGGACACTGAGCCCATAACACTTGTTGGGGCATAGAAAGACACGCTTTGTCCCCCATGACCACCTGCAGAGTTGTTCCACGTTGACAGGACGCCAAGGAGAAGGTTTCTGGAGAGTCTTCTGCAAAAGACTTCAGGCTTAGAAGGAAAAATTCCTTCACCCCAGCACACTGCCTTGAGCTCTGGCTTGCCAAATAAAGACAGCAACAAGGCCAGCCTTCACTCAACTTGAGGGCTTTAATCTTTGTTTGCAGTATATTTACAATATATATAGAGAGAGTATAGGACAGCCATTTCTAATACTCATAAATCTCTCTTAAACAAACAAACTGCTTCACCAACCACCATCCACAACAAACCCACACTGGAGATAATTTCCATCTCCTTTTTATAGGCAATTAAACAATGCCTATTATATCAGGCATCTCAGATGTGCATACTCTCAAATGCTAACTCACACACACACCTGCCACTGGAGCTTAACTACTTTTATTACTAAGCTTACAGCTCCATCTTGTGGTCACATCCATGTCATTTCCTGACAAATATAAAGTAAAAAAGTTACCCCAAGCGCCTAAACACAATTAAAACTTTACAAGTAACCCAGGAAGGGTACAAAAAAGTCTGTCACTTACCTGTATGTCCCAATCTCACCAGGAAGTGTTCTGGCACGGACCTACCATTGACGCAGAGATTGCACCACAAAACTGGCACCTTTTCACTTGCAGGGAAATCTGTCACAGAAATGAGATGGGAGATCCATTCACAGCTGAGCCCATGAATAAAAAGCAGTGCTGGAGTAATGACAGCCTAAAAGGAGCATAACAAGAGGGGAACAATGTCATGTGAAAGGGAATCCCTTTAGTGATCTCTTGGCATTGTTATAACACCATAGTTAGAGCATCTGATAATCTCCTAACATGGAGAGATTTCTTACAATGATCAGTGATCTTGTTCTAAAACCTCACACTATTGGACATTCTTAGCAGAGATGAAAATATGAGCCAATCTGCCATATTCCTACACAGTGATGGGGCTCCTGCTATTGTCAGAATAATTCTTCAGAAGGGAAAATAATCCTTTATTGTATAGATTTTAAACATTAATGCCAGGATTCCTTCAGCAGCTACCATCCCAACTCTGCAGCAAGATAATGCATTGGCCTGAATCCTTTTGTATCATACACATTGCATATGTTCCCTTACAGATGCAGACATACTTTTTTGGCTATAGTGGAATGGGATGTATTCAGGTCTACGGATATAATTATTCATGAAGTTTCTTCTCAAAGGAAGCAACAAGTAACTGTAACCACTTTCTTCCTGCTGTGAGAAAGTCTTCATAAACAGTGCATCTTTTCAAGCCTGATTACAAATCAGGTCTTATTCTGTGCAAAATTTCTTATGGTTGTTTTCCATAGAAAATAACATTTTCTGTGCAGAAAATATTTCTATGTAGAAATACTATTTCCTGCACAGAAACTGCTGCTTTCTTTGGAGGTTTTTAAACAGAGGCTGGATGCTCATCTGTCAGGAGTGCTTTGATTGTATACTCCTGCAGGGCTATGGGTTGGACTGGATGGCTCTTGTGCACGCTTCCAACTCTATGGTTCTATTATTCTTTGCAAAACAACCATGTGTGAATTTTGTTCGGAACTGTGAAGATTTTTGTCAGTTCACAATTCTTCTCACTGGGGTTCTTCAACACTTAAAAATGTTTTTTTAACCATTTTGCAAATATTTTTAAATATTATTTCCTTTCCTGTTCAGGTCATAATTGCTAAATGGAGTTCAACAAGTGTAACCATGGACACAGGTGATACATTCACACACAAAACATACACTCTTAAGAACCATACAAGGCTATTGCAGAGTAAGTCAGAAAGGCTGGATAGAGAGAGGTCTGGGAAGATGGAGTGATAGTTACCAGTCTCAAGGAGAAGAGTTCCATGCAATGAAGATACTCAGACTGGCAAGTGAGGGTGGCACAGAGAATCCAGCAGAATGACAGGGTCTGTCTGTGGCACCCTTTTCTGGGGTCTGGGCCCTAATATTTATACTCTGTTTCACATCCTGAAGGGGTACTCAGGTTATGACAAAGCCTGGATGGCTTTCCTACTGGATAGACAAAAGAGAACAAAACTCATATGATTGTTTTAGTTTCGGAAAGACAAAACATTGAACAGCAACCTCTTACTGTTTGGCCAGGTAGGGGGTATAGAAGAGATTTTTGTGAGTTATTGGTTGAGGGAAGGTCACTTGTTTGCATGACTGAATTATTGCTTGGAACCCCTGAGACTGGAAGAAAAGGTTAGCATCCCTTAGGACTGGGTTGTTAGCATTACTTCAGGGGCTTTCTGCTTAATCCTAACAGGCTTTCCCACCATTATATTTCTAGACACATCTTCAGATCATCATGACCTTAAACTGACCTTCAATCTGCCTAACCTCCCAGCCAAAGTGACCCCCAAAAGTGTCCAATATATCCAGTTATGGTACCTCGCAGGAAGGGGAAGTAGGGCATGCTAACAGCATTGCTGTGACACAACTATATGACTTAACTGTAACTTCTCCATGAAAGACACCCTGTGCATTGTTCCTTTACAGGAGCACAGTCTCAGAAAAAAATTGCAAACATAATGTATGGTTTAACATATAAAACAAATTAACATGTAGGTTTCCCCCCTCCCAGCATATATGTGATCATGCTTGTACAATATTCTGTTAAGACAATAAAAGGTGTTGAGCAAAGACAGTTTGACAAATGCTGTAATAAAATTTAAGTTGATGCTTAGAATAATATGGAACATGCACACAATAAAATCTGAATGTACCACAGTAAGCTATGTTCCTGATTTCCTGCCTACTAAAAACCATACTGATATTTCTCCTCTGCTGGAATATTGCTGGTTGGCAAAACAAGCAATTAGATCCTTCATTCACAAAATACTGATATTTTAATGGCAAGAGACATAGCATAGCATACCTCATTGACAAATATTTTAGTACATCAAACCCAAGTCACATTGTAGATTAGAATGTGAGGCAGCTTATAATGATGACAATAATGAGGTTGTAGATGATGATGATGATGATGATGATGATAAGCAAAAGGGATAATAGTGTTTGGGAATTTGGACCCTTCCCACCCATTCTAGGTGCATGTGTAAAAGTTATAAAGCAAAACATCTGGAATACCAGATGGTTTATATTTGAGAAATCAATGAAACAGGCAAAAATCACTAAGTCCAAAATTAAAAGGCAGGCAACATGGCTGATCACTCATATTTATCCTACACTTATTCTTTTCATTACATTTAGGTTACAATTGACCAAAAGAGAACTTTCACATACATTCTTCAGAAGGAAAGTAATATGAAGTATTCTTATTCTGTTCCACTCATAAATGCACTAGATTGTTTCCTTATCCCAGCAGAATTTGGGAATGAGACCACAAAGCAGACCTTCCCACACCCATATGCAATTAAAAAGCATAAAAATTATACTTAGGAAGTACTGAGTTTTTCATGGGAGAGAGAGGTGGTAGAGGAAGGGAAGTTGGGAGACATTTAGCCAGAATTTTATTTGGGGAGGAGGAGGAGAAAGAGGATGAGAAAGAGGACAAGAAATAGAAAAAAACTTGGGAATGAGGGGGAGTTATGATGGGGAGGGGAAACACAGGAATAAGGAAAATGCAACTAGATGCAATTAGCTAGGGGTTGTAAGTGGAGAAGGTGGAGAAGAAGAATGAAGAAGAAGGAGAAAGAAATTGAGAGAGAAAGAGGGAGACAGAGGGAGGGAGGTGAATTCAAGAATCAAAAGAGAAAGGAATCAAGTCCTAAGTAGAGTTGAAGAAAAAGATAGTTATATCAGGCTTATTGCTAACTATGATGGAACCCATGGGCACCTAAGAGCAAGTAAGGGAATTGTACTGCACTGTTGACCATTTAGGGTAGGGTGAGAAAGGTAGGAACACTGATGACCAACCATGAAATAAAGAGACCAGGCACAAGTAAATGGGTTGAATGAGGGCTACCTTATTGATCTATACTCTATTTAACTGAATTTGGGCCTGGGGATAAGCAAAGCAGGGAGGAAGCAACCTGACGTGGGTCCAGCTGAGGCCCGGGCATCAACCTGCGATCAGCCTCCCAAGCCTTCCCTTGGGCAAAACACTGGACCTCAGGGGCAATCCAAAAACCATTGGTTGCTTCCTGGACAGTCATTTACTAGAAGGCAAACCCAGGGGATTCCCCCCAAGTCACACGACTTTATAAGAGAAAGTAAATTCCCAGGGAAGCTCCACAGGGAAGACTCCTTCTCCATCCCCCAGGTTCCATGACTTGTAAAGGTGGTCCTGGAGCCCAACCCTTCACCAAAAAGGGTGCCAAGGTATAACCCAATCTAATAAATTCTCCGCATAACCTCAAGTAGGAATCTATTTTAGACACCACCCATAGCCAGTTCTCCAAGTCGTACCAGATACAGTGTGGGGTAGGCAAGACACCCCAGGTAAAGGGGAAAAATTCCTACACAGCCCAGAAGCAATCAGCTTAGCTCACACTGCACTGAGGGTGGTGGGTGGGTCACAGAAAGAAAAGCATAGAGGGCACACAAAGGGGGGGGGACATAGCATTAAATAACCCCTGTCACATAACCAGCAGTTGGCATCATATGCCAAGTTCAGGGGATTCTGGCCTCTATTCATAGAAGCCATCAAACCATCATCCATCATTCCAGCATTGTTCACTGCACAGTCAAGGAAGTGAATTGATGGACAAATATGAAATAATGGGTAGGGCAGACTCCTTCTCCATCCCCCCAGGGCCCATGACCCATAGAGGTGGTTATAGAGCCCATCCCTTCACCAAAAGGGTGCCAAGGTGTACAATGACCTAATAAATCCCCCCTTTTAAGTTCCTACTAAGCTATAAGTCTCACTGCCATGGACAAGAGACAAGTGTCTCCTTAGTCCCTTTCCCCCACTAGGCCAGCCAACATGGCCCTCACACCCTCTTGCAAATCCCCAATAAAATTCCAGTTACCTTCTTCCTACAAATGAATGCCGCCAGCCCTGTAGAGCTCAGGTCATTGGAAAACTGCAACAGGATAAGTAGAAAGTGACCCACTCATTACCCAAGGTGTTGTGGCTTTTTTTATTGATCTGCCTCCAGGCACAGTCAAGACATCTTGGGTCTCCCTCACCCCTCCACATATGGCAGGGGAGTCTGGCAGACCAAACAATAAAACCCCAGGCCACTTCTACTGAATGAAACAAACTTAATGTAAAACATGTAAGATGAAGGCCTTACCCTTCAGTAAGCCTAAGATATTCCCACTGAGATGAATGACTAACATTTCAGGAGGCAGTCCCATGTGCTTCTCAAACAAAAGAGTCAGAAAACCACTCCACCAGAGCCCCCTCATACCAAGCCACTCCACTGTGGCAAAATAGCTCAGACCCAGCTGAGCCCAAGTCATTCTCACCAAGGTGAATGACTAACACTTAGAGAGGAAGTATATTTATTTATTTATTTATTTATACCCCGCTCTTCAGCCACAAGGCTATCAGAGCGGCTTACAAATAGTTTTTTAAGCAATAGATATTTACACATCTACACTGCATTAAACAGTTTCCAATATGTGTTAGTATGTGTATTCCTTGAACTGCAGCCACTCAATGTGGCCGTATTGCTCAGACATGGCTGAGCCCAAGCTGTTACTCAGATTTCCCCCTATTATATTGAAGTAGAGGCAGATCACCCTTTTTCCTGATTTTCCTCAAGCTCCCCACCATGGAAGATGTGAATAAAATCAAGGGTGAATCACCCACAGTCACTTCCTCCAAAAGTTGTGTTTGTATGTGTGTTGGGGGGGCAGATTTCCCCCCCTGTACAGTCTCAAAATTGCTAATGAATTGGTTTAAGTTTCCCATCAAGCTAGAGCAGAAACGCTTTTTAAAGTGCAGTTAAAATTATATTGGGACTTTGGGAGATTAGGATTCAAGTTCCTACTAAACTATAAATCTCACTGGGTGAATTTAAGCCAATTACTCTTGCTTATCCTAAGGTACCTCACAGGGTCGTTGTGGGGCAAAGTGAAGAAAGGAAGAACTAAGTATCATAGAATCATAGAATCATAGAACTGCAGAGTTGGAAGAGACCACAAGGGCCATCCAGTCCAACCCCCTGCCACGCAGGAAATCACGATCAATCACATAATTTTAAAATCCTGATTTATCAATGATATTGGCCTAAATGCAGATGTAGTGGGGCTGATGTGTGTGGTTTTGGGGATGGGCATGTAACTTGAACCCATTGGAAGGAAGGCACAATATAAACATAAATAATTTTAAAATGGCTAATCTTCTATGATCTTTATATTAGATGATGTCCCTAGTAATTCAAACTTTACCCTTTTTACCACCCTCTTTATAATGAACACACCAGTAGCAAAATCAGTTCTTATGCTGCATTTCATATGTGACTGGCTCATGCTGTACCTCATGCTCCTAATTTACTGTTGAGGGTACTGAGGAGAATATGTTTTCTATCACAAGACAGTGGTACATAACATTCAGATTATTTCTAAAAGTCACTAAAACCATTTGTTAGTTAATTTTAAGAAATGGAAAAGTAGATGCCATTATATATAATTATATTACAACTATCTACCTTTCAATAACTGTAACTAAGTACTTTCATGGATCTTGAAATTGATACTGTATACTGTAACATTGAATCTCACCTTTTCCTATCATCCTTTCTTTTTATATCAGGTTGTGGAATTTTCACCAAAATCTGAGAAATATATGTGAGGCTTTTCTGAAAACTGACAAAAGCCAGATAAATGTATCAGTTTTCAGCACTTTTTGACTTGCTGTACCTGAGACGGTGGTTATCACATCCACTTGAAATTGGCACAGTTATATACATGCCCTGTAAAGTAGATTATGAGATGCAACATTTTAGTGTACTAGCAAAACTGTTATTTAAAGCAATAGAATTTTAAGGTTTGTAATGGGAGAATCTTTTTATGGCAGAATCTTAACTAAACCTTACACTGTAATGGCAGAATCTTAAAGAAAGATGTCTGCATCCTTTCAATAAATACTTATTGATATATCTTTCTATATGTGTTTATGTCGTGTCCTGGTGTTGCAGAAATAATGTGAGGTGAAATACAATGTGCAAAAGCAAACAAACTATAATAATGGTAAGAAATAATTAGATAGGGACATAGCCATATTAGTCTAGAACAGTATGCAAAGGGATCTCGTAGCACCTTTGAGATTAACTGAGAGAAATAAGTTGGTTATATAAGCTTTTGTAGATCTTCTACTTTATCAGATGCACCTGATGAAGTAGACTGAGTCTATGAAAGCTTATGCTATTAACTTCTTTGTCTCAGTTATTCTCAAAGGTACTACAAGATCCCTTTGCATACTGATCTAGACTAATATGGCTATGTCTTTGAATTCTATTACCTAGATAGACTATAAATATTGACACACATTTAATGTGGAAGAAATCAATATTATTTGTAGGACAGAGCCTGAGAATGGACCAAAAGCCCATTTCAAAATAAAAATGTGCTTCTTGGTTAAGGAGTCCTACTGAGGATTGACTGAGTTTAGTCATGCTGGAAATTACATATTCCTTCACAGAGTATAGAGCAGAAAGCAAAAGTACTGAAGTTGATAGGAAGCGGTTCCTTCCAATTTCCACTCATCCCAGCTTTTGTAGGGTAATGGAGAGTTGATTCTCAAAACTTATTTGAGCTTATTTCACACCATACATTTATTTTAGCTTGGTGGAGACTTTAGTCAAAATCCCATTGTTAGTCCCAATTAGAGTAAACCTACTGAATCAATGTGTTTTACATTTGACACAGCATTCAAAAATTGATTGAATGGATCCATTCTAGTTGAGACCAAATGATAGGATTCAAGCAAAGTCATCACCATAACATGTAGACAGGTCTACAGAGTGTGTCTGAATAAGAATGACAAGAGTGGGTTCTTGGAATCCATTGGGGTTTGGCTCCAGGACCCCCTGTGGAAGCCAAAATCTGTGAATCCTCAAGTTTCATTATATAAAATGGCATAGTAAAATGGTGTTCCATATATAAAATGGCAAAATCAAGCTTTGCTTTTTGGATTTTTAAAAAATATTTTTAAGCCATGGATGGTTGAATCCATGGATGCAGAATCCATAGATACAGAGGGCCAGCTGTATACACTCTGTAGACCTGTCTACATGTTATGGTGATGACTGCTTGAATTCTGTCATTTGGTCCCAACTAGAATAGATCCATTCAATCAATTTTTGAATGCTGTGTCAAATGCAAAACACATTGATTCAGTCTACTTTAGTTAAGCATATCTTGTCTTTCCATCTAATGGTACTAACAGGAAAAAGCAACCTAATCTTATTTTTAAAAACCACAATATCAATCTCACTATGATCAAAGGATTATTGTTCTAATAACATAATACATTAAAAAGATCAAGAGAAGGCAGACAGAACAGATGCTATACCAAGAAACTACCAGATAAATTTTAAAACACATATCAGAGGACAAATGTCTTAAACAGTTAATGAAAGATCATCAGAGTGATGGATCCACTGGAGGAGAGACCTGAACAGCCTTTTTACAGTTACAGAGAAAGCTCCTGCATACGTGTGGTGTCAAGCATTCTCCCCATACTTATGCATGAAATAGTCCTTGGTTAATCTTAAGGATTATGCAGATACATTTGGGTTGATTTTTTTTAGAAATGTGATGGACAATTTTGGTGGTGCTGGGGGCCAAATGGTCACTCCCAGCAACAGCAGGCCCAAAAATAGCAAAAAAGAAAAAAGAAAGAAAAAAGAAAACAAAGAAAAAAAGAAAGAAAGAAAGAAAGAAAGAAAGAAAGAAAGAAAGAAAGAAGTATTGAAAAACCTCTGAGCCTCTCCGAACTCCAAACTGCTAGCCTTGGAGCCTCTAAGAGTGGCAAAAACCAATTTCTTCCATTTTTTTTTCTTAGTGCTGGAGAGCAGGAAAGGGATTTGGGACCACAGAGGGCAAAAAGGCAGCACAGACAGCAAGCTGCCCAAAAGCTGTACTTTGTCTGCATCTGTTTTAGTTGTTCTGACTCTGTGTTGATTAAAGGTTTAACCAGCATCTTCCGCTGTGCCCAGAAACACATCAGCGGACTTTCAGTTGAACAGCAGAACCACATGATCTACTGGTGGGCCTGGACAAAACTTTAGCAGCAGTATTGTTAATTATTTTTAAACACAGACCCATGTACCATAACTAAAAAGATAGATCTTACCATAGTGATATCAGCTGTCCCTAAGAATAGGCATCGGTGGACACCAGCTTAATCAGGACAAAGGTGCTCCAATAAGCCACTACCTGCACATCCTAGTTGTATCTAAGAGCACATAGAACTGAGGGTCTTCATTTTCAAGTGAAGTACAATCTTAAAATACAATCTAAAATGTATACCAACCTGATTCTATATTCAGTGCTCTTGTTGACTGATGAGTCCTTTCTCAGAACAGGCATTTCAGTTGGTCAGCTCTGCAGAGAGCAGTGCTGGCTACTTTATGTGTCTAATGGTGCTCTGAACATACTCCACCCACTATTTGTCTCACTTGAAGAACATGACAGATGGTGGGTGGCTGTAGCAGCAGTTGGAGTTGCCATGTGGGCAGGTGAAGTTACCGTCTATTCCAGCGTATAAGATGACTTTTGAGCACTCAAAAAATACCCTCCAAAATTGAGGGTCATCGTATACGCCGGATATACTTTTGCTTTGCCCGCCTACCTATCTCCTGCCTCTTCACAACCTTTGCAAACTGAGAGAAGAGGCAGGAAATGGGGCGGGGGGGATGAAGCAAAGTGTTTAGCAGTTCATTCTCCCCCCTCCTCTGCCTTCTCCCCCTTTGGGGAGCAACCAAAGACAGAGGAGGGGGGTGAACGTTGCGGTTTGCCGTGGCCGCCACTCCATCGCCTCTGTGTTCAGTGGCTGAGGCAAACTGCTAGATTCGCCCCTTTTCCCCACCTTCAAGGAAGGTGGGAAGAAGGGGCGAAAATGCCCCATTTGGCTCCGTGGCCCTGTTTCCTCCGTCTGGGCTCCCTTTGTAAGAGAGTCCAGGCAGGGGAAGCAGGGCCTCCGAGGCAAACTGCTAGATTCACCCTCTCTCTCTCCCCACCTTCAAGGAAGGTGGGAAGAAGGGGCAAAAATGCCCTGTTTGGCTCCATGGCCCCGTTTCCTCCATCTGGGCTCCCTTTGGAAGAGAGCCCAGGCAGGGGAATCGGGGCTGCTGAGGCAAACCGCTAGATTCGCCCCCTCTCCCCACCTTCAAGGAAGGTGGGAAGAAGGGGCGAAAATGCTCCATTTGGCTCGGCGGACCCATTACCTCCGTCTGGGCTCCACTCCCTTCAGGCTGTTCCAGGAGAACCCACCTTGCGCCACATCCAAATCAGCCCTCCCCATAGGGGTCTCCTCCACTGCAGGGCCCCGCAGGGACAGAGGCACGAGAAGGCTGCAGGAAAAACCGGCACTCACCCAGGCACTCGCGATGGGCCGCCACGCACCCCCGCTGGGAAGAAGCCCTACTCTCCACCGCACATCTGCTCCCCCCAGCCCCTGTCTCCAGGGATGCTCCCCAAGAACTGCGCTCCGGCAAGTCTCAGCCCCCCACCTGGACCACCCTCCAACAAGAAATGGCACAACGTCCTGCCCCCCAGATCCACAGACCCAGAGACGTACCACGCAATTCCAGGAACACCCGCAGTCACCGATGCCCTCGTGAATTATGAGAGCGCTGAAGGCAGCCCTGGTGTTTCAGTGTTAAGACTGATCCAGACAGCTGGGAAGGTGAGACCCACAGCCAAGGAGTTGTTGCTGCCACTGTCGAAAGTAGGAATTCTTGCCCCAATGTTTACAGTCATTTCTACATTCTCTTATCTATGCAGTTCTTTTTGGTGTTTTGGCAAGCACTGCCAAAAAATATGTGGTTTCATTAAGACAGGTTTGTGGTCAATGTGAAGAAACACAACTGGAGCTTTTTGTGCACTGTGTTTAAAGAAAACTCTTACAATGTTTTAAAAATAGGTTTA
Source organism: Gambelia wislizenii (assembly GCA_030847615.1). Classification (NCBI taxonomy): domain Eukaryota; kingdom Metazoa; phylum Chordata; class Lepidosauria; order Squamata; family Crotaphytidae; genus Gambelia; species Gambelia wislizenii. The sequence continues at coordinate 142,878,638 of JAUMIR010000001.1, forward strand.
AGGAAGTATATGCCTTGAAGGTGGGGGGGAGGGGCAAATCTAGCGGTTTGTCTTGGTGGCCCCGCTTCCCTTCCCTTGGCCCCATTTGGAAAGGAGCCCAGACGGAGGTAAAAGGGCTGATGAGCCAAACTGGGCATTTTCGCCCCTTTCCTCCACCTTCGAGTCAAGTTTGACTGGAAGGTTGAAGAGAGGGGCGAATGTTGTGGCTGGCTGGCTGGCTGGGAGAGCCCTGCCAGCTGATTCTGTTCGCTTTCCCAACTCACAAGGAGATCCTCGTGAGTTGGGAAACAAAGAGGATCAGCTAGCAAGGCTCCCCCAGCCAGTCAGCCAGCCAGCCTAATTGGGGGGTGGTCTTATATGGCAAATATATGCCAAACTCTAGATTTTTGGTTGAAAATTGGGGGGTTGTCTTATTTCCCCAGTCATCTTATACGCCGGAATATACGTTGTTATGTTGTGTTGTTATGAAGTTATGTTAAGTTACTCAACAGAGGGCATTATCACACCAGGCTTTACCAGAGGTACTAGAGAGGGATAATAGCATATGCAGAAAGAAAAGCCATCAAAGATCTCAATGCAGACTCAGAAATCATTATCGTCCCAGCAGACAAAGGCAATGCCACAGTAATCATGGAAACTGAAAAATACAGACAAAAAAGTAAGGGAACTTTTGGACCCTGCAACATACAGTAAACTCAAACAAGATCCGACAAACAAAATCACCAGAAAAACAATTGCCTTGATCAAGAATGCATCAATTCAGCCAATCATACACCAGAATCTATGCAGATCAGAGGCTCTCCCACCAAGATTATATGGACTTCCCAAGATCCACAAGGATTCCATTCCACTTCAACCCATAGTGAGTGCTACTGAATCCCCCACGTATGACTTGGCCAAGGTTCTGGCCACACAATTATAAACCCACAGAGGAAAAACCCCTCACTACATCGAAGAGTCAGCTCACTTTATAGAAAAAATCAACAACATCGAACTGAAACCTGGAGACAGACTGATCAGTTTTGATATTGTCTCCTTATTCACCAAAGTCCCCATAATGGACACCTTTGCACTCATACAACAAATATTTCCTGAGGACATCGCAGCCTTGTTCAAACACTGCCTCACCACAAGCTACTTCCAGTGGGATAACTAATTCTATAAACAGATATATGGGGTAGCCATGGGCAGCCCCCTGAGCCCAGTGATAGCAAACTTTTACATGGAACATTTTGAAAAGAAAGCACCGGAAACAGCACCAAAAAAGCCCAAAACATGGTTCTGATATGTGGATGACACTTTTACCATTTGAAACCACAGAGAAGATGATTCGGTCTCATTCCTGAACCACCTGAACAGCATCCACCCAAAAATCCAAATCACGATGGAAAAACAGAAGGAAGGAACACTGCCATTCTTGGATGTCCTAGTCATACGCAAACCAAACCAATGGTTAGGCCACAGGGTATATAGAAAACTCACACCCACGGACAGATACCTAAACAAGAACTCCAATCATTACCCAGGACAAAAAAGAAGCACAATAAAAATATTGGTAGACTGTGCAAAAAGGATCTGCGAATCCCACTACCTGGAGGACGAACTGAGGCACCTAAACTGGGCCCTACAGGCTAATGGTTACTCCAGATCAGACATCACAAGAGCAGCCAGACCAAGAAAAAAACCACAGGAATGAAGAAGAAAAACAGCCACCCAAAGGGAAGGTATTTTTTACTATACATGAAAGGAGTCACAGACAGAATAGGGAAACTGATGAAGAAACACAACCTCCAAACAATTTATAGACCAACCAGAAAAATCCAAGAAATGCTATGCTCAGTGAAGGACAAAAAGAGACCCTCTCACATCTGCAGCAGTTTGCAACATACCATGCAGCTGTGGACAAGTTTACATAGGGACTGCAAAACTCAGTGTGCAAACATGAATCAAGGAACATGAGAGACACTGCAGACTGGGCCAGCCAGAAAAATCAGCAATAGCAGAACATGTTATAAAATAACCTGAACTCAAAATGTTATTTAAAAGCACAGAAATTCTGGACCAGGCCAACAACTATCATGTCAGAATGCACAGAGAAGCTACTGAAATCCACAGACACCTGGACAACTTCAACAGGAAAAAAGAAACCTTAAAAGTAAACAAAATCTGGCTCCCAGTTTCGAAACACAATAGAATCAAAACTCAACACTTACAAAGGAATTCCACCCAGAGACATGGGGATTCCCAGCAGATAATGGCCCATCAACCAACTTTCAGCCAAACAGACACTAATGAGCCTTGCATTTCTATACCCAGAAACTAACCTTTCAAATACACTAATGTACATATACTCCCCTACAGGGGTTCACAGCATATAAACCCCAGACGTGCTCTTACCCAACCATTCTCTGAAGATGCCAGTCACAGATGCAGGCGAAATGTCAGAAAGAAACTATTCCAAAACACGGCCTCATAGCCCGGAAAAAAACCCAAGGAAAATCTATGGATGCTGGCTGTGAAAGCCTTTGACTTCACTATGCAGCCATTCCTTATCATACAATTTTGTGTCTGTGCTGTTGCTAATCTGCATTCAAACCATTGCTGGAAGGGCACCTTTTCATTGATGGGAGAAACCTGTCAATAGGCCCTCATTAGTGCTGCCTTTCAATTATCACCTATGTGTGATAAGTCCTCTTCTACTTCAGTTCTGATAGCATCAGTCATGTGGAGTGAGTAGGCATGTTTTTCCTCTTCTCTTTATCTCTTCCCCTTGTTTTCCCACCCTCCCACCCACCCACCCAATCTGACTATTTCTGCCACCCTTCTGCCTGCCTGATCTATTTCCCTCCTGCCCCATCTGTCTCTTTCCTTCCCCCACCTTTCTGCTGCCCAACCTGACTATTCCCAATCTATTCTCCCTCCCATCCATCCATCTCCTTTCTTCCCTCCACCCTTCTGCTGACTGATTTTATTCCCATCTTTGCCAGCCTGATCTATTCCCACTTCCACCCCATCTGCTCTTTTCTCTCCCCCACCCTGCAATGCTCCCAATGGTAATGTGCAGCAAGAGTGTCAGTGAAGCAAATGAATGGAAGCATACCAGTATTGAAATAGATAAGAAGTGCTTCAATACCAGTATGTTTCAGTTTGCTTCATTAACATGATTGCAGCACATTAGAAGCCTGGTGTGATCCTCTGAGTGAAGGGAGTGGAAGAAGTAAAGTTAATGGCAGGGGGAGGGTGATCATCGCAACTGATACAGCAGGAGAACTTGAGCCCAAGTTTTGAGTTATCTTCTTATTTTTTAGCCAATGTGTAGCCTTTCCTTGATCCCAGAGAGTAGTTCAGGGTTCCCATGGCCTTCCTGGAATGAAGTGGGAGGCAAAGATAGCACTTGGTGTCACCAGCACATGGATGACACACCAAGTGTCAAATCCCATCATGATCTCTCCCAATCTTCAGACTGGGTGGGACACTGTAAGTCAATAACCACATGTCAAGTAGGAATATCCCAATGCCATTATTCAAAAGCCTACTGTCTAGGAGGGAATGGAAATATTCCAGCACTGCAGAAATATCCCAGAAGCACAGAAACCTCCCAAGTTCCATGTAATAAAGTGGGTCAAGAAGGATCCCCTGACTGATCATATTGAAAGCTGTTGAGAAATCCCACACATGGCCTTATGCAGGCAACACATACAGCTAAGAGCATTTAAAAACAATATTCAAGAAAAACTACTGAACTGTATTTAAAAAAATCTTCTTCCACTCCACACTTAATTAAAATGCTATATATAGTAAGTTAGCTATCTCCTGAACTGTTTGGCACAAATCAGGATGGTTGAATGTGTTTCTTGAATTCCATTTCTTCCATTCTTTTAATTGGTCATCTCAGCTTTAGATCTAATCATGTTGTGCTTGTTTTCACTGTAGCCTTTCCATATCCTTTCCAGTTGCCATCTCTATGAATTTCTACAATTTGGTGTTGACATTCACTCTGGTCTTTGTCTCCACTGTCTTCTTGTTAGCTCCCACATTCAGTCAGATCAATAGCAACCTGTCTAGCAAGCTGTCAAACCAAACAGCAATGATGAAATAAATTTCATTTACTATTCTTGTGTCAAAATGCCTTTCCCAAGACCAGCTAAGTAAATTTTTAATGGCATGTGAAATCTGGGCTGCTTTTATAGAGACCTCCATCATTCTTCTGCTTAATAATTAGATCATTTGACAACACAGCTGAGAGGCTGAAGTTTCTTAAGCCCCTAAATTAAGTGAAATGAACCCTTTGTCCCAGACAAACCAATGTACAGCATAGTGAGTTGCTAAAAATGGGACTTTTAGGACACACTTGAAGGGGGTGTAAGGGGTTTTGTGGATATAGAACACAACTATTTGAGTAATCCAGACCTCCCACCCATAAGCATTGGGCATCTCAGGTCCAATCTGTGCTTGCAGCCAAATGAGGTAGAGACCATTTCAGAGTACAGGTGAAGAACACAAGCATGTGAGGGGAAATGGTTCTGTACCTGGCCTTGGCCTGCCATACTAAATTTCTCTTTGTAGAGAACATTACCTAACTGAACAGATTGAAATGTGATTGCCCACCTACAGTGTGATGTAATGCAGTTTGCTCTTTCACTTTAGTACTATATCTCTATAATGCTCTGTGTATAGATTCTCCCGACACCTTCTCCATACAAGGACTACTTAGAGTAGTTCCTTCTCCACACAATGTACAAGAACGTGGGGCTAACCTGGAGGAAAAACAGACTGGCTTGTGATATGCCATTCACAATCAGTTTTTATGTTGTGTGTTCTGGAAACAGGGAGTTGCAGCAGGCTACTCTATATATTTATTTATATATTTTTTTTTGCATCTATTTTTTATTGTTACACATAATCCATATTACAAATCATGATTACAAATCATATTTTAGTTTTGTAGCGTAACCTTCTACACATATTACACACAATTAACATACTTCTACATGTATTACACATGTTCAAATTTTAACATCTTCAATACCTCTATACTTTCCAGCTCGTATTTGTAACATTATTTTTCTTGTTGATCAAATTTTGAATTTGAAGAAAAAGGAGGAAAAAAAAAAAACCCTTCCCCCCCCCCTCCGCACTTCCTTCCTCTAACCTTTATTGCTTGGGTTTCTTTTACTTATTCTACCCCAGTTTCTTTCTGCCTATTTACTTATCTTTACTGTTGCTTCTAAGCTATATCCTTTTCTATAAGAAACTAAATTCCTTTAGTCTGATTCTCAGACCTTACTCCTTTTCTATTTTACTATAGGCTTAATTCTAACCTTCCTCTTTTATTTTTTCATTTGTTTATTTATTGGGATTATTTGTTTTCCAAGAAACGTACAATGGGTTCCCACTCCTTTTCAATCCTTTCCACATTTTTCTCTTTTAATAGTGTTGACAGTCTGTCTGCATCCATCATTTCCCATAGTTTCGTCTTCCACTCCTCTATTGTGGGAATTGATTTTTCTTTCCATTTTTGTGCAAATAAAATTCTTGCCAGTGATATCATGTAAAGTATGATCCTCCAGTGATGTTTTATGTTGCTTCCATTCACCTCTCCTAACATATTTAACAGATAGATCTCTGGCTTCATAGGATAACAGATGTCTAGAATCTCTTTAATCTTTACATGTATTTGTTTCCAGTACTTTTTTGCCTTGGAACACCTCCACCACATGTGAATCAGTGTCCCCATAGCCTCACCACATTTCCAACATTTTTTCTCCCCTGTTTTATACATCTTATCCAATTTAACAGGTGTGAGATGCCATCTATAGAACATTTTGGTGAAATTTTCTTTTAGGTTTTGTGCTAGTGTAAATTTTTGGGTATCTATCCAAGCCCTTTCCCAATTGTTAATCTCAATACTATAACCCAGATCTTGCATCCATTTGATCATTGGTTCTTTCACATGTTCCGTCTCTAATTCTCTTTCTAATAGTAGTTTGTAAAAGTTAGCTACTTGATGTTTTGTTTTTTCAAAAAAAATCTTATCAAAATCATTTTTGTCCAATTGGAACTGTTCTAATTTTAGATCCATCTTAAATTTCTCATATATTTGTTTATGAAGGAACCAATTTATTCTGAAACCTTCTTTTTCCAATTGCTCTTTGGTTTTGATCTTTTTTATTTCTTGAGCTTCTTGAATTATCAGGTCTTTATATCTCATCCACTTTTGTTCTTCAGATTCCCATTTCCCAAAAAAGGCCTCATGGGTTGAAACCCACCAAGGTATTTTATTATAGAATGCCTTTTTATATGTCTGCCATATCTTTAGAAGCGCTCTCCTTACATAATGATTGTCAAATCCCCTGTTTTCTTTTTTCTTACCATACCAGAGGTAAGCGTGCCATCCAAACACCAAATTGTCCCCCTCCAGTGCTAACAGTTTCCTGTTTTCTAATGTTACCCAGTCTTTTATCCATGACAACGCACACGCATGATAGTACAATTTCAAGTCTGGAAGGCCGCATCCCCCTCTGGTCTTGTAGTCTGTTAATAATTTTTGTTTTATTCTTGGTCTCTTCCCTTCCCAAATATACTTAGATATTTCAGTATTCCAGTTTTTAAAGCATCTCAGATTTGTTATAATGGGAATGTTTTGGAATAAAAATATGAATTTTGGAAGTATTGACATTTTGATCGAAGCTATCCTACCTAAGAAGGATAAGCGAACTTTTGACCATTTTTCTAGATCCCTTTTTACATCCTTCCACATTTTATTGTAATTATTTTCGAACAAGTCTGCATTTCGTTTGGAAATCCATATTCCCAGATATTTTATTTTTGTCACTATCTTGTACCCTGATTTGACCTCTATTTGGTTTTCCTCTTTTTTTGTAATGTTCTTGGTCAAAACGGCAGTTTTTTCCTTATTAACCTTGAATCCTGATACAGATCCAAATTCCTCCAATATTTTATTGATTTCGTCCAATTGTTCTAAGGGGTCTTCCAAAAATATTATTATATCGTCTGCGAAGGCCTTCATTTTAAAGTCCATTCCTCTAATTCTTGTACCTTTAATTTTCTTATTTTCTCTTATGTTGTTATTGAGTACCTCGATTACTATGAGAAATAACAGCGGCGACAAGGGACATCCTTGTCTCGTTCCCTTCCTTACTATAATTTTCTCCGATTTCTCACCATTAACCAGAACTTGGGCATTTTGATTTTCGTATATCGAACCGATCCATTTTTTAAATTTATCACCAATGTTCATTTTTTCTAAGACTGCTTTGAGAAATGGCCATTTGACATTGTCAAATGCCTTCTCTGCGTCTAGAGAGATCATCGCTAATTTCTTTTCGTTGTGGGTCTCATAATACTCGATAATATATAGTACTGTCCTCATATTATTTTTCATCAATCTATTAGGCAGAAACCCATTTTGGTCTTCGTGAATGATCTCTTTTAAGATGTTTTTTAGTCTCTGCGCCAGAATTGCAGTAAAAATCTTATAGTCCAAGTTCAATAACGAAATTGGTCTATAATTCCTTGGGTCTCTAATATCTCTCCCTTCTTTTGGAATTACAGTAATGAAGGCCTCTTTCCATGTACTTGGTAGCCCCTCTGTTTTTATCTGATTGAGGGTTTTCTGTAATGGGAGAAGTAATTCGTCTTCTAACTTTTTGTAATAAATTGAGGTGAAACCATTGGGACCTGGCGCTTTATCTAACTTTAATTTTTTTATGGCTTCTGATACCTCCATTATTGTGAAGTTTTTGTTAAGAGTATCTTTTTGTGTGTCTGTCAGTCTGGGTATTTTTTGTTCTTCTAAATATTTTTTTTATTTTTTCTTCTAATAATTTGTCCATAGATTTCTCCTTATATAAGTCCGAATAGAATTCGTAGAAGCACTTTTTGATTAGCTTTTGTTCAGTCACTATCTTGTCTTTATATTTCATTTCTGTTATTATCTTATTTTCTCTTAGTTTCTTTAGCCTCTGACTCAACCATTTGCCTGGTTTATTTGCTGATTCAAAATGCCTTTGTTTAGCCAAACGCATTTTCTGTTCAATTTCTTTAATTGTTTGCGATTGCATTTTTTTCTTCAGTATGCTAATTTCATACTTTAGTTTTTTGTTTTCTGGTTGCTGTCTCATGACCTCTTCTTTATTCATTAATTCTTGAAGTATATTTTTCCATTGTCTGGTTTCCTCCTTTTTCCTTTCATATGCCTTTTTTATAAAAAAGCCTCGCATCACGGCTTTACTGGCTTCCCATATTGTGTTCATAGTCACTTCTTCTGTTGTGTTTTCTTTGAAATACTGCTTTAGTGCCTCTTTAGCTTCGTTTACACTCTGTTCATTATCTAATAAGTTTTTGTCTAATCTCCAGTTGAACTCTTTCCCTCTAATTGGCATTATTAGTAAAATAGGATTGTGGTCTGATACCCATTTTGGCTTAATCTCCATGTTTTTAATATTCATAGTTATATTTTTTGATACCAAGAACATGTCAATCCTTGACGAAGCACGATGAACATCAGAGTAGAAAGTAAATCCCTTCTCTTCTCCCTGCTTCCACCTCCAAACATCTGTTAGGTCCAACTCCTCCATCATCTCGAAAAAAGATCGCGGTAGCTTCCCCTGGTTTTTCCTTATTGGTTTGTTTGAGAATCTGTCCTTCAACGGATTGATCACCCCATTATAATCCCCCATAAGTAAAAATTTGTTTTTTCCTGTTTGTTCAATTTCCTCTGTTAGCTTCTTGAAGAAGGTATCTTGCTTTTCAAAAGGCGAATATACACCAACCACTAATATACATTGATCTTGTAGTTTAACCTCTATGCCTACATATTGACCTTCTTGATCTTTGAATATTTCTTTTGCTTGGTATTTCCTATTTATATAAATTGCGACCCCTTTTTTCTTTTTATTGTTAGATGATATATAGAGTTGACCTAATTTGTAATTTTTTAAGAATTTACTGTCTTGTTCTTTTATTCTTGTCTCCTGCAAGCATATTATATCTAGTCTTAATTTCTCCAGATAGTGGAAAATTTGTCGCCTTTTGTAGCCTGAGTTTAGGCCTTTCACATTCCAGGACATAATTTTTGTATCCATTTTCAAGTTCTTTTATTTTTGTTTTCTTGTATATTATTACCTCAAATGCCGTCTTCTTCCTCTCTTTCCTCTTCTGTCTCCGTTTTTTCTATATTCTCTTCTGATTTGTCGTCTTCTTCAACCTCTCCTTCCTCTTCTTCTGAATCTTGGTCTTCTATTCCTTCGTTGTTTCTTTCTTCTTCTTTATTGCTTTGATTTCTTGTCCCATTCAACTGCTTTATCTTATCTTCCTCGTCTCTTCTTTTCTCTTTGGCTAGTCTTTTACTGAATTCCTTAGCCTTTTGTATTGAATTTATTCTGTATCTTTTACGTTGATATATAAACGCTACCCCTTCTATCTTCTCCCATCTATAGTTTATTTTATTCTCTGTTAGAAGTTTTGTCAGAAATTTATAATCTTGTCTTTTTTTAAGAATTTGTGGTGGTATGTCTTTAAACACCTTTAACTCTTCCTCTCCAATTTTCAGCTTTTCCTCATAGCTTTTCTGTATTACCTTGTCTCTTATTTTTGTTCTAGTAAAACATACTACCACATCTCTCGGAAGTTTTCTTTCCTTTGCTACTACCGAGCTAATCCTGAATATCTTGTCTATTTGTGCTTCTAGATTTTCTTGGGTTACATTTATGTATTTAGCCAATAATGGAATCAACCTTTCTTCTAAACTTTCACTTTCCTTCTCCGTTAATCCCCTTATCTTTAGACACTTCTCCCTGTACCTCAATTCACTTAATAATATTGCATTTTTTTCCAATTTTTGCTCTTCTGTTAATATGTTCGTAGTTGATTCTAATTCTTGCGTCTTGGCATGTATTTCCTGTACATCCTTTTTTATTTGATCCATTTCTTTCGTCAATTTCTCCAATTTTTCTCCAAATTTATTCAATTCTTTCTTCAGATCTGCCTTCATTTCTTCCCTCATCTCTTTCAACTCTCCTCGAATTTCTTGTCTCATCTTTTTCATTTCTTTCTTCATTTCTTCTAAAATAATGGAACTCAATTCTGTAGCTTTGCTAGGCCCTTCTATTGATGGTCGCCTCTGTGTTGTTGCTTGTGCCTGAGCCTGAGCTTGGGTAGCCTTCCTTGTTCCTGTAGCCATTTCTTCTATAATTGTATGTTATATGTTATGTGTATATAGGTTGTATGTTATATGTATGTAGATATATGTATATAAGTATACTGGTATATCTGTACCCTTCTCACCCTACTTCTTCTTTCCTTTTACTTTGTGAGTCTCTCTAGCTTTCTGTAATGTCTTAGAATTCTCTTCTTTTAGTTTTGTAATCTGTGTGTGTTTTCTTCACCCCGTAACTATTGTTACTGTTTTTTTTACCCTCTCTTCTTCTCCTCCTTCTTCTTTTTTTATGTTAATATTATTATTGTTGTTGTTTTTTGTTTATTATTATTGTTTTTCCTTATTTTTTTCCCGATTTTGTTTATCTGTTTACCTGTATATCTGTGTCTATTTTATTTCAACTCATGAAACACGTATTTTCAGTTTATCCGACTTTAACCCTTTAAGTATTTCACACTCTATATTCAAAGGCCATCACCCATCAATCACCCCACTTATTATCACATAGAGACAACACAACTTCACTCCATTCTATTCTTTAACCCAATTCTATCTCTAATTAATTTCTTGTCAGTTATTACCAGCAATACTCAATTTATCTCTGAGAGTGTAATCCACATAAATCTCATTTGCCTATTTAATCAATCTATTCCCCAAATCCAACAAACCCAAGACGCATTCATATATATTTATAGTATGAAATAAACGATTAATATTTATATAGTATCAATTGTATGCCTCTGACATATATATACAAATGTATTTTATATTTATATATATGTAGATATATATGTTTAGGTGAACTCCTGAAATTTGTTCCACTTTCTCCTTCTTTTCTTCTTCTTCGTTAGTTTATTTTCTCCTCTTCATTTGTTTGTCCAGTATTGTCCAGTATTCCACTACTATATATTTCTTTATCTTTTACCTCCTCCTTCTCTCTTTCTTACACAATATTTTACTGACAGAGTTTTAGTTCTTATAGTTCACTGGGTGGAAACAATTTGGTAAAATGCTGCTCTCTTTCCCTCTAACACCCTTCTATTTTTACTGTCAAATTTTTAGTTCATTCAGTTCGCTAGGTGAAAACAATTTAATGAAATGCTACTCTCTTTCCTTCTTCCTCCCTTCTATTTTGTTTTTTACTGTATATCTCTATTTGCTCTTGTTACCTTGTTTCTTTTTGCTGTCCTTTTCTATTCTTCTGTTTCCCTTCTCTCAGCCTCTCTTCCCCAGTTTCACATAAAAAGATTTTTAAGGTAACACGTTGCAATGTATGTTTTAGATATAAAGTTTGGGAGATGAGGAAGTCTTTTCCAATGCTAGTTTCGGTTTCCCCAGGTCGTCCTAGCTAGCGTCTTTCTTTGGTTCTTTAGTTCAGTGTATTGCAGTTACTACAGCTGTTGCAGTTTTAATTCAGTCTTGCTTCAAAGCCAGAAAAGCAAAAACAAAACTCCAAAGGATACCAAGGAAGTACTTAAACCTATTAACACCTCTTCGGTTTGAAAGCTAGCGTCTTTCTTTGGTTCTTTAGTTCAGTGTATTGCAGCTGTTGCAGTTTTAATTCAGTCTTACTTCAAAGCCAGAAAAACAAAAACAAAACTCCAAAGGATACCAAGGAAGTACTTAAACCTTTAACACCTCTTCGGTTTGTCGCTTATTTTCACCTCTTGTTCCATCTCTGTTTATTACTTTCTTTCTCCTCTTACTCCATCACCCTCCTCTTATTCCGTCTCACTGTTTGTCACTTACTTTCTCCACTTGCTCCGTCTCTCCTCGAACCTCTCGCCTCGCTTCCTATCTTGTCTTCCTTTCTCTTCATGAACATAAACTCTAATCGCAGTAGAAGCTGTTTATCGTCAAAGAACTCCGTACCGCTGCAATTTTCCGCTGCTTACCGCTCCTCTTATTATTTAAAAGAGCGCTGGCGTTGTTTGAACCACTCCTCGTGGTTTGCTTGCCTCCGCCCGCTGGCTCTTCGTTCCCCTCAGCCCTTTTAGTCTGTTTCCCTAGATTTTTCTCACAGACCTTCGGACTGGCACTGGAACCTCTGCAAGCCCTCTTTGTCCTCCCTTACCGGGGAGCACAATTCGCTTCTTCCCTTCAATGGAAAGGCAAGGGTCGGAGGCAAGCAGCTGCTGGGGCAAGAACTCGCGCCACTAGCAGCCGGTCACGTCGCCGTCACGCCGGAAGTCGTCCGCTACTCTATATATTTAGTCTGTTAAAATTGTACCTGTTTTTCAAGAAGCTCAATGTGTTTCAAGGCTTACTCATGACAATATGCAGGACAGTATGTATATATATATATATATATATATAAAATCACAAGCTACTAGCACAGAGATGGGAGACTTCAGAGTACCTAGAAACCTTGTCCACTTCCAAGACCCTCTGTGGGCCACACTAGCTTTGAAATAAGCAAAAATTACGAAACTACACAACTTTTAGTTTTGATTTTGGCAGTTTCAGGAAAGTTGGGCTTGGGAGGCCATTGACCTATATAAGAGCAAAAACTTCAGTCCTGGAGGCAAAAAGCTCATTTGTGCAAAAGTCAATTTGCCCAGTTTGGTACAGGAGGGCAGAACACTGCAGCAGTCAGTATAAAATGGACCACACAGGCTAAAAGGCAACACAAAGATTAAGGAGATTTTCAGACCTGCCAAAATGCCGGTTTGCCGCGCGAGCAGCCTTCCGAGACTGCTGCGCGGCAAGGGTCTACTTCGGACGACGCTGTGCCTCTCACGAAACCGTCCGTGTCACTTCCGTGAAGCTTTGGACGGCTCAGCGCCATATTTCAATCACTGGCAACCTCCGTGATTGAAATATGGCGCTGAGCCGTCCGAAGCTCCACGGAAGTGACACGGACGGTTTCACGAGAGGCACAGTGTCGTCCGAAGTAGACCCTTGCCGCGCAGCAGTCTCGGAAGGCTGCTCGTGCGGCAAACCGGCACTTTGGCAGGTCTGAAAATCTCCTAATAAGAGAGACATTTTTCAGTTAAACTTTCAGAATATTCAACACATTACAGTTGTCCCTTCATATTCGCTGGGGTTTGGTTCCACGACCCCCCACAGATACCAAAATCCGTGAATACTCAAGTCCCGTTATATGCAATGGCATAGCAAAATGGTGGCCCTTATATAAGATGGCAAAATCAAGGTTTGCTTTTTGGATTATTATTTTTTAAAGAATATTTTCAAGCCATGAATACTTAAATTCATGGCTACCAAATCTGTGGGTATGGAGGGACAACTGTATATGCCAAAAAGCATTACACTGGCAGGGACAATTCCACCACTGTTATATCTGGGTAAGAGCATATTGACCTACACTATACACAGATTACAAATGACCATTGAAATGCAATCACCTGTTCCCCCAATTCCCTTTTGTGCCCTGTGGGAGCAGAACCAGAGGTGAAGAGTATAGTCATGCTCAGTCTAAAACACCTAATCTGAACATGACAAAATGTCCCCCATGTGCCATGGTGGTATTGGGCATTGTGAAGACAACAATGTTTTTTTAAAAATCTCTTTTTTTTTAATCAAGAGGAGAGGTGCATGGAATCACTACAGTCCTCCATGGTATGGTGTTGAGCATGTGTGGCCTCCAACCTTGTGTAGTTGCCCACCTGTATGCCCAATACAATCTGTAGCAGCTGTTCTGAAGCATCCTTCTGCACATGGTCTTAAAAAACTTATTTTGTTATTCAATATAGCACTATTTCTCTGAGATTCTGAGATTCCATCATCTTGAGGCCTATGGAGAGAGATCAGGTCTTGAGACTCAGAATCAGACCGTGCCATCTGGAAATGCAACCCATGAGGCATTAGTGGTATGGGGAATCACCTCCCTATCAATTCTACATCCATTAGGAACCTGTCAATTATTTTGGGAGAAGACATTGCTACACTTTGAGTTTATTTATGTCTTAACCCCAAGGTGATAATTTTTAAGGGATATGTGTTAGACTGTTATTCCATTACACATCTACCACCATTTGCACATTTATTTATCTAAAATATTATTTCATAATAGAATCATTATATTTGTCTTAGAATTATGCAGAATCAAAATAGAAATTGTATTAATTATTTCTAAATGGATCAGCATTAATCAATCTATTTGTGGAATGTAAGCATCTACAATGCTCTCACCAAGGATATTGATTGATGCTGATCCAATTAGTGATGCTCTAGTTGTGTCAATTTTCAATCGAGAAGATGCAAGACAAAAAAAAATAATGAAAGTCTTGTCTCTGACTCTTCCTTTATTCTTAGATGTCATAATTGAAACATTTGTTTCAGATACATGTGCTTTCAAAAATGGAAGAGATTTTCAAGGGTCAGTTGCATAGCAATGGGAAGCATTCATAGAAAAACAGTTTCCAGAATGTCATATCTCTTTCATGTGAAGAATTTTAGAGGATCAGTTTGAAAAATTGGGGATTGTGATGCAATGTCACATTTCAGTGTGTGTTACTAAATAGTTACTTTTAAAAAAAATCTGGATCCTGGGATTTTTAACAAAACTCATTCTATTTAAAACTTCAAAATTCTGTTATAGATAGATAGATTAATTCAATCATTTATTGCTCACATTTATTTAATCAATCAATCAATCAATCATAACCCTGTATGAGTAATTTAAAACTGTATGTATGCATGCTTATTTGCTTAATCCTGTGATGATGAACAGCACGACCCAACCCAAACTAATCATATTAAGATCTGTGTGGAAAAAGAAGCATGTACATAAAACCTCCTCTTGAAACCAAAAGGATATAAAAGTGCTTTACTTTGGCTAATAATCATCACAGTCAAATGAACTGTTTTATTAATCATTCTGATTCTAGGAGTTTATCTATTTTATATTGTTATATTTGCAAAATCCGAGCATATGTTCTTTCCACAGTGAAAAATTTAATTATATGTATTGCCTATGAGAATATTTTGCCCCTTCTGTAATAAAGGGAAACATACACATTTAAAATGCACAAGCCCAACATGGGACCAATCTAATAACTCTGATAAACTGGCAGTCACACAGTCTCCAGCAAAACACAGCGCTTTAATAGCACAGTGAAATATAAAAAGTTATTGTCTTCTCAAAATCTTGATAAATGTATTGTCTTGTACAAAATGCCCAGTTTTGTCAGTAGTGGCCAAATGCCATTTAATATTGCCCATTTGTTTGTTGATTGCATGCTGCTCTGAACAATTTACACAACCATTATGAGGAACAAGATTAATCATACTTCTACTTTTCTGTCTCTCTCTCTGGCTTCTCTTCACAAATGAAGATTCAGGAAGGACTCATCCCACGCTTTCTGCAAGCGCGCTGATGACTAAAAAGGCCAATCCGAGATAGACAAGTCTGGTTGCAGAAAGCACAGCAGAAGGTTTCCTTGGGTGATGTTTCCAGGTTGTGATTTTTTCTGCATTGTCGTTTCTCTTCAAGACTTGTTTGGTCTGAGTTCTCAAATAAGGCTGCAACATTGTGGATAGTGTGTCTCCATGCCTCCCGATGTGAGGCCAGGGCGGACCATTGTTGGTGATCAATTTGGCCGAGCCTGAGGTGTTGTTTCAGGGAATCCTTGTATCGCTTTTTTGGAGCACCCCTCTTACGCTGACCGTGGCAAGTTCACCGTAGGGTACTATATTTGGGAGGTGATGGTCCTCCATCCTAGAAACATGCCCTGCCCAGCGCAGCTGTGTTCTCAATATCATGGCCTCAATGCTAGTGATCCCTGCTTGGTAAAGAACAGCAACATTCATCACATAGTCAGTCCAGTGTATATTTAGGATTGTAAGTAAACAGCGCTGATGGAAGCGTTCGAGGAATCGTAAGTGGTGGTGATAGGTGACCCATGTTTCAGACCCATAAAGGAGAATAGACAGTACAATGGCTCTATACACACTGATTTTTGTGTTTTGCCTCAGTTGTTTATTACTCCAGACACTTTTGTAAAGTCTTCCAAATGCGCTATGTGCCTTTGCTAATCTGTGATTGATCTCTTTGTCAATCTTGGCATCTGAGGAGATGATGCTTCCCAGGTAGGTGATCTGCTGAATGGACTTAAACACAGAGCTACTGATGGCAATGTGGGGATGGTGGTATTCGTCCTGTGGTGCAGACTGGTAAACAACTTCCGTTTTCTTCAGGTTGACTTCCAGCCCAAACAGCTCTGCAGCTGTTGCGAAGCAGGATGTTAGGCGCTGCAGAGCTGCTTCTGTGTGGGCAACAAGGGCAGCTTCATCAGTGAAGAGCAGCTTACGGACTAGATAGATTAGAGTCTTCATGCGAGCCCTTAGATGGCTTAAGTTAAACAAGCTACCATCAGTACGGTAACGTATATAGATGCCGTCATCTTCTTTGAGCTCTGCCATAGCCCTTTGGAACATCATGCTGAAGAAGGTTGTAAATAAAGTTGGAGCAAGAACACAACCTTGCTTCACTCTATTAGTTATTAGAAAGGGCTCTGAAAGAGCATCACCATATCTGACTTGACCGTGCTGGCCCTCGTGTAGCATGATAAACATTTTAAGGAATTTGGGGGTACATCCTAGTCTTTCCAGGATCTGCCATAGACCTTTCCTACTCACGGTGTTGAAGGCTTTGGTGAGGTCGACAAACATTACATAGAGACCTTATTGTGCTCTCTACATTTCTCCTGCCGTTGTCTAAGGGCAAATACCATATCTGTAGTACTCCTATTGGCTCTGAAGCCACACTGGCTTTCATGAAGAAGTTCTTCTGCAATGGCAGGAACTAATCTGTTCGGGAGTATCCTTGCAAGGGTTTTTCCAGCAATAGAGAGCAGTGTTATGTCTCGATAGTTTGAGCAATCGGATTTTGCTCATTTTTTCTTGTACAGGGTGATGATGACTGCATCTTGGAGATATGATGGCAGTTCCCCCTTTCCCCAGCAATTCACAAGGAGTTCATGGAATTTATCATGGAGTACATGACCTACGTGTTTCCAAACTTCAGGTGGGATTCCATGAATCCCAGCTGCCTTGCTGTTTTTCAACTGCTGTATTGCCTTAAGGGTCTCTTCCAAAGTGGGAGCTATGTCCACTTCATTTTTCATTGGTTTTTGTATCATATGTTGGATAGCTGAGCCTTCGACTACTCGGTTGGCAGTAAAGAGAATTTGAAAGTGTTCAGCCCATCGAGTCAGGATTGAGGCTTTATCAGTAATTAATGTTTGACCATCTGTACTGTATAAGGAGCTTTGGACCTGGTAAGTAGGTCCAAACACTGCCTTAAGAGCTTCATAAAGTCCTCTAGAATCCCCCAGATATGCACAGCATTGTGTCTACTGTATTTTCTGCTATATTGATCCACCACTTGTTCTGCATGTCTCGGAGTTTTTGTTGTAGTTTACTACATGTGAGACGGAAAGCTGCTTTTCTTACTTGGCAAGCTGGCTGGGCGAGGTATGCCTGGTGAGCAGTTCTCTTTTTTGCCAACAGCTCCTGGATCTCTTGGTTGTTTTCATCAAACCAGTCTAGATTTTTCTTGTGGGAGAACCTGAGGGATTCTTCCACAGACTGGAGGATACTGTCTTTGATATGTTGCCAAAGCACTGTAGGAGAAGGATCTGTAGGATGGTCTTCAAGTTTTGTTTGCAGGTTTGCCTGGAAGTTGTCTCTCATGGTAGCTTGTTGAAGATTGTTGACTTGGAGTCTCTTCTTTAACATGCCACCCCTCTTAGGTTTGAACTTAAGATGAAGATTTAGTTTACATCTGACGAGGTGATGATCTGTCTGGCATTCTGCACTGGGCATCACTCGAGTATGGCAGACATTGCGAATGTTTCTCTGGCGGACTAGAACATAGTCAATGAGGTGCCAATGTTTGGATCGGGGATGCATCCAGGTTTTCTTCAAGCTGTCTTTCTGCTGAAAGATTGTGTTTGTAATAATTGTTCTGCACCAAACTCTAGCAAGAGGCATCCAATATCATTGCAATTTCCAACACCATGCTTGCCTAAGACACATTTCCATGCTTCAGAGTTCTTTTCTTCTCTGGCATTGAAGTCACCAAGGATAATAATTTTATCTTCTACAGGGACTTTTTGTATGAGGTGGCGTAGGTCTGTGTAGAAATTTTCTTTCTGTACAGGGTTGGCTTGCATAGTTGGGGCATATATACTGAAGAGAACAACATGTGGGAGGCATAAGGAAATAATGCGATCAGAGTGTCCTGTTGGCAAGGTTTCGAGTTTGGAGGCAATGGAGTTTTTAATCATGAAGCCTACTCCTGAAAGATGTTTTTCAGTTTTGGGTTTGCCAGACCAGTAAAGTGTGTAGCCGGCGCTGTGTTCTTTAAGGCTGCCTTCCTCATGGAGACGAACTTCACTAAAAGCAGCAATGTCAATATTAAGTCGTGATAGTTCATGGGCTATTAAAGCAGAACAACGCTCAGGCCGTCCACTATCTGCAGAGTCTCGCATGGTTCTGATGTTCCAGCATGCAAGCGTCAGTTTATTTACACCTTTGGAGGCCGGTGTGTGCCTTTGTTTCTTTGCCTTGGTTTGACCGCATCAGAAGATTCCCGTTGGCCACAGCTAGCCAACCAGGTAGTTGGGGATGAGCTTTCGTTAGGCCACCT
Organism: Gambelia wislizenii; assembly: GCA_030847615.1. Classification (NCBI taxonomy): domain Eukaryota; kingdom Metazoa; phylum Chordata; class Lepidosauria; order Squamata; family Crotaphytidae; genus Gambelia; species Gambelia wislizenii. The sequence goes on from JAUMIR010000001.1 coordinate 142,897,432, forward strand.
TTTCTAGGCCCCTCCCCATATGGAGCAAGCAGTGCTCTCCTTAAAAAAGGCTTTGTCGTTAAGGATGCTGCCGAACAAGACTGTCATCTCCTGGGTCAGCCTTGAGCGACCAAAGTCTTTACGCCTGCCGTTTTGTCCCTTGCCTATTGCTACAGGGCTTTTTTTTTTTTTTTTTGGAATTGGATTTGTCCTTCGAGCCTGTGCAATGGATTTGTCTGGTGGAGCGCAGCGTGCACAGAACTGGCCTCACCTTTTAAACCAAAGATTCATCTGCTGGCCTTGCAAGCATGGACAGTAGCAGTGAGGTCCTCGGGCCATAGGTTTTAATTGGAATTTCCTTCTCTTAAATGGTTGACCTTACAGGGTTTGACGAGCACCATCTGCCCGGGTTTGGGATTAGAGTTTTTCTTCTCCTGGGATGGTTGCCATAAGGCTAGAGAGCACATCCTGCCCTTTGATGCTCTTTGTCAAACCCTTCAGTTTTGACCTGTCTGGCATGGGAGACCCTACCGGTGGCTATTGTGCCACTGCCAGCATAGCTCAAAACATCATTAGGGTATGCAAGCCTCTCTCCCACTAGAAGGGGGCATCAATGGAGAGGACATTTCTGTACTTATACTAGGAAAGAACAAAATGTATTTTTCAAACTGCTGGTGAACTGTAAATCCTAGCATGCCTCACCACTGACTATGGTGGCTAGGGCTGATAGTAATTGTAGACCAAGAAAAACTGGAGGTCCACACCTGGTCCACACCTGACCTGTATCTTAGAAAAGGATGATTGATTCAGCTGCCAGGTGGTATGATCAAAGGAGCTTCCAAAACCTTAAATAATTCTACTTTTCATGATGCAGCTGCTCACTGAATATGTAATGCCAGTGGACAATTTATTATGTTCATTTCATACATTGTTATTACTGAAGAAAATTAGCCTTACAGTGAGTTTTCTGTTTTAGAAATGACCTTGTCTATCAACCTAAGCTGCTGCTTCTCTGCTAGAGAGAGCTGAGGATTTTGTTTGGTTCATTTTTTTTTTTTTTTTTTAGATCTTGCCAAAATATGCAGAGTAATTTAAAAATTCAGTAGTAAGTTCGCAAATAAATAAATAAATAAATAAGTGTGGGAGAAAGTGAAGCTGACTGAATTCCATCCAGGTATAAAGAGTGCTAATCTCTTTAACAATTGACTGTATGCATTCAACTGTATTTGTGTTCCTGATTTAGAACAGCCCTTTGTTGTCTCTTCATCCTCCACAGGTGAATGGCGGGCACGTAGATCCTCATACTGTCCATGCTGGGAATAGTTAAACTATCAATTTTTGTGAAAACAGGTGGTAGAAAAGTCAGTTTGGTTAATTTTTACTAAGGACTTATCAAAATTCACAAATGTCTTTTTGAGTTTAATGGAAAAGAGCTAAAAATGGAATCTGGGAGAAAATGAAGCTGACAATTTACTTATCCTGTTCCCTACTGTAGCATCAAACTCAAATGAGTACAGTTGTCCTTCCATATCCATGGGTTTTGAATCCATAGATTTAAGTATTCATGGCTTGAAAATATTCTTTAAAAAATAATAATCCAAAAAGCAAACCTTGATTTTGCCATCTTATATAAGGTACACCATTTTGCTATGCCATTGCATATAATGGGACTTGAGTATTCATGGAATTTGGTATCTGTGGGAGGGGTGGGGTCCTGGAACCAAACCCCAGCAAATATGAAGGGACAACTGTACTTGGTGTTGTGGCAGTTATGATTCCCCCCCCCGCATTAAGCCAGGCTGACTTGCCACAACCTGAGCACTTTATATACCTGTCCAAAACTGCTCTGCTACTTATTCGGTGCTGAGCAGAGTGAAGAAAATGTTTTTCAGGGGTACTATGACTATCAATCTCTTTAAAAAAAATTCCAAGGTCATGATTTCATGCTGGAAGCAATAAATAATTAAATAAATAAATAGTCACCTTTGAATTTTTTAAAAAGCCATTAATACAGTCTAAAAAAAACCTTTCTTCACTCTGCTAAGCATACAGCAAGTAGCAGAACACTTTTGGACAGGGACATAATATCTACTTGGATTCACATGGCAAATGACACCATGGGGGAAGGTAGGGCTTTGATATGGTAGAGTTCTCTGTGTCTGGCACAATGTGTCAGAATGCTGCATGTAATGGGAGTGGAACTGGAGGCTATGTAATGCCTGATCACCCTCCCACATGCCCCTTTGGAGCTATACAATGCAGGAGTCAAGGGCATTGTGTGTCTGTAGGATAATCAATAGGCCAGGTTTTGTTAACCGACATGAGCAGGGCAAGGGCTTTTGTCCCACACTGCTGTTGTTAATTATGTGTGTGGGGGGGTAGTGGTTTACTCATTTGATTATTTTGCTTGCTTGATTTATTAATTGGGTTTTTGTGAATTTTGGTGGCATTCTGTTTGTGGATTGGTTGTGGGGTGGCCCTTTTGGGCCCTGGGGGCCATTTTGTATTCAGATTAACCCCAATGGGTTTTAGTTATTAAGATTTCTTCCTTTTCTCGCCCCCCCCTCTTTTTTTCTTTTGTCAGGTTTCTTAGGTGAATACGAGAGTGTGCAGGATGGTTTGTTTCCCCTTTTGGTTATCTGGTCTGTTTACTGAGGTGAGACTTTGCAGTATTAGTTTATCTCCCCCCTCCTGGGCCTGGTTTAACTGGGGGATTGTGCTCCTTCCCATTGTGAAGTGGTTTGAGCCTGGTGTGGCCTAGAGTACATCGGGGAGAGAGGGCCTAGTGAGCCTTATATTTTAGTGGTGGACTTATAGGCCTGTGTGCCTAGTGTGTCTTATTCCTGGTGGGTTTATTGGCCTGTGTACCTGATTTTCTTATTCCTGTATTGTGGGCTTCTGGGCCTGTGGGACTTTCTTGCCATTTTCTTTTACTTTGGTATTACAGATAGCCATTTTTTGTGTGGCACTTGTAGGGGTGGCCATTTTGAGCACGCTGCACATGGGAGTGCCCATTTTGTATTATGTTTGTATTCTGGGGGGGCATTTTGTCTGAGGTTGTGAGGCAGCCATTTTGAGCATGGTACACATGGGCACTGCCATTTTGAGTTCCATTTGTACTGTGGGTGGCCATTTTGTCTGATTGTGGGAGCAGCTATCTTGTTTCAGCCTGTATTGATTCTGTAATTTATCTTCCCCCTCCTGGGCCTGGTTTCCCTGGTTAATGAAACCAACAATGTGCTTATCCTTACTCCTTAATGTAGTATCAGAGTCAACTGAATACTTGGCATTGTGGTGGCTGTGATTTTTTTTTAATTAAGTCATGCTGACTTGTCATGATCGTAGTACTTGATGTACCTATCCAAAACTGCTCTGCTACGTGCTCCATGCTGAGCAGAATGAAGGAAAGGTTTGGGTTTTGTTTTGTTTTGTTTTTTATTTTTATACTATGACTGTATCAGTGGCTATTTTTAAAAATTCCAAGATCATGATTTCGTTCTGGAAGCAATAAATAAATAGTCACCTTGGAATATGTTTTTAAAAGCCACTGATACAGTCATAGTACCCCTAAAAAATTTTCTTTACTCTGCTCAGCATGGAGCAAGTAGCAGAGCAGTTTTGGACAGGTACATGAAGTGCTCAAAAAAAGGGTTGCTCTTTGTCCCTTTTACTTTTTACACTGATTTTGGATGTTTTAAATAAAGCCATAAGGGATGGAGAAAATATACATGGAATAAGAATTAAAAGTCAAAGGTTTAAACCGAAGGCTTTTGTGGGTGATTTGGTGATTTTCTTAGAGAACCCTCTGGAAACTGTGGAAACTTTGATGGAAACTTTAAAGGAATATGGTGAATTAGCAGGATTTAAAAATAATAAAAATAAAACTGTCATGTTACTGAAAAATATGAGCAAATAAGATTGGTTATCTTTAATTGAAAAATCTAGTTTTAAAGTGAAAAAGGTCAAATATTCAGGTAATACTGTTTCAAAGAATAATTCTAAGTTGTTTAAGAATAACCACCTTAAAACTTGGAACAATACTAGACATGACTTGCAAAGATGGAGTAAACTGAAATTATCACAGCTCGGAAGAATTTCAGTTATAAAAATGAACGTTTTACAGAAGATATCTTTCTGTCTGTGATTTAGTATGGTTAAAAGACTGGATAACTCTGGGGAATAAGAGACTCCTAAAGTCAAGAAGGTTCTGACTTGAGATTTGGTTGGCATGGTTTCTTATGGTATGACAAAATTAAAGTGAATGCTGATTATAATAATAATCATATTAGAAGATCACCGTTAAACATATGGAATAGGTATAAAATAAGTTTAGGTCCTAGAATGCCTTTTCAGGTCTCAGCTCATGAAGCTTTGTACATAAGAGAAAGAAAATACAAAGATAAATGGGTTACATATAGAGATCTTCTGAAGTTGGAAGGAGATCAGTGGAAAATGAAAGCAGTTGAAGAACTGGAGTTAGAAGGATGTAAGTTTCAGTGATATTTTTACAGACAATTGTATGTATCAAATGGATAAGAAATTATATGGTTTGGAAATGTCAAAATCAGAAATTGAATTATTCCTTTGGACAAATGATGAAAATTCAATTGCAAAAATGTATAAGTTTTTATTGAGAAGAGAAATAGAAGAAGCACAGGCTAAAGAGTGCATGGTAAAATGGGTCATATACGTCATAACATTCAGTTGGAACAATGGTAGAAGCTATGGAAGAAGGGGTTAAAGTTCACTTTATCTTATGATCTTAAAGAACTTCTATAAAATGATGTATCATTGGTAGTTAACTCCTGAAAAGATTTCAGAGATGTATAAAGGGTCCACTAATTTATGTTGGAAATGTAATCAAAACGAAGGGATTTTTTTTTTTTTTGGTCATATGTGGCATACTTGTTAATAGGCAAAAAATAAAATAAAATAAATAAAAATGGATCCAGATACATTCTATGATGGAAGACATTCTGAAAGTTAAATTTCAATTGAAACTTGAACTTTTTCTTCTTGTATTGTTGGAAGAACAGGTGGAGGAGAAATATGGAACAATTTTGCAGTCTATGATAACAGCAGCAAGATTATTGCATGCACAGAAATGGAAAGATGTGATATTACCTTCACAGATGTACTAGTTGTCGAAACTATGATTTAGCTGAAATTGATAAACTGACAAATGTAATAAGACAAAAGACATAGGTTTTCTGTGGGTTTTTTTCCTGGGCTGTGAGGTCATGTTCTGGAAGAGTTTATTTCTGATGTTTCACCTGCATCTGTGGATGCCAGTAGATTCATTTAAAGTGGAATGGAATTTAGTTCTTGAATTAATGAGAAAGAATCGAAGGATATGAAGAATAGTGGAAGCAACAACAAGTAGAGGTGTAGTTTATTAACAGGTATTTCAGTAATAGAATAATTTATAAGATTTAATGCTAGTAATGCTAGATTGAATTTTATTTATTTATTTATTTATTTATTTATTTATTTATTTCATTTGTATGCCACCTTGCTCCCAGAGTGGGACCCACAGCAGTTCCCAAAATAAGTCATTTAAAAACCTGAACAATAACATTTTAAAAACAATTAAAAATCTCCACATTCAACAGTATAAAACCATTTAAAGGGCATACAAAAGTTAAAAATAAAGTAGACATCCCAGTAGGAAGCTACACTGCTTACACATTAAAACCCTCCTTAAAGAGAAAGACCTTTGTCTGCCAATGAAAGGAAAGCAGTTGACTTCATGATAATATTCTCTTACCAGTAGTATTACCATAGTGCAGTACTGCAGTCTCTACATGTCCTTGTTCGTTTAACATGTTTAGAATTACTTTCAAAAATAAGATCCTAAAAAATATGCATGGGCAGGTCAAGCAGATATAATGATAGGAAAAGTTGCAACACTGAGATATTTTTCCCAGCCCAAAGTGTGTGATACAAACCTACCCATTAATGTTGCTGTATAAAAATAGATTCGAATCATGTCTGTTTCTGTGTGCTTAATGTGTAATTTGCAACATTTGTTCACTTTGCAAAAACACATAACTGTGTTTGCAGATTCTGAAAATGTAAAGTGTGTGATTCATATTCCTAACCAACAGTGTTGATATGCCTTCTGTTTTATTTCAGTTTAATAAGATGAAAGATGTCATAGCTATGCCAGCAGACCAATTTTAGAAATGGGTGATCAGCTCAGAAATGCATGATAAGAAGAGGTGAAACTTGGAAAAGGTTGATTTAGCTCATGCTATGAACTCATTTCCGACTTAGAAGTCACAATAAATCAGCAAAGACCTCAACCATGTTCTTAACACTGGATATAGTTCTAAAATTGACCTTTATATTCTACCCTTAAGCAATGAATGAGAAGTTACATAGTGTCACTACACCCTTAACTTTTTTAACCTTTGGTTGGACCCATTCAATAGGGTCTAAATTAATCTGGTCCATTTGATCCAAATGAAAATTTGTTCCAGCTCAGTGCTGTATTTTCAAATGGCACCTTAGAAGCAGCATGAATATTGTAAGCTTTAAAGTGAACATAGAGACACATTGAAAAATTAATTGTCTTTTAACTTTTAATCATTGCCTTTTGACTACACCCTGCATGGTTGGGAGAAAAAAAAGCTAAATAAGAAAGTACCATTTGTACTGCCTGTTAAAAGTGGCCTTTAGTTTACAACTGATATAGCAAGTGAAACAATGCCTCCATTAATTCACAAGGTACTTCAGTCTTTCACCCCTAATGGTGAATGAATAGACTTTTAGCTCATTGTTACTATAATCAGTCACTGTAGCAGTCAAAACCAAAATGAAACTTCATGTGAATAGCTTCATATTTCCATTCATTGCTGGTGGTCCCAATAACAGACCATTTCACTTCTGATCTCATAGAGAGACATAGCTATTTGAGCAAACTTACTGTGTTGCTGTCAATGTAGTCACAGCAGTTATAGAACATTTTTAGCTCACCTTTCCCAAACAAATTTAAGACAGTGAACATGCAGAGTTTATACAAGTGATGCAAACCTCCCATTATTTTGTTCTCGCTTATTTCATTCTCTTTCCCATGCCACCCTGCCACTGAGTAAGATTATGGCCTTCTCTACATGGGCCAAATGAAATGGCCTCCACTCCACCCCACGTTCCTTTGCAGGGGTTTTGCCCCATTTCTAGTCTGAACTGCAAAGACAACATCTGGTCTGTTCTAGTGAGAATCCACAACAAATATCCCTTAAAGTGGAGCAGACATGTGATAAAAAAAAACTCTCACACTTTGCTGTGGTTTTCCCACAGAAAGTGGTGAGTTTCATTACAGCAATGGGTGTTTGTGTGTGTGTGTGGACACACACGAAACTCATGTGGTGCCTGGCACAGCCATTTCTAAGCCAGGTCATGCATGTCGCATCTACTGAGATCACGGTGACCTTGGAAGATGCAACTGGCACAGGAAAGAGAAGGGCTTGTTCATACATGGCCATGGGTATGCAGACACCACTCCAGTGCTGCAACAGAAGGGCTGTAATGGGGGAGGAAACACTGTGGGCCCAGGGCTGGAATACTCTGAACAAACCATTTCAGGATTATTATTATTATTTGCAGAAACTTCTTTGTAGAGAAACATCTTGAAGAAAGGAAACATTATTGCACAGAAAACATTCTTTTGTCTTGAAAATACAGGATTTTGTGCAAAATACTTCATTTACACAAAACTCACACATAAACAACAACAACAAAAATAATAATGGAAATACTGTTTTTGTTCTTGCTGATGGATGAAAATTCTATGGCAGTTGCCAATTTTTTCAAGGGGTAGACAGCTTGTGAATATTCTCTACATCCCTTTTCTGCATGTTTTAGAAGTCCAGGCCAGGGTACTCATGCCAGCAACCTCTGAAGAGAGCAACAACTTGAGAAAACTATTGGCACAACATCTCTCTCCCCACCCCCCACCACTTTCCTACAGCTCCTGAAGAGAGAGGAGAGGAGGAAAGGTCCAGAGACAATGGGCACTACAAAGCTGCGCATTTCCTGGGCAGATGTGCACACACCAAGTTCCAAACAACTCATCATGGGTATGTTGTCCTTGGTTCTTGCACAATAGTGAAAGCAGCACAGGATCATGGCTTCATAAGGGTGACGAAGAATCTTTGGCTTACTTGTCCCACTTAAGGAGCTTGTATAGCAGCCCTCAGAACAGACAACATGGTTTAGTTCCATGGTAGCACAATTACATGGTGCTTCTGGAATCAGGCTGTTGGTTTTTGTCAACACTGAGATTAGCTTGACAACAAATAAAAGTAAATATGGCTGTATACAATCTTTTTCATCAATTTTTTCATCATTTTTTCAAGTTGGCATAGTAATATATTAGATATAAACACACACAAACTTTACAATTATTGCTTGACAACTTATGTTAAGTAAGTTAAAAAAGCATTCCCCTGGCTTTCTAATGGTTTTGCCCTCCACAACCCATTGGCCAAATAGCAGTCCAAGGTTCACAGTTGCACTTCTGGCATGCAGGGCTATGCAAGGTTATTTAAGGTAATGCTTTACTGGTTTCAGGCTTCTTCATCATTTCTGCTCCCCACCCGCCCACATCTATATAGCATAGGAATTTCTAGTCACCTTTTTGGGGCTGAGTAGGATTCTTTTTATCACTCCACAATTGGTCAATGACACTTTTTTTCACTTACTTCACCCTATATAATATTTGAGCCTGTTGGCTATGGTTTTCTCTTTGGCTAATTGGTTAAGCATCATTTTATCTTACAACTTGCAGTGTGCAGGCACTTAACATCAATTGGTTCTCTTTGAAGGCTTTGGGTGGAACCTCAAGATGAAAAAATCCACCTATTTCCCTATCTTTGCTAATTGGTTTAAGGGGAGATGTTTGGTGGGTTCTTGTCCCTCAGAAAAAAAAATGTCAACTAAACCCACCCTTGGGACCCTCTGGTCCCTTTATGGAATCAGGCTAGGATGAACCACAGGGCTAGAGGTTTCTAAATTTTATTGTGGGCAAAATACTCTCACAGCACAGGCCATGTGTAGTTCAGTTCTCATGTACTTCAGGGAGTACATGTGGTATGTACTGTATATCACCTTGTCTCTGTAGGACTTTAGCCAAAATTATTAATGAAGATTAGGGCTGACAGCCTAAGTGTTCTTACCAGGTAATGAGTTATGTGATGTCATAACCATTTAGTACAGGGATGGGAATTGCACAGATATCCAGACATTGTTGGATTGCAGTTCCCAGTATTCCTCTGATAATGCTGACTAGGACTGCTGGAAGTTGCGGTTGAACAACATCTTTAGGGCCCATGATTCTCATCTCTTATTTAGTAGACCTTACTTCCTAGTAAGCATCAATAGGAATGCTTTACTTCTGGTCTGCAAGGAAGTAACCAATCTCAGGAGAGATGAATAAAGGTATCATATTGTAGAAATTTTTGCTAGGTCATTTATTGCCCCAGCATAGTGCCTTACTGATGCTGTTACAACAGTGGCATATATGTCCATGATGTAACTGGACAGCTGTGCCACAAACTGAGTATCATTTGTTTGTCTAACCCTTTAAGCATTTGCCCCACTGTCTGTGAGAAACAGAAATTCTGCTTTTCAAATGGAGTAGAAGATCTATATGGTGACACCTGAGTTCAGCCCCTTCCACATTTTGATATGATTGGTGATAGATTTGTAGATTGATGGTTTGAGGTTGTACCATCACATCTATGCAGTCCTCTCTTTTTAAAAAGCTTTTTAAAAATATAAAATCTGTCTCTGGTTTCTACAACAACTCAGGGATAGTCTTAATGGTCAAAATAATCCCTCGCAGAATTTGCTTGGAATTCTACCTGTCTTAATGGCATTCCACATTGGATCATAGTATTCAGAAGAAGGTTGGCCAATTCCACCAGGAAAACCTTTGTGGCTTTTCCCATATTTTTTAAATACCTCCATAGAGAATGTGCACTGTTGCTCATTGTGAACAGTTGGATTCACATTCATTTGCATTTGCAAAAGAACTGAACTGGAAGCTGATTGGTCGGATATGGGTTTGGTATGGAGCTTGCTAACAAGGCAATGGCCCAAAACAAACTTCTTGGATTTTTGCTTTAGCAATCATGCACTCAGGTGACAAGACAGTCTTTTTCTTTTCTTTTTAAAATTTATTTAGGTAGAATATCACACTTTCACAATTTAAAAAGCATTTTAAATATGCTTTTTTTAAAAAAATACTGTTCAGCAGTGACAACTGGCAACAATAAAAACACAAGTAATTCACATATGCCTGCCATCTTGATTTGCAGGCATGTCCACTGGGATAGCAAAATAGCTTCACATACCTGCAATTTTGTCTTTGAAACCTTCACATGCCTGCAATTTTGCCAGAAAACTGTTAAGACAAACAGAAACTGTTTCAAATTCGTGTTAGTGTGTATCAATCCACATTTTCCCCCTTGTATAGACAGGCTCTCAGAAAGGTTGGATTTTCCTAAGAGAACCAAGTAACCTTCTTCTCTCTAATATGAATTTGAATTAGGTGAATCATATCCTGAAGTGCAAGTTTCTTTGGGTGTGAAGTGACATCAGAACCACATCTGAAAACTTTAGACCAGGGGTGAGCAGCTGGGAATCCTCCCTGCAAAGGGCACAAAACTTCTTGTTTTGAACAGGGAAAAAAGCATTTTTGTTTTTAAACAATGCAGGGTTCCCCTATTGAAAATATTGTCATGTCAGTGCACTGATAGCCTCTGACCACATCAAGTGGGTCAGGCAGCAAAAAATATAGCAGAGTTTTCTTCCTCCAGGCAAGAGAATAAACACACAGACACAGGCTTGTGTCTACAAACTATTTCTCTTTACTAGAGCATGATAAAGATATTTAAAAAATTACAGAGAATCCTCTCTGAGAACTATATATTACGGCATTCAGCAGAAAAACGTCTTTATACTGCAAAGCCCAGAATAGAACTGAAACATAATCACATAGGATAGCTAATTATACAATTCACAACAACTTTGCTCTTATAAAGATAATAAATATTCTCTCTAACAGAGATAACAATCCCTTCTAGGATCCAAACCTTCAAGGCCAGTGGTGTCAGGCCATTAATCTTGTTATACAAGCTTGCTGCAGCAGGCTCCTATTAGCTCTCACTGCTATACCCTGTAGGCTATTTTGTTACACCTCAGCTCTTTATAGCATAAATCTATTAAACTGCATGTCCCAATATCTTAACAAAGATTACTTGGTGCTCCTAGATGCACTGAAGATGAAAACACCCTTTTCATTGCCCAGAAAAAGAGCAGCACAAGGAATCCAGAGGCAACTTGGGTGCCATAAAAACAGCCCTGGAGGGCCACAATGTGGCACTTTGGCCACCTGTTTTAGGCTCAGTCCATACGTTACTCACACCTTTACATTTGCCACTGTTCCATGTCTCCTTCTTTGCCACTTATAGAACTACTTCTGTCCAAGTGATGAGGATGGATTTTGTGCTTATGTACAAAACTAGCAGCTGCACATGGTTAAGCAACACATTTACTCTCTAATGGAGTCACATTGAATGTGGTACTGTTACCCTAAGAGGTGGGCATGCTATAGAGCCCCACCCGTGATGCCAAAATCTCTATTATTGACTGGTGGAATTATTAGCTCAAATGGATGACTGTGAGAGGTGGGTAACTTTGGGGATCTTTTCACTTATACCAGTACTAACTGTAGAGGATACTCCATTTTAAAGTGAAATAAAGTATTTTTATTGGAAATAACAAAAAGTGAACTCAAACATGCAACACACATTCCTATAAACCATATAAGGCTAAAGCAGAGCAAGGCAGAAGGATTAGACAGAGGGAGAGATCTGAGAATATAGGGTGATAGTTACCAGTCTTGAAGAGAAGAGTTTCATGCAGCAAAGATACTCAGTCAGGTTTCTGAGGGTGGCACAGGAGGTTCTGATCTGGGAACATGCTGAGAAAGAGAGTGGCCAAGTTCATCCACCATAGCACACATTTCTATTGTCAGAGGACTAATATTTAAACCCTGTTTCATATCCTGAAGGGGTACTCTGGTTAGGACAAAGCCTGGATGGTTTTTCCATGGGATAGACAAAGGAAACTGAAACTCAACTGATTGTGTTTATGGCTGGGAGATAGGAATTGATGGGTTTACAACAACCTCACAAGGTTGGACAGGGGTGTTAGGAGTGATTTTCATAGGAACAGATTTGGTTATGGTCACTTAATTGTTTGGTTGAATAAATAATTGCTAAGGCACCCATGGCTGGAAAAAAGAATTAGCATATACCTCCTTAAAAACTGTATTTATAAGGGGCTTCCACACAATATGGGCTTTCTTGCCATAATATCTCTAAGACACATCCCAGCTCATTGTGACCTCTAACTGACCTTTTTGGTTCAACCTAGCCAACCTTACCCTGAAAAGTGTCCAATATTTAAAACTATGAGATATCATGGGGAGGGGGTAGTAGGGCATACTAACAGTACATAACATGACATGTAGCTTGCAGGGAGTGGGAGAACCATTTTTGACTCATGATGACTTCATCTGGGCTGCACTGCTACTATTTTCAGAAATTGTAAATAATGTTCCAGGAACTTCCCATACATTTTAAAAATATATTTTGTTTGTTTGTTGAGGAGATAGAATTTAAGGGCAAAACTGTTTACCTAGAAGCCATTTTTGCAAACCTTGTCACCCCATTTTCTGCCTTTTAAATTTGGGGTTGGCAGTCTCCAGTGGGGTAAAAAGTCACACAAGTTCCTCACAACCCACATGCAACCCACAGGCTACATGATTGTCACCCCCAGCATATAATCATAGCCCAACAATGATGTAGGAAGGAACTTCATATTTTATCAGGTGTGATGGTAATGACTATATTGTTGGTAGCAGTGAAGGAAACAGACTTTACAAGACAGGTTAGAGCCCCTGCTGTACTATAGAATTGCCTCCACATCTTTTCATGCTGGACAAGAAGTAGACACTTAGGACTAAATCTAATTGCTAGAGTAGGCTAACTAAACCAACTGGTAATAATAAGCCAACATTTATGTTAAAGTAATTGTATCAATGGACCTTCTCTGGCTGGAAATAGCAATTGGATTTAGGCTTTAGTGTTTTCTGGTGTCCCAGATTCGGGACTCACCTATAAATACCTTATGAGTCATAAATACCTGATTTGAGTCCAATGAGGGATGTAGATACCTTCCTCTTCTTTGCTGAGTTTCATTGAATTCCACCTGCATTTTCATTCCATCCTTGTTCTGCATATACTGAGACTTTGTGCAATATTTTTGTGCATATTTTATTGCATTTAATTTCATGCTATACTTAATAGCCTTAAAGTCACCAGGCCCTGTCTGATCTTGAAAGCTGAGCAGGGTCAGCCCTGGTTAATTCTTAGATGGGAGATCACCAATTAGTACCAGGTGCAGTAGGTTATATTTCAGAGGAAGGAACTGGAAAAACAGCCTCTGGGTATTCATTTTCTAAGCAAACCCTATGAAATTCATGGATTCACCATAAGTTGGCAGGCGACTTGAAGGCACATGCACACAAACACACATACTTAATGTATGCAACTTTTCCACTTTTACTAAAACATATTTTTGCACATTAGCCATTTGTATTTTAAAATTTTGCACATTCTCAGAAATGTCACAGGTATGAATGCTCAAGTCGATATGTACATTTTATCACAACATGTCTTGAGAAGTATGGAAATGCTGGTTGTTTTGTTTGTTTGTTTGTTTGTTTGTTTGTTTGTTTTACATTCCCCTTTTATACAGCTGGATACCCTTTTGAATTGACAGTGGGCATGGTTAAGACAGCTTGTTTCCACTGTCTTACTTGATGACATTAAGTAACATCAAACACTGTATTGAGAAGGGGAGGCTAAGAATAAATTGATTTATCTGATTCTCCTAACAACCTTCTGAGATGATAACTTATACTACAATTAGCTAAATTTTAATGATTTTTAGCTACTGTGAACTGGAAAATAAGTTATGTACATTATATTTTTATTTTTATTATTTGCTAAAATATTTATAGCTCCTCTTTGAGTGCAACACTGGTTCTCCTAAGGTAGTTCACAATGCTAATTGAAAAATCAATCTAAAAAGTGAAAGAAACATTAAAACAAAAAAGCAAATAGCAGCAGCCACCATGACAGCAACTCAACTATTGATGTAAATCTTTGTAAATATTGTACTCTCAGGCAGGAATGAATAATTTTAGCATTTTTCTCCTTGACACACACAAAAAATGTATGTGGGTTTTTTGTTAAAAACAAGTCCTGAACTGCAAAGATTCTAATCTATCCAGGATTATTCTCATTGGGGTTTTTCAAGACTCAGCAAACATATTTTGACTATTTTCTGAATATGTTTAAATATTCTTTTGTTACCTGCCCTAACACCCCCAGTCCCATGTCTATATTAATAATTGGCAATATTTAACAATTCAGTCAGATGTAGCCTTCCACGCAGTGCAGCCATTAAAGCTGGAAAATTCCAACAAATTACAAGCACTAGTGTTCAGACTCAGTCAGCCATGCACTTAAGGAGGGGCTGCCTAAATTCTAAAGAAATGCTAATTTGCAAGGCAGCTGAAGGCACATACACCTGGCTATTCCTATCAACAAAGGCTGGGTGGCTCAAACCTGTAAACGACCCTCATTCCTTCACTCATCCCTAAACAAAGAAGTTGCTTCCCCCCTTTCAATCTCAAAGTATCTGCATATTAAGCTGCCGTTAACATATCCGGAGTGCATTTGTCTCATCCTGAACAACTCTGAGAAGTATTTCCTCCTACTATAGATTCCAAACCACGGAGGCAGATATTGACTATAAAAACCAATCCAAAACTCCACTCAAATGTACACAGTTCACCTTCCTCTCAACACCATGTCAGACTGTGTAGCCATTCCTAATAGGGACCCATCCCCATTCTGCTGGTTTCTTCCATGACCTCATCGCTACAGGGCAGGTGACATATCTCCCACAACCAACTCCCGTCTGTATTCCTCTGTCCCAATATTTCCCACTTTATTCACTAGTCTTGTGTGAATGCTTGATGCCTGAATGTGTGTGTGAATGTTGTTGTCATTCTTTTTCTCAAATAAAGATCAGTTTATTATACTATATAGCAGTGATGGGCAACCTTTTGATCTTGGTGTGTCAAACCTACACCAAAATGGAGCCAAGCCCCAATGGAGCCAAGCCCCAGGAGAGCGGGGAATTGGCGGGAACGGTGCTTTTTAGCTCCACCCGCCCTTCCCAAAGCTGCTATTCAGCTTTCTAAGACTTGTTGCAGCTTTGGGAGGGTGGGGGTGGCTGAAAAGCCTCTATGCCGCGCTCTCTCCACCCCTCCCAACCTTCCCAAAGAGGCTATATGGGGCTCTCAATCCCCAGAGCCCCTTTGGTAAGCCTGGGGAGACGCCAGCCAGACTCCCTCCTGCCCTCCCGTTGCCTTCTCCGGCCTTCCCGAGGTGGCTCCAGGGTTTCAAAGCCTCGGAGATCCCTTAGGAAGGCCAGGGAAAGTCTGGGCAGACTCTCGCCCACCCGCCCACTTCCTTCCCCAGCTCCCCGAGGTGCTCCGGGGCTTCAAAGCCCTGGAGCCCCCCCGAGAAGGCCAAGGAGAAGCTGGGGAGACTCCCGACCAACCGACTGCTGCCTTCCCCGGCCTTTCTGAGGCAGTTTCAGGTCTTCAAAGCCTCGGGAAGGCCAGGGAGACTCCCACCCGCCCGCTGCCTTCCCTGGCCTTTCCGAGGTGGCTCCAGGGCTTCGAAGCCTCGGAGCACCCTCGAGAAGGTTGGGGAGAGGCAGGGCAGGGTCCCTCCCACTCACTGCCTTCTCCGGCCTTTCCGAGGCAGCTCCAGGGCTTCGAAGCCTCAGAGCCCCCTCAGGAAGGCTGAGGAGAGGCCGGGCAGAGTCCCTCCTGCCTGCCACCTTCCCCAGCCTTTCCGAGGGTGCTCTGGGGCTTCAAAGCCCTGGAGCCCCCTCAGGAAGGCCGGGGAGAGGCCAGGCAGACTCCTGCCCACCCGCCACCTTTCCCATCTTTCTGAGGTAGCTCCAGGTAAGCACGGCAGGCCTCGGGGGGGGGTGGCCAGGTTGGGGGAGGCTCCATCCCCCGCCTCCCTAAAGTGGCAATCGGGGCTTCATAGCCTCACCCGCCACTTTCCTTCACCCTCCCACCTTCCCTAAAGTGGCAACCGATCACCACTTTAGGGAGGGTGTTGAGGTTGCGGGTGGGGGGGAGGAGGCCTTTGGCCATGTGTCACCCCAAATGGCTACGCGTGTCAGTGCTGACACGCGTGTCATAGGTTCGCCATCACTGCTATATAGCTTAACATCTCCTCCTTATTATTGGTATACAAAGATCAAAGGATTCCACTATCTGTTGCCCCTTCTTGCATAGCCAAGCTGAGTACATTAGTTCCCTAAATTAATGTCACTATTTTGTGTATCTTTAAGGCCCTGGAGCATAGAGGGTAACACTTTCCATCCATACCAAGGGATGGGGAACTAGGCAGGATACCTCCCTTGGGTTACCTTGGGAGTTGGCAGCTTCAGCTTGCATCAGGAAAATTTCTGAGCTACAGCGGTGTCACACTATTTATTTGGAGGCCACTGTGTGTGCTTCTTATTTGGTTAATGTCTTACACTTTCTTTTAGTTTTGACAGTCAGGACTCACTTTAGTTTGAATTAATTTATCTTTATAAACATGGGACCTGATGGAATTCTGTATCATCATCTCACATCTTCATTCTCGGGTATGAAGGCAAAACATACCATAAACTGGGTACTACTGCAGTAACATTCTACCCCCTTGATTGATCTTTTTCTTAGATATTTGAATATCTTTCCTTTATTAATGCACATACCCTCGGTTTATAAAGTCTTATGTTCTGAACACATCCGACAATGGAAAAGAGTTTTTTTTCCTTACATCCTTCATTTATGTTAACTTAAACTGGTTTTCAAAAATGGTAAAAGTTCATTTATTCACCAGTGCTAAACTAATTAGTCACACCTTGTCTAGAACTTGTGTCCTGAGATCTCTGCCCAATGTACCAATTTACTAGAATTGGTATGAATTATTGTTATTGTTTTTTTTTTGTTTGTTTGTTTTTTGTGGAGTACTTCCCCCAGAATCATTCACCAAACACACTCAGTAACCATGTCAGTTCAGGAATTCAGGGAGTGGTAGTCAATGAAGTAATTTTTCTGACCTCTGAAGATTCCATCAAGAGCAAACCAGCCTACCTGTACATGAGGTGAAAAAAAAATCAATGGAAAGAATGGAAATTATAAGCTTCTCAAAAGAATCCTATTGCCAGGACAAGGATACAATCATTTGCAATAGTATCAGTCCCTGATTACTAGAACACTGTTTCATTGCTGTTATTCCCTTTCTCTGTTTTACACAATTTGGTTAACCAGGACCCTTACACAGGGCTTGGCTACTAATGTATCAAGGGTCATTGTAGTGACTCTGAAGTATCAGAAGTGGAAACACTGTTTATGTAGTGAAAAACAAACTGTAAAACTTGTTTTAAAAGTAAGCAATTCAAGACAACCTGGTTCTGTCCCATCACAGTTGAATGGAATACTGGAATAAGTACCACATCTTGTCAATAACTCAGTAGTTAAAGCAGTCATCAAGAAAGTTTATGGACTACCTGCTAGGATGTACAAATTGTCAAATTGTAGAGTCAGCATGGTGTACTGGTTTAGGCATTGGATTATGACTCTGGAGAACAAGGTTCAAATCCCTGCTGAGACATGGAAAACCTCTCTCAGCCTCAGATGAAGGCAAAAGGCAACCATCTCTGAACAAATCCTACCAAGAAAATACAATGATAGGTTCAATTTAGGGCTGCCATAGGTTGGAAATGACTTGAAGACACACAACAACAACAATAACAACAACAACATGATTTGTGGATTACAGGTACAGTTTGGTGAACATGCAAGGACAGAAATCTGTTTTGGCTGGAATTGTGGGTTGTACACCTATTTCCTAAGTGTAAAATCAAAACCTTCATGATACTGGAGAAGAGGTGGATGCTCTCCTTTTATAAAGACAGATGAGTTTGATTGTGAAGTTTAGCTTTGATCATCTTGGATCCTGCACATGAGTACCACCCTGGCATATGAAACTTGTGTTGACAGCAGAGATAGTGAACAATAGCATCATTCTCTTGAAATTGTGTGTGACCACCTAGATCCACGAAGAAACCTTATTAAAGAAAACTACCATAGGAGGTGAGTTGACAATAGTCATGTATAATTTAAAGATCAAAGTCAGCAACTAATGCTACACTCTCTAAGTTCTCCAGCTGTTGTTTGATCATGTTCACCATGATTTCTATATCAGAGGTAAGAATCAAACACACAAACTGAAAAGAAACCTTTGTTATCCCAAGAGTGAAGCAGCCACATTGTATTCTGACTGGGATCTCAAAATTAAAAAAGAAAGGAATTTTTTAAAAAAATATCTATCTGTATCTCTGCCTGTCTGTCTATCTAATATGTTATGGTATCAATATAAGGTGAAGCAGAGACATTGCAAAGATCTTTTCCAGAAAGATTATCTCAAAAATGAACTTGAAACAAGGAAGATGGAAGAAAGGTTTAGCCAGGATTATGGCACACAGTACCAGTAGAGTGAGGGTAAAGGGTACATCTACCAAACTACAAATCCCAGGATCCAGGATTCTGTATGATGGAGCAATGACAGTCAAAATGGTATAAAACTACAAGTTGCCCTCTGTATCTGGTGACATTCCTAGACTTATTGTGTTTAAGACCCTATTTACTTCCCACAAAAAAAATCATATCTCTTCTGGAACATATTTCCCCCATTGTTCTTATTTTCTTAGGATACACAGTTTTTATGTATATTTCCCATTGTTTAAAGCAGGGGCTGGTGACTCTCAGAGGCTAGGAGGCCCCATTAGCCCCATTAGCCGCCCAGGAGACATTGGAAGGCTGCATTCTTGCCACTCCCTCCACAGAAACAATTGTGTTTGGTCCCAAATTGCCAACAATGTCCTCTAGGGGGGGTAGGGGCATTTTTGTCATACTACCCCTGCCACTGTAAACCCAGAAGAGGACTTTTTACAACAGGAAGTGATCCAGAAGCAACTTTTTGTTTACTTACTGTTTTATAAAAGCCTTTCCTAGTCCTAAAATGGTTAAGGGCCCCCAAAAACATGGCATGCTGTACCCAGTGTAAAATAGGCCATTAAAAAACTCCCCCCAAAACACCTGGTAGACCTCATGACAACCCCATAAGGTAGGCCAGTGGGTTTTTTAATTGCTCCCCGCCTTCTCAGCATTCCACACTTTTCCCGGAATTGCTGTTGCCAGTTTACTATTTGGGTACCAATTTGGACCACAGATTTAGTGGCAGGAGTGGATTTTGAGATGAAGAGGGAATTTGCATGTGGGTGGTGATTGGTTGGTTGCATTTCCTGAGCAGCCAATCAGCACACTGGAAAAGGCAGCATACCCAAGAAATATATATATATATATATATATATATATATACACACACTCCTGGGGGCCCTAAGTCCCCCAAATTGTCACAGGTTCTACACATGTCCCCAGGGTGCACTTTTCCAAGCTCTAGACTAAAGCATATTTGGGTACACTTTTAAGAGTATGCATCTTTAGCATGAATAAAGAGATCCTGATAGTCATGGTTTCTTCCTAAAGTTAAGACACTAGAAGATATGCATAGTTTTCATTAAGAGCTTCTTAAAACCAGATTTAGGACAAATCTGTGAATCAGCTCAGTTAATGCAATATTGTCTTCCATACCAAGGATTTGGCAGCATGGCAGGGCATACACTATTATACTGTGCATGTCTTAAAGCACCCACCATAGTTTATTAGTATGTACGGTGAAACTTACATGCACCCCACTGGGTGAACTGCCTAAGCCAAAGATGGGCAACTGCAAAGGGGGCTGGAGCCGGGGCATGGCTGGGGCCAGGGCCAGGGTCGGGCCCATTTCTCAACAAACATACTTTACTGCTTCTGCCAGAGTGGCTGGAAGTGACATTGTGTCAGTTCTTCTTTGAGGAATCTGCCTAAATACGGTTGATTTCCATGATCTGGGAAAGGGAGTTTGTGATCTGCCTTCTCTTTCTCAACTGTAGTGCCAGCCCAGGTGGGAAAGATACCAGAGAAAGAAGAGAAGGTAATGGTCAGGATTCTAGTTCAGAATGTCACAATGTAAAACTCCACCAGATCACCAGGAGTCATGGATGATGAAACTACTGAATATCTCTGTCTGCAATTATGATTAAAAGACATACATAGGTGTAATTTCACATTACACCTGCACAGATCACCTACAGAATTTTGACTCCCTATTTGGTAAAGCAGTAGCTTTCTCTTGGCTGACAGAGACACTCCCCAACACTCTTTGGCTCTACTAAGTGAACTGAGATTCAACATTGACTATAAGCATGTTCTTTTCCATACTGAAAGCACCGTATACTGTTCACATTAAGGAAGCCTCATACATTTGCTTTTAGTAGAATATTTGTGTCTTTCTTTTCCATCATGTGACAATAGAAATGTCAGGAATCCTAGGACTTTTTCAAATGGGGGAACCCCGCCCCCCGAGGAGGTCAGGAGAAGAATGGGGCTGTTGTGCTTACAGAGCCCCGTTTCAGACACCGCCGTCCTCATCTGTCCTCCTCCCAACCTCCTCCCGACCTTCCCCCATGCTGCGGGTGCCACTTTTTATTGACAGAGAAGCACGGGGGAAGGTTAGGAGGAGGATGGAGGAGGACAGTGGCATCTGAAATGGGGCTCTGTAAGCATGACAGCACCGTTCTTCTCCAGACCTCCTTGTTTGTTTCTTTTTTACCCCATTTGAAAAAGTCCTCAGTCACTTTTGAGACTAAATAGGGAAGTGTTTCCCAAATGATGCAAGCTATTTCAAATTAATTTGAGGGAGAGATGAAGGCAGTTTAGAAGCATTTTGCTAAATAAATATTCTAAAAATAGTCAAAGCTGTCATAACTCCCATCAAAGCCAAATAATTGAAAAATTCTGCACCTATAAAACAATTATTTTTTTCTTATTCCAATATAACAGTATAACCTTGCAAATACACAGTGGAATGAAACTGTCTCATTAAGTAAATCTTTTGGTTGCTTTTCTGTTTATTTCTGTTCAGTTCAAGGAAAAAATGCAGTTGATCAACTGGGTGATCCTCACTTCCAAAGATATGTAGTAATGATAAAATGGTAAAAGTGAAAAAGTGTTGGTTTTGGTTCTCTAATCGGAGGTGAATACTTTTTTAAAATGCTAATTTCACATTCATCTTGCAAGTTCAGGAAAGAAAAATCAAAGGCTTTTCAAGATCATTAAAATGTAGTCATGTCTCTTTTTGCCCAGTAGGAAAATGTTTTCTAAACTAAAGAAGCTTGAAAAGGATTTTCTTCTTTCTCCAGAAGCTGATCAAACTTTGAGTAACCTTCCAAACAGAAATACTAATTATATTTCTTTTTCTAAATGTACTGTTTTGCAATAAGCTGTATACCACAGCCAGGAAGCTTGATAATTATATCTAATGCTACCAACAAGAGACTCTGCAGGAATATAAACTTTTGTGTGTATGTGCTGTGCCCTCACCTATCTCCAGATTCCTTCTAGTCTTCTGTTTAACAGAATAAAGCTCCACTATCTATTGCCAACATCAATATTTAATTGGCCATTTCTCACCCCTCTCCAGTAATATAAGTGGGACTAAATCTAGGATCAGGTCATGGATTAAAACTCTTGGCTTGATCTTAGGGAAACAATTCCTCTCATCTTCATTTGGTGCCATTATGTTGTCCTATATAAAAGGTCACAGTTGTTGATTGAATCTCACAATCTACTTCGTTTACAGATAACTAGCCAAGGGGAATCAATTCTCCAGTCAAATACGATATGCTTGTCTCAGGGACATCAATATTTAATCTGCCTGTACCTGAAAACCATTCATCCCCAGAGCCTCTATGTTATTGGAAATCAGCTTCAGTTTATTGGTCCCTATCCTGTCCATTATAGCACCCAGACACTGCTCCAACAGTTAAACAGCCCCAGTTGATTCCAACAACAAGGAAATGCAGAGCTCAGTATCATCAATATACTGATAGTACCCCACACAAAATCTACTCATGGCTCCCTAGCAGCTTCATATAGATATTGTACAGCATGGGAAACAAGATGACACCCACAGCTTAGTTGCATTGAGGCTCCTATTGTGCCCCACAGCTTAACTTTCATGTACAGAAATCCCTCAGTGCTACTCCCTGGAAAGGCCCCACTGAAAGAAGCAAAACCATTGCAACAAGTGGTATCAAAAGTTGCTGACAGATCCAGAAAGATCAATAGAGTAGCACTCCCCCTATCTTTCACCCGGAGTGGGTCATCAGACAGAGTGACTAAGGCTGTTTCAGTATTGTACCCTAGTCTGAAACCAGACTGAAATGGGAGCCAAATAATATGTTTCCTCTCAAAACACTTGAAGCTGCCCAGCTGCCATGCACTTATCTGAAAAAGAAACGTTAATGATGGGGTGATAGTTCTTACACAGTCATGCCCTACCACCCCCATGCCTATAATATCTCACAATTGGCAATATTAGACACATTGAAGGGTCAGGTAGACTGGGGTGACTGAAAGTGAGGACAAATGAAGGTCACAAAGACCCATGAAGGCATCTTAGAAATATTTCAGCAAACACACCAAAGATATGATTAAGTGAAAACCCTTAGTAAAGAAGACTATTAAGAAGGTATGTGCTAATCCCTTCTTGAGCCCCTTGGTGATGAGTCACACATCCTTAACAAACAAGTGAGTTACACAACCCAAATTCACAGGAAATATCCCTTGGAACCCACTCCTGTCCTACAATGCAAGATTGTCATAAATCCATCAATCCCTATTATCCAGCCATCTAAGACAATCAGTGGAATTTCATTCTCCTTTGTCCCTTCCATGTGAGAGTCATTTAGACATTCTAGTAGCTAAAATGTGCCTTCAAGGCATGAAATGGGTTATAAATATCACAGCCAAAACAAAAGTGTGGTTTAGTATTTATTAAGTTAATTATTTAATTGTATTTTAAGAGGTGGGTGGGATGGACGGTTTTATATGTATATATTTTAAATGTAAGCCACCCTGATTGCATTTTGTAGAGGGGTGGGATATAAACAATTTATTATTATTATTATTATTATTATTGATGTGTATCACAGTGGATGACACCGAGCCACTCTCTCTGTTGGAACACCCCCAGATCAGACTTCCAGTGCCACCCTCACACTTCCTTCTGAGTATGTCACTCCTCTTCAGACTTGTAACTACTGCCCTGTCTCCTGTATCTAAACCTCTAAACCTTTCTGCCTTAAACTCTTCACTAGCCTTGTGTAGTTCTTGTGAATATGTGTTGCATGTGTGATTGCTTTCTGTGTTATTTCCAATAAGAACCATTTATTTCACCTTAAACTGGAATTATCTGAAGTTAGTACTGGTATACATAGGTGAAAAGGTCCCAAAGTTACCTGCCTCTAGCATTCCATTTGAGCTAATAATAATTCCTCCAGCTAAATATAGATCACGAGTGGGGCTCTAAAGCACCCCCACATCTTTGGGTAAAAACATCTCTGAGTCCAGGGAGATCCTCTTTAGAACTGATTGCACTACAGCCTTCTTGAAGGCAGAAGATATATCCCTTGATGGAGAGAGCCATTTACTATGCCCTGAACCCACCCCATCAATTCACCTCTGCTACTTGTCGGACAGACACCTGTAGGATTTTCTGTGCCATATGACAAAATAACATGGACCACGTTCTTCGAATTAGGCATGTGGGAGGGTGCCATTTGCTTCTTTGGACTTTATTAGATGTGCAAATATGGCATCATAAGGATGCCTAATGAGTTGCAAAAGGGCGCACGTACCAGACAGCATTATCCTTTCATTATCATATCTTGTCAAAAAGCTGTCCTAATTTATTGATGGGCCAAGCCATCAATAGATCTCCCTTGGTGTATTTTTGCTGACATTGCTGGTGTTTGAAGCTTAGTGCCATTGTGCTCACATGAATGCAGCATGAATGAAAGAACACTTCCAGGTAAGAGCATGACAGTCAGGTAGGGGACACTTCTTTTTTTTTTTTACCTCCTCAGTTTACTTGTAATTTTTTAGTATGTTTTTGTGCTTGCATGTACATTTTGTGTGTTTCTTTTTCTTTCTTTTTTTAATGTCCCATGCTCACGTCTGTTTACTCTCTGTTAGTGCCTAGGCTTTTTTTACCAGGACTGAAGGCAAGGTCTGGTGTGTGTGTTGGTTCTTTTGCCAGCATAAAAACAGCACAAAAATTGCCAGAAAAAAAAAATGATCGTAGAGGCTTGACTGATAAAGTCCTTTGACTCAGAGAGCAAAAATATCTTGGTTTAGCTATGATAATAACAACTGGAAATAGTCAGAAACTCACTGAAGTGCCTGTGACAATGTTGAGACTTTAACTGAAGAAGGGGAGGGAATCATGTACAAGACAAGCCAATTAAAATGCACAGTTCTAAGAGGCATGATAATACATGTACAAAGAAACAGACTAACATTGCTTTAAAGGATATATATATATAAATGATGTTTCAAGTCTTAGTGAGGAGCAAAAACAAATTTCTGTTTGGCTTTGTAGATGAAAATCTATGTAGACTACTATGATAGCTTGCCCAGCTACAATAAAAGGATACTAATTTCACTGTCAGCAGCAATACATTCTTTCATTATTTAGATAAATGCACTTCTGTGCAGTATGTCTAACTCAATAATGGCATGAACCTAAAAAGATGAAAAACTGGAACCTCTTCAAAAACATAAAAGTAATAAGATACAGCAGATGTACAGCTCTCGTGACTGAGGAGCTTTTGAGATGACTTCTAGCTGAAATGTGAGCAAATAGGCTGTGTGAAATCTGGGTTAAAAGTCCAAAAATTCATAAACTTGCAAATGAGAATAGCACTGGTATGTGAATTAACAGGGGAAAATGAAAAGCCTATTCTAATTATCACCTCTCTATTCTAATCGTCTCTGGCTGCCTCATTTTAATCATTCCCTATTTTTAAAATCTATCTTTTGATCATCTAAGCAATTTTTTTGCCCTCTGATTACTTTTTTTTTCCTCTTCCTCTGTAGGCAGTCTGAAAATCTCACCAACTAATTCCCTGTGTTGTTTTTTTTTTAATCTGAGAATATATAGCATGCTTTTTCTCTTTCTCTTTCATCTTCATGTATGAGCTCTTCTGTTCTTCTTCTTCCATCTAACCCGTATCTTCCATAGCCCAAGGCAAGCCTTAGAGTGAAAATGTCACCTCTAATCTGCTTTTTCATTTTTAGCTCTTATTTGCTTAGTTGCCTTGCATGGTTTTTATTATTATTACTTTGTTTTGCAGTGTCTACATTGACACAAAGCAAACGTTATTCTTGGTTTAGGCTGCAACACTATCAGGCCTGAGTACTACTAACAAATAGCAAACCTGATCAATTCAGTGCAAAATAAAACTATAGCAATAACATGAAATCACTGTCAAAAGAGAAGTGGGAAAAATGATTTCCCCCAAAATTATTCTAGCAATGCCAATAAATATCTAACCTTTTTGTATTTTTTAAAAATTAATTTAATCTTTGTGAAGAGGTAATGGAATGACATTGAAATGACATAAAAAGCCCTGCTAGGCATTCATTTGTGATGTGACTAAATGCTGGCTTTGCTCTTCATGTCTCTGGGCTACCCCTGCTCTCTCAGTTCCCAGTCTTCCCACAATAAGAGGGAAGGTCTGAGGGAATGCTCATTCCACATTGACCTGAACATGAGTAGAATGTTCCAAGCAATTGGGTGCCCTGGTTGAGAAGGGCCAGTCTACTCACAGTCCTATGAATGTGAGTAGAATGTCCCTTTGTTCTAACACAGGAAGGCTAGCTATTAAAGTTTAACTGAAATATATGATAATGATAATGAAATGGCTGCATCTTTGAAGGAAGTGTGCTTTTTGTATATCATTATACCAGCAAACCAATGAATGAGATTCAGTGATGAAGCACAAGGGTTTTGTGTGTGATAAGACCATACTTTATTTTTACCAGCAGTCCAAATGATGAGATCCTCCCAATGATCCCCCTAATGCCACTCTAAGCAATTGTCATCATATAATCCCATCCCACAAGCATTGTGAATGGAAATAATGCATGAGATTCTTCCCTCAAATTACACAATAGACCTGCTGATAAGCAACATTTTGTTCTTCTTCTTCTCTGCTTGTCACACTATCTTGGTTTTTTCCTTATATGTTGATATTGCAAGTGTATTGTCTGTCTTTTTACTGCTTATTTTAAATATCTTGTTACCCTAAGAAGTGCGGGGGAGGTTTGAGTCCCGCTCACAATGCCAGTGTCTCCTTAAATTGTGGGGGAATTATCAGCTCAAAGGAGGCCTGCGAGAAGAGGGTAACTTGGGCGATCTTTTCACCTATGTATACCAGTACCAACTGTAGAGAGCACTCCAGTTAATGTCAAGAATTTTATTGGAATTGACAAAAGGGGTATGCTAACATACAGGAACATATGCTTTTAAGAATCATAAAAGGCTATTGGAAAGTAAGAAGTGAAGGGTGGGATAAAAAAAGTCAGGGGTAGAAGGGTGATAGTTACCAGTCTTGGAGAAAGAGGTCTGCACAGCAGAGGGACTCAGACAGTGTCACAGAATGGCACAGAGGAGTCCAGCAGAATGGAGGGGACTGTCAGTCTGTGGCACCCTTTGCTGGGGTCTAGGGTCTACTATTTAAAACTTATTTCAGATCCTGAAATACTACTCTGGTTATGACAAAGCCTGAATGGCTTTCCCACCTGGTAGACAAAGGGAATGAAACTGAATAGATTACTTTGGTTCTGGAAAGACAAAACATAGATGGTGTTGCAGTAATCTGTTAATGTTTGGTCCAGTAGGAGGTATAGCAGAGATTTTGGTGAAGCATGATTTGAGGGAAGGTCACATGTTTCCACAGCTGAACTATTGCTTGAAATGCCCAAGACTGGAAGAAAGGATTAGCACATACCTCCTCAACGATTGGGCTTTTAAGCATAAACTCATTACGGGGGCTTTCTGCTCGATTTAATCTAATATGGGCTTTCTCACCATTATATTTCCAGACATGTCTCAGATCATTGTGATCTCCAACTGACCTATAGTCTGCTTCAGCCAACTTGACCCCCTTAGAAGTGTTCAATATGTCCAGTTACGAGATACTGTAGGGAAGCAGTAGTAGGGCGTACTAATAGTCTGGGTCTCCATATTGGTCCAAAGCACTTCAAATTGTACCATTGTGCTCCAAAGCCCAATTGGGCCAATCTGATCCAATCCAAAACATGTACAGATTGGTCCAAGTCACCCTGATTCATGTTGTTATTACATTTGGCTGATTCACTTGCACAGCTGTAATATCAAATGTTGCCTCTACAGAATGTGAAACATTATTGTCATCAACACAATTTAAATTATATGTCACTTTCAGGTTGTGATCAAAGTGCTGTTTGTAAATAAAACAACAACAAAAAGCAAACAACACCAGCATTTCAATAATTTTCAGTAACAAAACAAATAACATAATCTGTATTTCATTAACCTAATCACCTTTTCTCATACTGAATTTAGCTGAGAAGTGCTGACAGTAACAATTACTGGAAAATTAGACTTGCATAATGTCATGGGTGAGGCCAGTTGCATAGGTTTTTTCCACCTTATTGGCAGCTAACCAGAAGGGTGTCATTGGGTTGGAAAGATTCATGTGATTGGCCGATTCTTATAGGAACACAGGAAGCTTTCCTATTCCAGGGGTTCATCTACATAAGCCAGGATATGTTGGCTCCCCACCAGTGTATCCTGGCTGCAGACCAGGCCTATTGTTCCACTGTTCCCTTGACAGAATGGAAGAAAGTCCTGATGGGCATGCCAACCCATTGGTACAGCTGCTGTTGCAATTTCCCTTGCTGTCTCAGAAGGCAGGAAGGAGCCCCGCAAGAATTTTCCCCTGTCTGAGCTGAAATGGGGGCAAGATGAGGTGTATTACCCATGTGGAGAAACCCCAGCTCAGGCTATTTATCCATCTAACTGGTGGCAATTTTCTGACAGATAGCTTTCCAACCACTCGCTATCTGATCCTTATAAACAGATGTACCAAGAATCTATCTGGACCTTCTCCATGCACCAAAACAGCCACTCTGTCACTAATTGATAGTCCTTTCCCTTCTATTCAAATATGCACTGCAATCCTGTGAGATACCATTGCTTCTAGACTTCTATGTGACTCTGCGAAGGGGGTGAAGCTGTTACACACACCTAGGGCAAGATACTTCCTTTACTTTCATTTCTTTCACTGCGTTTTAGCTTAGTCCTTGTGCCTAGCCCTTGGTTTCCCTTGACAAATGGACTCTTTCATACAACTATGTGGCATCATTACTCTTAGAAAAGCAGAAGTAAGTCTTTCTTTCTTTAAAAGAATGTATCTATGTAAAACTGAGAAAATGAAGTAATACACAAATCCCCTTTATTTTTTTTTCAAGGAATGTAATAGCCTATTACATGAGATTTATGAAATTATAATCACTCAAAAGAAACTGTTCATCATGATACATCGATGCTTTTACTGCTCCTGAATAAAGACTAATGTTTTAATGCTGATGAAATAATCCATCTATAATTCATTCTTGCACAAAATATCTCAAGTTTTTGTCATTAGTCCTGTTCAAGTAAGGAGATCATTAAAGATGGGACAAATCGTTCAAAAATAATCTGAATGAAGATTAACAAGGGTGATGCTGACAAATTCAAGTCTTTCTTACTTTTTATTTGACACTTTAGAATGTGACGTTATATTGCAGGGGGTGAGCAACATACAGTTTTTCAGATGGCATTGAGCTCTGCCTCCCATCATCCTCACCCAGCATAGTCAATGGTGAGGGTTCATGGGAGCTGAAGTCCAGGAAAAACTAAAAGACCATGAGTTACCCACTCGAGATATAATACTACTGATTTTTATGTCTCCTCCCCTTCCTCCTTGTCCTCTCCTCTTCCTCCTCCTCTTCTTCTTCCTCATCCTCCTTCCTTGAACCCTGATGAGACAAACACAATTTTTCTTAGAGGTTAGTAACAACAGAAGACAAATTAGAGGTCACCACAACAGCACTCTAAACTCCTGATAGTCTTTTAAATTTAGAATTCTAACATCATGGCTGCAAAAGTAGCTTCAACAAAGCATTCAGAGTTTCTCTATAAAAAATTACATCTGCTAGAGTCTAGGCCTTTTGTGAAACCATGCCATGATATTCTGTGGTGTTTCACCTATGCAGAGGATGCAAAAACCTATATCCAAATACTGGAGGCCACTTGATTTACAGAGCATTTACAGTAGTGTTGACTTACCATTCAGCAGTTGCTTCTGTGGGTTTATTTGAACTAGCAGTTGGGTTTTACCAAGGGTGGGGATCATGTGGCTGTCAAGAAGTTATTGCACTGCAAGCCTAATCAACCCCTAGCCAGCATAGTCAGTGGTGATGACTGCAAAGAGCTGCAGTAAATGATATTTGGTGACATGATTCCTACCTCTGATTTAGGTCCAAGTGCTTCAAAATATATCATGTTATTCAATCTAACAAGTGGAATCTTCTGCAGTGGAGTGTATCATGTCCTACCATGCCATCTTCTAGTACGCTGCATTTCATTTTCCATTCCCTCTCCCTAAACAGTCAGCATTCAGTGGTCATGGGACATGCTCAATCCCTATCATACTCTTTTGTGTATAGTAGTACCCTCATATCCACTGATTTGCCATCTGCTGATTCAAATATCTGTGGATTGCGACAGCCGGGGGGGTGGATGGGGGAGGGAGGGGAGGAGTAGACCTCACCTCCCTTCTCCCTTCTCCCTTCGCCCCTGGGATTGCCCCTCGGGATCGCTCCCGTGGCAGGAATGGCAATGGCGGTGCTTGCTATCATCTGTGGATTTCATTATCTGCAAGCCCCCCTGGAATCAATCCCCCATGGATACGGGGGGTCTTGTATAGCCAATTATTTCAGAAGAAGGGTTTTTTTTACGATCAACGTAATTGATCATAGTGAGTAATTTACTCACTACGATCGTGAGTAAAATATGACGGTCAAATCCAAAATATGATGGTCAAATGTCCCAGCGGTACTGCAACAGTACCGCTGGGAAGGAGCATCATGCGAAACGGATGCCCTCTAGCGCTGCAGCCTCGCAACCTGGCGAGGCTGCTAGTGTTATTTTTGGTTTGTCCGAAAAAGTCCATAGTGTCTAAAAACTAACAGTCTTTATTGTTTACATCCTAAACTAAAAACAAAATCATTGCTCTAATAGCTAAGCTTACAGTTAGCAGTCAGTCAAAGAAGTAAGTTGAAGAAGTGAAGTGGGCTACCTTGCACCATGACTTATATAGGGTTTCCTAGCTGTTCTAGCAAGTTCTAGCAACTCCCCTTCATTCAATTGGTGACTGGTGACATCATCTGACATCATCCCTAGCATGCTACCTCCCTTCTCTGAGTCATACTGAGATAAGCTGGCAGAAAAACTTCAGCTGCCTACTCTACTACGTAGCTGTTTAACCTTCAGCTTTGTCCTCTACAGATAAATGGAATATGTGGTATCTCTTTATGGCATAAATATCCAAAGGCTACACATTCAAAACCCTAACAAACCTCTTGTCTGCAATTCAGTTTCAGCTGTTCTTCATGTAGGAATCTCATGTAGGAATCTCTCTCTCTCTCTCTCTCTCTGGCTTTTCTTCGCAAACAAAGATTCAGGAAGGACTCATCCTGTGCTTTCTGCAAGCGCACTGAATATTTGGTATCTATATGAAGCAGAGTGCAGTTTAACCAGTGCAATATGAGCTTGAGTTAAAAAACAAGAGAAAATACTCAGGATGCTCTTGTAAGTTAAAAAAGAAAAGAAAGAAAAAAAAACTTACATTTACTGTTTGAGGAAATCCATCTTGTGATAGGAAAAAAGATAAACAAAAGAAGATTACCTAATTTTTGGTAGAAGAGCCTTTAAGGCTGGCTTTCATGTGTGGATATTTGGCTAACATCCATTCTGAGTCAGGAGCCTCATAAATGGTACTTTTCCAGAAAAAAAAAGAGGGGGGCAAAGTACAAACTATTTTTTTTGGAAGAAGATGAAAGTGACTGCTGCAGGCAAGCAGGAAGGTAGGTAGCAAAGGATTGCGTACTAGATCCTGTGGTGTTGCTAAGGCAGGTATCCCCCCCAATGGTGTCACCTGGCGCAGTTTGGCATTCCCCTAGTGCCACCACTGCATAGATCAAAGAAAGAAAGAAACAGACAGGTGAAAACAAAAGGGCAGACAGGGTCTCTAGAGCTCCCTCTCACTAATCCCTTTATACAAGTGTTGATGCCTCTTTATACAAGCTTTGATGTTTCATCCAACACTCCATTCATAGTGTACCAGAATCCAACTAGGCAGTTTCTAAGTAAATGTATTTTCCTATTTTGTTCAAACTAGGAAATTGGCGACTCACTTATGAATAATCTAGGATATTAAACAATTGTTTGAAATTGCTTTATGTCACACCCCATCCCACTCCCCTTGTTTGGATAACAACATAGACAACAAGGGTGTCAGATGAAGAGGGTGTCAGGCTTAGCTCTCAGGACTCAAAGGCAGATCCTGACAGGGAAATGGAAGGGCAGAGGGATGTGCCTATGCAGGAGACAAACAGAGATACCCCCCAGCAGCCATAAGACACAGATACAAACCATACCACACTGCCAGCAATTCAATGGAAACAGGAAAGGGAGGACTTGTGTTGTTCTGAGTGACTTCATACAAAGTGCTCATTAATCAGGCAACAGCTGAGGGAGGACTCCAGACAAAAAATACCTCAGCCTCACTCTTGGTCTGGTGTTGCTGACAACTGACCTTTCTGGAGGAAGCAACATTCTTGTCTCTTTGATTCCTGGCTCCTGTTTCTTTGACTTCTGGACAGTTTTATGGACTGATCTTGCTACTGACAACACAAGCCTTCTGGTTTCCTGTTTCCATTGAATTGCTGTCAGTATGGTCTGGTTGTATCTGTGTCTTACGACTGCTGGGGGGTATCCCTGTTTGTCTCTTGCATAGGCATGTCCCTCTGCCCTTCCATTTCCCTGTCAGGATCTGCCTCTGAGTCCTGAGAGCTATGTCTGACACCCTTGTTGTCTGTGTTGTTATCCACACAAGGGGACTGCCTGAAATCTGATAATGTTACGCCAGCTGGTAAGCTCCTGTTTCACCCATCTGGTGGACTTCTCTGCATACTTGCTTCTGGCAGTCTCCCAAGACAGGACACTTTAAAGAACTAGGTTGTCTGAAGCTATACACAATATTTAACAGCTTGAATAAAATGGGAAACTATGGTTGATTGGAGGTTTTCAGGTTTAATATTCACTTATGTGAAGAAGCTGTATGGATGTAGAAAAGGGACATGCATCAGCTTTATAAACTGGGATACGATTGCTCAAATTGGGGCATTATGTGCAGATGATGACAATGGACTTTTTCAAACTTTGGGGAAAAAACCCGAGGAGCTCGGGAGAAGAACGGCGCTGTCCTGCTCACTGCACTCCATTTTGGATGATGCCGTCCTCCTCCCGATCTTCTCCCATGCTTCCTTTGTGCTGCGTGTCCGAGAAACACACTGCGTTTATTGATGGAAAACCCCCATCAATAAAAAGCAGCACTTGCGGCACGAAGAAAGCACGGGGGAAGGTTTGGAGGAGGATGGCGCCATCTGAAATGGAGTGCTCTTCTCCCTACCTCCTAAGGATTTTTTCACCCTGTTTGAAAAAGTCCAATGTCTCTATTGCTGCTGTTTCTGTTCTTGTTTTTAACAGAGTCTCTTCCAGGAGTTTTTCACCATCACATCATCATGGCTTACCTGGAAAAAATGTATTTCTTAAGAAGGAGTTCTTTAGGAATAATTCTACAAGGCTAACTTTCAGTATATACTTCAATCTGCCTAAATATTTACTTCAATTACTCAAGGAACAGGGTTGTTTTTTGAATAACCTGTGAGAGATCTATTGAGATTGTTACAGAGAAGATAAATTGTGAGTACCCATAATTTACAAGGTCCAACCCCAAAGACCCACAAATTCATTTATGAAGTAGGTCCACAGATCTGGAGAAAAGTTTAGGTCTCATGATAAATCCTTCCAGAATTCTAAAAAAATTGAAAATATTAAAAGGAACTAAAAGTGTTGAAGTCATACAGAATTAGATTCTTGGAATTGCAGTCCTTCAGTAATCTCTAACTGATATGCATGATATCTGTCTCAACAACAGGGAGAAAAACCTTAATGTTTGTCTACCCATCTTATGGAATTGAAAGCATTTAAGTCAAGACCAAAGCTACCATTAAGCTGCATATGATGATCACCTCAGACAGTGGGGTTGTGAGAGTGGTGCATTCAATGCCTCCCTGTCCTAGTAAGGCCTTATGTCTTGCCATCCTATCCCTCAGAGAGCTGACTTCAACATCCATCCTCCAAGCTGCCCCTGAAAGTTGAGGAGGAAGCATTGATGATACCTGTGTCCTCTCCCTCAATATTGGTGCCACAAGAAGATGAATGCTATCGCAGCAACCCTACATCTCCATCAAACCATGAGACAGATCAACACACAGGCAATTATTTTCTGCTTTTGATGACACATGCTAGAACCCTCTACATCATACAGTTGGCCTTCTATATCCATGGATTCAGCATCCATGGATTCAATCAACCATGGCTAGAAAATATTTGGGGAGGAGGGGAATTCCAAAAAGCAAACCTTGCTGGTCACCATTTTTTATAAGGGGTGTCATTTTGCTATACCATTGTATATAATGGGACTTAAGCATCTATGGATTTTGGTTAAAAAAAATTGTCAACTTCCTTGGAGGTTTTTAGGGGCTGGGTGGCCATCTGTCAGGGATGCTTTGATTGTGACTTCCTGCCTGGCAGGAGGTTGGACTGGATGGCTCTTGTGGTTTCTTCCAACTCTACAGTTCTATGATTCTGTGATTCTGAAATGGGTACTTTGAATAAGAAAACATTAGTATTTCTCTGCAGAATAATTCCCATCTAACACTTTGGCATGTTCAAATATGGAGAGAGCATTGTGAAGGAATATTACTTTACCCCTCAATGGGGAGAAAATTACTTTTATTATTTTTTCCTTACCTGTAACAACAAAATAATCACTGATTTATATTCCCACCTCCTACTAGCTTTTTTTGTGCCTCCTCTAAACCATATTGTCCATACATGGGGTTACTTATCCCTCCTCTTCATCAGATTTCTTCCTCCATGCTCTACCTAAGACTAATTTAATAATGCTATGTAAAGAAGGTGACCTCCCTCTTTTATTGTAGCTGCTTCCTTTGATTCCTGATTTAATTCCCAATAAGTTTCTAATTGATTCTGAAGAATTTACACAATTATAGTTGATGAATGGAGTCAATTCACCAATTCCCGACAGGCTGTAATTTATTTTGAGACTGAGAAAAGGGGCACCCAGTGAGAACAAGTGTCTTTTATTAAGCCATACAACCAACAAATGTCAAATAGTAGCACAGGCTGTAAAGGCATTCCCAAAGCAATAGAAGTTACAATTACACATGCTGTAAATCAAAGCAAGGAACAAGCAGTAGATAAAGAATAGAAAGAATTTTAAAAAACTAAGCAAAACAATGAGACCCCTGTTGGAGAATGGAGGCAACTGAACACCCAAAGCAGTAGCAGCAACTCACCCTTGTAAAATAAGATATTCACCTTCTAGGTCTGACTTTGCCATACAACTACCGTAGTTATTTGCTACAGAAATGCCTACATTATCCTTCACTAGGTACTCCTAAAACATCTAGTCAACACTAACTTAGCAGTTCATTCATTAACTGATAGGTTCAAAGTACTTCATGTCAGATCCAGAAAGGCTCCCCTCCAATCATTTTTAGTGCAAACTGTCAGAAATGTGTTGTCTGCTGAATCAATTATTTTCTTTACAATGATTTCATTTAATTCTTCAAGTCAATTTACAATGAAGGATTATATAACGTTTTCTTCATCCAGCCAAAGCACCTCCTTGTTACAATTGTTACAACAGTCCTATAAGATATGTCAGTATTATTATACCCTTACTGCACTTGAAGATGGGAGCAAAGTAAAGATAAGATTTAAAGCAGGACTGTTTTGAGTCACAGATCAGTCTCTTAGCTACTATGCTGAAACAGCTCTCCGATATATTCCAGCAAATATATGAATACTTGCCCCTATTAATACTAGTAATTAAAAAAAGTTAGCATGTAGATGCAAGATTCATTTCAACTGATAGAGACCTGCACTTCAAATGAACGAGATAAATGTCTAACACATCAATCCTATGTTAGTACAAAGTAGAGCAGACCCATTTAATAATTGAAATTCATGTTAGTATTGATTGATTCAATTCATTCAATGTGTCTATTCCCATTTGGACAAACAGTATTTCCATAAAGTAGGGAAAAATACAGATAAAGAAGCAAGGTGAGGGTATTTTTTTTGTGTGTGGCTTATTTTATTTAAATAATCTGTTCTACCTTAATATATCAAAATATATTCAAAGGAACCCACTCTGACAAATCACAGTGAAATTTCCCTATAATTTATTCACAGTGCATTTAAAGTCATCATTTCAGCATACCATAAACAATCCACCTGGCAGAGTTATGTAAGTTTGCATTATACAGCCCCTATACTGAATTCCAGTGTAGTCCATCAATGACTAACAACCCATTGTACAATTGCAATGCACAATGTACAGAGACAGTGCCTTATGGCAATGCATATTTGCATGCTACCCCGTGCACTTCAGTGTGCTAATTCCTGCACAACTGTGCCTTTTGTGCAACTCCATTTATGTTTGATATGATCATTGTACATCAGCAAGATATGGCCATTGCACATTTATGTTGGTTTATTTTATTTATTTATTTATTAAAATACTTTTGTCCCACCCTTTATCATGATAACTCAGGACAGAATACAATATAAATAATTTGAACATTAGAAGGAACTTCTTGACAGTGACAGTGGCTCAGCAGTGCCAATTTCCTAGAGGTCGCAGGGTCTCCTTCTCTGGATGTCTTCAAAAAGAGGAAGGCAGCTACCTCCTGGGAATGCTGTAGCTGAAGATCCTATATTGAGCAAGGGGTTGGTCCAGATGGCCCATGAGATCCCTTCCAATGCTATGATTCTAAAGCACTTCTAGATTAAAACCATACACACTTTAAACAAGATAAAAACATACTGTATTAAGCATAGCAACAGATGAAACCATTGTAAAAGCTACAACAATGTAAAATCATGCAGCTATACACTTGAAAATGAATTAGTTCCTGAAGGCTTTTTTTTTTTTTAAAGCCATGTTGTGGCTTGACAGCAGAAAGAAGCCAATGTTAGTGTCAGTCAGACCTCCAAAGGAAGTGCATACTATAGTCGAGGTGGCTCAGCTCAGAAGATCTCTCTCCCATGTCCTCCCATTTCATATTGTCTGCACTATTGGGACACATAGGAGGGCCCTCTTGAAAACCTCTTGGACAGATATATATAGGAAGAGGCACTTCTTCAAGTTTCAAGGTCCCAAGTCAGCACATTGGGTTCAGATTGGAAATTTTTATCTGCTAAAAGGAAACATTTACAACTGAAACACTTGTTATAGACCAGATTTGGCCCTGCAGCTTGAAGTGCATCCCAGGTTCCCCTGTTTCCTCCATGGGACGGGAAGAAGTCCTGATGGGCATGCTGGTCCATAGCTGCAGCTGCCACTATTTTCCTCGCTGTCTCAGAAGGCAGGAAGGGGGCCTAGAACATGTGACCAAGGTCCCCTACATGTGAATATTTATTTATTTATTGGATTTATATCCTGCCTTTCTTCCAAGATGGGATTCAAGATGGTATCAACACAATTATAGCTTAATAAAGTTTAATCTATACTGAAATATTACTAGCCTTAGTGATATTTCAATATATCAAAAAGATATTTTATCTAATATATTGATCACACATTCCTGGTCATAACCTTGCAATACACAAGCTGTTTAAATGAATTGTACAGATATAATAAACACCCATTTACTCAGTAGTGGCTCTTGCTATGGTGTATACATAGCCACTTCAGAAACCAGGGTGCCAGTTACACAACAGAAATTGTTGCATTGCCTACCGTGACATAGTGATCACGAATCCGCCCCTTGCTGTTTATATGATTTATGTCTCTGATCTGGATATCCTGGGTGGTCCCGTGACTGATATTTACACGTCCATAGTTCCGGTTTTGTTTAGGTTTTAATTTTTTTTTTTTTGGCTGTCAATCAAAGATGCGATTACTCGTGTTTTCACAACCTCGGTGACGCACTTCCTTTAGAGTTCCGCACGATCGATGCTATTGGCTGGCTGGGGGGGGGAGAGAGGGGGGGCAGAGGTTTGTTATTCCCCCTTGCTTCTTGAACATTTTAACCCTTTCAGAAGAGGCAGAAAGCATTTTGAAAGATCCTGATAGATCTTTCGCTCAGACGCAGGGCTTTCCTTTTGAAATCAAGCTGAGTGCTTTGAAAGCAAGCTGAGTGCTTTCCTTTTGAAATCAAGCGCTTGGTTTTCCTCTTGCCTTTTTAAAATATTAACCCCTACAGCTGGCTGCAGAGATGGCTATAGGCAGGCGTTTTGAAAGACACAAACATAGAGAGGGGGAATTAAAGGGTGCTAATTTGCTCAGAGGCTTGAATATTTTAATGTGCCAGGGAGGTGACCAAGCTACTACGATCTCTCTGTAACATGCAGTTGAGGAAAAGGTAAAGCTGAAGGGTTTGCAGTGTAGAAATCCATTTAAAAAGGTAATTGAGTACACACGCGTGTGCACACACACATCAACCTTCGTGCAGCTGGAAGGGATGCCTTTGTTTTCGGCTGGTGAGGCTGGATCTGTTGAACGGGTGACTGACCCCTACTTTTCTGGTCGCTGAGCTCTAAGCCCGCCCCCAGTCACCATTTCCGGTCATCCCAGTACCGAGACTTTTTGTCCCATGCTGTTTACATTTCCGATTTTCCGAATCCTCCAGTGACTTTTTAAAAAACCGGCACAACCTGCAGGACTGGAAGTCCCGCAGGTTGAGGGATAAAAGGTGGCCCCCCTTCCGAAAATCACGTACCTGACCCGATGTACGTGTAAACTGCCAGGGATCGACACGAATTCTTCCCAGGATATTTTCATTGTGTAAACGGCCCCCAGTAGTCTGCAAAGTCCTGCCAAGCAATGGGATTGTACTATTGGCCTTGGTCACATGCTGTGGGACTCATTCCTGCCTTCCAGGAGAATAAGGCAGACCAGCAGCTTGATCAAGGGCCCGCCTGCCAGGATGGGCTCCTAGGGTCTCGCAGGGCCTGATCCATTTCCTCCCAATGGAAATGGATTTAAACAGGTATTATCTTATAATGCTGTATTGTGCCCTACCCTGCCTTCCCACTGTTTCAGCCCTGTTTCTCCCCTGGGGGCTCAGAAGCAGAATGGGGCAAATGCTCTGCATTGTATGGACCACAGGGCTCTGAGACGAGGACAAGACAGGGTATACTGCCCATCTAGACAAACCCTCAGGCAAAGAAATACAGGTATAGTTTGTCCTAGCAAGATAGTACAAAACTTCACATGTTCTCATTGCCAATTCTAAACAAATCCATGATGGATTTTGACTCATTAATAAGATTCCAATCAAGTCATGAGAAGAAAAACACACACATGCCATTTATAGGAGGAAAAGTGAACATATGAACAATAAGGAATTAACAATAAGGCTAGTGTTTATATATATATATATATATATATATATATATAATGTATATTCTCCAATATAGGAATTCATGAACACAACAGAAGGTTGTGCTTGCAATACTGTGTTTTCATGGAACACAGGGTGAATACAGATATCATTTACCAAGCGGTAATTTTCACAGTATGTGTGT
This sequence comes from Gambelia wislizenii, assembly GCA_030847615.1. Classification (NCBI taxonomy): domain Eukaryota; kingdom Metazoa; phylum Chordata; class Lepidosauria; order Squamata; family Crotaphytidae; genus Gambelia; species Gambelia wislizenii. The sequence goes on from JAUMIR010000001.1 coordinate 142,936,572, forward strand.
AATCAAATGGAAAGCTGTTCTTCTGAAATATCCTGCCAAATCCTGAGCAAAACATTATCTCATGCCTGTGCCTAATTAGAAATCAGAAGAAGCAGGGGAGTAGTACAATCCCATCACTTGGCAGGACTTTACAGACTACTAGTTTCCCAAAAGGATATGTGTACACCATAGCAAGAGCCACTACTGAGTAAATGGATGTTTATAGTATCTGTACAATTCATCTACACAGCTTGTGTATTGCAAGGTTGTGACTGAGAATGTGTGAGCAATTTGATCAGTTGAGGGCTGTTTCTTTTTTTAAAAGAAATAAATGTCTGATCTATACCTCCCAAATTAAATACGAAAACAGATGCAGTTTTTGGTCAGAAAACTGTTCCTTGTCAGGCTTGCAGTGCACTGTATAAAAGAAAGGTAAGGGGGGGGGGATATGTTTAATACAATTTTGCACATTTGAAAAATGTGCAAAATGTTGCATATATTTCTAAGATATGCATGAAGACACTTTAGTCAAGCTGTCTTTTAGTGTTCATTTGAAAGATGTGCACAAAAATACATTGGGATCATTTTCTGTTAAAAACATATACACATAGAACCAGTACAGAATCAACAGAACGATGTAATAAAGAGATACTATGTGGAAATGGATTCCTGTTATTATCAGTGAGATCTGAGACACTGATTGAGACACTGATGAAGGAGTGGCTCATCGGATGTGGAAATGGGGTTCCTTCAAAGACAGTCAAATTCAATTGTCTGAAGAATAATTGATATCACTTCTAGATAGAATCAGATTGGCCCAATTTGGTTCCAAAGTTGAATGACACAAGTATGAAGTGATTTGGACTGAAGCAGAAATTTTCATAAATCAGACCAGGTCTTTAGTATGAATATAGAAGAAAGCAGCAAGGTGGTGTGATGTGAAGGTGGAAGAAGGAAGCTGGACTTTTCTCATTGACATTTCCAAAATGCAATCTGTGGGAAGAACCTCTTCAATCTCCTTGTTTCCTAAGGTGTGGGGGAAAAGTTTCTTAATTTTTTGTTCTTTCATCTGAGAGATCTTTTTCTAATCAGGAACAAAATTCCAGTTTACTTCCTGGCTAAGAACAAGATGCAAAATGAGGTGCGTTCAACTGAATGTATATGTGCTGAAAATCTTCTTCTTCTGCTTCTGCTTCTTTTTTTTTTCTGTTCCTAGCACAAAAAAGGCCATCCCTTAAATAATTTCCCTTCAAATTGGTAAAATTAATTCCATATTTTGAGTCTATGAGTCTAAATGTTTAACATATCTCTCTGGCTTTTCTTCACAAATGAAAATTCAGGAAGGACTCATCCCGCACTTTCTGCAAAGGCCAATCCGAGATAAACAAGTCCAGTTGCAGAAAGCACAGCAGAAGGTTCTCCTTGGGTGATGTTTCTGGGTTGTGATCCTTTCTGTGTTGTTGTTTCTATTCAAGACTTGTTTGGTGTGAGTTCTCAAATAAGGCTGCAGCATTGTGGATAGTGTGTCTCCATGCCTCCCGATGTGAGGCCAGGGCAGACTATTGTTGGTGGTCAATTTGGATGAGACTGAGACGTTGTTTCGGGGAGTCCTTGTATCGCTGTTTTGGAGTGCCCCTCTTATGCTGACCTGTGATGAGTTCACCATAGAGTACTATTTTTGGGACGCACTCTATGGTGAACTTGCCATGGGTCAGCATAAGAGGGGCGAACATACTTATGTGAAAAAACAACAAGCCACTAGGAGGCAATACAAATTTCTGAAGCTTGATTCAGATTTGGATACAGATCAGATTGTGTCAGATCTGAACTGATACAGATTAAAATGTGGCTCAATTCAGATTGTTCAATCAGTCTCTGAACTGAATTGAGGGCCTGTTCTACAGCTCTTACCCCCAAAAAGTACACACCTACCCATGATAAATGTATAGAAATAAATGCAATAACAGGCAATAAGTTGCCCTTTTATTCCTAACGTCTACACCCCATTGTAACTTTACCTTGCCTAATGTTCTTTGAATGCCAAGTAAAGCTTCTTTTCTTGAAGAGACTTTGGGCCTTTTCACATTGCACAATTATAGCACTATCGTTCCACTTTAAATTCTATGGCTCCATTCTATGGAATACTGACATTTATAGATTAGAGATGGTATTTAGAATTCTCATCCAGGGAGCTGTAGTACCTTACTAAACTACAAAGCCCAGGATTCCAAAGGCTGCAGTATGGACAATTTAAGTAGTTTCATAGTGCTTTAATTGTAAATTTTCCACCAGGTTTGCTGGACAACCTATAAACCTAATACCAGTTTGTAACTGCAAAGAGATTTTAATTTAATAGATATTACAAATATGTGCATGTTTATCTAGTGTCAGGCATTGGTCAGAAATATAAACTTCCTGAATGAGTTGGCTTCAAAGTGAAAAGAGTGGTTGCAGACTTTCTTTCTCTCTCCTTTTTTAAAAATCACCACATTCTATTTCTGCCCATGTGTCACATACCACAATGCTCTAATCAGTCATACCATCACCCTCTCTAAAAGAGTAAGTCAATACTCCAGCCTGTACCAACTGTGTTTTCCTGCAGTGCTATCCTTAGGTGGGCAGAGTAACTGCAATTAAATCAAATGACTTGGCTCAAAATTCCTATGAAGAAAGTCTAAGAACCAGAGTGGGAATTCCCAAGAATGTAAGCGGATCGTTATATAACTCTAAGAAGTGTGATTTAATCAGAACTAATCACATCTTCTCAATTGGGCTTCTGGCATTCTTTTGTAAGAAATTTATAAAGCTGGAACTTTCTGCTTTGAACCTTCACACATGCTGATAGGCTCACAGGTTATTATAAGAAAGAACCCATCAGGAAAGAGGAACTTTCATAAATTAGAAGACTATATTTAACTCTTTGAAAATCCATTGTATTATTGCAATAATACAGAGAAAATATAGGAGAAAATAACCTTCAATATGTCTTTGTTTTGTTCTTTCCAGCTGATAAAGGGCAGCTGCCTAATTTCCCTAATTGCCTCTCTGTAGTTATCAAATTTAGCACAGTTTGGCAGGAAACAAGGACACATGTCAGTCATGAGACATGCAGAGCAGACCATATGTTGCCTGCCCCTTTTTTGGGTCTGTTCACACTACATGATTACAACACTATGATCCTACTTTTACACCCATGGCTGTATCCTATGGAATGCTGGTGTTCATATAATGGGCCCTTGGTATCCAGTGGGGTTTGGTTCCAGAACCCCCAGTGAATGCCAAAATCCATGGATGCTCAAGTCCCTTTACATACAATGGCATAGTAAAATGGTGTCTCTTACACAAAATGTCAAAATCAAGGTTTGTTTCATGGAATTCTTAATTTGGGGGGGGGTATTTTCAACTCATGGATGGTGGAATCCATGGATGCCAAATCTGTAGATACAGGGGCCAAATTGTCATTTGATCAGACACAAGAGCACTGTGGATGAGAATTCCAAATACACTCCCTAAACTTGCAAATCCAATAATTCCAAAAGATGTAAACATGGCAGTTAAAGTAGAATCATAGTCCTATAACTGTGTAGTGTGAAAGAATTCCTAAATGAAGTCTGTCAGAAGTAAACTGGAGACTTGTCATCAATAAGCAGAGGAAAAGTTTCTATCACTCTGTAGGAACAGGGACCCCAGAGTTGGACAGGATTCCTTTTCCCTTAACCTCCATTGGAATTGACCAGAGATGATGATCACGAAATCTGCACTTTACTAAACCCTTTCTTGTTTACATCCAAAGGAGAGGTTACAGCCCTTGTCTCTTGTCAGATCTCCCTCCCCCTTTAACTGATAAGGAACACATGTGAGTCTCAAATGAACATAAAGCAAACCCCTAGCTCCTGGGTTTACCCACTGTAGCACTTTTAGTTACATAGCCCCTTTTTACGAATATGCTCTTGCCCTGTCTTGCACCTTTTCCTTTTCCTCCCACTCTGCTTTCTTTCCCACCCATATGCTTTTACCACAGGTCCACTTACTCATCCCCCTTTCTCAAGCTCCCACACCCGACTGGGATGCAGGAAAAGGGTTGTGTAGCCAGGGATGCAGAAAAAGGGGTTGTGTAGCCTGACATTTCAGAGACTTCTCTCCCTCCACTGGGTTGGGCCGCCTTGGATACTTGGCTAGAAGGGTCCTCTGCTCTTCCTGTCCTTGCCCTTTCTCTGGCCATCTTTCCTCCCTCCTCCAGCTCAACCCTTTCCCCACTTGTCTCATCTGCCTTTCCCTCAGTACCATCCTTCTCAGCTTTGTGCCCCATCTCTGCCACCCCCATCTGCTCCCTGTCCACATCCTCTCCTGCTCACTCTCCTGGATGTCCCTCCTTTTGAATTCCTTGCTCCCTGCCCTGTCCTCACTTCTTGCTCTGATGTCATCCAGCCCCTCCTCTCCCTGCTTGTCATGGTGATTCTGTAAAGCTTTGCAGGGTTTCCACTCTTGCTGCCAATCATTCCCTGCCATAGGCCTCCTAGTGCAGCCATATCCAGGGTTGCAGCTGGCTCCAGTGAATCCAGGGGCTGGCCTGAGAAGGGCAGTGAGCACCCCAACTGCCCCCCCATATCATCACACACTAGTCCCAGCAAGTTGTGGAAATGCTTAATAGGTCTCTGGAGTAGGGATGCAAAGACTACTTATATTTTTTTTTTTCTCATCCTCACTGAAAAATATGTTGGAACACATCAAGATACGGAATTGAAAAATGGCCAAACAGCACAATACTTTTTGTAATTTAGGACTTTTATTTTGTGTGAAAAGATATTTTGCACTTAAACTTGGGTGTTTGCAGAAAACAACATTTTTGCACAAAAGAAAATACATTTTTGACAAATTCACAGTTTTTCTGCACCAAAGGTTGTGTTTTTGTGTAAATGTAAGGGTTTTTTTTACATGTTTTCACAAAGAAGTCTCACGATGTAAAAAACAATGAAAATGTGCAAAATGTCTTGTAATCTTGCCAAAAGGGTGGATTTGGAATTTTTTTTCCATGCAAAAATGAAACAAGTGAAAGTATCTATCCCTACCCTGGAGGCAGTTTTAAGATGGGTGAGGGAAAGCAAACAGAGGCTTGGATAAGAGTTTTTCCTGTAGATGGACAAACTTGCTGATCTGGATATAAGCATCAAACTGCTGTGGCATGGGTCTGCATACTCTCAGAAGGAACAAGTGCATAGCTAACTCAATGCTTCTTATGGAGGCACAGATGTTTCCATTAACAGGGTTGTTCTTATCAGTTTCAACTGATTCATTGGAGAAAGCAAAGGTTGTCAAACTCATCATGTTCTTTTTATGTACAGATTAGACCACTATACTATTCTTTACTTGGGACTGTTTTAAAGATGGTTGAAAGTTTTCTCTTGGTTCAGAATGCAGCTTTACAGGTTGTTCAGAAGATGTAGGTGATAAAAGCATATAAAATGGAATCTGGCAGGCGAACTGGTTGCCAGTGCATTTCCAAGCCCAAATTAAAATGCTCAAGGTTATCTTTAAAAATCCTGATAACTTCTCTTGGACAAAGTTGCTTGAAGAACCACATACACTTATATGAATCTGCTCAGAAGGCATCCAAAGAAGCCTGGGTGACATGGCCATTGATGAGATAGATGAGGTTGTGAAGCAAAAGGAACAAGAGCTTTTCTGTGGGGGGCACCATCATTCTGGAATGCCCTACAAAAGAATTGAATACAGGACCCTTTTTATTCTTTTTATTATTATTATTCCTGAGGTTGAATTTCACATTCTACATTGTCTTAACTAATTGTATTTGTACTGTATCATTTCAATTTTTTACTTTGTAAATTGCCTTGGAGAGATTTTGTCTCTGAAGATGGTATAGGAATGGGCCAGAATCTTCTATCAACTTTTATTTAACTAGGTACTTAACTAAGTAACTTCTCCTTGCCCGACCACCCCCCATGAAAAAAAAAAACCCTAATGGGAACATCATTCAACCATGCCCTGGTCATTATCAGAATGGCTCTCCCTCTCCCCATGCAGCTGATGTTTGGTCAAGTAGGTTGGGGAGTAAGCTATGATCATGGCAATAGCATCAACATTGTGACTTAGGGCTTGTCTACACTGGCCAAATACCTCAGCTTCCCCCGTTCCAAAGTCCTGCAGTCCAAACAATGCAGGGTATTTACCCCAATCTACCCTAGGGCAGTCCAAATGACCCCCAGGGCAGATATGGAGCTGGGACAGCGGGAAGCCAGGATAGGGCTCAATAAGGCATTTTGAAAAGTTACCTGGTTAACCATGTCCACAGGAGCCTGTCTGGCATGCTGCTCCCACATGCAGGGGACTGGCAGACACATGCTGTGGGACCTCTGCCTGACTTCTGAGACAGCGGAGAAAATGGCAGTGGTGGTGGCATCAGCTTCAGTGATGGGCTGACATCTTGTGTGGTATCTAGCCCATTATCTCCAGGTAAGGGTGGGGAGGGGAGAACAGGCCAGCCCCATAGCCAGGATATGCCCTTAGTAGTGATTGTGAATATGAAAAAGTTATAGTTAGGTAACAGTTTCACATTCATGATAACTGTTTAGTCATGATTTTGACACTATTGCTACGATCATATTTTGTCTCCCAAACTACTTTGCCGAGCATCAGCTGCATGGGGAGGAGAGCCATTCTGCTGATGGGAAGTCATACCTGGAGAAGTTTCTTGGTTAAATACTTAGTTAAGTATAAACTGATACAGAATTATGGCCATTTTTTTTAACAAATAGATGAAATTATAACCCAGAAGCAAGAGTTCAGTCCTATTTTTAGGATGATGTGCATGCAGCTTAAAATTTTAAGAATGATTATGAGCTCTATGTTTTTAAAGCTATATGTATAAATTTAAAACCTCCCCCCCCTTTTTTTTTTTTTTTTTGAAAGCTAAAGATATAGGCACTTTTAACAGAAAAATCAAGCAAAATAAGAAGAATCCACATTAAGGAAAGATTAAAAGCGATCCTAGCCACAGAAAGAATTTAGAAGATTAAAAGCTATATAGAAGCAGATAACAAGATAAAAAGAAATCAGCAAAGAGACATCAAAAATATGACAACAAAGATAGAAAGGAAAACAGACAAGGATTAAATGAAACTAGTGTGAAAGAGTCCTTTTCAGTCTATGTATCTGAAGTGGGAAAGAATTGGGGGATGCCAGTCAATAATAATAAGAATAATAAAAAAAAAGGATCAAAGGGGAGTATAGTAGGTGTATAACAGAGATGAAAGAGAAGAGTGGGAACTAAGTCTTATCAAAACAGGGAACCTCATTTTCAAATGATTATAGCAAATTATATACACATATCATCAAATGAGCATAAAATAATTACTTTTTAATTTAGAATGCATGCAACTTAACAGCTATCTGCCTTGGGACATGTAGTGTAAATTATAGTTTTCACAACAGAATGCTGTTAAAACTATCAAATACTAACTGGTTTATTGTGGCATGAGCTTTTCACTGGCAGCCAACAACTTCAACAGACGGATGAATTGGCTGTAGAAATTGCTAGGTCACAGGTGTTGAAGTACAATGAAGAATAAATCAAATAAGGCAAACAGCAATACAAAATAAATTTCCTAGCAGCAATTGGCTGAGATGTGGTGACATAATAAGCATTCACAAGCATTCTAATACCTCAGGAAAATGTAGCACTCAAGAATTGATGCCCAAAATGAAAAGGAAAGGTTAACTGGTTGATGGAAGTCTCTCACAGAAACCTAGTTGCTGGGAATAAAGGTATGAATAGAAAAGGTATGAACAGAATGAATTAGAAAAGACTTGAGATAGGGAACTTTACTTTTTAAGAAAAAAAGGGGCTACCACTAAAAATGGCATCCCTGTGTCAGTTTTTATAATTCCAGATTATTGAATATTCTGATGTCTTTAGAGTTACCTAAGAGGTGGAGTATGCATTAGAACTCCACCTGTGATGCCAAAATATCCTGTGATATCAGGGGTGAATTATTAGCTCATCAGGAGGCCTATGTGAGAAGGGTAACTTCGGTGATGTTTTCATCTATGTATACCAATACTAACTGTAGAGAGCACTCCAGTTAAATTCAAACAAAGCATTTTATTGGGATTAACACAGGGGATCTGCTAACATACAAGAACATACACTCTTAAGAACCATACAAGGGTATTGGGAAGTAAGAATTGAAGGGATGGATATAACCTGGCCTTGGTATTGAACTGGCTGGTGGCTCATCGGGAGTCAAAACCCTCACTCCCTCCCTCTCTCCCTCCCTTTATTTCTTGCTGTAGACATGTAGGCTATTTGTTGCATGTATTTCTTTTGTCTCTTCTGTCACAACTTTAGGTGGTGGTTGGCGTGGGTCCTGATCCAGGGTCACCAGCAATGTGGAGGAGGTCTCTGTCAAGTTCAAGTTCATGGAGACCCCTCTTTAGGGGAGGGAGAGGGGTCGTCAGGCATGCAGAGCTTGGCCAGGACTCCTCCCCCCCCATCAGTGGTGGTGGTGTCGGTGGCAACCGAAAGTGATATCATTGACCAGCATTCAGGTTGGTTGATATCTGGATCCAGATTCATGCGATTGGAGTCAACCATTTTCAGCTGTTATCAATAATGTTGTGGCCTTTATTGCCAATATATATATACTTCATCATATAACAATATATCTTATGTGAAATATACATTGTGTCTGTCATCATTTGGGGAAGAGGGGAAGCGGAGAATGTCTGGCCTGGGTCCGCAATAGTTTATCTCTAATCAAAATGATTACAATGTCATAGTAGTGCAAATGGGTTCCCGCTATCACATGATGTCATCCTCCTCCTGTGGTTACTGTGTGCTCCAGGTGCCTATAATGCATCCCTTTTAATTGACAGGACACGCCGTCAATAGCTCTCAATATCACTATTTTTGCAGAATTGAAGTCTGAGAAAAAAACATCCCACTGTAATCGTGAGATTACAGTGTGGATGGGAAATCCTCTTTTCCCCTTCCCGATTTTCAGTGAGAAAACATCTGGGTGAGAATATGAAAATAATCTACAGGATGCTCTTTTAATTAACTGTCCAGTTTTCTTTGCATGTTTTAGGTTTGTTTAAGTGTTTATATGTTCATTTACTTTGTTAATTAATGGGGTTGTGTGTGTGTGTTTTTAAGCACACTTACGTCTTCTTGCAAGAACTGCCAAAATCTCGCCCATGTTAAATCACGGAAGAAAAATCCTGTTCTTAAAGTGCTAGTTGTGGTCATGTGATAATTACATGGTGGTAGTATCACATGATTATAATGACATGCAATACTTAGTGTAATAATGCCACTATGTTTTCGCTTTCCTCAATAGTGGAATTACAGCATTTTTAGATGCTAAGATTTTTTCAGACGAGCCCCTTCAAATGTTCTTTTGCTGCCATAGGGGGAAAAAACATTTCTATGCCAGCAAAAGAATGTCCCGCACTGCACATACCTTCTCTCCCAGTCAATGGCTTCCCCAGCAATGAAGAAGTGAACTGAGTTCCATTCTCTTCCTCTTCTGAAATCCGGCGGATTCTTGTGAGAGTTGATCACATAAGAAATTCAAAAATAAAACCAAAAATAAAACATTTTAAATTACGTTAAGCACCTAAACACACATTAAAACTTCCAAGTTACCTGGGAAGGGTCATTAGAAGTTCATCACTTACCTGGATTAACAGAGTCATTAAACAGAGAGTCTGTGAACATTTAGAAGGCAATGCCATAATCACAAAAAGTCAACATGGGTTTCAGAGTAACAAGTCATGCCAGACTAATCGGATTTCTTTTTTTTTATAAAATTACCAGCTTGGTAGATGAAGGGAACACTGTGGATATCACATACCTTGATTTCAGTAAGGCCTTTGACAAGGTTCCCCATGATATTCTAGTAAACAAGCTTGTAAAATGTGGGCTAGACAAGTTAACTGTTCAATGGATTGTAATTGGTTGACCGGCTGAACCCAAAGGGTGCTCAGCAATGGCTCCTCTTCATCTTGGAAAGATGTGACCAGTGGGGTGCCACAGGGTTCTGTCCTGGGCCCAGTGCTATTCAACATCTTTATCAATGACTTGGATGAGGGAATTAGGGGCATACTTACCAAATTTGCAGATGACACCAAATTAGGAGGAGTAGCTAAGACCCTGGAGGACAGGATCAAAATTCAAAATGACCTGGATAAACTGGAGAGCTGAGCCAAAGCTAACAAAATGAAATTCAATACGGAGAAATGTAAGGTACTGCACTTAGGGCGAAAAAATGAAATGCATAGATATAGGATGGGGGAGATCTGGCTGAATGAGACTATGTGCGAAAGGGATCTAGGAGTCCTAGTAGACCACAAGTTGAACATGAGTCAACAGTGTGATGCGGCAGCTAAAAAGGCCAATGCAATTTTGGGCTGCATCAATAGAAGTATAGTGTCCAGATCAAGGGAAGTACAGTTGTCCCTTCACATTCGCTGGGGTTTGGTTCCAGGACCCCCCGTGAATACCCAAATCCGTGCATACTCAAGTCCCATTATATGCAATGGCAGAGCAAAATGGTATCCCTTATATAAGATGGCAAAATCAAGGTTTGCTATTAGGATTGTTATTTTTTTAAGAATATTTTTCAAGCCGTGAATACTCAAATCCGTGAATGTCAAATCCGTGAATGTGGAGGGACAACTGTAATAGTGCCACTCTATTCTGCCTTGGTCAGTCCTCACCTAGAATACTGTGTCCAGTTTTGGGTACCACAATTCAAAAAGGATATTGACAAATTGGAGCGTGTCCAGTGAAGGGTGACTAAAATTGTGAAAGGTCTGGAAGTGTTGCCTTATGAGGAGAGACTTAGGGAGCTGGGTATGTTTAGCCTGGAAAAAGGATGGTTAAGAGGCGATATGATAGCCCTGTTTATGTATTTGAAGGGGTGTCACGTTGAGGATGGAGGAAGCTTGTTTTCTGCTGCTCCAGAGATTGGAACACAGAGCAATGGATGCAAGCTCCAGGAACAGAGATTCCACCTGATCATTAGGAGGAACTTTTTGACAGTAAGAGCTGTTCGACAGTGGAACACACTCCCTCAGAGCATGGTGGGGTCTCCGTCATTGGAGGTCTTTAAACAGAGGCTGGATGGCCATCTGTCGGGGATGCTTTGATCGTGATTTCCTGCATGGCAGAGGGTTGGACTGGATGGCCCTCATGGTCTCTTCCAACTCTGCAATTCTATGATTCTATGATTCTATGATTGTATGGATGCTGCAATCTCACCTGGAAGTTTTGTGCCCCATCAGTCATTTACTCTGCAGCGATGATATTTAAAGGGCCAGAGATTTCACACACCGCAATGTCTGAAAAAATCTGGCACTGCTGATCTATTAATGGCTTAAAGTGATCTGCTGAAAGTGGTGCCCTATTACCAGCTAATTGACAGACTGGCCACAGGAGAAGAACAATGTTGCCTGATAATGATGACGCGGAATGTCATTATCACATCATTTTGGCTCTTTTTTTTTTTAACCTTGTCTGATAAAGTCCCTAGTCTGATAAATCCTATTTCTAGAGCCTCTTTTTAGTATGAGAAAGAATGAAATGTTTATTGTGTTAGTTAACATTAAATAATAATTTCTATGTTTGTTTTCTTACCACTGGAGAGCCAGAACCAACAACACCCATTTGAACTAGAATTCAAGGACTTGTAGAGATCAACATATCTATATTGGCAGATTTCATACCAAGCATTTTACATCATTAATCATTTTGTCAGAATGTTGAAGGAGATCACATAACTTGCAGAGAAAAACTCACTAACAGAAAAGGAAGGGTATGAGAAGATTATTGGCCATGACATCTTAAGTGCAAGAAGGAGGATGGCAGAAAACTGGAATCCAGTCAATCAGTCATCACAAGAAAAGACTAATGAACCCCCCTCCCTCAAAAACAATGTTCCACACTGAATAACTGAGAAGGGCTATTATTTATGTGGTACATGTAAATAGCCCAGCTTTTTAAACAGATTAGATTTCAGTGACAAGAATGCACATTTCCACTTACTCAGGAAGAAACATGATTTATGCTTCATTACACATTAGAACAGGGATTTATATTCACACTTTCAACAATGTTTTTACACATTACACCATCAATTACAAACATTAATTCTCAGTTTCTGCTTGCATACCTGAAAAAAATCATTAAAAAATAATCCAGTGGAAATCAATCTTTTCCTCATTCTCTCTCTCTCCCTCTTTTTCTCCCTCCCTCCCTTTCTATGTGTGTGTATGCACAAGTGTGTAAAGGTGACATTAATGGGGGTGTGCTTGCACCAAATATAGTGGCTCTTTTTCTCGTGGAATGATCAGAGTAATTTTGCTGGACCATTTATTTTGTTCTATCCATATGAAAAATAATCAATAGTACAGAGTACATGAAATCAATAACCTAATGCTGTCCACTCTGGGAGCTGATATACAATATATATTTTGTTTTTGAAACTACCTGTTTGTGCTGAATGGGCTGATCAATTTCCTTGACATGAACTGATATCAAGATTTTGTTATCATCAATCTTCAATCTACATAAGGAAGTTTTGTTTGTTGTTTTGTTGTTGTTGTTTTTGTGTGCCTTCAAGTTACTTCTGATTTACAGCAACCCTAAGGTGAACTTATCATGGGGTTTTCTTGGCAAGATTTATTCAGATGAGATTTGCCATTGCTTTCCCATGCATCTGAGAGCATGTGACCTGCCTAGAGTCACCCAGTGGGTTTCTATGGCTAAGCATGGATTCAAACCGTGGTCTCCCATTGTCCTAGTCCAACACTCAAACCACTACACCATGCTGCCTCAAGAGTTGTTTTAGAAAACTCAGTTCTACTTATAGCAAAGAATTCAGGTGGCAGCGAAAACAGGCTAGGAGTGGGGGGGAAGCACACACTAAAACATTGAATATCACGAGCAGAATGATTATGTGTATTTATTCTTAATTCCTTCAAGTTAATTGGGAAAATAAGGCTGAAATCCTAGGGGGATTTGCATCATCCCCATTTTACAGCCATATCCAGTTCACATAGGCCACACCCATCCAGTTTTCCAAAACTGGAAGTAAGCAGATGAAGTTGTTTTTGGGAAATTACTTTTTGGGCTCCCAAATATTTCCAGAAATGGCAATTATGTAAGGAAACTTTTACATATGTAACATATAAACAGGATTTGTGCTATAGCTTTTGTTAAGATATAGCCCAGCTTAGTACATAAGAAAGGTTATTTTGACACACCTAGACATTCATAAAAATGTCCAGCTCTGACAAGATTTTACATAACCTAGGAAAAACGTTTTTCCAAGAAAATTGTATTAACACAAAATTGTTTTTTATACAAAGAACTAGATTTTCTACAACATTCAGACTTTTTTTACATAAGAGCATGTCATTATATTTTGCATAATACCCGGTTTTTCCCCCTGTAAATTAATCTTCACAAAAATGCCCCCAAAAAGCACCTGCAGTGCAAAAATAATTGACAAATGCTGGGAAATAATTGAAAAATACCTATAATCTTGCCCAGAAGGGAGAACATTTTTGAAATTATTCATTTTTGCAAGCAAAATGTACATGGAGATTGATTCCCCTAGTATAATGCTAAAACTGTGGAAATAACCAGGCAAAAATAATTAGGTAAAAATATATCAACACACACACACAGGCATTTTTTAAATTTTATTTTTTTATTTTTAACTACCTAGTCCATGAACGATGCACATGCTGGGTACAGTTGCTTTATATCTAAGTACAGAGGAAAACCTAACAACACCTTCCTCCTGTGTAACAGAAAATCAATGTGTTTATTAATACCAATTTCTTTGAACTCAGTGGGGTATCTGACTCCAGCACAAGTTTTTGAAATGTACAATCAAGTGAGGGGGCAGTGAAGGAGGATGACAGATTGTGCCCTGAACAAACAAACTAATTAATGAAAAAGAAAAAGGATAAAAATGCATTTTAAGTGGAAGGTACCTGAATCTGATTTTGGAAAAATACAGACTATGACAAGGATACATACGTACATACTATGAGTACAACAACTATTTAACAACTCCTAGTTTATTTGTGTGTGAGAGTGTGTGCACGTTTCTAGATTTAAATTTACACTTCTATGCTTATATACACCCACACACTCATACATGTCACCATCTTTTTATTGAAATATGTGGATCAGAGTCAATCTGTTTTAGGACATTCATGTTGAGAGTTAGCATTTGTCCCTTGTCCTAGTCATGGATAATCCAGGGTATGATTTTTACCATGTGAAACTTTAGCTTTAAAGATAGTTAAGTCTCAGTTCTAAATGTGCGTGCATGTGCTTTTAAGTCGCCTTACAACTTATGGTGACTCCATGAATTACATAGGGATTTCTTAGGCAAGGAATACTCAGAGGTGGTTTTGCCAGTTTCTTCCTCTGAAATATAGCCTACAGCACCTGATATTAGTTGGCAGTCTTACATTCAAGTATGTACCAGGGCTGGAACTGCTTAGCCTCCATGGTCAGACAGGTTCTGATGCCTTTAGGGTATTTAGGCCAATGTTCCTGGTCTATTTTTTATTTTTTTATTTTTAGGTATGTATTTATACCCCGCTCTTCAGCCACGAAGGCTCTCAGGGCAGCTTACAAATTGTTAAGCAATAGCACTTTCCACATCTATCCCACTTTATAGCATGCTAGGCACTAAGTGGTTTCTAATGTGTGTTAGCTAATTTTCCCCAGAAGCTGGGTACTCATTTTACCACCCTACAAAAGGATGGAAGGCTGAGTGAACCTTGGAACCCTTGGGATTGAACTTACAATGTTGTGGCTGTAGTACTGGCATTTACCCAGTATGCCACCAGGGCTTCTGTAACATTACAGAAATAGACTTCCACTCATACAATGAAATATTCCCATTCATTCCTCCTCCCCGCAGCCTTTTGTATGTATATCCTCTCTAAATCCAGTCCAGAGGGGTCCACCAATACTTCAGAGCAGATTTGGGAGGTGTGTAAGAAGGCAGGGAGAAGGGGAATGTGTTTATCTCTTCAGCTAGGTGTGTGGACAACTGGTTTATGCATCTCACTGGATTTCTGAAAATTAAAATTTGAGCCATGAGGAGAAAGACCTTTTCTACTGTGCTTCTTGAAGTATAGAACATTTTCCCCCAAGAGGATTCTATTTATCTTTAATTTCTTTTTGAAAACATATTGCTACTTACAGTATTTCAGCCCATCCCCCTAACACACACACACAAACACAAAACAGGGTGGAAATATATTTCTTTGCTTTCTCCCTGCTTATACGTTTCAAAATGGTTTGATATTATTTTATTGTCTGTGAACAGCCTTGAAGGCATTGTTATTTTTTGAAGTTTTTTTTCTTGTTCTGTTAGAAAGTGGCATATAAGTTTGAGGTTTCTTCTTCTGTTTAAAGGTAGAATAAAAATACTGGAAACAAAGAAATATTATATTCCATGGCTATAATATCAGACTATATAATGTGTGTGTGGCAGTGGGAGGGATGAAGAGTGAAAGTCATCTTCAGCATTAGAACTTCAACATTAGCAACAATGGAAGAAATCTCTTGATTGTCATTATATTTGTGTTACTGATTAGAGATGTAAGTCCTCTGCTATTTCATTGTCACATGCAAGGATGGATAATAACCATCAGCCCATATTCTATACAGTACAACCCCCATATCCACTGATTCATTTACTCATGTCCCAAAAAATATGGCCTCTCTAGGGATCTTCCAGCTCTTCCAGCATGACTGTATGGTATGCTTTACCATACAGTCATATTGGAGGACCTAGAAGATGCCTAGAGAGGTGTTCTCTCTAGGTATCTTCTAGGTCCTCCACCACAACTCTATGGTATTTGTGGGCCAGATGTCAGTCATTTTAATAGGGTTTGCTATTAACTGTGATTTCCATTATCGACAGTAAGCCTGGGAATGTATTCCCCATGGATAAGGGGGTTGTACTATATCTCCTACTTAGTTAATGTGTGTGCAACTAAGTAAGGTCTCGTGGCCTGACCCCTCCACCTGTTTTATCAGGCAGCTGCCACTCTGAGAGATGGAGGTCTATTCAGCTCCTGGGGTGCAGGAGGTTTACGTTTCCATCCCCTCCCACCAACATGCAAAGAATTGCGACAGGGGTGCTCCTTCTGATTGGCACAACCTCTCTCACTGATGTGTAAATCTCATCTTCTTGCATCCCAAATGCCAGCTGAAGAGACCTCCATCTCTTGGTGTGGTTACTGTCTGGTAATGTAGATTTGGGAGGGCATTTATGATAGTGGCAGTGGTGAATACAGAGCAGTTACAGATCTGTAATTTAAGGTTTTGAGTTTGTAAGTGCAATACAGAATGCCTACCATAGCTTTTGCCTTTCTGTGGGAGGAAATGAATTTATCCTCTTTATTCTACCTGGATTTGAACTAGAAGGGTTCCAGAACTATTCTATTGATAAATAAACATGTTTTCTGTACCAAAAAAAGAGTTTATTGCACAATAAAAATGTGTTCTGCAGAGGAAACACTTTTTTGCACAAAACCCCATGTATTCCTCATCAGAATAATTTCCCCAAAACATCATGGGACATTCAACTTCTGGGAGAAAACTGTGCAAAAGTCTGCTTGGTCCATGATGCTTCCAGACATAATTTCCCAACTGTTGGGAAACTAATTTTTCATCCAGAAAATGAATAATTAAGAACAGTCTTCCCATCTCTATTGAAGATTAATGGATAATTTGCACATGGAAAAAAGATGAAAAAGCAATTCATTCATGCAGAATCCATGTTATTGAAAAAATGCCAAGCTGTTACCATTCCTGTCCAGGCAAAATTGTGCACCGATCAAACATTTCAGCAGCTTGATATTCCGCAGCTTGATATTTCTCCTCTCAACAGAAATATAAAATCTATTTTAACTATTTATTCTGCATCTGTCAGTGTATTTTTCCTCAGCTCACTACTGTGAGACACCAAAGTATCAACTGTTCCATCTCTCTTTGTGACAGAACCATTTTAGTATATAGCACAAACATTATGGTCTGTCATAATTATGATTGATAATTGTTTTTGTATCCTTTTTATTTTTTAAAAAACAATATTTCAGTTTTATATTTGAATAATATTGCTTGGATGTCTAGCTGGAAAGGTGCTATATGAATGTAAGAACTAAATTAAATCCATTTTAATTTCAAACTAAATTAAAATATGGTTTATTAATGTAGGAATAAATTAAAAATTTGCTTGAAGTAATAAAGAATCTTACATATTATTTGATGGCATTGTATCTCCCCCCCCAATAATACAAAACATACAATATATACAATATATAGAAACATACAAAAATACAGACACTACATATATTATACATATTCATATAAACCTATAAACTGCATACAGGTCTACTTCCTTACCATCTAGCTCATGAACTTTATTGCTTCTGCTCTATTAATCTTTCCTTTTACCTAGTTATAGTTTCATTTAACTATGCAAAAATGGATCTACATAGTATTTATATATTTACAGGATCTCTTAAATTTGCACTTTTCATCTTCTGTATTCGTCCATCCTGTATTCTTATTAACCCAAGGTTCCACTCCCCTGTTGTTTTCTTTTATTACACCTTTATCCTTTATTATTTGGTGGCATCATATCTTGAGGTGTGGAAGTGCCTTTCTTCTTGGCTGAATTTGTTCCATACAAAATTTTAGTAAATAGGAAAACTAATGGTATTGGTCAAAATTTTATTTTTTTTTATTTATTAGTTAAAATGTTTATACCCACACTATATCAAATGTTCTCAAGATTGTGTACAATAAAATCAATCTAAATGTTTTTTAAATATTAAAGTTGTAAGGCAGTAAAGGGTAATTTAAATGTTCTGAAGACATATTAAACAACACATCAATTTAAAACACATTTTAAAACTATAACCCACCTATACAAATTGTTCAAAACTACCTGAACATATTGTGTACTACAGCTGGCCCTACTTATCCATGGATTCAACCATCCATGATTTAAAAATACTTGTCATCCTTGTGTGCTGCTTGTGTAGTTTTTGCTACATCTGATTATCTCCTTGGTCTGAGATCTAGGAATAGAGAATGAATAATTTTGCTTGAGATTTTTCCTCAGGGAAATTTTACAGTTACCAAGTTCATATGGACTTTCATGATGATAGTGAACATATGCACCATGAACTCAGAAAAAAAATATAAATAATATATTTCATCCTTGATTAACTGTAGGCAATTCTGAAGTAATAACCAGGAATGGCTGCTCTTGAGAAGCAGATGATTGGGCAGGCAAGTACACTTTAATTTCCATATTAACTCATGTGGAAGTTATCTTCAAATGATAATGGAATAACAATATCCTTTATTTGTGGGTGATAGATCTATGTTTGTACAGACACTATGACTGTATTCCAGTTGAATAATACTCTCATCATTTTGAAATGTTTCCACATGGCTTAGGATAATAAAATATATATTGAGAAAATGGGGTTCATATAGGTCAGGTGAGCTAATTATAACTACAAAAAAACAAATCCTATTCTTCTTTTGCTGCTGTTCCTCTTTTTCTTGATGTAAGGATCTCAGAATTCTTATAGAATGATGGAGAGTTCTGACCTTTGTGTATATATATATATATATATATATATGTAAACCTGTCAATCAAAGTCGGAGTTCTTTTCAGCTACATGAAATTCACGTAACCTTATGGAATTACCAGACAATCAAATCAACACAATTGAATTGTAATCGGTTGGTGGAAGGGAGCAGGGTGCTCAGAAAACTGCTGTAAGCTTGTAAAAAAAAAGTTTATCAGCTAAGAATGTTCCTTAAGCCCAAAATTCATACCAAATCTTCTGAAGTAAGTGAACAGGGCTGTTTTCTCAAAATTACTTGGAAAGTTTGGGAAGGACTTATCCAATTAGCTAGATTTTCCAGTTGTTAGCAACAAAAAAGCATAAAGATTAATAATCATATCATCAGCTAAGGCTATGATACCAATTCTTCTCAAGCCAGAACTGAATTGGAATATTTCAGCTTGGCATTGAAGTGCTCCAGACTATGTCCCTATCAGTCTGAAGAGACTCAGACCTATTTAGTGATCTGGACATGAAAGTGGAGTAAAATAAAGGCAGCTTGTACGCTTCCAAAATGGTGCAAAATGACATCCCAGTCTTCTGCACAGGCCAATTTAATAGATGCATGTCTTCCCAATAGAGAGGATTACCCTGTTGAGCCTAACCTTTTAGCTGTTAGAAATAAGGAGCTTGTCAGAAAAGGAGGAAACAACCATCATGCAGCATCACAAACATTGTTGAATGCACAGAGATTCAAATTTAAACTTTTAAGATCTATGTGCTCAGCATTCACCCTTACAACTGAAAGACAAATCTCTCAGTTTTATTTCCTCCAACACTCCATTCTGTCCATCATACCTACAAAGTCTGTAAATCTTGGAAAGTTCTTATTTAAAAGATGGACCAAATGAAATTAGTTCCCATCCCTCATTACCACTTCCTGAATCAGGTTTAAATAAATAAATAGCTATTTTTATACTTTACATAGAGAGCAACAGCTTTACATTTATACCATATATATATATATATATATATATATAATTTTCTATATATAAAACATTATTTTCTATATATCATTATATCTACTGACAACTGTTTGTAATGATTACTAGAAACTGCAGGATGCCTGTCTAATGACCTGCAATATAGCCAATGTTTTAAAGTTCTAGGCTTCTTATCCTCCTTCTATTCCTTCTGTGAAGAAATAACTATTGATAGAAATGGATACATTTCTACTTGAATGGAGTATGTCTAAATTCAAATTGTCCAGTGAGAAACATTCTGCAAATTATAAAGTCACTGCACAAAGTGTTCAAAAGAGTAAAACCTCAGAGGATTTGTAGAAAATAAGTTGAAAGGGAAAGTCAAGAGCCAAATCTCTTCCGAACACCTGGGAATTACATAAACCAAATAACAGAAACTCAGCAGAAAGTATAGTATAGGTCAAGACAAGTGTCATCCTCCTCCCAGGATGCTTATATAGAATTGGCCTAGTTTGTGGACTAAAGATGAGAACCCTCCCAAAGTTGAGTTTGGTTGTAATCATACATCTTACCATTTTACCAGGTCAGATTTCCACTGCAACCTTTCAGTGAGAAAATAAATGTAAATTCTAACTTGTTTTGTCCTCATGCATAATCTCTAATGTCCCAACTTGTCTGGGATGGTCCCAGTTAATCGTCTATGGACTCCCATGGACACACAGGGCCCAATCTGGCAGAAATGGATAAACTGGTTATTTTCTTAATATACAGTAAAAGGTCATATCCTGGCTTGCTCCTGTTCCGGCCCTGTATCTGTCCCAGGGGTCATTTGGACTGCCTGGGGACAGATTGGAGTAAATGCTCTGTGTTGTTTGGACTACAGAGGTCTGGAATGGGGACAAGCCAAGGCCCTCAGTCTTGGACTGGAAGCGACATCTCTTGAGGAGCTTGGAGATTTCTTGATATGTTGTCTCACTGTGATGACATGGCTAGTGTTCACTAGAATCTAAGCAACAGTGAGTTTTAATCACATCCCCATTTGCCACTAAGAGAGGAATTTTCTCTGTGAGGAAATTTGACATGGAAGATGAATGTCCTAAGACCAGTTCATCCCAACTCAGTTCTTTTAGCAGCAAGGAAAAAGTAAAACAACAGAAGCATCCTTTGAAGATATTTAGCGCCTAGAAGATGAAGGGATCTCATCAATCCAAACCCTATGTATCCTTTAAGCAACGAGGGTAACCCCTTCCCCTATTGAGGAGATTTGTTGAAAGGCAGATTGGTATCAGAAAATATGGCAACCATGCCCAAATGGTCTTTTGGAATTCTCCATAGCTATTTATGGGTTAAGGAACTGACCTTTACTTTTTCTTTTGAATTGCTCTGAAGAAAAAAGAACCCTCCCAGTAGGTTTGGTTTTTTGGGGGAGGGGCTCACTGTCAGCAGGAACACTACTTCATTCTTTGTCTTAAGAATATTGTTTGTTTGAGCACTAACTGTATAAGCAGCTTAGCCACCATTTCACATTTTATACAATACCCTAGAGGACCTTGCATACTTCCAGAAAAGGTGAGGCAAGGGAAGAACAACTGCCACAAAACTGATAGGGAATCAGGGGGTTCTGCAGTCTGGGTTTCTTTTTTCAAGGCAGAGGAGAGAGAAATTATTCACCATTTTCTCAGGAAAAAAAATATTGTCTGAGAAATGAAATCAGCTCAGCTCTTGAGAACATTAATCTTCATTCTTAGAGATTAATTTTCCCTATCCACCTTTTCAGTGTTAGAGGGACATTCCCTATTACTAAATCTCTCTCTCTGGCCTTTCTTCACAAATGAAGATTCAGGAAGGACTTCTGCAAGCGCGCTGATGACTAAAAAGGCCAATCCAAGATAAACAAGTCCGGTTGCAGAAAGCAGAGCAGAAGGTCTCCTTGGGTGATATTTCCGGGTTGTGATTCTTTCTGCATTGTCATTTCTCTTCAAGACTTGTTTGGCATGAGTTCTCAAATAAGGCTGCAGCATTGTGGATAGTGCGTCTCCATGCCTCCTGATGTGAGGCCAGGGCGGACCATTGTTGGTGGTCAATTTGGCTGAGCCTAAGATGTTGTTTCAAGGAGTCCTTGTATCATTTTTTGGAGTGCCCCTCTTATGCTGACCCATGGTGAGTTCACCGTAGAGTACTATTTTGGGAGATGATGGTCGTCCATCCATGTTCTGCCCAGCGCAGCTGTGTTCTCAATATCATGGTCTCAATGCTGGTGATCCCTGCTTGCCCAAGGACAGCAACATTCATCACATAGTCAGTCCAGTGTATATTTAGGATTGTGCATATACAGTGCTGATGAAAGCATTCGAAGAGTTGTAAGTGGTGGTGATAGATGACCCATGTTTCAGACCCATAAAGGAGAATAGAGAGTACATAGCTCAAAACATCATTAGGGTACACAAGCCTCTCTCCCACAACAAGGGGGCATCAATGGAGAGGTTTACTAAATAGTAATAATAATAATAATAATAATAATAGGTCTCTGTGTGTGTGTCTGGAGAAATTGGGTTGTAACATGTACCCCTCAGAGTCCATGTTCCTTTAATCCATTAGACACTACTTGAGGGTCAACATCTACATGTTGCTTGCTACGTGCTGCTGCCACAGATATGCAATCCTAGTTCTTGTTTAATTTCGGGACCTTGGGTGAAGGTGGGTCTGTTTTAATCCTCTCACTCATTTTCTGTGAGCATCGGATCTATACTGCTGTTTCAGACATTTTCTATCCTTCCTTCCTTTCATTTTGGCTCCCAGGAGTCCACACAAAACACTGGCATTACTTTACTCATAAAGTGATTCAGGTCACCATAGGCTTGGAGATGATTTACAGTGTTTTGCAATGGTTTGCAGAAGTCATATTTTAAAGAGTTCCGTTTCTTAAGCAGCTATATCGGATCTCGTTTGATATGAGAAATTGGAAAACGTTTTTGACACTTCAATTTTGTAACAAATTTATATCAAGTACGTGTTTAGACTCTGACCAGGTGTAGACAGTATCTCACAATGAAAGGATCATTCAGATCTAAAGTGTCACCTGTGTTGTCATAAGGAAATAATAAAGATGTGGAGGTACAGTTTGTATCATCAGTAGCTCTACTGTAAAAAGCTAAAGGCAGCCAGAAAAGGCTCCCAGTACAACATACAAGTCAAAGATAGAAACTATAACTTAGCCTTATGTTGCATAGGAGCCCTTAATCTTGTATGGTTGGGAGAAAATAATTGAAGGCAATAGACATGGAGGCAAAGAGAGGCACATAGATAAAGTGATGGTCAGGTAACATCCCATGCAGCTTAGAAATTTAATTTTGAACCTCTTGGGAAGAGATTTACCTTAAGAGAAAGCTGATTTGAAGGAAGGATTACCTGAAACTATAAAGATACTTACCCTTTACTCTTCTAGACAGCTGCTTGCTTATGGATAAGAATTTCCCATTTATGTTACTGAAAGCTATTCAGATGTTTAGTGCCATTTCCAGCTATTATGAACTCCTACCTTGTAACTTTGTCCAAATGAATTTTTTTGCATAACATTTTCAGAAGCATATAGATTTAATATAGAAAGTCAACTAGAGGGAACATATGAATCTTGACTTTAAATACTTTCTTCAAAAATTCTGCACAGATCTGCCCACCAAAATGGAAATGTAAGAAATGGAGAATGGTGGGGAAAAAAAAAAAAACGAAAAACATCCCTGGATGCATATAGGAAGAAGCTTTCAAGTGGTTCGTAGGAAGTTCAAAATGTTTCTGTTTACTTATGCAGGGTTAACTTGATCTGGGTTTCCCCATTTCACACAGGCATATTGTTATTTCTGAATAAAAAGTTTGCTGAAACATGTAAAAAAAAATCTGTCTAGAAGAAGCACCCATAAAACTCAGTTCATTTCATTGTAGATATACTTGTGTTTCTATGCTAGTACCAACAATACTTGCTGGCATCTGGCAATAACTAGATTTTCCAGGCATTTAATATCTCATATACTAAGATATGTCAGACATATCAAACTGGTGTGGGCAACTGTTCAAGGATGGGGCCCAACAACTTTTGTGCCTCCTGCAGACCACACCAGAAATAATGCAGTTCAACACAGCTTTAACTATCATGGCTCCATCCTATGGAATCCCAGGATTTGTAGTTTGTCATGGCACCAGAGCTCTCTGACAGAGAAAGCTAAATATCTCACAAAAACTATAAATCCCAGAATTAAATAGCATTGAGCCATGGCAGTAAAAGTCGTGTCAAACTGCATTATTTCTGCAGTGTGCCAGCAGCCTTAATTTGTGCTTTAGTTCCAGCTGTCCCAACTCTTTTTTAGTGCTATGATTCTGCCCTTCTCTCCTTCATTCTCTCTTTCTATTTTTTTTCCCCTTTGGATTTCTACCTCTGACTTTTATTTTCTAGAAAAAATATCTTCTCAGTCCTGCTTTATCCAATTCGGTCAGTAGCTCCACTTATTGGAGCACTTTTTGTCCACTTGTTGGCCTTTATAACTTCCTTTTCTCTATTTCTTTTGACCTTTGCTCATTTCCTACCCCCATCTCATTCTATTTTCTGGGTTAAACTTCCTAACCTATATATCCTCCTGAAACATTTGACCACTAAATAATTACCCTTAGGATGAAACTGACTAATATCTGCACATGTTTACACACACAAATTCAAGAATGCCTTAACATCAAACTAAGCGAAAAAAAATGGAGTAGTCACACGTCAAATCATAGGGAGTGATGAACTGCTCTTTTAAATAAATTCCAAAGTAACAACAAAGCAGATGTATGCATCTCACAGCCTATGTTGCTCCTGAAATCATAATCACCTGGCCAGCTAGGATGCTATCCATCCCACCTGTCCTTTGAAAAATGACACTCCTGGATCCTATACTAGCAATATTTAATAGTGCCTGTTATCAGCTTCGGCTGATACGCCAACTGTGCCCTTACCTTTATACAAGGGATCTGGAAACTGTGGTACATGCTTTGGTAACCTCACATTTGGATTACTGTAATGCACTCTACATGGGGCTACACTTGTGCCCAACCTGGAAACTTCAACTGCTACAAAATATGGCAGCCAGGTTAATTACGCGAACATCTAGGAGAGAGCATATAACATCTGTGCTTAAATCTCTCCACTGGCTGCCGAACAGTTTCCGGGCACAGTACAAGGTGTTGGTTTTAACCTTTAAATTCCTACATGGCTTGGGTCCATCTAATCTCCGGGACCGCCTCATCCCATATGATCCCCCCCGCGCACTTCGGTCCTCTGGGAGGAACCTGCTGCAGCCTATGAAAACTAGGCTGTTGCAGACCTCCCAGAGGGCCTTCTCTTCTATGGCTCCCAGACTTTGGAGTGGTCTGCCAGATGAGATCCGTCTTATCACTACTCTTGATAGCTTCAAGAAAGCACTAAAGATGGATCTCTTCCGGCAGGCCTTCCCAGAATAACTTCCCAGTTCAAGTGGAGCTGATGGCTTACTCACCCCCTTGCCGTCGTTGCCATTATTTATTTATTTATTTATTGTATTTTATCTTTGTTTTAATTCTCCATTAGTTTAATTTAGTTTTAAGGGGTGGGGGGATAGGATGGGGAAGGATTGTTTTAACCTGATGTTGTTTTAATCTTGTTGTACACCGCCCCGGTTGCCGAGCAGAGGGGCGGGTTAAAAATTAAAATTATAATAATTATTATTACAGCATCTGCAGTAGTCAGAAAAATGATGCCCATACTGTGATAATGTTCACACATGGGTACCATATGCCATAGCCTGTGAAGTAAACTATTTATGCACTTAAAATTTCCACTACCTTGACAGTGAGCCAGCATGATGAAATAGAATCATTCTGGATTTGCTTTAGACTTAATGCTTACATGAATGAGCACTTGTACATCTCACAATATTTGCATTATGACAATCTTCTGGCCTTTGTATGCTACTTCCTATAATATCATATTTTGAGCCAAGAAATAAAACTCCAAAACCTTATACATATACTCTGATATGAATACTAGAATCTAGTGATGCTGTGTGCTGTGATATGCAAAATGTGAAATGCCATAATTGCATATTCATAATAATATTTCTTCTGAACTCCAATCTAGTTCTAAAAACTTCAGAAGAAATGCCATTCAGCAGATATTTGCAATATGCATGTCTAAAGCAACAGTTCCCATATTATCTTTATTAGAAAATAGGTCATTCTATGGTTAACCCTCAACAGAGCCCAGTAAAGCTTCACACATTTAACACATTTGCCAGTATTAATTATTTTTGAGTATAAATAATATGTAGAAATCATCTATAAAAACTGCCAGCACGTTTGAAAATATGAAAAATAATTTTCTATTAATATCACTTTTACAGATCTAATGACATGTCTTCAGCATAAATAATGATCTCCTTTAAAACTAACATCATTTTTTAAAAGCTCAGTTTAAATTAAAGTAAGGAAAAAGCAGTAGTGAGTCAGTTGAAAACATTATACTTTCATTAATCAACCCTTTTTAAAGAAAATACATAAACAGAAGATGATCATGAAACCAATATCTTCAAATAGAGCAAGACCATAAGTTAGCAACAAAGAAAACACAAGAACATGAATTAAATTAATTAGCCATAAAAATTCTCCTTATAAAAAATCCTCAACATATTGATATATCTAATATTCTCTGTTTAATTCCTATGTTAAAATATTCTTCAGATATTCCCTGTGTTCTATCCATATTCCTTATCCAATAGTGTTTTCTTCTTAAAAACATAATCAATATTTTATATGTTTTTCATAGTTTGTACTTTATGGTACGAGCATCTGATAGGATTTTATGTATAATTGTTTGCTTTTGGGTGACCAACTTCTTATAAGATTTCATATTTGATGCTTTCTCCTCCCGCCAAACAAACAAACAAACAAACAAAACAACCACACAGCAGAACCCAGTGATTGTAGACTATTTGGATTGAAAATTTGGATTTAAAACTTCCACAATCATGATGAGAATTTGAACTTTAATTTAAAGTACAGACTACAGAAATAGCAGAAATTTGTCCTTTACTTTTATATTTGTGAGTATTCATTTCAACCTTAAATAGAAGGAAAATTACTGACAATGAAAGTTGATGTCCTAGAAACAACATGATTTTGAAACCAATGGGAAGGAAATGAAACAGTGAGATGGGGGTGTAGCAGAAATCAGCGTAAGAAGTATTGTATGAGGAGGTTTAGGTTGTCATGTGTAAATTTTTCCATTATAGTGATCTTCTTGGCATATTTCTCTCAGAAGCCTTTGTGGTTTTAATCTTGGCTGTCTTTGTTCATACTTATATGACCTTGGCAGCTGAACATGGTTATTCTTGATGTAGCCTTGGAATGAAAGGAGAAGCTTATACAAAACATCTGCTAGGACTCATCCCTAATTGATAAGCATAGATATGGTCACTTAGTTATCTGTTTAACAAAGTTGTTTAGCTGAATAAGTAAGAACACAGGTGTAATTAAGGGCACATCACCAATTTGAGGCTGGGGTGATTTGGTGGGAGAGGTAAGATAGCATGCTATAAAAGCCCCTAAAAAAATTGCTATGGGAGAGCTCAGTGTAGACCAGAACAGTTAGCAAGGGTGTTACGTATTCAGATCTGGGGTATCTCTGCTGTTGTCTTCTAGGGCTCCCAACAGCTAAATGGTGAAGTAGTAGGGTTTAGTAGGTTTTGCAATTGGAGCATCTTGGACATCTTATTAAGAACTGTGCCTGATGTATCAATAAATCTGTTAAACCTTTCACCCACTGGAGAGCTCATTGTCTCCAAATCCTAGGAGACCACTTGCCTTTGACAAAACAGAGAGCAAGGAGATTCCTTTAGTAGAGATTACTGCTGTGAACAGAGACCCAATCAGTTTTTGGTAGTAACCCCTCCCTACTCAGTGTGTGTAGTGAGCATGGCCTATGCTACCAGGCAAATGAGTTTTGGATTCCTTGGGCTTGTCTACACGGGCAATTTACCCCATCATGCCCCCATCTTGGAACCCTACAGTCCTTATGATGCAAGGTGTTTCCCCCATTCCTCGCCCCCAGGCAGGGGGGGCAGGGCTAAGACAGAGGAAAATGAGCTAGGACCTGTTAAAATGTGTTTTTTTTTAAAAAAAATCTGATTAACTACATTTTAGCTGGGAAGAAACAGTTCAGGCCCCAAGTGACTGCAGGAGCCTGTCCTGGAAGGCTGGCCCATCACTGCAGCTGCTAGTCTGCCATCACTCTGCCACAGCAGGAAGGAGTCCCACTGCATGTGACCAAGGCTTGTCACACACAGGGTGCCCTGGTCACATGTTGCAGGTCAGCTTCCTAGCTTCCAGGAGAGAGAGAAAGACTGCAGAAGTGAAAGCTGCAGCAATGGGTTGGTGTGCCCATCTGGACTTGCTCCCACTTGGTGACAGTAACGGGGGAGGATTGGGTCTGAACTGTGGGCAGGATATGCCGATGGGAAGATGGCATATCCTAGCCCATGTAGATGAGCCCCTTGTCAGTATCACTGCTAAATGTTAAAAACTGCCAGGTAGCATAGCAAGAGTTAACTTATATTTAGTAAGCCCTGTTAAATGGTTTCTTTAGCTTGGTAGTTCCATGACTGAGAATGGGCTGAGGAGTAAACTTTCCGGTTGGCAACCTGCTTATACAGTTAATATAGCATGGGAATTGGCTTATGCCTGAACACGTCAATGTTTTTGTTTCCTCCTGCACTATATAAACCTCAGGAGTCTATCGTTCAGGGGCCTTACCAGGGGCTGGGGAGCACCCTAGCCCAGGGAATCCCATTAGCCAACCATGAAGGAGTGTTGGCCATGGCATAGTCTGGGTAGAATTAACAACTTACCAGCCATATTCTACCACTTGCTGAGAGGAGATAATAGAGCTATCAGCTAAGAGACTTTGATGCTTCCTCCATGGTAGACCTTCTGCTAAACCATTTAACACCAATAAAGCTTATTTTATGGCAATTATGTGCCAGTTTTCTGTACCAAAGGAAGTTTTGGAGAGGCCTGAAACTGTAGCCAGCTGTAGCTCAGAACAGAACACCATACCAGAGCTCAGATGGTTCAGAGATTGCACCTACCACCAAGTTTTTTTCCAGAGATATGTCAGGGTGGATGAAACTGTTGGAAAGAGAGAGATGAGATAGTTACTTCATGGAGACCTCCTTCAGTGGGAGTTTTCCAGGATCCCAGCCTGAGGATAAAATGTAATTAAATCAGATGGAATATCAGTGGTGTTGGAACTGTGTACAGCAGTATGCAAAAGAACTCTTGCAGGTGTTCAGAACACCTAGGTGTATGTGGAAAGAAGTTTTTGTGTTCTTGAGCTGGGAGGAAACTAAACGGCAGTTTGTTTGTTTTTTTCTTATTTAAACTTTCCAGTTGATACGACTTCTTCTTCTGACTTTTTCTCATCTCTTTTCACCTTGACCTTGGTGAATGTGTGCAAAAGTGAAATTTCCAGAATTGTTTTGTTTATCTTGAACTGAGTCAGGGCTGGTTTAAGGAAGTTTGGGGGGCCCTGCAACGTTTTATTGTGGGGGCATATGTTTATCTCAGGTCAATGTAACCTAACCTAACCTATTCACAGTACAGGATATTCAAATTATTACTAATAAGGTTTTTGCAGGAGAAGGGTTACGACACCCTCCCCCACAATGATGAGACCCCCTGCGGCTGCAGGTGCTGCAGGGCCCTTAAACCAGTCCTGAACTGAGGAGCAGAGTTGTTCTGTTTTATTAGCTCGTTGCTGAAAAATATGAATAAAGTCATCTGGAAGAATTTAGGTTTCATACAGTCCCTAGCATTGGAACATCTGAGGGTACTTTAGCTTTAGTTTTTTTTAAAAAAAACCTAGACCCAAGGAAACTTTTCAGCAAATAATTTAAGCCCAACTGTCACATTTTGAAATTTTTCTTCCTCCCAGACATTCAATGTCCATCAATTATATCAGGCAAGAAAGCTCTTCTGTATTCCAATTGACATTTTAACACTTAGGTTCCAAAGCAACCTACCTATCTGGGAATATCACTAAACCCAATGGGGCTCACTTCTGAATAGACATGAATATGATTGCAATATTAGTCTTGTATACACTTGATTTCAAACTTTTTGCAACAAGTTCAAGCAGAATCCCTATTATCTTACCAGAACAGAGACAATGTGATAGATATAACAGTACATTATTATAGATGAATAAATTTCTATAGGTTCATTAAAATGTAATATCATCATGGTGGCGCCCACATTATAAGTAGGCTATAGAATTGTTTCTGTGAAGTCTAAATTTAGCAAATCAAATTACTTCTTTGATTTCTCATTACAGATGCCCTTGTCCCTTGTTCAATATACCACAGTTGTTCAATAGACACTAGAACCAGAAATATGCTTTTTGTAGTCTAATAGGTGATTATTTTGTTTTTTGAAAAAATCGGTATTCTATCAAGACAAGTGAAAGATCAGGGCACTTAATCAATCACTCTGAAAGGATATATTAAGGTGACATCCAGTAACTAGTTCTCATATAAAGAATAGGAATATGCATTAAAGGGAATGTGAAAACACTCAGAGGCATGCCATGATTGCTCCAATATAGAAATCTTGGCACATACCAGCAGGATTGGCATGGGTTGGTGTGGTTATTTAACTGCCTGATGAGACTTATCAAAACTAACCAAGTAAAAATGGCTTGACTCGCCTGTAAGCCTTCAACCACAGCTTGTTTTGCAAATGAAGCTCCTACTAGAGCACAGGAGCAAAGACAGTAAAGTTTGCAATCTCAGTGCATGACTGTCAATGAGATAGTTGGTATCCCCAAAACTGAGAACACCAAACATCTGTTGTCAGGAAGAAGGAAGAGGATGAGGATATCTGAGTTACAAACTTGTCACCTTACACATCTCCTTTTGGCATATACTGAACTGGGCTGGCCATCCAAACGGCAATCCCCATGAAAAAGCATTGTGTGTCCAAGCAAGACGCCTGTCCCGTTCCCCACCCCCCCAAAAAACAGACACAAAAAATGACATTGGCAATAAATGGCCACAATTTTATTGATGATAGATGCAGTTGATTGGATCCAACACATGGGTCCGGATCCAGGCAATGACTAACCCACCTGTTGGTCAATGAAACCATTGACCAACCAGCAGACTAGCCAGCGGACTAAAGTCAATGGACTAAAAGAGGCCAGGATCTCCTGAGGCCGGGATCTAATTAGGAAAGGCCTGCTGAAAGAGATCCGTCTTTAGTGCTTTAAAAAAGCAATAAAGACGGATCTCTTTCGGCAGGCCTTTCCTAATTAGATCCCGGCCTCAGGGGATCCTGGCCTCTTTTAGTCCACTGGCTATTTATTGTATTTATTGTTTTTAAAGGTGATTTTAGACAGTTGTTTTAATTTATATTTGTTTAATATTTTTTTATGGGGGAGGGTGGGGGTGGGGGGTGTTTAGGGAATTTTATCTGTATTGTATTTTAACTTTTGTAAGCTGCCCCAATTGTTTTAACAGAGGGGCTGGGTATAAATTATTATTATTATTATTATTATTATTATTATTATTATTATTGGCCCACACATTAACAAGTGAAATCTAGGAGGGGAGGATGCTGGACAGCAGGCACTGGGGCCTGCAGGGACTCCTCCCCCCCACACCCCAGTGCCTGCTGTCCAACCTCCCCCCTCCCCCCCAAAGGGGGCACCCAGAAGGTGCATGCCCTGAGCTGGCATGTCCTCCTGGTCAATGCCTCCTGTACCCCCAGAGGGGATTTCTGTGACCTCCCAGCAACGGAGACCCCCCAAGACTGTTGACCATGGATCTAGGACTCATGCTAAACTCCCTCCAAAGTTGTGACAATTAGGAAATCTGTAACACATGAAATAATCCCTGACTTAGAGGGCTGTGTGGATGGGTCATCTCGCAGAGAGTGACTGGTTACGCTGGCAAGGTGAGTGGGAATTTATACCCGGCCACCAGACCAGAGGGAAGCCTGTTGCAAGAGGTGGCTTCCCTCCCCCCGCCAGTCAATCAGATTTGAGAAAAATGTCACTACTGATTGGTTGCCAATCAAAAACTCCAGCCAATTAGAGCAAGACAGGCTGTTCCCTGATTGGCTACTGCTCCATCATCCCCGCAGCCAGATGCAATGCCTGCTGGGAGGGAGGCAGAGGCATGGTCATGGCCATGCTCCTGCGTGAGGAGACAGGGCCCTCACCGGGACTGCAAATGGCTGCTGGGTGAATCCGGCAGGCTGATTCTTCTGTTCACAGATGACTAATGACTGGAACACATAATTATAGGTTCATTAAGAATATAATTCTTCACTAATTTTCTTCTTGAAGGAAGCAACAAGTTGTTTTAATAATTTTCTTCCCACTGAGAAAAGGTATTTGAAAAAGGTGTGGTATTCACAATTTAGGACTTATTTTGTGCAAAATTTGCATGTGATTGTTTTGCCCAGAAAGCAGCATTTTCTGGACAGAAAATATTTCTGCATAAAAAATATTGGCTTTGAATATTCCTTCCATCCCTAGTGCTGATCAAACTGGCAGAAAAGCCTCCAGTGTTGTACCTGTATGGATCGGGACAGTTATTTTTTTTTTAATATTCATACAATGTACATCCTATCCCAATTGATCCCCTGTGAATTTCCAGGGCCAGCCAGGGCTTTTGAAACTTAGGATAGTGTTTTTGTTTAATCCCAGGAGATACCAATAACAGCAGATGTAACTTCCCATATGAGGATCCGTTGTCTTGGTCATCCCACTGGAGGAAAGAAACTGTGATGATGGGGGTACTTCAGTTCCCATCATCTTGCAGGTTCAACGATGATCTGCAAGCTCAGCTGTCAGGTAAAGAAAGTGTTAACCAGAGGTGGGAGGGGTAAAGGGATACCTCCTGAGTGAGAGCGACATCAGCTCACCAGAGATAGGATAGCCAATCACAGGCTGTCAGAGGGACAATTTGAAAAAGGTATAAATGCTATGTGTAACACGAGGTAGTAGTTACACAAAGGAATGACTTGGGACAAGGACATCATGTCCCAATGAGTGTGCTGAACAAAGAGAAGAACAATGGAAATATGAAATGGAGGCATCATGTCTCCGAGACCCCAAAACCAGGTCAGATAAAGGAATGCCTTGGGATGGGCTCATCTCAAGCAGAGATGAACAAGGACTGGACTTCACAGAGTGCGAGTAGATTTTTAGGAAACCAGTTTTAGCCAGTTGTGTTAGGGATTATGTTTTATTTTCTCTGCTTTGGCTGAATGAATACCTTGCTTTTACTATTTCTGTAATTCTAAGATGTACCTGAAGGAGGTGCCTTCTTCATGAGAGATTCATATCCTTTGAGCTCTACTTGAACAAGTTTCTTTTCTATTTCTCACAAGCTGACATTCCATGTGCCTTAATTCTTGGTCATTGCTTTCATTGGTTCTCTCTCTAGAAAGAGACAGAAGTGGGATTGGCTCTGTGGTAGCAGGTATTTCCATTGGGGGAACCAATCTCCCATTGGACTGGTGAAATAACTTGGTGGGTGGTGGCATTGTTTGTCCTCTAGCGGCACTCTCAAGGACGGATGCTCAAGATTGCCTTTAGAGGGGAGCTAGCTCTGGGGGTTCCAACCAGAGAGCCCCAGGCTAGCGTGACAGAAGCCCTGCCCTATGTTCACCATGCCGCCAGCAGGACACGTAATCCAGTATATTTACAGCATGGATGTGGAGGGGCAGCAAAAAACATTATAAAAAACAAAATCCAATAACATACTGGGTCAATATTTACTGGGATTATTCTGTGTCTGGATTCCATAGCTTCCACAAATTTATTGATTGATCTGGTTTCCTTGCTGTCCTTCAAGAGGTTTCTCGGGATGGCTGTGAACATTTTAAATGTTTATGCAGTTTCCAGATGGATAGTCTGAGGCAAAGCAACAGCAACAAAGAGCCTCAAAGAATCAGACTTCCATGGACTATCCTCAAGGAAAGGTATAGATGGAGGATGGGGTGGTGTCAGGAATTTTGCTTTTTGTTTGGGTGCTTAGTGTAGCCAAGAGGTGGGTTTTTTTTCCTTTTAGCTTAACAATCCTCACACAATCACCAGTATTTCCCAGGCAGCATCTTTCTGGACTGGCCTTGATAGGGTATAATGACTGAATGTCTTCCTATAAACATTCCAGGAACCATGAGAGGGTGTGTAATATCAGAGATTTTAAAAGAAAAGAAAAGAAAAACCACTATTTAGCCACCTCATAACATTAAGGTGAGTACCAAGCAAATAGTACAACTGTTTCACCAGTTTTCTTCCATTCTATTCCAATTTGGAGAGACACTTTCTTTTTTACTTCTTCTGCCATGAATGGCTGTATTAAATCCACCAAAAACTTTGACATACCAAGAACACATAGTGTGCTAAATGCCACAATATTTGTGAGAAATTAGACTATACCTGATGGTTTATCTAGTTACTACCTTTTAGCAAACAGTGCTTAAATCATTTTGCTATTAGCACACACCTTGAAAACATATTGCAAACACATTTGAGACCAAGTATCATAAACAAAAAAAAAATCAATAATCCTGAACAGAATTTACAAAGAACACAGTAAACTGCCCTGGTGGTGCAGTGGTTAAATGCCAGTACTGCAAGTCACCACCTTGCAAGTTGCAAGTTCGATTCCAGCGGGCTCCAAGGTTCACTCAGCCTTCCATCCTTTCGTAGGTCGGTAAAATGAGTACCCAGTTTGTGGGGGCAATTAGCTAACACACATCGGAAGCTGTTTAATGCAGTTAGATGTGTAAATAGCTATTGCTTAAAACAATTTGTAAGCCGCTCTGATAGCCTTGTGGCTGAAGAGCGGGGTATAAATAACTAAATAAAAAAAATAATATAAACATTAATCTGCCGCATACCCAGGGTCATTATTGAAAGTCCAGAAATGATATTTTCTAATCATCATGAAACAAAACTTAGAGGCATTTTATTTTAATACGTTGTTGATGCACATGCAAATAGCAAAAGTATGTGGTGCCACTTTTGGCACAAATGAGAAGGAAAGGGAGGAGGTAGTTTATTGATCTTGAAACAGGAATATATTACCCTCCTGTGTGAGGCACTCATTTTGCTCAACAAGGGGAAATTAAGAAGCGGCATGTGTTTGTGTGTATGTGTGTGTTGCACATACAACCTAGAGAAATAAAAGGGAATAGTACAATTTGATTTCAAAAGTTGTTTTAATCAATTACATTTCATAACGGACTATTCATATTAAAAGGAAGATGTAAGCAAGCATAATTTGAAACAAAGCCTAGAGAAAATCACAGAGATAAGATACAATTGCCAAACAATTGGGAATGAAAACAGGTTTGCCATTTTGCTTATGAAACAATCCCATTTGCTGAAAATTCCAAAACATGCAGGAAGTATTAGCAAGTCAGAATAATTTTGTGTGTTAAAAAAATAAAATCAGTGTGCATCTCTGATTTAAAGATACTGTGCAGTTCTCCCAAATCAGTTTAATAAAGCATAAGCTGCTAATCATGGTTTATGTATTTATTCAATTATAGTTGGGTCCAACTTTGCTTCTTCTTCTTCTGCTTCTGCTGCTTCTTCTTTTTTGATTTTACCATGCCAAAAAAAAAAAAAGATGTGAGTGCCCCACTTTTAAAAAGTCAGATCACCTATGAAGAGGTCAGTGATTTTATAAGCAGATGTGCTTGCCCATTGGATGGTTCCAGATATCCCCTCAGACTACTGAAAAAATAGTATACATGAATGTGTGACTGGGTAGCTGGGCAAGGATTGCTTGTAGGATATGAGATGACATATCTCCTAGTCCATAAGTGAGACTGTCTTGTTATCAGTGACCCATTCTCTAAGAAGCAACCTCAATGTTTCTGTCCTGGTTCTCCACCTCCATAGCAAGTCAGTTCTAATACATGGACTTTGTGCCATGCTATTCTTTTTCAGACACAAGGTGATCAGGGATGCTTGTGGACATGACTGACAATTGCATGGTCCAGTATGTTCAATGATCTCTGAAAATAACATATAAAGAACCCATGGCACCCAAACATACTTAATTGGAAGTCTGGACTCTGCCAGAACAGCTTGTGTTCTGTTCAGACATATCAGAGGTGGAAAGTCCTATTCAGCATTCAAATAGATTCCTATATGAACACATCAATTGGGGCTGCAGTGTATATACTCCTCCATCACCACCAGTATGGCACATGCAATATGAAGTCCTCCCATTTGTGCAAGTAACACATCTGCCTGTAAAACAGAGGTTAGATCATATGTTTGTCACCAGGCCAAAGGTTGCTGAGTCTCAGCTCAGGCCTACCCAGTCAATTTTAATCTATGAATTTTAAATTGGTATATTTTAAGTTTATGTAATTATTTTAATGTGTAATTGTTTTAATCATATGTTTATGTGTTTTAACCTAAGTGTTAAATGCTTTTATGAGTTTAGATATGTTGTATTTTAATCTATGTTGTACTCCACCTCAATTTTTGGATAGAGGTGAACAATAAATAAATAAATAAACAAATAAATCATCACCCTGTTGATAATCAGCCCTCCTCCACTGCTGATTCAATGTGGATATAATACTTGTCCAATAATTACACATTAGATGCTAGGTGCAAAATATACATTGTATGCCACATCTTGTTTGGCCCTCAGTGAGGTTGAGGTAGAAGATACACCACACAGGGTCTCCAAAGAAAATCACCAAACATGGCTTTATTTTTTTTCCCAATTTTCTTTTTTTAAAAACAATACATATAAAATTGTTGTCTGATTAAACACAAAGTTTCAAAACAGATAGAACAGGATAAAGAAAACAAATTAATTCCATATTCCTCCATCTCAAGCTGATTTCTAAATTATACAATAATTTCTTGTTTGTGTATCTCATACTTCACCTTTTTTATTTATTCTTATTATCTTATAGTTGAATATCTAATTCACTTTTAATATCTGTAACCCAATTGTCTTCAATTCTTTATACACATATTATTTTTCAACAATTATTTGTTTCGACAATGGTCTTACCCTTCCCTGCTTGTCTAGGCTTCTATTCTAGCCTTCCTGATTATTATCTCATCCCCCACCCCCAAAAAATTAACATCTTTGCTCCAAATATCATGAAAGTTTCCTTTATTACACATTAATCTAGTTTTCCCTCCAAAGTTTTACTGACTTGGCTTTGACTGCCCAATTTACCTTCTTTTCCTTTTTATTACTCAGATGTGTTGCTATTGCGCAATGCTACCCCATCTTTGAACAAAATAATTTGATATGATTGACCATATGATTGATATGATTTTCCATAGTTTTATCTTTGAGTTTCATGGTCAATTGATCCATGTGCATAATTTCATATAGCTTTTCTAGCCATTGGGGCAGGCCGTATCTTTCCACATTCTGGCAAAAACTATTCTTGCCATCACTATCATGTAAAAAATCACTTTTCCATGTTCCTTTTCTATCTTTCCCTCCACCATGCCTAATAAGAATGTTTCCGGTTTCCATGCAATATTAATCTGTAGAATTTCTTCCATAATTTGTTTAATTCTCTTCTAATATTTAACAGTTTCTTTAAAGTTCCACCATATGTGGTAGAACGACCCATCTTTTTCTCTACATTTCCAACATGAACCCTTAGTTCCTTCATACATCATAGATAATTTGTGTGGTGAAAGATACCAACAAAAGTACATTTTATATATATTCTCTCTTATATTTTGGCTTAGAGTCCTTTTCATCTGTATAGTCCATACTTTTTTTCCAGCTTTCCAATTCTATTGTGTGCCCCACATTTTGGGCCCAAGCAATCATATTTGTTTTAACAATTTCTTCCTCTGTGTCCCATTTTAATAGCAAGTGGAAGAAATAAGGTTGATGAGAGAGGAATTACATGAGATGAAAGCTGATTTGAAACAGGAAATGAGAAGAGAGCTTGAGAGCATCAGAGAGTTATAGACAAAGTGTCAGAAGATTCAAGGAAACTGAATGAAAAAGTAAATGTGTTGGAATCCAAAGTGGAAGAACTCGAGAAAAAAGTTGAGTCTGTGGATGTAAACAAGGAGCAAGAATTGGACAAACAAGCTCTCCAGGAGTTGAAGTTGAGAGAAAATTGTCTCAAAGTTTAAAGAACAACCAGAAGAGGATCTATATAACATCCTGTTACCAAAATTAGCGAAGTTCATGGGAAAGACAAAAACTCAATTTGAAAAAGAAATTGATAAAATATATAGAATTCCCTCAAAAATAGAGAAGCAAAAAAAAAAAAAAACCTACCAAGGGACAAAGTAATTTATTTTATAAGGAGGAGAACAAGATACCTATTTCTCCAAAAAACAAAACAAAAAAAATTGAGCAAAAGTTTGAAATTGAAGGTAGTAATATTATATTGTTCAAAGATATCCCTTCAAGGATTCTCAAGAAAAGAAGGCTATATAGGTCCTTAACAGAGCAACGTAGACAAAATGGAATTAGATATAAATGGGAAAAACTGGAGGGAATTTCCTTCAGATTCAAGCAAAAGAATTTTAGAATTATCTCTGAGGAAAAAATGAAGATTTCTTAAGTAAATATAGGAAAGAATTCAAAATGAATTACAAAGAAATCAGGAACTAAACCAACAAGACGAAGGGGAGGAGGAAATAGACCCAGTAGGTGGAGGAGACCCAGAAGAAGAAGGAGGAGGAGGAGAAGAAGTGGATAGAGACTCACAACAAGACTGAGAGGAATTAGAAGAACATCAAGAGGAGGAATAAATGGGAGAAGAAGAAAGAGAACCTTCAACTTATTTTTAAATTTTCCAAAATAATTGTGTGCTTCTATAAGGAAATAAAAATGAAGACAAAAATTCTAACATGGAATGTGAAGGGGCTAAATTCCCCAGAAAAGAGAAAAAACATATATCATACTTTAGGTAAAAACATTTATGATATAATTTGTTTACAGGAAACACACATTCAAAAACAGGATATTGGCCTTCTAAAAAACAAGAGGTTGGGTAAAGAATATGTTTCTGCTGCCAAAAATAAGAAAAAAAAAAGGTGTTGTGATCTTTGTTAACAACAAAATTCAGACACAAGAGTTGTATAATGACCCAGAAGGAAAGTTTCTGATAATTGAAGCCAATATACAAAATAGAAAAATTTTGATTCTGGGTCTATATGCACCGCTAGGAGAAAAAAGTGTTTTCTTCAAAAAAATATCAGAGAAACTTTCAGAATTCGACCATGACAGAATGATACTTTTTGGAGATTGGAACGGGGTAATCTCACCAGCAATAGATAGGAAATCTCAAAAGAAAATAAGAGATGGACAAGGGAAATTACCTAAATCATTTGATTCCTTAATGAGAAATTTTACATTGGTTGATGCATGGCTATTAAAATGCAACAATGCTATGGATTATACTTTTTATTCAGAGAGGCATAAATCCTTCTTAAGAATATATATATATATATATATATATATATATATATATTGGTCTCAAAGAATATTGATAACACAATTCAATAGAAATACTCTCCAAAGTTAGGTCAGACCATAATCCCATTTTATTGAAACTAAGAGATGGAAGCAAGCCTGAAAAACATTGGCGTCTAAATAACAATTTGTTGCAAAAAGAAGAAATCCTACAAAAGGTGAAACAAGAAGTTAAATGGCATTTTGAAGCAAATTTGTACACTGAGACGGATATAAATATTATATGGGATTCATTTAAGGCAGTAATGCAGGGTTTCTTCATTCAACAAGGTGCCATACAACGAAGAAGAAAGTTGGAAAGATTGGAAAAGACCAAAGATGAAATCAGAGATAGAGAAATTAAGTTACAAGAGGATCCAACAAATAAGGAGTTATTAAGAGAGTTAAAAATTCTCAAGGAATAAATAGCAGCAGCCACAATGGATGAAATTAAGATGACATTGCAATACATAAAGCAGAGAAGCTTCGAACAGGTGAACAAACCAGGAAAATGGCTGGTCTATCAGCTAAGGAAACAAAAAAGAAAAGAGTGTTATATCTAAGGTGAAATCAGGTGATCAAATTTATTCAGACCAACAAAAAAATTAAGAATATTTTCAAGGACTAGTATACATTATTATACCAAAACCAGGCCAAGAATCAAATGGAAGTTCAAATGTTTTTGAAAGATAATTTTCTAGTAGGATGCTCTGATTGACAAAAGGAAATATTAAATCAACCAATAACAACAGGAGAAATTAGCGAAACCATTAGAAACTTAAAAGAGGGAAAAGCTCTGGGCCCAGATGGCTTCACCACCAAATTTTACAAACTGATGGAGGATCAAATACTTTGCCCGTTTAAAAGGACTTTAGACACCTTTAGTAAGGGATTATATCCAAGATCATGGGAAGAGGCGAACATCATATTAATTCCTAAAGAAAATAAAGAGTTGTTGGAACCTAAAAATTATCGTCATATATCCCTACTCAATGTAGATTACAAAATCTTTTCTCCAAT
The DNA here is from genome assembly GCA_030847615.1 of Gambelia wislizenii. Classification (NCBI taxonomy): domain Eukaryota; kingdom Metazoa; phylum Chordata; class Lepidosauria; order Squamata; family Crotaphytidae; genus Gambelia; species Gambelia wislizenii. Next base: position 142,976,749 of record JAUMIR010000001.1, read on the forward strand.
ATTGGCGGATAGGTTGTAAAAAGTCTTAAAAGATTGGATAGGGGAGGATCAGAGAGGCCTTCTCCTGGGAAGATACATGAAGGACAATATCAGACATGTGTTAAACTTAATTTACTATCATGAGAAGAAAACATGGCTTTCTAATATGGTCTTCATTTACAGGCAAGATAGCTATCAAAACATACAGAGACATTTACATATAACAATAAATTCAGTGTGGACTGGTAGCTTCTAAGTCAGTGGCAGAATGAAGATGATTTGGCTTTTAGTCTCAACTTTAAAGAACTTATCCAAGGTGTTCCTATTTGGTGGATAGAATTCAGCACCTTGGATAGATCCTTTAAAGTTCAGATTAAAATCTGGAGGGAATTCACTGTCCTCCTCACATGAAAGCAATTAGCTACCACTGAACAATTCACTACTTTAAACCATCAGTTTGTTTTTATTTTCCAACCCCCCATCACATTCTCTCCCCCGTTCCCTCCTCCCTCCCTCCTTCCCTATGTTCTCTCTCCCCTCCTTCCTTTTGCAGTGTATGGGGTTACTCCTCTCATCTACTGCAAAAAGAAAGAAAAACCAGGCTTGGCCAGGAATGATGAGGCACACCTCTAAAAGGCAGTACATTCTTTCTGATTGGCTTTAGAATGAATCTTTGGCATCCCTACTGTGAAATCTTATAAGAGTTTGGAAAATCTGCAAACTTCAAAGCAGGATGGCTGATTTTAAAACACTACCAGTAGTCAACACTGCCATTGTTACAAAAGATAGTGCTGTATAGCTGAGCGTATAAATTCATTCTATGTATCCTCAACCTTAACCTTGAAGTCATGTTGGCCCTAAACCAAAATTCCATGTCTCCTGTTTACTTCTCCATAGCAAGAAACAGCTTCAGAATATATCAGAACAATTTCTGGATGCATATATTGTTAGAGGGAGGGGAATGTATCAATCTAAAATGCTATTAATTAATTGAAGGATTTCATGCTCTGAGGCATACGAAATTAATTTGTTTCTTATTCAAGCTTATTCTTATTTAGATTTATGATAAGGGATTATTAATTGTCAGAGAGTTGGCAGCAGAAGCAACTGAAGCACAGCTATCACCTATAGGAGGACCAGTCCAATCCACTAGGCTGGATAAACGACTGCAGCATAATTTCAACACAGCTGGAGAAACCTATTGGAAAACATAAATCTTCCTACACAGCTCATATTACTCTGGAAAACAAGATCAGAGGCAGGGTGGCAAATACTTGCCCTGACCAGAACCCAGTCTGCTGGTGCATGCTTTGATTTCATCATTGCTCATTCCACAGCAGCTCTGAGCTCAGTGGATGCTTTACCAGTTCTGAACCTCTGATTCAAGGTTCAGCTGATCTGAGATAGGGTCCTGAAGGAAGATGGTCCAACTGCTCCAAGTTGAACAGGGGGTTCAACTCTCTCTCTCTCTCTCTCATTTCTTCATGAGGAGAAATTATATGATATCTGCTTTAACTTGTTTACATGGAAACTCTCTCTCTCTCTCTCTCTCTGTTCCTGAGTGCAGTTTCCTTTCTCTCACTCAACCCAAAGGTAAGATGAAATATCTTTCAGGAGAAACACAACTGTCTGCCTGCCCCTGTGTACAAGAAGATGATGGGGAGGGGGGGGGACAACAACATTAATATACATTCACAGTGGCAAAATAGCAGTAATGGACCTGGTGGTAACCTGAAACAAACAGGTTCAATTGTCTTTCTCTCTTGCAACTATGTCAGAAAATGCTGTTCAAAGGAAGGATATTGGTGATGGCTTGATGTAGTGTTGGCTGATGCCTATTGGGACTGATAGGATGGAGAGAAGGAAGCCCAAAAGGAAGTAGAGAAAAAAATCCAATGTTAGGAGGGGGCAACTAGTTTTGTATTTGTCCAGTCTCCCTCATTTGTGATGCCATTAACAACAGCTAAGCTACAGTACAAGTCTTCTCAAAGTACTACTGCATCAGGGTGTATGACACTGCATTTTGTTGGGTCTAATGACTAATAAGCCACCAAAAATAAAACCAAAAGGGTATATGTTAAAAGGAAAACAATAGTTCTGCTGTCCCACTGGCAGAGTAAATGTGCTTGCCTTCACATGATTTTGCTCTGTGTGTGTGTATTTCTTTCTATAAGAAGGTCACAAATGTCAGGAAAACTAATTAACAAGAGGCTATTATAGGTTCAAATGAAAATAGCCTTACTTTAATCTCCTGCAAATACTCAATATGCAGGCTCAGAGAATTCAGTGAAGAACATAAAAAATGGTAGCAAGTAAAAAAAAAATATATTGAAAGGCAGGTTTTTGTCTTCTAACTTTGGCTATGATTTGAGTTAATTGGTCTGATGATAATAAACATGATTACTCATATTGTCCTTATTGTATCACTGTTCATAGCACTGATATATTTGAAGATTGATGCAAGACCAGATACATGATAAATTGTGAAATACACCCATTCATCATGGGTAATTCCACCTAAATATACCACAAACTGAAGTTAACAATGAAACCATGTCATTGGCAATCTATTATTCAAGTTTGCAAATTGCTAGATGGTTCTTCTCCTTTCAGAAAATTAAGGCTATTAACTACCTCCCAGAAAGGTGAAAGGTTTGATCAGATTGGATGGACCCACAGACACAATTTTTAAAGAGTAGTATTTCCCATAATTGAAGAGAGTGAAAGAATAGTATTCCCCCCCCACCACCATCTTTATGCAACACTGTGACATTTTAAGAGAAACTAGGCAATCTCCTGGCATTGGTTAAATAATATAGCACCAATGGAATTACACAGATTTGAGTATGTTAGGGGACAATGATCCCCTGAAACTGGTATACCATTCTATAGAATAAAAGTTGTTCTGCCATAAAACTTATGTATCTTTTCCAAGGAATTTTCCACAGCATGAAATATTTTTTATGTATATTCTTCAGGTCACTAGTCCCTCAAACCCAGATTTTTTAAAAACTTATATTCACTGAACTTGACAGTCCAAGGTGTGAAATCTGTCAGATACAGTATTCAAAATTTTAACTTTTCCTGTTTTAGCTCACTAAACTCTGTACGTCACAATGTGCTTTTATTTTAACCCTGGATACCACATTTCCTCTGCAATATAAATCTGAGAGTGTGCATACAAGGGGTGTGAATTGTCCAGTTCAAACCTTGCTGGACTTCAGCTTCTAGCAGCCATAGCCAACATAGCCAATAGTGAAGAACACCAGGAATTGCAGTTCAATGACATCTGGAGGGCTACATGATTCTCACCCATTATGTACAAAAGGTAGGATGTGAGGAAAATCACATCCATCTTCATATGAATGACATATAGAAATGTAAATCTTCAGTTATTTCATCCTCACATGTGAGGAAGAGTAACTAAGAGGGGTTTTCTTCCTGGTGTGGGAAAAAATGAATATTCCTCCACAGAAGACTCCCATATTTGAATGTCCTGAAGAACTGTGCAGGAATTATTGCAACCACACCTCTTGCTTTCCTTTTTCTCTCTCCCTTGTAACCTAATATCTTAAACCTCCCACTTTCTTTAGCATACTAATTCCCACATGGATCCCACAACAGTCCCAAGGATAAGAGCATCAAAATTCATCTTCTTGGGATAGTTGAGGAGCATTGTCCTGTGTAGAACACAGGAGAATCACTTGGATGAGAATCGCAGTTCCTTTCCAAGCTGTACTTACTACTGGTTAATTTGAACAATTGAACCTTGGAATTAACTTAGGTATCATACTCTAAAGGAAGCCAATATGGTGGAGTGGGTTTGAGTGTTGGACCATGACTCTGGAGACCAGGGTTTGAATCCCTGCTCGGCCATGAAAACCACTGGGTGACCTTGGGCAGTCACACAGTCTCAGTCTCTGAAAACCCCATGATAGGTCCACCTTAGAGTCACCATAAGTTGGAAATGACTTGAAGGCACACAACAATAACAATCATTCTCTAATCATGAACAAAAATAAATAAAGATTCTTATAGCCATCAGCACTTATCAAAGAACTAGCTAAGAAATGTAAAAAAAAAAAATTGTTGGCTCTTTAGCATGGTTATGCATTTAATTGATAACTTAATTCTGGAGTTAATGCCAAAAGTCCAACTTAAGTCAATCAATTAAGTGAAAAATAATTTTAATTATGTTAATGTTTTCTGTCAGAAAATCTCTAACTTCAAAGCTTTATTTAAATTAGTGCTTCTCATATTTGGCATGGTTCCATCTCTTTAATCACATACAGTATAGCCTTCACATATTCAGACAAATTCTTGAGCTCGGCTATAGAAAAGCAGTCGTATCAAATAAAAGAATGTATAGTCCATATACTTGGAACCATACTTGTGCCACAAACAAGGATTGCTCACTGTGGCACAGGTATTAAGAAATTAGAGCTTTGACCTATGATATAACAGGAACTGAAAGAGCTAAGTTTACTTAAAGTAGAATGGTTTACAGAGGATTCATGTTTCTTGTCAGGTTGCATCTCACTTAGTCATTTCATTTAAAAAATGGATAGAATAACTTTTCCTTTCCTGCATCCATTCTAAATTCACGTTTGATCTGATTTTGAATTTCATGTACACTCTAGTGGATTGAAATCAGGCTGCATGGGATATAAAAGCAAGACATATAGCATAAAGCATATCACGTATGGATGTACAATTTGGTAAGACATAGAAAAAGAAAAAGAGAAGATAAAAGAGAGCCCTGTGTAACCACCTCCATTTCTGAAAAAGTGAAGCTATGGCTTTTCTAATGGAGCAGAAGAAAACCTATATGTCTGAGCAGTTATTCTTTAATATATACAGGCCTCAGCACATTTAGAACTCTCAGGGCTTTACTGGCTACAGGGGCACATCTTCCCATTTCTGATTCCAGTTATGGTCTCCTGTCTACTGTTCATGGCCACCACAAAAGAGGCTGACAGGGCTCTAGCCTAGGGGCCCAGGGGCCAGGGATTAGGAGGGGATCCCAGTGTGATATTATTGTAAGTTTTTATTATGTAAATCCATTTAGGTTTTTTTAAAAAAAATAAATATAAATATTACTTTGGTGTCATCATTTAAACTGACCTATTTTAATTTTTATCTGAAATCCTGTTGAGCCTCTCACTGCCCTTAACCTTAGCAGTAGTAGGGGGCCTGCCCAAAATCCTGGCCTGGGGCCCCGCTTCAGGATGTGGGGGCAATGCCACTGTGATTGTATCTCACTAAAATTCAAAGGTATACCAACAATCAGAAGTAGCTGCCCCCCCATAAGGTTTTCAGAAACATGATTCTGAATGGAAATGAGGCAAACACATGCTTTGTCTCAGTGTGAAAATCAGCACCAGGAAGGTGGTGCTGCAAAAATGATGGGGGATACATGTTGCCCACCCTTCATTTTAGAGGAATCAATGTCAATATGAATTTAGCCTGGAAACAAACAAGATAGTTGGCATCTGATAGGAATCATATTATTTTCTCATATAACTTAGCATTCTGCACTAATTACAGTCTCTGAAGCATATTCAAGGAGAACCTCACATTAAAAAGATATAAGAGTGACTATAAAAGGAAGGCAACTATAGCATGGCTCATTGAGAAATCAGAAAGTATGGCCAATGCTGCCTCACCAAACCTGGCTGGTACTGCTTCTATTTCTGCTTCCACCTGGAAATCCAGGAGGAAAACAATATCTAAAAGAACCTTTCCAGATTAAAAACTTTGATATTCAAAAGGAGTGCAGGTCTTCTAGAACATGCAAACCTATTTGAAATCTGGGTCTGGGTCACCAATCTCACTCTTGTCTTGTCTGACTTACAATCAGTTTGCTAGTTCTCTTCCCATGTATAGCTCAGGGATGGTGAAAGTGTCTCCATCCAGGTGCTGCCAGACTGCAACTTTAATCATTCCTCACCATTGGCTAGGGGTGATGAGAGTTGCATACCAAAAACATCAGATGGGCTACCTGTTCTCCTGTTCTACCCACCAATAAATGTGTTTGGGAGGGGATCCATCAGTGTAACTGGACTTGATGTGGCGGGGAGGGAACACAAGAGTTGAATTTCATCAACATTCGACAGAACAGAATCTTATGAAACTCTATGTCTCTAATTTCCTAGGGAAAGGGGGCAGCCATTCAGTTCCAGTCCAGTTGGGAACTGAAATATTGCAGTCAGTTAGGAACCAGTTTCCCCAGTTCCTGATTATCTTCAGTGGTCCAGGATTTGATGATCTATATGGTTAAGAATACCACTTAAAGCTCTAGTATGAGCATGTTTGCAATTCTTGCTGATTAAATAAGAGGAATATTATTAAACAGGGCAACTAAGGGCACTTGAACCTTCCTTGAGTAGTGGGTAAATAATCCATCTGAGGAGATTATCAGACGAATCAGAAACAGTGTTGTAATGACACCATGAGATTGCAAAAGGGCTTCCTTATCAGATGATGTCGTGCCCCAGCATTCTGCAAGCTTCCTGCTGCTGTTACAAGCGAATTATTTTTTATTGTTGGGGAGAAATCAAAAAATGATCTCCCATGGTGTCTGTGTCCCAGCTTTTTGTGTGTGCGAGAAGGTGCCCTATTCTGCTGGTGTGATTCCAGCATCAATGGGTGGTCCTGCCAGAAAATTAGGTACTATATGCTCTTTTTAATGAATCTCCCCATCTTGCTTGCAAGTTTCTAAATATGTATCTGTGCTTTTCTGAATGTTTTCTTTTTTTAATTTTGGTCTTCGGGGGCTTTTTAGTGCACTCACACCTTCTCATGAGACACGCTGAAATTTCGTTCATGGAGAAACATGGAAGTAAGCAGCATGAGTGCTCATATTGCTGGATTCTTGGGGTGTTTTTGCATTGTTATCATGGCAGCATGCAAAAAAGTGTGTCATTGTGGCAGAACACGAACACCGTAAAATATAGTGACATAATAATGTTTTTAGGAACTTATCTGATAATCTCCTGAGTCTCATGACTGTGTAGATTTATGTTCAACTATCCTTATTTTCTTGACCCAAGTTGCAGTATATATGTGATAGGTGAACGATCATAATAGGAAGCCTGGGTCTTTTAGATAATGGGAGTGCCCTGCATTTTGAGTTTGGTTTCTATACCTTTCAGTTTTTGAGACAATGATGATGATGGTGGTGATGATGATGATGATGACAATGGCAACAAAAAACAATGATGATGATGGTGATGATTTTCAGTGTCCTCCGGGGGGGTGGGGACAACAACACTTAGGACTGTGGTCTATTTTCACATTTTCTAAAAATAGCATTATGTTTAAAAGTAATATTTCAGATTTTTTTTAACCCCTTTGGACTGAAACTGGCATAATCATCATTATGGATTCAGTAAAACTTTCTGAAATTGGATGCTACTTTGAATGCCTATCAGATGCTTTATTAAAAATATAGAATTAAAATGACATCATGCATGAACAATTTCTTTTAAAGGAAAATCTCTCTCTTTTTTCACCATAGCTTTGGGTTAAATGCTATAATATATATGATAAAATAGATACAAGATCGGTCATGTTAAAAAGAAGTGCCAAACCTTAAGAGGACCTTTTGTCTTTCTAAGTGTTTTTCTATCTTAAGGGACCCATCAAAATGTCAGAAATCAGCCAAATGTGAAGTAATTTCTAAAGATACACAGCTGAATAAGATCTGCTTGATCATGAAGCTGTAGACGTAATGGTTGATATTTTTGGCAGCCTGTACATTTTGATTGTCTAGACAGCTACAGAAACAATTTACATTTCCATAAGAATAAGTAGTCTTTATTCAGCAGCTCAAGCAAAGGGAAGTATTCCCATGGCAACAGTCAGAAGGCCACTTGTTAAAGTCATACTCATAGTTGTATGATGACCTTCAGCATGACTGTTTCTCATATCTACATTGATTGGTACTATGAAAAATTGAGGGTTAGAGATCCACAATGCCTTTCTTTCTCATTTTTTTTAAATAGCTTCACATATTTTGCGAAGATTTTGTAATCCTCAGTTTGATACCTATGGGGGTCAGGCTCACCTGTTCCCTGAAGTCCTGTGCATCTATTTTCTTTAAATAATCTTAAATGGACACAACAGCTTAAGAATTAGGCACAAGGGCCTGTTGAGAGCCAATGAGGTGTAATTTAGAGTGATGAACTAGGACTCGAAGACCTATCCATGAAGCTTACTGGATGACCTTGATCCTGTCACTATTTCTCAGCAACAAGCTCACTCACAGGGTATTTGTAAGAAAATACTTTGTAGGGATAGTGTTGCCAGGTTTTCAAAATTTCATGGGACACTCTAAATTCATGATATATAGTGGTGACAATCAGGGACTAGCTATTAACAATTTTGTATTCTATCTAAATGCCTAATAAAAGTACTGGTTTCAATTAACCTCAGCCATGTCTTCCTCTGTAAAATTAACATATTGTCCACATTCATGAATTACATGAATTTCTGTCTTTATGAAGGAGCCAAACCTCAAAAATACAGGATTTTTCTGTTTTTGTTTTGGTATCTTGTTTAGTGTACATGAAAAGCTTTCCAGCCATCAAAAAGAGGACACCTGTCAGCTCTATAAGGGACAATGTTTCTGGCCCTCAAATGAGGCACATCTCTTACAGTAAGGGACTTCAGCAATCCTGGGTAAGCAAGGAATGTATAACATTGCTTTGAACTCCCTGGAGGAAAGCCAGGATATTAATGTAAATATGAAATATGATGCTGCATGGAACCAGTGCCTGCAAACCAGGGGTATAGTGAGACAAATTCCAGTGTGTGTTTGTGTTTGGGAGGGGGCTTTGTGCATTCAACACTATAAAAGAGGTTTCTGTAGGGAAGGTATTGATGAGAGTAACTACCAATTAATGTATTTTAATTAGAAAGCAAGTTGTGAAGCTTCCAATTCAAAATATAATCACCAGAAGCCTATATGACCATTGTGTACTACATAGCACCACACCAACATTGCTACATAGTAAATTGTGGTGTGACCCCTCCCCCCAATCCTTGCATACTAGTCAGCAGCCACTGGGATATACAGGGGTCCATTACCCTGTCGACTGAGAAGCAGGTGCCTCTGATCTCTAGCATGGCAAGCAGGTGAAGGACCCCTGTTGCAATTCACCCTCTCACCAGAGATCTCTCATGAGAGGGGGTGGGTAAAAACATGTGGCAGCTGCCTCCCAATTGACAGAGGAATGTACCCCTAATGATCCCAGCAGCTATTTCCCAGTAAGTGGGGTTTAGAGGAATTTTACGGTCTTTACATAGCCTGTAAACTAGAGCCTGCATAGGGATCATGAATATGGAACAGTTGTGAATGCATAACTGTAGGTTATGTAATTGCAATTGCTCAACAGGATTCCAGCCCAAATTTTCCACATACAAAATAGTTCTGTAAATTAAATAATAATGTCTAAGAAGTAAATATGCATTGTGCAAGTCATCCTACCATAATGATCTGTACTGTAAATAAATTCTAATATAAACATGTGGAAAACTTGTCCACTTGAAAAATTCCTTCAAATATGTTACTCTCAAAAGACAAGATTACTAAAACTGCTTTTCTCTGATGAAACATTAAATGCCTCTAAGGTGTCCAGACATGTGCCAAAGTTGAGAATGAATTTTCAGACACCTCTATAGATGCACCAAAGTTGAGTTCTGCAGCTCACAAGTGGAAAGGCTTCCTTATTCACATAGAGTGTTTTAGTAAGTTCATACAGTGTTATGACTGGGGGTTTGTAGGATTCTACCTTATTCTTTTCTTTCAGTGCCTAAACTGCATTTCTAATGTTCGATATCCGGTAATGAGTATTTTAGGATGAGCTGCATTTAAAAATATATACTTTGAGAAAGAATACTTTGAGAAATGTGTATTTTAAAAGGAAGTGCATTCAAATATACATATATTTCAGTGTTTAAATATGTATTTGAATATGTATGCACGTATTAAAACCATGGATTAATGTGGAAATGGGACATTACAGATTTGTGAATGAACCCGTGGAAGATGGTTATTGAGCAAAATGTACAGATTCATCCATTCATACTAATCAAGTTAAATTGTAATCCAATGGCAAAGAGGGGCTCTGGATAATAATCTGAATTTGGCTTGCATCCAAGACCATACCATAAACCATTAATCAGGACTATAATTACAAAAGATTAACAAGCATGCCTCCCACCTATACAATTCTGGGATTAAAATTCTTAAATAGGGTGGTCTAGTGCTTATATCTTTAGAGACTTTTAAGTAACCTTATAGGATGTGGCCAGAACCAAAGGACAAATCAGAAATGAGTCAGAAATCTGGATCAAATAACAACAAATGATACAGAGATATATAAGAAATACCTTGTTTTTCATGAAAGACCCAAGCTGCTTCATGCATTTCAGTGGTTTAGCACATGGGAGAGCTACATAGAGATGCACTTCTAGTTCCTGGATCTCCAGTAAGTATTGTAGGAATGATACACTTCTGCATCAGCTATGTATGTTCATCAGTAATTCAACAGAAACTTCTATATATTTTAAATGATAAATAATAAAAGACATTTCAGTTTTAGATTTGTGTAACAATAGCATTTTTATCACATTCATGATTGTTGTGCACATTAAGAGTTAAACCACAACATGCTAGATTTTTGTCAGAAAAATATTTTTATACAATAAAACTAGAGTCTAGAACATTTTGGAAACAAGTTATTGCTTTTCAATTTAAAGCTCACCTCACTGATAACAGGTTTCAGTGAATTCTGCCTGGATCCTCAGTTTTTCATCCTGCTGAAACTGCAGTGGTTAAAATTGGTAGCAATCAGCTTTACCTCTTGCTTTTAGATTATTGTTAGCCATAATTGCAATTTGATTTTGGCTCTCCCAGTGACATTAACCATACCTGGCTCTAAGTCCTTCAAGCTGCCTTGTGTAATTTCCTGTTGACCTCTTACATGTAGTAGTCTGCTTCAAAACTTTCATTTCCAATAGACAACCAGTTACTTGCAATGGGAATAGAATCTGATCAGTTTTCTGCATTCCAGCAATTCACAATGTTTTAGAGATACAGCGATCATACTGCTGTTTCTTATAGTGGCACTTGGGTTGCAGTCATGATTTCAGTGCAGTATCAAAAGCACAATCTTGGCCCCAGACCTAGGTTGATCAAGTTTTAACTGTCTTGCTTGGAAGTGGAGAGCCTTTTCTTCTATGAGATTATCAGATGCAGCAAAAACCACGCAAGCAGCACACAAGGATGATGTTACTTTCCCACGAATGGGACCCTGTTTCAGATGATGTCCTTGTCACATTCTGCTCCTGTGCTGCAGCAGTTAGTAGGGCATTACTTTTCATTGACAGGACCTTCCATGTTTTTGGTGGTTTTGGGACATGTCTGATAATCTCCAAGGTCAGGTTTCCCTGACAAACAGAAGTAAAACCACATAGGAGTAGGCATATGTTCAAAGTTAAAAATTGTATTTCATCAAACTATATATTAAGCTGATGAGTTCCAAAACAGGAGTTTAGAAAGTTCTGTTTACCAATGAGTCCACTAAGGTTGACTTTAGAAAAGGTGTTCATGAGTACCTTTGTTGTTGTTGACACTATTTTATTTGTAATGGTGTTCTTTGTAACACTATTTTTTGTCTTTGAGATGCTGTTTTATGATTTGCTATGAAAAGTTTTATAAACAATAGGAGGACAAGGTGGTGGTCATGATTTCAGGTTTCACAAATGAGGACATAGCCTCAAAACATGTTTCTTTAAATTTGCAGTCCTATTCACCAGTTCTTGGTGGTAAGCTTTTCTTTTAAGGAGATATGTATAGATTTGACAGTTCATGCCAATTAAGAATTTCTCATTCTCTCTTTCACACACTAAATAAGATGGTGAATTGTTAAAAGCAATTTCTCTTCCTTTGGTGTTAATAGGGCTTAGACAGCTGAGAGCTAGGACTGTCAGCCCAGGACTAGCCAAGGCTCTGAAATGAGAACTGGTTTCCCAGCTAGGGTTGCCATGTGAGGACTATTCAAGGCCATGAGATTTTTACTCATGAGACAGCAAAAATAGCATTCATTCATTCATTCATTCATTTTGGGTTAGCAATAGAATAAAAAAGGTGGTGGGTTTTTTGTGTGCAGAAATGTTGCATTTTATTCAGTAATGTTTTGCAGAAAAATCTCTATGTGAATGTTCGACTAAAAAAGGTGCTGAAATGTGGAAGATAACTGTAAAAATACACTTATGTAAATATGCCCAATGGAAATAAAGCCTTGTACATTTCCCTGGGTCATCCATGAAAGAAACAAGCAAATATTTGCATCCCAGCTCTGTAGCTGTATTTCACAAATAGTATACATATGATTTTTTTTTCTGGAATTGGATGCAAATATTGCACGAGTCACTGTATGCTATAATTGTAATCAGTTTGAACGTGTAGCCACAATATCTGAAAATGATCTCCACTGATTATTCCACAAACTAAAATTACTGGGTTTTTTTTTTCTTAAAATATGTATGATGGTGCACAAGTGGAAAAAAATGCACCACATATTATTCAGACCTCTGGTCTTTTATTTTAGGACTTTTAAGACAGGGACAAATATAGTGCCCCCATCTTGCCAGCTATTTCCTGCCCCACTCCCAAGCTGAATTCACTTCCTGGAAATGAAATCCCAGCCATTCTCATGAGAGGACAATCATGTGGGAAATTTAAAAATTAAAAAAAAATGTCAAAAAGAAAAAAACAAGCACAGAAACACACTTAAAAAAACCCCAAGTAACCCAAGGAAGGTACAAAAAACAGGCTGTCATTTACCTGGATGTCCCAATCACACCTGGAAATGTTCAGCATGGACCTCCCAGTGATGCTGGCATTACACCAGCATAACAGGGCACTGTTTCACAAGCCCGTGATTCCGTAACAGAAACAAAATGGATGATCTATTGACAGCTTAAGCCATCAATTTAAAAGAACACAGGTGGACAGGAGGGGGCACAGGAGCAGGATGAGACAGGGACAATGTCGTCTGAAAGGGAAGCCCTTTCACAATTTCCTGTCATCCCTGTAATGGATCTTTTGGGTTGTCTGATGATCTCCTTAGTGTGTCTTGTTATGGTGCTTGAAATCAAAGGTCACTTAAAAATTAAGAAGTGTTCAATTTTCTTTGTTGTTTGTAGAGAGTGGAGATCCAGGCAATCTTCCTGTTTTACAGAAACGTAACGTGAATTACTTATAAACTTTTATATACACATTTATATACACATATACACATCCTAAAAACAAGCAAGGGAAGTCCCTCTTCACCTGAGGATAAGTGATCAGCAGCCTGTGTCGGGATAAAATGCATTTGCTGTGATAAAATTTCTCTGGGGACCTTATTACTTTTTGCACAGCTGTGGCAGGCTTCCCTTCCAGAGCAGAAAGTGGCCTCCAGCTAATCAATACAGATTCTGATAAATCCAAAGAAATACAGGAATAAGAACAATTTCAAAGTAATGAGAACCTGCAAAGAATGTACTAGAGTATTTCAGCCATTCCCTTTTGCCGCTGTGTTTTAAGTATTTAATCCTAAAGCCAGGAAAGATCTGTCTGTTCAGTAAGAGTCTTGTCTCAGTTCTGCTGTGCTCCTTTATACTTTAGAAATAGCATCAGAGTATGCTCAGGTGAGAAAGAATGAGAATAAACACATTATCTTGAGGAAGATGGACAGTAAATCTGTTTCCGATAAGTAGGAACATTGGTTAGTGAGCATGTATGTATACGTAGTTTTGAAATGTCTTTAGAGTCTTCTTTAATTTCATATATCTTTGGTACCAAATCATAATCTTTTTTAACAATGGCAATCCAAGCTATTGGCTTGGATACTGGAGCAAGGCTAATCTAACAGCTGTGGTCCTAACAATTTCCAGAACTGTATTGTGTGTGTGTGTGTGTGTGTTTAAGTTTCTTGTAACTTGTCACTTTGAAATTGTTTCCAGAGGACAGTTGTTAGGAGAACATAAGAGAAACAAACCCATATGCCACCATGAATAATGAGATAAACATGCATTAAATCAATAGAACTGAAAGATATTTACAGTGCTTGGGAATAACCATTCAGTTTAGTTGCACCCATGGTGTCAATTGAACTCTTACAAAGGGCTGTTCCATGCCAGCAATTCAGCTGACCAAGACTTCAGCAAATTAACCTTTCCTTTAATGTAATGATGCTAATAGTGGGAAGCTAGCCTTTACTATCCCTGAAATCAAATTATGGGGCTGGAATTTTTCCTGCAGAAGCTTTGAAAAATCTGGCTGCACCTCAGAATTTTCAAAACATTTTCTGAACCACCAGGGAAAGGAAGAAAACCAACACTTGCTTCATCAATGATTGGATAATCTTTCAATAATTGAACTGTATTTGTTGTTAATAGCACAAACCCTATCAGGTGTAGAAGGTATACAGACCTGTCATCAATCAGCTTGGAGAATGTATCACAAGAATAAGCATAAAATGATAAACCTTGGAGGCAAAATCCTAGCCATATATATACTTATGGGTTGTGAACTGGTAATGAATAGCCTGAAAGGAATCCTGGAGTCCTAATCATTTTCTCAGGAAACATCAGCCTAGAAAGTGAAATGTGTAAAAAAGATGATTTTGATTTTAGGAGATTTTCACAATGGGGCCAAACGCCCTGTTTCTGCTCCACAAGCCCCTCTCCCGTCCCTGCAACAGGATTAATGAAAACGTTCTCACACTTACCATAATCCCATAGCAGGCACGTCCTTCCTCTTCCCTCGGCTTCACTGCTGTAAATTCAGCTGCCATAAAGCTGCTTTTACAGCAGTGAAGCCAAATCCTGCTTGTTCTCGCAGGAGAACAACCACACAGGAAATTCAAAAATAACCCCCCAACATCAAAATCAAAAACAAAGTATATATATTTTTTTAAAAATACAAGTAACCTGGGGGGAGGGTGCCACTTACCTGGGTGTCCCATTCCTGCCTGGAAGTGTTCAGAACAGACCTCCCCCCCCCCACAGCTGTCATCATGGGAGAGGAACGGGACACCTTTCAGACCACACAGAAACGGAACAGGTGGTCATTAACGACTTCTCCCCATGATTGAAATATCACAGGGAGAAAACAGAATAGTCTTGTTGAGGGCATGGAAGGGGGTGAACATCATCTGAAAGAGAAATCTTTCAGTGACCCTGTTCCGTGCCTGCAATAGAACAGATAGCTGGTGTGAAAATCTACTTAGAGAACATTATGGAAAAAAAAAACTGTGGCCAGAATTCTTTGCCATGATATATGTTATATAACATTACTTAGGGTTTGTCTAGATGAGGCAATATAATGTGGATTGGTGCTCAGTAATGCCAAGTTGTAGCAGCATTCATTTGTCTCTCTCTCTCTCTCTCTTTTTTTTTTTTTTTTTTGCAAGATCACAGGTATGCAAAGCTATCCATGTTTGATGTTCACATGGAGGCAATGCCTGTGAATCAAGATGGTGGTCGTGAGTGAATTACTCACATTTTTATTCTCTGCAAATTGCTGCCATTGAACCGTTTTTTTTTTTAAAGTAAAGCTAAGGTGTGGAAGTGCAACCTTCCACTTAATTAAGCTTTAAAAAATGGTTTTGTTGCCTCAGGACCACAAAAGTGCACCATTGCTACTGCAAAAATCCATCATGGCAGTTCTGGCCACTTCATTGCTATCAAGCTCCACCCCCGCACACATCTGACAAATCAGCTTTTCACTTATGCTCTTATCCGGGAATGTGCTGCAATCCAAATCATTTGTCCCAATGAATAGGAATGCACAATTACCTGGCATTATTTTTTTAAAATAGGGAAAGCTGCAAAGCCCTTTCCTACACAGTATATATCATTTTTCTCTTCCCTCTTTCCAAATGTGGTGAAGCACTGCAGGATCGCATTTGGACAAAAGGTGTTCTTCTCATATTCTATGAGGAATTTTTTCACCATTTAGACAAGCTCTTTCACTTAGCTATGTTGCAGTGGTGCTACGAAACTGTTAGTGAATTGTAAAGATGTGCAATGTGACACTGGCAAGAGTGTGCTGATGCACAGTGACATGGATACAACTAAAGATACAACTATCTTATAATATTTCATTTTATATTATTTTTATATTTTGTTTTGTTTTACTCACTTTATTAGTCAATAGCTAGGATAGTCTGAGCAATACAGAAAGCATAAGAGCACAATTTTAAAATTCTTTCCTACAAAAATGAAATTCTTAATAGCTGCATTTAATAGAAGAACAGCAAATAGTACATAGCAAATCCAAATAATGCAATTGAAAATAATCTAGTAGAATAATGTATAAATAATATGTATAAAGCAAATCTCATTCCTAGAATAGATGAAATTCTTAAAATATTTTTTTTTAAAAAAGACTATACTAAAGGAGACCAAAATTATCAATACAAACCAGAGAGAAAGCTAAATCGTATCAGCAGCCAATATTAGCAACCTTAAGAGTCTAGAGAGAAAGAAGAGTCCTGTAAGACAAACATCTGTGTCATGACATGGAGGAAGCATAATAAGTGTGAACTTCTGTTAGGAATGTGAGGAATTCTTGCAAAATTACTCATTCTTAATTGCACTGTCTTTCTCAATATGCACAGACAGCATGTCAAGAAACTGCTGATCCTTACAAGATTTGTCACCTCTCGCACAGAAATGAGGCAAGAAGCATTTTTCCCATTCAATGAAAGGGAATTTGAGCAAAATACCTGTGCACATAACTAGCACCTTCAGTTGTGAATCAAAAAATACAGACAACAGCAAGCACAGAAGGACGATCTGATGGATCAAGATGATACAAGAAGATTCCTCTGTTTTTTGACAGTAATGCAACAAGGCAGGAGCTATAATTCACATGATTGGTGAAAAAAATCTTGTTAATGCAAGAATTCTCCTTGATAACTACAGATATATATCACTGTTTTATAGGCAAGGACAAAATTTTTGTAGTTTTCCTTTTTTTTATGTACAAAAATAAGAAGTAAAGATTTACATCCTTAACGTTCACAATTCCTGCAAAATCCATTTAGGTATGCAAACATTTTTTTCTGGGGGGGGGAAATAGTGAGTAATTTAATATTTCTACAGATTTATTTTTAGAAAAAATATGTAAATCACCTCAAGGGGAGTAAGGATCAGAAGAAGTGTGTGAGAGAGAGAAAGAATGAGTTTTAAGCATGAGATGAAACTGTATGACAATAGCAGGCAACTGGCTTGTTGTTTTTAGAGATGAATTGTGGTAGGAAAAACAAATCATCATACGATGACCATTCCCATTTTAGAGTGTTGAGCTAAAAGTTGTGTTTCTTTTAAGTAAGACTTTACAAGCTATTCAATCATGATGATGATGATGATGATGATGATGATGATGGGTTGTTGTTGTTTGCCCTCAAATTATTTCCAACTTATTATTTCCCTAAGGTGAGCCCATCACAGGGTTTTCTTGGCAATATTTGTTCAGAGGGGACTTGCTTTTGCTGTCCTTTGAGGCTAAGAGAGTGTGACTTGCCCAAGGTCACCTAGTAGGTGTCCATGGCCAAGCAGAGATCTAAACCTGGTCTCCATAGTTGTATTACAATATTCAAACCACTACACCATGCTGGCAACCAATATGTAAAGTAAATCCCCTATGAATTCTGGGTCTTATGTACCATAATATGCCATTGGCATAATTAAAGGATGGATTGGTATTTTGTAGGTGGCCAGTGTGACAAGTGGCTGGATGAGCGAATGGGAGAAGTGTGTTCTAGGAGACATCCTATGGCAGGGAAGCTGAAATTGGAGGGGGCTTTTGGATGTTTAAAGGTTTCATGACAGCTGGAGAGAGTCAATTAGAAGTTAAGCTCTGAGTTTTGAGCAGAAGGGAGTTGATGACAGTTGGCTGGAGCAGAAGGCTCCATATATGTGTACTGTAGGAAAGCGGGGGATGAGGTAAAATGGTGTGCGGAGGTTACTAATTTGGCATAGAGGAGTGAGTGGACAAAGAGCAAATGAGCCTGGCAAATAAGGAATGACATTATAAAGTTATAAGTATTGGTTAAAACAAAAGATTCCACCCTGAAGTATGTTTATCCCCTTTAATAAAGTTGTCCTTTGTTGCTAATGCAAATACAGACTCTGGCTCATTCCTACAGAATAAAGATAATTAAAGGCCAGCTACCAAATACACACTCTATACATTTAGGTTAAAGTTATATCCCTGATTCAGAAAAAAAATAATAATAAGGGAACCTTATAGGAATTTAGGTGGAATGAACAGAGATTAAAGAGGCAGCCAGGCTGAACCCTGAGGGTAAAGTGGGGCTGGTGCTTTGAGGATTGCCCTCAACCACATGAATGTTGTGAGTTATCACAAGTATGGTGGCAGGGTCACAAAAATGGTGGCAGTGGTGGGATTTGAAAGCCCCCTGCATCACAAAAGTGGTGGTAGTGTAAGTAATGAGGCGGAGGTCTGTGACCTCCGTATCACAGACAGTAGGCTGTAGGTGTCAAGCAGGCCATAAGTGGCCAGTAGGCAGGTGCTGAGAGTGGAGGAAAATAACATTTTCTGCATATTAATTAATGTTTCTGCATTGCAATAATATTTTCCATGCAGAAAGTGCTGTCTCTTGCACAGAAAATGCTGTTTTCTGCACAAAACAACCATGTGTAAATTTTGCACAGAGTAAGTCCCAAACTCCAAAGATTCTCATCAGTCCAGGATTCTTCTCATCAGGGGTTCTCAGTGATTGAAAAAAACACATTTTTGGCCATTAAAAAAAAAGGTTTCTGAATATTCTTTCCATTCCTGTGCAGAAAAATGCTATTTTCTGTGCAAAACAGCTATGTGTTAAATTTGTGCAGAAAAAGTCCTGGATTGCAAATAGCTTTCAAAAACTGCATGGCTTTCAAGCTTTCTCACAGGGTGAAGAAAATTGCTGAAATCACCGTACTGGATGCTACCTTCAAGATGAAATTCAATGAAGAGTTACATCCTAATCACAGGTCACAGACACTGCTTCATCCTTGATAAGATAGACAAAGGACAAGTTATTGAGAAAATATCTGAAAATAAACACTATGTACTGCATGTTCAATTATGCATATAATGAAGAGGAGCCCTTAAAGGTGTATTTGGGAGGGTCAGTGCTTTTGTCAGTGTTTCTGTACCCTGCATTTTTTGTTGGCTAAAACTGTATTTTATAATAAGGGGAAAGGAAACAGTAGAGGTAGTGGGAACATTGCTCTGCCTCCTAGTTATATGGTCTAGGTGCCAGAAGGAAATGACCCCTTGTATTAATGGCAATCATAAATCAGCTTGAGTTCCCATCCATTTACACAATACCAGAGAAATGGACACCCCACCTCAAATTAGTTTGGGTGTACTGATGTATCCAGCATTCAGTGCATAGTTATAAAAACAAAACATTGAAAATAAGGAGCAATGTAAATATAATTTGTAGGAGTGTGTCCTTTGTCTTTATCAGAGCCTTATTCTAGAAAGTCTGAAGCTTCATATCTCCACATTGATAATGACATCTCTAAGGCATACCTGACTTTCCAATAGCAGTTCAGTTTGCTTTGATCTACTTTGACCAAGTCCTGCATTGGGTCAGTCAAAGCCTGAATCACTCTTAAACAGCCCACTTTGGTTCTGGATTCAACCAAAGTAAACTCACATCCCCAAACAATTTTTTAAAATTCCCTGATGAGTTTTCTGAACCATACAGAATGCATTAAAATTTTATGTTCAAAATAAAAGGGTCATCAGAATTACCATACTTAAACCATCCATATGAATAACCACACAGAAAGTGAATGAACTGGAATGATTTGCTTGAAAGGCTCAAGCAGCCTTCATAATTGCTGAAACCTTTTTCAGTTATTTACAACTTCATATTTTCTTCCTGGCTGCAATACAGAATTTTCCACTGACTTTCTAAGCTGTGATTCATATATTTTTTTCCCCTAGCCTTCCTTCTTCTAATTAGACTCTAATGGCCAGGAAACAGATCCTAGTCAACCTTAAACTGACGGGAACATGGCACAGATTTGGGTAATTTGTGGTGTTTATGTGAAGTTATTAAGTTAAAGAGGTTCATATGATAGGGCCACCAGGTAGAGAACAGCATAAATGCCATGGAGGCTATTTCCAACAATGTGTGGAGCCACACATAGATATATACTTCACATAGTCAAATGCTTTGGCAATTGTTTTTAAACTGACCTGCACTGTTATGTGTTACACTAATATAGCTATTCAACATTAAGGAGATTTTCGGACGCCTAAAATCAGCTTCTTGCCACACAAGCAGCCTCCGGAACAGTACCGAGGCTGCTGCACGGCAAGGGTCCATTTTGGACGACGCCGTTTCTCTCTCGGCGTCGTCCGTGACTGTTGCGGCCAGCATTGGAGGTAGCCATGCTGTTTTTTACTCATGGACAACTTCCGTGAGTAAAAAACAGCGCGGCTGCCTCCAATGCTGGCCGCAACAGTCACGGACACTGCCGAGAGAGAAATGGCGTCATCCAAAATGGACCCTTGCTGCGCAGCAGCCTTGGTACTGTTCCGGAGGCTGCTTGCGCAGCAAGAAGCTGATTTTAGGCATCTGAAAATCTCCTATGTCTCTCAAAAGTTTCCTTTGTTGCTCTGACATAATTGTAATTGCTGCACTCTTTCACATTCTTTTTCAGTGCTGTGGTTCCTTCGAAGTGGTAGTGGTTAGGGGCATGAATGTTCCTGTGTGATGACTTTATAAGGGTACCACTATCAACATTTCCCTCACCTTTTTCCTACCTAAATCATCATGACATCACATGGCCTTAATGATATTTTGACTTGGCACAAGCCATTACCTACCATTTGACCTCTCTTTTCCTTTTTTTTCTTGTCCAGTTGTACATCTGTCATTATAGTGCTTATAGAAGTGATAGATTATGTTACAGCAGTGATAGATTATGTTTTTCCTCACTCCTCTTCCCATTTCCTTTCCACTTTTCATTAGGGTCAAATTATACACCTTTGCTGTATAGTAATTTACAATGATCCAATACATGCCTTCCATTGCTGAACTCCTCATCTATACCATGGACCTGGTATTATTCATCTCCTCAGCACCAATGATGGATACTCTTTTCTGGCACTGTAAAGATATAACTTGTAGTAACCAAAAAAAGTGAGCCTAGTAGACAGGAATGCATGCAAGATGCATCCATAATGTGGCACAGAAACCATCACAGCTGCCTATGATGGAATCAGCCAGCCAGAAAATATGTAAATGTAAATGAGTGGAAGCAGGATTATGCGAGTAAGTTAAGAATGCTACCATGAGACTACAATAGGTGTATGGAGCAAAAGTAGTGTTCATTCAAGACAGAGTACAAGAAATCCCAAAAACAAACAAGAAAGCAACTCCTGTTTGAGTTAAGTTAAATTGACAGTTTTACCACATTAAGATGAAAATGCTGATGGTGACAGGGATGCATTAGAATGGACACTGATTTAGGAGATTATCAGACAACCTAATTACCCTGGGACAGGAACACCACAGGATTGCGAAAAGGCTTCCCTTTCAAAGGATGTGTGGCAAGGTAGGTGTATGAAAAGTTTTCATTTATTATGTTACAGGGACAGGAGTGGGGCAGGAAATTGATGGCGAGACAGGGACGGGTTTTTTGGTCCCTGTCTCAAAATCTCCTTAGTTTGTATGTGTATTTGTGCATCTTGTGAATAGAGAACTAAAGGCAGGAACAGCTATATACAGTCAGCCACTGCTAGTGTTAAATTCACCCTTTGTGCATTAACCCATAAGACATACATGTGTGATAATTCACCATGAAGTATCATACAATGGCAAAATGGCTTTCCAGTCATACCAATGACAACAATAACAAAAGGGTCTGATATGCTGTAGAAAACAAAACAATAAACAGCAACACAAATAAAACTCCTCAATCTCTTTGGTGATTAAACAGTACATGAGTTGTCTGCCTGTTAACTGTTTATAGTAGTGATCATTTCATGGTTGATTTGTGCAAACCGGTTGAAAACACATTAACATCAGTTACATTCTTAGCCTCCTTCCCCCCTAAAAAAGACACATGTCTCAATCTAATTGTTAGTCCAAACTAGATCAGACCTACTGAGTCAATGGAAATTTGATAAGTAAACACTTAAGGTAACCGCCATTCATCCATGGGTCTACTCCAGATAAAACTACCAGCTAGATTTGTGCCACATTTTCTTAATTTGAGACATCACCAGAACTGGTTGTATACAAAACTAGCTCTTTGGGTCTCTTTATTTTTTTAAAAAAGCAAACTGGGCCAATAATCTTATTTTTTATTTGAAAAGTGAATATGTTTTCATCAATACATAAACAAATAATTCAGTATGTCCTCTGGTACTCCCTCACCACAACACAATACAATTTTGTTCTGGCAACCCTATAGTGGTCCTGCTGGAAATACTGAGCAGGATTGGACAAAGAAAGAGGAAAAGAGGCATCTAGCCAGAGCAATACTCAGTGTTGGCATCTAGTGCTGGGTTGGGGGTGGGCAGCAGAGCTTGTTCATGTGCCAAATCAGTCCCTGGCTGGCACTTCTTACCGCCCCTTTGTGACTCTGACCTCTTTTCAGTAGAATGAAAAATCCAGGAAGCATTTTTGTGTAAGGAGGTCAAGACTCTGGGATGATTCTTTGCATGAATGAGAGGAATGTACAGCCACTTGTAGAACTAGAAATTTCATGGTAGTTCTGTCCCCAATAGGACTGAGAACTTTTTTGTACCATACATAAGGTTGGGTGGGTAAATATATCACCTTGGGAGTAAGCATGAGCTGTGATTTGTATACTTGGTGGGATAATATCCAAACCTGTAAAAATTACATCTGTCTGCAACAATTTCCCCATGGCCTTTCCATGTGAATGTAGAACTCTATTGGAGTCCCCAAGACAATTACCAAATTGGTATTTGACCACCAGACCAGAAAATCTTGCTTTCCCTTGTTTTGCAGTATATCATCACTGTAAAAATTTATACTTATTAACCTTGCATGTTTATGAATGGCATTAATGTTGCCCATCACAGATAAACTATTTGATGTTACTACTCATTGTTTCTAGACAGTGCACAAAACTCAACATTTATATATTTTATGTAAGATTTGTTCACATCCAAACCTTTAAGCAACTTATTGACACACTGCTAGTAATAAAGTGTAAAACATGTTCCCTATCTGGTAGTCTTGTTCTGAGAACTGTGAATTGCTTCTATCTATACTTTACCTCTGGATCAATGTATGCTCCTGCTCTATAGGAAATTAACATGAAATGAATGGCAGTATAAGGACTGATTCCTTGGAATTTTCTTGTGAAAATGCTTAAAAGGAGACAAGGTAAGGAAAGAAAGAAATCTAGAAGATAATACCTCTAGAAGATAATAAATGGATTTACTTAGCAATGTTTTCCAGTGATTCTGAATATAGACCCAAATTATTTTAATAGTGGAAGCATAAATAACCTTCAGCAGAATTGAAACTGCTGTCCTCAATCTAATTTAATTTACACCTGCTGTACTTACCACATATTTTAGGCTCAAAGACAGATTGTATCTGATTCAACAGTAGCATTCATTACCAATTATATTCTGTGTATCCTTCCAGAAATGACTGCATTTCTATGAATTGGAGGGGGGGGAGTTTGCAATGTCAATGTTCCTAATGTTAAATTCTTTTCATATATTCCATGCACAATTTCAAAAACAACACCCTTCATTTGAAATCATATAATATTAGCAGAATGTCACAGAAAAAGTAGCTGAAATCTAATTGCTCATTCATTTAATGTTGACCTATTCAACTAATGGAACTTGCAAAGGCAACACGTATGCAAACTTTATTGAATCAAGGGTTTACTCTAGTTTGGAGGAACAATTGGATTTAATGTGATAAATCACATTTATCAAACTGGATATGCCCTGACATAACCTATGCAGTAAACATTCTGAGCAGAATAGTGTCTCAACCTACACAGCAAGCTGAGCAAGGTATGAAAAGAGTGTTAAGATATTTAAAACGTACCATAGACTATGGTTTATTGATTACATCCAAAGGTTGCCATGAACTGGATTGTCATGTGGATAGTGATTTTGCACAGTGTGTTTCAGACAGGATATCTACATCTGGAATGATTTTTACATATGCAAATTCACCCACTTTCTGGAGGGCAAAGAAACAGACAACAATCTCTTTATCTACTGCAGAAAGTGAATTTGTGGCTTCATCACATCTTTCTTCTGAATTGATTTGGATCAAGCAATTGTTGATCTTGGGATGCTAGTACTGTTGAGGTCTTTGAGGACTCACAAGCCTGTATACAAATGGCAAATGCTGAAGGGTTTAAATATCAAACTAAACACATGGCTGTATGGTATCAGAATGTCTGCAAAGCAGTAAAAGTAAAATTAGCAGGGCTAATTACCCTGATTTATTGTCCAACAAGTGAGAACCTAGCTGATTTGTTCACAAAACCACTGGGTCCTATCAAATTCTAATACCTGTGTTCAAAGCTTGGTATGGTAACATGTGTATAAAACAGCTCATTTAAGTATAAATTTAGATGAGTGTTAATATGATGGGATATAAAAAATCAATGGAAATTTATACTGTAAACAGCTGACATGGTATAATATGCTACAGCCTGCAGGGGCCAGCAATGAGCAGGCTAAATGCAGCTGGTGAGCATATATAGATGCTGTCTGGGAAACAGGCGTGGAAAGGACATGTGAAGAATGAACTCTTATCTGTATGGAAAAATGTGTGTGAGAACCACTAACTGCATAACCCATGTCTGTACTGTATCTGTGTTGAATAACTATATCACCCCACTCACTGTCTCTCTGTCTTGACTTGGATTTAACTCTTAGACTGTGTGCACTCAGTCTGGGCTGCACTGTACATTGTGCTGTGCCATGTAGTCTGTATGCTAAGAGTCTCAGACTCATTGTAAATATTACAACATGCTTTAGTAAAGAGAAATAGTCTAGACTCATTTTTTCACCTGATGATTACAAGTCTGCTACAACAACTTTTGCTGCCTGGTCCTCTTGATATGCTCAAGAGATATCAGTGTGCTACCATGACATAAATTGCTATGACTTTGAACTGAAGCTTGATAATTTGCCCTGGAATGGGAAACCAAATATACCATGATCCCAAAGGAGCCATACCATCAGACACTTGGACCAGACTAATTTGTGTCCTTCTAAATAGAAAGGTCTACTTGAAAAGAGTGATGACATGCCATTCCACCCCACCCTACTTCAACTGTTGTATATATGGCTAATAAAATAAAGAGGAGGGCACAATGGCTGTAGTTCTGCATGTCCCAGTCTAATGAAGTAGTTCCATATGCACTGAAGCATTTACCATTCCAAATCCTTTCTAGAGCAACTTAAGCTCCTAATCCATGGCCATTCCATGCCTGTTGGAGAGTTCGGGGCTGTGGCTGGTGAAGCATCTAGGCATGTCCCCCTGAGCAGATGCAAAATGATTACATCATCCTCTGAGGCCTACCAGGATCCTTTGGTGGTCTCAGTGGCTGGTATAATCATTTGACATCTGGCAACATAGCCAGATGCTTCTCCAATCATCCCTGCTCTCCATCAGGCACAGAATGGCCATGGGAGGGCTTCTATAGTAAGTCCTGGGGGGAGGGCTTTGTAACTGTGGTGGGAGGAAGAAAATACCAACCTCTGCCAGAACCAAAAAAAGACGCATGTAGATATAAGGTAGACTTGCATCTGCATATGTCACAAGCAGGATACTAGCCATTGCTTAACAGATTGTCAAAATTGCTACCAGAATAATAACAAATATTAAAATTAAAGAGTCTCCTGAATTACAGTTCCCAAGCTACCCGAATGTCTATCGATGCTATTGAGTTGAACTGAAACTAAATCGTTTCCTTCTCAAAGTAATGTTGTAGTTTCTAAGTGTGTTGCCGTATTACAAGTCCCAGATTTTCCTAGGATGGGCAGCAAGGTAGCTGGTAGATCCAACTGTCATAGGGGTGAAAAACCCACTCAGGATTTTACCACTGCTCTGTCTGCAGTTACTCTGAGTTGAACAGGAGCTCTGCTGGTGCAAGACCCTTCTTTGGCACTGGCAGAACTCCTGTTCAAGTTGGAACAGCTGTGGGAAGAGAAGTGCTAAAATTTCTAGTAGATTTACCACCCTGTGAGAGCAGATGTACTAGCTGTCCTGATGGGGACATGTGAATTAAAGTGTTAGTATTTTATTTATTCATTCATTTACTTCCTTACTTATTTAATTTATATCCTGCCTTTTTCCTGATAGGGCCTATGTACCCTAAAAGCACCAGATCCCATCTGATCTTGGAAGTTAAGAGGTTAGTACTTGGATGGGAGACCACCAATGAATACCAGGTGCTGTAGGCTATATTTTAGAGGAAGGAACTGGCAAAGCCACCTCTGAATATTCCTTGCCTAAGAAAACCCTTTTGAAATTAATGAAGCCATTATAAGTCGACAGGTGACTTGAAGGTGCGCGGGCGCACACACACACACACACAATTTTTCCTGATGTGGGACCCAAGGAAGTTTGCAGCATAGATCAAAACAATGTACATCAACTGCACAGTATGAAACAGATATGACCAGATCGTTGGCTCAGACTTCAGATGGTGTCTCTCCTCTCCATGACTGTCTTAGAGAGGTAATGGATTGGATTAGGAAAAACAGATTGAGACTAAATCCAGACAAAACAGAGGTACTGACAGTCACAGTCCTGAAACCAGGTCTGGGAATACAACTTCCAGCCCTGGATGGAGTCACACTCTCCTATAAGGACTGTGTTCACAGTCTGGGGGTACTCCTAGATTCGTCGCTTCACATGACGTCAGGTGAGTGCAACGGTCAGGAGTGCCTGTTATCAGCTTGGGCTGATACGCCAGCTGCGTCCTTACCTGGATACAAGGGATCTGGAAACTGTGGTACATGCTTTGGTAACCTCATGTTTGGATTACTGTAACACACTCGACATGGGGCTACCCTTGTGCCTAACCCGGAAACTTCAACTGGTACAAAATATGGCATCTAGGAGTACATCTAGGGTACATCTAGGAGACAGCATATAACACCTGTGCTTAAATCTCTCCACTGGCTGCCAATCAGTTTCTGGGCACAGTGCAAGGTGTTGGTTTTAACCTTTAAAGCCCTACATGGCTTGGGTCCATCTTATCTCCGGGACCACCTCATCCTATATGATCCCCCATGCACTTCGGTCCTCTGGGAGGAACCTGCTGCAGCCTATGAAAACGAGGCTGTCACAGACCTTCCAGAGGGCCTTCTCTTCTACGGCTCCCAGACTTTGGAATGGCCTGCTGGATGAGATCTGTCTTATCACTATTCTTGATAGCTTCAAGAAAGCGCTAAAGACGGATCTCTTCCGGGAGGCCTTCCTGGAAAAACTTCCCGGCTCAAGTGGAGCTGATTGCTTACCTGCCCCCTTGCCGCTATTGCCTTTATTTATTTATTTATTTATTGTATTTTATCTTTGTTTTAATTCTCTATTAGTTTAATTTAGTTTTAAGAGGTGGGAGGGTTAGGATGGGGAAGGACTGTTTTAACTCGCTGTTGTTTTAATGTTGTTGAACGCTGCCCTGGTTACCGAGCAGAGGGGCGGGTTAAAAATAAATTATTATTATTATTATTATTATTATATAACTGTGCAGTGGAGATACCACTATTTCCTCAGATAAAACTTGTAACCCTCTTGAGAAACCAGAATTTTGACCTTTGATAAACTTTCTACACTTCTGCTAACCTTTCTGACCAATCTCTCCAAACTAAGGTTTTGGCCTCCTAACTCAGAATTACCACTGGAACTGACTAGATTTTTTTTTTTTTTACCAAAAATCAAATCAATTGTCAGAATGGAGAGCAAGGAAGAAATGTTTTTCTTGCAGCTAAATAGGAAGTTTATACTTACCCTCAAACTTGGCTAATGACAAAGAAATGTACTTGCAGTTCTGACAATTGTGGCAATCAAATTTTAAGTGAAAATTGGATATAATTGTTATGGGTAGTAATTTGGCCTTTCTTGTTCATTATCATATAACAGAAAGATTGTTCATAGAATATGCCATTTCAAAAAGCAGTACTTAGTTTTCAATGAAATAATAGTTTCTATTTTTTTCCAGTTCTTCTGACCACTTTGCACATCTTTTTAAAAATTCTTTTTTCCCCACAGGAATGCATTCATCCTTTATGATAGCTGTGACAGATAATGTCTATTATATATTAGAGATTCAGAAACCTTTTTTATTATAAAATGTGCTATCATATTCATCATTTCAATAAAGAGAAGGTTTATTTTTTTAACTGTATTCAGAAATCTGTGACCAGAATTCCCATCATTTTCCCTTCATTCCTAGCATCATTGATTGCAATCAGCTACATAGTTTGTAGACACGTGAATCACGCATGCCACAGGGCACAGTATATACAGTACAGTACACAGACAGTACTGCTGTTGCCTTAGTGGACTACAGCACATGAAGATCTAGCTGTCAGTGAGATTCTATGAAGTATTTCATGTCTCTCTCTGAGAGAAGGCAGAGGAAACCAGAACTGGAAGAAACAATTTATGAACCATTAATTTTTTTATAAATTAATTTCTTCTGTCAATAACAAAGGTATAACTAAGTTACATTGTGTTTGTAAACTAGGGCTCTTTCACATTATAGAATTATAGCATTATGGATGCACTTTAACTGCAAGAACAACATCCAATGGAATATAGGGTTTTATAGGGCTGTCTCATCCTCTTCTCCCTTCCTGGTCCTGGCAGTAGCGACAGTGGCATGGGGGTGGGGGAGAGATGAGGATGAGACAGTCCTCCTCTCTTATCCAGTCCCTGGTGGGGAAAAAATGGCAGCTGCAGATGCTTGCCCCATTAGCAAGCCCCACACCCATGCTCATCTGGCCAACCAGCTTGTGCTACCTCTGCGCAGCAATGGGAATGCAACTGTCCAAACAATCAGACATTCGCTTCTCCTACGGAGTTTTTTAAAAACTCCAGAATAAGCTCTGAAGCCTTTCCTGAATTGTAAATCCCAGGATTTCATAGGATATTGACATGACGGTTGAAGAGGAATCCAGGTGCTATAATTCTGTAATGTGAAAGGGACTCTTATGAGGATAGCATTGTAGTAGCCATTTCGATTCTAATGTCTATTTGCTGAATGCTGTTACTTACAATTACTATTTGCGGTCAGACTAGATAGCCCATGAGACTCTGGAAGTCTGCAAAGTCTTTTTCTGTTAACTCTCAGGCCTGGTCAATGTTCTTTGCTAATCAACCCTATGTTCCATAAACATATGATATAAACAAATTCTTTCTCTAATAACAGTCGAACTGTAGCTAAATGTTCCTTAGCTATCTTGCCTTGAACTATCAACACACTGTCTCAAGGAAAACTCAAGGGAAACTGCTTTCCTGAAATGTAAACAGTATTGCAAGAAAGGGAAGTGCCAAATATGGACACCAGATGGGTGGAGGGAAGTGCTCCTATTTGTATTTCACAACATACTGTATTTCTCTATAAAAAGTTGCTTTCAAAGTGGCTCGGGGTGCCTTGGACTTTTGGAAATTATTCCAACCAAGGAATAATTTGAAAATAAAGCTCACTTTCTCAACTTCTCTGTGGTCCTGAGTCTGGTTCCTGCAACAGCATCACTGCTTTACTCCCATTATAGTTGTAACCTTTTCGTTTCTTCTATTGTAACAGGACTATGGCCTCATTAAAAGGATCAATATCATGCCGTTCAAGTGCTGGCTCATTCTGTGCCTTGTGTGGTTATTGAGATGAATGGTAGAAGTATTTTTGTTTAATCATAGTCCTCAGGTATGTAGTATTCAGATACTTTAAAAAAATAAAAATTAAAATCACTACTAAAGTACTCTTGAGAAATGGGAAAGTAAAGAGTAACTATAACAGTAATTGAATCTCTTTTGTCTTGACCTATAATTAAAACTAATTACTTTGAAAAGTAATTTTCCAAGCTTTGAGTATAACATGTACACAGACTTCAGTATGCAGTGAGAAAACTAATAGTTCAGCTATTAATACTGGTTGACAGTGAACACACTGTGAAACTCCTTTGTATGTTTACATCTGTCTTTCCCTTTCATATCGCTAAACATACTGTTTTGTTTTAACTGGTAACAAAAGCTGTCAACTGGACAGAAAATTGTCTTAGAATGTTGACTTCATTGTTCTATACAGCTTAAACAATTCTCTTTAGTTTCACTTCATTCTTGCTGTCCTCTCTCTGCTGCTTCAACTTTACTTACAATGTTTTCTTTCAAATTGTCATATGAAAAGAGTCTGCTTATCCCCAAATGCCTTGACAGATATAAAAGAGGGCATGGAGGACTCCAAAGAGAAGAAATACAGGTCCATAGCAATAATATTTAATGGGAGCAACCTGTATATTATAATAAGGGTGACCAGTCAAGTTAAATGAGATGCAATGCTTGTAAATATATAATTAAATTAGGCTCATATCCTCCATCAGGTCTAGCTCAACCTGGTCAGGTCAATGAGCATTCTGTCCCTGTGCTGGAAGAGAAGGCCAGAGATATTTTTTGGGGATGACCAGCCTTCTGTGCTCATCCATTTCATAGCACTGGATGAATGTGAGCAAATGCAGACTCCCCCCCCCAGTTTGATACAAGGACTTAGTAGCAATCAAAATTGCTACAAATAGGGCAAGCAACTGTGAAGGTTTTCAGTTGTAGGGTTCCCTGGGGGACCATAAAAGACTATTGACCCACCATAGGCCCCATCCCTAATTTTTTAAAACTTTTTTTGCCTCCAATCCCCCCGCCCAAATAAAACCACCTGGGGGCACGGGGGGAAATTTCACCAAACTTTCAGGGCAACCTCCAAGCCATTTTAGGTCTAGTGAGTTTAAAGTGAAGGGTTTTGGGGGGACATATTGGTGCAATCCCCTAAAAGAAAAAAAAAAGAAAAAAGAAAAAATGGTGGCTCCCCTGACTATTTTTAAAAAATATTTTCAAAAATTATTTCCATCACTACCTACCACTACCAGTGTCAAATATAAGAGGTGGATTTTCAGGAGAAAGTTGAAAGAAAATTCAGAGGTGGCAACTCCTCGTATTCTGAGAGGAAATCCCAACTGTCAGCAGGAGCAATGGAGAGGATGTAACAGAGCAATAAATAAATAAATAAATAAATCCATGTTGTCAAGGTGTATGATATAGGTATATGAGCAATGCTTCAAAAAAGCTGTCAAGACAGATCTTTTCCGGCAGGCCTTTCCTAAATAGCTATCCCGGCCTGAAGATTCAGCTGTCTTTTCCCATGAGCTACCATTGAATCATTCTTTTTTTTTCCTCTCCTTTTAATTATTGTTAGTTTTTAATCCTTTCTAATTTAATATTGTTTTAAGAGGTGGGTGGGTTAAGGCACTGAATTAATTATGGAGTTTTTATGATGTAAGCCACCCCGATTGCATTGTAGAGGGGCGGGATAGAAATAATAATAATAATAATAATTTTCATTATTATTATTGTTGATGAGCAATAATCATATGCCAAAACAGATTGTGTCTGTGTATGTGTGTATGCAAAAACACCCACATATAATGTGGACAACTTGGAAGAAGAAGGCATACATGCTGAACAAAAGAAGATCTGAGCAATTTTAATAATAAAATTCTGTTTAGATATGATAAGACTTGGAGCAGCATTATTATTATTTAAAAACATCACCATATGTTACACTCTTTACACTATTATACATTTTTTTAAAGCGAATTGCTTTGGAGGGAATGTTCAGGAATTCCTTTGGAAGAGTATCAGTCTGAAAATTTTCAGAATAGGTGCCGTGAGTTTTTGTTCGAAAGAAGCCTTTGTAGTCTGTACGCTCTTGCCAAACAGCTTACCTCTCTAGTTTTGGCTGGCATGGCATACACAACAGCATGCCATGTAACATTTTAGCATGCCAAATCCGGCCAACATCGAGATGATGAATGCAATTAGTGAAGAAAAACACATTAGCTAGTAGATGCTGAAGAACTTCCCTTTTGCCTGAGTCTATAGGGAAGGGCAAGATTCTGCCTCCTCATCTCCTCTCTTGACTGCTGAATTAATTGAGTGCAAACAACTTTTGCACTTTGACCTCAGTTTGCAGCAACTCATGTAGTCTGAGAACAAAAGGAGAAGGTGGGAGGAAGAGAGAGAAATCAGGACATTTTGAAAGCAGCCGAAAATGGAACAACAGAGGAGTAATCAGAACCATCTCTGTCAAATCAGGACAGTTGAAACAGAGATGACAGTTTTTAGAAAAATAGTTTCAGTGCTTTTGTTTGTTTTATTTATTTTTATTCTTTATTTTTTGTGAAAGGGGATTTTCTCTGAGAAACAGAAAAAAAGTTACAGGTGTTGGTTAACTTTGTTAATTGGTGGTCAATGGAAGGTACAAGGATGATTTTTAAATGAAAATGCATTTGGCCCAGAGCAGAATTGGGAGTCTCTATATCAGGTCATTTTTCAAACTGCTAAACCAGCGTCCAAACTTAACCTTAAATTCAGCATATACTCCAGCATGTATGGTTGTACTCCAGGCAAACTGGGCTAATTTTTATTCCATATTGCCACTATCAGGACTAGAAATGTTAACCTTTGTTTGTTTCATTCTTATGCGTGAAAAGTAAACATTTCAAAAGTTACCTCCATGGTCAACAAGATTACAAGAATTTTTGCATAATTTTCAAGTTTTATTTTTATTTGTATGTTCATTTTAGGACTTTTGTGAAAGCATCATGATTTGATTTGATTTTTCTAGTGCTGATGAAGAAAAATCCCATCTTTTCACTCTTGTGTGAGGTCAAGAAAACTCATGGCTGTCCACAATTTTTTTCAGTAGGGTGCTTTGACACTTTCTCATTAAAGCTGAGAAAATTAATGAATAGTCTTTATAACTTTAAATAGAATATTTTTATCATTATTGTCATTTACTTATATAGCATCATCATTGTACTTGGCAGTTTACAAGTAAAAACAACAAAACAGTTGTCTGCCCTCAGGCTTACAATCTAATTAAGACATGACACAAAAGGAAAAGGGGATGGCAATGTGGGAGGGGAATAAGTTCAGCAGATACTGGGTCCATCTACATAAAGGGAGGGGAAATCCAAAGTACCTCATAATATTGGCATCTCACATCAGCAGTGACATGTTTAAACAGTTTTTCTGGCCTCGGAAGCCCCCTTAAGCTTTGCATTCCAGATGGCAGCCACTAGTTATTTACTCGCATTTGTTCCTCACCGTAGCTGTCTTTAAAAAAAAAAAAAAAAAAAATCATCCCAAGGTGTGCTGGTGTGATAGAGCGATTTTCCAATTTTATAAGAAAGCAAAGCAGAAAATATTCATCCTGCTTTATCTCTTTAGCAAGTGATCGCTAAGGCAAAAATCCAACATGGTGGCAGCAGGCACTTGCCCTGTGCTTGGTCTCACCCGGCCAATCAGCTTTGTGCTTCCCTTCAAATTTCCTGTCATTTGATAGTCCAAACAAGCAGGAATGCGCACCCCCTTGTGGTTTTTGAAAAAGTATGGGGAAATCTGTGAAGGCTTTTACTGTGTTGTTTTTGCTGTTTTGGGTCCCCCTCCTTCTGAATAGAGTGGCTTTGTGCTAGATCCCATTTAGACTGGTAGGATTCCCAGTGAATTCCATGAGGTGTATTTTCACCATTTAGATGGGTCCACTGATTCTTCTTCTCTCCTTCCTCGGCCACTGCAGTGGCAGTTGGAATGGAGGGAGGGCTTTTCATTATAAATGCCTATACAGTTTTTCCTCTTGCAGCAGACAAAAACATCATCCTCAACAACATTATCTCTATTATTTCAATAAATATTAGATTCACAGTCTAGCAATACAAACAGGAGTTTTGATTGTCCCCAGGAAATTAGCTCATCTCTCTTGAATTACTGCATTTTTCTGATCTTGTTTAGTTTCATGGAATCATAGAATCATTGATTTGGAATAGACCACAAGGGCCATCTAGTCCAACCATTATTTACGTATTTACTGTTTAATATTTCAATATCAAGAAGAGCCACAGGATCCTTGAAAAAGAAATGGTTTTCAGCAAGGAGAAATGGTCTTTTGTTTTCCTTTGCCAGGAGTTTGGTGGCCTTAAGTGAAAGGAGTCAGCAGCACTAAGTGTTTCATTTGGTGCTACTTTGGATTGCAGTAGCATCATGGGCTCAGCTAGACGGGATAATTTGTTGCAAAAAATAGCACCTTACAAAAATGCTGCAGTGAACATTTGTGCCCATGATTCATTCACAAGCTTGCTGGAAGGGAAAAATACCAATTTTGCAGTTTATGTGGAGCAGCACGAAAGAAATGGTGGCTGTAAGTGAGTTCTAGCCCAAAAATCTCCCCCCCCCTTTTTTTTTAAAAAAAATAAAAGATGTGGAAGAGCTACTTTCCACTTAAAGAAACATTCTTACTTTTGATCTGCCATTTGAACGATCATGCTGGCAAAAACAACAATAATGGCTGCTCCAGCATTGCAAGCCCACCCCCTCCGAGGTCCAACCAATCAGGTTTCAGCCCTTCTGTGTGCCCCTTTTTGAATTGGTTGTACAGGCAACCTGTTATGTGCATTTTCATGCAATTTTTTAAAAAGGTAGCGAGAAACAGCAAAAGTTGTTATCACAATCTATTTGGAGCTTTCAGCCCGCCTCCTTCTGAATATGATGAATCCCAGCAGGAGTTCATCTAAACTAAAGGTATTCTACCTGCATTCTTGCTGGATTTTTTTTTTTTTTTTTTGGTCATGTAGATGCTCCCCATGTTTAAGGCTCTTTAGCCAAAAAGACAGAGGCACCCTGAAAATGTAGCCCTTAAGCATTTGCTTACAAGTTCAATTAACATCTGTACTGAGGAAAAGCTGGATCTTTTGTTGATAATCTGATCTGCTGTGTAAGCTACAGAAAAGCACTAGTTTTCATTGCTACTGACTG
The DNA here is from genome assembly GCA_030847615.1 of Gambelia wislizenii. Lineage (NCBI taxonomy): Eukaryota > Metazoa > Chordata > Lepidosauria > Squamata > Crotaphytidae > Gambelia > Gambelia wislizenii. The sequence continues at coordinate 143,011,863 of JAUMIR010000001.1, forward strand.
TATTGTAATTTTCTAGTCCTATTCACCAGCAAAGAGATTTAAGAATTTCTGACAATTTCTCTGTTGCTCAGGATCCAAGGAACATTTTTGTGGGCCCACTACAAATTTGTCACACAAATCTCCTTTTGAGGCATAGGACTGTAAACCCTTCCCATGTGTATGAATTCATGTGTCATGAAATAAAAATGTCTATTTTGGTTCTGAAATGACATTTTCTACCTTATGAAATTACTTTGTGTCCATGTCAGGGCTTTGCTCCTATGTCTGTGTCCTTTGACTATATTTTGGTTAACATAATATCCAGCCTGGAGGAGAGTCCTATAATTGCCAATGACTGTGTGACTATTTTGGTTGAGAGATCCTAGATAACAAAGTATCTCCACATAGGAGAGCACTAGTCACTTTGTCAAATCACAAGTCCCAGGCTTCAGTTACACGACAGTTTTTATTGCGGTAATTTGAGCTGTATCACAGTTTTGCACCAGTGCAGCATTTTCACATGAATTATTGCTAAATCGGTCTATCAGTTTAGTTTTCTGCTTTTTTCTGCTTTACAATTCACACACAGACTGAGGTGGGGATGGCCTCCCAAGCACATCCTCTGATTACCAGAGGAATGCCTAATTTCTATTCCTTTAGCATGGAGTGTCAGCCCATCATCCACTTTCCCCCCTCTCTCTTCTCACACACAGAAAGCTCTCAGCAGGGCAAGGGAACAAATGAACACACACACACACACACACACAGAGAGAGAGAGAGAGAGAGAGAGAGAGAGACTGGAAAACGCTAGCTGGGGTTTCTTCATCTGGCAGCTGCCAAGCAGGAAGATACCGAGGAGGGAGGGAGGGAAAGAGAGAAACTGGGGGGGGTATCTCAGCAGGGTGAGGGAACAAATGAATGAACGAACGAACACACACACACAGAGAAGGAGCAGCCAAGCAAGAAACAGCTGGGCGATTGGGATGGGTATAGCACTCGCTCGGTCTTTTTCGTGGCTGGAAACAATGGTGGATGGATCTTTCCTCCATCCCCTCCTTGTCCAAACCCCTCCCTGGTGAAATCAACCAATCATGGCAAAGCTCTGCTGTGAATGTATCAGAAAGATTGCTGGTAATTCGCACAGCCCTTAGCGAAATGATTGTTCACACAATCAAAATTGTGCTAAGTTGCACTACTTTCCAAATAAAGTTGGGAAAAGTTCTGAAATCCTTTCTTATGCTACTAATGGGATTTTGTGCCCCCCTCCTTCTGAAAGAGGTGACTTTGTGGTGCAACACATGTTAACTATTAGAGGAGGAGTAAAAATTTCAGGACTCGAGGTGGTGTGGTTGATGTGGATGAGTGGGCAGGTGCCCGGAGTCCAAAGGCTCCTATCAAATTAAATGGCTTGAGGGCCTCTGAGTCAGACCCTATTGCATTTAGACCAAATGAGATGCTGGATATCATGAACTGTCCATTGGACAGTTCGTGGTTGGTTCGGTGTGAATCTGTTAAATTTATTGCCCATGCTGATGATGTGCCCCTCTTGGTTAAGGACAGGATGGCAGTTAGAAAGATTAAAGATGCTTTTGAGGCCTACGGTCGAGTTTCTGGTGCTCGACTTAACATGGAAAAGAGTTTTTTGATTGGGATTGCTGCAGAGGACAAGATGGCAGCTATTCCTCTAAAGGACGTAGTTGAAGAAAAGGAAGGGTTGCAAGCAGAACAAGAGGCAAAGATGGATAGGGTGAAGATCCTGGGGCTGAATTTTGCAGTGGCTCCCAAGGGATGGAAAGCAAATTGGTATTGCTTGTGGGGGAAAGAGAAGGAGAGGGTGGCCCTCTGGCAGAGATGGAAGCTGACTGTTTACCAGAGAGCCGCTTTTGTAAATACCTACCTGCTTCCGGTGGCAGCCAACTTGGTGGCTGTTTTCCCGCCTCCCGATTCAGTGATTAAAGAAGCTGATCGAGTTCTCTTCAAGTTCCTTTGGGGAATGGCCATGTTCCCCCTGGCAAGAGCAGTGGCTTATGGGCAGGTAGAACAAGGGGGCCTAGACTTCCCAGCCCTGGGACCTAAGTTCATCGCCATCTTTTCTGCCCAAAATTTTGGGAAAGTTTCTCTGTTGCAAAAGGGTCAGATTCAACCTCAGGCTTGGCTAGTTTTGTGAATACTAGATGGGGAAAGACTTGGTGGGAGGAAGGCTCATTAAGTTTTAGGTTTTCTTTGCCTGAAAAATTGAAAGCACCAGGTTATATGAGAGACTTTGTTTTTTACCTAAAGAAATATAGAATCCATGCTGAGGAGTTGAAGGGTGAAAACAGGCCAATGTCAGAGCATCAAGAGAGGTTTGTACAGGAAAATAGTGGAGGAGATTTATGTTAACCTGTGCTTGCAAAAACACCAGGCCAAACCAGATTTGTCAGACTACCTAAAACACCAGACTAGCCCAACTGAGTATTTCATCGACAAAAGGGTCCCCAAAAAGTTGTGGGACTTGAGGTGGAGGCTCTACCATCAGGTTCTTAAACTGAGGGAAAAGAGACCGTGGACCGCAAAGGATGAGCAGACTTGTCCTTCTCTGAAATGTAAAAAGGCTGAGAAGTGTGGAAACTCTCAGGACAAGCAGCACTAGTTCAGGAGGAAGTTTGATTTTTTTTGTGTAACGTGGCTTGAAAAGTTTGGTTATCCACCTCTAGCTGATGCTTTGGTGTTCTGGTTTTTCCAAGTGTTTTGCGATGTTAGTCTACCATAGGGATGTAATACTTCATAGAACTCCTTCTCAAAGGTAGCAATGAGTAATTTCAGAAATGTTCTTCCTGCTCTGAGAAAGTGGTATTCAAAGGCTATTTGCAATTCAGGACTCATTCTGTGAAGAAGAAAAACCATGTGGTTGTTTTGTGCAGAAACCAGCATTTGTCTTCTGCACAGAAAATTCTATAATTGGGGATTTATTCTGTGTAAAATTTGTACATGGTTGATTTGCATATGAAATAGCATTTTCCATATTATTTTCCATAGCTGTTTCCCGTGCATTAAAAGTAAATAGATGATCCAGTTAAAACATTTTGAATAGTTAGAAGAACATGCGTAGTAAAAATACAGCACATTCCATTAAAAAATAATTTTGCCATCACCAGTTAAAAAACTGAAGGGCTGTGCAATGCCACCACTACAATTCATTAACCATGAAGGGACAGAAAGGTGAGTCCGGGGGCTGCACTATGCCCCCCTGTCTGAAACTGTTTGTCCTTTTAAAAATTCACATACTCATTTTGAAGTATCTGAAGTTCTTATACAGTGGAAGCAGACTTCTGTATGTGTAACTTAACAGTCGTCCTTCCACATTCGCGGCTTTGACGTTCGTGGTTTTGAGTATTCCCAGTTTCTCCACCTTTTCCTCTCCCTCCTGGGGAGGGAACTCCATCTACCCCAAGGGCTTCACTCTTTTTGGAGCGGGGAGCCAAGGCACACCACTCCCCCCTCTCCTGGGGCTTGCCTCCATTTGAAATAGAAAGCCAAGCCCCGAGAGAGCAAGGAGGGGGTGGATTTAGACCCAATCTCCCTGCTCCCTCAGGGGTTGGCTCCCCACTCCAAACAGAGCCAAGCCCAGGGAGAGTGGGGAGAAGGGGTCTAAAGCACCCCCTCCCCACTTTTCTGGGGCTTGCCTCCATTTGAAAGGCAGAGACAAGCCCCGAGAGAGCAAGGAGGGGGTTGATTTAGACCTGATCTCCCTGCTCCCTTGGGGGTTGGCTCCCCACTCCAAACAGAGCCAAGCCCAGGGAGAGTGGGGAGATGGGGTTTAAAACACCCCCTCCCCACTTTCCTGGGGCTTACCTCAGGGGCCTCCATTTGAAAGGCAGAACCAAGCCCCAAGAGAGCAGGGAGAGGGCGATTTAGACCCGACCTTCCCGCTCTCTCTGGGCTTGGCTGTTTGGAGTGGAGAGCAGCTTTGGTGGGGCAGGGGTGGCAGCTGAGAAGGCTTCAAGAGCCCCACCACCACTTAGGAAGGGTGGGGGTGTATTTTATTGTGGATGGGTGGGGGAGGTGTATTTTATTCGTGTTTTTTTTCACATTCGCGGGCTTCTTGTGCCCCTAACCCCTGCAAATGTGGAGGGACGACTGTATTGAGATTTCTGCAGAGCTGGGTAGCAGGTAAATAACTACTGACCAGATCCACTAACACTGCCCAATATTTACAGCTAGTCCCTTTGGAAGGGGTACTGGAGGGTTTGTGTCATATTCCTCATTTTATTTCCCAAAACCAGGTGGTTAATGGTATCACTGTTTAGTTTTAGTTTATTTAGTTATTTATACCTCGCTCTTCAGCCATAAGGCTATCAGAGCGGCTTACAAAGAGAATGGGGTTGTCTGAATGGTAAAAATACTTCTCATAGAATTTGGGAGAATACCTTTTGTAGAAATGGGATCCCATGGTGATTCGCCAAATTCAGAAGAAGGAGAGGACAAAAGTGCCATATATTGCACAGGAAAAGACTTCATAAATAATGTGAGGGAAATGTGCAGTTCTGCTCATTGGGACAACTGATCAGGATCACAGCACATTCCCAATAAGAGCAGAAGTGGAAAGCTGATTGGTCAGAAGTGCATGCTGGCAACAAACTGGCTATAACAGCCATGTTGGATTTTTGCTGTAGCAATTGTGTGCTGAGGTGACGAAACAGTGCTTTTTTTAAAAAAAGCTTATTTAAGCAGATTGTTGCACTTCTGCACCTTGGATTTGCTGTAAAAAATAGTACTGTTTGAATAAAAATGTAAGTGATTCACTCATGGCTACAATCTTGATTTGCAGGCATGCCCATGTGACCATCAAAGACAGATAGCTTCACCTACCAGTGATCTTGCCAAAAAATTGTGGAGACAAATGAATGATGCTGCAAATTGGCATTACTGTGCACCAATCCACATTATACTGCCTTGTCAAGAAAAGCCCTGGGATAGTTTTTTTTTTTTAAAATCACTTCTATTATTGTTTCTAGAACCTTCTAGACTTCTGTTTTAGTTTCTAGTGAGTTTTGTTTTATGGATAGAAAAAAGAAGATGAAGAAGCACAAAAGGGGGAAAACACTTCTGTAAAAAACCCAAAAAACATATCAACCTAAACCCACACTGGTTTCTATGGCAACTTTTCTAAACTAATGAAGACCTGTGGAGAGTCATGATCAGAACAGTGGTATCAAAAATTCAGTTAAGAGATGGGGGGAATGAAATCTAAAACCACACAAATTGAGCCTTAGAAATTCAGATGTGTGTGTGTGTATGTGTGACAGGGAATACATTCATTGCCACAATTTTCTCAGTCTTATTTTAATGTTTAGAACTGCACCATTGTTAGATGGTGCTTTATCTTTGCACAATTGGGTTTATTTTTATTTCTTTACTGGCTGTATCATTAGATGGTCATGGAGTATAGCAATGCCATGAACTTTTAGGTGCTTTTATCATGCCTTCCCACTTGCCATTAACAGACTCTGATGTGTATCTGTATGTGTGTGGAGGTTAAATTAGGAAAATGATATAGACACGAAAGGTTTATATAGGAGATTTAATTTAATAATGTAATACAGAAGGAAAAACATGTAGCAGTATTTGGAAGCTGAGTCCTGCATCTCTTGATGAAACATTGAACTTGGCCCTGAATATTATTTTTAAAGAATATCTCCATTTTTATTTTTAACTTGTCTCATGAAATGCCACATGTAGGGCTTATCTACTCTGGCAGGAAACCCCAAACCTGCCTCTTAGCTGTTGAGGATTTCTTTTAACTGCAGTGGCCCCATAAACACCACACTCAGTGGTGCTTGTCTGATGGGAGGACAGAGTATCCTGCCACGCTATAACTCATGTTGGTGTTAAAGGGCAGTCCTACATTGATCATGTATTCTATGCATCACATTTTTTTCTGGCCACATGGCCAGGGCTGTTCTGGTGCTTCCCCCCCCCCCCCCATTTGCTTGCGCAGGCGAAAATACATTGTCCCTGAGTACTGTCTTATCGGAAAATCAGAGATACATATATATTCAGATAAGTGAACAATTAAAAAAATAAAAAACCTACACACTGGCAGAATGGAGTCCTGTCCACCAAACGCCCCACCCCCAGTTTAACACTGAAGCCAATCCATGGCCACCACACAACCAATAATCTGGGGTTTCCCCTGAACTGCAGAGCAAAACATGAATCTCTTAGACATGGATTTTCCTGCAAAACCCACAATGAAGTTGCAAATCATTAGGAACATTGTGTGACAACTGAACAGTGGATACAAGGTGAGTACAAGTTTTTTCTCCCCCACCAGTGTAGACAAGCTCATAGTTATAATATAATAACCACTTTTTGGAACAGTGATTTGCACCAATGTAACATAGATGATAAAGAACACTCATTGTGAAGTGGACGCTTCCTGAACACCCCAAACTATAGTTGGGATAATACCACTGATCAAGGCATCCTGAATATCATCAGCCAAGTAATAACTTTTATGATTACCATCTACCTTGTTTGTTCAGGAGGGTACTCAGCAGTAATTAGACACATTGCCCCAAACAGGATACTTTTGGGGGGTATATTTACCTTGATTATAATATTCCCTGAGGGAGGAGGAAAAAAATTGATTTCAGACTCAGAAGGTATCTGATTAAAAATCAGTGAGCATAATCTAATTATAGGAAACATTTTATAATTAGCAAATTACACTTCTTCTGCATGTTGCATGCTTTATTAATTATGGTGAATGGTTTGGGGGGGAAATTTAGCTTGAATCATACATTCATTTAAGAGCATATTACTTTTAACAGAGCTGTTTTCATCAAAGCACGAAGCAAAGTACAGGATGCAGGAGGTGATCCATTTTGTATCATGCAATGTATTTATTTTATAAAAGCTGTCATTTGCTGGAAACAAATTAGGTATTGTTTGTACCTAACATTAGGTTTTTTAAAAAATAAATAAATAATTGTCTGATGCCTATAATACAGCTGTAAGCCAAGCTTTTAAAGACTTAAGGTTCTCTCCTCACACATACACACATGCCAATCCTGCAGTTTATTCTATACTTGAAGTCATAATCATTTCATGTGACCTGATTATCATTTCTATAGCAACCCACTGAATAAAAAATGGAGCATTTTGACTTCAAACAGGGAATAAGCAGCAGGGGCTGATTAAGTCTTAGGATAGTTCTGTTTTGAAAGTATGATGCTTAGCAGCAGCATTGTAACTATCCCATAGACACAGGTAGAACAGGGGAGCATTTTGTGAAAAACCTGAACCCCAGCAAAATCACATAGTCTCAGAACAAAGATGCAGAATGAGTGAGAATATTTTATAATTCTGAATAAGGCCATGAAGCATTTCCTTCACTGTAGTATGGACCTGGGTACATCCTAACACAGTCAAATCTGGTTTTCTTTGTTGTGCCATTAGAATGTTATATGCATAGTGTTTCTTATATGTAGGCCTTTTGATTTGTTTCTGTGGTTTTCACTTAAGCATTGTGTTTGTACAAAGTTAACTCACTGCAAAAAAAATTAAAGAAGCAATCTCAATGTAATATTAACATTATGATTGCATCAGTATTCTTCTTGGGTAGCATGCACCTGCACATTGCTAAAAAAACCTCCCAGAAAGCATACTGATGTGATTACGTATATGACAACATTAATAGCTCTTTCTCTGTGATTTGTCAATATGCAAATATTCACTGGTGAGACAGAACTAGGAAAAGGCACAAAAGAAGCAAAGGAGTTATGGGAAAAGTGGGTGTGGATTTCAGTGATTTCGACAGTAGTCCAATTTTGTCTGGAATGATTTAAGTCTGAATCACAAATGCCTATGGAGACTATCAGATGGGAACAAAAAAAGCATTCCCGTCTTGCAGTCTCCTCTCCCACCCCTCTCCTGTCCCTGTAATGAAAAAAAAAAGTTTTCAGACCTACCTTAATCATGCCCTGTTCCCTCAGCAGGGCATCCCAGGAGTGACTCAAGCTTGAACAGAGCTCCTTTCACTTCCTGGTTTTAAATCTTGGCTGCTCTTGGGAGAAGACGAAAGCGTGGGAAATTCAAACATAAAAAGTAAAATAAAAGACAAAAAGTTACACCAAGCACCTAAACATACTTAAAACATAACAAGTAACCCAGGGAAGGTACAAAAAAGTGTGTCACTTACCTGGATGTCCCGATCTCACCTGGAAGTGTTCTGGCATGGACCTCCCACTGATGTTGGCATCATGCCAGCATAACAGGGCACCTTTTCAGATGTAGGCCATTCCATTACAGAAATGGAACAGGGGATCTATTGACGGCTTAGCCCATCAATAAAAAGTAGCGCCAGCGGAACAGCCGCAGCATGGGTGCAAGACGAGATGGGAATGACATCATCTGAAAAGGAAGCCCTTTAGCGATGTCCTGGCATCGTGATAACACTATATTTAGCATGTCTGATAATCTCCTATAAGTATTTTGAAATTTTGACTGCATTTGATAACATTTGCAAGCACAGTAGCATCTTCTGAGAGGACTACGCCTGATTTCTGACAAATAGGTAGCCTACACACTTAGACTTCTTTTAAAAGGAAACCACCAACAACTCAAGGAGTTTTGAGAGAGAGAGAGAATTTACATGTAAACATGATAAAGGCAGATATCATATAACTTCCCCTTGTGAAGAAATGATGGTGGGTAAATGTGATTAGAAAGGAATCCTGCTGAATTTTTATGCCCTGTTTCATTGAATAACCCATAGAAGGAGTGTTGAGTGAAGCATCTCTCTTAGTAGCCATGCTAGCTGGGAGACCCTTGGAGTTTTAATCCAAAATACAACTTTCCCATGTTTTCCTTCTGGAGCAGATGGTTGGGAATTTATTGAGGAAAAAATGGAACTGTTCACTCTATAGAGTAGATGCAGGGAAAGTGCAACCTTAAGTCCATATGTGGCCACTGGGGTCCCATTTTGTAGCCCACAACCACCCCCTAAAAGATCCCCAAAGGCCCCAGTTCCCACAACTTATAGGGGGAAATGGTCAAATAGTCAGCAGAAAACACACCCCAAACTCCCAAACTGTGTCAAAAACATTCCAATTGGAGTCATCGTGCTCCCACAATCCTTCAAATGGCACTGGTCATATTTTGGGTGATTCATGGCACCGGAAAAGACATTACATCACTTGTAGATGTGCCATGAGTGACATGGTGGCCCGCAGGGTGGGAATGATGACCGGATGTTCCACAGTTGCTCATCCCTGAGGTAGAGCAGAATCACACTAGATAGTACAAGGAAAACCTTTAAAGTGTGAAATATTTTTACAAGAGACACCCTTCTATGAGTCATTTGCTCTGTTCCTTACTGTCTGACTAGGTGAGAGAGGGGGAGGAGAGTAAGCACGTCATGATATTACAAGACTGTACTTGTTTTCAAAGCCCTGGGAACACTCCCCAGCTTCAAGATTCTTCAAGGCAGAGAAATGTTCTTTCTCAATCTTTGTTTCAGAGTAAGAAGTCAGAGCTTGGAAGGTTACTTTTTGAACTACATCTCCCAGAACTACTTAACCACCATAACCAGCCACCATGTTTGGAAGGGGATTGTGGGAGTTGTAGGGTACCTTTTCTAAGCATCCCTTGAGATATAGGACTTTTTCAGACAATTACGATGTCACGGTAGTGCAAATGGGTTCCTGCTGTTGCACGACATAGTTGCATCCCATGCATGTTGTGTACTCCAGCAGTCAATCAGGCTTTACTTTTAATTCACGAATTGCTCTCAATATCTCTGTTTTCACACTATTGAAGAGTGTGTGAAATCATGGCCAGCTGTAATTGCAAGATTACAGCGTGAATGGGTGGTCCTCTTTCCCCCCTCCCTTTCCCAATGAGAAAACTTCCAGGTGACAAAGTGCAAAGGATATACAGGATGCTGTTTTAAAGATGTGTTGCCTGTTCTTACAAAGTTGTTTATGTTTATTTAAGTATCTTTATGTGAATTTCTTTCATTATTTACATGTTTTCGGTGTTTTTAAGTAAAGTTGTGTCCTCATGTGAGAACTGGAGAAATCGTACTCATGCTAAATCACAGAAGTAAGTGGATATTTTCACTTACACGGGCCAGTACAAAGTATTAATACTGTGTTATTAAAAGGTAATACGAAGACAACTGTTATTGTAGTGCAACCTTTAATCCTGCAATTATGGTGATGTGCAAAAATTACTGTGGTAATGCCACAATGTTTCCGCTTTCCTTACTGCAGGATCACACCATTTTTAGATGCTCATCTGATAAAGTTCCTACTGCCTAAGGAAAGCATTGGTAGATATACCTGAAGCCAGATATGGCTGATATCCTCTCCATCTCTGGCTGTCGTTCCTTCTTCACTGAAATAAGCATCACCCTTCTTTCTCTCACAGGCCAGCTGAGGTGACAGAAAGGCTTATTTGTTCTTCTGCTGTATATGGTCATTCTGTGACTTTATCCTGCTGAGTTTGTTTATATTTTACTTATGAAAGGTGGAGAAAAAGTGATAGAAACTTTGGATTTTGTATTCTAAAGCCAAATACTGCTTTGATCCCATGGCATTTTAAGTTTAATATGAAATGCATTTCAGAATGTTTGTGGTGTGAGAAGAATAAGAAGTAACTTCTGTTGAAAGA